>JAWHQI010000011.1:9375000-11775000 GCA_033032865.1 Dactylorhiza incarnata
AGGGTAAGAGTAGCTACAAAAGTAACATTAACTTATATGAATTCCCATACAAACTTATAAGTTAAGGGATCTGGCACAAAGGTAAACTCATCGTATAAAAGAGACCAAACTAGTTTATACGACGAGGTCTTGTTTATGCAATGATTCTATATTATATTGTGCAATGCAATGATGCAACTCACCCACTCGACTCTGTACGTATAGATCTTCTGTTAGTTCCCTCTATTCGAGTGTGTCAACTTAGGTACCCAGTTGAGGCAAACAGGGCAGTGGATCGGGCATGTCCACTTCTAGGCTTATGTCACCCATCTCTCAGCCTAGACCTTTTGTACGCCCCTAAGAACAAATAGGGTTCCGCGTACTATCTGGTAAGCACAACCTTGATGGCGCAAATTCTTACACCGCTATAGGCGGTAGCAAGACTGCGGCATAAAATGGCAGTGTACCGATCGTTCAAGTAATATAAAATGGGAGTGATCCCCAAGTATCGAATCTCTAAGGAACACAGTATGGTGGAGTTAACTATCGAGGAAGGACTTGAGATCGAAGTCCTTTAGATCGTATTGATTGAGGAAAAGGTGGATTGGTTTGTGGAAAGCAAAAGAAAAGAAACTAAATTAACACTACAATGCAGGTCGCTATGCACTGCTTCACTGGGTGGATGGATTACACGGGCCGTTAGCACCGCTTAACTTGGCGGATGGAAAAGTAGGCTCACGTAGTGGAAGAGTAGTCAAGCAGAATGGAAGAGTAGGCACACGGAATGGAATGGCGGGTTTGCGAAGTGGAATGGAGTGGGGGCAGAATCGGCGCACTTCAAGCACATTCTACACAAATAAGCATTTTCACATAAATGAAAATAAAACTAAAAATCAAGAGTCTAGAATGGCATACATCATCAAATAGTAAAGATTACATTCATATACATCCATACAAGTAGAGAAAAAGGCAAGAAATACGACCGAATCTGGAGGCTTATTGTAGATTCTCGGTAGGAATCGTCGAGTTGTCATTCCGCGTCCTAGCTCGGTCCCAACTATCGTCCGGGGTAGAGGAGGGCTGTCACTTCCTCCCAGTGGACCCGTCTTCTCCGGTAAACTACAATCCGGTCACGTCCAATGCGAAGAACTCTTTCTTGGTGATGAAGATGACGGTGGAATCCTCTCCTTGAAGCACTTGGACGATGGAGGCGGACGAGATGATCTCTGGGCTCAAGAAAGGCATGAAGATTAGTCCCGGAGCACCTCCCGGTGGTGGAAGATGATGCAGGGGGAAGAAGAGACAAATAGGGCTCGAAAATGGTGGAGTTAATGTGTCATCCGACCTAATTTCGTGGACTGCGTATTTATAGAAAACAGGGTGCACGATCAGTGGTGCACGACCAGTGGTCGTGCACAATAGAATTTGGTGGTCGTGCACACTGTGCCAGAAAACCTGCAAGACAAAATTCACAGAAAAATAATATACGCACGACTGATCGTGCGCACTATAGCTAGTGGTCGTGCATTTTGCAAGACAGGCCTCAAAATTTAGGGGTTAAGTGCGCACGAGCAGTGGCGAACGACCAGTGATCGTGCGCAATATAGCCAGTGGTCGTGCGTAGTATTCCTGGGAAGATTTGCACCCGGAACACCTGCACGATGCCCGCATCAGCAGGAGAACTGCTCGAGCTACTAATCATGGCACTTAACGCATTCAATAATAACAACTAAACATAGCACAATACTCAGAAATAAGAAATATAAGATTCTACACCGAAATTGGGCTAGAAATGTGCACATTGAGTGGAATGACTTTAAATCAATAAAGAAGAGAATATATGTGAAAAGTGATGTGCACATGAGTGAAAATAAGCCCAGATGAGTCCTAAAAAGGTATATAATTTGGACTCATCACACCCCCAGACTTACCTGTTTGCGCATCCCGAGCAAACAAATCCGGCGGGATATGAAAATGGTAGTTAGCGTAGAGAATTGCAAAGAAAGAGTAAGACCCAAAGTATCATACCCATGCAAATAGAAATTCAGTAAAAGAAGATTCTAACTATATTAACTAATTTACAATAGTATAAATGCGTAAATAGAGATTTATTTGTACTCCAATGGTGAATCATGAAGAATTTTGCAGTCGTGCCCGGTGTGAAAGTAAATGAGCCACTCAGGAGGGTGTTGCTAAAGACCGAAATTCAGGGATAACTCCGATGAAATCCATCAATGACGAGAACCATAGACTTGCCCGGTTACACTCTCTCCATGGCGCTAGCAAACTCACAAGTCGAATTAGTAGGACTTTCAGGTTATTACATGGCTTAGGTTACGGTATGACATACAATGATAAACATGACGGCTACGCAACCCAAATGAGCTAAAAGACAATGTTACACCTGAATAAGCCCAAGAACAATGCTAGTGTGACACACCCCCAGACTTGGCTTGAAAACTGAGTGTGCACACAGCCTACTCCAAACAATTACCAACTGAATTTTTCTATTACACCCAAGGGGATTTATTTTCATTTCAATTTTGTTTAGATTTTACTTCTAACTTCATTTTTTTCTAATTATTTTATCCCCCAATTGGTTTACAAAAATGTGTTCAGCACACAATATAAATTTTTTTTACATCACAATAATTCCATACATCACACCCAAATAAGAAATATAATTTCAGTTAAATCACTACTTGGCTACGAAAATAGGATAAGCTTCAGGTTTTGGTGATTGAAAGAAGAGCTGGAACAAAGGTGGTGTAGGCACAAATTTGGCTTGCAAAGGTAAACGCATAGGTCATGGAAATCAAGGCCCAAACTAGCCAACTAGATGGCCTACTTCACGCTAAACTTTGTGAGTCGCTCTCACCCATGCTTCAAGAGTCGCTTGGGGCAAGTTATTAGCCCACGAGAAAGATAAACCTTCCTTCCGACTCGAGCAACGCACAACTAGCGCTCGCTTACACACAACACCGTGCTACCGCAAATTTCAGTCACATTCACCAAATGAGTAACATAAATCAAAAACTACGCAAAGATAATAATTGGAAATTAAAAGCATAGAGATAATCTAATTCTACTCAAATTTCTATGGGAGCATGCGGATGCGACTAGAGCACTACAAGAGTCAACATCACACTCTGATTTGTAATTCCTAAGCTAGCATCCTATTTCACATTCCAAACCAAGATAGCGTGTACGGAAGAACACAAACAAGTGAGTGCGCCCTTGTGCGGGTGAACTGGTGTATGCTAAAATATGACATAAATGAAAATATACTTCTGGTATGCTAAAATGTGTACATGTGTAGTAAACACTCGGTACAGTCTCCCCCCCCCCCCCCCCGACTTGAATTAGACGATCATATGAATTTTGACAATGAAAATAAGGAAATGCTAAGGAAGAGGGTACCTATGCTCAGATATGAGCATACAAGATGATTAGCGTGTAAACCAAGAGAAAGTTGTAGCATCTGCCATCCAGAAG
Source organism: Dactylorhiza incarnata (assembly GCA_033032865.1). Taxonomy (NCBI): domain Eukaryota; kingdom Viridiplantae; phylum Streptophyta; class Magnoliopsida; order Asparagales; family Orchidaceae; genus Dactylorhiza; species Dactylorhiza incarnata. The sequence goes on from JAWHQI010000011.1 coordinate 9,378,475, forward strand.
AAGGACCTGCATGGGTGAGCTCTGCCAAAAAAAACAAAAGAAGAAATATAGACTAAAATAAAGTGTAACTAACTAAACAAACTAGATAAACTGAAATTACAAGAAAAGTAAGATAACTACTGGGGTTATTTTCTTCCCAGCACGAATTATTCAAAACTTTAAGATTTTTAGCTAATGGGAGTATGAAAAAGGAAATGCACAGGTAACTGTTCTAATATCCGTGTCGGTAACGGGTACCGATACTGGGATAAAATAGTTGCCCCTCTACCTGAATAAGAATACCTGCTTCTCACAAGTAGAGGGAAGAGAATGTAAGTGGAGGAGGAGGAATACTCACTCAACTCACCAAAAAGGTCCTTGCCTAGCAAGGTGTCATCCTCGGGGAGGTAGAAGGAAGAGCGGGCAATGAATGAGGCTTCCCCTAAAGAGGAGGGGTCAACCTCCTCACATGATAGGATGCACTCTTCATTGACCTGAGCATACTGCTCCATGTCTTCCTGAAGCACCATTGAATACTCAACCTGCACAGGCTTAGATGGTGAATGGGGATCAAGAAATAAAGGAGAAGAACAACGTAAATAATCTGAAAGCAGAGGAGTGGTCCCGGTCTCACTCCCATCTAGTTCCCAAGCTTGATCTCCATCATCATCATAAGTATCATAGCAAGGGGAACCCAATAACCCAAGGGCCTCGGTGGTGAGTTGGACCTCCTCATCAGAAAGAGTTCCCTCATCATCCCACCGGGGTGCACCATCGTGTTCAAAGTATTTATTCTCCCCTTCGGGGAAAATGACATCCTCATCCCACTTTGGAGAACCCTCCGAGTCAGAAGCATCACCACGCTCCTTTAATTCGATAGGATCAAAAAAAATGTGGGTAGAAAAATCTTGCAAAGAAACTGGAGGAACAAAAAGATTTGGTTCCTCCGTAAAAAGATCTGCTAACGCCTCCCCGATGGAGAGAATACTTCCCTCATCCCACTCAGGTGCATCCATAAGTTCAAAATCCTCTCCTTGTTGGCCAGCATATGAGTGATAATCATCACTAGGAGTGAAGACAAACACATGGAGGGAAGAACCGATGCGAGAATTAAGCTCAAGGGGTGAGTAGGCAATTGCCTCCACGGGTAAAGAATGAGTGGTAGGGACAATGTCATCGTATGCATCAGCATGCACTCTGATGGGCACTTCTGCGCCAGTCCCCCATAGACAAGGTGGTGATGCATACATGTCATCAGAGGATGAAGGGTTGCCAATTGAAAAATAAGAGGATGCGATTCAGTTGCCCCAATTGTCATCTTCCTTCCTTTTTGGCATAAGAAGAGTAGGGCAATCCTTCAAGATATGGTCCACATTATGAAAAATCAAACATCGCAAAGTCCTACGCAACTCATCATTCATAATATTTATGGCGTCAATAGCATGGCAGAAATTGTCATAGCAACTAAGCTTAGGCACAGAATCCATAGCGCAAAAATTATGGATAAAACAAAATTCAAAGTTCTTTGCACAGAAGAGCTACACAATCAATTATAAATAAACTTGGAAAACAAAAACTTGCTTTAAAAATCTAAAATAGGAATGGATAAAAACAGAAAACTAACAATATATAATTAAAAAGCAACAACAATAATAAAGGGCTATACACACTGGAAGAACTACTACCTCTTGTCTCCCTCTATAGCAACTCACACGACTGTATTCCTTGGCAACGGCGCCAAAAATTTGATGGTGCAAATTCCTACACCGTTATAGGCGGTAGCAAGATAGCGACACAAAACGGCAGTGTACCGATCGTTCAAGTAATATAAAATGGGAGTGATCCCCAAGTATCAAATCTCTAAGGAACACAGTAAGGTGGAGTTAACTATCGAGGAAGGACTTGAGATCGAAGTCCTTTAGATCGGATGGATTGAGGAAAAGGTGGATTGGTTTGTGGAAAGAAAAATAGAAGAAACTAAATTAACACTACAATGCAGGCCGCTATGCACTGTTTCGCTGGGTGGATGGATTACACTGGCCGTTAGCACCGCTTAGCATGGCAGATGGAAGAGTAGGCTCACGTAGTGGAAGATTAGTCAAGCGGAATGGAAGAGTAGGCACACGGAATAGAATGGTGGGTTTGCGGAGTGGAATGGAGTGGGAGCGGAATCGGCGCACTTCTAGCACATTCTACACAAATAAGCATTTTCACAACTATGAAAATAACACTATAAATCAAGAGTTTAGAATGGTATACATCATCAAATAGTAAAGATTACATTCATATACATCCATACAAGTAGAGAAAAAGGCAAGAGATACGACCAAATCCGGAGGCTTGTTGTAGATTCTCGGTAGGAATCATTGGGTTGTCATTTCGCGCCCTAGCTCGGTCCCAACTATCGTCCGGGGTAGAGGAGGGCTGTCAATTCCTCCCAATGGACCTGTCTTCTCAGGTAAACTACAATTCGGTCACGTCCAATGCGAAGAACTCTTGCTTGGTGATGAAGATGATGGTGGAATCCTCTCCTTGAAGCACTTGGATGATGGAGGTGGCCGAGATGATCTCCGGGCTCAAGATAGGTGTGAAGATTAGTCCTGGAGCACCTACCGGTGGTGGAAGATGATGCAGGGGGCGGAAGAGGCGAACAGGGCTCAAACACGGCATAGTTAATGTGTTGTCAGACCTAATTTCGCAGACTGTGTATTTTTAGAAAACAGGGCGCACGATCAGTGGTGCACGACCAGTGGTCGTGCGCACTAGAAGTTGGTAGTCGTGCGCACTATGCCAGAAAACCTGCAAGATAAAATTTACAGAAAAATAATATACGCACGACCAGTGGCGTACGATCAGTGATTGTGCGCACTATAGCCAGTGGTCGTGCATTTGGCAAGACAGGTCTCGAAATTTAGGGGTTAAGTGAGCACAGCAGTGGCGCACGACCAGTGATCGTGTGCACAGTATTCCTGGGCAAATTTTCTCCTGGAACACCTGCACAACGCCCGCATCTGTAGGAGAACTGCTCTGGCTACTAATCATGGCACATAACGCATTCAATAATATCAACTAAACACAGCACAATACTCAGAAATAAGAAATATAAGATTCTACACCGAAATTGGGCTAGAAATGTGCACATTGAGTGGAATGACTTTAAATCAATAAAGAAGAGAATATAGGTGAAACGTGATGTGCACGTGAGTGAAAATAAGCCCAGATGAGTCCTAAAAAGGGTATATAATTTGGACTCATCACACCTCCACCCCGCTTTTTGATTCTTCGCTTAGGTACACCCCATTGAGACAAACGGGGGCAGTGGATTGGGTCATCCACTCCTAGGCTAGTATGACACCTCCCAACCTAGACCTTACATACGCCCCTAAGAACACATAGGGTATCCAAGTACTATGTGGTAAGTAACGCCTCTTAATTGTATTTCTCGAGCTTCCAGCTCGTTAGACTATCTTGTCCTCCTTAAATAACACCGAGCCTACCACTCGCAGAACTAACCCAATCCTTCTTAGATAACACTGAGCCTACTGCTCGCAGGACTAAACCAGTCCTTCTATATAATATACTAAACTTACGGCTCGCAGGACTTAACCCATCCTTCTACCTAACCATCCCATATTTGATACAAGGATTATCTTATCAAGTTCCCCTACTTAAACTACTCATGTCTATTATTTAGTTGAACTTAAAAGTTTTAGGGTTAACCTTGGACTTCCCGAGGGCTACCCGGTGAAGGACTCGTGGCGGTACTAGGAGGTATGATGGGGTGACATCCCAAACATCCCTTTCTCAAGATATTTTATCTTGTTAGTGGCTACCCTTTCTTATATACTCACTTACTCTCTAGTTACTCTAACTTCATAAGGTGATTTGCAAATACTGAGACAAGGAAGTGACGATGTTCAATTGAACATCAATCATTGTCCTTTCTTAGTGACTAGCTAAACCTTCATGTCATCTCTCAATCTCTATTTAAAGGTTCCATCCTGATATTAATCATGACCTTTAATTATTGGTGGATCTCCTCACATCTCCTATCATGTCGATGTCAAATCTCGAATTGATAGTTTTACTAAATGTGCCCCAACCCTTACTTCTAGTGTATGTCACTATGTTCAACCCCTTTAATCAAGCTATGCCTACACAATGATCAGGTAGTTAATAATTCTATGTGTGATGATCAGAAGGGGTCTAAATCAAATAATTCAGTTTTACTATTTGCAGACCGTTTTGCCTTTAAGTGAAACCACATGTCTTAAAATGGCGACTATATGATCTCCTAACTAATATGTGCTCAATATAGTTCCAGAAGTTGTATGGATATCAAAATTCAGATTTCTAATTTTTTATATAATGAAATCATATATTGGCCTACTTAAATAATTCTTCTAAATTTGGGTATGACTAGATTTGAACATGATATGCCTTTTGTCATGGGCCAATAAATCCAAATAAAATTCCAGATATTAGTTAAGGTCCAAAATGAAGTTCAGAAGAATTTCATAATTTTTCTCCTTACAATAATTTCAGAAGTCTAATTATATGTCTAAGGGTACAAAATCCAATTTGTGAAGGAAGTATAAAAATTAATCAATAATTAAATCTGATAAAATTTCCAGAGGTCTATAATGAGATCACAAGTCTAACTACTAATTTCTATAATATTCCAATATCAATAACTCAACATATCCATTTTCAATGAAAACAACAAAGTTCCACTTTGTTAAGGATGTATTATAATTGGTCAGTGATTAAATCTAATAAAATTTCCAGAGATTTATAAAGAGTTCACAAGTCTAACTACTAATTTCCATAATATTCCATCATAAGTAATTTAACATATCCATTTTTCAATGAAAACAATAAAGTTCCACTTTGTAAAGGGAATGCCATTAATAATCAACAATAAATTCCATAAAAATTTTCCAATGATTTCAGATTGTCTCATAAATCCAAATACCCAATTTCATGCAAATTTAAGTTCATTAGCTTACCTAAACGTGGGCTGAAGTGAATTGGGGTAAATTGAATAATCAATAAGTAATGGGTTATAACACTTATAAAAATTCCAACAAAATTTCACATAATGTAATCTCACTCATCTAAGTGAATCCCAGAGTCGCATAACATTTCAGAAGGTTTTGACCCTAGTGTGCTCATTTAAGCTTTTTGTGACAAAATCATAAAATTCCTAATTTCCTAGTGAAATCAACCCAAAAGTTCATAATTTTCGCTAAGGTGTATTATCTCATAACCCTAAGTGCATGTTTTGAATTTCATAGGAATTGACAAAGGGAATACCCTTCAATTATAAAACATTATTGCATAAGTACCTTCATGAACTTCTCTTAACACCAAGGTCTTGGCATGTGAATTTCCTTCACATGCATGAGTCCAATTAAGCTCAAATTTTAACTGGTGCCTATTTATGGTCTTGTTATCATGCCACCCCAAAATTTGGGTAAGGATATGTTGATTTGACCATGAAATTCAGACCTACATAATAGTGTTATATGCACAACAACACTTCCATCTTAGCATGTATGAGAGAATTCCTTCACATGCAAGAAGCCATCTGGTCTCAAATTTCTACCAAAAGCTTATAGAGATATACACCACCATCTACCAAAATTTGGGGTCACTTGGTGTTGTCTAGCCATGTCAGACACACATACATGCTTTATCAATTATTTATAAAAATCATGGTGAAATTTTTTCCAAAATTATTCATTTTTGGTCAGAGGGTGTATTTGGGTATATTACACCTATGTTAAAAATTTCAGAATTATTCTCTCAAGGGTTTGGGAAAAATTCACAAAATACACCGTATGTTACATCATTAAAATTTCTTATACTAGGTTTCATTTGCATATGAATCTATCCACATGCATGGGTCCAAATGGCCTAAACTTTTGACCAAAAAATTATACTAACCTAATTAATCTTCCACAGAAGGTTTGGTTGTATTTGAGTTCATATATTACCCAATAATCACGCAATGCATGTTTAATTAAATTATTTCCAAAACCATGGAAAAATATTTCTCCAAAAATTCTAATTTTTGGACAGGGTGTGTAATTGGTTATATTACATCTATGGTCTAAATTTCATTTATGTTCATTGTTAGGAATATTTCCCTCAATGTTCTCAAGATTTTAAGAGGCATCACACTCAATGCTAAGTACATATTGTATTTGATAGGTCCTATTTTATATCATGTCTATGCAATGCTAGGTCATTCCAAACATTGGAATTATTCTCTGATTGTACTATCAAAATAGCTGATACAACAGCATTGTCTCAGCTGAACCGCTAAGAAGAAGCCAGATCCGCTGAGAAAGAGTTTGTCTCAGCTAAGATACATTTAGAGGAAAACTGCTGAAAAGACTATCTTTCTCTGCAGATCTGCTGAGACGAAGTCTGCTCTGTTGCTGAGACTGGAGCCTGCCTCAGCCCATCCGCTGAGACAAATTCATATTTGAATAAAGCTTGGCGACATCTTCTTTTGACGCAAGTGGCTAGAAAGCAAGGATAATATTTTCTATTTATGTCCATACTGTGAGAGGGCACTCCTCAGAGCCATTGCAGAATGGAGGAGGTATAAAAGAAGATGTTAGATTATTAAAGAAGTAGTGGAAAAAGATCTGAAAGAAAAGGCTACTACTATTCTATTGAAAGAAAAACTGCTTCCGCGAGATATCTCAATATGCCTCCTAAAGCTACAAGCAGATTACTGAGATAAGTTTGTTCTTGCTTATTCAATCCAAAAGAATAAGTGGATCTTCTTTCATCTACTGAAGAAGAAGATCAGAAGGAACAAGGCTTGAAGCTACCGCCATTCAGCCCTGTTTCAAGACAACATTTGTTGTGCTTCAATAACAGAAGATCTAAGCTGAAGGTTTAATCTATACTATCCTCTATTGTGTAAGCAAAAATATAAATTATGTAAGAACTTATTTGTTCTGAGTGTGTAGGTCCTTGTGCCTGAGTGTGTAAGGCTTTGTGCCTACGGTTGTAGGGTTGTACTCCCAGCTTGAGTAGTAGGATCTCTGAGGAGATCTGAGGTAGGGCTTCTTGATAGGCCTGAGGTAGGAAATCAAGAGGATTTCTGAGTTGTAGGAGTTTGAGTACTTTGAGTGGTAAGGATGTTGTCATGAGGTTGGGTTTTGGAGGAAACCTAAGGGATCTGAGTTGTAAGCTCTTGGAGCTGAGATTTGGAGGAGTTTACCTTTTCTAACATACTGTTAGAAATGTGTAGAGGGAAAGTGGACTACCCATAAACACACTATCTTGGGGAACCATTATAAATAGTTGTGTGTTTTCTGTGATTTGCTTTTACTTTAATTAATCACTAAATAACTACTAGCTACAAGTAGAAAATTTCAAAGGAACCTATTAACCCCCCTCCCCCCTTCTAGGTGAGTTAGACTACTACCAAGTAAACTATCAAGTGGTATCAGAGCCAAGTTGGTCAATTAGGACTTAATAGTCTTACTTGATCCAACAAGGAGTAGTCTATTTTGAATCTGATGGCTACCACTAGAGGTCAGAAGGAGATGGGATCAATGAAGTTGCCCATATGCAGAAAGGAGACCTTTGACATTTGGAAGTAAAGGGTAAGGCTGTTTACGGAAGCCTCTAACCCAAGAATATACATTACTATAAAGGAGGGTCCTTTTGTCTTCATGAAGGCCTCCACTATATATCCAACAAGAAAAGTGGCCAAGACCTATGTTGAAATGGCCAAGGATGAGATTGCACTTGCTACTATGGATAAAAGAGCACAAAACACCATAATAAATGCAATTGATAATTCCACCTTCAACACTTGGTACACTGTGAGACAACCAAGGACATGTGGGATACATTTATAGTGTATATGGATGGTACTGATGAAGTGAGGGATGATAGGAAATCCCTCCTTAACCAGGAATATGAAGCCTTCAAGCAACACAGTCTGGAATGCATAGCTGATTGCTATGAAAGAATCTTTAGGGTGGTCAATGAGCTAAGGACCTATGGAAGGGTCTTCAGCCATTATGAGATAAATGATAAATTCCTAAGATCTCTAACTAGAGATTGGGATACAAAAATCTGTCTCATCAGGGAAGGGGCAAAGATGGGCGAGACTCCTCCCCGCACACTATTTGGGAAGCTGCTCTCATATGAGATGAATATGTCTACAAGAAAGGAGGAGGAAACCTCTACCAGGTCTCATGCAAAGGAGAGATCTGTGGCTCTCAAAGCTGAAAGCTCTAAGAAGAGCAAAGAAAGAATGCCTTCTCTACCAAGAAGGGTTGTTGACTTAGAAAACTCTGAGCCCAGCACATCTGACAGCAATTCAGATGAGGAATTTGCCACATTCTCCAGGCACTTCAAGAAGTTGATGAGGAGGAAGTAGTAGAAGAACAGACCTTCCTCCTCCTCGCATCTCAAGAAGGAAGACAGCAAATCAGGGAGGCGGCACTCCAAGGGTGACAGGTATGAATCTAAACATGTCAAACATGTTTCAAATAATGTTATCTTTTATTCCTACAACAAGCCTGGACATGTCATAGATGACTGTCCAGTCAAGAGAAAAGAAAAGGTGATAAGAAGCCTCATCACCACAAGGGAAGGAAATGTGAAAAATCCTTTCTAGCAAAGAAGGAGAAGAGCTGGAGTGAATCTGAATCTTCATCTTCAGAGTCTGATGAAGAAGAGGAAGCCTATATAGGGTTATTTGCAACTGCTGAGGATGAAGACTATCCTACTGCTAAGATAGGCATCAAGGCCCCTCTGTCACATTCAACCAGTGACATTGAGGTGGATGAAGATGTCAAAGAATGTTATGGCTTAATGGTCATATCAGATGATGAAGATAGTCAGGATCACCCTGATCAAGTATCAACTCTTTTCATTCCTTCTTCTGATTATAAGTCAATTCCAGAATCTGAAGCATTCTCATCTAATGATGAAAGTGGTTCAGAATCTGAGGTGGATGTCATTCAATTGATTGACAAATATAGTGCCCTCTTGGAATCTCTGAAAAAGAGCAAGAAGCAAGCGAAGAGGCAAGATCTAGAAATCGCTTCCCTTCAGTAGGAAAAGCTTGAATGCACCGAGTCAGCTACCCAAATGGCTCAGATGAGTAGGTGATGAGTCCCATTTATATACACTTTTATGGACTCATCCGGGATAGTTTTCTCGCAAATGCACTTCACTTTTAGTTCATTATTGCTTATATTTCGCTTGAACTCATTTCTTCACAAAGTGCACTCTGTGGTCCCATTTTGGTGTACAATTGCGCGCTATGTTTGTTGGTGGTAAGCACATGGTGCTCCCCAACCCTTTGTCTGTATTTGGATTGAGCTGGAAGGGTATTCTCAGCTGTGTGATTGTTGTTTGGTGCTGTGTAGGTCGGTAGAACATCTATTTTGCCCAGATTTCATGTCTGCTCGCACGGTCGTGCGTTTTCTTGACGCACGGTCGGCTGCGATCGTGCGCTCTCATCTATGGCCCAAAGTAGCATTCTGAATTTGGTCATGCATTTTTACGTACGGTCTATTTTGACCGTGCGTGAGTAAAATCGCACGATCTCCTTTTTGTCAAGAAAATAATGTTTTATTTTGTTCACGCACGGTCGTGCATTTCTAAAGTGCACGGTCGTGAATGAACAAAATTCTGCACTCTTTCATTTAAGCTGTGATTTTTAGGTTTCCAGGACACCCGATTCAGTTCAGCCATTTCCACCGCAATGAGTGCTCCAGCTCCGTTTTCTTCCATCCTTCCATGAGGGCTTTGCCCTAGGCCACCTCCATCATCCAAGAGCTTCCAAGGAGAGGGATCTAGCCCTACATCCATCATCATCGAAGTAGAAGGAAGCTAGGTCGTGCGGCCGGATCGTGACACGAAGAAGACGGGCCATTGGAAGGTAGTGACAGCCTTCTCTACCCCGGACGCAGTTGAAGACCGATCTTGGATGCGGATTGACAACCCAGCGATTCCAACCGTGAATCTTCGACAAGGCTTCGGATTGGATCGATTCCTTGCTTTCTCCCCTTTTATTTTGATGACTGTATAAACTAGATTTCTTATATTTTGATGATGTGCACTATAATCCATGGTTTGTAATGTCTATTTCATTTTTATGAAATTAACTTGTTTATATGTGTGAATGAGGTGCGCCACCAAATCCACTCCACCCTCCACTTCATTCCGCTAACCTACTCGCCCATTCCGTGTGCCTACTCTTCCATCCGCCTAGTAAAGCGTGGCATAGCTGCCCGTGTAATCCATTCGCCTCACGAAGCAGTGCGCTTAAGGCCTGCATAGTTCGATTCCGCACTTACCACTCCACCCGCTTGCCTACTCGTCCATCCGCCCTTGCGAAGTAGTGTGTTCAAGGCCTACGTAGTTTCCATCCCGTCTAGTGAAGCAGTGCGCTCAAGGCCTGCATAGGAGTAGTTGATTTAGCTCTTTTACTTTATTTTCCACAAACCAAATCACCCCCTTTCGCATCCGTCCGACCTAAAGGACTTCAATCTCAAGTCCTTCCTCAATAGTTAACTCCACCTTACTGTGTTCCTTTGAGATCGATACTTGGGGATTCACTTCCACATTTTATATTACTTGAACGATCGGTACACTGCCGTTTCGTGTCGTAGTCTTGCAACCGCCAATAGCAGTGTGCTAAGATTTGCGCATCAAGTTTTTGGCGCCGTTGTCGGGGAACACAGACGTGTGAGTTTTCTGGAGAGGGAGAATCTGAGAGAGAAGCCCTTCCATTTGTAAATTGCATCCTTTATTTTATTTCAGTTCTTCTTATTCCATTTTCCTGTTTTATATTAGGTTACTTTAGTAATTATTGTTAGGTGTAGTATTTTGCACAATAGTGTTTTCCTTTTAAATCTAGTTATCTTCACACAATGTGGGCTTCATTTAATATTCGTTGTCATTTGTGCGGAGATATATCTCATGCTAGTGATAGATGTCCGAAGGGAGATAGTAGCCCTAAGACTCAAGGCCCAGTATATGAAGCACCGACTTCGTCTGGTACTCTATGTGGTGCGCGTAAGTCCTATGGCTACTCTTCCGCTTCGCACATGCCCTTTTTGCAGTCATCTCCGGTTCAGTTTTAACAGAAGAAAAATGCAAAATAGTGCTTGTTTTGTTGGAGCATGGATCATGCCTTAAAGGATTGTGCTGCATTTCTTCGCCAATTGGATGAGCATGACGAGCCAGATATCCTGATCATCCCAACTCCTAACTCTGACAGCACACCTTCCACCTCTGATTACGTTGATGTATCACCTTCAAGTTTTGAAGGGAATGATGCAGACACGCTTATCAGAGTTGTGGCTGATCTAGGCTCTGACATGGCTGAGCCCATCTGCCCTGAGCATATATCACCTTGTAGGGATTCAATTCTTTGTGAGGAATCAGTGCTTGACTTTTATCCAAGCACTATTCCTTCTCATGTTGTGCATACTACATTCATCTCTGACGACATTGTTGAGGATGTGTCGTAGAATGAGGCTGGCGATCTATGTGTTATGCCTGTTCCTATGGAGGAGGACAACCTTCTAGGTGAAAATGAGCTTTCCTCAGCACTGGTGGAGGAAGTCCAAATCCTGGGCATGGCCACTGTTGATCCCGCCGAACCTTGTAGCATTGATGACAATGCTAACATTATTTTACTTCCCCAACCTGATGGGAGTGAGACCGGGACCACTCCTCCAATTTTAGATCATTTATGTTTTTCTTCTCTTTTATTTCCTAACCCCCCTTCATCATCTGAGTCTGTGTAGGCTGAGTCTTCACAGGTACTTCAGGAGGACTTGGAGCATTCTGCTCAAGTCAATGATAAGCGCATCCTCTTATGTGAGGAGGTTGACCCCTCCTCCATAGAGGAAGCCTCATTCATTTCCTTCTCCTCCTGCTGCCTCCCTGGAGATGACACCTTATTGGGCAAGGATTTATTTTGTGGTGAGACGAGTGAGGACCAACCTTCCTCCTCTTCTGACTTCCTATTTCCTCTACCTGTGCTAAGAAGGTATTATTATTTAGGTAGAGGGGTAACTGTTCTGTCGCCGCATCAGTACCCGCTACCGACACGCATATTAGAACAGTTACCTGTTCATTTCCTTTTTCATACGCCCATTAGTTAGAACTGTTATATTTTTAAATAAGTCGTGCTGGGATGACAATAACCGCAGTAGTTATCTTACTTATTTTTGTCTTTTATTTTTTTTTCTTTCTCTGTCAAAAATTAGTTAATTATGTGTTGTTTTAGTTTGCTTTTGCGGAGCTCACCCCTGCAGGTATTTTCTATTTGTGAAGGCGGCGGTCGTGATTCTTCGTATGACGGCTTTACCTTGGATTTTCATGCGTCTTCTGGTATGCTCACTTGCTGAGCATTGGGTACTCTCTTCTCCTAGCTCAATTTTTTATTTTCATGTTATGCATTATGTGGTCTGTTTAGTTGAATTCTGGGGGGAGTCATTTTATGTGCCCACTCACAGGCACTATTGCACTGCATACTAGAAGCTTTTACTTAAAATGTTTTATTTATTTTCTCCGCACACCACTACACCCACTTTAGCGCGCACTCGCTTGTTTGTATGCTCCTGTACATTCAATTCTTGGTTGTGATGTAGAAATCATTGTATTAGCCTAAAAATTGCAAGATAGAGTGGCATGTTGACTCTTGTAGTGCTCTAGTTGAGTACTTGTGTCTTGCCTAGAAATTTGAGTAGAATTAGTTTTTATTTATGCTTCTAATTTATAATTAGTAGATTTGCGTAGATTTTAATTTATTTTACTCAAAATGGTGAATGTGTTTGAATCTAGTGGTGGCGTGGTATTGTGTGTAGGCGAGCACGAGGTTCTTGTTGCTCGAGTCGGGAGGAAGGATTACCTTTCTCGGGGGCTAAGAACTTGCCCCAAGCGACTCTCGAAGCATGGGTGCGAACGATTTGCAAGATGAGCGTGACGTAGGCCATCTATTTGGCAAGCTTGAGCTTTGTTCTACCATTCCTATACGCTAACCGTTGCTAGCCCATTTTGTGCCTACCCGACCTTTTGGTTCAGCCCCACCATACTTCACCAAGGCCTAAAAGATAATCCCTTTACCGCAACCAAAAATAAGCCAAAAGCATTAATGAATTGTAATTTGCCAATGCGGTGCAGCGATGAGAAATTTTAGTGTTGATGTGAATTTCTTAAAAAAATTATATGCTGAGATTTTTGCGAATTCTGGGGATATAAAAAAAGAAGGAAAAGAAAAAGAAAAAGCAAAGAGAAGGAAAAAATATATATCCCTAGCGTTTTAATTGAAACATCTATCTCTATCGATTGGAGTAGGCTATGTGCACACCCGGTTTCAAAGTCAAGTCTGGGGGTGTGTTACACGTGTATTATTGGGGCTGTTATGATTTAGCACTTTTGTATGCTCATTAGGGTTGCGATTAGCCTTCACGTTTATCTTTGTATTCCAAACCATAACCTAAGCCTCGTGTATACCTAAAGTCCTATCGATTCTTCTTGTGAGTTCACTACCACCGTGGAGAGTGTGTGACAGGGCGAGCTTATGGTTCTCGACGTTGATGGATTTCAACGGAGATAATTCCGAGTTCCGGTCTTGGGTAACACTCCCCTTCGCGTCTAGCTTACTTTCATACTACGCGTGACCACGAGATTCACCAACATTCCATTTTTGAGTAAAAATAAATTCCTTTATATGCATCTACACTTTTTATAAATTAGCTAGCATATTTAGAAACTTCTTCTAATGAATTTCTACGCACACAAGTATGCAACTTCGCATACTACTCCATGTCGCAATTTTTTAGCTAACTATGCTTTCCCACTCCGCCGGAATTGTAAGACCCTCTTTTTTTTTGCTTTTAAACCGGGTCTTACCGCCCAGAACCGCCGTCTTGCGGTGAGACCATTGCGCCAAATGGTCATCACCACAACACGCCGATCCTGCCGGCTGATCAACATCATCCAGGCCAACCACAATTCATAGTAATAGAAGCAAATAGAAGCACAAGTCCACAAATCACATTAAATATATATAAATTACATGATTATAATGTCCATGATGAGAATCTAAGTAAAAGAGGGCATATGCCCGCTACATGTTCAAATATAGTACATCAGTATTCTCATTCTACTTTTATGCGGAAGCAATCAAACTCTGTCTTCATACAAGTGTAGCTACTGCTGCGACGACGTGTAGTGGTTGATCTGCTCCATCCCGTCCTCTTATCCGGTCTCCTAAACGGGGTCCTGCTGCTCCAGTACATCATCCCTAAAATGATATGGTCCACTGACCGTCAGTCTAAAAGTCTCAGCATATTCCTCACCGCCTCCACCCGCGACTCCTAGGCACCGTGCGGGAGGAGGAAGCGGAGGACATCAAGGGGTAAATCAAAAAGCACTGCCGAGTCAACGAACTGCTGTCGGTGTGACGACTAAGACAGAACCGAAGACCCACCACATCTTATACACAAGCAACAAGTATTAGCCATATACTACCGAGCCTCCAGCTCGCAAATTAACAATTAAAAAGTAGAGCCTACCGCTCGCTAGACTGTATTAGTCTTATATTTAAACTACGAGCATACCGCTCGCTAGACTACACTAGTCTTATATTTAAACTACGAGCCTACCGCTCGCTAGACTGTATCAGTCTTATATTTAAACTACGAGCATACCGCTCGCTAGACTACACTAGTCTTATATTTAAACTACGAGCCTACCGCTCGCTAAACTGTATTAGTCTTATATTTAAACTACGAGTCTACCGCTCGCTAGACTACACTAGTCTTATATTTAAACTACGAGCCTACCGCTCGCTAGACTACACTAGTCTTATATTTAAACTACGAGCCTACCGCTCGCTAGACTACACTAGTCTTATATTTAAACTACGAGCCTACCGCTCGCTAGACTGTCCCAGTCCTTCCTTATAACCCGAGCCTAACGCTCGCAGGACTACCTCAGTCCTTCCTTATAACCCGAGCCTAACGCTCGCAGGACTACCTCAGTCCTTCCTTATAACCCGAGTCTAACGCTCGCAGGACTACCTCAGTCCTTCCTTATAACCCGAGCCTAATGCTCGCAGGACTATCCCAGTCCTTCCATTTAACCCGAGCCTAACGCTCGCAGGACTACCTCAGTCCTTCCTTATAACCCGAGCTTAACGCTCGCAGGACTACCTCAGTCCTTCCATATAACCCGAGCCTAACGCTCGCAGGACTACCTCAGTCCTTCCATATAACCCGAGCCTAACGCTCGCAGGACTATCCCAGTCCTTCCATTTAACCGTTATGTTTGGGGTGAAGGTTAGCTTGTCCAGTTCTCCTACTTAACTAGTCTTGTCTATAATTTAGTTGATTTTAGAAGCTTGGGGTGAATCCTGGACTTCCCGCGGGTTACCCGGTGAAGGGCTCGCAACGGTACTAGGGGATACGTTGGTGACTAAAGCCCAAATTCCCACTTTCCATGACATTTATTTTATTTGGTTACTACCCGTCCCTGTATGCCCGCTTGCTCTCCAGTTGCTCTAAAATCCTAGGGTGGATTACCTTTTCAACTCGGGCAGTCATGTGTCGGAGATCTGACGTACACCGGACAGGTCATTCCTAGTGTCCGACTATTCATTGATTTACCTCTTAACCATCATTTTCACTTTTGGGTATGACATCTCTATTTCTAATGGCAGTCCATGGTGAGTAAGTCCTTAACTCAGCTGGGCATCCGCTACTTTTCCTAAGGTTAGTAACTCTGGGGTGGTGACCATAAGTTAGGGGTCCAAATCCATGATTCAGTTTCTACTGTCTGCAGACCGAGGTGAGACTGACTAAGTTGACTTTCAAGGCGCTATCTTAACCCTATCATGTGTAAGTGGGTTCCAAGTCTTGTCCTAAGCTCTCAATGGGTAACGATCCAGAACCCCAAGTCTTGGTCTTCCAGATTTCCTAGGGGGTGTTGTACGTTGAGAATCAGTTAGGGGTCTCTTTAAGTTCTACATCTGAGCCTCCATGAATCCTGGAATAGTTACTACGGTCCCATGTTGGTCTAAGCCCCAGACCCTAAGTCTTGTATTAACCATGGGGTGGTATCCTTAATTACTATTTATTACATCCTCTAGATATACCCAAATTTTCCTACATCCTTATGTCCAAACTCCATCTTGAAGTTCAGAGGATTTCCACTCATGCTCATGGGGTGAATTCTTAACTAGAGGTGGTTACTATCATGCCTAAGGCATGGGCAAGTCTTCAAGGTATTAGTATGAGTCCAAATCACTAAACCTACCAGATGCACTTTTATACACGTCTCATTAGATGTGACCTAAAAGGGGCTACCCCTAATCAAAGGTCATGAAATCAGTGGAATTGTAAAGGTGACATAAATGGCTACTCTATACATGTTGATTATTCTCCAGATATGAATTTAACCTAGGTGAATCCAACTTACAAGTACAGCACAAGACATCTAACATAACAATTACAGATTGTATATGTCTCCCTAAAAATGGTGTAGAAAGAGTTGTACTTATCCAAATGACCTAAAGTCAGTGGCATATGAAAGGTAACTTCAAACTCTACATTACTCATGTTGGTTACAATTTCCAGAAATGTATTTATCCTAGGTGAAATTAACATACAAGTACAGCACAAGACATTTAACATAAAAATTACAGATTGTATATGTCTCACTAAAAATGGTGTAGAAAGAGTTGTACTTATCCAAATGACCTAAAGTCAGTGGCATATGAAAGGTAACTTCAAACTCTACAGTACTCATGTTGGTTACAATTTCCAGAAATGTATTTATCCTAGGTGAAATTAACATACAAGTACAGCACAAGACATTTAACATAAAAATTACAGACTGTATATGTCTCACTAAAAATGGTGTAGAAAGAGTTGTACTTATCCAAATGACCTAAAGTCAGTGGCATATGAAAGGTAACTTCAAACTCTACATTACTCATGTTGGTTACAATTTCCATAAATGTATTTATCCTAGGTGAAATTACATACAAGTACAGCACAAGACATTTAACATAACAATTACAGATTGTATATGTCTCACTAAAAATGGTGTAGAAAGAGTTGTACTTATCCAAATGACTTAAAGTCAGTGGCATATGAAAGGTAACCTAAAGGGCTACAGTGCTCATGTTGATTATTTCTTCCATAAATGATCCTAGCCAAGGTGAAATCAACAATCAAGGTGGTATATAATAACTACCTACAAGGTACATTTACACATATAAACAAAATGTGTCCAAAGGTGGGATTATTAAACAAGCTAGATGCTATAAGCCCACCATTTCCAATACACCTAAAGGTGATGCATTCATTCATAACACATGCAAGGGTAAATCTCTTGCCAAGGATGGGGCCATTGAGAGAGATTCATCAAACTCAAGTTTTGCTAAATGCACACATATTCATATACACCACTTTGCATGCATGTGAAAAACCCCAAACTCAAGGGGGCCATGATGTTGAGTCCCCTAGCATGCATCGGAATAAAAATCAGTGACATGCAAGGTGATTTACACCTTCACTTTCACTAAAAGCCCTAAGAGCTAATAATTGCTAATTGCACCCCATAACTCCTTTGAGCCATAAGCTTAAAATTGAGTTCCTGGAAAAACTACTCATGCAAATGGGATGAAATTTAAACCAAAGGCCATACATGCCCTAAAGGGGCCATCACCAAAATTTGAGATCATTAGGAGTTGTATAACTCCAAAAATCCCATTTATTTAATTTTCTAGGTTTTGAACAAAACTATAGAAAAAGTATCTCCTAAAAATCTGATATTCAAACCTAGGCTAGGTATAGGGTATATGCATGTATAGCCAAAATATCAACTTCATCAGATTTTCCATTAAAGAGTTATACTAATCTAAAGATGTGGTTTGAGTTTTGACCAGCCTCACTAGAATGAGTGTTGTGGAACCTACAGTAAACCAAATGACATGATTTCACTTTCATATGAAAGTAGACATCCAGATCTACAATTTCTATCTCTGGGGATTTTTCGAAATATGGCCTCTAAGGGCCTCAAAATAGCCTACAAAAATCGGGCAAAAGTGTGACAGAATATATATATAAAGATTCAAAAATAATTAAAAGTACTGTTCATCTTCTTCCCTAAAACCGACGGGTAGCAGTTTTTAGGGTTATTTCGCTCAATACTCCCTCAATACTTGATGGGTTTTCACGAAATTAGTTCCTAAAGCTTCGTTTTGAGACAAGCTATTGATTGGCATGAGTATTGTAGTAAACCGTGGCCTATATCTCTGATTCTAGCATGGATATTTTTCGGCCAAAATGGTGGATTTCGGCCATGAATATTCCATGAAGGTTTAAAGAATTAGAGGGAAAATGATTCAAAGATCTAGCATGGGAGGAGAGGGAAAGGAACTTGCCTCAAACGAGCTTGATGGTGAAGTTTTCCCGGAATCGCCATGGCCGACCATCCAAGCTTGAGCTCCATGCCGATCTCTCCATTCTCCATCAAATGCTTCACTTCAAAGCTCTATTCCAACTCCTTTCCACCTTCTGAAGCTATTGGAGAGGTCAATTTTCGGATTGAAAGGCTCTTTAAGAAGTTGCCATGAAAAGGGGAATTTCGGCCAACATTGGTTTCTCCTCCCAGCTGCCATTTGGCATGGTTTCTGGCTGGAATTGCTGGGAAAACACATAAGGAGATCAGAGGAATCAATTGAGGAGGGAAATTGGGCCATGTGGAGCTTCCTCCATGATTTCATGGTTGTCCTCTTCCCAATTTGGGGGAAAATTCCAAATTACCCTTGCATGTCACTTAATTCCTGAAATCAGAGGGCATGGGAAGTAATTGAACATGTGGGCTGCTGCATGGGCTTGGGTTGAGGTCATGGCCCATTGGGGTTTGGTTCAAAAATGCCCATTTGGCCCGATTTTGACCTTTGTTGACTTTTGGGGTTGACTTGGTCAACTAATG
This sequence comes from Dactylorhiza incarnata, assembly GCA_033032865.1. NCBI lineage: Eukaryota > Viridiplantae > Streptophyta > Magnoliopsida > Asparagales > Orchidaceae > Dactylorhiza > Dactylorhiza incarnata. The sequence goes on from JAWHQI010000011.1 coordinate 9,397,465, forward strand.
GGTTGACTGGTCCAAAGTGTTGGTCTTGAGTCCCTTGACACCGTCCAATGTTGATGGGGTCATGGTGATGCCCTAATTGGGCCAATTTGGCCAATATATGTGATTTTGACCAAAATTGGGAAAGGTTTGACTTTGGTCAAATTGGCCAATTTTGGTGACCTATAGATGGGGATTTTAGAGTCATTGGGTCCCCTGTGATGTTATAAGACTAGGGGTGAAGTCAATTTGGCAAATTGAAGGTCAGTTTAGGGTTTTAGCACAAATAGATCGATTTGAGGCTTCTTAGTAATTGGCCCAATTTCCCAAATTGGCGGCCCCAAGATGGGGCTTTGGGGCCCATTAGGTCCCCTAGGGAGGTTGCCATATGAGGGTGGGTCCTATTTGATCATTTGGAGTTCAATTGACCTTATTTATGGAGGTTTGACCTATGATAGCTCAAGGTTGACTTTTGGTCAATTTGACCAATTTGGTTGACCCCAAGGGTCCCTAGTGGCCTACTCACCTCCTTGGATAGTCACAGGGGTCATGACGAGGTTATGTTGACTTGTTGGAGGTATATTGGTCATCCCTAAGCTAAGCTATCAAAATTTGCTAATTGCACCCCAATGTGTATTTCTTCTTAATTTATGGAATTCATGGGGCCTCCTTGGCTTATTTTGGTCTCTTAGAGCAATGTCATGACCTTGTCATGACAAAATGCATCTTAGGGGTCTAGTTGTTTTGGGGATGTTACAAATCCCAATAAACGAAGAAACAATTTCGTCCCCGAAATTTAGGTTTAGGTCCACGGGAGTTAAGATTTCATGGATGATTTACTTGTTTTAGTGTAGTATGACACTTAACTAACATTGGGACCTGTTAGGTCTAATTCTCATTGACTCCTTCTCAGTTTTCTCCCAAGTGCACTTTCGTTAAACCCTACTATGTCTATAACCAAGATCTCCTTCCCGGGGTTTCTTAAGTAATTTTCAGTTGACGATGTACAAGTAAAGGAGGGAAGACATAGATTGAAGTGAATTTACACATTTGCAAGGCGAGTGTGTAACTCAATCGAGCCCTATAATCTATAGTGTGACGTCTTCGTAAGTATACCATTCTCGACCCGGTCTCAAATATCGCACGAGGCCTACCACTTACGGATCGACCATAAATAAGGTATGAGGTCATGAATTGATCTCTAAATCATTTCCCAAGTCTTGCACGTGATTTCAACTCTTCCTAATGTCATATTTGTTTTGGCCTCATTCCTATTTCTTTTCATACTTATGGGGTCTCCAATTTGTACCCCAAGTATCAGTTATCATGGGCCAGTAGGTTTAACCGAATTATCAGAGACTAATCATGATCCAAGACAGTGTTCAATGGAGACTACAAGTCTATCTACTCATTTCTATAATACACTAGATTTTTATAATGATCCAGGGAAATTTGGCCCTGGAATTCTCAATAATGTTTACTGGAACAGGAGTTCACAAACCCTGATTCCTACGGAACTCAATCCTCAAAGTCTCGATTCCTTCTGGGATGAAGGATCTCTTGATAATGAGTGCATGTTTCGGATTTCGAGAGTTGACTAAGGAAATGATTATCAACCATAACCTCTAAGTGTGTAACAACAAGGGTATCATCCTAAGCTACCTTAGTCTTCATAGGCCTTAGGTCTACCACAATCGTACGTAACAAAACTATTTCCAAACCCATATAACTTTATCTCCAACAGTTTGATTCTTGAACAACATGTGTATCGTACTAAATTTACATGCACGCTGCAAAATTCAGTCCGTTTAGATAAGTCGGATGGTGGGGGTGCACCGCTTTGGGTCTAGGGTTCACTTTATACACCCTGTACTGAAATAGGTGCCCAGGGAGTTATATTGCAGAGGCTTTCATGTTTCTAAGACAAGCTAAGTCAATATTTTGTGGCCCAATAAACGAAGAAACAAGATTAGCCTCCCGTAATCTTGATGAGTTTCTTATATCCAAAAATATCGGCTCTCCAAGTATTCATCAAATCCCTATGGGTATACAGTTCTTGTGATTTGGGTATGGTAAGGTTCTCTACCCTCAAAATGCCATTGTCGTAATTCTTTCCCAAGGATCGTGTGCATATCCAATGGTCTTCTCTAAGTTGGGTTTCTCGTTCCACATTTGACATCCTTTCTTTGTGATGGTTTTTCGAGGGTGGGAGTGTGCAGTATTAGCTTCTAAGCACACCAGTAAGGCCTTACGAGTCTCATACTAATCCAACAGCATAATCACAAACATCAAAACCACTTAAGATCGTCCTATTTGTTTGTTTAAGGAGTGCTAATATCACTTAGAAAGTGATGTGGGTATATCGGAGAGTAAGCCCTGGACACTCACACACGCTTTCAACTCCTTCTTTTAGTCACTTTGGGGTATCCTACTACTTGGTCGAAGTATACTCGAGGTTGACGTCGGACTAGGATACCTTATGAGAAGTCTTGCTAAGTCAAACCAATACGGTGTATTAGTCGGGTTGGCCTAATCTCATCATTAAGTGGACAGAATTATGTGATTTCCCGTATGGGCACACCACTGCTTCCGCTGCTAGTTTGTCCTCAAACTAACTCGAGCGGGGGTTGCCCTAGGGTTTGTGGACTTCTTTTACTTGGATCGAAAGTCGGCTGGGAACACGAGTTTTAGAAATATAAAAGCCTCTGCGATATAACTCCATGGGCACCTGCTTTGGCGCAGGATATATAAAGTGAACCCTAGACCCAAATCGGTACACCCCCCATCATCTGACATATCCAAACGATCTGAATATTACACTGTACATATAAATTTAGTATGATACACATGCTGTCCAGGAATCAAAACCTTTGGGAATAATTACATTGCATACGTTTGTGGTAGACCTAAAGATTGATAAGACCAAGGTAGCTTAGGGTAACACCCATGTTCTTGCACACTTAGGATTTTATGGGCAATAATTATTTCCTTGGTCAATTCTTTAAAATTGAAACATACACTTTCGGTAAAGAGATCTTCCTTCTCTGAAGGAATCAGAGACCTTGAAGATTAAGTTCCGTAGGAAATTAGGGTTTGTAAAAATCTTTGTTACATAAAGCATTATTGAGAGTTCCAGGGTCAAGTTTCCCTGGATCACTATGAAAAATCCGGAGTATTACAGAAATAAGTAGATAGACTTGTGGTCTCCATTGAACCTCTAAAAATTTTATTATAGTTAACTACTGATTAATTATCATGCTTCCCTCACGAAATGAGCCTTGCACCCTTAGCCACCTTGGAGGATTTACAATATATGAAGCTTTGAGACTCGGAATTGATGGCCCATGCGAATTTAAGTACCAAAACTGAGTTTGATTACTACTAAAGTATCCTTTTAGTTCAGTAAATGACCATGACATATTTACATTTACTAAATATCATATTGAATCTTAGGAGCATGACTGAACGTTGATCTAAAGTATTAAAAGAAGGGAGATGTCATAAAAATTAGGGGAATCAATATTGCCCAAGCCATAAACATATCATGATCTTGGAAGGCAAGTCTAAATTCTAATTACAAACAACTAATAAATAAGAGTACTGGTGTCACGTGTACAATGATTGTGAACCACAGGAGAGTAGACCCAAAGTGTTAGTAAGGATACGGTATTAAAGATATTGACGGTGAACGTGACAATGTACTCAACGGATCGAGAACTGTATACTTGCGAAGACATCATACTATAAGACTCGATGGATTCTTACACTCGCCTTGTGAGTGTGATTTTACTTCGACTTGTGCCCTCCCTCCACTACGTACGTCTTCATCAATTGGGAATTGTTTAAGAACCCTCATGTAAGGGATCTTGAACTCTAATAGGATGAGGTTTAACGAAAGTGCACTTGGGAGAAAACCGAGGATGAGTCAATGAGGATCAGACCTAACAAGTCCCAATGTTATTTGAGCGTCATACCGCACTAAAACAACTAAATCTTCCATGAACTCTAACTCCCGTGGACCTAAACCTAAATTTCGGGGACGAAATTGTTTCTTCGTTTATTGGGATTTGTAACATCCCCAAAACAACTAGACCCCTAAGATGCATTTTGTCATGACAAGGTCATGGCATTGCTCTAAGAGACCAAAACGAGCCAAGTCAATACTTTAGTGTCCCAATAAACGAAGAAACAAGATTAGCCTCCCGTAATCTTGTGATGAGTTTCTTATATCCGAAAATATCGGCTTTCCACGTATGCATAAAATCCTTATGGGTATACAGTTCTTGTGATTTGGATATGGTAAGGTTCTCTACCCTCAAAATGCCATTTGTCGTAATTCTTTCCCAAGGATCGTGTGCCTATCAAATGGTCTTCTCTAAGTGGGGCTTCTCATTCCACATTTGACATCCTTTCTTGTGATGGTTTTTCGAGGGTGGGAGTGTGCAGTATTAGCTTCTAAGCGCACAAGTAAGGCCTTACGAGTCTCACAACTACCAAAACCACTTAAGATTGTCCTATTTGTTTGTTTGAGGAGTGTTAATATCACTTAGAAAGTGATGTGGGTATATCAGAGAGTAAGCCCTGAACACTCGCACACGCTTTCGACTCCTTCTTTTAGTCACTTTGGGGTATCCTACTACTTGGTCAAAATATACTTGAGGTTGAAGTCGGACTAGGATACCTTATGAGAAGTCTTGCTAAGTCAAACCAATATGGTGTACTAGTCGGGTTGGCCTAATCTCATCGTTAAGTGTACAAAATATGTGATTTCCCGTATGGGCACACCACTGCTTCCGCTGCTAGTTTGTCCTCAAACTAACTCGAGCGGGGGTTGCCCTAGGTTTTGTGGACTTCTTTTACTCGGATCGAAAGTCGGCTAAGCTGATACCAGTTTGTAAGACCCTCTTTTTTTTTTTTTACCGGGTCTTACCGCCCAGAACCGTCGTCTTGCGGCGAGACCATTACACCCAATGGTCGCCGCCACAATACGCCGATCCTGCCGGCTAATCAACATCATCCAGGCCAACCGCAATTCACAGTAATAGAAGCAATAGAAGAACAACCAGTCCACAAATCACATAAAGTATATAAATTACATGATTACAAAGTCCACGATGAGAGTTAAAGTAAAAGAGATCTAAACGAAAAGGGCTTATGCCCAGTACATGTTTAAGTATAGTGCTACAACACTCTCTCTCCACATCTATGCGGAAGCCATCAATTCTGCCTTCAAACATCTGTAGCTGCTGCTGCGATGACGTGTAGGGGTTGACGTGCTCCATCCCATCTCCTTATCCTGTATCCTAAACGGGGTCCTGCTACTCCGGTACATCATCCCTAAAATGATAAGGTCCACTGACCGTCAGTCTATAAGACTCAGCATATTCCTCACCGCCTCCACCCGCGACTCCTAGGCACCGTGCGGGGGGAGGAAGCGGAGGTCATCAAGGGGTAAATCAAGAAGCAGGTGACAAGTGGTAAAACTATCAATGTATATAATTACAGAACATTAAACGGTAACGATTCTACGCTGGCAGAGTAAAGTATGACAACAATATGTACAAGACGGTGCACTATAAGAAGCAAGTATAATAGACAAGAGCAGCTACAAAAGTAACCTTAACTTATATGCACACACAGAGGCACATAAGTTAAGGGATCTGGCAAGCAATAAGCTCATCGTATAAAGAGCCCACACTAATTTATACGATGAGGTCTCTGTTTATGCAATGTATAAAAGGCAATGTAATATAAGAAGCAAATAAATACGAGCATCTACCAAAGTAACCCTAACTTATATGCACACACAAGGGCAGATAAGCTAAGGGATCTGGAAGGTATAAACTCATCGTATAAAAGAGCCCACACTGATTTATACGATGAGGTCTCTGTTTATGCAGAAATGTCATGCGATGATATGCAATGCAATGATGCAATGTTTGTATTATTATTTCATACACATGCAACTCACTCACATAACTCTGTACGTACAGACCTTTAGTTCCCACTTTTCGGAGGTAGCTAACCTTTCGGGCACCTCCCGTCGTGGTCAAACGGTGGCAGAGGAGCGGGCGTCTCCTCACCTAGGTGGATAAGTCACACTACCAGACCTAGGCCCAAACGTACGCTGTGATACCGGTACCCGGTACTCACTAGCTCCTGCGTACTAAACTGAATTGGCCAGGCAGGGTTTAGGGGATTCGTTCCGTCAGACGCGCAGTAAAACAACCTGGCCCCAATAAAAACCACTAGCACTGCCGAGTCAAAGAACTGCTGTCGGTGTGACGACTAAAACAGAACCGAAGACCCACCACAACTTACACACAAGTAACATGTATTAGTTATTTACTACTGAGCCTCCAGCTCACATATTTGCATCAACATTTAAAAGGTAGAGCCTACCGCTCGCCAGGCTATACCAGCCTTAGGTTTAAACTAGACAACTAGATTTGTAACATCCCCAAAACAACTAGACCCCTAAGATGCATTTTGTCATGACAAGGTTATGGCATTGCTCTAAGAGACCAAAATGAGCCAAGGAGACCCCATGAATTTCATAAGTTAAGGAGGAATACACATTGGTATGCATTTAGCAAAGGCTGACACCCTAGACCAGAGGTGACCAAAAGACTCCAATGAGTCAACATAACCTCATCATGACCCCTAAGACATCTAAGAAGGTGGGTGGACCTCATAGGGACCCTTGGGGCCAACCAAATTGGTCAAATTGACCAAAAGTCAACCTTGAGCTATCCCAGGTCAAACCCCCATGAATAAGGGCAATTGAACTCCAAATGATCAAATTGGACCCACCCTCATATGGCAACCTCCCTAGGGGGCCTAATGGACCCAAAAGCCCCATCATAGGGCCATCAATTTGGGGAAATTGGGCCAATTTCTAAAAAGCCCCAAATTGACCTAAATGTGCTAAAAACCCAAATTAATCTCCAATTGACCTAGTGTGATCAAATTGATCACCCATAAACACTAAGGGAAGTGAAAGAGACTCAAATGAACCAAGGTGCCCAGTCAATTTTGGAAAATTAGGGCAAAATACCCAAATTGCCCCAAGAGGCAAACAAGTGCAATCAAGCCCCAATTGACCCCACCTTGACTCAATTCCTTTGGAGTAGGTCCATAGGGCCTTAGGGAGTAATGTGGGTCAGTCACATTTGGTGGTGAGAGATTAAATCAAGCCCCAAACCCAAAACCCCCAAATTGGCCTATTTGGGTCAAGTGAGCCCAAAGCTCAAATCAAGTGGGCTTAACCAACCCCATGACTCCCAATAACCAGCCCTCATGATAACTGAACCCAAAGACCTCTGGAAATTCGAAATGGAGAGATTGATTGCAAGGAATTTGGGTTTGAAATGGGGGAAAAAGACAAAGAAAGCATGGAGGAGGGAATTGGGGAATGGGTGCCAAATGGCACCCCATTTTCATTCCCCAAGCTCTTCTATCAGCAGGAGGATTAATTCCCAGCAGTTATACAGCTTGATTAGTGACCTGTCATTGGCTGGGAAGGAGGTGGAGCATGGCCGAACCATGTCTTTAATGGCAGCTCACCAATTTTACCCAATGGAGTTAAAATATTCTCCCCCTGGCCAAGAATTGAGGAGAGCATTGAGTTTGTGCTGAGCTGGAGCTATGACAGAGGTCAGTTATGGAGGTGCCGGCCTTGTTGAGATCGCCATTAATGGCTACTTCACTTACACACCACCTCAGCCCCATTAGAGACTCGGAACACCTTCACGGAGCCGAGGGAAGAAGAAGCCCCAACCTTCTTGAAGGAATCGTGTACTGGATAGGGATATCAGCAAGGGTCCTCTAATGGAGGTGGTCGGCCATGGAGTCGAGAGAAACAGCCCTCCAGCAGCTCAAATCAGGCAAGTTCCTTTCCCCCTCCTCCTGTGCTAGTCCTCTAATCTCTCCGTTTTCAAAATCGTTGAGGGAATGGTGATCCACCGTTCCTATTTTTCATTGTTCTTGGCCGGAAATCGCAACATGCCGCAGGCCATCTCCGGCCACCTCCGGCCGCGTGCTCACCGCCGTAGGATAGCCCTAGGTCGCGTGGTGGTGGTGGCTTGGCCGATTCGCCGGAGATGCCCGGAGCTCGCCGGAATCCGGCGCGCAAAATGCTCCAGGCGCAGTCAATCCCGACTGTTGGCTCATCGGGGAAGATAACTCCCAGCCGTCCGATCTGGGCTTAGGTTAATCGCAGACCACGTTTTACTTAATAAATACATATATATATATGAAATCTGTCACACTTATTGACCAGATCTTGTAAGCCAATTTTGAAGGCCTTAGAGGCCATATCTTGAAAAGTTGGATGAGACAACTTTTGTAGCTCTTGATGTCTACGTTCTGTAGGATTTGAGATCAAGTGATTTGGATCAATACAGGTCCTTGTAGAGCCATTTTTCTAGGACTGCTCTTTATGTCTATTAGCAAACCACAATAATTCCGTCTAGGATTTTTAAGTAGTTTGCATGCAATTTTTGAAGGCCTTAGAGGTCATATCATGAAACGTTGGCTGAGACGTCTTTTGTAGCTCTTGATGTCTACTTTCTGTAGGATTTGAGATCAAGTGATTTGGAGCACTACAGCTCCTTGTAGAGCCATTTTTCTAGGACTGCTCTTTATGTCTATTTGCAAACCACAATAATTCTGTCTAGGATTTTTAAGTAGTTTGCATGCAATTTTTGAAGGCCTTAGAGGCCATATCTTGAAAAGTTGGCTGAGACAACTTTTGTAGCTCTTGATGTCTACTTTCTGTAGGATTTTAGATCAAGTGATTTGGAGCAATAAGGCTCCTTGTAGATCCATTTTTCTAGGACTGCTCTTTATGTCTATTAGCAAACCACAATAATTCTGTCTAGGATTTTTAAGTAGTTTGCATGCAATTTTTGAAGGCCTTAGAGGACATATCTTGAACAGTTGGCTGAGACAACTTTTGTAGATCTTGATGTCTACTTTCTGTAGGATTTGAGAGCAAGTGATTTGGAGCACTACAGCTTCTTGTAGAGCCATTTTTCTAGGACTGCTCTTTATGCCTATTAGCAAACCACAATAATTCTGCCTAGGATTTTTTAAGTAGTTTGCAAGCAATTTTTGAAGGCCTTAGAGGCCATATTTGCAAAAAGGGGCAGAGACAACATTTGTAGCCCTATGGGTCTACTTTCATTGGCCACCTTAATAATCTGTTTTGGTGCACTGTGGACATCAGGGCACCCTCTTTCCTAGGACTGCTCCTTGTGTAGGGCAGAAATTAAAAAGGCTATATCTTTCAATTGGCTTAACCAAATCCCTATATTTTTCTACCATGCATGCAGGGTATGAAGACACACCTAGGGTTTTAATTTGAGAATTTTTGGATGTATATCCATTGAGGTATTCCATTTATTAGGAAAAGTAAATATTTGGTATTTATGGAGTTGTATAACTCCAAACACCCCCAAATTTGGGTGGTAAGTTCTTTATATATATCTATATCACTGGTAAAAATTTGAGACCATTTGCCCTTGTGCATGTGGAGTTATGAGCCATGCAAGTGCTAGGCTAAGGACCTTAAATGTGTGCCCTTAGCAATTTTTGGGTGGAGTGAGCCCCAAGCCTTGGGGGTTAACCCAATAGCTTGAAATGTTGGACATGGGTCCTTGGCAGCAATATGCCTTCCCAAAAGTTATTTGGGGATTTTTGGGTACAAAAATCCCAAGATGTGGAATTTACTAAATTACCCCTAATTTAGGTTATAAAATGAAAAAGGGGTCATCTGAACTTGGGATGATGTGAAACTTAGTATTTAGTCCTTGTTCTCATTATTTTGGCAACAGGAGTTTTCTGAGAATTTTTGGGAAATATTTCATGATACAAATAGATGAATTTACAAATATACCCTTTATGAATTTTGTGCAAATATTGAGTTTTTTATATGTCTGATAAATTTGAGATAAATCACATTAGGTCATAATGCTAATATAAGTCTATGGTAATTTTCCCAGAATTTATTGAAGTCTTTACATAGCACTCGTAGCGTAAACCCTTATATGCACCCCAAATATAATAAATGATAATTAAGGGTAAATACTTCTTGGAATAATATGAGACTTAGGATCTGGTGTATTTAGATCAATATTATGACGCGGTGAATTTATCAGAATTTATAAGATCATTAGTTGACAGTCGTTGTACAAATCAGTTCCGGCTCGTCTCCTATCATTTTGGACTGCGAATAGTAAAGCTGATTTATATAATTTAGACCACCACTGACCTTCACACATAGAGTTATTAACTCCTTGAATAAAGACTCAGATTATTAGGGAAAGCATCTCTAAGGCCAACTTGGGAAGTAAGGAGTGGGGTGCGTTTAGCAAGCTATAAGTGTAGGCATTTACAATGATAAGAAAAGGAAGTTAGACCTTGTCAAGGGCACCACACACAACTCAACAGTACTAAGTGATTAAGTGAGAGTAGAACTGCCCTTAGTCGGGTGAGCCGCCTTAAGGTAAATACTCAGGGGCGTAGTCGGGAAGTATCAAAGGCAAACCCGGGAATAAGAATGACGAAGTATAGGAGTGTGGGTCCAAGTAAGGTTGAGAATCCTATGTGTATGTGTGCTAGTTCCTAGGTGAAGAAGGGAACACGAGCAATGGTCTCACTACAAGTGCTATGTTAAGACTTCAATAAATTCTGGGAAAATTATTATAGCACCATATTAGTCTAAAAACACCAGATCCTAAGTCTCATATTATTCCAAGTGATATTTACCCATAACCCACAGGTCCTAGGATCGAAACCTAGCTCTGATACCAGTTTGTAAGACCCTCTTTTTTTTTGCTTTTAAACCGGGTCTTACCGCCCAGAACCGTCGTCTTGCGGTGAGACCATTGCGCCAAATGGTCATCACCACAACACGCTGATCCTGCCGGCTGATCAACATCATCCAGGCCAACCACAATTCATAGTAATAGAAGCAAATAGAAGTACAAGTCCACAAATCACATTAAATATATATAAATTACATGATTATAATGTCCATGATGAGAATCTAAGTAAAAGAGGGCATATGCCCGCTACATGTTCAAATATAGTACATCAGTATTCTCATTCTACTTTTATGCGGAAGCAATCAAACTCTGTCTTCATACAAGTGTAGCTACTGCTGCGACGACGTGTAGTGGTTGATCTGCTCCATCCCGTCCTCTTATCCGGTCTCCTAAACGGGGTCCTGCTGCTCCAGTACATCATCCCTAAAATGATATGGTCCACTGACCGTCAGTCTAAAAGACTCAGCATATTCCTCACCGCCTCCACCCGCGACTCCTAGGCACCGTGCGGGAGGAGGAAGCGGAGGACATCAAGGGGTAAATCAAAAAGCAGGTGACAAGTGGTAAACGAGCAATGTATATGAGGTAAAGGACATTGCATTATAAGAAGCAAGTATAATAGATTAAGAGCAGCTACGGAAGTAACCTTATCTTATATGCACACACAAAGGCACATAAGCTAAGGGATCTGGCAAGCAATAAACTCATCGTATAAAAGAGCCAACACTGATTTATACGATGAGGTCTCTGTTTATGCAATACGTAAAAGACATTGCAATATAAGAAGCAAGTATAATAGATTAAGAGAAGCTACGAAAGTAACCTTATCTTATATGCACACACAAAGGCACATAAGCTAAGGGATCTGACAAGCAATAAACTCATCGTATAAAAGAGCCCATACTAATTTATACGATGAGGTCTCTGTTTATGCAGAAATGTTATGCTATGATATGCAATGCAATGATGCTAGGTTTGTATTATTGTATCATACACATGCAACTCACCCACACGATTCTGTACGTACAGACCTTTAGTTCCCACTTTTCGGAGGTAGCTAACCTCTCGGGCACCTCCCGTCGTGGTCAAACGGTGGCAGAGGAGCGGGCATCTCCTCACCTAGGTGGGTAAGTCACACTACCAGACCTAGGCCCAAACGTACGCTGTGATACCAATTCCTGGTACTCACGAGCTCCTGCGTACTGAACTGAATTGGCCAGGCAGGGTTTAGGGAATTCGTCCCGTCGGACGCGCAGTAAGACAATCTGGCCCCCATAAAACCACTAGCACTGCCGAGTCAACGAACTGCTGTCGGTGTGACGACTAAGACAGAACCGAAGACCCACCACATCTTATACACAAGCAACAAGTATTAGCCATATACTACCGAGCCTCCAGCTCGCAAATTAACAATTAAAAAGTAGAGCCTACCGCTCGCTAGACTGTATTAGTCTTATATTTAAACTACGAGCATACCGCTCGCTAGACTACACTAGTCTTATATTTAAACTACGAGCCTACCGCTCGCTAGACTGTATCAGTCTTATATTTAAACTACGAGCATACCGCTCGCTAGACTACACTAGTCTTATATTTAAATTACGAGCCTACTGCTCGCTAGATTGTATTAGTCTTATATTTAAACTACGAGCCTACCGCTCGCTAGACTACACTAGTCTTATATTTAAACTACGAGCCTACCGCTCGCTAGACTACACTAGTCTTATATTTAAACTACGAGCCTACCGCTCGCTAGACTACACTAGTCTTATATTTAAACTACGAGCCTACCGCTCGCTAGACTGTCCCAGTCCTTCCTTATAACCCGAGCCTAACGCTCGCAGGACTACCTCAGTCCTTCCTTATAACCCGAGCCTAACGCTCGCAGGACTACCTCAGTCCTTCCTTATAACCCGAGTCTAACGCTCGCAGGACTACCTCAGTCCTTCCTTATAACCCGAGCCTAACGCTCGCAGGACTATCCCAGTCCTTCCATTTAACCCGAGCCTAACGCTCGCAGGACTACCTCAGTCCTTCCTTATAACCCGAGCCTAACGCTCGCAGGACTACCTCAGTCCTTCCATATAACCCGAGCCTAACGCTCGCAGGACTACCTCAGTCCTTCCATATAACCCGAGCCTAACGCTCGCAGGACTATCCCAGTCCTTCCATTTAACCGTTATGTTTGGGGTGAAGGTTAGCTTGTCCAGTTCTCCTACTTAACTAGTCTTGTCTATAATTTAGTTGATTTTAGAAGCTTGGGGTGAATCCTGGACTTCCCGCGGGTTACCCGGTGAAGGGCTCGCAACGGTACTAGGGGATACGTTGGTGACTAAAGCCCAAATTCCCACTTTCCATGACATTTATTTTCTTTGGTTACTACCCGTCCCTGTATGCCCGCTTGCTCTCCAGTTGCTCTAAAATCCTAGGGTGGATTACCTTTTCAACTCGGGCAGTCATGTGTCGGAGATCTGACGTACACCGGACAGGTCATTCCTAGTGTCCGACTATTCATTGATTTACCTCTTAACCATCATTTTCACTTTTGGGTATGACATCTCTATTTCTAATGGCAGTCCATGGTGAGTAAGTCCTTAACTCAGCTGGGCATCCGCTACTTTTCCTAAGGTTAGTAACTCTGGGGTGGTGACCATAAGTTAGGGGTCCAAATCCATGATTCAGTTTCTACTGTCTGCAGACCGAGGTGAGACTGACTAAGTTGACTTTCAAGGCGCTATCTTAACCCTATCATGTGTAAGTGGGTTCCAAGTCTTGTCCTAAGCTCTCAATGGGTAACGATCCAGAACCCCAAGTCTTGGTCTTCCAGATTTCCTAGGGGGTGTTGTACGTTGAGAATCAGTTAGGGGTCTCTTTAAGTTCTACATCTGAGCCTCCATGAATCCTGGAATAGTTATACGGTCCCATGTTGGTCTAAGCCCCAGACCCTAAGTCTTGTATTAACCATGGGGTGGTATCCTTAATTACTATTTATTACATCCTCTAGATATACCCAAATTTTCCGACATCCTTATGTCCAAACTCCATCTTGAAGTTCAGAGGATTTCCACTCATGCTCATGGGGTGAATTCTTAACTAGAGGTGGTTACTATCATGCCTAAGGCATGGGCAAGTCTTCAAGGTATTAGTATGAGTCCAAATCACTAAACCTACCAGATGCACTTTTATACACGTCTCATTAGATGTGACCTAAAAGGGGCTACCCCTAATCAAAGGTCATGAAATCAGTGGAATTGTAAAGGTGACATAAATGGCTACTCTATACATGTTGATTATTCTCCAGATATGAATTTAACCTAGGTGAATCCAACTTACAAGTACAGCACAAGACATCTAACATAATAATTACAGATTGTATATGTCTCCCTAAAAATGGTGTAGAAAGAGTTGTACTTATCCAAATGACCTAAAGTCAGTGGAATATGAAAGGTAACTTCAAACTCTACATTACTCATGTTGGTTACAATTTCCAGAAATGTATTTATCCTAGGTGAAATTAGCATACAAGTACAGCACAAGACATTTAACATAAAAATTACAGATTGTATATGTCTCACTAAAAATGGTGTAGAAAGAGTTGTACTTATCCAAATGACCTAAAGTCAGTGGCATATGAAAGGTAACTTCAAACTCTACATTACTCATGTTGGTTACAATTTCCAGAAATGTATTTATCCTAGGTGAAATTAACATACAAGTACAGCACAAGACATTTAACATAAAAATTACAGACTGTATATGTCTCACTAAAAATGGTGTAGAAAGAGTTGTACTTATCCAAATGACCTAAAGTCAGTGGCATATGAAAGGTAACTTCAAACTCTACATTACTCATGTTGGTTACAATTTCCATAAATGTATTTATCCTAGGTGAAATTACATACAAGTACAGCACAAGACATTTAACATAACAATTACAGATTGTATATGTCTCACTAAAAATGGTGTAGAAAGAGTTGTACTTATCCAAATGACTTAAAGTCAGTGGCATATGAAAGGTAACCTAAAGGGCTACAGTGCTCATGTTGATTATTTCTTCCATAAATGATCCTAGCCAAGGTGAAATCAACAATCAAGGTGGTATATAATAACTACCTACAAGGTACATTTACACATATAAACAAAATGTGTCCAAAGGTGGGATTATTAAACAAGCTAGATGCTATAAGCCCATCATTTCCAATACACCTAAAGGTGATTCATTCATTCATAACACATGCAAGGGTAAATCTCTTGCCAAGGATGGGGCCATTGAGAGAGATTCATCAAACTCAAGTTTTGCTAAATGCACACATATTCATATACACCACTTTGCATGCATGTGAAAAACCCCAAACTCAAGGGGGCCATGATGTTGAGTCCCCTAGCATGCATCGGAATAAAAATCAGTGACATGCAAGGTGATTTACACCTTCACTTTCACTAAAAGCCCTATGAGCTAATAATTGCTAATTGCACCCCATAACTCCTTTGAGCCATAAGCTTAAAATTGAGTTCCTGGAAAAACTACTCATGCAAATGGGATGAAATTTAAACCAGAGGCCATACATTCCCTAAAGGGGCCATCACCAAAATTTGAGATCATTAGGAGTTGTATAACTCCAAAAATCCCATTTATTTAATTTTCTAGGTTTTGAACAAAACTATAGAAAAAGTATCTCCTAAAAATCTGATATTCAAACCTAGGCTAGGTATAGGGTATATGCATGTATAGCCAAAATATCAACTTTATCAGATTTTCCATTAAAGAGTTATACTAATCTAAAGATCTGGTTTGAGTTTTGACCAGCCTCACTAGAATGAGTGTTGTGGAACCTAAAGTAAACCAAATGACATGATTTCACTTTCATATGAAAGTAGACATCCAGATCTACAATTTCTATCTCTGGGGATTTTTCGAAATATGGCCTCTAAGGGCCTCAAAATAAGCCTACAAAAATCGGGCAAAAGTGTGACAGAATATATATATATAGATTCAAAAATAATTAAAAGTATTGTTCATCTTCTTCCCTAAAACCGACGGGTAGCAGTTTTTAGGGTTATTTCGCTCAATACTCCCTCAATACTTGATGGGTTTTCACGAAATTAGTTCCTAAAGCTTCGTTTTGAGACAAGCTATTGATTGGCATGAGTATTGTAGTAAACCGTGGCCTATATCTCTGATTCTAGCATGGATATTTTTCGGCCAAAATGGTGGATTTCGGCCATGAATATTCCATGAAGGTTTAAAGAATTAGAGGGAAAATGATTCAAAGATCTAGCATGGGAGGAGAGGGAAAGGAACTTGCCTCAAACGAGCTTGATGGTGAAGTTTTCCCGGAATCGCCATGGCCGACCATCCAAGCTTGAGCTCCATGCCGATCTCTCCATTCTCCATCAAATGCTTCACTTCAAAGCTCTATTCCAACTCCTTTCCACCTTCTGAAGCTATTGGAGAGGTCAATTTTCGGATTGAAAGGCTCTTTAAGAAGTTGTCATGAAAAGGGGAATTTCGGCCAACATTGGTTTCTCCTCCCAGCTGCCATTTGGCATGGTTTCTGGCTGGAATTGCTGGGAAAACGCATAAGGAGATCAGAGGAATCAATTGAGGAGGGAAATTGGGCCATGTGGAGCTTCCTCCATGATTTCATGGTTGTCCTCTTCCCAATTTGGGGGAAAATTCCAAATTACCCTTGCATGTCACTTAATTCTTGAAATCAGAGGGCATGGGAAGTAATTGAACATGTGGGCTGCTGCATGGGCTTGGGTTGAGGTCATGGCCCATTGGGGTTTGGTTCAAAAATGCCCATTTGGCCCGATTTTGACCTTTGTTGACTTTTGGGGTTGACTTGGTCAACTGATGGGTTGACTGGTCCAAAGTGTTGGTCTTGAGTCCCTTGACACCGTCCAATGTTGATGGGGTCATGGTGATGCCCTAATTGGGCCAATTTGGCCAATATATGTGATTTTGACCAAAATTGGGAAAGGTTTGACTTTGGTCAAATTGGCCAATTTTGGTGACCTATAGATGGGGATTTTAGAGCCATTGGGTCCCCTGTGATGTTATAAGACTAGGGGTGAAGTCAATTTGGCAAATTGAAGGTCAGTTTAGGGTTTTAGCACAAATAGATCGATTTGAGGCTTCTTAGTAATTGGCCCAATTTCCCAAATTGGCGGCCCCAAGATGGGGCTTTGGGGCCCATTAGGTCCCCTAGGGAGGTTGCCATATGAGGGTGGGTCCTATTTGATCATTTGGAGTTCAATTGACCTTATTTATGGAGGTTTGACCTATGATAGCTCAAGGTTGACTTTTGGTCAATTTGACCAATTTGGTTGACCCCAAGGGTCCCTAGTGGCCTACTCACCTCCTTGGATAGTCACAGGGGTCATGACGAGGTTATGTTGACTTGTTGGAGGTATATTGGTCATCCCTAAGCTAAGCTATCAAAATTTGCTAATTGCACCCCAATGTGTATTTCTTCTTAATTTATGGAATTCATGGGGCCTCCTTGGCTTATTTTGGTCTCTTAGAGCAATGTCATGACCTTGTCATGACAAAATGCATCTTAGGGGTCTAGTTATTTTGGGGATGTTACAGGATTTGTTAGCTCGGGACGTGCAAACAGGTAAGTCTGGGGGTGTGATGAGTCCCATTTATATACACTTTTATGGACTCATCCGGGATAGTTTTCTCGCATATGCACTTCACTTTTAGTTCATTATTGCTTATATTTTGCTTGAACACATTTCTTCACAAAGTGCACTCTTTGGTCCCGTTTTGGTGTGCAATTGCGCGCTATGTTTGTTGGGGGTAAGCACTTGGTTCTCCCCAACCCTTTTTCTGTATTTGGATTGAGCTGGAAGGGTATTCCCAGTTGTGTGATTGTTGTTTGGTGTTGTGCAGGTGGGTAGAACATCTATTTTGCCCAGATTTCATGTCTGCTCGCACGGTCGTGTGTTTTCTTGATGCACGATCGACTGGGATCGTGCGCTCTCATCTATGGCCCAAAGTAGCATTTTGAATTTGGTCGTGCGTTTTTACGCACGGACTATTTTGATCGTGCGTAAGTAAAATTGCACGATCTCCTTTTTTGTCTAAAAAATATTATTTTATTTTGTTCACGCACGGTCGTGCGTTTCTAAAACATACGGTCGTGCATGAATAAAATTTTGCACTCTTTCTATTTAAGCTGCAATTTTTAGGTTTTCAGGACACCCGATTCAGTTCCGCCATTTCCACCGCAACGAGTGCTTCAGCTCCGTTTTCTTCCATCCTTCCATGAGGGCTTTGCCCTAGGCCACCTCCATCATCCAAGAGCTTCCAAGGAGAGGGATCTAGCCCTACATCCATCATCATCGAAGGAGAAGGAAGCTAGGTCGTGCGGCCGGATCGTGACACGAAGAAGACGGGCCATTGGAAGGTAGTAACAGCCTTCTCTACCCCGGACGCAGTTGAAGACCGAGCTTGGACGCGGATTGACAACCCAGCGATTCTAACCGTGAATCTTCGACAAGGCTTCAGATTGGGTCGATTCCTTGCTTTCTCCCCTTTTATTTTGATGATTGTATAAGCTAGATTTCTTATATTTTGATGATGTGCACTATAAACCATGGTTTGTAATGTCTATTTCATTTTTATGAAATTAACTTGTTTATATGTGTGAATGAGGTGCGCCACCAAATCCACTCCACCCTCCACTTCATTCCGTTAGCCTACTCGCCCATTCCGTGTGCCTACTTTTCCATCCACCTAGCGAAGCGTGGCATAGCGGCCCGTGTAATCCATTCGCCTCACGAAGCAGTGTGCTCAAGGCCTGCATAGTTCGATTTCGCACTTACCACTCCATCCGCTTGCCTACTCGTCCATCCGCCCTTGCGAAGTAGTGCGTTCAAGGCCTACATAGTTTCCATCCCGCCTAGCGAAGCAGTGCGCTCAAGGCCTGCATAGGAGTAGTTGATTTAGCTCTTTTACTTTATTTTCCACAAACCAAATCACCCCCTTTCGCATCCATCCGACCTAAAGGACTTCAATCTCAAGTCCTTCCTCAATAGTTAACTCCACCTTACTGTGTTCCTTTGAGATCGATACTTGGGGATTCACTCCCACATTTTATATTACTTGAACGATCGGTACACTGCCGTTTCGTGTCGCAGTCTTGCCACCGCCTATAGCGGTGTGCTAAGATTTGCGCATCAGTAGGGAAATTAGTCAGCTGTAGGGAATAATAATATTCCAACTAAGCATCATAAGCCAAAAGAACAAGGTCATTAAGGACCTTGAAGAGAAGCTTCTCTAGGAGAAAATCTTGGTGGCTCAATTCTCTAAACCCAAATCTATATTGTCCATCATTGGTACCTTCTCCTCCCAAACTAATAGAAGAGGGCTGGGTTTCAATAAAGTGGCAGTAGGTGCTGAGAATGGAGGAAAGGGTCAGGCTAAAGCTAAGCCCCATGCCACCTTTCAAAAGGCGTTGCTTCCCTCTAACAGGTATGACCAGGACAGCATTTATGGTCACTAGAAAAATGGAAGCTCCTATAGGAAGGAGAATACTCCTAACTATAGCAGGAGAAAGGGCATGGGGATGAGTGCTTTGAAAGCTCCCCATGAGGAAATTCAAATGGCCCATCCTGGACCCTTTGTATTTTGTACTTCAGCACCCACATTCAAGGATAAGGAAGTTGTTTCTTCTAAATCCCATTGCAAAACCCATGGCTGCTTCCAGGCCTATAATCAAGTCAACCAGCACGGTATTTGATGTCATCAACTCTTGCTTAGCTGCCAAACAAAGAACTGGTGATGTCATTTAGATAAAGTCTGCTAAGAAAAATTATAGACAATCAACAAGCTAGATAATTGCTAACAGGAATAGGAAGAATGTTGCTACCTTCTTCACTGAACATAAGCATTTCGATGCTCCTTCCACCTCAAGAAGTGTTCAAAAAAGAAGGTACAATATCCATGAATGTTGGTGTTGTGGTAACGTGGGATACTTTGTCATTGATTGTTGGCACAACACTAATGTGCCTAATGCAAAAAGGAGCTTTCCTGCAAAAGCTACATTAGGTGAAAGTGTGTCTTTTTATGCTAACAAGAACCTAGGACCCAAAACCAAATGGGCTCCTAAGGGAAAATGAATTACATTTTGCAGGAGAGATTAAGTACCAATCAAAGGGAAATATGGTACTTGGACAATGGGTGCTCAAGGCACATGACAGGAACTATGAGTCTTCTACAGTATTACACTCCTGTGAAGAATGGACCTAAAGTAATCTTTGGAGGTTCTGATAGAGGAGTCACCAAAGGATATTGTATGATTACCAATGGCATAGTTTCAATAACAAGGGTAGCTTATGTTGAAGGGTTGCATCACAACCTTGTAAGCATAAGTCAACTATGTGACTTGGGCTAAGTCATTGAATTCCACAATGATAAGTGCTTGATCAAAAAGTTAATTGACTCAGAGGTCATTCTCTCAGGCACTAGGAGTGGAAATGTTTATTGCTTAGACTTTATTTGCAATAGTTCTTTATCTCTTGTATGCCTTGTAGCTAATGAGAGTGAATCTCTGTGTAGTCAATGGCACAAGATACTTGCCCACATTAACTACAAGACAATGTATAGATTATTTTCTAAAAACCTTGTTAGGAATAGTCCAAATTTGAAATGTGTTAAAAGTGGTTCTTGTCATGCATGCCAAATGGGCATGCAAATTAGGGCCACCTTTAAAGACAATGGCTCTAAAGACACTGAAAGATGTATATAGTTATTGCATATGGACTTGTTTGGTCCTTTGCCCATTCAGAGATTAGGTGGGGAGTTGTATATTTTAGTGATTGTTGATGATCACTCAAAATATACATGGGTATTCTTCATTAAGAAGAAATCTAATACTTTAGATATCTTTATAAACTATGTCAAGGCAATTCAGAATGAACTGCAATGTACTGTGGTCAAAACTAGAACTGACCATGGTACAGAATTTCAATCTGGGGCCATGACAAAGTTTTGTCAAGAATTTGGTATCACCCAAGAGTTTTCCTCCCCAAGGACTCCACAACAAAATGGTGTGGCTGAGAGGAGGAATAGGACCTTGATAGAAGCTGGAATAAGCACTTCAATTGCCCTCATGCAGTCATGAAGAGGAAGACAATGTCTCTGAAAAGGACAAAGAGAAAGCCCTCAAATGGTGTGAATACAGTGATGCCAAGACTGGCTCACTAAAGAGGAAACATTTCAACCAAAGAGGGAAGTTGCTATCAGACATAGTGGGCAAAGTCATACTATGCAAACTTGGGTCTCATGATACAAAATCAAAGTACATGTTTGAGCTGATGACAAGGGTGGTCATGAAAAAAGACCTCATGGGCTACTGTGGTCTACCAAAGGATTAATGAATGTCTGCAGGCTCCTAACTTGGGCAGAATTCTTACTCTCTACCTTCGGAACTCATACTCTGATCAATTTGATAGCTCAAAAGGATCAAACCTTCACTATCTTAAGAGAATGGATATAAGAACACTGGATAGGTTCTCAAGGGCGCTCCATATGAGTCAGTCCTCTGAGGTAAAGGATAAGAAAAGAAAATTAGTTAAAGGACAAAGAAGGCTAGAATGGTCTGTTCTGATTCAGACTCAAATACTGCAAAGAATGTTCCAGTTGATGATGATCTAGGATCTGATAGCAGTCAAGACAAAGAAATTCATGAAGATCATGAGAATGATAAAAATGAGGATGATGTTGTTGCTGAAGAGAAATCTGATGGAAATGAAGGAGATCATATTGAAGATCAAATTGATGCTCCTAATCCTCAAGAAGTCCAAGTTGATATCAAGGCACACAATGTGCCTACTGATTTAGCAAGAAATTATGAGGAGCAATCAGATTCTCCTGGTGCTTTGCAATGTA
Source organism: Dactylorhiza incarnata (assembly GCA_033032865.1). NCBI lineage: Eukaryota > Viridiplantae > Streptophyta > Magnoliopsida > Asparagales > Orchidaceae > Dactylorhiza > Dactylorhiza incarnata. The sequence continues at coordinate 9,419,173 of JAWHQI010000011.1, forward strand.
AGATTGACAAAAGTATCTTTAATCTTGAAAGTAAGATAAGTCTAATTCCTGATAACTCCCCAGATTTCTTGGATTCAACTGATCCAGAAAGGATGGATGCCCTATCTGAGGGGGAGGAGCAAGAGAACTTATCAGATGATGAAGATGTCAACAATGACAATGATGATGAGATTGATGATGATGGAATTAATGTTGATCACACAGATCAATCTGCAGAGGCTGCTGATAAGAATGATAAGGCTGAGGGGGAGCATACAAAGATCCCTGCTCTGGATGAGACAATTTCATCCACCCTTACAAAGGATCCATCCACTCTAAATGAGTGTGATAATCAAGCTCTACAAGAGAAGAGTTTACCCCCTGTGGTAGCTAAACAACAACAAACAACCATTGTTGAAGTGCAACCCTCCACCTCTACAATCTCCAATGAACTTATCCTAAGTTCTGTCAGGACACTTATTGATGGTCATATGAGCTCAATAAAGGAATATATTGATAAGTCTGTTTCTTCAGTCAAGAGTAAGGTGATGTCTGAAATACAAGTCATAAAAGAAGAAACATCTTACCTCAATAGCCAGATGACCAAATGGTTTGATCTTGCTGAAAAGTCAGTGGTAGCTTAGAACAATATTCTAAGATCAATGGACAGAAGTCTGCAACTCTCAGAGAAAGACATGATTTATGTCAAGAATTATGTGAGAAAAACTGATGAGGTAATAGAGAAGGCCTCAATCCATATTGAAGAGTATGCATGGTCTACAGCAACCACAATGATAGGAGAGGCTGAGAAGATGAAGGATGAACTAAATTCAGACTTAGAAAATGCTTTCCAAACTCTATCTGGGTCTGTAGCAGTAGCTTCCCAAAGTATAGAACAGAAAATATTTGAAGAAGCCATAAAGGGTGAGGAGACCAATGCTGAGACAAACTCTGTGCTTGCCCTCAAGGTTCTGTAAGGAACTAGGATTGTACTAAACCCCCTTCTACTGGATAATCTAAGAAAGGAACTTTTTGACTTTCAGGCTTAAGCCAAAATTGCTCAAGATGCTCAGCTAGCTGCAAGAAGGAAGAGAGAAGGTGTCTTGCTTCCTGAAGAATTCATGACCAAGAACAAAAGTGAGCAGGCCAAAGACCCTGGCTATAAGCATTGGAGAGATGATTCCAAAAGCATAATTTTGAATGCTTGGTTGAACCATGGTCAGCTATGCAAAAACATTGATAGGATATATCCTGTAGAAGAATGGATCAATCATTTAGAGAGGAATTCCCTGAGGGAAAGAGTCTTCAAAGAAAATCTAGTAAGAAAGAGCAACCCAAAGAGAATGCCTTCCAGACATATTCTCAAGCCATTCCTCTATTTAAAAAGGCAAGAGAACAAGAATAAGATAGTTGATATGAAAGTTACTGCTCCAAAACAGGAGGTTGCTAATGAAGGTGATGAATGCTCAAGTGTTGCAAAGAAAAGAAAAACATGAACCTGTATTTAGATTTTCATTTCAATCAAATGTGGACTGAAAGTTGTATTGACATTTTATCACTAATAAAATAAATTCTTATGTTGAAATGAAATCTTGTCTTAATAGGCCATTTAAAGTCAAGCTTAATATTTGTTATGTATTAATGCTTAAAATCTTCTGTGGTGCCTATATTTGTTAACAAGGATATTGCTATGTTGTCATGACTTTTAATTCTGATATTTCATAGTGTCATGATATGATTATTGTGGTTATGAATCTTAGCATCGGTGTATGTTCTGCCTTCTTCAAATAGGGGAGATTGTTGGGAATATTGCTCTCAATGTTCCCTAGATTTAAAGAGGCATCACACTCAATGCTAAGTACATATTGTATTTGATAAGCCCTCTTTTATATCATTTCTATGCAGGGCTAGGACATTCCAAACATTATAAGTATTCTTAGATTGTACTATCAAAACAGCTGAGACAACAGCATGGTCTCAGCTGAACCGCTGAGACGCAGCCAGAGCCACTGAGAAGGAGTCTGTCTCAGCTGAGCTGCATTTAGAGGAAAACCGCTGAGAAGACTATTTGTCTCAGCGGATCCGCTGAGATGAAGTTTGCTCTGTCGCTGAGACTAGAGCCTGTCTCATCCCATCCGCTGAGATAGATGTATATATTTGAATAAAGCCCGGCGGCATTTGCTTTTGGCGCAAGTGGCTAGAAAGCAAGGATAATATTTTCAATTTATGTCCATGTTATGACAGGGCACTCCTTAGAGCCGTTGCAGAATGGAGGAGGTATAAAAGAAGATATTAGGTCATTAAAGAAGTGGTGGAAAAAGATCTGAAAGAAAAGGTTGCTAATGTTCTATTGAAAGAAAAATTGCTTGCACAAGATATCTCAAAATGCCTCCTGAAGCTATATGCAGATTACTGAGATAAATTTGTTCTTGCTTATTCAATCCAAAAGAACAAGTGGATCTTCTTTCATCTACTGAAGAAGAAGATCAGAAGGAACAAGGATTGAATTTACTGCCATTCAGCCCTATTTCAAGACAGCATCTGTTGTGCTTCAACAATAGAAGATCTAAGTTGAAGGTTTAATCTATACTATCCTCTGTTGTGTAAGCAAAAATATAAACTTTGTAAGAACTTATTTGTTTTGTGTGTGTAGGGTCTTGTTCCTGAGTGTGTAAGACTTTGTGCATGAGGTTGTAGAGTTGTACTCTCAGCTTGAGTAGTAGGATCTCTGAGGAGATCTGAGGTAGGGCATCTTGATAGGCCTGAGGTGGGAAATCAGGAGGATTTCTGAGTTGTAGGAGTTGGAGTACTCTGAGTGGTAAGGAAGTTGGCCTGAGGTAGGGTTTTGGAGGAAACCTGAGAGATCCTGAGGGATCTAAGTAGTAAGCTCTTGGAGCTGAGATTTGGAGGAGTTTGCCTTGTCTAATATATTGTTTGAAAGGTGTAGAGGGAAAATGGACTACCCATAGACACACTGTCTTGGGGAACCACTATAAATAGCTGTGTGTTTTCTGTGATTTGCTTTTACTTTAATTTATCAATAAAGTAGAAAATTTCAAAGGAACCTATTCACCCCCCCCCCCCCCCCCCTTAGTTAGACTACTACCAAATAAACTATCATTCACTGAGTATTTTCAGAAATATTTACAAAATACACATGCATGCACTTGTAATAAACCTTGCACAAACATAGGTGCCCAGGGAGTTGTTGTGCACCAAATCATATGAAATTAGTGCCCATGTGAAGTTAAGAACTAGGGCTACATTTTTCATGTTGAGCACTTAGCCTGGAGCAGTCTCTAAGATGCATGAAAATTAATTTTAAAAGGAATGTTTAGGGTGTGACAAAATACACACACATATATATGTACATATATATATCGGTCTACAAATAGCCATCAAGGCCAAACCCGACGGCCAGGGGCGCGTCTTCTTCCTTGAGCCGACGACCCTGATTTCACAGAGTTGGGCTACCTTGGGGGGTGATTTCCCAGTGGCTGAGCCACCTCCCTGGCCGGCCACCGCCACCACCATCTCCAATGAGTAGGTGGTTATCGCCTAGCGGTGGCTTGGCCGCCGTAGAAGCTATTTTCGGGAACCCGATGAGCTAAATTTCATGGAAAAACTATCCAAATCTCTCACTTGATCGGGCTCTTTTGAGCCCAATTTCTGTTGGTGTTTCCTAGGTGATCTCAGAGCAATAAGCAGTTAGTCTTACTGCCAACGCGACATGAGCCTATGGGATCACACACAAGAGTATTTGGAGAAGTTGGAGGAAGGATTGTGTTGGCCTTACTCATATTGGATATGAGTGAATGACCAATACTATGACTCTCTGGAGTTAGGTCAAAATGGCTAAGTGTTGTCTATATCGTCTTGATTGTCAAGATGATGTTTTGGTCTTTAAGACGATATCGCTGAGATTGTCTCGACGATATAGGTCTTCAATACGATATCATCGAGATTGTCTCGACGATGTCTATGTCTTCAACACGGTATATGTCTTCATGACAATATAGGTCTTCAAGACAATGTCGTCGAGATTGTCTCGACGATATAGGTCTTCAAGATGATATATATCATTAAGTCATCAAGATCATCTTGACATTACATGTTATCACGATGATAATGTCGAGATCGTCTCTTCGATATTTAGTGATCATAATGATACTTGTTGACTACTCCAATACTAGTCTCGGGTCTGCAGATATCTTGTTTTGCACTTGGCGTATAAATAGGATACAATTTTATGCCCTAAGGGTACTGTCTCCTTTTGGGATTTTATCAGTGCGATGGAAGTGTTCCACAAGCCAAAGGAAGTATTTTGACCGGCCACAATATCCCACAACCCACCGCCGCCGCCGCCTTTCCCCTTTGACGGATCTAGCAGTTCGTGGAAAGCATAGAGGGTTTTCCTTCTCCGACATAGTTCTCGTTCAACAGGAAGCTAGGGTTCTCCTTTGCTCGTGTGGACTGATATAAAGGCGTAGATCTACTTTCTGTGCTTAGAACTCAGCCACCAGTTTCTAGATCTGATTTTGGACCATCTTGGTTGAGTGTTAACTCAATCCCTCTCAGGTATATTGCAATGTGTTGCTCTTTTATTTCTTGATTCATGAAATCGTAAGGTCCTGTAACTGTTTCGGGTTGTTCTTATTTCTGTTTATTTCCGTTGTGCATATACGATATGTTGTCCATATTGTTATATAGAAAACCCAACAGTTGTATTTGAGCAAGGTTGTGATCTATTGCATGTAAATCAGAAATTTAGAAATGTTCTAAATGTCTGGATTTCTTCCTAGGTGTGGGGATTTCGATGAAGTGTTCTAAATTGGAACCCCGCCAAGAACGCATGTGATTGCATTGCGATTTTATTATTTCAGGAATTGTTTCTCCTTTGCAGTAACCGTCCCTCAAAATGGTTTGTGAAACCAAATATCTTAGATTTTGAATCTGACAATGAGAGATGAGATTGTCTACTGCATAAGTGGAGTTGTTATTCATTGGTCTAATGCATATAAATCTGGATATTTAGAAGTGTTCTGAATGTTCAGATTTAGCCCTTTCATCAAAGTGTTGATGATTTTCTTTTATGCACATCCGGGATGCATTTGGATTGTGATTGTTGTTTTTAGTTTTATATTTGTGCATGGTGATTAAGTGTTAATCACAAAGAAATGTTCATCGAATGAATCATAAAATCCCTAATCCAATATTAAGTATTCGGATGCCTTCCGATGGATGACACTCTTCCTGCCTCGATCGATGAAGTGTGGGTGTGTCAAAGAAAGGTGCATTATTAATCTATCTTGGTAAGGGTGCGAGCGGATAATTTTGATCCACTGTCGACATCGGGTCCAACTTAACTAGGTGACCCCAAAGGTTGAGTGCCTAGAGGCATAGGGTTGGCATGCACCATATGATGGATGTGAATAAAGAGTTATTCACCAACCATACAAGAGTTGCATGATGATGCAATTGGCAGGAGTTGTCTACCTAAATAACCGCATTATGATAGGAATGCCAAAGCAGACTCATTGTGTTGGTGAAATACGGATCTTGTCCACTAAGAGAGTAGCTCTCATAAACTCTCTGAATTGATATTAAGGGTTATCAATTTGAACAAAATAGTGGGAGCTTTTAAAAAAAGTCCTTATTAAATAAATGTATTTTGAAATATAGTACTAAAATCTATTTTGAAAATTTCCTGGTAGAATATCCATGGCAAGTGGATCTCACTCCACCTTGTCCCTCAGAGCCATCCTTGAGAAGGATAAGCTCAATGGGCTGAACTTCCTTGACTGGTACAGAAACCTGAGAACTGTTCTCAGGCAAGAGCGCAAGCTCTATGTCTTGGAAGGGGAAGCCCTTGCAGAACTGACCGGGAATGCTCCACGAGTAGACAAAGATGCTTACAAGAAGTATCGGGATGATGCCTTGGATATGGAATGCCTCATGCTTGCTACCATGTTCTCTGAGCTTCAGAAGCAACACGAGAGCATGTGTGGTTATGAGATAATCGAGCACCTCAAGAACATGTTCGAGGGGCAAGCTCGGCAAGAGTGGTTTGATATATCCAAGGCATTATTTCAGTGCAAAATGGGAGCTCGAGACTCAGTAGGAACTCACGTACTCAAGATGATTGGGTATATAGAGAACCTTGAAAGACTGGGTTTTCCCTTGGGCCAAGAGTTGGCTACAGATCTGATCCTGCAATCATTGCCGGACAATTATGATCAGTTCGTCTTGAACTATAATATGAATGAAATAGACAAGACACTACCGAGCTCCTAGGCATGTTGAGAACAGCCGAAAATAATATGAAGAAGGTCAAGCATGTTAGCCCCATACTGATGGTGCATAAAGGCAAGGCCAAGGCCAAGGGATTGAAGAAGACAAAGATAGGATCTATGTCTCATCTTGATCCCAAATCTTCTACACTGAAAAGGAAAGGTCTAGCGAAGGAAGGAAAGTGCCACCACTGCGGTAAGGTAGGGCATTGGAGGTGGAACTGTCCCCTCTATATTGAGGATCTACAAAAGAAGAAGGGAAGTGTGACTTCCACTTCAGGTATTTACATTATAGAGATAAACCTTTCTGCTCCTTCATCTTGGGTATTGGATACCGGATGTGGTTCTCACATTTGTACGAATGTGCAGGAACTAAGAAGGAGAAGAATGCTGGGTAAAGGGGAGGTAGACCTGCGCGTTGAAAATAGAGCAAGAGTTGATGTCGTTGTCATTGGTGTCTATCGTCTTTCTTTGCCCACTAGGCTTGTAATAGAACTAGATCATTGTTATTTTGTTCCACTCATAACTAGAAACATTATATCCATTTCATGTCTTGACCTGAAAGGTTTTCATTTATAATTAAGAACAATTCAATTTTTAAGAATGATGTTTGTTATGGTGTAGCCGAATTATTTAGTGGTTTATATATTTTTGAACTTAGACAATCCGATCTATAATGTAGAAAATACTAAAAGACTAAAAACAAATGACTCGAATCCTACATATCTCTGACATTGTCGTTAAGGCCATATAAATGAGAAACGCATATCAAAGCTCCATAAAGATGGACTATTGGACTCATTTGATTATGAATCATTTGAGAGATGCGAGTCATGTTTATTAGGCAAGATGACGAAAGCTCCTTTCATTAGTTGTAGTGAGAGGGTTGATGATCTATTGGGTATAATACATAGTGATGTATGCGGACCCATAAGTTCTATGGCTAGAGGTGGGTTCTACTACTTCGTTACATTTACTGATGATTTCAGTAGATACGGATATGTATATCTTATGAAGTGTAAACCCGAAACCTTTGAAATGTTCAAAGAGTTTAAGAATGAAGTAGAGAACCAACTGGGAAAAAGGATAAAAGCACTCCAATCTGATCGAGGTGGTGAATATTTGAGTCATGATATTCGTGATCATCTGAAAGAGTGTGGTATTGTATCACAGCTCACTCCACCTAGAACACCACAACATAATGGTGTTTCTGAGAGGAGGAATCGTACCTTGTTAGACATGGTGTGATCGATGATGAGTCATATAGATTTGCTCGTTTCCTTTTGGGGATTTGATCTAGAGACTGCTACTTTCACACTAAATTGAGCTCCAACAAAAATGGTTCTAAAGACACCATATGAGATATGGACTGGGAAGTGTCCTAGTATGTCGTTCATTAAGATTTGGGGCTGTGAGGCATACATGTGATGTCAAATGCCTGAAAAGCTGGAACCCAAATCGGATAAGTGTTATCTAGTGGGGTATCCTAGGAAGACCAAAGGGTACTACTTCTACCTGCCGTCTGAGTGCAAGTGTTTGTCACAAGGACCGGTGTCTTTTTGGAGAAAGAGTTCTTATCCAGAAAGACTGCAAAGGTAGAACTTGAAGAAGTTCAAGAGCCACAAACAATGAATGAACCCGAATTGGAACTTGAGCAAGCACAACAAGAAGTTGTAACTAGAGAGCCTGCTCAAGAAACACAAGTCCTACGTATATCTGGTAGACCAACATTTGAACCTGAGAGTTATGGATTTCTCGTGTCTCAAATAGGTAATGTGTTGCTTATGGATCATGATGATGAGCCTGCAACCTTCCAAGATGCTATGAATGGACCAGACTCCGAGAAGTGGCTTGAGGCCATGAAATCTGAAATGGACTCCATGTATGCAAACCTTGTTTGGACCTTGGTGGAACCACCTGAAGGGGTATAACCCATAGGATCTAAGTGGGTCTTCAAGAAGAACACCGACATAGATGGGAATGTACAGACATTCAAAGGCCAGCTGGTGGCTAAGGGTTTCAGGCAAATTCATGGCATTGACTATGATGAGACTTTTTCTCCTGTGGTCATGGTCAAGTCCATCAGAATTCTACTTGTTATTGCTGCGTATTATGACTACGAGATCTGGCAAATGGATGTCAAAACGGCTTTCCTTAATGGAAACCTCCTTGAGGAAGTGTATATGACACAACCCAAGGGTTTTGTATCTCCAAATGAAGCCACTAAAACATGCAAGTTGAATCGATCCATTTATGGATTGAAACAAGCTTCTCAAAGTTGGAATCTTTATTTTGATGAGAAAATCAAAGAGTTTGGTTTCATCAAGAACGAGGATGACCATTGTGCTTACAAGAGGATTAGTGGGAGCATTGTTATCTTCCTGATATTGTATGTAGATGACATACTATTGATCGGGAATGATATTCCTACCCTGTAAGTTGTTAAGAACAACTTAGGGAGCTGCTTTTCTATGAAAGACTTGGGTGAAGCGACTACCATACTTGGTATTAAGATCTATAGAGATAGATCGAATAAGTTGCTGGGTTTGACCCAAAGTACATACATTGAGAAGTTGCTGAAGCGGTTCAGCATGCTTGAGTCCAAGAAGTGATTTTTACCCATGTCTCATGGTGTGAGTCTCTTTAAGGACCAGTGTCCTAAATCTTTGGAAGATAAGGATCGCATGAAGTTGTTTCCATATGCTTCGATAATTGGATCAATCATGTATGCATTGTTATGTACACAACCCAATGTCTTTTATGCTTTAAGCATGATGAGCAGGTATCAGTCTGATCCTGGTGATGGTCACTGGATAGCTGTCAAGAATATCCTAAAGTACTTGAGAAGGACTAAGGATGTTCTTGGTGTTTGGTGGAGAGGAAGAGCTCGTTGTAAATGGTTACACGAATACTAGCTTCCAGACTGATAGGGATGATTCAAAGTCCCAGTCAGGTTTTATATTTTGCCTGAATGGAGGAGTCGTAAGCTGGAAGAGTTCCAAGCAAGAGACAGTTGCCGATTCTACAATAGAAGACGAGTATATTGCTGCAGCAAATGCAATGAAGGAGGCTGTATGGATTAGGAAATTCATCGGCGAGCTAGATGTAGTTCATAGCATTGTTGATCTCGTAGTTCTCTACTGTGACAACAATGGTTCTATAGCCCAAGCTAAGGAACCTAGATCTCATCAGTGCTCCAAGCACATACTTCGGCGGTTCCATCTTATTCAAGAGATTGTCGATCGAGGAGATGTGAACATTTGCAGATTACCGACTGAAGAGAATTTTGCGGATCCACTGACAAAGCCCCTTGCACAGAGAAAGCATAGTTATCATACTAGATCAATGGGTATTAGATACCTGAATGATCGTCTCTAGTGGGAGTCTTGTGGATTATATTTGTGTCAGTTGTTATTCATGTGATGAATTGAGTACTTTCATATTTCATTTTACATTTATGACAAGTTCTTATTATTATGTCAATTGTTTCTATTTGATAAATTAATTAGCATAATAAATGCCCTTAGAATGTTTGCTTTCATAGGAATTCAAGTGCGTGACTTGAATGTGAGGGCCTATGTTGAATTAGAAGCTTCATTCTTAAATGGTCCCTGGTCGGAGTATCATCTTAGAAGTTGGAGGGTAATGATGATACATTAAGACTAGCATGTGCGTTGACTGATGACCGGTTCTCATAGGTCATAATATTGTGATATCAAGTCATCACATGGGTACTTGTTAGTGAACAAGTTGTACTGGACAGACCCACCTTGAGACTACTTTGTGGATTGTTATATGAGCGTGTCACAAGTTGGTCGCAACTGACAATGGTGTTTGTAGTTATTTGACCTAAAATCACAGCATTCATCGAGTGAGGAACAGCGTACTTTGATGCCATCTAAATTCTTCCTTGAGAAAGGTTGATGATAAGGGTGGTTATTGGGTATGTTATGATTCATTTGCGTGTTTGTGTGTGGACAAATATGGAATTTGTCCTCATTTATGACATGAGTTACATTCATGGGCCCCTTGATGGAATGAGACTGAGAAGTGCATGGTCATGCTGGGTTGAGCCAATATGTGATAGTGATCTTACCACTCTCTTAAGGTGTATTCTAGATCAGGAAACTAGGATTGAACAATTATAAGGGTGACACGGTCCATGCCTCTAGTTCTATCCAGATGTAAGGGACAAAGGGACATGACAACACTGATACATTGGTCAAGACAGGCTTATTGAGTTATGAACTCATATTGCTTGGGTAGCAATGATGTATTGCTAGATGCCACTCATTGTTTGTGACACTTTTGTTGATACTTTGTGATCAAGTGGGAGACTGTTGATGTTTCCTAGGTGATCTCAAAGCAATCAAGCAGTTAGTCTTACTGCCAACACGATATGAGCCTATGGGGTCACACACAAGAGTGTTTGGAGAAGTTGGAGGAAGGATTGGGTTGGCCTTACTCATATTGGATATGAGTGAAGGACCAATCCTATGACTCTCTAGAGTTAGGTCAAAATGGCTAAGTGTTGCCTATATCGTCTTGATTGTCAAGATGATGCTTTGGTCTTCAAGACGATATCGTTGAGATTGTCTTGACGATATAGGTCTTCAAGACGATATCATCGAGATTGTTTCGACGATGTCTATGTCTTCAACACGATATATGTCTTCATGACAATATAGGTCTTCAAGACAATGTCGTCGAGATTTTCTCGATGATGTAGGTCTTCAAGATGATATATGTCATCAAGACGATGTCGTCAAGATCTTCTTGACATTACATGTTATCACGACGATATCTTCGAGATCGTCTCTTCGATATTTAGTGATCACAACGATACTTGTTGAATACTCCAATACTAGTCTCGGGTCTGCGGATATCTTGTTTTGCACTTGGGGGATAAATAGGATACGATTCTATACCCTAAGGGTACTGTCTCCTTTTGGAATTTTATTAGTGCGACGGAAGTGTTCCGCAAGCCGAAGGAAGCGTTACGACCGGCCACGATATCCCGCAACCTGTCGCCACCGCCACCTTTCCCCTTTGACGGATCTAGCAGTCTGTGGGAAATGTAGAGGCTTTCCTTCTCCGACCTAGTTCTTGTTCGACAGGAAGCTAGGGTTCACCTTCGCTCAAGTGGACTGCTATAGAGGCGTAGATCTACATTCTGTGCTTGGAACTCAGCCACCAGTTTCTAGATCTGATTTTGGAGCATCTTGGTTGAGTGTTAACTCAATCCCTCTCAGGTATATAGCAATGCGTTGCTCTTTTATTTCTTGATTCATGAAATCACAAGGTCCTGTAACTGTTTCGGGTTGTCCTTGTTTCTATTTATTTCCGCTGTGCATATATGATATGCTGTCCATATTGTTGTATAGAAAACCCAACAATTTCTCCACCTAATCATCTAGGATACTAGCACATGGGGAGAAGAGGAGAAACTGAACCTCTGATGGGGCTTGTCATTGGTATTTCCTCGGGATGCCATTTCCGACCACCTCCTTCAAGAACCTTGTTGATTCCTTTATTCTCCACCAAATCCTCCTCTGCAAAGCTCTAGCCCGACTCCTTGATGCTTCTTGAAGCTATAATGAGGGTATGGATTTGGGCTGAGGAGGGCTTAATATGGTGTTGCCATTAAAGCTCCATTTGTCCAAGCCCCACCTCTCAATCCAGCCACTCCTAGGGCTCCTTGCTGGCATGAGAACTGCAGGGAATTTATCCCTGAGTTCAGAGAGGGTCTGGGGAAGGGGAATTAAGGCCAATTGTTGGCTCTCCCATGTAATGCCATTAAAGTGGCCGGCCAACTCCCCATTGATTCTCTCCCTCTACTCAGTTGCCACCTCACCCAAAACTATTGGGGAATTAATGGGGAGGCTGAGAGCATGCCAAGGGAAGGGTGATTGGGTGTCAAGTGGCAACCACTCCATGTATTACTCCTCTTTATCCTCCAAAGTGGTGAAATTCCCAATTTGCCCTCCATAAAATTCCTCCATTCAAATTCAGAGGGGCTTATGGAGTAATTTGTCTCATGGGCCTACTGGGTGGGCTTTGAATTAGGGCTTAGCCCATTTGGATTTAATTTAGGGCTTTTAATTTCATAATTAGGGCTTACTTTGACCAAGGTTGACTTTGGAGTTGACTTGGATAAAGTGATGTGTTGACTAGTCCAATGTGTTGGTATTGAGTCCCTTGACACCACCCAATGTTGATTGGGTCATGTTGATGCTCTAATTGAGCCAATTTAGCCAATAGGGGTGATTTTGACCAAAATTGAAGAAAGTTTGACTTTGGTCAAATTGGACCAATTGATGACCACTTGATGGGGCTTTTGGGTCCATTGGGTCCCCTATGATGTTATAAGACTAGGGGTGAGGTCAATTTTATGTTTTGGTGGTCAATTGGACCTATTGGTGAAGGATTGACCTATGTTGATATAAAGGGTACCTTGGTCAATTTGGGCCAATTGGTTACCCCATGATGGGGATTTTGTGTTCATTGCACCCCGATTAGGGTTTGTAATACAGTGGTGGAGTCAATTTGATCATATTAAGTCCAATTGACCCAATTTGAGTTGAATTGACCTATGTTAACCTAAAGGGTACTTTGGTCAATTTGGGCCAATTGGTGACCCCATGATGGGGATTTTGGGTCAGTTGTGCCTCTATTAGGGTTAGGGACCTGTTGGTAAGCCCAATTTGAGGTTGTGAGTCCAATTGGAAGTAAATTGGCCTAGGTTGACTTGTGCACTTTTGGGGTGCTTATAGCAATTTTCCTAAGTTCAAGTTAGCCTAGGGTCATACCATGACCTCTACTCACAACTCAAGTCCTAACCCTAACCCAAGGGGTCTAGAAGGAATAGGGATGTTACAAAATGTGGCTCTCTCGCTGGAAAGACGGAACAATATATTTATAGGCTGAGCAGAATTTTGAACAACATGCGAGCATGCGCATGACCAGTGGTTGTGGGAGAAGGAAAGGCCACTGCTCGTGTGTAAAGGAACTAATGCGGGTCACCAGCACCACTTCGCACCTCTGCGGGTCGTCGACCTCCGCTTCACACTTCCGCGGGTCGCAAGCCTCCGCTTCGCACATCAGCTTGTGTCTAAACAAGACAACGCAGCCACCACTTATTCCACCACACACAACCACAATGCAAGGGAAAAATCACAATACAAGAGTCTAGACCTCCTAGGCTACTCCACGAAAATGTAAAATACACAAAATACTTCAATGGGAAACATTAAAGTATTCTTACATAAATCCATTCCACCATCATCAATATATGAAGAGAAACAACATCCAAATCAACCTAGATTGAGGGAGAGAAGGACTGATACAAACATTGCTTGAGACTCTTCTGTGGAGATAAGGGTACTCCAGATAGCGAATCCATGAATGCCTTGCTCAACGGATGTCGTCCGGGGTGGAGGAACTCCTATCACAAGCTCCCAATAGACTCGTCTTCTCAAGGGTTTTGCACCGCCCATGTCTTCTTTTCTGACTCCCTATCTTACGGCGAGAGGAATGATTCATTTTCTTCCTTAAGCTCTTGGATGATGGAAAGAGCCTAGGAGATGAACCATATCTCTTAGAGATGAGAAAAATGGCAGAATATGGTGAAACTGAGCGAACAAATGTGGCTCTCGCTGGAAAGACGGAACAACATATTTATAGGCGAAGAAGAGTTTTGAACAACACGCGAGTAGGCACACGACAAGTGGTTGTACGAGAAGGAAAGGCCACTGCTCATGTGTGAAGGAACTTGGGCTGGCGGGAAAAGTTGAGGTTTTGGGGAAAAAATTATTGACCTCGCACGACCAGTGGTCATATTATTATCCTCGTGCTTACACTCATGCGATCCCGGGATCATTTTCTGCAAATAGTTGTGCATGACCAGTGGTCGTGCACTGAGGTACCACTACACGTGTGCGAAGGAAAAAACACACGTGTGGTGGACACATCAAGCCGATCGAGGGTGATCTAGCCGAATTTGTACAAATTTCCACGCTCGGCTAGTGGTCGTGCACAGAGGGGGCCACTGCTCATGCGTAAAGAAAACGCACGTGTATTGGACTCCTCCTTGAAAAAGGACTGAGATGCACGGGGATAACACCAGAATCACTGTACTTGGAGGAAAAGCAATTCAAGACACCTAGATAATATATCTGCACCGTTAATAACAACACATTTATACATAAAAATAGAATGAGTGGGAGAAAGGGTCTCTCTCATTCATGAAATGACCAGAATATGCCCTATGACCAGAATATGCCCTATCTAACACAAATGCGCTCACAAGACATAAGTTTCGATTATAAAGGATTTTATGATGAAAACGACTAAAGGATGAGCGAAAAGGCAAAAAAACTAAGCTAGAAAAGGGCCTAAAGCACTATATAAATTTCGCTCATCAAATACCCCCCAAACTTGAAATATTGCTCATCCTGAGCAATCCATCTATCTACGGGGAGTAAGATAGGCTAATTATAAATCAAAATCAAAATATGAAAGTGGACCTGGAAGTCTCGTGTCCATGGAGAATAAAAATAGGTTAATGAAAATTTCTAAGCATATAGAATAACAACACTGTATTTAAACCAACTATCAAATGACTATATCCACTCATAAGAGAAAGAACTAAGGATCCGTTGTAAATATAGTGCAAGCGAAAGAAGCAATGTTGCGTGTGATATTATAAGCTCAAAACTAGTAGGGCGTCCACCAAAGAAATCCATCAATTATGATGGTCATAGGCTCGCCTGGTCTCACCTTCTCCACTACACTCGATACTAACCAACTCTACGAATCATTAGGACTTAAGTAAGATGAGATTTTTGTTTAGGCTTAAGGTGGGGATTTAAAGTGATAAACATGAAGGCTAAATCACACTTAAGTGAAAATATTTGAGCTTGCAAGAAAATAGCTACCGAAGGAAAAAATGGGTGAGTGACACACCTAGACTTAGCTTTTGACGTATGGGGTCACTTACCACTTGCCAAAAACCGCACACAATAATAATTTTCTAAATTTTTCTTTTTCTATAATTTTTTTCATTTTTTTCCATTTTCATTTAACACTCCCAAATAAGCAATAGAAATACACCGAACTAACAAAATTCTATCCGCCATCACAATTAACGAAATTAAAATTTCAAATGCAGCTCAATGCTAAGTGTGATAGGGATTTTGGCTTTTTAGGCTTTGGTATTAGTTAGGTGGAGGTGCAACAAGAGGAGAGGTGTAGGCACAAATTTGGCTCGCAAATATAGTGAAAGTGGGCTCGGATACATAGGCTCAAACTATCCAAAAGAAGGCCAAAATCATTTTCATAGAGTTAATTACTATTTAGTGCATATGCTTTAAAGAACGCTAGAGGCGAGTTCTAGACACCGAGAAAGGACATCCCCTCGTCGTGAGCCTATAATACAACACTAGCGAAACTACACACAGTTTACACTAGCGTCGAACTCGATCGTGTTCTAATGAGGAGTGGATATACAACCAATAATAGTTAGAGAAAATACAATGTATTTAACCTATGCAAAAAAATTAACTCTAAATCTATTTTTATTCGAGAACGTAAGCAATCGACTAGGAGCACTCCACGAGTCTACGGTTCACTAACCAATTTAAATTTTTTGATTACAAATTAATCTAACCTATACACCTAAAGATATTGGAAAACACGAGAATAAAAATAATTAAAGTTATAGTGTAATGAGTGTGAAAGTGAGATGCAAATGAGTGATGAAAATTTAAAATTTTAAGCAAAAATTGGAGCAGTTTTTAAATGAAAATAACGCTAACGGAATTCAATATGTGTATGTTATGCATGTGTGGGTAATGGAGAACTACACACAGTTTACACTAGCGTCGAACTCGATCGTGTTCTAATGAGGAGTGGATATACAACCAATAATAGTTAGAGAAAATACAATGTATTTAACCTATGCAAAAAAAATTAACTCTAAATCTATTTTTATTCGAGAACGTAAGCACTCGACTAGGAGCACTCCACGAGTCTACGGTTCACTAACCAATTTAAAATTTTTTATTACAAATTAATCTAACCTATACACCTAAAGATATTGGAAAACACGAGAATAAAAATAATTAAAGTTATAGTGTAATGAGTGTGAAAGTGAGATGCAAATTAGTGATGAAAATTTAAAATTTTAAGCAAAAATTGGAGCAATTTTTAAATGAAAATAACGCTAACGGAATTCAATATGTGTACGTTATGCATGTGTGGGTAATGGAGAACTACACCCTCAGCCCCCCCCCCCCCCCCCCCCCCCCCCCCCCCCCTCTCCCAGACTTAAACTAAGCATTGTCCTCAATGCGAACTAGCATGCTAAAATACATGAGGAATACAAGAAGATAAGGTTGGGATAGCAACTCGTTACCTATGTCCGAGAATGGGCATTCCAGAAGCGGCTGTATTTGACAATAGAGCTTGAACATCTGCTTCCGGTTCTGACTCGGTCAAGCTAATGATATATGCCACCGATTCCTGTTGGAGTCAAATGAAGACAAACAAGCAAACATACAAATACAGAAAAATTGAAATTAGTTATGCAAAATATGAGGTGCCTCCCAAGAGCACTTTATTTACCATCCATGAGCTGGACCAAATGCTTGTATTATGCAGTTTTATAATATTTTTTGAGCATAATAATTAAACTTAAGTTTGCAAAATATGCTACTCCTACTCCTAATTAACTCAAAATGTCCAAACTTGGAAGAAAACGGCTATAAGTTGATTTGAAGTAGTTACTAAAGATAAAGGAAATTGGGGTGGAGCAATAGTGGTAGGGGTGGATAGGTGGAGGGCTCATCCTCCATCCGCACATCTCCTCGTTTTGTGATCACTCGTTCTCCTCCAATAACACTTCATAAAAGAAGAATCTCTTGCCACCCTGCACCCAATCATGCAGGGGGAACTCAAGCAGTGATGATGGGGTGGAATAGGCGATGTGTTCCATCACTTCCATATGCATTCCATGTCGAGATTGTATTTCAAAATTACCCAAAAATGGATCTGCAAACTCATGCTCTTGCAGGGGCATATAAGAAATAAAATTAAATGCATCAGGATGAAAAATAGGAAGAATTAATTCAGCAATTTCAGGGTTAAAAGTAGAGGGTTCAAGAAATAAATCGGAAGAAGAACTAGAAGAGTCAAAAATAGTAGGAGTGAACCCGGTCTCACTCCCATCAAGTTTCACAGAAGGATCATTGCCGGTCACAATAACAACATTACAGGAAAAAGGTGAGGTGCAAGGAACTTTGGTGATGAGTTGGATTTTCTCCATACCTCATCACTAAGGCAAATATCCTCCTCAGTGCAACTCGGCATAGCTTCGGGCTCCATAGGTTCATCCCGCACATCTAGACAAACAAAAATGGGAACAAAATATCTATGCATAGTGATACAAGAAAAAGTTTGAGTAGATACAGAGCTCAAAATAGAGTCGGATCAAAAAGAAGATAAATCCTCGAACGCCTAATCCAAAGGTAGTGATGGTAATATAGAGGAAGAAAATAACAAAATGTCGTCGTAGCGATCAACGGCTATGCTAGTAGAAACATTCGGTGTGCTCCCATGAGGACATGGGAGCATAGCATATATGTCATCGATGATGGAAGGAGTAGTGAAATAAAGGAATGGTGGGATGGAGATACGTGCAACGTTATCAACCTCCTCCATTTGTAGTTTAAATTTTTCACAATCTTTCTTTAATGCGTGATCAAAACTCTGATAACACAAGCAACGATTCCCGTTAAGTTTTAACCATGAAGAGGCCAAACCACCCGGTGAAGGCGATGCTCGCGAAGGAGATGCATAATCATAATAGGTAGGTTCATTGTATGAAGATCGCATCGGGGCCACAGATACGAAAGGTCCATATGATGAGCCATACGAATTATGAGCACGTGTTTCTGTAAAGCAATCAAAACACGCATGACCAAATAACATACATTGATCACAATGTTGACGAGAATACATTGTTGGTGTAAAGGTGGATTCAAAACTAATAGAAGCAGAATATAGACTCGCTATGCACAAAATAGAAATGAAAGTGGTGAAAACATGAATTTCGCAAGAGCTGAAACATAAAATTAAAGAATTTACAAGCTTGAAGAAAATAAAGAAATTAAAAATCAAAACAACGTGATAAACAAAGAGAGAATATCTCTCTCACGACTCAATTAGAAGAAAAATCACATGCGGCGTGCTCCCCGACAGCGGCGCCAAAAACTTGATACTAATTGAGCGGTAGGGCAAGTGCACCCACTGACGTCATCAAGTAATAATTAAAATGGGGAGTTACTCTCGAGTATCATTCTCTCGCGGAGCACAAAAAGATGGATTCGACATCGAAGGGAGACTTGAGATCGAAGTCTCAAGATTGTCGACACAATCTTATGCATCTTATATTATGGCATAAATAACAATGTGGAGAGAGTGTTGGGTAGAGAGATTTATTTTGAACTCATCTGGGATTAGCATCCTATACTACAGCATGTTTACAACTCCTCATGTCCATCCATCTCTTAGCACGAAGTTGTTGTGGCCTCTTATGAAATTGTGATATTTTTTGTTTCAAACATATCTATCACACATATGTAGCTTGTATGTGTTTCTTATTATTTTCTCATGATGATTGCATCCACTTCATGTCATCTTATATCAACTATTATCTTATTCAAAAAGTTATTTTATAAAAACTTTCTCTTCATGTGCTTTTGTTTTTTGAAAAATATATAAAGATTTTCTTATATGCATGAGCATTTGTTGGAACTATTTTCTGCAATTATATTTTTTTCTTATCACGAATCTTTCTTACTCATGTGTTTTCACTCATTTTTATTGGAGTTAGGAATTCGGGTTTTCATTTCATATTTTTGTTGATTTATTTAAATTTTGTTTTTGATTTGTTAGAGTTGCAAAAAACACAAAAATATTTACCTTATTTGTTAGACTTTCATATAATAAGAAAATTCTAAAAATAATATATTTCTCCTTATTTGTGTGGATGTTTTGCATGTTTAATTTTGATCTTTGTTTTTTGCATTTTGTTTTATCTTTGACTGTGATAAAAAAATATTACAAAAAGATTTTTTTCTTTAGTTTCTTAGTTTTCTTAGTTTCCATAAATAAAAAATACAAAAAATTATTTTAGCATGACTAATAACTCTAATTTGAATTCTTCTTGATGGTTTATATTGTTTTAATTGTTTGCATGATCATATTTTGCGTTGTGATGTTATTTATGTTCACTGGTCATATTACTACTTTATATTGTTATACATATGCGGGAAAATTATTATGATGATGTTATGAGTGATTGATTGATTATGTCACTTTGTCATATGTATTTATTTTAATGTGAAACAATGTTTATCACATCACAACATATCACGTCATGTAATGTTATCATTGTTTGAGTACTTTCATGTGCTAGTTTACAGTGAAATTTTTATTATAATTCATAGTTAAATCACATAGGCTCTGTTTGGGGGGACTTATTTTCAACGGTCAAGCGGTTACGACCGCATGAACCGGACCTTAATTAAGGTCTGGTTCATGCGATCGTAACCGCTTGACCGGTGAAAATAAGTCCCCCCAAACGGAGTCATACTCTCCATCAGATTGCATTCAAGCAATTCATGAATGTTCTTTACTCAAACTCAAGAGGTGTGGGTTTATAATCATTTGTATACAAGTGATAATATATTTGTCTATGTGGGCAGATTTTAATTAATTTGAGGCCTTATTTATATGATCATGTAAGTAAATAAATAAGGTCAACAAAATTAATAATGACAAGGAACACCCCAACACTATTCTTCATCCTGATAAGTCTTCATAAGGATTGTGAGGTTGAGCAATTGATAAGAATTTTATTGATCTAATGCAAATAAACTTAAAAACACGTAAACTTCTCTTTGGTACACTAAATCATAACATTACATAGAAATCTAATTTCGTATGATATTTGAACCCTAAAACACTACTTCGTAACCCTGATAAGTCTTGATAAATATTGTGTGCAAAGCACCTTGGTAGTTGTTCTTCAGTGTAAAGAAGTAGTGATAATGATTTTACTTTGCATTATTATGTAGAATGTGGAGATTACTTTGCAACTTATCATGCTAACACCATATTGCTTCATATAACACTTCTCATTCAACTCATTTACATCTAGTTTCCTTCACCACTCATTATTTACTATGTTTAATACAAAGACTCTTGCTTAATAATTTAGATCACTTGATATGATACTCTCAATTTAATCGTGCTTATCTTGCTAATCTTGTAACATTGTGTTAAACCATGTGATTTTTTTTGAGTTGTTACATATCTTGTGTTCCCTCGTGCACTATTATGCCAATTAAGTTGGACTTTAGAAAATATAGTTTTGATAACCACAATGGAGAATATTTATTATACAAATAAGTTGTTTTTAAATTGAAGTTCATGGATTGTTGTTTCATATACTTGATCATCATGAAGGATTTTCTTCTCTGTCATTATGGATTATGTATGTGTTTACTTGTGTTATTCTTCACATAATTCAATTTCAATGCATGGTCACTATTTTATGTCTAGGTCAACTTAGTGCCCTTCGATGATTGATCCTAGGTTTTTGTGTGTACTACACCATTCATGCTTACTTTAGTAATTGCGCATCTCTTTTCCCTGTGCTAATCATGATTATCATTTTACTTCTCTACGATATGTTAGTAATGATTATCTTTCGATTATGTTCCCTCTATGCGTATGATGACCCGCTTTATCTAACAACAAAGGGGTAGATGAAGTTGAGATTGTGAAATATCACATTGGGAGATATTGTTTTAGGAGGAGTAATCTTCTAGGGGGAGTAATCATATCCTTGTATTAGATATTCATGCATACTTTATGTTTAAATTATTTTCCACTATAAAAATGATTTATCGTATATGCTTAATTTCCCAATTATCCAGATTTATTATAATTAAATGGGGGGGATTTGAACTTTGTTCGACACCCTCTCTATTTGAGAATAACAAACCTTAATAAATCTATAATGCTTATCTGCAAATTTTTCAGTGTATAGGTAAAGGTATGTGTGTTGATACAAGTAATGGTTGATAAGGATTAGATCGAGCTAAGTGAATACATGGTGGTCAGAACTTGAACACTACCATCTGCATTAGGAAATACCGCCTGGCAATAGCATGGTCGGTGATTGGCGGGCACTGTTAGCGATCGATAATATCCAGTCGGCGCCCGCCGATCGAGGATCCTAGGCCGGTCGGTGAACTTTAGATTTAGTCGGCGATCAGCAAATGGCGATTTAGTTGCATCCATTATTCATGATTGACCTACAATAAGAGGCACCGCTAGCATCCAACGACACTAGCTCTAAATAATGGACTATAGCACTTCCCGAAAGGTTTCTGGACAAGTTGGACAAAAATTATTTTTGTACACTATAGCTTCGTGAAATCTACCTGCACCCCGCGATAAAAATTCTGAGTTCTTACGGATCAGAAAGTTGTACACTAGCGCACGATAGTGGTTAACACCAATGTTAGCTCTTTCTCAATATGTAAAGCTCTGTGGCAAAGAGTGGCAAAAGGCGCACGATATTAAAAAGGTGTGCACTAATGCCCTGCGGTTTTATATAAACATGATGATTTATATAAAACAGCTTGGATATCTTTCCGGTTTATAGATTTTGATGAAATTTTAAGAGGGAGTTCGCCCAAGTCATCAAGAGGGAGTGAAGGGGTCATCTTTATTTATTTTAGGATAATTTCATCAAGGTAGATCAAGTTCTATCAAGCAAGGAGATTGAAGGCAATTATAAGGTGATCATGCAACCTTCTCCACATATTCTCATGAAGATTTCTCTCAACAATCCGAAGATTCCTACTAATCTAAACTCGTATTAAGAGGAGAAGTTCGAGGATCACGAAGACAAGGAAAATGAAGCATCACATGCAATAAAGATAAAAAAATTTACTTCAAAATTGATCAAGAGTTTTTCTAGAGGGGACTTTTCTCTTGTTCTATTATATCATTCTTTATTTATCTTTTGTATTTTTGATTCTCTTTAAATATCATAATTATGGTAATTTTCCATGGTTGCGGCGACTAGATCATTTACATATAGCGTGTGGAATTCACCGTTGTTGTGGAAACTAGATTGGGGTTGATCTTGGGCAGATATTCGCCTTGATTGACGACTAAGCTTAAGGTTAGGTCCAGTGAATTTGAGGCTTATCCAAGGGTGGATTGTTGATGACTACCTAAGCATGCAGAACCTTGGAGTCAACCTGCAACTAAGAAGAAGAGATATTATCTAATACAAGATAAAGTTGAAGACCAAGTGGTATTAGGATACATATAAATATAACTTATCTTGTATTTGAAGCCACCGCTTCAAAGGCCTATAAAAGGTCTGTATATGTAAAATTAAAACACACTGGATTATAAAGGGCTTTAAGATTTTCAATGAATACATTTTCTGTAGATACTTTCTATTCTGCATTTTGTGGATTTGCGTGATTTTCAAATTATAATCCTTGAAGTTGCGTCCCAGTATACTCTATTATACTTGAGGTGCATTATCTAGATATCTTGATATTGATATTCCCAGTTTACTTCATTAACCTTTCAACATGATGCCTGAGAAAAGGGAAGATAAGGATAAATGACGTACATGGAGCAGAAATTCAAGTTATTATTGAGGGTAACAACTTATCGTGTGAGTCACCTTGAGATTAACTTCAAAGTGCTTGATACATCCTTTTTTTCATGCATGCATGAATCTTTAACAACTATTTCCATCTATCAAAAATTTTATTTACTTCAGAATGTATCAGATGAATAAGCTATTCTTATAGCTAATGTTGATAAGTTTTATTTTATTGGTGCAGTCAAAGATATTGCAATATATGGTTGTTATTACGCCTTATTCGGAGTTTTTGTTTAAATTTATTTCTGGTACTGCAGAGTGAGTTAGTTCCATATAACAAATCCTTTGATCGCAAGTATTTTTTAATACTACTTTATGATATTTTTTCTCACTTGTTTCTATTCAGCAAAGAAATGATGACAAAGTTTGCCCTGCAATCTCGTTAAAAGCAAAGCAGCCCTGCAGTTAATGAAACTTTAATTAGACTTATCAAGACCCGATGTAACCCCCTTCAACTTCTATCTACCACCTGTATTTGCTTTTATAACAATCTTTGATATTTTATGCCTATATAAGGCAAGTTTTGTATTAAGAAGTGATCAAGTAAAAAGTAAGAGTAAAACCCCTTATTCTCCAAGAAACTCTGCCTCATTTTTTCTTCCCGTTTTTGCCTCTTTGCTTTCCTATTTTACCTATCAGTGGTATCAGAGCAGGGGAGGCAAAATCAGCATAAATCCTCATACCCATAGCATTATCATCTACGACTTCTACGACTTCTGCACCCCCTTATTTTCATTCCACCATCCCCATATTCACTGGTGAACTATACTACTTCTGGAGGGACAAGATGGAGACATTACTTCAATCCCAGGACCTCTGGGATGTTGTTAGTACTGGCACAATCCCAACAGAGTCAACAGGAGATGGAAAATCTCAAAATGTATCAAAAACGGGTCAGATGAGGGACTCTCGTGCCTGCATTTGATTCAACAAGCCGTCAGCAACAACATATACCCACGCATCATGGGCTCCAAATCATCCAAGGAGGCATGGAGTCGATTGGAAAATGAGTATAAGGGATCAAAAAAGGTGATCAAAATAAAACTACATTTCCTTAGAAGAAACTTTGATGATATGAAAATGAAGGAAGGAGAACGAGTCCAAGAATACTTCACTAAAATCTCAGGACTTGTTAACCAAATCAAGAACCTTGGTGGCGCACTTGATGAGCAACAAGCTGTAGAAAAGGTACTCCGTTCTCTCCCAAACACTTACAACCACATTGTCACGGCTATTCTTGAAGCACATGACATTGAAACACTAACAACCACTGAAGTAATGGGTTCACTACAATCACATGAAGATTTGCTTTACCGAGATGACCCACCTCTTGAAAAAGCCTTTCAAACCAAAATAAACATTAAGAAGACCAAATCTGGAGGGAGTAAGAAAGTTGAAGGAGAAAAGCATTCCAAAACATTTCCACAAAATTTCAAAAAACATCATGTTGGAACAACCCTATTACTAATTTGGGCTAGGATCACTATCTGTGGTTAGGACTCAAGTTGACCCCAATGTATAGTCCTAGGATCAAGGTCTAAGCCTGTCTAAGTTAGCTGAAACTTAGGAAATTTCCAAGTTTTCTGTGTTTGACGAACGTCTTCCTGAGTTCGACGAACGTCGTATATCAGTTCGACGAACGTCGTATATCAGTTCGACGAACATGGATCTCCAGCTCGACGAACTCAGTCTTCTAAGCCAGTTCAACGGATTCTATATTTCAGTTCGACGAACTCCTTATTGAGATCGACGAACTCAGCTTTCTGTTCGACGAATTTCCTATCTCAGTTCAACGAATTTCCTCTTGAGCTTGACGAATCCTAAAGATCAGTTATTTCTTTCTCTGAACTCAGATGGACTATTCAGCAACGGATCTATTCAAATATTTGGATTTATTTATATTCAGATAAGTCAAGATTTCAACTTTCCTTTTTATATCCGTCCTATTATCTTCTTCCGAGAATCTAGCCGTTGACATATATTGGAAAATGTTGGGAACAGTGCCCTGCAATGTTTCTGATTTGAAGAAGTGCTCAGCTCAATGATAAATGCAAGTTGTGTTTAACATTCTATCTAGTTTATGCTTGCAGAGATCGACAATATGTCATATACTTTAATGACTTCACGAAGTATTATATCGTCGAGAAGGATAGGAGATGTCGTCGACAAAGTATGTCTGTTGTCGTGATGACGAGCAAAGCAACCGCTGAGAAGTAGCATGTTCGTCGATCGCTGAGACTTAGCAAGATCGTCGAACGAAGAATGTCGATCGTCGAACGAAGGATGGCAAGTCCGTCGATCGCAGAATGCTATTCGTCGAACGCAGAAGCGAGATCGTCGAACGCAGAGAAGACGCAGTATCGTCGAATTCACCAAAGTGGTCGTGTCGTCGAGAAAGAACAAACATCGTCGTAAAGAACGCATGTTGTCGAGAGAACAATGTGATCACGACGACATGATGCAAGAAGGAAGATCGCGACGACATAGTCAGAGATAGATTTTCGTTGTAATGATGCAAATATCTTCAAGACAGGATTCAAATCTTGCGGGCGTGTTGTCAGCAATTAATGCCGCCGCCTGATTGTCTAATCAGCGCATGCTCTTAAGGAAAGGAGCGTCTGACACTTAAGGCACTTTTTCAAAAGACCGTTGGGGACCTCGCAGTCTTATAAAAGAGATAAAAGGTTGCCCTAATAGAAGAAGAAATCGATAAAAGAAAAAAAGAAGCTTGTTGTGCAAGAAAAAGAACGAGAAAAAGAATCCCGACGCTCTTCAATAGAACAGTATATTCAATGGAGAAGAAAGAGAACAAGATTCAAGCGTTCTCAAAAGAATCAGTCATCTTCATTGACTGAGAAGTCGTCGTTCAACATCAGGCAAAAAGTAAAGATTGAAGAAGAACTGCGTTGTCAAAGATCTGAATCAGAAGAATCTTCTTCAATCGTAAGAAGCCAATCATCATCAAGCTAAGTTGCCGATCTTCATCAGGCAGAAGAAGGGTTGTGTTACTGTATTTTCTTGTAAGGCTTGCGGGCCAATTTGTAGCTTGACGGCTGGAGAGCTGTGAGGCTTGAGGGCCAGGGCAGTGCACTTGCGGGTGCGATCTATCGAGCTTGCGGGCTCGGGGGTAGTAGGGGCTTGCGGGCCTAGGCTGTTGGGACTTGCGGGTCTGAGTTGTAGGGCTTGAGGGCCTGAGTGTCGAGCTTGCGGGCTCGGGGAAGTAGGGGCTTGCGGGCCTAGGCTGTTGGGACTTGCGGGTCCGAGTTGTAAGGCTTGAGGGCCTGAAGATTTGGCGGCGTTTGCCGAGCCTAGCACACTGCTGGGTAGGCGTAGAGGGAGAGAGGACTACTCAAGACACCCGGTCTTGAGGAACCTCTATAGATCGTTGTGTGCTTTCTGTGTTTTGTTCTTTAATTTATAGATCCATTAATCCAAAACCAACAACATCGTAAAGGGGGAAGAAATAAATTTGAAAAACCTATTCACCCCCCCCCCCCCCCCTCTAGGTGATAAAGTAGACACCCCATAAACAACAAGTGGTATCAGAGGGAGGTTGTTCAAAGAAAAGCTTAACAACTTGAACAGATCTGCCAGCGGGTGTCTAAGGATCATTTGTATGAAGTCAAGAATAGCTATGTGTTGTAGAGACAATTTTCCCTTGTGGAAAGTTAGAGCCAGAATATACATGGAAGCTTTGGATCCCAGGATGTTTCAAATCATTCAAGAAGGTCCATATGCTCCCAAGACCACATCCAAGACAATGACTGAGGATGAGATGATTCTAGTTAACTTGGACAAAAGAGACAGGGACATCATAGCTGCTACAGTTGATACTTTTATACTCCAAAAATTGATCCACTGCACAACAGCTAAAGAGATGTGGGACTCTCTGACAGTCCTCATGGAAGGATTCTCAGAAGTTGGAGGCACTGCAGCTGAGAGGAAGAATAAAACCCTGAGTGATAGTGAATCAAGCTATTCAGACTCAGAAGAGAAAAATCAGTTTGGATTGACTGTCCTATCTGAGTCAGAGGAAGAAGTCAAGGATGAAGTCTCACCTGAACAAGTATGCATAAGAGCTCCTATATCTACTTCAGACTCAGAATCGGAGATGAGCTCATCTGATAATGATGACTGGCCCAAGTCATACGATGACCTCTTAAAAGATGTCAAGATGCTCAAAATGCTGTGCAAGGAGCAGGATAAAAAAATCTCCACTCTTCAAGCAAGAAATCTTGATCTCTCAGAGAAGGCTGACTTTGGAGAACACAGATTTCTGCCAGCTCAAGAGAGACTACAATGCAAGCTCCAACCTTGACCTGATGTGCAAGGTTGAAAAAACTATGAAGGTGCTGGTAGATAGCAGGGAAGCATGCTACTCTCTCACCAAGGAAATTATGCTTCTAAAGAAGGATAGAAATAAGGTGGGCTTCCTGAAGACGAGGGATAATAAAGTCAGAAGTATGGAGGACAAGTCTTCCATTAAAGGAAACCAAGTAGCAAGCTCCTTCAAACCAGAGACCTCCCCTCCACTGGTTAATGGTTGCTGCTCCACTCAAAGAAGGGAGCTGGAATGCTTTAAGGAAGATAGATCAGACAGACCCTGCGGGATGAAGGCTAGGCAACCCAATCTTGGGAATCTCAAAAAGGGGAGCTCCACAAGTGAAGCAAAGAACATGCCCAAGACCTCAAAGGTGCCCCAAAAAGTTGTGAGGTGGTAGGAACTTGCTGAGTTCAGAATAAAGAAGAGATCAATAAAGAAGAATGAATCTAGAAGGGAAACTGTGAATGGCGACAATCACATCTACCATCAGCACAGCTCACCTTCTGTGCTTCATTCATTTGTTCACATACAAAGAACCCCAGCTCACAAAGTCAGTCAGAAAAGACGATTCAATAGGTTTGAATGCTGGCACTGTGGCAAGACAGGCCACTTTGCAATCGAGTGTTGGTACAATCCAACTGCTCCAAAGGTAACGAATGCTAAGCCTGCAAAATGCTTTATTCATTACAAATATGTATACCCTGGAGTAACTAAATCCAGTATGCATATTAATGCTAACAAATTCCAAGGACCCAAATTCATTTGGGTTCCTAAGGGATTGTATTCTTGTCTTGCAGGTAGTCCAAGTGCCCACCAGAAGCAAATTTGGGCCTTGGACAAGGTGGTTGTTCTGACCCATCGGCAGAACAGCAAAATTAGCTCACTAACAATCTTAGTGCAGGGTTGGTAACAAAAGACAACACCCAAGCAGGGCGGAAGAATGCCTTAGGCAGATGCGTTAGAAAGAATGGGTATCCTAGACGTATTTTAACGACAAAATAGTACCGTCGGAACAGCGTCTAAATAATGTAAATATTATTAAATTAGATAAATCAGAGCCGCTCGATGCAGCATACATTGATTCCTCGATAAACTCAAAAATGAGTGCGCACCCCTTCACCTACTCCCACTATAAGTACAGTGAATGTCAAGGATGGCCCTAATACATTCCTCGACAAACCACCTCTTCGTCTCCGATCTATCATCTTCCCAGGAATAATGTCAACCGAAAAAGGAACAGGCGAGATTCTGTGGGAGCGAATGGAAGCTCTTATAGAAAAAGCAGTAAACAAAATCAGGGATGAGATGAAGGAGGAAGTAAAGTCAATAAAGGAGGACATCACTCAACTACAAACACAACATGCGGAGTCTACGGTCCTCATCATGAACAGACTCACCAACCACGAGCAAACCCTAGACGCCCATCTTCTGGAACTAAGAAACTTTATTGATGTCGGGGATCAAGAAACCCTTGAACATATATTTGAACTAAAGGAGTCGGTAAGAGAAGTAATCCAAGACGGGGAAAGGATGATTAGAGAAGAAATTCAGGTGGAAATCAAGGGAGGCATCGTTGCTTGCTCGCATCAAGCGAAATGGGTAAGTAATCAAGTAAAGCAAGCACTTCAAGTCCCCCCCCCCCCCCCCCCCTCCGAATACATACCCACTGAACTCTCCACTAGCACCAACTCCGAAACTGAATCGGGTGAATCCGCAACAACCAGGAAGAAAAGGAAAATCTCCTGCGAAAAATACAGGAAGAAAAGAGTAGATGAGGTCCAACTGGACCCAGATTCTAGCCGGTGGAGTCCTCGCTCAAAGGAAATCATCACTGAATCATGGATAGCATTCGAACATGGTCAGGTTGACCATGAAAGAGTGTACACATCTATTGAATGGAACCTCCATGTGAAAGAGCTGGAAGAAAGAACACGGCACAAGATGGCCTTTCCCCGCGGCCCTCCTCCTCCTCCAAAGAAAATCCCAAAGCCGAGGAATTTCTACATTTGAAAGATGAAGAAAGAAGCGAAGGAAGCAAGCTCCAGCAGGACCTAAGAAGACATCCCATTTAAATCGATGTCTAAAAGTTAATACTGCGTTAAATTAGTCCAGTCATATGGCTAGTCTTATATGTGAACAATTATTAAATACTTATAAGGCATATGTCTGTGTGAATATTGCATGATATCCTTGGTATATTTGGAATCCTTAGACATGGAATTACTGCGATATTTAGTCTTTACTTGCTAGAAACTGATAACGTGCCTTGCACAATATGTGCCTAGCTAGAAATATCGTATAATTACACACATGTCTATGCTAGGCATCAGTTGCAGGAAATGCAGGATGCAAGGAAGACAGGAAGTGTACCGCAGGGACATGTCAATTCCTTAATGGTAGACTGATCTCTTGGACCAATAAGAAGCAAAATCAAAAATCTGGTTAAATTATGACTGATCAAGGGGGAGCTTGCTACCTAAAGGAAAGAGAGGCAGAAAAAGAAGTCAGAAAGGGGAAAAATGGCATCAACATGTTCAACACAAGATGCTCTCAAAAAGACCTCAAAGGTAGGGGGAGCAAAGAAGTAGGGGGAGCTACAAAAACAAGATTTTGGCCTCTGAGAAGAATCTCCAAAGGGGGATATCTGAAGAAGTCATAAAGGGGGAGAAATCAGTGATACAGGCCAGCAGTAATCATGCCATCTGGACCTCAAACACTATCCGGGAAGCGATGAATCTTCCTCCTCTATACTATGATGAGCCTACTGAAGAGCAAGCTGATAAGAAGTAGGAAGTCAGTAGCAAGAAAGCAAAGGGCGATGCTGATATAAGAGCACCAGAGAAATAGATGGCTAAAACCTTAAGGGGGCTAAATGTAGAAATGTCAAAACTTTTGATTACTCAATTTTGCTGAAACGTCATCCTTACATGTTTATCTGCTCAAATGTTAAAGTCTATTATGTGAACGGCATTTATCACTGAGTGGGTTATGACTTCTTCAAATAGGGGGAGATTGTTGGGAACAGTGCCCTGTAATGTTCCTGATTTGAAGAAGTGCTCAGCTCAATGATAAATGCAAGTTGTATTTAACATTCCATCTAGTTTATGCTTGCAGAGATCGACAATATGTCATATACTTTAATGACTTCACGAAGTACTATATCGTCGAGAAGGATAGGAGATGTCGTCGACAAAGTATGCATGTCGTCGTGATGACGAGCAAAGCAACCGCTGAGAAGTAGCATGTTCGTCGATCGCTGAGACTTAGCAAGATCGTCGAACGAAGAATGCCGATCGTCGAACGAAAGATGGAAAGTTCGTCGATCGCAGAATGCTATTCGTCGAACGCAGAAGCAAGATCGTCGAACGCAGAGAAGACGCAGTATCGTCGACTTCACCAAAGTGGTCGTGTCGTCGAGAAAGAACAAACATTGTCGTAAAGAATGCATGTCATCGAGAGAACAATGTGATCACGACGACATGATGCAAGAAGGAAGATCACGACGACATAGTCAGAGATAGCTTGTCATTGTAATGATGCAAATATCTTCAAGACAGGATTCAAATCTTGCGGACGTGTTGTCAGCAATTAATGTCGCCGCCTGATTTTCTAATCAACACGTGCTCTTAAGGAAAGGAGTGTCTGACACTTAAGGCACTTTTTCAAAAGACCGTTGAGGACCTCGCAGTCTTATAAAAGAGATAAGAGGTTGCCCTAATAGAAGAAGAAATCGATAAAAGAAAGAAAGAAGCTTGCTGTGCAAGAAAAAGAACGAGAAAAAGAATCTCGCCGCTCTTCAATAGAACAGTATATTCAGCGGAGAAGAAAGAGAACAAGATTCAAGCGTTCTCAAAAGAATCAGTCATCTTCATTGATTGAGAAGTCGTCGTTCAACATCAGGCAAAAAGTAGAGATTGAAGAAGAACTGCGCTGTCAAAGATCTGAATCAGAAGAATATTCTTCAATCGTAAGAAGCCAATCATCATCAGGCTAAGTTGCTGATCTTCATCAGGCAGAAGAACGGTTGTGTTACTGTATTTTCTTGTAAGGCTTGCGGGCCAATTTGTCTAGCTTGAGGGCTGGAGAGCTGTGAGGCTTGAGGGCCAGGGCAGTGCACTTGCGTGTGCGATCTGTCGAGCTTGCGGGCTCGGGGGCAGTAGGGGCTTGCGGGCCTAGGTTGTTGGGACTTGCGGGTCCGAGTTGTAGGGCTTGAGGACCTGAGTGTCGAGATTGCGGCCTCGGGGGCAGTAGGGGCTTGCGGGCCTAGGCTGTTGGGACTTGCGGGTCTGAGTTGTAAGGCTTGAGGGCCTGAATATTTGGCGGCGTTTACCGAGCCTAGCACACTGCTGGGTAGGCGTAGAGGGAGAGAGGACTACTCAAGACACCCGGTCTTGAGGAACCCCTATAGATCGTTGTGTGCTTTCTGTGTTTTGCTCTTTAATGCATAGATCCATTAATCTGAAACCAATGACATCATAAAGGGGGAAGAAATAAATTTGAAAAACCTATTCACCCCCCCTCTAGGTGATAAAGTAGACACCCCATAAACAACAGAAAAGGAAACTTTCACAGAAAATGAATTAAAGTATTTTTGCAGAAACAGAAAGTTGTTATTGCAGTCCCAAGAATGATTTATTTCAGTGTATTTTATTCCTTAACAGAAGATTTGAATTTTCAAATCAGATTATTTTATCTAAGGAAAAAGGATGAATCAATATATAAGAGATACAAGAAGAAGTATACAAAAAAAAAGATATATATACAAGAGGATACATGAGATAGAATATACTTGTGAAATACACAGACAGAAAGGAGATATACAGAAATCTTCATCTACAGCAGCAACTTCATTCTCTGAGAATAACTGAAATCTTCTCTCAGAAGCATCTGTGGGTTCTTAGTCTTCTACACCCAAGAGGAAGCTTCACCTACTGTCAACAAACTCTATCAGACGGGGGGAGCTTTACAACAACGGCAATCCTCTAGTCTTCTCTCAGATCTTATTGAGAGAGAAGAACTTCATAACCTTTTTTTGGTTCATTCTTTTTACCCCACCTTGTACAGGGTTTTAACTCTCTTCAAAAGTTAACCTTTGGTGGCAGGGCACCTGATCAAAAACCTGTGGTTTGGTTTGAGCACCTGATCAAAAGCTCAGTGGTGTTTGGGCACCTGATCAAAAATCCCATTGGTGAATGGCACCTGATCAAAAACCTTAGTGGATTCCTACCAAGGGTGGTAGAAGAGTGGATTACCCAGGTTGATTGGGGAACCACTATAGACCCTTGTGTCTTTGCTGTGTTTGTGTTATTTTCTGTACTGTGCTGTGTTTGTTGTTTTGTTTTTCTACTCACTCAATTACACATATATATATATATCATTATTTTAATTCTGCTATAAAATAAGTTAAAATTTTTAATACTCTATTCACCCCCCCCCCCCCTCTAGAGTAAATCTAA
This sequence comes from Dactylorhiza incarnata, assembly GCA_033032865.1. Lineage (NCBI taxonomy): Eukaryota > Viridiplantae > Streptophyta > Magnoliopsida > Asparagales > Orchidaceae > Dactylorhiza > Dactylorhiza incarnata. The sequence continues at coordinate 9,451,984 of JAWHQI010000011.1, forward strand.
GTTCTAATACCTCACTTTCACATCAGAACAAACCCAAATCTCTTGAAAAATCTAGAGTCCTAATTAAGGACAAGCTACCTGCATTATCTGCAAGAAACAAAACCATGATACAAAGGATTGTTTCTTCAAATGTAAGAAGTGTAAGGTGCAAAATCATTCTAAAAAAATTGCTGGTATAAATCAAATGAGGAGGCCAATGTAACAGAAACTGAACAACCCCAATATCTGTACACCTGTAAGATGTCTCAACCTGAAAGCAATATCACCCTATGGTTTTTTGACTCAGGTTGTTCAAGCCATATGGTGAATAACCAGATCTTTTTCACCCAACTTGATGAGAATTTCAAATCTGAAGTAATACTTGGAGATGGGAAGACTGAAAAAATAGAAGGGAAAGGAGTTATCTCTGTCCAAACTAATGATGGCAGGCACAAACTAATAAAAAATGTTCAGTTTGTGCCTAGTCTAACACAAAATCTGTTGAGCGTTGGATAGCTCCTAAGAAAAGGATACAATTACAAAGTTATTTTTGATAATAATTGATGTCACATTATTGAGAGAGAAACTGGCATAACTGTAGCCTCAGCTGAAATGAATAACAACAACATCTTCACTTTATACCTACAACCATCAAGGACCAGTGCACTCATCTGTTGTGAAGAGAGCACTCTGCCTTTGGAAACCCTCTAGCATCATCGGCTAGGGCACATAAACTACTCCTCTCTCAAAACCATACAATAATTGCAGCTGGTTGAAGGTATGCCTTCTCTTCATTTTAATCACAGCCACTGTGATTGTTGTGCTAGGGGAAATCACACCGTCTCCCCTTTCCTCCCGTGGCTCGGAGACGTGCCCTCTACCCACTTGATCTCATTCATGTGGATCTTTGGGGTCCTGCCAACACCCCTTCACTTGGAGGAAAATGCTACTTTATGCTGCTAGTGGATGACTTCAGTAGATTCATGTGGATTCACTTCTTAGAAAACAAATCAGAAGCCTTTGGGCAATTCAAAGTCTACAAACAGCAAATTGAAAATCAGCTGGACAGAAGGATAAAAGCCTTGAGAAGTGACAGGGGGGAGTTCCTCTCTAATATTTTCATCCAGTTCTGTCAGGAACATGGTATCCGGAGAGAATTTACCGCACCTTACACCCCTCAACAAAATGGGGTCGTAGAAAGAAGAAATCGTACAATAATGGAAATGCTGAGAACAATGTTAATTACCAAAGGCTGCCCTAAGAACCTCTGGGCAGAGGCTACTACTACAGCAACTTACATTCTCAACAGAGTACCCACAAAGGCTCTTCCACATTCAACACCATATCAGACACTCCATAACCAGGTACCAAATATTGCTCACCTCAAAATTTTTGGGTGTAACTCTTATGCTCACAGGACTAAAGACAAGAAGGACAAGTTAGAAGAGACAAGCCTAAAATGCATCGAACTTGGATATGATGATCAAAGCAAGGCCTACCGACTGCTGGAACCAACTCGCAAGTTGTTAATCATCTCCAGGGATGTTAGCATTAGTGAAGAAGGAAGATGGGACTGGAATTTGAGCTCTGAATCTACATACCCAACCTCCACACTGCCGGTTGAGATTGGAAATTTCCCCATCTCCATCCAAGGCAATGAATCACAAGAGCCTGAAGACCCAATCTTGGAGAAATCAGATTCATCACCGCCCAGACGAACTCGGACCATTGAAGACATCTACAACAATGGTGAACTTGCCTTCTCTATCACTTCACCTGTCAGCTTTGAGGAAGCTGTAAAATCGAAGGAGTGGCACATTGCCATGGAGGAAGAGATGTCTGCAATCAGGAAAAACAATACCTGGTCCCTGGTAGCAAGACCTCCAAATACAGAAATTATTGGATTAAAGTGGGTATATAAAGTAAAAGAAAATGAAGAGGGAGAAGTAGTAAAATATAAAGCAAGAATAGTGGCGAAGGGATATTCCCATAGAGCAGGGGAAGACTATGATGAAATGTTTGCCCCTGTCGCCAGGATAACTACCATACGGTTGTTGCTCGCCATTGCAGCTCAATTCCAGTATCCAGAGTTCCAACTGGACGTAAAATCTGCCTTTCTAAATGGGCAACTGAATGAGAATGTTTATGTCAGCCAACCTCCTAGTCATGAAAAGAAGGGAGAAGAGAAGAAGGTATACAAACTCCACAAAGCTCTCTACGGCCTTAAACAAGCCCCACGGGCATGACACACCAACATAAGCAACTTCTTCATTCATGAAGGGTTCACCCAGAGCATGAATGAACCCTCTCTTTACATAAAGAAGGATGCTCAAAGTGTCACCATAGTATGCCTATATGTTGACGACCTCCTAGTAACCGGAAATGACATCTTCCTCATCAATGGCTTCCAAGAAAAGATGACCGATCTCGGGCCCATAAAATTCTTTCTAGGAATTCAAATCAAACATCTACCAGAGGGCATATTCCTCTCACAAGAACGGTACATTGTAAGTCTCTTACAAAAATTTAAAATGGAAGATTGTAATCCTGCCTTAACTCCTATGTCAACCACTGAGAAACTGAGTTCAAATGTTGAGAAGGGAGAAGAGACAAATTAAGAGGAATATATGAGCTTAGTCGGCTCTCTCATTTATCTCACAAATACTCGGCCAGACATTGAGAACGTCGTCAACATCATCGCTCGCTTTGTGAGTAACCCTAGCAAAGCCCATCTAGCTACAGGAAATTGCATCCTCTGTTACCTGCAAGGGACCAGATCCTATGGACTTCTATTTCAGAAAGAAGAAGAAAATGAGCTACTAGGTTACACTGATTCTGATTGGGCCGGCAATATTGATGATAGAAAAAGTACAGGTGGCTTCATCTTCTTCCTCGGTTCGAGACCAGTCTCATGGAGCTCAAGGAAGCAGCAAAGCGTAGCACTTTCAACCATAGAGGCTGAATACGTTGCTCTCAACTCTGCTGCTTGTGAGGCCCTTTGGCTTCAGCGTATGAAGGAGATCTGTGATGAAGACGCAAAGAAAGAGAAAGGAGTGGAGATATTCTGCGATAACACCTCTGCCATCGCACTAACCAAAAATCCAGTTCACCACAGCCGCAGCAAACACAATGACATCAGATTCCACTTCATCCATGAGCTAGTAGAAAAGGAGAAGATCAAGATCGAGTTTTGCCCTAGGAAGATACAGCTCGCGGACATAATGACCAAGCCCGTTCCTAGGGATCGCTTCGGAGAACTGAGAATGAATATCGGGATAAATACAGCGGTGATTTAGGGAGGGTATTAAAGTAAATCAACCCTGCAATCTCATTAAAAGCAAAGCAGCCCTGCAGTTAATAAAACTTTAATTAGACTTATCAAGACCCGATGTAACCCCTTCAACTTCTATCTACCACCTGTATTTGTTTTTATAACAATCTTTTGTGAAATTTTTCGTAGATCTAGGAGTGAGCAGGAATTGTATAACTAAGAGTTCAAGCCAAACAACCAGAAGCACATGAAGCAAACACAATCTTTATTGATAAGAAAAATTCTTCATTACAGGGCGAGGTATACATGGCGAGACATGATTTCGCCAGTACAGAAAAAAACAGAAGAGAAAAGCAGCAGAAGGGAAAACCAGCAGTCTGCCAACTTGAGACCGCCTAACCGCCCGACTTGATAGTCCATCCGACTAGAAAACCAGATCGCCCGAACTGCCTGCCTGCGCCTTGAACAACACCAACTGAGAACCACGCGAACTCCCAAACTCAACTGATCCTCCCAAACTCCAGCAACCCGCACTGCAAGCCGCGAGACCGCCCGAACACCTTCAGAAGAGGAGGTGACCGCTGCTACCCGCACAATCCGCAGAAGCTGCACAAAACAAGTTCGATCAGCTAGCCGGCCGGTTACAAAAAATAGACCGCAAGAAGAGGTCGCGAGCTCAGCTTACACTTGGTGCTATGTATTTGCTGCTACAGTGGCTCCTATTTATAGGCAGGCGACCTTATCCAGTCACCACCTTATGAGATAGGATCACCACCCCTTGATCGCGCGACCAGACCGGTCAACCCGCGCGACCAGCAAAAGAACCTCCTGCTTAGTGAGCTCGCTAACTTCAACAGAAGCTGCGCGAACATGACAACTCGCCCGGTCATGTCGCTCACCACCTGTGTTCACCACCCGACCTCCTCCGGAGACCGCGAACACACCAGACTGATTAGGGCACAGCCCGCCAAGTCGATCAAACACATGTGACCGCATATGCCAGCTAATCGCCGAAGAACCAGCCATGCGAACACAACCCGGAGACCGCGCGACTAAGACAACCTTAGTCCGCGCGCACCACAAAGAACCCGGACAGCCTCCAGACCGGCTGTCCGCACCACGCGGTCACAAGCACCAGACCGCGCGCCTCCCTTACCAGGTAGAAACCTGCTCCGCCACGCGGTCAGACAACCAGACCGCGCTGCTTCACCTCGGCACCCTTGGACAGAAGAATGGCGATCACACCGAGTAGCCCGCGGCTAGACCAAAGAGGTCAAACCGCCAGAGGAGACCGCAAGACCGTGCGGTTAGACCAAACCGCGCGGTCTCCCCCCAGACTGCCAACTTCACAAAAACTCCCACTTCAACATTTTCAACACTCCCCCTTGAAGTGGGAAGTTGAAAATAGCCCAAGTAAACTCCTTAGCCGAGTAAACAGCCCCTTCGCCAGCGCCTTTGTGAAGATGTCGGCAATGTTGTCCTGACTCCGAACATGCTCGACCGAAAGAGACCCCTCCAGCACCTTCTCACGAATGAAATGATGCTCGATCTCGATATGCTTGGTCCTCGCGTGACAAACTGGATTAGTAACCAGTTTGAGAGCACTCTCATTGTCACCGCGGAGCAGAGTCGGACCTCGAACCTCCTTATGGATGTATCCAACCAACCTCCTAAGCCAGATGGCTTCTTGAGCTGCCAAGGCCGAAGCCTTGTATTCCGCTTCCGTGGTTGAGACAGACACGGAATCCTGCTTCTTACTGCAACATGATATAGCCGTGGGGCCCGCCATAAAGACATATCCAGACGTCGACGTCCGATCATCCGAATCTCCCCCGTAATTGGCATCCATGTACCCATGCACCTCGAAGCCCGCATCCCTTCTGTAAAGAAGACCCATATCCGAAGTCGCCTTAACATACTTCAATATATTCTTGGCTGCTAGAAGATGAGGCATCTGTGGTTCCGCCATATAACGGCTCACCCTGCCAACTGCATACGCAATATCCGGCCTGGTAATTGTCAGATAGATCAAGCTCCCAACCAGAGCCCGGAACACCAGCGGATCTTCCAGAATCCTCCCCTCATCCTTGCGAAGTTTCATGGCCTTCTCCAGAGGTGTGGAAATGCACTTCCCTTCCTTCATGTCGAGCGCTCCACGATTCACTCTGCATATCCAGCCTGGGACACCAGCACTCCACTTTCCTTCCTCTGCACCTCGAGTCCAAGTAAATGGTGAAGCTCACCTAAGTCCTTCATCTCGAACCTGATAGATAGCTCAGCCCGAAGCTGTGCTACCTCCTCCTTCGAATTCCCCATCATGATCATATCGTCGACGTATAGCAGCACGATGACTTGAAGCACCCCACTCTTCTTAATGAATAAGCTTGAGTCTGAGTCTGAAGCTCCAAACCCGCAGAATAAGAGATACTCTGCAATTTTTTTCATACCACGCCCTCGGCGCTTGCTTCAACCCATACAGGGCCTTCTTCAACTTGCAGACATGCTCCGGAAAATCTTCAGATACGAAGTCTGGTGGCTGGACCATGAAGATGTACTTGTCAATCTCGTCGTACAAGAACGCATTCTTTACGTCGAGCTGCCAAATCTTCCACCCCCAACACGCCGCCAAGGCAATCACAACCCAAACTGAAGTCATTTTTGCCACCGGACTGAATGTCTCTTCATAGTCTTCACCGTATTGCTGCGAGAATCCCCGAGCCACAAGGCGAGCCTTGTACCGCTCGATACTGCCATCAGCCTTCTTCTTAAGCTTGTAGACCCACTTGCATGTCACAGGGGTGATGCCCTTGGGCTTGGGCACCAGAGACCAAGTCTCATTCTTCTCAAGAGCACTCATCTCTTCCTTCATAGCTGAATCCCACTGTTCCACGCCTTTGGCCTTTTCAAAGCTTGACGGCTCCCTCTCATCCAAGGGACCAGCAAAGAAGCATGAGACAAAGCTCACCATGTTTCCTCCTGTATAGCGATCAGGAGCAATGATAGTTCGCTTCGATCTCTGCAACGCCTTCCCCTGACTCGCATTATCCTCAGCTGCTTCTTCCCTAGCTCCCCTCCCAGACGTACTAGGAGCATCGCTCCCCCTGCTTCCTGAACCAGAAGCCTCTGTCTCAGAACTAGATATTGATGGACCACCTGGTGACACAGGTAGCTCCACCTGAAGATTTTCCACATCTTTCTCTGACTCCTCCAACCTGCTTTATGGTAGCTTAACACCAGAAATCCCCTTGTAAGATGTCACCTCGTCGAACACGACATCGCGAGATACAATAACTCTCCGCGTCTCGGGGTCCATGCACTTTCAGCCCTTCTTCCGATCATCATAACCCACGAAGACTAGCTTCCTTGCTTTCGCATCTAGCTTCATCCAAAGCGCATCTGGAACGTGCACATAGCAGTTGGAACCAAACACCCGAAGGTGCGCCACACTTGGCTTTTCCTTGAACATCAATTCATGCGGGGTCTTCATATTGATGGGACTGAGAGGCATCCTGTTGATGACGTGGGCAGCACAAGACATTCCCTCCGCCCAGAAGGACTTTGGGATACTCTTGGCATGCAGCCAACACTTGCAGGTCTCCGTCAGATGACGGATCTTCCGTTCTGCAACTCCGTTTTGTTGTGGAGTATGCGCACAAGTAAGCTCCCTCCGGATGCCCGCCTTCCTGCAAAAAGTAGAGAACTCACCAGAGGTGAACTCCCCACCGTTGTCAGTCCCAAGCTTCTTAACCCGCAGTCCAAGCCAACCCTCCACGAGCTCCTTGAACTCCACAAACTTGGCAAACGCCTCCGCCTTCTCCTTCAAGAAATATACCCAGACATATCTGGTGTAATCATCGATCAACACCATCATATATCTGCTGCCTCCGAGGCTTGGGGTAGCAGTCGGTCCCATCAAGTCACCGTGGATGCACTCCAACGACATACAACTCCTTGTCTGCGACTTATCAAACGGAAGCCGATGAGACTTGTCGAACTGACATCCTGCGCACACATGACCGTCTCCGTAGGAAGATAGGCTAGGCAGGCCCTTGACCAGACCTTTCACCGCCATAGCTTTCAGCTTATGCATTCCGACGTGCCCCAACCTCTCATGCCATATGACAGCACTATCATTCGTCCTCATCTTGTCGACATAAGAACTTGTCGATAAAACGAACAAGTCTATTGTCCTCCTCCCGACATGAACGACCTCAGCCTTCACCGCCTCCACATTCCGAAGAAACCTCACTTCTGTTGGGCCAAACAGAACGTGATACCCAGCGTCTACAGCGTTGGTCACAGAGAAGAGGTTTTTCCTCATTCCGGGCACATGATAGACACTCTTCAAAGTTAGTGGACCCCTATCACTGCCCAAGGAAACAACCCCCGCCTTCTCTACAACATGCACGGTATTATCAGCAGTAATAATGGCATCATTACCGGAGTAGGGTTGCGCAGAAGTAAGCTTCGACTCGTCCCCGGTGAGGTGATGACCACACCCCGAGTCCACGATCCAGTCCTCCTGATAGTTGATAGGAGCCGCAGCTCCAATAGAAGCCGAGAAGGCTCCTCTCCATCCTCCATCAATCTACCTAGCTTCTGCTTCCTCCTTTCCTGCAGCAGCATGCCCCGACTGAAGATTTACCCGGCAATCCTTCCTTATGTGGCCAAGCTTCCCGCACTTGGGACCTTCTCCCTTCTTCTTCCCTTCAGCCTTTGGAGCATAGCCCCTCTCCTGCTGTCCAGAAGTTGAAGTCTCATTGCCTCCTCCAACGGTCTTCTTCTTATCCCACTTCTTCTTCTTCCCTGTGAAGAGAACTTCGCCATCTCCCCCAGACAATGACACCCCCGCCATCTGCCTTGCTAGACTATCCTGCGAAGAAAGCAGATTTTCCAGCTCCAGCAGAGACGGTTGATTTGCCCAACCCTGCACCGAAGTCACAAAGGCATCATATTCCTTCCGCAAGCCATGGATGATGTGCTTCTTCAGCTTCGCCTCAGAAATTGGCTCATCAGGATCCAGCGCTGAAATCTCGGCGCACAAGTTCTTCATCTTCAAGAAGAACGTAGAGATAGAAAGATCACCTTGAGCCGATCTGGCCAGCTCATTCTCCAGGAATTGAAGTCTTGCCACATTCTTTTTGTTAAACAGCCCATCCAGGGCTCTCCAGATCTCTGCAGCTGATGCACACCCCAAGATGTGATCAAACAGATCAGGTGATATTGCATTTTTCAGGGCGAACTTAGCTTTGGCATTGATCCGCCTCCAGTTCCTCACCTCATGATGGTTATCTCCAACCAGAAAAACTTCCTCCGTGCTCTCTCCTCCAACCACCTCCCAGAGGTCCTCACCCAGAAGATAACTCTGCATACAAGACCTCCACTTCTTAAAGTTGGTCGAGTTTAGCATCTCAATTTCAAGACCCCTCGCTTCCATGGCTCTACCACTGGTTCCTTCTTCACAAAGGTGATGGCTACACTAAGTTGTTCACTGCTCTATCCACTCCAACAACCTCGCTCTGATACCATGTTAAATTTTCCGAATCTTTATGCAGTGAGCAGGAATCATACAACTTAGAGTTTACAAGCCAAACAACCAGAAGCACATGAAGGAAATAGAGTCTTTATTGATTACAACAATCTTCATTACAGGAAGAGGTATACATGGTGAGACATGATTTCGCCAGTACACAAAACTAAAGGGAAAAAATACAACGCTGAAGAGAAAGATAACTGAGACCGCAGACCACGCGGTCTGCTTGCCGATCTCTGATAGCTACCTGACCGCAAACTCTGCCGGTCACCGATCAACACTCCTGACCGCTGAGTTTCCGCGACCTCCTTCCGAACTCCACTGATTCTCCCGAACTCCAGAAACCCACACTGCAAGCCGCGAGACACTCCTGAACACTTTCAGAAGAAGAGGTGATCGCAGCTGCCCGCACAATCCACAGAAGCTGCACAAGGAAAAATTCAATCAGCAAGACCGACCGGTCACAAGAATTGAGACCGCAAGAATTAGACGCGAGCTCAGCTTACACTTGGTGCGATCTTAATGCTGCTATAGTGGCTCCTATTTATAGGCGTGAGACCTAATCCAGTCACCACCCTATGAGATAGGATCACCACCCTCCAGATCGCGCAACCAGAACCGGTCAACCCGCGCGATCAGCAACAGATCATTCTGCTTAGGTGAGATCGCCGGCTTCAACAACAGACCGCGGGAGATCGCCACTCCCACAATGAAGCTGCCCACCACCAATGTTCGCCAACGAGACCGCGAACACAACTTGTTCGCCAATGCCACATCGAACACAACCTGTTCGCCTGCCAGCCTTCTCCTGAGACCGCGAACAGAGACCGCTCGACTAAGATGCCTTAGCCAGCGAAAAACAACCAGGAACCTGGATAGCCATAAGACAGGCTTCTGGAAACCTGAATCAACCTGTGCGGTCACACCAGACCGGCACAGCCCTGAGGTAGACAGCCCGCCACGCGGTCACAGACCAGACCGCGCGGCCTTACCCCAGCACCTTGGACACAGAACGGCGGTCATGCCAGGAGACTGCGGCTAGACTAAGACAAGTCAGACCGCAGAGCAGATCGCCAGACGTGCGGTCTCACCAGACCGCGCGATCACCCTCCCAGACCGCCAACTCCCAAAACTTTCACTTCAACATTTTCAACAGAAACCGCTGAGAAGATCTGAAAGCTCTACCGCGCCAAGAAAGATACCTTCATCACACTTTTCATCAAATTTAGCTAATGCATCCTTGGTGTTTAGAATAAAATATGTGTACACAACGGAAGAAAATAGGTTCTTTTTTACCCTAAGAGCGCTGAAGACCAGAAATATCTCTAGGGCGTACGAAAGTCTAAATTTAGTATATTATAAGAAATTACTTTTTGTACGCTTTGCAAATAGGTGATACATAATAGTAAGTAAAGCAAGGCAAGCTAAATAAATTAATTTGCTAAAAGAGTTACATGTATACCCAAAAATAATAATACCTTTCCCATAGTGCACATGCATACAAAAACCAAAATAGAAAAAAGGAAAACAAGTAGCAACATAAGCAAGTAATCTGAGAAAAAGCCATACGGGGGCCAACACCTGACACGAACCCGCAGGAAAGAAAGAAGACAATCCAAAAAGGGACTACAGCTAACAAAAAACTGCATCCTTACCCACAGGGGAGGAGAGGCCTCGGTGGGTGAAACTGGGCGACTCCGCTCTAACACCAGCGGCTGCTACTGACCTGAACCTGAGGCATCCATAAGAAAAGAATGCATCAGCCCAAAGGGTGCAAAAAAACAGCAAGAGAAAAGAAGAAAGCTATAAGACAACAAGTATAAAGATCGGCCAAGAATAAGGCACGGGTTTAACAGTTTTTCCTTGAACGAGTGCACAAGCCAAAAGAAACATCTCCATAACAAAGTATAAAGTAACCAAAAGAAGAGCAGGCCAAACCCAGCTGCTGCGCAACAAGCTAGAAGAACTGTGGTGGGGGCCTCAATATCCACCCACACTCTAGTCCCAAGCCACTGTGGTGAGGGCTCATACGTCCACCCACTCTCGAGTCTGAAATCACTGTGGTGAGGGCCCATACGTCCACCCACTCTTCAGTCTGAAACCACTGTGGTGAGGGCCCATACGTCCACCCACTCTCCAGTCAAAAACCATTGTGGTGAGGGCTCATACGTCCACCCACTCTCCAGTCCAAAATCATTTCCAACAAAACTTGTCAGCAGCATGCATGGTTTGACGCTCGAGGAGGGTCTTATGTTAATATAGGGGAATGAACTTTGCTACTTGCACATATGTATAAAGTTATACAACAACATTTGATAACTTACTGTAAGTATGAAACCGCCGAAAACTGGTACGGATATAATGTTCGAAGCCGAAATATATCTACATCCCTTTCAAGTTTAACGATTAATGGCTTCGTTAAATCATCGAGAACTAGCAAAAAAAAATTCCCAGGGAATTTAGCCTCTAATCCCCCCAACCCGCCAGGCATTGGGAAACAAAATTCCCAGGGAATTTAGGATCTGGTTCCTCATACCGTCACGAATTAGCAAGCATGATTTCATGCAATTTGGCCGCACACCATCCAAATTCAACCAAATAAGTATGTCGAGGAGTTAGCAAATAATAACCCCCACACTAATATTTATTTATAGTTACTTATAAGCGAAGCGCGCAGAATTTTGCAAGTTACATAACCAGAGACTAACCAAAAGGAACTAAAGTTATCTAACATAAACCCGGGGCCACCAGCCCAAAGCTCCCCACAAAAGGGAAGGAAAAATAAATAGTCCAAATAACCCAAAATTCCTGGAGGGACAAGTCAACAGCCCCAGCATCTAAAATAACCCAACAAGAGTGATGCAAAGCAGCCCAAAAGAACAGAAATATCCCATGGATCCAAGTGTAGCCGCCCCAAACCGATTCTACAAGGCAGCCCCCAATTAGACAAAAACATATAAGCAGCCCCCAGCAAAATGCATAACAGCATCCCCTAGCAAAATGCATAACAGCAACCCCATTTAGACAAAACAAAATAGAAGCAGCCCCCAGCAAAATGCATAACAGCAGCCCCACTTAGACAAAACAACATAGAAGCAGCCCCCAGCAACATCAAATTAAGAAATTAAGTAAGGATCTGCCAGCATAGTTCCATACCAGAAGAGCAACAGGAAAAGGGGGGAGGGAAGAAGAAGAAGAAGAGTTTTCTTGCCTCAACAACGGGGCTCCGTCGAATCCTGACGAGCGAGAAAGAAGGCGCCCTGATCCACAGCCCCGACGACCAAGATCCATCCTCCTTCGACCGCTCCGGCGCCATGCGACACTCGCCGACGGAAAACCCTAAACCTCCTAAACGGTGCGAGAGGGGTGCGGGAAGAGGAGAGGGAATCCGATGATCTGCTCGTTTTTTTCACATCCATTTATATGTGCACACACATATATATATACACACACACACACACGAGTGACATGGGGCCCCCCGTGCGGGTGGCGACTTTCGGCAAGGGCGGCGATATTCGGAAGGGGCGGCGACATTCGGCGGGGGCGACATTCGGAAGGGGCGGCGACATTCGGCGGGTGCGACATTCGGCAGGGGTGGCGACATTCGGCAGGGGTGGTGACTTTTGGTGGGGGCGATCTATATTTATAAAACTTAAAACAATTTTGTTCAACAAAAACCATATGGTAAGATGGTTTTTATCTTTGCTTGACATAGTGGAAACCTGAGTTCAAATCTCACCATTGACAATTTTAGTGAGATTAAAAAATGGGTCATATGACAAATTTTTTTTAATAAATTTAGGGGTACAATTGTAATTTTATGTTGTATGGTACTCTACACTTCATAGTTTTAGGTCAACCCCTAGTAGGTTTAGGTGACCTATGAAAAAGTGGAGAGAGAGGAAACGGTTTGATCCGACGGCTGATGAAATATCATGTCAGATTCGACGGCCGTAATCATTTCAACGGCTTTAAAATTCATGGGTTTGATCTTCTTCATATATGGTAAAGATATATATATTTACATATATAAATATATATGTATATATATACATATATTTCTTTAGGAAATGATCAAAATTGCCTATACGCACATATATGTAATATCCTAGCATTAGACTCAATGGACGGCGACGTACATGAAGCGGTAACGCTCTCCCGCATTAATGCTACTCAATGATAGCTTTAATATTTAAACTATCGATATTACCATAACCCTACTTAGAATTAATTATGAGAAAAACCTGGGGCGTTACAGCGGGCGCGCTACCGCCACGACGCGCGTGGCGGTATCACGCGGCGCTATCGCGCGCTACCACGCGCGGTAGAGCCCCCCCCCCCCCCCCCCCTCAAGGGGTGCGGCCTAACCGCACCCCTCATGGGGTGGAGAAAGTCGCACCCCTCCTGGGGTGCGGCCAAGCCGCCGCACCCCACTAAGGGTGCGGGCAAGCCGCCGCACCCCTCTAGGGGTGCGGGCAGGACGCATCCCGCTTGGGGTGCGGCCAAGCCGTCGCACCCCTCTGGGGGCGGCCGAGTCGCACCCCCCTTGGGGTCCGGCCACACCCCTTGCGGGTGCGGCCACACTCGTTGCGCGCTCAGAGCGCTCCCGCGCTCGGTGCGCGCTCAGAACGTCTCTCCATTCGCTCAGAACGCTCTCAAGTTCGCTGCACGCTCGGAACACTCTCAAGTTCATTGCGCGCTCAAAACGCTTCCCCGCGCGCTCAGAAGGCTTCCCCGCACGCTCAGAACGTTTCCACATTCTGAACGCGCTCAGAACGTTCCCAAATTCTGAACGCGTGCGCAGTTAACATTTCTTAATTTCTCAGATTGCAGGACTAGCTCGCTTGTCGTCTTTTTTACCTTCAACGAAGCTGCCCGAACTGCCCGAAGGGCGAGACAGTCATTTACAAATAATGGCGATCCTTGTGGTCCAAATCGACCAGTGTAATTCGCCCGTCAGGTGGTTACGGTGGTTACGACGACAAAATTACCGGGCTACCCCCGGCCTAAGCTGTAAAAGGAGCCCAGAACGTTCATTTGAGGGGACCTTGCCTTCGGCACCCGGGAGACCTCCTTTGAAGATTTCCACAGAATTCTCCTTCGGCGCTTGAAGATCTCCTTGGCGGACTTGAAGATTTCCTTTCTCCCGAAAGGCGGCTCAGCGTTCTCACGTTCGTTCTCCCGAAAGGCGACTCAGCATTCTCACCTTCGTTCTCCCGAAAGGCGACTCAGCGTTCTCACTTTCTTTCTCCCGAAAGGCGACTCAGCATTCTCACTTTTGTTCTCCACCGTTCTCAGAAGGAAAATGACTTAGTTTTCCGAGAGGTGGTCTGTCACCTTCAGAACTCTCTCTCTCTCTCTCTCTCTCTCTCTCTCTCTCTCTCTCTCTCTCTCTCTCTCTCTCTCTCTCTCTTTATTATTGTAACGAGCGGCGGCTTGTCGCGCTCGAATTCTAAATATCTGACTGTAACCCCTTAGAAGATAGTGAAGTTTGGTCGGCACAGCTCCGGCCGCGTGGTTTTTTACCCTTTCCGGGTTTTCCACGTTAAAAAGTCTCAGTGTACTTAATGAATCTCAAATTGACTGTTAGCACGCTTGGTTCGCTTCAGAGCTAAGACAGTTCAAGTCGACCGGTCTACCAAGAGCACCCAAGTGACTCGTAACATATATATATATATATATATATATATATATGTTTGGGCCTCGTGGGAGAAACTGACAGCCACATATATATGAAGTGCTAGGTTGTGTGCCAAGAGTGACAGTACCCGCCCAGCGACGGCGGGCTCCGCCCGCCACGGGCGCAATGTTGTCTGGCGGCCTTCGGCCGCAATCAGGAGGGCTTTGCCCGCCTATGCACGGGCTTCGCCCGTGCTCGACACATTTGCGGGCTACGCCCGCAACATATACAAAAGAGTACTCGAAATTACCGTAAGGAAATATACATTAATATTACAATATTTATTTTGTAAAAAATATATACATTAATACTACAATATCTATTTTGTAAAAACATATACGTATATACTTAAAAAAGATTTTTTTTCTCTCTCTCCCTCTACGCCGCACTCTCACTTCGGTTTTAGCCATGGGGGCTCGGGAATTCAACCCCTGGAGGGAAAGGGATTTGCTTCGAATTGATATTTGCAATCCAGCATCAGGATTAGATCTTGTGATCGAATGGACATGATTTGTTTGATGATTTTAAAAACTGTGGAATTAAAAAGTCATCGCATTCTTCTTTATAGATAGTACACACACGCACACACACACACACACACACACATTTGACGACATTTGACGGAGGCGACGACATTTGACGGATGAGGCGACATTCGGCGAGGGAGGAGACATTCGGCGGGGACAGCATCATTCGACAGGGGGCTGGGCGACGTCATTCGGCGTGAGCTGCGTCATTCGGCGAGGGCGGAGACATTCGGCGTGGGCGCCGGCATTCGGCAGGCCGCACCGTTCGGCAGGCGACATCGTTCGGCGGGCGGCATCGTTCGGCGGGCGGCATCGTTCGACTGGCGGCAACGTTCGGCTGGCGGCATCGTTCGGCGGGAGGCATCGTTCGAGTGGCGGCAACGTTCGTCTGGCGGCATCGTTTGGCGGGCGGCATCGTTCGGCGGGCGGCATCGTTCGGCGGGCGGCATCGTTCGGCGGGCAGCATCATTCGGCGGCGCGGCGATGTTCGGCGGGCGGCGACGTTCGTCGGGCGGCATCGTTCGGCGGGCGGCATCGTTCGGCGGGTTGAATCGTTCGGCGGGCGGCATTTTCGGTGGGCGGCATCGTTTGGTGGGCGGCATCATTTGGCAGGCGGCATCGTTTGGTGTCATCATTAGGCAGGCATTATCATTCGGCAGGCGAACATTCGGCAGACGACAATATTTGTCTGGCTACAACATTCGCCTTGCGGCAACATTCGACGACAGGATTATGTGGCATGGGCAAGCGATGAGAGGAACTAAGGTTTCACTTTGGTTGCAGGGAGATTAGGAGTTTTGTCATTATGATTTGGATAAAAATTTTAAGAATTAAGACCCGATTTGAGAGAGCGGTTAAATCAACGAGACTCGAAGCTAAGTTGTTCCGCGGGCGGCATCGTTCGGCGGGCAGCATCGTTCAGCTGGCAGCATAGTTCGGCGGCGCGGCGACGTTCAGAGGGCGGCGACGTTTGGCGGGCAGCATCGTTCGGCGGGAGGCACCGTTCGGCTGGCTGCATCGTTCGGCGGGCAGAATCGTTCGGCGGGCAGAATCGTTCGGCGGGCAGCATCCTTCGGCGGGCGGCATCATTTGGAGGGCGGCATCATTTGGCAGACGGCGTCGTTTGGTGTCATCATTAGGCAGGCATTATCATTCGGAAGGCGAACATTCGGCAGACGACAATATTTATCTGGCAACAACATTCGCCTTGCGGCAACATTCAACGGCAGGATTATGTGGCAGGGGCAAGCAATAACAGGAAGTAAGGTTTCACTTTGGTTGCAGGGATATTAGGAATTTTGCCATTATGATTTGGATAATAATTTTAAGAATTAAGACCCGATTTGAGAGAGCGGTTAAATCAAGGATCCTCGAAGCTAAGTTGTATTATGTTGTCTAAGTTGTGCATCCCCTTTCTTCCATTTAACTCATGTGTTGATGCTTTCATTTATTATGCCGAATTTAACTCGAGTCATTATCATACAACACATCTAGGGTGGGTTTGAAATGCACTTCTGATCATACCAATTCGCATGTCTGCTTACATTTTTTTATTTTTAGATTTGAGCAATGGAACCGTTCGTTAGGTAAATTCGAATATTTCCTGTTTTTATAAGCAATTCATTTCTCTGATTTTGTTGACTTGCAACATCATGATAGGATGGATTAATTATTTGACAATTATTTCTGTCCAGGTAAATAGAAATACTTTAATGAAATTTACTTTCAACTGCTCTCTATTGTGAACTTGTTAGCTTCTAAAATTTCATCTAAATATTGTTTGTGTTAGTGCTTAAATTTTATGCAACATTTACTACTTGCAAACTCGGTCGGATCATTCTTTACATGCATTCATCCTCCTAAGGTAAGATAAGACATTTCCCTGTCATTGCACCCAGGGTTGCATCATTTAGAATCTACTCTCACAGCCTACCATTCGTCAATTGTTATGAAAAGTAGGACCTGGTGATAAAAACTAAACATTTAATGACAAATAGCTCAAAAATAAAGATGAATTCATGGATGGTTGGATTGAAGATTGATCCCTAACCAAGCACAAAAGGCTAAACCGGACAATAACAGAACCATAGATCTTTCCTCAGTCTTACCCCACAACTTCAATAAATTATCACCTGTTGAAAATATCAAAAAAATAAAGGAAATTTCATTTGAAAATACCATGAATTAAGCAAAACAAACAGACATGATTAATCTATTGAAACTTAGTAGGAGAAAATTGAAAAATAATTTTTAAATAAGATTGATATAAAATGGAGAGAGTCCATATAAAAAATTAATTATATGAAATCATTAATAAATAACCAACAAAAAAAAATTGCACCTCAAATCACCTTAGTAAAGGAACTGCACCTCAGAATATTTTAGTAAATGGGCTGCATAGAAAGCATTTGTATTTATCTTGTATGGATTTACTGTTGGAAGCGCTATGGGCACGCGAGCTCTCTTCCTCTCCACTCTTTACGTAGCGAGCACCCTCCGCGATCACTCTCCACGGTGAACACCCTCTATGGCGAGCTCCACCACACGAGCACCACTATTCTCGGCGAGATGAGCACCTACTATTCTCGGCGAGATACACTCCACGCGAGCCCCACTTTCAACTCCGGCGGGCACTCCCTTCAACACGCCGGCGAGCTCCGGCGAAGGCGGCGAGTGCGGGCTGCGAGCTCACTTCCCGTGAGCTGGGCGAACGCACAGTTGCGAGTGCACTGCTGTGCGAGATGGCCGGCTGCGAGAACTGCTAGCTGGCTGCTCCCCTTTCTCCTCCACGTGGGCGAGTGCTCCGGCGAGCTGAGGTGGCGAGAGGGGTTAGCGAGTGGTGGCTGGCGAGAAGATAATGGCGGGATGAAAGGCGAGAGCAAACTTCCTGCGGGAAATAATAATATGCTCTTTTCTCTCACTACCTTTCCCTCTCTCTCTCTCTCTCACTATGCTTTTCTGCTGAAAACAATAAAACTAAAAATTGCCAACTTTTCAACTTTTCTTTAATGGCGAGCACGGCAGGCGAGATGCCTCCTAGGTCTCCAAAAGTTTTCTATTTAACCACAAGTTTGCACATACAAGCCTATTTATAGGCAAGGAAAAAAACACCTCATTTCTATCTCCATAATTAATGTGTTCTCTCTCCTCCTTTTTATTTAATACAAAAAACACAAATATAAAAGGACCCTTGTTGACCCGGTCAACAAAATTAGAACCAACAAACTCCCGCTCAAACTTGGCAGCACATGCCGAGTTTGCCTTTGAGCTTCGCAAACGTTTCTGCATTCAGCGCCTTGGTGAAAATGTCCGCGACCTGCTCTCCGGTGGGGGCAATACACAACTTCAACTGTCTTCAACTCCACTTGCTCCCGAAGGAAATGATACCTCGTCTCAATGTGCTTGCTCCTCTCATGCAGCACCGGATTCTTCGCGAGCTGGATGGCCGACATGTTATCTACTAACACTGTCGTTGGCCCTTCCTGTCCATGATGCCCGCAACTCCTCCAATAAGTTCCTCAACCAGATGGCTTGGCAAGTACATGCTGCAGCTGCGATGTACTCCGCCTCACATGATGATAAGGCTATCGTAGCCTGCTTCTTCGAACTCCATGAGAACGTTGTGGTTCCCATATGAAACACATATCCGGAAGTGCTCTTCCGGTCATTCACATCACCACCATAGTCGCTATCCGAGTAGCCGACTAACTTCAACTCTCCCACAGATGAGTACTTCAAACCATGGTCCCTTGTCCCGTTCACATATCTCAGGATCCTCTTCGCTGCAGTGAAGTGGTCCTGCTTGGGTTCTTCCATATACCTGCTCACTACCCCAACCGCATACATGATGCCAGGTCTGGTGAAAGTCAAGTACCTTAGACTCCCAACCAAACTCTTGAACATCGTTGGGTCCACAGCTTCTTCCTCCGAGTCCTTCCTTAGCTTCGTTCCGGGATCAGCGGGAGTGGAGATAGCCTTGCTATTCTCCATCCTGAACTTCTTCAAGATCTCCTCCGCGTACTTCTTCTGCGAGATGAAAATCCTATCTCCTCTCTGTTGCACCTCCACACCTAATAAGTAGTTGACCTCTCCCAAGTCTGTCATCTCGAACTCACTCTTCATCATCCTTTTGAACTCTTCGAACATAGCTGGGTTGTTCCCAGTGAATATCATGTCATCGACGTACAAGCATAGGATCGTGATATCACCGTTCTTCTCCACCTTCAGATGCAGAGCATACTTGTACGGGCACTTGATGTATCCATGCTTCTGAAGGAATGTATCGATTCTCCCATACCATGCTCTTGCCCATTGCTTCAGCCCGTACAGTGCTTTTCCCAGCTTGCACACCTTCTTCTCCTGGCCCTTCACAACGTACCCCGGAGGCTGCTCGATGTACACATCCTCCTCCAGGTAGCCATTGAGGTATGCTGCCACCGCATCCATCTGCATGATAGTCCACCCATAGTGAGTTGCCAGTGCGATGATCAACCTGATGGTGTCAATCCTCGCCACTGGGGCATAGACCTCGTCATAGTCCACTCCTTGGAATTGCATGTAGCCCTTCACGACGAGCCTAGCCTTGTGCTTCTCCACAGCTCCATCCTTGTTCTTCTTCACCTTGTAGACCCACTTCACCCCGAGGGGTTTGTGGCCCGCGGGTGGATCGACCAGCTTCCAAGTTTCATTCTTCTTTATGGAAGCAATCTCAGCATCCATCGCCATCCTCCAAGGTTTCTCCTGGGCAGCTTCGTCGTATGAGTGCGGCTCGCAATCTGCCAACAAACAATATAAAGAAAAATTGTTAAGTGTTGGTGTCGTCTCCTCGTAGATCTCCTCCATCCTTCTCATCCTAGGTTGAGGATGATCATCCTTGCTTCCACTAGTGCTTGCTACACTAGAACTTCCTCCACTCGAGTTGGGAGTGCAAGCTCCCCCTGAATGTCCGCTAGGTGGTGATGGTGGCTCAGCCCCACCATCCTCAGCTCCTGCTTCATGACCACCTTCTTCCTCATCTTCAAAGAACATTCCCTTCTTGCTCCTTGTCTCCTCATCCCAGCTCCAGCAGCTGTCTTCTTCAAACACCACATCCCTTGAGATTATGGCCTTCTCCGTCACCGGGTTGTATAACTTGTAAGCTTTGCTCTCCGGAGCGTAGCCTACAAAGATGCACTTCTCGCTCCTGTCATCGAGCTTCTTCCTTATCTGTTCCGGGACGTGAGCATGAGCTACACACCCAAAGACCCTCAAGTGCTTCATACTTGGCTTCCAGCCACTCCAAGCCTCGAACGGAGTCATGAACTTCACACTCTTCGTGGGCCATTTGCTCAGTAGATACACCGCACACTATACTGCCTCCGCCCAGAACATCTTCGGCAACCCTTTGCCCTTCACCATACTCCTAGCCACATTCATGATAGTCAAGTTCTTCCTCTCCGCCACTCCATTATGCTGAGGTGAGTACGCCGCCGTTAGCTGGTGTGAGATCTCATTCTCCTTGCAAAAGACATCAAACAGCCTCGAGGTGTACTCCCCACCTCGATCTATCCTTAGCACCTTCAGTGGCTGACCACTCTCATTTTCCGCCATCGCCTTGAACTCCTTGAACTTGTCAAGGGCCTCAGATTTTTCCTTCAAAAAATATACCCAACACTTCCGACTGAAGTCATCAGTGAAGGTGATGTAGTACTTGCTTCCGCCAACTGAGGTGGTCTCAAATGGACCGGCAATGTCCGAGTGAACCAGTTCAAGTAGTCTCTTTGCTCTCTGAGACTTCCCTCCTTCAAATGTCAGCCTCTTCTGCTTCCCCTTCGTGCATGCTTCGCACACCTTCTGTGGAGGGGAGATCATGGGTAGATCCTCCATCATCCTGGAGTGGGATAGCAGCTTCAAGCCCGTGAAGCCTAAGTGACCCATCCTATGGTGCCACAGCCATGCTTCCTCTTCTTCCTCCGTCCTTGCGAGACACGCCGTCTCCTGAGTATCCATCTTCAGTGTAAAGAGACGGTTCGCCGTCATCTTCACCTTCACTACCTCCTTTCCTTGACTGTTCTTCATCGCTAGAGACCCATCCTTCAACTGGACGCAGTAGCCTCTCTCCACCAACTGCCCAAGGCTCAAGATGTTATTTCAAGCCTGACACATAGTACACATCATTCAGATGCACCTTCTCTCCATTCAGCTTCACAACCACCAAGCATTTACCTTCTAGCGAGATATTCAAAGAATCCCCGAAGCAAACCTCACCCCCACTTGGTTCCAGGTTAGTGAATATCTCCCTATCTCGGCACATGTGGTTGCTCGCCCCTGTGTCCAGGTACCACACTTCATTTCTACCTTCCTCCGCTCCTCGGTAGGTTAGGAACTGATGAGTCCAATTTATATATTGTTTTTCGGACTCAACCGGGCTGCTTTTCTTGCTTTTGTAATACAGTTTTTGTTCGCATTTGTTTATTTTCACCTTGTTCATACTTGTGCTTGAAGTGTCTGTTGTAGTGTGCAATTGCACACTACATTGCTGGGGGTAAGCACATTGTGCTCCCCATCATTTTTTCTCTATTTTTATGCTGGTGCTGGAGGTGTATTCCCAGCTGGGTTGTTATGCTCGCAGGTGGCTGATCCATCCCCTTTTGTCCAAAAATCATGATTGTGTACAACGCACGGTCGTGCGCTTTATTGACGCACGGATGGCTGCGGTCGTGCGCCTTCATCTGGGTAGAAAACGATGATCTGATTTTGATCGTACGTCTTTATGCACGGGCAGTTGCCCGTGCGCGAAGGAATCGCACGATCGACCTGTTCAGCCTTGTTTTTAGCTTTTCTGAATTTACCCGTGCGTTTTGACGCACGGGCGAATTCGGTCGTGCGCAAAGGAAATGCATGGGCGTTGCTGCTTCTTCGTCACGACAGTTTATTCATTAAATAACGCACGGTCGTGCGTTCGACCGTGCATGATCTATTTTCTGATCTTTTTCTATAAAAGCTGCAGCTTTCGACCTAAACCGGGAGAGACCGTACACGCCGTACAGCTGCGCCATTTTCACCATTTCCACTGAGGTTTCGTCCCTTTGGGCCTCCTCCATCATCCTCAAGCTCTAAGGAGAGGGATTCAACCCTACATCCACCAAGATTCAAGGAGAAGGAAGCTAGGTCAGTTTCAGATCGTGACATGAAGAAGACGGGCCATTGGAGGGTAGTGACAGCCTTCTCTACCCCGGACGCAGTTGAGGACCGAGCTTGGACGCGGATTGACAACCCAGTGATTCCAACTATGAATCTTCAACAAGACTTCGGATTCAGTCAATCTCTTGCTCTCCCTATCTTTGTATTGATAGTTGTAGTTAGTAGATCTCTTGTATTTTGGTGATGAGCATTATAAACCTTGTTATATAAGTTATTTCATGTCTATGTGAAATTATCTTTTGTTTATATGTGTGTATGAGGTGCGCCCCATTCCATCCTCCATCCCACCGTCATGTTCGTGTGCCGCACTAGCAATTGCTAGTGGCGTGCTTGTCGACGAGGTGCTTACGACCCTCATTTCGTAAGACTACTCATCCATCCGCGTAGTGAAGCGTGGCATAGCGGCCCGTGTAATCCATTTGCCTAACGAAGCAGCGCGCTCAAGGCCTGCACAGTTCAATTCCGCTAGCCTACTCGTCCATCCGCCCTTGCGAAGTAGCGCGCTCAAGGCCTGCCTAGTCTCCATCCCGCCAAGCGAAGCATTGCATAGTGGCATTGCATAGGAGTAGTTGTAGTATTTTCTCTTTTATTTCCACAAACCAAAACCCCTAGTTTCCGCAACTCATCCGACTTAAGGACTTCAATCTCAAGTCCTTTCTCAATAGTAAACTCCACCTTACTGTGTTCCTTCGAGATCGATACTTGGGGATTCACTCCCACATTTTATATTACTTGAACGATCGGTACACTGCCGTTTCGTGCCGCAGTCTTGCTACCGCCTATAACGGTGTGCTAAGATTTGCGCATCAAGTTTTTGGCGCCGTTGCCGGGGAACACGGTCGTGTGAGTTTTCTGGAGAGGGAGAATCTGAGATTAAAGCCTTTCCATTTGTGTATTGCATTCTTTTGCTTTATTTCTTCTTAGTATGGTTTTCCTGTTTTTATTAGGTTGCTTAGTAAATTTTTGTTGGGTGTATTATCTTGCATAATAACGTGTTTATTTTGAATCTTTTCATCTTCACACTATGTGGGCTTCGTTTAATATTCGTTGCCGCTTTTGTGGAGATATATCTCATGATAGTGATAGATGTCCAAAGGGAGATAGTAACCCTAGCACTCAACACCCAGTACATGGAGCACCGAATTCGTCTGGTACTCCATATGGTGTGCGTAAGTCCTACGGCTACTCGGCCACTCTGCACATGCCCTTTTCGCATTCATCTCCGGTTCAATTTGAGCCGAAGAAAAATGCAAAACAGTGCTTGTTTTGTCGGAGCATGGATCATGCTTTGAAGGATTGTGCTGCATTCCTTCGCCAAATGGACGAGGATGACGTGCCGGATATCCGCATCGTCCCGACTCCTACTTCTGGCACCACACCTTCAACATCTGGTTATGTGCCCATTTCACCTTCAAGTTTTGAAGGGGATGATGTGGACATAGTCACCAGATGTGTGGCTGATCTAGACTATGACATTTCGGAGCCCATCTCCCCTGTACATATATCACCATGCATAGATTCGATTCTTTGTGAGGAATCGGTGCTTGACTTTTTTTCAAGCCCTATTCCTCCCCCTATTGTGCATTCTATTACATTTATTTCTGATAACATTGTTGAAGATGCGTCGCAAGAGGAGGCGGGCGATCTTTGTGTTGTGCCTATTCCTATGGAGGAGGACAACCTTCTAGGTGAAGAGGATTTTTCCTCAGCACCGGTGGAGGAAGTCCAACTCCTGGGGAAGGTCACCATTGATCCCACCGAACCTTGCGGCATTGTCAATAATGCCGACATTATTTTACTTCCCCAATCTAATGGGAGTGAGACCGGGACCACTCCCCCGATTTTTGATTGTTTATGTCATTCTTCCCTTTTATTTCTATATCCCCCTTCCCTTTCCGAGCCTATGCAGGTTGAGCCTTCACAGGTTATGCAGGAGGTGGTGCAAATTGCACCATTCAGTGTCGCGCACATCTTCTTGTGTGAGGAGATTAATTCCCCCTCCACAGAGGATATGCCATGTACTGTATTCCCCTCCTGCTGCCCCCCTGAAGATGACACCTTGCTAGGCAAGGAAATTTATTTTGGTGAAAGTAGAGTGGAGGACTCTCCCTCCACCTCTTTCTTTCTCTCTCCTCTACCTGTGTCTAGCAGGTATTATTAGTTAGGTAGAGGAGTAGTGGTTCTATCACCGTATCGATACCCGCTACCGACACGGAAATTAGAACAGTTGCCTGTCCACTTCTCTTTCCATACTCCCATTAGCTAAGACCCGCCTTCCTGAATAAGTCGTGCTGGGATGACAATAACCCTAGTAGTTATCTTACTTTTTCTTGTCTTTTATTTTACCGCCTACTCTAACTAGCTAGTTAGATTTTATTTTAGTTTGTTTTTGCGGAGACAACCACATGCAGGTATTTTCTATTTGTGAAGGCGGTGGTTGTGATTCTTCGTAGGGCTTCACTCCAGGCTTCCGGCATGCTTACTTGCTGAGCATTGGGTACCCTCTTCCCTTAACTTTGTTTTAGAATATCTTAATGCATAGTTTAAGTCTGGGGGAGGCCTTTTTTTGTACCCACTCACGTGCACATTTATTTAGCATGCTAGAAGTCTTTATTTAAATTATATTTGTTCATTTTGTCTGCACACAATGCACCCACTTGAGCGCGTACTTAAACTTTAGTGCGTCACGAGTATAACTCATTTCTTTTTGTAGTCTGGAAAATGATTGTGCTAGCTTTTAAAAATTATGTAGTGGAATAAAATGTTGACTCCGGTGTTTCTAGTCAAATACTCATGTAAGTATAGGGATTCATGTAGATTAAATTTCTCTTTTATACTGTTAGCTTTATGCATTTCTGTTAGCATAAATATTGTTTACTCTACTCAAATGGTGAATCCGCTGTGAATCAAATGGTAGCATAGGGATGTATGTAAATGATTGTTAGATTCGTATTGCTCGAGTCAGGAGGAAAGATAATCTTTCTCGGTGGCTAAGAACTTGCCCCAAGCGATTCTTGAAGCATATGCATAGGATAGCTCTTTTGCGTGAGAATGACGTAGGCCATCATTTTGGCCCGGTTGAGCTTTTGTGCCCATTCCTATCGCTCTATCCTCGTTAGCCCAGTTGTGCCTACCCGTTCTTTGATTCAGCCCCACTTTTATCTCACCAAAGCCTAAAGCCAATCCTAGTCGCACACCCGAATTTGAGCTTTAGTTGTTTATTATTTTCATGATTGGGGTGTTGATGTGGTGTTTTATTTTGTGAAAATGTGGATGTGCTTTCTTGCCAAATTTTGCTGAAAATAAATAAAAGAAAAGAAAAATGAGAAAAAGAAAAAGATGAGCTTAATTGAAAATCTGTGTAAATTTATGAATAAGAGTAGGCGGTGCACACACCCATGTTGCAAAAATCTACGTCCGGGGGTGTGGTGCACTTGCATTCGATGTTGGTGTGCGAGGAGTTGTTTTTAAAAGCTCATTTGGGTTTAGTGTTTGAGCCGTCATTTCTATCTTTGTTTATCTCACCTTAACCCAAGCCCCATTTTAAAACCTAAAGTCCTACCGACTCGCGCTTTGAGCCAATCTAGTGTCGTGGAGAGAATGTGAACGGGTGAGCTTATGGTCTCCGACACCGATGGATTTCGGTGGAGTTTGTCCGGAACCCCAGCTTTGGCAATGCTTGTCTCAGCGATTATTCTACTTTCTCCATATGTGTGACCGGATGATTCACCGTGATTCCCAATTTGAGCAGAAGTAATATTTATTTACTCTTTTAGAAATTTATAAACTATGTGTATAAATTAGAAATCTTCTCTAGTGTTTTTCTATGCACATGGGCATGCGACTTCGCATGGTATTTCACTTTGTAATTTTAAGTTAGCTATTTCATGTTCCTGCCTGCTTAGGATTTGTTTGCTCGGGACGTGCAAACAGGTAAGTCTGGGGGTGTGATGAGTCCAATTTATATACTGTTTTTCGTACTCATCCGAGCTACTTTTCTTGCTTTTGTACTTCAGTTTTTGTTCGTATTTGTTTATTTTCACCTTGTTCATACTTGTGCTTGAAGTGTCTGTTGTAGTGTGCAATTGCACACTACGTTGATGGGGGTAAGCACACTGTGCTCCCCATCGTTTTGTTTCTATTTTTATGCTGGTGCTGGAGGTGTATTCCCAGCAGGGCTGCTATGCTCGCAGGTGGCTGATCCATCCCCTTTTGCCTAGAAAATCATGATTGTGTACAACGCACGGTCGTGCGTTTTATTGACGCACGGATGGCTGCGATCGTGCGCCTTCATCTGGGTAGAAAACGATGATCTGATTTTGATCGTGCGTCTTTACGCACGGGCAGTTGCCCGTGCGCGAAGGAATCGCACGATCGACCTGTTCATCCCTGTTTTTAGCTTTTCTGAATTTACCCGTGCGTTTTGACGCACGGGCGGATTCGGTCGTGCGCGAAGGAAATGCACGGGCGCTGCTGCTTCTTCGTCACGACAGTTTATTCATTAAATAACGCACGGTCGTGCGTTCGACCGTGCGTGATCTATTTTCTGATCTTTTTCTATAAAAGCTGCAGCTTTCGACCTAAACCGGGAGAGACCCTATACGTCGTACAGCTGCGCCATTTTCGCCATTTCCACTGAGGTTTCGTCCCTTTGGGCCTCCTCCATCATCCTCAAGCTCTAAGGAGAGGGATTCAACCCTACATCCACCAAGATCCAAGGAGAAGGAAGCTAGGTCGGTTTCGGATCGTGATACGAAGAAGACGGGCCATTGGAGGGTAGTGACAGCCTTCTCTACCCCGGACGCAATTGAGGACCGAGCTTGGACGCGGATTGACAACCCAGCGATTCCAACCGTGAATCTTCAACAAGACTTCGGATTCGGTCGATTTCTTGGTCTCCCTATCTTTGTATTAGTAGTTGTAGTTAGTAGATCTCTTGTATTTTGATGATGAGCACTATAAACCTTGTTATATAAGTTATTTCATGTCTATGTGAAATTATCTTTTGTTTATATGTGTGTATGAGGTGCGCCCCATTTCATCCTCCATCCCACCGTCACGTTCATGTGCCGCACTAGCAATTGCTAGTGGCGTGCTTGTCGACGAGGTGCTTGCGACCCTCATTCCGTAAGACTACTCGTCCATCCGCGTAGTGAAGCGTGGCATAGCGGCCCGTGTAATCCATTCGCCTAACGAAGCAGCACGCTGAAGACCTGCACAGTTCGATTCCGCTAGCCTACTCGTCCATCCGCCCTTGCGAAGCAGCGTGCTCAAGGCCTGCCTAGTCTCCATCCCGCCAAGCGAAGCATTGCATAGCGGCATTGCATAGGAGTAGTTGTAGTATTTTCTCTTTTATTTCGACAAACCAAAACCCCTCGTTTCCGCAATCCATCCGACTTAAGGACTTCAATCTCAAGTCCTTTCTCAATAATAAACTCCACCTTACTGTGTTCCTTCGAGATCGATACTTGGGGATTCACTCTCACATTTTATATTACTTGAACGATCGGTACACTGTCGTTTCGTGCCGCAGTCTTGCTACCGCCTATAGCGGTGTGCTAAGATTTGCGCATCAGGAACATCATCGGGTCTCCACCACCAGTATTGTTCCCGTTGTTCCTAGCCTCGACATAGTGGTTTGTTTCTTCTCTCTTCCTCGGAGCCCAACAGTCATAACTCATATGCCCAAACTTGTTACAGTTGTAACATTGAATTTGAGACATATCTCCTTGGCCTCTTCCTCGGCCTCTTCCTCTTCCTCTTCCTTCTTGCCAACCTCCATGAGGTCGCTCTGCCTCTTTCTGGAAGTTTTGGTTTCTACCTCCTCTTCTCCCTCTGCCTCTGCCTTGATGACCTCAGCCACGCTGGTCGCCTCCTCTTCCCGAGCTTTCCCCAAAGTTCAACTGGGTCTGGAGTGCTTTTCCTGCAACATCCTGTACTCATGAGCTTGCAAAGAGCCTACAAGCTCGTCAACGGCCATCTCGATGAGGTCCTTCGATTCTTCAATCGCCACCACTACATGACGGAACTTTTTGGACATAGATCTTAGTAGCTTCTCCATAAAGCTCACATCATCGATCGTCTCCCCATTGCGCTTCATCTCGTTTGTGAGCGTCCGCAGACGGGTCACATAGTCACCGACCTTCTCGGTGCTCTGCATCTTCGTTACTTCATACTCTGCACGGAGGGACTGCAACTTCACCTTCTTAGCCTTGTCTACCCCCTGCATGGAGCGTTGCAACACCTCTCATGCCTCCTTAGAGGTTCTCGCGTCTGAGATCTTCTTGAAGGTTGCTTCGTCAACCCCTTGGTATAACAAGAACAGCGCTTTCTTGTCAGCCTTCCTTGTTTCTCTAAGTGTTGTCTTCTGAGCGTTGGTCAACGCCGCCTCTGCTGCAGCAGTACGCTTCTCATACCCATTCTCAACTATATCCCATAGTTCTTTGGAGGCGAGTAGCACTCGCATCTGTATACTCCAATTCCCATAATTGGTCTTCGTCAGCTTGGGGACTTGCCCCGGCATTGCTCCGCTTGTCTCCATCGCTTCTACACTTCAAACCTTCCGAGTCACCGCAAAGGTTTGAAACCTCGCTCTGATACCACTTGTTGGAAGCGCTATGGGCACGCGAGCTCTCTTCCTCTCCACTCTTTACGTAGCGAGCACCCTCCGCGATCACTCTCCACGGTGAACACCCTCTATGGCGAGCTCCACCACACGAGCACCACTATTCTCGGCGAGACGAGCACCTACTATTCTCGGCGAGATACACTCCACGTGAGCCCCACTTTCAACTCCGGCGGGCACTCCATTCAACACGCCAGCGAGCTCTGGCGAGCTGGGCGAACACAGGCGGCGAGTGCGGGCTGCGAGCTCACTTCCCGTGAGCTGGGCGAACGCACAGTTGCGAGTGCACTATTGTGCGAGATGGCGGGCTGCGAGAACTGCTAGCTGGCTGCTCCCCTTTCTCCTCCACGTGGGCGAGTGCTCCGGCGAGCTGAGGTGGCGAGAGGGGTTAGCGAGTGGTGGCTGGCGAGAAGATAATGGCGGGATGAAAGGCGAGAGCAAACTTCCTGCGGGAAATAATTATATGCTCTTTTCTCTCACTACCTTTCCCTCTCTCTCTCTCTCACTATGGTTTTCTGCCGAAAACAATAAAACCAAAAATTGCCAACTTTTCAACTCTTCTTTAATGGCGAGCACGGCAGGCGAGATGCAGGAGGCGAGAGGAATAAATTCCTGCAGGAATAAAAACTTCTCTCTCTACTTCTCTCTCTCTCTACGCTGCCCGAAAGACTTTCTCCAAAAGTTTTCTATTTATTGCGGGTCGCTCAACGTTCTTTCAGACCGGGCGAATCGAACCGTCTTAGCCCGAGAGTGAACCGAGCGCGCAAGCAGTCACAGAGAGAATGAACATGTGGCAAGAAGACGTTTTTTACCGTGGAAAACCCGGAAAGGGTGAAAAACCACGTGGTCGGATCAGCGCCGACCAAATTTCACTATGTGGTGGAACGTTACAAGTAATGGTGCGAGAATCGGGAGCGACAGGCCGCTCCCGTTACAATTGTAGTTGAATGAAGGTCTCTGAGGGTGACAGGCCACCTCTCAGAAAAACTAAGTGCTTTTCTCGGCCGGGAAGTCTTCAAAGTCCGCAGAAGATCTTCAAGCGACGATGGTGGTCTTCAAGCGACGAAGGAGTTCTTCGAAGGTTGAAGGAGGTCTTCGAGTGCTGATGAAAGTCTTCGAGCGTTGAAGGAGATCTTCGGGTTCCGAAGGAGATCTTCGAGCGCTGAAGGAGATCTTCGAGTTCCGAAGGAGATCTTCGAATGCTGAAGGAGATCTTCGGGTTCCGAAGGAGATCTTCGGGTTCCGAAGGAGATCTTCGGGTTCCGAAGGAGATCTTCGGGTTCCGAAGGAGATCTTCGGGTTCCGAAGGAGATCTTCGAATGCGGAAGGAGATCTTCGGGTTCCGAAGGAGATCTCCGAATGCTGAAGGAGATCTTCGAGTTCCGAAGGAGATCTTCGAATGCTGAAGAAGATCTTCGAGGGAATTCAAGAGAGCTCTCTCCAGTCCAGAAAAACCAAGTCCTTTGAAATGAAGCCCTGTGGTTCCTTTTATAGCTTTTGAGGGTGGTTAGGGGTGGTTATGGTGGTTAGGGCGGCTACCCGCACACCATAACCAATTTATGTGTTATATGCACATTTATCATGAATATGACTATGCGCACACCAATTTGTATAGTTTTGTGACGATATGTATTCATATGACGAATATAGTTACGCGCACACCATAACCATATTATTTGTTAGACGTTGACCGTATGCCCACTTATCATGAATATGACTATGCGCACACCAATTTGTATAGTTTTGTGACGATATGTATTCATATGACGGATATAGTTACGCGCACACCATAACCATACTATTTGCTAGACGCAGACCGTATGCCTACTTATCATGAATATGACTATGCGCACACCAATTTGTATAGTTTTGGGATAATATGCATTCATATGATGGATATGGTTATGCGCACACCATAACCATATTATTTGCTATATGCAGACCGTATTGAAAGATTTTACTATTTACACCCCCATGTTGGAGGATTTTCACTATTTGCACCCCCATGATGTGGAATTTTACTATTTGCACTCCATGATGTGGAATTTTACTACTTGCACCTCATGATGTGGAGTTTTACTATTTGCACTCCATGATGTGGAATTTTACTACTTGCACCTCATGATGTGGAGTTTTACTATTTGCACCTCATGGTGTGGAGTTTTACTATTTGCACCCCATGATGGGTGGTTACAGGCTTAGGGAGGTTTTGACTTGATCGCCCTCATTTTCTCCGCGGAATGAGGCGAGAGAGGTCGGACGAGCGCGTCCGTTGGTTAAGGGAGGCCGACTGGGGGCGAGACAAGAGGGGCCGGAGAATGCGCCCGGCCGCGAGGGAGGCCGACCGGCACCGCGCCCACCGCACGGCCGCGTGCGGTGCCGGGCGATATCGCGCGCTAGCGCGCGATATCGCCAGCGCGATATTGCGCGGTGCCGTGCGGCGCTAGGCGTGCGGTACCGCGCGGTGCCGGGCGCGCGGTGCCGCGCGACGTTAGGCGCGCGGTACCGCGCGGCACTGGGCACGCGGTGCGGCAGTGCCGCGCGGCCGGGCGGTGTCGCGCGGCCTTGCGCGGTGCCGCGCGGTGCCGCGCGGTCGTGCGGTGTCGCTCGGCCTTGCGCGGTGCTGCGCGGCCGTGCGCGGTGCCGCGCGGTCGTGCGGTGCCGCGCGGCCGCGCGTAGTGCCGCGTGGCCGCCTCGCGGTGCCGCGCGTAGTGCCGCGTGGCCGCCGCGCGGTGCCGCGCGGCCGTGCGGTGCCGCTCACCCGTGCGCGGTGCCGCTCACCCGTGCGCGGTGCCGCACGGGCGTGGTGCCGCGCGGCCGGGCGCGGAGTCGTGCGGCCTTGCGCGGCTGCGGTTGGCGGTTGGCGAATGTGGCGGCTGCGGTTGCGGTTATGAGCGGTTCATTCCCCTCTTTTGCTCATGCCTCCACCATCTTAGTGGGGAGTGTGGCTTTTGGCTAAGTGCAACCCGGATTTCTCTACATAATGTATGACAACCCATCACTATTTAACCACAAGCACATACTAGCCTATTTATAGGCAAGGAAAAAACATCTCCTTTCTCTCTCCATAATTAATGCGCTCTCTCTCCTCCTTTTTATTTAATAAAAAAACAAAAATATAAAAGGACCCTTGTTGACCCGGTCAACAAAATTAGAACCAACATTTACTGTGTATCCCTTATGAATACACCAAAATCAAAATAGCTCCAAAATAACTTCAAGATATCTCTGAAACTATGTTTCTTAATGTCAATTAAATTAATTGATCTTACTTGACCATATGTCAACTTCAAGAGTAATAAAATGCATGGAGATCAAGATGAAAATGTATTTATCGCATCCCTTCTGAATAGCCGTGAACATAAAGCTCGATCGGGCCGGCCTGGACCGGGCCCGATCGGGCTTTTTCCTGTAGCGGGCCGGGCCGGGTCGGTCCTCCCCTGGAATCGGGCCGGCCCGGGCCGGGCAGGCAGCACTTATGTGATGCCTGCTCCGGCCCTTCAGGCCGGGCCGGGCAAGACCGGGCCGGTCTCGGGCCCAATCCGGGCCGACCCGGTTTTTTATTTTTAAATTTTTAATTATTTTTTTTATTTTAATTTTTATAAATAATTACATATTGAAAATTTGAACAGAGAATTTAAAAAAATTGACAAAATTTAAGTTTAGAATTAGATTGTATTAGTATTGAACAATTGTGTACAACCCTGTATTCGCCGAGTAGGTTCTTGAGCCAAGAGGCATTTCAGAGTATCATTTCTCCGCGAGGTACCCCAGTTAGGGGGCTCGCCGAGACCAGCAGGGTGCTCGCCGAGACCCGCGAGGTACCCCAGTTAGGGGGCTCGCCGAGACCAGCAGGGTGCTCGCCGAGACCCGCGAGGTACCCCAGTTAGGGGGCTCGCCGAGACCAGCAGGGTGCTCGCCGAGACCAGCAGGGTGCTCGCCGAGACCCGCGAGGTACCCCAGTTAGGGGGCTCGCCGAGACCAGCAGGGTGCCCGCCGAGACCCGCGAGGTACCCCAGTTAGGGGGC
The DNA here is from genome assembly GCA_033032865.1 of Dactylorhiza incarnata. Classification (NCBI taxonomy): domain Eukaryota; kingdom Viridiplantae; phylum Streptophyta; class Magnoliopsida; order Asparagales; family Orchidaceae; genus Dactylorhiza; species Dactylorhiza incarnata. The sequence continues at coordinate 9,484,809 of JAWHQI010000011.1, forward strand.
TCGCCGAGACCAGCAGGGTGCTCGCCGAGACCCGCGAGGTACCCTAGTTAGGGGGCTCGCCGAGACCAGCAGGGTGCTCGCCGAGACCCGCGAGGTACCCCCTCTCGCCCAGTTCCGGGGGGAGGGGTCGGTCTGCGTTTAGCGTTCCAGAACAGCGGGATTTGGCTATCTGCAGCCCAATCCGAGGGTATTTTGGTAATTCCGCGGGCCAGTTTTTGGCTATTTGCAGCCCAAATCCAGAAATCCTATAAATAGGACCAAGGGGGCACCATTTGGAGGCAAGCTTATCCTAGGCTAGCTCTCTCTCTCCCTCTCCCTCCCCAGGTCTCTCTCTAGTGGGGTGAGGAGAGCCTCCAGTGGTGCCCAAGCCCGGCATTGGCTTGGGAGGGGAAGCGCTCTAAAGATCTTCCGGGTATGTGGTGGGACCTCCTCGCCGAGCCCTTGGTCCTGTTCATAGTTCCAACACCTTCAACCTAGAGCTCTCCCTTGGGGGGAGTAAGAGTTGGCCACCCCTCAACTTGTTGGGGGCCCCGAACTCCACAGAGATCGAGAAATCGGTTTCAACAGGTTGACCTCCCAGGGAGGGTAAGTGATGTTCCCCTCGGATGGTTCCGCTGACCGGGCTCTCACTAGCCGGCAAGCCAGGTTGACCTCCCAGGGAGGGTAAGAGATGTTCCCCTCGGATGGTTCCGCTGACCGGGCTCTCACTAGCCGACAGGACAGGTTAACCTCCCAGGGAGGGTTAGTGATGTCCCCCTCGGATGGTTCCGCTGACCGAGCTCTCGCTAGCCGGCAGGACAGGTTGACCTCCTAGGGAGGGTAAGTGATGTTCCCCTCGGATGGTTCCGCTGACCGGACTCTCACTAGCCGGCAGGCCAGGTTGACCTCCCATGGAGGGTAAGAGATGTTCCTCTCGGATGGTTCCGCTGACCGGGCTCTCACTAGCCGGCAGGACAGGTTGACCTCCCAGGGAGGGTAAGTGATGTCCCCCTCGGATGGTTCCGCTGACCGGGCTCTCGCTAGCCGGCAGGACAGGTTGACCTCCCAGGGAGAGGGTAAGTGATGTTCCCCTTGGATGGTTCCGCTGACCGGGCTCTCACTAGCTGGCAGGACAGGTTGACCTCCGAGGGAGGGTAAGCAATGTTCCCCTCGGATGGTTCCGCTGACCGGGCTCTCACTAGCCGGCAGGCCAGGTTGACTTCCCAGGGAGGGTAAGAGATGTCCCCCTCGGATGGTTCCGCTAACCGGGCTCTCACTAGCCGGCAGGACAGGTTGACCTCCAAGGGAGGGTAAGTGATGTCCCCCTCGGATGGTTCCGCTGACCGGACTCTCGCTAGCCAGCAGGACAGGTTGACCTCCCAGGGAGGGTAATTGATGTTCCCCTCGGATGGTTCCGCTGACCGGGCTCTCACTAGCCGGCAGGCCAGGTTGACCTCCCAGGGAGGGTAAGAGATGTTCCTCTCGGATGGTTCCGCTGACCGGGCTCTCACTAGCCGGCAGGCCAGGTTGACCTCCCAGGGAGGGTAAGCGATGTTCCCCTTGGATGGTTCCACTGACCGGGCTCTCGCAAGCCGGCAGGCCAGGTTGACCTCCCAGGGAGGGTAAGAGATGTTCCCCTCGGATGGTTCCGCTGACCGGGCTCTCACTAACCGGCATGCCAGGTTGACCTCCCAGGGAGGGTAAGAGATGTTCCCCTCGGATGGTTCCGCTGACCGGGCTCTCACTAGCCGGCAGGACAGGTTGACCTCCCAAGCAGTGTAAGCGATGTTCCCCTCGGATGGTTCCGCTGACCGGGCTCTCACTAGCCGGCAGTACAGGTTGACCTCCCAGGGAGGGTAAGAGATGTTCCCCTCGGATGGTTCTGCTGACCGGGCTCTCACTAGCCGGCAGGACAGGTTGACCTCCCAGGGAGGGTAAGTGATGTTCACCTCGGATGGTTCCGCTGACCGGGCTCTCACTACCCGGCAGGCCAGGTTGACCTCCCAGGGAGGGTAAGAGATGTTCCCCTCGGATGGTTCCGCTGACCGGGCTCTCACTAGCCGGCAGGACAGGTTGACCTCCCAGGGAGGGTAAGCGATGTTCCCCTCGGATGGTTCCGCTGACCGGGCTCTCACTAGCCGGCAGGACAGGTTGACCTCCCAGGGAGGGAAAGTGATGTTCCCCTCGGATGGTTCCGCTGACCGGGTTCTTACTAGCCGGCAGGCCAGGTTGACCTCCCAGGGAGGGTAAGAGATGTTCCCCTCGGATGGTTCCGCTGACCGGGCTCTCACTAGCCGGCAGGACAGGTTGACCTCCCAGGGAGGGTATGTGATGTCCCCTTCGGATGGTTCCGCTGACCGGGCTCTCGCTAGCCGGCAGGACAGATTGACCTCCCAGGGAGGGTAAACGATGTTCCCCTCGGATGGTTCCGCTGACCGGTCTCTCACTAGACGGCAGGACAGGTTGACCTCCCAGGGAGCTAGGTAAGTGTTGTTACCCCTCGGATGGTTCCGCTGACCGGACTCTCACTAGCCAGAAGGTGCAGGTTGACCTCCCAGGGAGGCAATGTCCTTTTCCCCCGAGATGGTCTCGCTAGCCGGCAGGGTTGGAAAAACTCTCGGGGAGGCTATATGTTTTTTCCGAGATAGCACTGTTAGCCGGATTCCCAGCGACACTCGTCGAATATGCAGGGTTGGATGTTTCTTTCCGAGCGTGTATCTCGCTCGAAAAGAGCGGGGATTGTGTACAACCCTGTATTCGCCGAGTAGGTTCTTGAGCCAAGAGGCATTTCAGAGTATCATTTCTCCGCGAGGTACCCCAGTTAGGGGGCTCGCCGAGACCAGCAGGGTGCTCGCCGAGACCCGCGAGGTACCCCAGTTAGGGGGCTCGCCGAGACCAGCAGGGTGCTCGCCGAGACCCGCGAGGTACCCCAGTTAGGGGGCTCGCCGAGACCAGCAGGGTGCTCGCCGAGACCCGCGAGGTACCCCAGTTAAGGGGCTCGCCGAGACCAGCAGGGTGCTCGCCGAGATCCGCGAGGTACCCCAGTTAGGGAGCTCGCCGAGACCAGCAGGGTGCTCGCCGAGACCCGCGAGGTACCCCAGTTAGGGGGCTCGCCGAGACCAGCAGGGTGCTCGCCGAGACCCGCGAGGTACCCCAGTTAGGGGGCTCGCCGAGACCAGCAGGGTGCTCGCCGAGACCCGCGAGGTACCCCAGTTAGGGGGCTCGCCGAGACCAGCAGGGTGCTCGCCGAGACCCGCGAGGTACCCCAGTTAGGGGGCTCGCCGAGACCAGCAGGGTGCTCGCCGAGACCCGCGAGGTACCCCAGTTAGGGGGCTCGCCGAGACCAGCAGGTTGCTCGCCGAGACCCGCGAGGTACCCCCTCTCGCCCAGTTCCGGGGGGAGGGGTCGGTCTGCGTTTAGCGTTCCAGAACAGCGGGATTTGGCTATCTGCAGCCCAATCCGAGGGTATTTTGGTAATTCCGCGGGCCAGTTTTTGGCTATTTGCAGCCCAAATCCAGAAATCCTATAAATAGGACCAAGGGGGCACCATTTGGAGGTCAGCTTATCCTAGGCTAGCTCTCTCTCCCTCTCCCTCCCCAGGTCTCTCTCTAGTGGGGTGAGGAGAGCCTCCAGTGGTGCCCAAGCCCGGCATTGGCTTGGGAGGGGAAGCGCTCTAAAGATCTTTCGGGTATGTGGTGGGACCTCCTCGCCGAGCCCATGGTCCTGTTCATAGTTCCAACACCTTCAACCTAGAGCTCTCCCTTGGGGGGAGTAAGAGTTGGTCACCCCTCAACTTATTGGGGGCCCCGAACTCAACAGAGATCGAGAAATCGGTTTCAACAAATTGGAACGAAAAATTTGGAACAAAAAATTTTATTAATATTGAAAGTTTGGAACAAAAAATTTAAAAAATTACAAAATTTAAGTCGTACAATTGTACAAAATACAAACCTATGAAGGTTATGATTTTTATAAAATTTAATTAATAAAAATTACATATATAAAAAAAATTACATTTAGATTTTAGAGTGCTCGATTTAATCATCCTGTAGATTCAAGTTCAACGCGTCCATTTCGTCTTCTATCTCCTTCGAGCTATCCTCCAATGCTGTTATGTGTTGCTTCCTCTTTAAACTGTCCAAGTAGTCCTTGTAGCATATACAAATCTCCAGCGAATCTTCGTTAAGCCGGCTCCTCCGCTCGTTCAAAACCCTGCCACTAAGAGAAAAAGCGGACTCTGAAGCTACTGTACTAGCTTGGACAGTTAATAAATCACGGGCCATACTGTAAGACCCCACCCCCTTTTTTTTTAGTCCGGGTCTTACCGCCCAGAACTGCCGTCTTGAGGTGGTACCCTCTCAAACATGGTCCCCACCACAACACGCCAATCCTGCCGGCTATTCAACTATATCCAGGCCAACCAAAATCTTAAAAGGAAGAGTGAATTAATAAAACAAGTCCACAACAATCACTTCAAATAGAGAAACATGTCCAACAAGAGATATTTATATAAAGTAAGAGTACATCAGAGTGCGGAAATTAAAATAATAGTACAACATGGCCTAAGCCCGGTCCTTGGACGCTTTCTTCGCCTCTCTCCTGGCGAAGATATAACAATCTAAGCATCCACAAGGCTCGACTCCTTCGATGGCATATAACTCCGGCTTCTGACCTGGGTAGATGTGTGGCGTAGGAATATGAGGGGTCTTGCTTACCGGGGCTCTCCCGGCGGCAGCTGAGAGTCCGACTCTAGGCCTGTTCACTGTCTCAGGCACCACCCTCTGGGGGTTGACCTGCTCTTCCTGGTTCTCCTGTAATAATAGGGTCCACTGACCGTCAGTCTAAAAGACTCAGCATATTCCTCACCGCCTCCACCCGCGACTCCTAGGCACCGTGCGGGAGGAGGAAGCGGAGGACATCAAGGGGTAAACCAAAGAATCAGGTGGCAGTGGCGAGACTAGCAAGTAAAAAGGTACTAAATAAGTAATGTAAGCATATCTACCCAAGCAGGAGTATGTATATAAGCAAAAGTAAGAAGCAGTATAAGTAACAGAGCGGTATAAGTAAAAGAGCGGTATAATTAAGGAGCAGCTACGAAGGTAACCTTAACTTATATGCACACACAATAGCACATAAGCTAAGGGATCTGGCAAGCAATAAACTCATCGTATAAAAGAGCCCACACTGATTTATACGATGAGGTCTCTGTTTATGCAGAAATGCAATGCTATGATATGCAATGCAATGGTGCAATGTTTGTATTATTATTTCATACACATGCAACTCACACACACGACTCTGTACGTACAGACCTTTAGTTCCCACTTTTCGGAGGTAGCTAACCTCTCGGGCACCTCCCGTCGTGGTCAAACGGTGGCAGAGGAGCGGGCGTCTCCTCACCTAGGTGGGTAAGTCACACTACCAGACCTAGGCCCAAATGTACGATGTGATACCGGTACCCGGTACTCATGAGCTCCTGCGTACTAAACTGAACTGGCCAGGCAGGGTTTAGGGAATTCGTCCCGTCGGACGCGCAGTAAAACAACCTGGCCCCAATACAACCACTAGCACTGCCGAGTCAACGAACTGCTGTCGGTGTGACGACTAAGACAGAACCGAAGACCCACCACATCTTATACACAAGCAACAAGTATTAGCCATTTACTACCGAGCCTCCAGCTCGCAATTCTATATCAACATTTATAAAGTAGAGCCTACCGTTCGCCAGACTATTCCAGTCTTATATCCAAACTACGAGCCTACCGCTCGCTGGACTACACTAGTCTTGTATTTAAACTACGAACCTACCGCTCGCTAGACTACACTAGTCTTATATTTGGACTACGAGCTTACCGCTCGCTAAACTATTCCAGTCCTTCCTTATAACCCGAGCCTACCGCTCGCAGGACTATCCCAGTCCTTCCTATAACCCGAGCCTAACGCTCGCAGGACTATCCCAGTCCTTCCTTATAACCCGAGCCTACCGCTCGCGGGACTATCCCAGTCCTTCCTATAACCCGAGCCTAACGCTCGCAGGACTATCCCAGTCCTTCCTTATAACCCGAGCCTACCGCTCGCAGGACTATCCCAGTCCTTCCTTATAACCCGAGCCTAACGCTCGCAGGACTATCCCAGTCCTTCCTATAACCCGAGCCTGACGCTCGCAGGACTATCCCAGTCCTTCCTTATATATAACGTCCCGGTTCGGGATGGAAGTTAACTTGCCGAGTTCTCCTACTTAACTAATCTTGTCTATGATTTAGTTGAACCTAGAAGCTTTATGGTTAACCTTGGACATCCGGAGGGTTACCCTGTGAGGGGCTCGCAGCGGTACTAGGAAGTGTGGCGGGCTGACACCCCGAACTTCCTATTCCCAAGGCACTTAATCTTGTTGGTGTCTACCCCTTTTTACTCGACCCCCATTTTCCTCTCCAATTACGTTACATCTCTAAGATGAGTTAAACTTGGCAATTAGAAGTGGGGGAGTTCCTTGAACTCCAACACCTCCAGCTGTGACCGGGAGCTGACTCTCCCGTCGTCACATTTTAAACTCGAGTCCTCTTTCTTCACCGAGGAACTGCTCACATTCAAATAACATTCTCAACCTTACTTGGACCCACACTCCTATTCTTCGTCATCCTTAAACCAGGGTTTGCCTTAGATACTTCTCGACTTCTCCCTCGAGTACTACCTTAAAATGGCTCCCCGGCTAAGGGTAGTTTTGCTTCCATACAATCGTTTAACACTGATGAGTCGTGTGTGGGGCCCTTGATGAGGTCTAACCTCCTTTTTATATCACTGTAAACTCACACACCTATAGCTTTGCTAGACGTGCCCCAATCCTTATTTCCCAAGATGCCCTTAGAGATGCTCTTCCAAGTGATCTAAGCCTTCATAATTACTAAAGAGTTAACAGTTCTACGTGTGGAGGTCAGTGGTGGTCTAATTCATGTAAATCAGTGTCACTATTCGCAGACCGAAACAAGGTTGATCCAGATCAGACTCCTATGGTGCGATCTTGATCACATCATATCCAAATGAGTTCCAATTATCACCATAGGTTCGCAATGAGTAGTGATCTAACAATCTCAAATCCTAATTTCATAACTTCTCCAGGGAATCTTAAGTCATAGTTTCTATTAAGGATAAGAGGTGTGCAAATAGAGATTTACACATCAAGTATTTGATTATGATCTCAATGATCTCAGGGAAAATTACCATGACATAACGCTGGTCTAAACACCAAAACCTGAGTTTCACATTTTTAGCAGGAATATTTGACCATAATTTCTATTTAACCTAGATGGGGTGCAAATAGGTGTTTGCACTACAAGTATTAAGTTATGACCTAAGTAAATTCTGGGAAAATTACCATAGCACCAACTGGTCTAAAAAGAAACACTGGATCCTAAGTCTCATATTATTTCAAGTAATATTTACCCTTAATTATCATTTAATACATTTGGTGTGCGTATAAGGGTTTACACTACAAGTGCTTTTTATGTTAAGATTTCAATAAATTCTGGGAAAACTATTATAGCACCATACTAGTCTAAAAGCACCAGATCCTAAGTCTCATATTATTCCAAGTTCATATGACCGCCTTTTTATTTTATAACCTAAATTAGGGGTAATTTAGTAAATTACATACCTTGGGATTTTTGTACCCAAAAATCCCAAATAACTTTTGGGAAGGCATATTGCTGCCAAGGACCCATGTACAGCATTTCAAGCCATTGGGTCAACCCCAAGGCATAGGGCTCACTCCACCCAAATTTGCTAATAGACATAAAGAGCAGCCCTAGAAAAATGGCTCTACAAGGAGCTGTAGAGCTCAAATCACTTGATCTCAAATCCTACAGAAAGTAGACATCAAGAGCTACAAAAGTTGTCTCTGCCAACTTTTCATGATATGGCCTCTAAGGCCTTCAAAAACAGCATGCAAACTGATTAAGAACCTAGATAGGATTAAATGGTTTGCCAAAAGGCAAAATGAGCAGTCTTAGTAGAATGGCTCTACAAGGAGCAGTATTGCTCTAAATCACTTGATCTCAAATCCTACAGAATGTAGACATCAAGAGAAACAAAAGTTGTCTCTGCCAACTTTTTATGATATGGCCTCTAAGGCCTTCAAAAATAGCATGCAAGGTACATTAAAAACTTAGGCAGGATTATGTGGTTTGCTAATAGACAAAATGAGCAGTCTTAGTAGAATGGCTCTACAAGGAGCAGTATTGCTCCAAATCACTTGATCTCAAATCCTACAGAAAGTAGACATCAGGAGCTACAATAGTTGTCTATGATAACGTTTCATGTTATGGCCTCTAAGGCCTTCAAAAATAGCATGCAAGGTACATTAAAAACCTAGGCAGGATTATGGTTTGCTAATAGGCATTATGAGCAGTCTTAGTAGAATGGATTCCCTGGGGTCCACAGTGCACCAAATTAAGAGTTTAAGGTGGAAAATGAAAGTAGACCCCAAGGGCTACAAATGTTGTCTCTGCCTATTTTTGCAAATATGGCCTCTAAGGCCTTCAAAAATAGCATGCAAGGTACATTAAAAACTTAGGCAGGATTATGTGGTTTGCTAATAGACAAAATGAGCAGTCTTAGTAGAATGGCTCTACAAGGAGCAGTATTGCTCCAAATCACTTGATCTCAAATCCTACAGAAAGTAGACATCAGGAGCTACAATAGTTGTCTCTGCCAACTTTTCATGTTATGGCCTCTAAGGCCTTCAAAAATAGCATAAGGTACATTAAAAACCTAGGCAGGATTATGGTTTGCTAATAGGCATTATGAGCAGTCTTAGTAGAATGGATGCCCTGGGGTCCACAGTGCACCAAATTAAGAGTTTAAGGTGGCAAATGAAAGTAGACCCCAAGGGATACAAATGTTGTCTCTGCCTATTTTTGCAAATATGGCCTCTAAGGCCTTCAAAAATAGCATGCAAGGTACATTAAAAACTTAGGCAGGATTATGTGGTTTGCTAATAGACAAAATGAGCAGTCTTAGTAGAATGGCTCTACAAGGAGCAGTATTGCTCCAAATCATTTGATCTCAAATCCTACAGAAAGTAGACATCAGGAGCTACAATAGTTGTCTCTGCCAACTTTTCATGTTATGGCCTCTAAGGCCTTAAAAAATAGCATGCAAGGTACATTAAAAACCTAGGTAGGATTATGGTTTGCTAATAGGCATTATGAGCAGTCTTAGTAGAATGGATGCCCTGGGGTCCACAGTGCACCAAATTAATAGTTTAAGGTGGCAAATGAAAGTAGACCCCAAGGGCTACAAATGTTGTCTCTGCCTATTTTTGCAAATATGGCCTCTAAGGCCTTCAAAAATAGCATGCAAGGTACATTAAAAACTTAGGCAGGATTATGGTTTGCTAATAGGCATTAGGAGCAGTCTTAGTAAAATGGATGCCCTGGGGTCCACAGTGCACCAAATTAAGAGTTTAAGGTGGCAAATGAAAGTAGACCCCAAGGGCTACAAATGTTGTCTCTGCCTATTTTTGCAAATATGGCCTCTAAGGCCTTCAAACATAGCATGCAAAATCGGCTAAACGTGTGACAAATAATCAGCATTATGATTTTATTCATTTCATGGGCTGCGAATAAAAGAATCAGCCAGATCGGACGGCCAGGGTTCATCGTCCCCGATGAGCCAACAGCCCAGATCTCACGCGCCTGGACCGTTTTGCGGGGCATTTTTCCGGCAATCTGCAGCACCCTACCGCCGGCCACCGCCTCCACCACCTCCGTTGAGGTGGTGGCTAACGCCAGGCGGCGACACGGCCACCGGAGACGGCCTCTCCGGCGATCCCGAGCAAGAAGAAATGCTCGAGAATTCTCCCTCTATCTCACATGGGATCGGGCTCAATTGAGCCCGATTTCTCTCCTAAATGAATCTAGATACTAGCACGGGTGGAGGGGGAAAGGAACTTGCCTGAGCACGGCCTTGGCGGCGGGTGTTGCGGCGGAGGAAGGTCGCGTTCCTATTCCCGGCATCCATGGCGTTTTCTGTGCGGCTGAGCTCGAAAACTTCTTCTGAAGAGGGGGCTCGACTGCTCTGGGAGTTCTGAACGTAGTGAGAGGGAGAAACGAGGGGGAGGGAGTGTATATGGCCGGCTGCCATTAAGGCCATTCGGCCAACCTCCTTGCCGCCCATGGCAGCCAATCCAAACCTCCTCCCCACTGCCCCAAACTGACGGGAATTACTCCCCCTGCTGGGAGAAGAGCTTGGGGAATGATAATGGGGTGCCATTTGGCAACCATCCCCCCATTTCCTCCTCTTTTGCCTCCCCCTTGTCTTCTTCCCATTAAAGCTTAATCCAAAGGTAATTACCCCCTTATCACTCGAAATTTCAGGTGTCCATGGTCTGGTTATCATGTGGGCTGCCTCCTTAGGCTATGGAATTGGGTTAAGCCCACTTAATTTGAGTTTTGGACTCACTTGACCCAATTTGGGTAAATTGGGGATTTTTAGGTTTGGGTTTGACTCAAGCTTACACCCTCAATATAATTGACCCATATTACTCCCTAAGACCCTATGGACCTACTCCAAAAGAATTGAGTCAAGGTGGGGTCAATTGGGGCTTGAGTGCACTTAATTGCCTATAGGGACAATTTGGGTGTTTTGTTGATTTTGCCCTAATTCTCCTTGGTTGAATGCACCCCATGGTCCAATTAGGTCTCATATACTCCCCCTTAGGGTTTAGGGGAGATCAATTTGGTCATTCTAAGTCCTTTGAAGATTAATTTGGGTTTTAGCACCTTTTAGGTCAATTTGGGGCTCTTAAGAAATTGACCCAATTTCCCCAAATTGATGGCCCTAGGATGGGGCTTTTGGGTCCATTAGGTCCCTTAGGGAGGTTGCCATAGGAGAGTGGCTTCAATTTGATCAATTGGGGTTCAATTGCCCTTAATTATGGTGATTTGACCTAAGGTTGCTCACAGTTGACTTTTGGTCAATTGACCAAATTGGTTGACCCCAAAGGTCCCTAGTGGCCTACTTGCCCTCCTAGTTGGTCATAGGGATCATGGTGAGGTTATATTGGCTTTTTGAAGTCTTTTGGTCACCTCTAGGCTAGGACATCCATTTTTGCTATTTGCACCCCAAAGTGCATTCCTTCCCATTTTAATGAGTTCATGGGCCTTCCTGACCCTCTTTGTGTACTTAACTCACCATATGAACTATTCATGGTTATGTGGGGTTTATAAGATATTTTATCCTCCCTTTTGGTTCACTTCTCATTAGGGTGGATCATGATGGCTAAGTGCACACCATGAGTTTTTCCACCTCTTCCATTTTCATCCTAGGGTTCTAGGTCACTTATCCTATTTTTGTCATGACTTGTCATGACAAAAATCATCCAGGGGCCTATTAGTTTGGGGGATGTTACACATACAGGCCAAAACAGGATAGGTATTAGCTTTACCTTTCCACCAATTTAAGAGATCGAAGTTTTCGATCTCGTCCGAACTCATAAAATCGCTAAATTGAGTTTTTGTGTATAATCCTAATTCATCTAAACTACCAGATGTGCGCGCTTTTTTCCTAGAAGCTAAATCTAAAATTTTATTTTTAAGACTATCCTTCGTTTTGGGTTGCGTTATTTCTTCGCGGGGTCGTGACCCGTATAAGTTATTGTAATAATTATAACTTTGCGTAAAAAAGTAGTAAAACTTGTACTACTAACGGGGTCATCCTCATCATAATTTATATTTAAGGTTAGATTAGTATTGATTTCGTCGATCAAATTTTCTACGCCTTCTACGTTAAGTAGCGGATTTAAAGCGGCGACGCACGAAAACATAGGGGTATTTCTCTATAATATTTTAAAAAAAATTCTTCCATTACTTTAATTAAAGGAGCCCAACCTTGGTGTTTTCTATAATAACTAAATCTTTCTGTGATATGTACGAAATGTTCAATTACTAATGCGCTCGTTGGATAATACACTCCAGATAAAAAAAACGGTGGCCCTATAAAAACACTTTGGTAAATCTATATAATATTTTACAATATTCCAATCAGTTTCACATAAACCGTGTTCAATATTAAGCAAACTATAATATTCCATTAGAAGATCCTTTTGTAGAACGGCTCTTTTTAACATTTTATAGGTTGAGTTCCATCTAATAGGCATATCTAATTGTGGTTTCAAATATTTTTGATTTTGTGCTGCCAAACCGGGGCCCTTTCAGGGCCCCGGGTAAGGGCTCGGCCCGGTTCGGGCCTGAACCGGGCCGGGCTTGACCGGGCCGGTCTCGGGCCGGCCCGGCAGGCCCGGTTTTTATGTTCATGGCTACTTCTGAAATGTATGGAGATCAATAATTAGATAATCAAACTTAATAGTATTCCTCAAAATCAAAGATGCATTACCCATCTCAAGGAAGAAATACAGTCATAAGTTTTTTTTCTCCAGAAGAGTTCTTGTACCTATTGATCGCCAATGACTGTATGTCTTCCTTGATATGGGTAATGCATTGAGGATGGTGATAGAGATATTTGTGTTCTCCAATCTATACTCGATTAAGGCAAGTGTACCTATCGAAATATAGCATAGGATATAAAATATATCAAGGTCGTATTTAAACTCGGGGCAGGCAAGTACTATTCCTCACAACGATTCTATTATCCTACCGAACGGTTGATGGATTTTGAAAATAAAAATAAACTAACTTAATTAAAAGAGAAATAAAACTATTGCAAAAGAGTGCTCGATCGACGATTCACTTTGAAATAAAATAACGGAATAAATTAGTTTGACATTTGTAATTTTATAAAGACCGTGGCGGATCCGAAACTAAGAAATATTCTCGCTAGAGCAATAAATCTCCTAACTTCTAGACGTTTTGACCGAAATCTCTTTGCAAATCAAAAGGCCTAAAGTCGCATTATCGAAGTGAACCGCGCTATTGGATTTGACTCCAATCCGGAGGATTTACGTCATCCTATCTCTAGGGGTGCGTGCAACTCCTTCCTTTCTTGAGTGATCTTTCACATTCACGAGCCTCTCGGCTACTCAAATATGAGATCGGAATCTACTACCGTATACATGAAATACGGAGTCGATATGATAAAAATCAAAGTTGGATCAAAAATAAAAATACAAAAGTGAAACATAAAATAAAAGATGCGTTATTTTATCGCAAAGATCATCGCGATCGAGCACAAAAAGATTAGCTACGCATAATTGAAAGAGAAACTATAATGATAAGAAGAGAAAGCGTTTTCATTGATGATAAAGAAAATACAAACAAAAAAAGAGTACAAGAGTTAAAGGAAAACTTAACAACAAAGAGGGAACATAAGGCTTGCACTAGAACTATAACTTTTCTCTCCACTACCTACTAACTTCAAAACATGAGGGATGGGGTCCTTTATATAGGAGAGGGAGAAGGATCTAGAAAGAAGAGGAGATGAAGGGACACATGGGGTGGAGAGATGCATGAATGGATAGGTGCATGAATAATAATAAATGAGAAGAGAGAGAGGCTACATGCATGAAATTTTATTTAAAGAAAAATAAAATAAAATAGAAATAAAGAAGGGGGAATGGATGAGAAATAAAGTGGAGAGAGAGAAGTGCATGCATGGAGAAGAGAGAGGATAGGAGAGAGAGAGCCATGCATGCATGGAAAATATTAAATGGAAATGAAGATTAAAAAGAGAGAGAGATATGGAATTTCGGCCAAGATAAAGGGGAGGAATGAGATTAAATGAGAGAGAGGAGAGAGCTAGAGGGCTGCCAAGCATTGATGGAGAAAGAGGAGAGAGGGGAGAGTTCGGCTATTCATGGCCCATGCAAAGGTGGCGGTTTGCATGGGAGCAAGGTGGACTTGAGGGCTGCATTCACGCTGGCTGGATTAATTTGGAGGCTTGGACAGCACCAATTAGAGGGATGGAGTTGCATTCTCGGGTTGCACCAAGGAGCTGCTCGGGTAGGCTGGAATTGGTCTTCATTAAGTGGCCGGGCTGGTAGGTGATGAATTGCATGGTGCGGCGATGGCGTTGCGGCATAATTATTGACGGCGCGACGATGGCGTTGCGGCATGAATATTGACGGCGCGACGATGGCGTTGGCGTTGACTTCATGCAAAGGTGGCGGCGAGCATGCCGGCGATGGTGGCGACAACATTGAACCTACAAAATAAAATAAACAAATTAAACACATAACATAAACATGAGATAACCAAATTAAAAACATGAGATAACAACATTTAAACACATAAAATGACAACATTAAAATTAACAAACATAACATAGAACAAACATAAAAAACAACATAAATTATAACATAAAATGTAACAAAAATAAATTACAACAATATAAAATAACAAACATACAATAACAACAATAAACATAAAATAACAATAATAAACATAAAATAACAAACATAACACAACAAACATAAAATATAAAGAAAATATAATTAAAACTAGGGAAATTTATACTAAACTAACCTAAAATATTATGACTAAAAACTACTTATCAGATGGCTTGAATAATTCCTCTTCTCTCAAATTTCTCTTTCTACAAATAACAGTAAAACAAAAAAAAACGAAGGATTGTGAGTGAATTTTAGGGCAGGATTTTGATCCGGCGTGTTAAGCAGAACCCAAAAAAATCAGGCGGCTTGAATAATTCCTCCTCTCAAATTTCGGTTTCTACAAATCATAGCCATAAAAAATTTTGTGGATTACTAGTGACTTAGGTAGAATGCAGTGCAAGGGAAACCTAATATGAAATGAAGAGGGGTACCTGAACGCCTGGAAGAGTCTATCACCAACCTTGGATGCCCTAGATTGCTGGGAAGGAGTCGTTGGTCATCAGGAATGGAAGAAAGAGCCAGACGAAGTCGATTCGTACTGTTGGCGACAAAGAGAGGAAGAAATCTCTCTGGAGTCGGGTTTATGAAGATGGAGCGCAGGTGCCAATCGAGACATGAGAGGCATGCTGTGAATTTTTTATCTTGATCGCCGTTGGATTGGAGAGTAGAACGAAGGCGCGAGTGAAATAGGGGAGCGTGGACTCGGGCGAGGGAGGGGTTCCGGCGGGCGAGGGCTTCCGGCGTGCAAGGGCGTAGGCTGCGCTGGCGAGTGCAGGCAACGAACGGAAGCGGGGCTTGGCTTCGGTTATAGTGAAAGAGGAGATCGCGAGTTGCGCCTGTTGGGTATCGAGGGAGAACAAATAAACTAAATTATTATTGATCATAAGTTTCAAAATTTACAGTGCTGGTGTATGGGATTCGGCTGCTTCACCTGTTCTTCCACCTACTGAAGAACTGCTTCTCTCGCCATTCCTGCTGTTGACTGGGAGTAGCATCCAGCCTGCGCACACCGGCATGTAGAATTGAAAAGACATTTTATGGTTGGGTGCAAAACTATTTTTTAATAGATATTATAAATTTTCTCTAGCAAGCACACTACTAAATTTTGATGTTGTTGAGATTATTGTTTTAATTGCTTTATTTATGAATCATGAACGAAAATTGTGTTTTCTCTTTCAATCTGTTTCTTGTTTCAACATTAATCTTCAATTATATATATATATATATACCATATATAAAGAAATATCAAACCCATGAATTTTAAAGCCGTTGAAATGATTATGACCGTTGAATCTGGCATGATGTTTCATCAGCCGTCGGATCAACCGCTCCCTCTCTCTCCACTTTTTCATAGGTCTCCTAAACCTACTAGGGGGTGACCTAAAACTATGAAGATGTAGAGTACCCTACAACATGAAATTACAATCATACACCTAAATTTATTGAAAAATGAGTGTCATATGACCCATTTTTTAATCTCACAAATTTTGTCAATTGTGAGAATTGAACTGAGGTCTCCACTATGTCAACCAAAGATTGCAACCATCACACCATATGATTTTTGTTGAACAAAATTAAATTAAGTTATATATATGCTGATATAAATATAGATCGCCCTCGCAGAAAGTCGCCACCCCTGCCGATTGTCGTCGCCCCTGCCGAATATCGCCGCCCGCACGGGAGACCCCGTGCCCTGTCACTCGTATATTCTAAAAAGAAATATTTTTAGGCCTATTAAAACTGCTAAACATTCATTCAAGCAATTTTGGCTATCTGTTTTCAGCGAGTGAGTGGGGGAGGGACAGCGGGGAGAGAGGGAAAGAAAGAGAGAGGGAGAATGTGGGCCTCTTAATGAAGAAAGAGGGGGAGAGCGGGAGGGAGAGAGAAAGGGAGAGAGAGACACAGATGGTGGAAGGGAGAGTAAGAGGAGAGAGAGAAAAAGAGGGAGAGGGAGAATTTTTTTTAAGGTTAACGCGTACATTTTTTTTTAAATTAAAATTATAATCTTGATTTATATTTTTTTACGGTCGTTTTAAGTACTCATATGTATATGTTAAGAGGGCAACCCGTCTTGATTCGGGCGCAACCCGCCTTGATTCGGGCGTAGCCCGCATCGATGCATCAATTTAATTGTTCCGCTTAAATGCGGGCGCAGCCCGCAGCTTCGCATCGAGCATGGGTGAAGCCAGTGCGAAGATGATATTGCATATATATATATATACATATATATTCGCTCGCAAATCCACAAACGCTATACTCCGCTCATTTTTTTCGTGTGCACGGGGAGGGGGTGCGAGTGGTACGTAGAACACATTTTTTTATTAAAGGTAAGAGGTTGTACATATATGAAAGCAAATTTTTTAAAATTATAGAAGAAACATATAAATTAAAGAAAATGAAAATTTTTATAATAAAGAGGGGTAAAATCGAAAAGCTGAATGTTTAATCAAAGACATGTTTTCCCTTTTAATATAGTATTATATATATATATATATAGAGTCCACTATAAATCCACATGAGGTGGATATAAGCAATCTACGAGGGTTTCATTTCTAATGCAATATAGGCGGATTTCCTTTACAAAATGAGATATACAATTGTTAGTAGTACAAATTAAGCAAAAACTCCTTCAGTAATTAACATTTTTCCACTAGCTGCTGCAAAATAATATTTATAGCAAGTTATATACCCTGTAAAAAAAGTGTTGAAACCGAGACTTGAGAACAAAGCTTGGTCTCTGTGGAGTTTGGGGTCCCCAAAAGAGGGGGTGACCTCACACCTACTTCTCTCAAGGGAGAGCACTAGGCCGAAGACTTAGGAAACTAGGAACAAGACCAAGGGCTCTGCGAGGAGGTCCCACCACACACCCGGAAGATCTTAGAGTGCTTCCCCTCCCAAGCCAATGCTGAGCTTGGGGCACCTTTGAAGGCTCTCTTCACCCACTTGAAGAAACTTGGGGAGGGAGAAGCCCAAAGAGAAGTCCCTTCAAATGGTGCCCCCCTTGGTCCTATTTATAGTTTTTCGGACTTGGTCTGTCGATAGCCACATTCTGGCCTACGAGATTACGAAAATACCCCCAAGTTTAGCCTGCCATAAGCCAAATCCCGCCATTCTAGACGTTAAACGCAGGTCGTCTCCACTTCCTGGGGCCGGGCGAGAGGGGGCATGCCTACTCCCTTGCTCACCCCCCTTGCTGGGGCGGGGCGAGCCCGGGAGGCTGCATGCCTCCGACTCGCCCCCTTGCTGGGGAGGGGCGAGCTCGGGAGGCTGCATGCCTCTAGCTCGCCCCCTCTGCTGGGGCGGGGCGAGCCCGGGAGGCCCCATGCCTCTGGCTCGCCCCCTGCTGGGGCGGGGCGAGCCTGGGAGGCCACCTGCCTCCGCCTCGCCCCCTCTGCTGGGGCGGGGCGAGCCCGAGAGGCCACACGCCTCCGGCTCGCCCACTTGCTGAGGCAGGGCGAGCCCGGGAGGCCGCACGCCTCCGGCTCGCCCCCTTGCTGAGGCAGGGCGAGACCTGGAGGCCGCACGCCTCCGGCTCGCCCCCTCTGCTGGGGCGGGGCGAGCCCGGGAGGCCACATGCCTCCGGCTAGCCCCCTTGCTGGGGCGGGGCGAGCCCGAGAGGCCCCACGCCTCCGACTCCCCCTCTGCTGGGGCGGGGCGAGCCAGGGAGGCCACCTGCCGGAGTGGATGCTGCGTGAGGAGGTCAGCCCCGGTCTGAGTGGATGCGGCGTGAGGAGGTTTTCCAGTAGCAGGGAGGGGGCGGGATGAGGCCAGCCAGAGTGGATGCGGATTAAGGAGGTCGTCCCCGGGCGGAGTGGATGCGGCATGAGGAGGTTGGCGGTAGCGGGAGGGCGCGGGATGTGGCATGAGGAGGTCGGCGATAGCAGGGAGGGCGCGGGATGCAGCGTGAGGAGGTCGGCGATAGCAGGGAGGGCGCGGGATGATCCGTGAGGAGGTCGGCGGTAGCGGGATGCGGCCTGATGCGGCGTGAGGATCCAGCAGGATGCGGCGTGAGGAAGAGCCCACAACGTGAGGAGGTCGGCGGTAGCAGGGAGGGCGCGGGATGATCTGCGAGGAGGTCGGCAGTAGCGGGATGCGGCCTGATGCGGTGTGAGGATGCGGCGTGAGGAAGAGTGTAGGGTTTGCGGGATGCTAGGGAATAAGAGCATTCCCGCCGCTCGCAAATCCACAAACCCTATACTCCGCTCGTTTTTTCCGTGTGCACGGGGAGGGGGGTGCGAGTGGTACGTAGAACACATTTTTTTATTATATGTAAGAGGTTGTACCTATATGAAAGCATATTTTTTAAAATTATAGAATGAAACATATAAATTAAAGAAAATGAAACTTTTATAATAAAGAGGGGTAAAATCGAAAAGCTGAATGTTTAACCATCGGAAAGTTGGATGTTTAACCAAAGACATGTTTTCTATTTTAATATAGTATTATATATATATATACACACACACACGAGTCGAGCGGCACGGGCCTCTGGCCCTACGTGATGGCAATCGGCGAGCTTCGCCCCCCCCCCCCCCCCCCCCCCCCCCCCCCCGGCGGGGTTCCCCCTCCCCGCAGCCGCCCCATATATATATATATATATATATATATATATATATATATATATTTATGATTAAAAAATAAATTTTTTTTTAAACTCAAATTTCGTGCCCCCCCCCCTCCCCCCCTTCCTGCCCCGTTTTGGGCTTCCGGCGGCGTGAGGCCAACGGAGAGTTCGCCGGTCTACGACGAACCTGCCGGGGGTAGTCCGACGGGGCTCCGACCGGCGGTGGCCCTGCCCGTGTTAGAACACCTAGCCTTGATTTGGATTAGGATCTCAACTCAAATAGGGGGAGATTGTTAGAACCTTAGTTTTGATTTGAGTTAGGATCCATCTTTATGGTCATAACACATCTTCTATAACTTAGATCAAATCTCATTTAGATAGAAGGCTGAAAATAATATATATATATATGTATATATATAATATACTGAGAAATATATATATATATAAATAATAGGCTGAGAAAACAAGAGAAGAATAAAAAATTATACAAGTTCTCTGCGATCGACGAACGACTATCTGCGTTCGACGAACGACGCTCTGCTGTCAACGAATTATATTCAATCTGCGTTCGACGAATAACTCAATATCTCAGCGGTCGACGAACCGTCTCAGCGGTCGATGATCCAGCCCGTCTCAGCGGTCGACGAAAAGATGCGTTCGACAATCTCCAATCTGCGCTCAACGAATCTTCAGCAGAAGCTCAGAACGACGAACTAAATGATCAGATCGACGATGTTCAATCTCAGATCGACGAAATATTATCTGATATTATAATATCTCATTTCTTAGCTCGGCTAATATTATTATGTCTGATTAAGCAATATTTTGATTAAATTATATATTGCTGCCCTTCTGTATCAATAAATATTATAGCCGTTGAAGAAGCATTAAATATTATAGCCGTTGCAGAAAAGCAAAAGAAGACAATTTATCTTCTCGAGGAAATTAAAGAGACGTTATCTATTTCCTTTTGTCAGGCAAGAATTCAAAATAGCCTGAAAGCCTTCTCCATATTATATATACAGAGAGAAAAGCAGAGAAGAAAATAAGAGAAGGATTATACAGATACAGGAAGAGAGAAACAGAAATAACAGAGAAGCAAAAAGAAGAAGCAGATCTACAGAGTTCTTAATAAGAACAACATATATTATTTATCTTCTTTTTGCCAACTCTTCTCTGCAGAACATCTTCATCCCGAGACACCAATCAAGATCATTTGCTCAGGATCAAAACTGCAGAAGAAGAAAAAGAGTTATTACAATCAAGTGAAGAAGCTTCCTCAACACTAATCAAGTCAGGGGGAGCTCTTCTTCAACGTCATCAAGATCCATTCTCAACAACCCATCAGGATCTCTAGAGTTTTCTCAGAAAGAGAAGAACAACATATTATTTTCCCTTCCCATCTTTTACAGAGTTATAACTCCCTTCAAAAGTTAACTGCGTGGTGGCAGGGCACCTGATCAAAAACCTGTGTTGGCTTTGAGCACCTGATCAAAAGCTCTGTGGTGATTTGGGCACCTGATCAAAACTCCATTGGTGGCAGGGCACCTGATCAAAAACCTGTAGTGGATTCCTACCAAGTGTGGTAGAAGAGTAGACGTACCCAGGTTTATTGGGGAACTACTATATTTCTTTGTGTCTTCTGATTGTTTGGCTTATGTTTTATTTCTTTATTGATGTGATGTGATATCTGTGATAAATATTGTAGTTAAATAACTCACTCTGTGTTATAGATATTTTTATATATCACTATTTGAATTAACCCCAAAAGTTTTAATTTAAGAACTAACCTCACTTTCAATTGGTATCAAAGCATATCAATTGACTTTCAATTGGCATCAGAGCGTGGTTGATTATATCAATCACTTTCAACTGATATCAATTGCACTTTCAGCCCGTGAGGCCCTGCCGGAGCCTCGCCGATGGTGGCCCTGCCGGAGCCCCGCCAGACTACCACCGTCAGGTTCGCCGAAGACCTGCAAACCTGTCGGTGGCCTCACGCCGGCGGCAGCCCAAAACGGGGTGGGAAGGAGGGGAGGGGGGGGGGGGGGGGGCACGGGAAAATGTTGGGAGGGAGGGAGGGCTGATTTAGGAATTTGGCTATTCACAGACCTTTTTCCTGATTTGGTTTGAGATCAAACGGCTGTGATCTGCTTTTGTCTCAATTTCCTTGCCATAGACTTCCTATTTTTCTTGGCATGGACCCAAAGCTGATATTTTCTTATAATATAGTATATATTTATATAGTATATATATAATATATATAGGGGCGGAAATGTGTAGAGGCATACCCGGGCACGTGCCCGGGTTCATTTTTGGCGAAAAAATAGCATGTAGACTTATTTATAAGCATTTATAATTATTTGGGGTGTAAAATTAGGCTAGTTAGACACATAAAATAGTCTAATTTCTCTCCTAAATCTCGCCCAAACGTCCGAAATTTTTCACGCCTTTGCCAAACACCAGCGCGAGTAAATATTTGGCTCACAGATCATGCTTCACGACTCCGGACTCACGATTTGATATTTCCCAAACCTGAAACCCTACAGCCGCTCTCTCCTCCCACGCTCCCCTCCCCGACGGCCCGACCACCAGTGATCTCACATTCCTTAAGTTATCTTCTCCTCTCATCCCTCTTATAAGTCTCTTCTTCCTACTCTTTTCCCGCTCGCTTTAATGATTTGTCTTGAATGCTGCAGATGTGGAGGATTTCTACCTGCAATGTGATCCAGACTCATCGAGGTTAGTGATTTCGTTCATGATTCTTTCTATTTTTTTTTTCTTTAAGTCGCAATAGTAGTAGTCGTCGTCTCTGTTTTTGACTTACTTGGTTACCGTACATGACGTATTTTTCTTTAAATCGCTCTCTCCTGTAATTGGATAAAATCCATGTAATGATGTAATCAAATAGTTTTAGTAGAGTTAATCGATGTTTTCATTATTAGGTTTTCAGATCAAAGGTATCGTATCAATTTCAGTGAAAAGTTATTGTGTTTTACTTAAAATTGCAGAAAAGGCGAGCGGTGTCTTTAATTTTTCTTTGGGGATCATTACTCTGTGTCTGTCTCTCCATTATATTTATGGGTAATGGGGCTGTGATCGGAATGCATTTGATTTCTTGTTATTCCTCTTCTAATTGAAATCTTACGTTGTTTTTGATTGATTAATAAATAAGAAAGTGCATTAAATCAGAGTATAATAGACTGGGATTCCGGAAACTGCTTCTTGTTCACACAACTTGTTTATGTGCAAGTCTTTTTAGAACTAGAATTTGTTGTTTCTAGCCATAAAGAATTTCCTTATGTCGCTAATTAGATTTGAGATTCCATTGATTGGAGGTCCTTTGGTGAGCGCTCATCATTAGCTATTCGCGAACCCTACTGCTAACGACCGATATCTTCTCGACTCTTCCCATGTCCCAAGCGATAAAGTCAAACATATGAAATTGTCATTCTATGAATGGAACGGAAGGGGGGTGTGGAGAAGATTAGAGGATGAAAGCTCTGTCGTAACATTTTCATTGATTTCTGCAAGAGGAATATAGAGGCTTATATAATGCCAGAATATGAAACATCAGTTAGACAATTACTTAAAGATAGCATTAAATAAAGAATAGGTTTCCAAGGGGTTAACATTCCCTTAGGAAAAAGTTACAATTGATGCTTAATAAATTGTTTCATTAATGCAGGAAGATGCCTATTCAGGAAGATAGCGGGTCGGTTCAATCTCCAATACCAAGCTCATTATTTCGCTGTTCCGGTAATTAAAATTTTCAGTTCACTCAAAGTTTACCATTAATTTTTAGGCTCCGCTATATTTATAACTGAGTGTTGGAGGAAAATATTGTTATTAATAATGTGAGACTAAAATTTAACCAATATAAAATAATTAATTAATTATATATGGCTCCCTCTCTCTCTCTCTCTCTCTCTCTCTCTCTCTCTCTGCCACATCGACTCTCTCTCTCCCCTCCCTCTCTCCTCTCTCTCTCTCTCTTCAGCTTTTTTCGCCAGCCAAAATTGTATTATTTTATATTATTTAATTATTACGTAATAACTAATAGCAATATAATATATATATGTATTATTTAATTATTATTCATTATTATTAAGTAATAAGATGTTCATGAATGATATATATGGCTCCGTTTGGGAGGACTTATTTTCACCGGTGAAGCAGTTACGACCGCATGAACTGGACCTTAATTAAGGTCCGGTTCATGCGGTCGTAACCGCTTGACCGGTGAAATTAAGTCCGCCCAAACGGAGCCTAGTGATATACTATATTTATTTTTATTATATATTATAAATTATGATAATAAATTAACAAAAATAATATTATTAATTTATATATATATTGTTGAAACCTACAACAGGTCTCTTGAGTTCGGACCCACTGGGGGTATAGCCGATGCTTACTTCTCCCTCACTAGGCTCTCCTGACGGTGGATGTGAGAATATGAATAGACCTAAGGCTGAAGCGAGGAGGTCCCGCCACACACCCGGAAGATCTTAGAGAGCTTCCCCTCCCAAACCAGAGCTCAACCGGGCACCTTGGAGGGCACTAGCAGCCGACCAAAAACTAGCCTGGAGGAGAGGATTCTCTAAAATCGGATCTCCTCCAAGGTGCCCTTAAGGGTCTATTTATAGATTTTTCTAGGCTGATCTGCAAATAACATGAATCCGCTGTTTAATTTTACTAACAGCACCCCAAATTGGTCTGCTAACAGCCTAACTCCGCTGTTCCGAAGGGCTATTTGCAGCCCACCAGGGGCATTAGGGTCATTTTCCCCTCAAATCATCCTGGGCGAGTGGTCCGTGAGGGCGCCACTCGCTGGGCACCCGCCTAGCTGGGCGAGTGCCCACGCTTCCAGGCGAGTGGTCCGTGAGAGCACCACTCGCCTAGCTCCTTCTCTTCTGCACCTTACCCCCACCGAACCGGGGGCACTTCCTCCTCCTAGCCGGGGCGAATGATCGGGCTGACCCAGGTCTCGTCATCTGGCTTGAGGGACCCACTCGGCGAATATGGGTTGTACACAATCCCCGCTCTTTGCGAGTGGTTACTACGCTCGGAAAGAACAGTCCAACCCTGTATTCGGTGAGTGTTTGCTGACTGGGCTCACAAGATTCTGTGGGTCCCACCGTTGTCCTATGTATAACTCTTCATGTCAGAACTTCCTGGAGCGCTGACAACCTTTGATTCAGAGCTTCTTCCCTCTCCTAGTCCTTCACCGACATTAATGTCTTCTCACAAGCCTTCCGCGAGACCCCTCTCGCGGGAGATGATCGAGCGTCTGACCGCGACCCAAGCTGTAACTGCCCCCAAGGTAGCCAAATTTGCTCCCTGGCTTTTGTCTAAGCGGGATCCGAGTGCCCCCTACGTCTCGCGTCGAGCCAAGGCGATTCGACTGAATCGTCAGAGAGGCGAGACCGCCTCGGAATCTCCTGCGGGTACTCTAACGACGAACACTCCGCCGGCGGATACTCTTCCGGCGAGGAATCCTCCGGACCCCGGGATGCAGGTATGAGGATTCCTCTCGTCCCTCTGTTTAGTTACTCCCCTTACCTTGCCTCTGCTCTGACCATTTGCAGGGGATCTCGATGCCCGAGACCGGTCACGGGGCCGTCCCGAGCAGTGTCGCGGTGCCACCTCCCCCGGACGAGAGGCCTCCAGATCTGGACCTTGCTCCTCCACCTCCTCCGGGCGAGACCTCATTGCAGTCCGGTAAGTCGTAAGCCCTTTTAGATTTACCCTTCATGCTGCTCGCTGCTGACCACTATTTTTGTAGCCCCTGACCACAACCTTCCGCTGCGGAACCCCTCTGTTCTTGCGGATGAGCCGAGGGTATCTCCTCAGAAGGGATCTGGCCATCAGGGCCGCGTGGATGATCCTGCGGATGCTCCAGCTCCTACCTCACAGCCCTACCGTCCTGGAAAGGGAAAGGTCCTACCTCCCGCCGGGCTGTTTGGAACGCACCCCCATTCGTCTCGTCCTTCAGGTCACCAGGACCCCACCCCAGGTCAGTTCACTCACCTGCCCCTATCGTACTCGCATATTTTACCACTACTGACCTAGTTGTGATTTCGCAGGCTATCGGGAAGCCTCCCCCTTTGACTCCTACTACGAGGGGGGAGAGGGGATGCTCTCGCCTCTCCCTTACCCTGAGGATCTCGCTGACTTTCTGGGTGACTCCTCAGATCACGCGACCCTGAAGGAGCGGATCACGGAGGTCTTGGGGAAGCTCATCCACATCCAGCGAAATGTCGCCGGCCAGGTGGACGACGTGCGGCTGAGAGTCGCGCGTGAGTTAAAGGACCTCCAGCGGGACTACTCACGCATTCTTGCGACGGTGGAGCGCCTGGGGGGTGAAGGAGGGGAGTTGTCTCCCGAAAGACACGCCGCGCGAGCCCGGGACCAACTCCAACTGGCTTCCCATGAGATCACCAACATGCTCGCATATTTCCTCCCGCGAATGCCCCTGGAAGCTGGGTCGCGAAAGCGAGGTCGGTGGGTCTGGGAGGAGTATTGAGCTAGTCTTCATTCGCCCTTCTTGTAATTCTTCTGTTTTCTGTAGCGCGGATGCTGAACTTTTATTTCTGTTTGTTATAATCTTGTCCTGTGTTTTGCGAATGCTCTATTCTTTGTCCTTTATTTCCTATATCTTGCTTGGGTATTTGCCGAGTGGTTTGCTATTTGCCGAATGCTTTTTTAACCTCTTTCGCGTAGTCGATGAGCGAATAGCCACATGGCATTTGTCATTAATGGGCGAGAGGGGTCGGTCCGGGTTCCGAGGCGTCGGGAAGGCGTGACTGCTATCCGCACACCCGTTACCTCGAAAGCCCAAACGCCGTTTAGCCCCTCTATAAATAGGCCTTTCAACCACCGTATTAAATACCTTACCATCCGCTCCCTCTCTTTCCTCGCGCTAGCACTCGCGCTTCTCTCTTCTCTGCTGCTTTCTTATCCTTCGTCATTCGCGACATGGGTGGTGATGCGGAAGGCAGAGCCAGGTGCGCCAGCGCGTTCGTCAACCACACCTTCGATTCATGCGACCTCTCCGACGAGGCTTACTTGACTGCGGTCGCGGATTACATCCCGCCTGGGTTCGAGGCGCGAAAGCCCAGGCCGGACGAGCGCCTAAACTCCATCTCGCCCTGTGCTCTCGCGATCCCGCTAGAGCACTTCAAGGTGGGGTTTCGCCTTCCCATCTGGCCGGAACTCCGCCATACCTTCAGGTATTATGGAGTCGTGCCCGACCAGCTCAACCCCAACTCCATCGCCATGCTGGTCGGGTACGCGAGCTACCTGCGAGAAGAGGGGATCGAGTTCTCGCTCCCCGACTTCCGCAAGCTCTACACATTTCGCTGCACCAACGGCATCTCATTCTTCTCGGGTCTGAACCCGCTCAAGCACTACGGGCTCCCGAATAAGAACCACGACTGGGTTCAGCGCTTCCTCTTCGTCAGCGGGAACCTGGGAAATACACTTCTCGCCCCAGTGCAGGAGGAGGAGTCAACCTTCCGCCCCCCGACCCTAGGGGGGCACGAGGCCAAACTCCACCATTACATCTTGGAGCACGGGATGGACCTCGTCTATCTCCGGCGAAACGTCAACTCGCTCCCGCTCATTCCGCAGGGCGAGGGTAAGTTTTTGGGACTTCGTTCGTTTTGATCTTGTGACTCTTATACCATTCGCTAAATCATTCGCAATATTATGCAGGCGTGCGTAGCTTCCCCCTTCATCCGCCGCGTCCCTCTGGGGATTCCGTGTCCTTCGCACAGGCTGCAACGGATGCCTGTCGGGAGGAACCCTCCTCCTCCAAGCCTAGCGGAAAGAAGCGGAAACCTGGGGCGCTGACCTCTTCTTCCAAGAAACCAAAGAATCCCCCCTCCGTCAAGGGGAAGGGGGTCTTGGACGAGACCCTAGGGGCGAGTGCTTAGACTCAGACCCCGGGGGTGGGTGCGCCAGGCGAGACCACACTTCGCGCGGGATCGTGGTTGCTGCCGCCTCCATTGCCCAGGGACCACCGAAACTTCCCCAGCGGCGAGAAGTATGTGGACCCCTCAGGGGCTCCCCTGGTAAAGTGGGACAGGAACGTCAACAGGGTCTCGCTCTCCACCCTTCACCCATCGTGGATAGAGAGCGACCTCGCCAGTGGTGAGGCCTATGCCATAGCATATGCCCTCTACGGCCGGGAGGATGCTGAAGTCTACGATGCCGAGACGACTCAGGTTCTCGCCCATGAGACCGCCAGGGCCATGCTGCGGGCGCTCGAGCTCGTGCATATGTCTTCACGCCGGAGCATCAAACTGGCGCGGAGCTTGGCGGAGGTTGAGGAGTCCAGGACCGTCATTTCTGCCGAGGCGCAGGAACTCAGGACGAAGCTGGCAGCTGCGGAAACCCTTCTCGCCAGCCGCCCCGTTGCGGAGGTATATATTTTCTCCCTTCCCGCGAGTGACCTGTTGCCGATTGATGTACTTTCTTCTTACCACCTTTATTATTATTCTTAGGACACCACAGTTGTCGAGATGCTTCGTGCTCGGGTGGCCGGCCTTGAAGACGAAGTCCGGCTGGCCAAGGCCGAGGCCCAGCGGTCGCGAGAAGCCGAGGTCTCGGCACTCGCCTTGGGGAGTGGGGGGCACTTCTACCCCCACCACGAGCTGGAGCAATTGATGCAGGAGAACGCCCAGAGCGCCGTGAAGCATGCGCTGCAGGTGTTGCGGCAGACTGGATACCTGAAGGAAGAGGCCGAATGCCTCTCTGCCCGACAGGTCGTCCCTGAGCTCTTCATCCCGATCCCCTTCCCGGAAGATGAGGATGGCGAGCCGCGTGAAGACGCCCTCCTACCGGACTTAGGCGAGAGCGATAGATCCTCTGGCGAGAAGCTTGCCGACCCCTGAGATGGGCCCTGTGTTTTTTGCCGTCTTTTACTTAAAATCTTTTGAATGTAATCATGAACGGGGCGAGTGCCCTTGAAAGATATGTATATTGATCATGATTTTTGTGCCCTCCATTTTTGTGCTATCTCCACTTTTTTTCTCATTTGCTGTTATGTCTCGCTAGGCTCGCTAGGACGTTAATTCTTTCTCATTCGCCGCTATATCTCGCTAGGCTCATTAGGACGTTTAAACTGTAGCGCAACTGTCCCAGCCACCTAGCGAATGCTCGAGGGTGACCTGGGCGTGTCGCCCCCCCTTCGCTTCCCGCTGCCTGCCCCACTCGCACCTCCTTACCATTCGCCCAAACCTGGGTCTCGCTTAGGTAGTCATGAAAGTGAAGTGAGGTCATCTCTCCTGCGCGTGGTCAATGCGAGTGCTCTTGAGGTCACTCTTTGAGAAATTTGAACTTGCCACCGAGTGAGCCTTCGGACCTGCCAGCTAGATGAGAGCCTGGACAGTGGGTCTGCTCGGGGCCTTCTTTTCTTTCACATAGAACCCGCCTCCGAGTGAGCCTTCGAACCTGCCAGCTAGATGAGAGCCTGGACAGCGGGTCTGCTCGGGGCCACTTTCTCAACACCTTGGAACCTGCCACCGAGTGAGCCTTCGGAGCTGCCAGCTAGATGAGAGCCTGGACAGTGGGTCCGCTCGGGGCCACTTTCTCAACACCTTGGAACCTGCCACCGAGTGAGCCTTCGGACCTGCCAGCTAGATGAGAGCCTGGACAGCGGGTCTGCTCGGGGCCTTCTTTTCTTTAACATAGAACCTGCCTCCGAGTGAGCCTTCGGACCTGCCAGCTAGATGAGAGCCTGGACAGCGGGTCTGCTCGGGGCCTTCTTTTCTTTCACATAGAACCTGCCTCCGAGTGAGCCTTCAGACCTGCCAGCTAGATGAGAGCCTGGACAGCGGGTCTGCTCGGGGCCTTCTTTTCCTTCACATAGAACCTGCCTCCGAGTGAGCCTTCGGACCTGCCAGCTAGATGAGAGCCTGGACAGCGGGTCTGCTCGGGGTCTTCTTTTCTTTCACATAGAACCTGCCTCCGAGTGAGCCTTCAGACCTGCCAGCTAGATGAGAGCCTGGACAGCGGGTCTGCTCGGGGCCTTCTTTTCTTTCACATAGAACCTGCCTCCGAGTGAGCCTTCGGACCTGCCAGCTAGATGAGAGCCTGGACAGCGGGTCTGCTCGGGGCCTTCTTTTCTTTCACATAGAACCTGCCTCCGAGTGAGCCTTCGGACCTGCCAGCTAGATGAGAGCCTGGACAGCGGGTCTGCTCGGGGCCTTCTTTTCTTTCACATATGTACAACCCATATTCGCTGAGTGGGCCCCCCCCAGCCAACTGACGAAACCTGGGTCGTCCAGATCATTCGCCAGGTCACTCGCCCAGGCCAAGGAAGGTAAAAATGCCCCCGTGTTGGTGGGGGTAGGCCGTAGGAGAGAAGGCGCTAGGCGAGTGGTGCCCTCACGGACCACTCGCCCAGAAGCGTGGGCATTCGCCCAGCCAGGCGGGTGCCCAGCGAATGGTGCCCTCACGAACCACTCGCCCAAAGGGCTGTGAGGGGAAAATGACCATAATACCCCTGGTGGGCTGCAAATAGCCCTTCGGAAGAGAGGAGTTAGGCTGTTAGCAGACCAATTTGGGGTGCTGTTAGTAAAATTAAAAGGCGGATTCATGTTATCTGCAGACCAACCTAGGAAAATCTATAAATAGACCCTTAAGGGCACCTTGGAGGAGATCCGATTTTAGAGAATCCTCTCCTCTAGGCTAGTTTTGGTTGGCAGCCAGTGCCCTCCAAGGTGCCCGGTTGAGCTTTGGTTTGGGAGGGGAAGCTCTCTAAGATCTTCCGGGTGTGTGGCGGGACCTCCTCGCTTCAGCCTTGGGTCTATTCCGTTTCCAACATCCACCGTCAAGAGAGTCTAGTGAGGGAGAAATAAGCATCGGCTACACCCCCAGTGGGTCCGAACTCAAGAGACCAGTTGCTGGTTTCAACATTTTTGGTGCGGTGAGCCTGGACCGTAGCCGGTGAAAGAAAATCCCAAGCCAGTTTCGATGACGGGAGATGGAGGAAATGGTTCTGACTCAGGTCACTCGCAACCACCCGCGACAGGGGAGTGGTTGGAGATGTTTGAGAAGTTCAAGCGAGAGGTTCTGCAGACAGTTCTCGCGGCAAGGAACGAGTGCGAGACCCCGGCGGTCCCAGTGGTCCCAGTGGTCCCAGTGGTCCCGCCTTTGCAGATCGGTGAGAACGCACCGGGGCAGCGGCCGGGGAAGGAGGTGCCAGCAGAAGGAAGTGCGCGAGATCTTCCCGGACGGCAGCTGTTCAGCAGTCCGGCGAGTGCTGAGGTGTGTGAGTTGGTCCCGCGCGAGAGGACCACTCGCCGAGCAGGGGAAGGGAGCCCCTTTTGCGAGATGATCCTCTCGGCCCCAGTGCCAGAAGGGTTTCGTGGGCCGGAGATGTCCTACTACACCGGCAAGGAGGATCCAGTTGTGCACCTGCAGTGGTTCGAGGACATGACTTCAATCCTTCCCATGTCGGATTCTTTCCAATGCCGACTCTTCGCGACCACCCTGAAGGAGAAAGCAAGGGACTGGTTCCACCAGCTTCCCACAGGTTCCATCTATGCGTTCGATGATCTGCGCCGAAGCTTCCGTCTGCGTTTCTCGACGTCAAAAAAGAGGAAGAAGGATGCGGAGGCTCTCTTCAAGATCAGACAGAGGGAGGGGGAATCCCTGGCCAAGTACGTGGACAGGTTCCAGGAGGAGATACACCTAGTGCAGGAGGTGCCGGGATTCGCCCTCCAGATGGCATTCATCGTAGGGCTGCGAGAGGGGTTCTTCAAGATGGACCTGAAGAGAAGACCTCCTGTATCCTTCGAGGAGTTGATGGAGAGAGCCGCGGAGGAGATTGAAGGGGAGGCGGCCAACCCCAAATTCTACAAAAGGTTGGCAAAGATGAGCGAGCCCGAGGCGAGGCAGCCAGAGGGAAGAAGGCGAGAGGAGCCCAGGGGCCAGGGGTTCGAAAGACCACCTCGGGTTTGGAGGAACCAAGAACCCAACAACAGGTTGGGCTGGAGGAACCAGGAAGGACCAGCGCGAGGTCAGGATGAAAGGTACCAAGGA
The DNA here is from genome assembly GCA_033032865.1 of Dactylorhiza incarnata. NCBI lineage: Eukaryota > Viridiplantae > Streptophyta > Magnoliopsida > Asparagales > Orchidaceae > Dactylorhiza > Dactylorhiza incarnata. The sequence continues at coordinate 9,515,747 of JAWHQI010000011.1, forward strand.
AGGGAGGCAGGAGGAGTGAATCAGGGGTGGAGGCAGGGTCCCAAACCCCCTCACCCCCCGAGGGAGCAAGCCATGGCGGTAGGCCGAGGGAGAAGAGGTAGAGGAGCAAGAGGAGGAAGAGGAAGAGCGGGAAGAGAGGACAGGGTGGCGTTGCCTTACTGTGACTTTCATCAGGAAGAAGGTCACGCGATCGCCACCTGCCCGGAGTTCTTGGAGATGAGGGAAAGAGGACAGCCACGGCGGCAGCAGGCCAGAATTGAGGAAGTGCTCCCAGAGGCAGAAGAGGACCGGTGTGAGGATAGGGCAGATACAGGAACCAGGGGGGAATCGGGGTGATTCACGGTGGGGTTGGGATAGAGGCCTCTCGCAAGAGGAGCTTCCAGGCCATGTTCCGAAGGGACGTCGCGTCGACTTCCCAGACCCCACCCCCCTTTGAGAAGCTCACCTTCTCCTCAGAAGATATGCCAGATTATGAAGACCCATTCTGCGACGCCCTGGTGATCCAGACGGCGATAGAAAACTTCACGGTCTCCCGGATCCTGGTGGACAACGGGAGCTCGGTGAATGTGATCTTCAAAAAAGCTTTCGACGCGATGGAGGTAGAGAAGAAGAGGGTGCAGGCCTCCGACGGACCACTGTTTGGTTTCTCGGGGGAGCGGAAGGAGGTCGAGGGAGGCGTAGGTCTCCAGGTGACGCTAGGAGGAGTCCCAAGAAATTGCCGGTTCGTCATTGTGGACGCTCCGAGCAGCTATAACGCCATCTTCAGACGACCCCTCATCAGCGCCTTCCGGTGCGTGCCCTCATCGTACCATCAGTGCTTAAAGCTCCATAGTGGAGGAGTCCAGATCCGCGTCCGAGGAGATGCTAAGGTGGCGAGGCAGTGCTACGTGACTGCCGTCAACACCATTTCATGGATGGAGGGTGCCGAGAAGATGGATGAAGAGATGGCGAGGCCGGAGGGGCCAGGAGAAGAGGTGGAGAAGAGAGAAGTAGGAGGAAAGGGCGATGCTCGAGAGGTCGAGTTGTTGGAGGTCGCTCGTGAGGAGCAGGAGGTCGAGCCGGAGGAGGCGGAAGGAGCTGCAGAGGAAAAGGCCCGGGAAGAGAGGCGAGAAGCAAAAGGCCAGTGGAAAGAGCCAACCCGGCTCGAGGCGGCAGAAGAGGTGGTAGAGATGGAGGTTACCACCCAGGCAGGAAGGGTGGAGAAGGTGCGGATCAGCGGGGGCCTCGGCCTGGAAGACCAGAGAAGGATGCTGAAGTGCATCCAGAAGAACGTGGACATCTTCGCATGGAGCGCAGCGGACATGCCAGGCATCGAGGCGGACGTGGCTTGCCATCGTCTCAATCTCGATCCAGAAGCCCGCCCCATCCGGCAGAAGAGAAGGACTATAGCTGACAAGCTCGAAGGACCGATCCGCGAGGAGGTGGCGAAACTCCTCGAAGCAGGTTTTGTAACGGAGATCCAGTATCCAGGCTGGGTCTCCAATGTCGTAATGGTAAAAAGGGCTGATGGCCGCTGGCGTATGTGTGTGGACTTTTCATTGTTAAATAAGGCCTGCCCTAAGGATTGTTATCCCTTGCCTCGGATCGACGCGCTGGTTGACTCAGCCGTCGGTTTTTCTGTGATGAGTTTTTTGGATGCTTTTTCAGGTTATCACCAAATAAGAATGCACCCCCCGGACGTCAGAGATGTCTCATTCATCACCAGGGAGGGATGCTACTGCTATAAGATGATGACCTTCCGGCTGAAAAATGCAGGAGCAACCTACCAGAGGATGATGGATCGGGTATTTAAGAAGCAGAGGGGAAGGAACCTGGAGGTCTACGTGGATGACCTTATGATAAAGAGCAAGTGTGTGAGCTCTCACATCCGGGACCTCGAGGAGACCTTCGCCACCCTACGCAAGTACAAGATGCGCCTGAACCCCCTGAAGTGTGTGTTTGGGGCCAGCAAAGGGAAGTTCCTGGGGCACCTTCTCACCCCCTGGGGGGTAGAACCTAACCCGGACAAGGTTAGGGCTATAATGGAGCTGGGGTCGCAACAAAACGCCAAGGAAGTTCAGCGCTTGACCGGAAGACTCGCCGGGCTGAACAGGTTTCTCTCCCGGGCCGGGGAAAGATGCCCCCCCTTCTTCAAAGCGCTACGAGGCAACCAGAAGTTTGAGTGGACAAGAGAATGCGAGGAGGCCTTTCAGGCCTTGAAAAGCCAACTCACCAAGGCTCCGCTACTGCAAAGTCCCAAAGAGGGGGAGGATCTACATCTATATCTCGGGGTCGGGGCGGAGGCCGTAAGCTCCGTCCTGGTTCGTGAGGAAGGCAAGAAGCAGCTGCCCGTCTACTACGTAAGCAGGGTCCTGAGGGAAGCGGAGCTCAGGTATCCAATTTTAGAGAAGTTGGCCTTTGCCCTGGTCATCGCAGCAAGGAGTGGAACACTCAGGAAGACTAGCAAAATGGTCAATAGAGCTAAGTGAATTCAACATTACCTTTGTCCCTCGATTATCTATGAAGGCGCAGGTGGTGGCTGATTTCATGACAGATTTTGTCGCCGAGATGAGAGAAGACGGAGCCCCTCATCACGTTCCGTGGAAGCTGCTGGTGGACAGGGCTTCGGGCAAGAATTCTCTCGGAGGAGGGGTGGTGCTGGAGAGTCCCCACGGAGTAAAGATAGAGCAGACACTAGTGATACACTTCCCAATCACCAATAACGAGGCGGAGTATGAGGCTGTAATCGCCGGCCTGCGGTTGGCCCGGGAGCTCGGGGTCCATGACGTGGAGGTCCTCACTGACTCCATGATAATAGCTTCTCAGATAAGGGGAGAGTTCGAAACAAGGGAACCTGTGCTCATGAGGTACTTAGCCAAAGTCAAAGGTCTCGTGGGGACGTTCAAAACTTTCTCCATCCGACATGTCCCTCGAGAAGAGAGCACCCCGGCAGATCGGTTGGCAAAATCTGGTCCTCGAGCCGGGGGGACCCTGACGGACCTATTCCGTCCTTCGATTGAAGAGGGAGAGCTCATGGAAGTAGAACAGCGGCCCTCCTGGAAGGATCCCTTCGTCACCTTCCTTGCAACGGGAAAATTTCCGGAAGAAGTTTCGGACCAGAGGCGCTTCCGGTATAAGTCTGCCTACTACGTGCTCCATGAGGGTGACTTGTATCGGAAGACCCTCTCAGGCCTCCTGGCCCGATGCATCTCGGAGGAAGAGGTCCCAAAGATCTTGGAAGAAGTTCACTACGGCGAGTGCGGCAGCCACTCGGGGAGCAGGATGCTGGAAGCAAGGATAATAAGGCAGGGATACTTCTGGCCAACCCTAAGTAAAGACGAGGCAGCCTTCGCCAAGAGATGCCAGAAGTGCCAAATGTTCGCCCCGCTTCAGCTCATGCCAGCTCAGAGGCTAAAGAGTATCACGGCGCCCTAGCCATTCGCCATATGGGGAATGGATCTGGTAGGACCCTTCCCCCAGGCTAGTGGACAGAGAAGATTTCTCCTAGTCATGATTGACTACTTCACAAAGTGGTTGGAGGTCAAGGCGTTGGCTAAGGTCACCTCCCAGGTAATCCGCAACTTCGTATGGGGGGAGATCATTTGTCGACATGGGCTTCCGCAGGCCATAGTCACGGATAATGGGCCGCAATTCGCAAGCGAGGAATTCATCGGCTTCTGTGGCCAGTTGGGGATAGACCTTAGGTTTGCGTCCGTTCACCATCCCAGGAGCAACGGGCAGGTGGAGGCGGCGAATAAGGTCATCGTGAACTTGCTCAAAAAGAAGGTGGAAAATCTCAAGGGGAATTGGGTGGAGCAGCTCCCCTCGGTCCTTTGGGCTTTAAGAACCACCCCCAACACCGCCACGGGAGAGACCCCTTTCAAGCTCTCTCACGGTTGCGAGGCCGTCATCCCCATAGAGTTCGAGGTTATGACACCACGGGTGAAGGTCGCCACAAATGGTGAGGAAGATTGGAGAGCCGAGAACGAGGAGGAGTTGCGGCTCTCCCTCGACCTCATCGAAGAAGCTCGGGATCGAGCAGCCATCCATCAAGAAGAGGTCAAGCGGCGGATGGCCAAGTATTTTGACAGGCACGTCAGGATCAAGCAGTTCGAGAAGGGAGATCTGGTACTCAAGAAGGTCGACGCGGCTGGGAGGTCCGCTGCGGTGGGAAAACTTAACCCCAACTGGGAAGGCCCCTATGTCGTGGAAGAGGCACTAAAGTCCGGGGGGTATCGCCTTCAAAATGTGGAGGGCCAACCCATCAGCCACACATGGAGCGGAGACGACCTTAAACGTTTTTTTCCAGGTTCTCATCTAGCTGGCAGGTCCGAAGGCTCACTCGGTGGCAGGTTCTATGTTCCAGAGGTTGGCCCCGAGAAGACCCGCTGTCCAGGCTCTCATCTAGCTGGCAGGTCCGAAGGCTCACTCGGTGGCAGGTTCTATGTTCAAGAGGTTGGCCCCGAGAAGACCCGCTGTCCAGGCTCTCATCTAGCTGGCAGGTTCGAAGGCTCACTCGGTGGCAGGTTCTATGTTCAAGAGGTTGGCCCCGAGCCGACCCGCTGTCCAGGCTCTCATCTAGCTGGCAGGTCCGAAGGCTCACTCGGTGGCAGGTTCTATGTTCCAGAGGTTGGCCCCGAGTAGACCCGCTGTCCAGGCTCTCATCTAGCTGGCAGGTCCGAAGGCTCACTCGGTGGCAGGTTCTATGTTCAAGAGGTTGGCCCCGAGCAGACCCGCTGTCCAGGCTCTCATCTAGCCGGCAGGTCCGAAGGCTCACTCGGTGGCAGGTTCTATGTTCCAGAGGTTGGCCCCGAGCAGACCCGCTGTCCAGGCTCTCATCTAGCTGGCAGGTCCGAAGGCTCACTCGGTGGCAGGTTCTATGTTCAAGAGGTTGGCCCCGAGCAGACCCGCTGTCCAGGCTCTCATCTAGCCGGCAGGTCCGAAGGCTCACTCGGTGGCAGATTCTATGTTCCAGAGGTTGGCCCCGAGCAGACCCGCTGTCCAGGCTCTCATCTAGCTGGCAGGTCCGAAGGCTCACTCGGTGGCAGGTTCTATGTTCAAGAGGTTGGCCCCGAGCAGACCCGCTGTCCAGGCTCTCATCTAGCTGGCAGGTCCGAAGGCTCACTCGGTGGCAGGTTCTATGTTCAAGAGGTTGGCCCCGAGCAGACCCGCTGTCCAGGCTCTCATCTAGCTGGCAGGTCCGAAGGCTCACTCGGTGGCAGGTTCTATGTTCCAGAGGTTGGCCCCGAGCAGACCCGCTGTCCAGGCTCTCATCTAGCTGGCAGGTCCGAAGGCTCACTCAGTGGCAGGTTCTATGTTCAAGAGGTTGGCCCCGAGCAGACCCGCTGTCCAGGCTCTCATCTAGCTGGCAGGTCCGAAGGCTCACTCGGTGGCAGGTTCTATGTTCAAGAGGTTGGCCCCGAGCAGACCCGCTGTCCAGGCTCTCATCTAGCTGGCAGGTCCGAAGGCTCACTCGGTGGTAGGTTCTATGTTCAAGAGGTTGGCCCCGAGCAGACCCGCTGTCCAGGCTCTCATCTAGCTGGCAGGTCCGAAGGCTCACTCGGTGGCAGGTTCTATGTTCCAGAGGTTGGCCCCGAGCAGACCCGCTGTCCAGGCTCTCATCTAGTTGGCAGGTCCGAAGGCTCACTCGGTGGCAGGTTCTATGTTCAAGAGGTTGGCCCCGAGCAGACCCGCTGTCCAGGCTCTCATCTAGCTGGCAGGTCCGAAGGCTCACTCGGTGGCAGGTTCTATGTTCCAGAGGTTGGCCCCGAGCAGACCCGCTGTCCAGGCTCTCATCTAGCTGGCAGGTCCGAAGGCTCACTCGGTGGCAGGTTCTATGTTCAAGAGGTTGGCCCCGAGCAGACCCGCTGTCCAGGCTCTCATCTAGCTGGCAGGTCCGAAGGCTCACTCGGTGACAGGTTCTATGTTCCAGAGGTTGGCCCCGAGCAGACCCGTTGTCCAGGCTCTCATCTAGCTGGCAGGTCCGAAGGCTCACTCGGTGGCAGGTTCTATGTTCAAGAGGTTGGCCCCGAGCAGACCCGCTGTCCAGGCTCTCATCTAGCTGGCAGGTCCGAAGGCTCACTCAGTGGCAGGTTCTATGTTCAAGAGGTTGGCCCCGAGCAGACCCGCTGTCCAGGCTCTCATCTAGCTGGCAGGTCCGAAGGCTCACTCGGTGGCAGGTTCTATGATCAAGAGGTTGGCCCCGAGCAGACCCGCTGTCCAGGCTCTCATCTAGCTGGCAGGTCCGAAGGCTCACTCGGTGGCAGGTTCTATGTTCAAGAGGTTGGCCCCGAGCAGACCCGCTGTCCAAGCTCTCATCTAGCTGGCAGGTCCGAAGGCTCACTCGGTGGCAGGTTCTATGTTCCAGAGGTTGGCCCCGAGCAGACCCGCTGTCCAGGCTCTCATCTAGCTGGCAGGTCCGAAGGCTCACTCGGTGGCAGGTTCTATGTTCAAGAGGTTGGCCCCGAGCAAACCCGCGATCCAGGTTCTCATCTAGCTGGCAGGTCCGAAGGCTCACTCGGTGGCAGGTTCTATGTTCCAGAGGTTGGCCCCGAGCAGACCCGCTGTCCAGGCTCTCATATAGCTGGCAGGTCCGAAGGCTCACTCGGTGGCAGGTTCTATGTTCAAGAGGTTGGCCCCGAGCAGACCCGCTGTCCAGGCTCTCATCTAGCTGGCAGGTCTGAAGGCTCACTCGGTGGCAGGTTCTAAGTTCTCAAGAGATGATCTCAAGAGCATTCGCATAGACCACGCGCCGGAGAGAGGATCACACCCCACTCTCTTGACTACCTAAGCGAAACCCCGTGATACGCGAATGGTAAGGTTCACTTGGTAACAAGAGATCGAAGGGGAACGACCGACCTAAGACATCTTCGAGCATTCGCGGGGTGGCCAAGACAGTCGCATCACGACCTAACGTCCTAATGAGCCTAACGAGGTGTGGCGGCGAATAAGAAGAATCAACGTCCTAATGAGCCTAACGAGGTATAGCGGCGAATGAGAGGAAAGCTTAGAATAACACAAATGGTAGTCAATATATACATCTTTTAAAGGCACTCGCCCGTTCAAGATTACAGTCAAAATGATAAATGCAAAAAGAGAAAATACAAGAGGCCCTTCTCAAGGATCAACAGATTTCTCGCTTGAAGATCCGTCGCTCTCGCCAGAGTCTGGGATGAGGGCGTCTTCTCGCGGCTCGACGTGATCGTCCTCAGGAAAGGGGATTGGAATGTAAAGCTCGGGGACGACTTGGCGAGCGGAAAGGCGTTCGGCTTCCGCCTTCAGGTATCCCGCTCGCCGCAGCACCTGCAGCGCATGCTTGACAGCATTCTGCGTGTTCTCTTGCATCAGCTGCTCCAACTCGTGATGGGGATAAAAATGGCCCCCGCTCCCCGGGTCGAGTGCTGACGCACCAGCCTCTCGCAATCGCTGGACTTCGGCTTTGGCCAGACGGATTTCATCCTTAAGGTCGGCCACCCGAGCGCGGAGCATCTCGGCAACCGTGGTATCCTGAAAATAATAACAAGGGTAGTAAGAATAAAGTTGTCAATCGGCAACAAGTCACTCGCGGGAAAGGAGAAAACATACCTCTGCGACAGGGCGGTTGGCGAGAAGAGTCTCCGCAGCCGCCAGCTTAGTCTTAAGCTCCATCGCCTCAGTAGAAGCAACGGACCGGGACTCCTCAACCGCCGCCAAGTCCCGCGCTAGTTTGATGCTCCGACGCGAAGACATGTGCGCGAGCTCGAGCGCCCGCAGCATGGCCCTGGCACTCTCATGAGCGAGGACCTGGGTCGTCTCGGCATCATAGACTTCGGCGTCTTCTCGGCCGTAGAGAGCATACGCGATGGCGTAAGCCTCACCGCTGGCGAGATCGCTCTCTATCCACGACGGATGGAGGGTGGAGAGCGAGACCCGGTTAGCATTCCTGTCCCACTTCACCAGGGGAGCCCCCGAGGGGTCCCTGTACTTCTCGCCGCTGGGGAAGTTGCGATGGTCCCTGGGAAGTGGGGGCGGCGGCAGCGACAGTCCCGCGCGAGGGGTGGTCTCTCCTGGCGCACTCGTCCCCAGGGCTTGGATCTGAGCATCCGCCCCGAGGGTCTCGTCCAGGACCCCCTTCCCCTTGGCGGAGGGGGGGGGGGGGGGGGGGGGGGGGGTTTGGGCTTCTTGGAAGAGGAAGAGGTCAGCACCGCTGGCTTGCGCTTCTTTCCGCCAGGCTTGGAGGAAGAAGGTTCCTCCCGACAGGCATCCGCGGCGGCCTGTGCGAGAGAGAGGGTAGACCCGGAGGGACGCGGCGGATGAAGGGGGAAGTGGCGCACACCTGCATAATATAACCAATGGTTCTAGCGAATGATGTAAAAATCACAAAGCGAAAGCGGATGAAGTCTCGAACACTTACCCTCTCCCTGCGGAATGGGTGGAAGCGAGTTGACGTTTCGTCGGAGATGGACGAGATCCATCCCGTGCTCCAGGATGTATTGGTGAAGTTTGGCCTCGTGCCCCCCTAGGGTCGGGGGGCGGAAGGTTGACTCCTCCTCCTGCACCGGCGCGAGAAGAGTGTTCCCCAGGTTCCCGCTTACAAAAATAAAGCGGCGAACCCAGTCATGGTTCTTGTTCGGGAGCCCGTAGTGCTTTAGGGGGCTCAGTCCTGAGAAGAACGAGATACCATGGGTGCAACGGAAGGTATAGAGCTTGCGGAAGACGGGCAGCGAGAACTCGATTCCCTCCTCTCGCAGGTAGCTCGCGTACCCAACCAACATAGCGATGGAGTTGGGGTTGAGCTGGCCAGGCACGACCCCGTAGTACCTGAAGGTCTGGCGGAGTTCCGGCCAGATCGGGAGGCGAAACCCCACCTCGAAATGCTCTAGCGGGATCGCGAGAGCACAAGGCGAGATGGAATTCAGGCGCTCATCCGGCCTGGGCTTTCGCGCCTCGAAACCCGGCGGGACGTAGTCAGCGACGGCAGTCAGGTAGGCCTCCTCAGAGAGGTCGCAGGAATCAAAGACGTGGTTGGCGAATGCGCTGGCGCACTTGGCCCTGCCTTCCGCATCGCCACCCATTTTTGTGAGTAAAGAAGGAAAGAGGAGCAACAGATAAGGAAGAAGCGCGAGTGCTAGCGCAAGGAAAGAGAGCGGATGGTTAGGTATTTAATACGGTGGTTGAAAGACCTATTTATAGAGGGACTAAACGGCGTTTGGACTTTCGAGACCTCGGGTGTGCGGATAGCCATCGCGCCCTCCCGACACCTCGAAGCCCGAGTCGGTCCCTCTCGCCCATTAATGGCAAATGCCCTATGTCTATTCATTCCGCGACTACGCAACGAGGTTGGAAGAGCATCCGGCTATAAGTTATCACTCGGCAATACCCAAGCAAAGCTATGAGATACGAAAAACGAATAAAGAAGCATTCGCAAAGCATAGAGAAATTATTACAGAAAAATAACGTTCAACATTCGCAGCATAAAGTAAGAAAAGAAAACAATAAGAGGGGTGGACGTTGGGTAGGTCAGGTCTCCTCCCAGATCCACCGACCTCGCTTTCGCGACCCAGCTTCCATGGGCATTCGCGGGCGGTAATAAGCGAGTATATTGGTGATCTCATGGGAAGCCAGTTGGAGTTGGTCCCGGGCTCGCGCGGCGTGTGTTCTGGGAGACAACTCCCCTCCCTCACCCCCTAGCCGCTCCACCTTCGCGAGAAGATGCGAGTGACTTCGTCGAAGGTCCTTCAACTCACGCGCGACTCTCAGCCGCACGTCGTCCACCTGGCTGGCCACGTTTTGCTGGATGTGGATGAGCTTCCCCAGGACCTCCGAGATCCGATCCTTCAGGGTCGCGTGATCCGAGGAATCACCCAGGAAGTCAGCAAGGTCCCCAGAGGAAGGGAGAGGCGAGAGCATTCCCTCTCCCCCCTCGTAGTAGGAGTCGAAGGGGGAGGCTTCTCGATAGCCAGCGGAATCACAACTAGGTTAGTGGTGATAAAGTATGCGAGTACAATAGAGGCGGGTGAGTGAACTGACCTGGGGTGGGGTCCGGGTGACCCGAAGGACGAGACGAATGGGGGTGCGTCCCAAACAGCCAGGCGGGAGGTAAGACCTTTCCCTTTCCTGGACGGTAAGGCTGTGAAGAAGGAGCCGGAGCATCCGCACGGTCATCAGCACGGAGAGGCTGATCCAGCTCTCGCTCAGGGGAGACCCTCCGTTCATTCGCGGTGACATCGGGGTTCACCTGAGCAGGGGGACTGGGAGGAATGGAGTCCCGCAGCGGGACGTCAGAGTTGAGGGCTGCGAAAAGGTAATGATTAGTAGCCGACAACATAAAAGGAAAAAGCGAGAAGGTTCACAACTCACGGGGTTGGGGTACAGTCTCCCCAGGAGGAGGCGGAGGAGCAAGATCCAGATCGGGAGGAGGTACTTCGTCCGCAGGAGGTGGCACCACCGCACTGCTCAAAACGGCCCCATGGCCGTCCTCAGGTACCAAAGCCCCCTGCGAATGGTCGGAATAAGCGCAGGGTAAGGGACAGGAACTAAATGGAGACAGGAAGAATCCTCATACCAGCACCGCGAGGTCCGGAAGGGCATCCGCCAGCGTGTTCGCCGGTGGAGTATCCGCCGGAGACTCCGAGGCAGTCTCGCCTCTCTGACGATTCAGCCGAATCGTCTTGGCTCGACGCGAGACATAGGGGGCGCTCGGATCCCGTTTAGACATCAGCCAGGGAGCAAATTTGGATGCCCTGGGGGCCGTTGCAGCTTGAGCCGCAGCCAGGCGGTCGATCATCTCTCGCGAGAGGGGTTTCGCAGAAGGTTTGTGGAAAGACATTAGGAAGTGGAGAAGCTCCGAGCCGAGACAAGAGAGTGGTCCAGAGAAACCTGGCATGAGGGTATATATATAAGGTGGCGGTGGGACCCACGGAATCTTATGGATCCAGTCAGCCAGCACTCACCGAATACAGGATTGGACTGTTCTTTACGACCGTAGGAACCGCTCGTAAAGAGAGGGGATTGTGTACAACCCGTATTCGCCGAGTGGGCCCCCCCCCCCCCAGCCAACTGGCGAAACCTGGGTCGTCCAGATCATTCGCCAGGTCACTCGCCCAGGCCAAGGAAGGTAAAAATGCCCCCGTGTTGGTGGGGGTAGGCCGTAGGAGAGAAGGCGCTAGGCGAGTGGTGCCCTCACGGACCACTCGCCCAGAAGCATGGGCATTCGCCCAGCCAGGCGGGTGCCCAGCGAATGGTGCCCTCACAAACCACTCGCCCAAAGGGCTGTGAGGGGAAAATGACCATAATACCCCTGGTGGGCTGCAAATAGCCCTTCGGAACAGCGGAGTTAGGCTGTTAGCAGACCAATTTGGGGTGCTGTTAGTAAAATTAAAAGGCGGATTCATGTTATCTGCAGACCAACCTAGGAAAATCTATAAATAGACCCTTAAGGGCACCTTGGAGGAGATCCGATTTTAGAGAATCCTCTCCTCTAGGCTAGTTTTGGTTGGCAGCCAGTGCCCTCCAAGGTGCCCGGTTGAGCTTTGGTTTGGGAGGGGAAGCTCTCTAAGATCTTCCGGGTGTGTGGCGAGACCTCCTCGCTTCAGCCTTGGGTCTATTCCGTTTCCAACATCCACCGTCAAGAGAGTCTAGTGAGGGAGAAATAAGCATCGGCTACACCCCCAGTGGGTCCGAACTCAAGAGACCAGTTGCTGGTTTCAACAACATAGAACCTGCCTCCGAGTGAGCCTTCGGACCTGCCAGCTAGATGAGAGCCTGGACAGCGGGTCTGCTCGGGGCCATTTTTGGAGCTTTCGGAGTTTTTCCTACAAGCTGCAGTATCAATCTCAAACACATATGTTAAACAAAATATTCTTATTTCAAAACATTTTCATTACATAGTTTCAGGGATAGAAACGTTTAAGATCGTCACCACTCCATGTGTGGCTGAGAGGTTGGCCCTCCACATTCTGAAGGCGATACCCCCCAGACTTTAGTGCCTCTTCCACGACATAGGGGCCTTCCCAGTTGGGGTTAAGTTTTCCCACCGCGGCGGACCTCCCTGCCGCGTCTACCTTCTTGAGCACCAGATCTCCCTTCTCGAACTGCTTGACCCTGACATGCTTGTCGAAGTACTTGGCCATCCGCCGCTTGACCTCTTCTTGGCGAATGGCGGCTAGGTCCCGAGCTTCTTCGATGAGGTCGAGGGAGAGCCGCAACTCTTCCTCATTCTCGGCTCTCCAATCTTCCTCTCCACTTGCGGCGGTCTTTACCCGTGGTGTCATAACCTCGAACTCTATGGGGATGACGACCTCGCAGCCGTGAGAGAGCTTGAAAGGGGTCTCTCCCGTGGCGGTGTTGGGGGTAGTTCTTAGGGCCCATAAGACCGATGGAAGCTGTTCCACCCAATTGCCCTTCAGATTTTCCACCTTCTTCTTGAGCAGGTTCACGATGACCTTGTTTGCCGCCTCCACCTGCCCGTTGCTCCTGGGATGGTGAACGGATGCAAACCTGAGGTCTATCCTCAGCTGGCCACAGAAGCTGATGAATTCCTCGCTTGCGAACTGCGGACCATTATCCGTGACTATGGCCTGTGGAAGCCCATGTCGACAAATGATCCCCCCCCCATACGAAGTTGCGGATTACCTGGGAGGTGACCTTAGCCAACGCCTTGACCTCCAACCACTTTGAGAAGTAGTCAATCATTACTAGGAGAAACCTTCTCTGCCCACTAGCCTGGGGGAAGGGTCCTACCAGATCCATCCCCCATATGGCGAATGGCTAGGGTGCCGTGATACTCTTTAGCCTCTGAGCTGGCACGAGCTGAAGCGGGGCGAACACTTGGCACTTCTGGCACCTCTTGGCAAAGGCTGTCGCGTCTTTACTTATGGTTGGCCAGAAGTATCCCTGCCTCATTATTCTTGCCTCCAACATCCTGCTCCCCGAGTGGCTGCCGCACTCGCCGGAGTGAACTTCTTCCAAGATCCTTGGGACCTCCTCCTCTGAAACGCATCGGGCCAGGAGGCCTGAGAGGGTCTTCCGATACAAGTCCCCCTTGTGGAGCACGTAGTAGGCGGACTTATATCGGAAGCGCCTTTGGTCCGGAACATCCTCTGGAAACTTTCCTGTTGCAAGGAAGGTGACGAAGGGATCCTTCCAGGAGGGCCGCTTCTCCACTTCCATTAGTTCTCCCTCCTCAATCGAAGGGCGGAATAGGTCCGTCAGGGTCCCCCCGACTCGAGGACCGAATTTGGCCAACCGATCCGCCGGGGTGCTTTCCTCCCGAGGGATGTGCCGGATGGAGAAAGTTTTGAACGTTCCCACGAGACCTCTCACTTTGGCCAAGTACCTTATGAGCGCAGGCTCCCTCGTCTCGAACTCTCCCCTGATCTGAGAGGCTATTACCATCGAGTCGGTGAGGACCTCCACGTCATGGACTCCGAGCTCCTGGGCCAACCGTAGACCGGCGATCACCGCCTCATACTCCCCTGATTGTTGGTGATTGGGAAGTGTACCACTAGTGTCTGCTCGATCTTTACTCCTTGGGGACTTTCCAGCACCACCCCTCCTCCGAGTGAATTCTTGCCCGAAGCCCCGTCCACCAGCAGCTTCCACGGAACGTGACGAGGGGCTCCATCTTCCTTCATCTCGGCCACATAATCTGCCATGAAATCAGCCACCACCTGCGCCTTCATGGATAGTCGAGGGACGAAGACAATGTTGAATTCACTTAGCTCTATCGACCATTTTGCGAGCCTTCCCGAGTGTTCCACTCCTTCGAAGATCTGGCGGAGAGGGTGGTCCGTCACCACTTGAATTGAATGGGCCTGGAAGTATGGCCTGAGCTTCCTTGCTGCGACGACCAGAGCAAAGGCCAATTTCTCCAAAATCGGGTATCTGAGCTCTGCTTCCCTCAGGACCCTGCTCACGTAGTAGACGGGCAGCTGCTTCTTGCCTTCCTCCCGAACCAGGACGGAGCTTACGACCTCTGTCCCGACCCCGAGATATAGATATAGATCCTCCCCCTCTTTGGGACCTTGGAGCAGTGGAGCCTTGGTGAGTTGGCTTTTCAAGGCTTGGAAGGCCTCCTCGCATTCTTTTGTCCATTCAAACTTCTGGTTACCTCGTAATGTTTTGAAAAAGGGGGAGCACTTCTCCCCGGCTCGGGAGAGAAACCTGCTCAGCCCCGCGAGCCTTCCGGTCAAGCGCTGAACTTCCTTGGCGTTCCGCGACGACCCCAGCTCCATTATGGCCTTCACCTTGTCCGGGTTAGGTTCTACCCCCCAAGGGGTGAGAAGATGCCCCAAGAATTTTCCCTTACTGGCCCCGAACACACACTTCAGGGGGTTCAGGCGCATCTTGTACTTGCGTAGGGTGGCGAAGGTCTCCTCGAGGTCCTGGATGTGAGAGTTCACGCACTTGCTCTTTACCATAAGGTCATCCACGTAGACCTCCAGGTTCCTTCCCCTTTGCTCCCTAAATACCCGGTCCATCATCTTCTGGTAGGTTGCTCCTGCGTTTTTCAACCCGAAGGGCATCATCTTATAGCAGTAGCATCCCTCCCTGGTGATGAACGAGACGTCTTTGACGTCTGGGGGGTGCATCCTGATCTGGTGATAACCTGAAAAAGCATCCAAAAAACTCATCACAGAAAAACCGACGGCTGAGTCAACCAGCGCCTCGATCCGAGGCAAGGGATAGCAATCCTTAGGGCATGCCTTATTTAATAATGAAAAATCCACACACATGCGCCAGCGGCCATCGGCCTTTTTACCATTACGACGTTGGAGACCCAGCCTGGGTACTGGATCTCCGATACAAAACCTGCTTCGAGGAGTTTTGCCACCTCCTCGTGGATGCGTGCTTCGAGCTTGCTGGCGAAGGTCCTTCTCTTCTGCCGGATGGGACGGGCTTCCGGATCGAGGTTGAGACGATGGCAAGCCACGTCCGCCTCGATGCCTGGCATATCAGCTGCGCTCCATGCGAAGACATCCACGTTCTTCTGGATGCACTCCAGCATCTTCACCCTGTCCTCCGGGCCGAGGCCCCCGCTGATCCGCACCTCTTTCACCCTCCCCTCCTGGGTGAGAACCTCCATCTCTACTACCTCTTCTGCCGCCTCGAGCCGGGCTGGCTCTTCCCACTTGCCCTTTGCTTTTCGCCCTTCTATCCGGGCCTCTTCCTCTGCGACTCCTTCCGCCTCCACTGGCTCGACTTCCTGCTCCTCACGAGCGACCTCCATCAACTCGACATCCTGCTCCTCGCGAGCGACATCCATATCCTCCTCTCGGGCATCGCCCTCTCCCCCTACTTCTCTCTTCTCCACTTCTTCTCCTGGCCCCTCCGGCCCCGCCATCTCCTCATCCATCTTCTTAGCATCCGCCATCCAAGAGATGGTGTTGACGGCAGTCACATAGCACTGTCTCGCCACCTTAGCATCTCCTCGGACGCGGACCTGGACTCGGCACTATGGAGCTTTAAGCACTGATGGTACGATGAGGGCACGCACCGGAAGGCGCTGATGAGGGGGCGTCCGAAAATGGCGTTATAGCTGCTCGGAGCGTCCACAATGACGAACCGACAGTTTCTTAGGACTCCTCCTAGCGTCACCTAGAGACCGACACCCCCCTCGACCTCCTTCCGTTCTCCTGAGAAACCAAACAACGGTCCATCGGAGGCCTGCACCCTCTTCTTTTCCACCTCCATTGCGTCGAAGGCCTTCTTGAAGATCACGTTCACTGAGCTCCGGTTATCCACCAGGATCCGGGAGAGCGTGAAATTTTCAATCGTCGTCTGAATCACCAGAGCGTCGCAGAATGGATCCTCATAATCTGGCATGTCTTCCGAGGAGAAGGTGAGCTTCTCCGAGGGGTGTGGGATCTGGGAAGTCGACGCGACGTCCCTTCGGAACATCGCCTGGAAGCTCCTCTTGCGAGAGGCCTCTATCCCAACCCCTCCATGAATCACCCCGATTCCACCCCTGGTTCCTGTATCCGTCCTGTCCTCACATCGGTCTTCTTCCGCCTCCGGGAGCATTTCCTCGATCCTGACCTGCTGCCGCCGTGGCTGACCTCTCTCTCTCATCTCCAAGAATTCTGGGCAGGTGGCGGTCGCGTGACCTTCTTCCTGATGAAAGTCACAATAAGGCAACGCCACCCTGCCCCCTCTCCCTGCTCTTCCTCTTCCTCCTCTTGCTCCTCTGCCTCCTCTGCCTCGGCCTACTGCCATAGCTTGCTCCCATGGGGGGTGAGGGGGTCTGGGACCCTGCCTCCACCCCGGATTCATTCCTCCCGCTTCTCTTCCTTGGTACCCCTCTTCCTGACCTCTCGTCGGTCCTTCCTGGTGCCTCCAGCCCAACCTGTTGTTGGGCTCCTGATTCCTCCAATTCCGAGGTGGTCTTTCGAACCCTTGACCCCTGGGTTCATCTCGCCTTCTTCCTTCTTGCTGCCTCACCTCGGGCTCGCTCATTTTTGCCAACCTCCTGTAGAACTCTGGGTTGGCCGCCTCCCCTTCAATCTCTTCTGCTGCTCGCTCCATCAATTCCTCAAAGGATGAAGGGGGCCTTCTTTTCAGGTCCATCTTGAAGAACCCGTCTCGCAACCCTACGATGAACGCCATCTGGAGGGCAAATCCCGGCACCTCCTGCACGAGGTGTACCTCCTCCTGGAACCTATCCACGTAATGTGCCAGGGACTCTCCCTCCCTTTGCCTGATCTTGAAGAGAGCCTCTGCATCCTTCTTCCTCTTTTTTGACGTCGAGAAGCGCAGCCGAAAGCCTCGGCGCAGATCATCAAACGTGTAGATGGAACCCGCGGAAAGCTGGTAGAACCAGTCCCTTGCTTTCTCCTTCAGGGTGGTTGCGAAGAGTCGGCATTGAAAAGCGTCCGACATGGGAAGGATTGATGTCATGTCCTCAAACCACTGCAGGTGCACGACCGGATCCTCCTTGCCGGTGTAGTAGGACATCTCTGGCCCACAAAACCCCTCTGGCACTGGGGCCGAGAGGATCATCTCGCAAAAGGGGCTCCCTTCCCCTGCTCGGCGAATGGTCTTCTCGCGTGGACCCAACTCGCACACCTCTGCACTCGCCAGACTGCTGAACAGCTGCCGCCCCGGGAGATCTCGCGCACTTCCTTCTGCTGGCACCTCCTTCCCCGGCCGCTGCCCTGGTGCGTTCTCGCCGATCTGCAGGGGTGGAACCACGGGGACTGCCGGGGTCTCGCACTTGCTCCTTGCTGCGAGAACTGTCTGCAGGACTTCTCGCTTGAACCTCTCAAACATCTCCAGCCACTCTCCTGTCGCGGGTGGCTGCGAGTGACCTGAGTCAGAACCATTCCCCCCATCTCCTGTCATCGAACCAAATTCAAGATTTTCCTTCACCGGCTACGGTCCACGCTCACCGCACCAAAAATGTTGAAACCTGCAACAGGTCTCTTGAGTTCGGACCCACTGGGGGTGTAGCCGATGCTTACTTCTCCCTCACTAGGCTCTCCTGACGGTGGATGTGAGAATATGAATAGACCCAAGGCTGAAGCGAGGAGGTCCTGCCACACACCCGGAAGATCTTAGAGAGCTTCCCCTCCCAAACCAGAGCTCAACCGGACACCTTGGAGGGCACTAGCAGCCGACCAAAAACTAGCCTGAAGGAGAGGATTCTCTAAAATCGGATCTCCTCCAAGGTGCCCTTAAGGGTTTATTTATAGATTTTTCTAGGCTGGTCTGCAAATAACATGAATCCGCTGTTTAATTTTACTAACAGCACCCCAAATTGGTCTGCTAACAGCCTAACTCTGCTGTTCCGAAGGGCTATTTGCAGCCCACCAGGGGCATTAGGGTCATTTTCCCCTCAAATCATCCTGGGCGAGTGGTCCGTGAGGGCGCCACTCGCTAGGCACCCGCCTAGCTGGGCGAGTGCCCACGCTTCCGGGCGAGTGGTCCGTGAGAGCACCACTCGCCTAGCTCCTTCTCTTCTGCACCTTACCCCCACCGAATCGGGGGCACTTCCTCCTCCTAGCCGGGGCGAATGATCGGGCTGACCCAGGTCTCGCCATCTGGCTTGAGGGACCCACTCGGCGAATACGGGTTGTACATATATCATATTTATTTGTGTATATGATGTAACTTAAAATTATTCTTCCTTCAAAATATTCTTATATTATTATTTATTATGTTTGACATAAATTAAAAGATTAAGATATAATAATTTTATGTAAATATTTGATATAATAGTGGTTATTTTTATTTTTTGATATAGTTATAATTAATTTTTATACATATCTATTATTTATTATAATATTACGGTTCAACCCCGGTTCGACCGGTCCAACCGGTCCAACCGGTCTCACCGGTCCAACCTTGAACCTTTGATCTCACCGATTCGATCTCCGGTCCGGTTCTTAAAACCTTGATTTTCACTTAATTTATAGTGCGATGTTATGATATAATTGGTATTTATAAATTTATTATGAGTTGTCATTTGTTTTCTTCAATGTCTAGAATTCCAGTCCTCCATTAGTGCTTTCCAATCACAGCCTTCCAATCCATTAAATCATTTTGTAATGTAATGCTAATAGTCTACTATCACTATGCATTGTTCCGCTTGTGAAGAATTAGTGTATGTACTCGGTATTTATCTAGTTTAATCTTTTAGATGATTTTTACAAAATAAATTAAATAGTTTTTAATTGGTGCTCGGGTAAAGCAAAAATTCTTAGTTTCGCCAAAATATATATATATATATATATATATATATGTATATGTGTGTGTTATTTCACATCTTAAACATGTCAATTATTGAATTGTAAAGGTGAAATTCAGACAGGTGAACGTATTTTCCTTCTGGAGAATATGGTTTCAGAGCAAACGCTAATTTTTTTTTAAATGCCGTAACTTTTTGCGGCTTTTTTTTTTGAAAAAAATCACTAATGTATCTCAGTTTTCGCGGCGGTCTCTATCGCGACTTTTTTTTCAAGCATCGGGAAAGCATTCACAGCTCTTGAAAAGCGCCGCGAAAGTCCTAAAAACACCTTAGTAGACCTATTTTATTTTAGTGATTTGTTTTAATCTATTTGCAGGTGTTGCAAGTTGCAACTGATGGAAAAAAATGCATTGCTACATCAACAGGTGGAATCCTTCCATATATGAGCACTTATTTCCTTCTCTGTAAGCAAAAAGTCTTAGCATAAAAGCTTATTATATGCCCATTAGTAGCCTACGCAGCGTCTTTGTCAATACTATACATATACAATCATACCATAGCATGTGCGTAGGCTTTTAACATGAGCAATGTTATTAGCATCCCGAAAATGGCTAATAGCCGCCATGTGATAATATCACCCCATAAAATTATATTTTCACACTATGCGGCTATTAGCACACCATCAAAAAAAATTAATTTTTTCAAATGTTTCCAACCACATATTTGTTAATCAAAACCATAACAATACATCAAGAGAGTTCATAATACCTACTTGAACAAAATCTGCAATAATGATTAAAGTTTTTTCACATTTTAGCTAGGTTTCAAAAAACTGAAGCAATTTGGATTGGGGTCCGACATATACCTACTTGAAGCTAACTTGGACTGTGAAACCCTACTTGAAGCCCTCTACAACAATGCCAAGTACAAAATCTGTAAACAAGATTAGGGTTTTTTCAAGTTTTAGGTTTCAAAAAATCTGAATTCGGATTTGTACCATACCTGGTTCAAACGGCCGAAAGATGTAGATGTCAACGGGAGGACCCCTCGAAATGACTGGAGAAGCCAATGCCGACGTGAGGCAGGTGTCCCAAACCGCCGACGAAGTGTAGGAGAGGCGGGAGAAATTGTTAGCCCACCTAGAGAACCCCTCAATAGGGCCGGAGAAGGGTGTGAATCGCTGGAGGAGCTTTCGAAATGCCGGAAAATGGCTGGATCCGCCAGCGATGTGGAAGAGAAAATCGCGAACGCCGGTTTTCGGGAGCGACGAAGAGGGATCGGGTTTGCGTATTAGGGCTTAGAGTGTATTGGGATATAAAGAGGGGTGCTATTAGCAGTGTTATTAGGAGGAGAAAGTTCAAAAAAAAAGTGAGAATTTAATTATTTTAGGGCTGCTAATATCCAAATTCGAGGTGCTATTAACAACGCTCTTTAACATTTATGCGTACCAGAACCCAACATTCACTTTATATTTTTCATGAACTACTCTAACCGGGCCCTTCCAGCCAGCGGCGGAGCCAGAAATTTCGTTCAGGGGGTGCTAATTTTTTTTTTATATTTTTAATTCAAATTCAGGTTTATCAATTATGAATAATCCAAAATAAATTTAAGCAAAATAACAATATTTAAGTATAAAGTCACTTACATTGTAATACATGCTCAAATTTGTACTCTCCTGTTCTTCATTGCTTGAAAACGCTTAATAATTGCTTCGTTATCAACATCTTTGAATGTTTCTCTCTCAATATATGTCAGTAAACTGTCATTAAGCCATTCATCATTCATCCGATTGCGCAATCGGGTCTTTATAATCTTCATAGCAGAAAATGCCCTTTCAACAGTAGCTGTTGCAACTGGTAGCAATAATACCAATTTTATCAGTGAATATACCAAAGGATATGTGATATCCAGCTTCATTCTAACAAACTGTTTAGCAAGATCACTGATACCATTAAGATCAGAAAACTCAACACGTGATCTGACGTCTAAAACATAAGTCTCAAACTGACTCTGAAGTGTCATAAGCTGAATTTGAGAAAAGTCAGATGGATAAAATTTTGCTAAACGTAACAATTTCTGTATGTCAAATGCTGAGAAGTTTTCACTTGGATCAAAGCATGCCATGCAAATGAGTAGTTCAGTGTTGACCTCGTTAAATCTGTGATTTAACTCATTAAGCTGTAAATCAATTACTGAATAAAAAACATTAACCCGATAGTGATGCAAATTTGTTCTCTCTTCAACCTTACGACGTGACCTTCCCAAAGCTCGAAATGAAGCATTCATATCCAAAGATTCTATTTGATGTTTGGTACAAAATAGATTCACTTCTGTTATCAGACTTTCCCATCCATTGTCCCTGAACATCTGTAGTTGAGCCTTTGTTATCTTTACCAAATGCATAACATTAACAATATTCTGATCTTTCTTTTGTAGAGCTTGTGACAAATCATTTATCATTCCTAGAATAGTTTTCATCATATGTAAATTGAAAACAAATTCGTAAGTTTGCACAAAAGTAAGAATAGAAGATGCTTCAGCTCTTTTTTTAAAATCTGTGCCACTCAATCGAATATCATCAAGCACATCTACAACGGAAGAAAACATGAGTATCAAGCTTAAGATTGAATTATAATGTGAACTCCAACGAGTATCACCTGCTCTCTTGATATTAGCTTCTTGATTTAAATCATGTCCACTACAGATTTCCCCATTACTCAGTCCTGCTGTGATTCTAGCAACTTCTTTTTCTCGAAGACTATCTCTTCTTTGACATGATGCTCCAACAATATTAGAAATACTGGTCATCAAAGAAAATAACATTGCAATTTGACAATCATTATTTGCTACTCCAATTAATGCTAGTTGTAACTGATGGGCAAAACAATGTACATAATGAGCAGATTCATTTTCCCTCAGTATTAAACTTTTAAGGCCATTATAAATACCCTGCATATTACTGGCTCCGTCATATCCCTGCCCTCTTAGCCTTGAAATAGATAATCCATGAGTGGAGAAAAGCATGTCTAATGCTGTTTTTAATGATAAAGTAGTTGTGTCACTGACATGGATAATAACAAAGAAACATTCTATAACACATCCCTTTTTATCCACATATCGAAAAATAATAGCCATTTGTTCTTTAATTGAAATATCCCTTGACTCATCAATTAAAATTGAAAAAGGTTCTTCACCAATTTCCAAAATTATTTTTTCTCTAATTTCACAAGCAATAACACTCACAATTTCTTTTTGAATTTGTGGTGATGTTAGCTTCAGATTTTTCAGGTGCATTTCTTAAAGAAACACTTGATACATTATCATTGTGATCCGCTAACCATTCTAGGAGCTCAAGGAAATTTCCTTTATTTGTAGAAGTCTCAGATTCATCATGTCCTCGAAACGGTAAACCTTGTCTCAAAAGAAATCTTACAACATCAATTGATGCAATCAATCTAGTACGATAATCGGCTTTCGAACTATCTGATTGCTTAGTGAATGCAACTGTAATGTGAGTTTTTTGATCTATAAGCAACTGACATTTTCGCAAGGCAACATTATGTGCACTATCAAATGCCCCAACATGCTTCTGTAGTTTTGAAGTTTTTTTTCAATAAGACCATCCGGTCGTAGCAAATATATTTCCTCCACTTTGTTCCCCATGATCAACTCTAAATAAATAACAACATAGACAAAAGGCGGCATCTTTAGAAACGCTATATTCTAACCAATCACCGTATAAGTTGAACCAATCTCCAATAAAACGTCGTGGATCTTTTCCAAAATAAGTCCATTTAAATTGATGGTTACGAGGCTGGCAAGGACCTTTTAACCAATAAGCTCTTCTAACTTGGTCGCGCATGTTCACATGAAAATCAGATATTATAGGGCGTAAACCAGGATCAGATATTATTTCAGAAACATCAAAATCTTCTTGAAGTCTTTTGGAATTAGTGAATGTACTTGATTCACCAATGTTATCTTTATTAACACAAGAACTTCTTGGAATTTCTGGTGATATTTTAATACACGGACTTGGAACAATCTCCGGATTTGCATTATCAACGCATGAATTTTCCAAGGTTTTCATTTTTTTCTTGAAATATTTTTCCATTAGAATAACTTTCTTGTTGCTAAAGCCTGAATTAATCCATAAAACAAGTAAACAGCAACATTAGAAAAATTCTAATAACATGAAACCTAAAACAGGAGTAACAGAAAAATATCAAAGGAGTCGGAAGACGGCGGGGGGCTATTCAGTGCTCCCAATCACTCGTCGCTTCCGAAATATTATCATTCACCAAAATACCAAATTAATATAGAAGAATCACACAAGGGAGAGGTGAGAGGAATCGTTACCGAAACGAGTAGCCGGAGTAGGAGACGCCGAGAGGCGAGAGTAGACACCGAGAGGCAGCCGAGAGGCGAGAGGTCTTCTTCGCGAGTAGAACGACGATGAGTCGAGGAGGGAACGACGATGAGTCGAGCTGTCGAGGAGGTCTTCTTCGGGAGGACGGCGGAAGCGGCGGGATTTTAGGTCTTCGGGAGAACTTGATTATAGGCGCCCGGGCGGGATTTTAGGTCTCGCTAAATAAATCGAACTGACAGCGGTTCTTAAGGAACCGCTGTCTATTCTTCCCGCGCGGAAGAATAGACAGCGGTTCCTTAAGAACCGCTGTAATTCTGTAAATTTTTCAGGGGGTGTGGCCGCACCCCCTGACTCTACAGTAATTCCGCCGGTGCTTCCAGCTTCCTGTTTTAATTCCTACACCATAATCCTGAACCCCTTTCTACATCCGGTCCAAGCCCAGCCCCCTTTCTTGCAGTATAAGCTTTGATAATTTGCATTTGTTACAATTAAAATCCTTCTTTACATTGAAATTTAATCTATAATTTGAGAAAATGTTTTAGATCAGCTTCCTTCTTTTTGTGGCTTTTATGAAAAGACTGCACGAAGTTTAAGATCATGCTATATATGAGGCTTTTCTAGTAAGCACTAGATTTAAGAACTTGGATCATTTCAATGACATGGAAGCGACAACATAATTATATATGTTTCCATTTTCTATTGCTCTGTTTTTCTTGGAAAAAAGTCAAATCATACCCACATACGTTTCCAAATATGAATTTTCGTACAGATTGATTTTTGAAATGTTGATTTGTTATTTTACTTATAATTTCACGTTATTTGAAGAAGGCTTCCCGAGAAGATGGTATAGGATTGCTGCTTGCTATATATTGGTATATTACATATCACCATCAGAGTTTTGGGTGTTTTTAGGACTAATTGCATTAAATTTTAAATATTTTCTTTGCCAAGGTGTACATAAATTTTTACCCATGATACTACTTGTAATGCATATAGTATTTGTCCTTATTTTCGTTGTTTTAAATGTTGGGCACTTTTGAAGGCAAAATAAAAAGTGCGGATTTGTCTCTTTTGAAGGCAAAATAACATTTATTTTTGAAAAGTTTGGTTATTGCATTTGGTAAACAATCAAGCGACATATATTATTTCCGATATAATGGTCTATGAGATAATAATGAACATTTTTTAACTTAAAACTTTTTCCGAAAAACTTAAAACTATCGCACCGTGGATGCCCTAAGATGTTGATTCATTCCGCACTTGTTGTTTTTTCTCCCCGTTGATGATTTCGAGCTTTTCCCAGTACATTCCCGAAATGAGTAACATCTTGATACAACCTGCTTGTATTCCAGCAAATAACTCCAGCAACACAGTGAAATGAATGCAGGAAAATCAACCTTGGGAGATGAAACTAACAGAAAAAGCTGATACAGAATCCCACACAATGCTGTCCACGGACAGCAGCAACACAGGTGAAGGAAGCACTCTTCACTTCAGCCACATTCACAAGGTTCAGAAAACATAAAAACATACTAGGGCAACAACAACTATTTTAAAGCAACAACAAAAGGCAAATCTATCCCCTCCAAACTTAGATATTACTCTTTTGAATTCCCGCAAGCCTTTTCACGTGCCTTTGCCGCCTGGGAACGTATCATTGCCTCCCCCATCAATGGTTCCTTGTCCGCAAGGAACGGGAAATGTGGGTAGCGATTTTGTAGGAACCATAGATCTTCCCACGTTGCGTCTTTCTCCGTTCCATTGTGCCACTGAATCAATAGCTGCGTTATGATCTTCCCCTTGTTTGGAACCACGCGCCGCCCGAGAACACGCCAAGGCTCAATTAACAGATTCCCCTTGATTGTCACTGAGGTTGGCAGGGGAAGAGGCTGATTTGGTAACTCGCCCATATGCTCCCGCAGTTGAGAGACATGAAAAGTATGGTGTATTTTGGCGTTGGGTGGCAAGTCCAACCGGTAAGCTACCGGGCCGATTTTCTCCATCACCTGAAACGGTCCAAAGAACTCAGGAGCAAATTTGTGGAAGGTGTGGGTGCGCATGCTCGTCTGTCGGTCTGGTTGAATTTGTATGTATGCCCATGAGCCCACGTCAAGTGAGCGTTCCCGCCGCTTCTTGTTAACAATTACCCGCATCCTATTTTGAGCTTGGGTCAAATTGAACTTCAAAAGTGTGATGACCCTTTCTCTCGCCTCCAAGGAAAGATCCACCTCCTCCATGACGGTTGCCCCTTCTATGTAAGGTGTGTGTAGAATCGGCTCTTGCCCATACACCACTTCATAGGGGGTCATTTTGGCGGCGCTATGGAAGGTTGTATTGTACCGCCACTCCGCTAAGGGTAGCCATCGCGTCCACTGTCTCGGCCGTTCGAAGCATATGCATCGCAAGTAGCTCTCCAAACATCGGTTGACCACTTTCGTTTGGCCATCCGTTTGTGGATGATATGTCGTAGAGGTTCAGTTGCACCTGCAAAATGCGAAACAACTCTTGCCAAAATTGACTTAGGAACACCGTGTCGCGGTCACTTACAATAGAAGCCGGTAACCCATGCAAGCGGACAATTGAATCCAAGAAGAGTTGTGCGATGACCTCCGCGGTATAGGGATGAGTGATGACGATAAAGTGCGCATGTTTGCTTAGCCGGTCCACGACCATGAGTATTGTGGACTTGTCGTTGCTTTTAGGCAACCCCTCAATGAAATCAAGAGAAATATCCCGCCAAACCCGCTCGGGGATAGGCAGCGGTTGGATCAAGCCCGCTGGTTTGCGATGATCTGACTTGCATCTTTGGCACACACTACATTTTTGAATATAAGTGTAGACCTCCGGCTTCATGCGCTTCCAAAAGAACATCCGCTTCAATCTCTTATACGTGGCGGTGATACCTGAATGTCCGCCCACCACGCCATCATGAAAAAGTCGCAGCAACTTAGTTTTCAATGCCTCGTCCCGACCCACCACCAACCAACCGTCCCTTCCTCTTGAGGATGTCGTGCCTCCAATGATAGTTCGGTTTGGCGTCCGTGTTGGCCTCCTTCGCCTGTATAAATTTCTGGATATGAGAATCAAGGTCCAGGAAGCCTTGATCTTATCTAAAATATCAGATGTATTATTGTAGCGTTTATAACAGCAACTGTAAATAAATAAACGCTACTATAACATATCATACCTATAATATCCGTTATTTTGTCGCGGTTACAAAAACGCTACCAATTTCATGCATCAAGCTATCACCCAGTGCATCGCCAAAACAAATAAAAAACCCGCTATTTCAAAACCCTAGCAAATACTCCCCAAGAAACCCTCTGATGGCTCCGACCATCCCGTGCATGATGATGTTCGCCGCTACAACCTCCGCTCGTGCATGATGATGTTCGTCGCTACAACCTCCGCTCGCGGCCGCGTCGCCGCAACATTCAAGTTATTGAAGATATCCGCTACCCACTACAACAAAACATGTTTATGAACACACTACTAGAAAATTAAATTTTAGCAACACATTTTTTGCCAGGGTTCAAAAACCATGGCTAATACACTAGTATTAGCCACATGATGAAAATCGTGGCTAATAGTAGTTTATTAGCCACGGTTTACAAAAGCGTGGCTAAAAGTCCGATTATTAGCCTCGCCATATCAATTCGTGGCAAATAATATTGTTATTAGCCACGGTTATTTTATGCATATCTAATAATTATATATTAGCCACCAAAATCGTGGCAAAAAGTTCTCACTAGCCCTAAAAATTATTTTATGGGGCTCTGATCTCTTTCCCGATACGCTTTCGCACGTTCTACTTTCTCACTCGCTTCTTCTCCATCGATGCTCGACGACGACGACCTTTGCTCCGGGGACAAAGGTTCCCATCCCTTGTGGCTCCTCAATCGGATGCGCAGGATGGGTGAGAGAGATGCGCCATGCAAGGGGAAGGTCAGAGTTGGGCAAGGCAGGCGAAGCGGACATGAGCGGGTGGTTAGAGCTCCTGCAATCCTCGACAAAGTTACTCGAGAAAGATGCACCATCGATCCAGTCCTCCCCAGGTTTCACCGCTTTTTTCCATCTCTCCCCTGCGATCCCTCACGTTACTTTATCCAAATCTCTGCTCGTCACAGAAAAATCTGGACCAATTGGAGTCTCTCTCGAAGAAGCTCAAGGCTAAAACCCTAAGGGACGAGACCCCCTCTCAGTCCATTGCCGCTATAAGGTACTCTCATTCCATTGTTTAAATTCCTGTAGGTTGTTTCCTGTGCTGGTTTTGAAGGTGTCGATCCCCATCTATGGCATCGGCCTGAAGAAATCAGTCCAGAAGTGACCCTTGGATAAACCGACAATAGTACCCTGTGAGGCCCAAAAATCCTCGTAACTTCTTGAATGAGGTCGGCTCCGGCATGTGAGAGGGTCAGTGGCCAAGCCCGCGGAGGAAATTAAATGGCCAAAATAGTGAATTTGTTGGAGGACAAAATTACACTTGTTCCTCCTAAGGCATAGTTGATGCGACCGGAGAGTACGAAACGTGAAGTCGAGGTGATGAAGATGGTCTTCCCAAGACTTGTTAAAGATCAAGATGTCGTCGAAGAAAACTACGAGAAATTTCTGTAGTTGTTGCTCAAACACCCGATTCATCAACCCTTGGAACGTAAATGGAGCGTTAGTTAGGCCGAACAGCATAACTAAGAACTCATATTGCACTTGATGTGTTCGGAATGCTATTTTATAGACATTTGTTCCGCCATTTTGACTTGGTGGTAGCCCGCTCGGAGATCCAATTTGGAGAAAAAATGGCCCCATTTAGTTCATCCAACAACTCAATTATCGGAATGGGAAACTTATTTTTAACTGTGTGTTTGTTCAATTGCATGTAGTCGATGCACATGCGCCACGTGCCATCACTCTTTTTTTACTAACATTACTGGCGAAGCATACTGGCTGGAGGAGTGGTTATAATGCGCACGACATGCATTTCCAATCGTTCAATCTCAGATTTCTACAGCGGTGGGTAACGATACAAATGTATGTTGGCGTGAATCAGTTCCTCCTTGAGAGGAATATGGTGATATTGCTCCCGAGCTAGAGATAGGCCGACCGGGTCGACGAATAGGTCTTCAAATTCAGCGAGCATCCCCTTCGGCTGGTGTTCGGCCTCTATAGGCAATGTTGGTTCCGTGAGGATGCACGGAGATTGGAATGGGATCGTCTCCGGTTGGGCGGGCTGGTTGCATGGCTTGATAGTACAGAGTGATATCATGCTTAGTTGGCCCAGTTTCGCCAACAATTTGTCCATCTGTTGTTGCTTCATCATGGTGCCGGTGGGATTCTTGGTGCCGCGTATTATCAATGTCTTCCCATGACTTGTAAACTCCATAGTGAGATTGTTGAAGTCCCATTGAATCACTCCCAAGGTAACCAACCATTGGATCCCTAGGACCACCTCACACCCACCCAAAGGAAGAAGTAGCATGTCGGAGGTGAACATGACTCCTTGGAGGCACCAGTGAAAGTCCGTCACTTTGTGCGAGCTGGAGAGATATTGTTCATTCTCCACTGCCACGTTAAAAGGTGCAATTGGAGTCAACCGACATTGCAGTCGTGCGACCGCCGTACTGTACAAAAAGTTATGTGTACTCCCCGAGTTGATTAACACATTGATCGGTTGGCCTTGGTAGGACGCGATGGGGCGTAAAGTGTAATAGTGGGGGATGCTCGTCAAGGCATAGACGGATAGGTGGGGGCCGGTTGATCCTCTGCCTGGTCATGGGGAGCAAGCCACTCCTCTTCTTGCACATCGAGCTCTTGTTCCATTTCATAATCCTCTGATAGGACCTCAATGGCGTACGATTGTCTCCTGCCTGGACATTTGTGGCCCACCGTAAAGGGACTGTCGCACCAAAAACAAAGTCCTTTGACGTCTCTCATCCATTTCAGCTGAGGTGAGCCTTCTACCTTGTCGTGGGCGTGTCAGCGGGACAGCAGGAATTGCTGGTGGTGGCGGGGGTGCTGTCCACGGAACGGGTGTTGCGGGTTTGGACGGAAACTGAAATGTCGGGATCGAACCGCTTTCCCCTCGGATGGGAAAAATTGGAGTAGTGGTGGGCTATGTATCCAAGGGTAGACGCTTGCTTCCCAGTGCATCTCGGTGCTCCTGTAAGCGAGCGTGGGAGAAAACCTCCAAAAGCGTTTTGGGTTGGAACATCCGCACTCCATATCCGACCTCATCGCGGAGACCATCCAAGCAGAAACTGACCGCATGCTCCTCCGAAATGCTGACTCTATGCATGAGGAGGTTGAACTCGTCGAGGCAGGCTTGCACCGAGGTGAGTTGGCGGAGGTTTATCAGCTCACTCATCGGGTCGGAGAACAAAAGCGATCCAAAGCGATTTTGCAATACTTTACAATACTCCTCCCAAGTTGGCCAATCAAGTGTGATACGCGCCTTCATGTACGTCTGGTGCCAGTATAACGCCTTGCCTTCCAAATGAATCGAGGTGAGCTTTACCTTAAGTGTAACGGCCCAAAACATTTAAGCTAAGTTGAAAGAGACGTAAATGAATAAAATCCCCGATGATGAAAAAGAAAACATGTTTATTTTATATTCCGATGTTGAAATAAAATTCGGAAATTGATGTAATTGGAGGTGGAATTATATTTGGTTTAGTAGCCAAGTGGGCTAGTTATTGGTTGATTTGGCTAGTTATTTGGCCTAGCTGATTTTGGGCTGGCTGAGGGCTTTGCTGATGCTTCTTATTATTATATTTATGATTATTTTATCCCTTAGGCGGTGGATTTTCAGCCTTTCCTATTGAGGGTTTATCCCGATATTTGTTTTTTGTAACTTACCGCCTCCTCCTGGAGCCTTGCTGCCCCTCTCCTTCCTTGCTCCTTCCCGTGGTTGTGCTGGGAGCCCTGTTTAGAGCTGACTGTCACGCATCTGTATTTGGGGGTTAATACGCGGGAAGATTCCAGAGAAATCCAGAAGCTTGTACATGGGAAGATGCTAGAAAGTTCTACATAATTCATGATCATGTATATACTAGATTTGTATAGAATACTCTAGAATGGTAGTGGTCTAGAATCTTCTGTGCTTTGGAGGGAAACCTCTTTGGGGCCTATAAAAGGGGAAGGCCCCTTATTTTTAAATCATCCAAGTTTTGAAGAAACAATAGAGTTCTTTGAGTTTCCTTTGCAATTGTGAGTTCTCTTGAGTTCTACTTTGCATCCTTTCTTCATCACCACCTAGTTCTTGCAGGAGAGGTTGACTTAGCTTGGCTACGTGGAGTGGCAAGGAGGAGCTAAGGCCGCACAGGAGCTGGTAAGAAGACAAGTCCGTGACAGTTGGTATCAGAGCCAGGTTGCTCAAGTTCGTGGCTGGTGTCCGAGAAGACTAGATGGCTGGTGAAGGGAACAACAACTCAAGCATGGTAGATGAACGTGGCAGAGGGGTCATCCCTCAAGCCGAAAAGAAGAAGCGAGGCCAAAGCAAATCTCGTGAGGAAGCACACTTGGATCGTGTGTTGGTGGATTGGGACAAGCACATGACGGAGGTGGAGCAGGACCACCTAAATGTTCGCGGAGAACTTGAAGCTGTCAAACAAGCGCTACCGGCTCGCGGAGAGATGGAACTTTTGATGACCGAAGTTCAAGTATGCATGGATGCTCATGCGGAGCTGAAACAAAGGTTTGATCAGAAGGAAGATGACTATGAGGAGCGGATCGCATTCTTGGAGGAGTAACTAGTCATATGCAGAAAGGCTATTACAAACAGTGGCAATGGTGGGGTTGTGACCAACCCAAAAATTGATGTCCCCAAGCCCCAACCCTTCGCCGGAAATAGAGATGCCAAGGAGGTTGAGCACTTCCTTTATCAACTGGAGATGTACTTTAAAGGGATCAACCTTGTAACATCCCCAATCCTTCTAGACCACTAGTTGGTATTAGAGCATGGGTGGTGTGCAGAGTGGCCACTAAGGCCTTTTGATCAAGTGGAGTGTGCTAAGTGCACACCAAGGGCACAAAAACTAACATAGTCCAATGTCACTCCCTTAGGCCAACTGACCCTCAATTCACCAAATTGACATCCCCCATACCACCCTAACCACTAAGGAAGACCATAACCATGGAAATTGCACTTGGGTGGGACCCGATTGCATGAATTTGGTCAAAGTCAAATATTGGTCAGCATTAACCAAACTAAGTCAATTAGGGTTCAATTGACCCCAGATGTTCAAATTAACCTTACCACCACACTCTAAACACTTCAAGGAACTCATTGGACCTGAGACCCCCATCCCTTGGTCAACCAGTTGACCAATTTGACCAAGGTCAACTCTAGCTTAATTTAGGTCAAAATCATACCTTAAGGCTAATTTAGCCCAAATGGGGCCCCACCATGGACCAACCAATGTTGGGTGAAGATAAGGGACCCATGACCCCTAAGTGGGGTCAACCCACTCACCTTGTTGACCAAAGTCAACCCTAGGTCAATCATGGTCAACATAGCCAAAAATAAGTGACTTAGCCCTCAAACACTTGAACCAAGCTCAAACCAAGTGACCCCACCAAATATCTTCATCAAGTTAATACCCTATGGCACCTGGTTATGAAAGGCAAAGGTCACATGTGTGCATGATTCATTAAAAAGCAAAAGGAAGAGAGAGAGAGTAAGGGGACAAAAAGAGAAAGCAAAAGCTTGACCACCTTTTCACCCAAGCCAATCACTCTTGGGGCTTGGGAAATGTCCTGGCTGATTGCTGGAGGAGCAGGAGGTAGCAGGGTGTGGCAGCCATGGTGATAACCATGCAAAATCGTGAGCACCTAAGTTCAAAACCTGGTATACACTCCTCCCCACCCCATTCTATCCATCCCATTAGCTTCAGAAGCTGGCAAGAAGTCGAAATCGACCCTTGGATCGAAGCTTTTCGTGGAGAATGAAGGAAATGGGCAAGGTCGCCGGAGAGGAGCACTTCCATGGCCAACCGCCGCCGCCGCCGCCAAGCCCTCTATAAGGTTCATTTCTCCTCCTCTCCCTCTATGCTAGCTTCCTACCTCTTTAATTTGAAGGATAGGTCTCAATTGAGCCGAATCCAAAACCTCAAAACCATGGAAAAATGTGATTTTCGGCCATGCTAGGATCGCCGGAAAACGCCTCCTCCGGTCGCCATGTCGCCGGGAAGTTGTAGCCCCGACCACCACGAAGGTGGTGGAGGTGGTGGCCGGCCGTGGTGGCCACCAGGTGACCGGGAAAAGGAGGAGCAAGTTGGCCAAGCTCGGGCAAATCCCAGCCGTTGGCTGGAGGAAGAAGATGAAGGGGGAGGGTCGGATCTGCTTTAAGATCTGTGCAGATCCTATTTTCTTTGTATTAATTTAATTCAAAGCTTGGATTTTCTGCCTCTATTTATCAGTCCACTTCAAATATTAATTAAGGCCTCTTAATGGCTGAATTAGAAAAAGTGCCCGACATGAAAGTTGTAGGCCTTGGTCTTGAATTTCATTAGGGCTTAAGTTATTGTCATTCGGTGACCCACAACTCCCTGGGGAGCTGTTTTACTAGGACTGGTCCTACACTTAGTCAGTCCACTAAAATAATTACCTAGCCCAAACCCCTCAAGCTTTGAAGCTGAGCTTTTAACCATGGGTAGGTATACCCATGTGGCACCCCCTGCCCAAAGGACAGGCCTTGATGGGCACTTTTACCTAGGGTTTTTGTGGTAACTAGAGTTTTTAAGTTATGTTGATTTTTGGAGCATATGATGTCCTAATGACACCAAACTTTGGTGGCATGCTCTTTAGTACATGTGTAGTGCCTGCCTCAATTTTCACTCCATTTGGAGTTGATTTGCTATGGAAAATGGGAAACCCTAAGGAGGGCCTTTAAGGGTCAAATTAGGGCTTAGGCCATTTTGAGGAGTTGAGTGAGTTAGCCTCCTCCACCTTGATGATTATGTAGGTATTGATATACAAATGCATGTAACACACCCTAATGGAGCCTTTGGAGCCATTAGGGTGGTGTGTCCTAAAACCCTAAGGGTAAACCCTTAAGGTTGCAATTTTGTGGCATGTGAAGGACATAGGACCAAGTGTCCTTTCCTTGGCTTAGAACTTAGTAGACATGTTATTAAGAGCATAAAATGGCTTAGTTAATTTAATGAGAATTTTTAGAGTCATTTTGGTATTTTTCCTCTTTATAAATGAAATCGCCACTTTTCCTTGAATAAATAAAATCCATGGTCATATGACCTTGTATGGCTTTGGAAATTTAGCAGTGGTTGTATTGGGATGAGAATAGGCTATGACAATTTTAGTATGATTCATTGAAGTGTTATCCCTTGTGGAGGAATTTTTAAGTGCTTACTAGCTTAGAGGAATTTAATTATAAAAAATGTCAAATCATTGGGTACAATTATAAAACTTGGTTATCTGTCATTTTATGTTAATACATGCCCATGATAATTATTTGGAAGCTTGTAAATTTGTATTTCTTGTACCTCATGTAGAAATTGGTATTTACAACACTTGGAAGTTAAATCATTTTAAAATGTCAAATCATATGGTAATGACACAATCCGTTGACAGAGGACTCTAGATCCCCATCTGGACACTTGGTAATTTTTGTACAATTTTCAGATGTGAAAGACTTTTTTTTCCTAATTATAGTGGCATTTTGGTAATTATACAACTATGATGATTTAGTAGGCCAAATGACATCCTAGGGTCATGGAGCTCAGTGAACTACCTTGATATGGGATATTACCTTACTGATAATTTCAATGTAGCATGTAGAAGCATTTTGAGGGTAGTTCATGTGTAATTTGACTTAAGGCCTGAACTACTTTAAATTATAATAAATACCAAATTAATATGCAAAATTATAGAAATTGGAACATACCTTATTAAGGTCATTGGGAGCCTAGGATAATTATACCAGACCTTGGTGATGAGTTTTTAGAAGGATTCCCTTATATGAGGTTTGAGGTTAGTTCAACTTAGTGGTCTGTGATTAGTAAAAACAGAATTTTGAATTTTAGACAATTCAGACCCCTAAGTAGTGTTTAGAAGTTATATTGGGAGCCTAGGATAATAATACCAGACCTTGGTGATGAGTTTTTAGAAGGATTCCCTGTGAGGTTTGAGGTTAGTTTAACTTAGTGGTCTGCGATTAGTAAAAATAGAATTTTGAATTTTAGACTGTTCAGACCCCTAAGTAGTGTTTAGATCTTATATCCATTCAGTATTTGAGTGATAACTCACAATGATTCAAGGAGGGTCAAACCTAGGGTTAGTAGTGAGTTTGTGCTAGGGTCAGTGTATGAGGTATGGAGGTACGTCCAACCCAATTGGGCGGGACGGGTGTTGAGCTAAGTCACTTTAAGTATATGAAATAATGAGGGGTGAACCAAATGTTAATCACCAACTAAAGTAATTGTCTTGAGGAGGACGGTGGGGTTGAGCCCATTGAATCCGTAGTACCGTTGGGAACCCCTTTACGGGGTACACCGCGGGAAGTCCAAGATTCACCCTAATATAACACTAACTAAATTGTAGGCAAGAGTAGCCTAAGTTGGTCTGCAAACTAGTATGGATCTCCTTCGGGAAGGAGATGAGTTGGATCAACTTGTGTGTTAGTCCCTGAGCCGAAAGCTCGGGTGGACTTGTTAACACCGGTTACTTATTCAAATAGTGGCGAGTCTTCAGTACTAGGCTAGTCGTGTCACCGACGGTAGTACGTTTACTCAGGTGAGGGTGAGGTTTAAAGGGCCGGTAAGTTTGAGTACCGCGGTCTGGAGGACAATCCATAATAACCCACCCCGACTTTAAAGTCTGGTGGATTCTAGCAAGAGTACGCAGGAGCTCCGCTGTGGTGTTCTTAGCGTTGAGGCATACATGAGGTCTATGTTTGGTAGTGACCATACCCGCCTAGGATGTGGAGTGCCTGATCCACTGCCACCGTGAGCCACGACGGTCGGTACCCGAAAGGTTGGTTTCCTTTCAAACAAATTGGGAACTATAAAGGTCTGTGCGCATAGAGTCGTGTGGGTGAGTCACATTGCATAAACACATTAAGTCATCATAAGCATAGCATAGCATAACATACACATTAGCATACCCCCATCATATAAATTAGTATGTGCTATTTTATATGATGGGTTACCTGGACATCTTAACTTATATGTCGTATGGGCGTTCATATAAGTTAAGGTACGAATCTGTGATGGTAGATTAGTTTTACTTACTGCACCGCATTTTTATTACTGGTTTACTTCATGCTCTACTTTACTGTCATTTATTTGCACTATACTGCTAGCTAGTTTTACTGCTTTTCCTATACTTGCTAGATTAGAGCCATGTCACCTCTTTCCTTGTTTACCCCTTGTTGTCCTCCGCTTCTTCCTCCCGCTCGGTTACTAGGAGTCGTGGAGGGAGGCGAAGACAAAACGACTTAGTCTTTATGACTAACGGTCGGTTGTGACCGCAGGAGTCCGAGGAGACGGAGTTGTCCCGCGCGCAGCTGGATGAGATGGCAGGACTTGAGCAGCGGATGTAGCGTGCTACCACGACGCCACAGGTTGATGATTAGATAGTTAGATTTTAGTATTTGAGAGTTTTGTAGTTTTCGCTTATTGTAGAGAGTGAGAGTACTCATTTTGGATATGTATCGGGCTTAAGCCCCTTTTGCTTGTACTGTCTCTTTTTGGACATTTTTGTTTCATTATATATCTATATGATGTTGTGACACGCGGACATGCCTTTAATTCTGTAGTTACTTTTGGCATATATTTACTTATGATCGTATAGTCGGCAATGTCGGTGCTGAGCGGGGTTAGCCAACCCGAGTGTTGGTGACACCGCAAGGCAGCGATTCTGGGCGAAGATCCACCTCATCCGTGCGATGCGGGGAAGGTTCGAGTTTTCATGCACCCGAACGGGTTTTGAGAAAAGAGATCTTACAAATGGTATCAAAGCGAGGTCCACAACATACTGGGTCACCCCGCTCGAGTGTAGTTTGCGGACAAACTATGCAGCGGAAGCTGTGGTGTGCCCATGTATGAAATCACATAAAACAGTCCACTAAGCAGCAAGTTAGGTCAAAATTTGACTTACTTAGACAATTTAGTGACGCTTCCTAGTCTAAAGAGCGACCTCGGGTCTAGATTTGGTTGAAGGTTAAGGATACCCAACGTAACTAAAGGAAGAAGTTAGTATAAGTCTAGACGTTGAGACTTTCACGCTAAAGTTTACGCTTTACTACCAAGTGGTAGGACCATCTCGAGGAGATCGGGTGTCGGTAGCCTTCCTTTAGAGTAATAGAAGACCCATAAGCATAACTCCCTAACCATAACTTGATAATACTCATTACAGTACGTTGAGGCAACCACCATAAAATACAAGAGGTCGAATTGGAATTTGAATTTTTTTTAAAAGGCCCCCTCTCCTAGTTAATCATATAGGGAACTCGGAAAAGGTAACATAACTTATAACATTGGGAGCCTAAGTCTTAGCATAACAATATGTCTCAGGGTAGAACACCAAGTCAGAGAATATATGTCCTAAAGTTTATGTACGTATGTAAGATGAATATACCATAGAAGTATTGAAGAGACTTAGCCCAAATCGGTAGGGGCTTATCCTTTATTTATTGGGCTAATAAAATACCGATTTGGATTGCCCCCTAGACTTTATTTAGAAAGTGTTGTGACATTTACGTAGTAAGCTCGAGGTTTGGAGTATTCAATGATACTCGGGTGATGACGAGACCTTGTTCTTACACTTTTGGTTTGTGGACCAACCCCCCTTAGAAGTTTGAGACCCTTGGAGAATTACGTCACCTTAAATAGTTGGAATTGTCTATACCAAGTTGTGACCGCTATAGTTTTTCTGGCAAGTTAGGTGAATAGTGCACTTCAAGCGTGAGCGGGTACTCATCTTATTGCTCCAAGGCTGAATCTAAGTCGACAAAAGTGATCAACTTGTTAATCATTTGGTTATACGTAAAGGGTTGTCCAGTGTATGAGCATAAGACTCTCGGAATCAAGAAAGTCAGGTTAAGAATTTAGGGAATTTCACTAACTTCCTGATCCAAGCAATGTTTTCTTGTCTTTTATAAGGACGTTTGGTCATCAAGCTCTTACCAGTCACAAGGAAAAACGTCATAAACGGCAAATTCAGTGCAAGACCAAGTAAGATTTAGAATGGATAGAAGTAAGACTGGGCTTTAAGTTCTCATGACCATAAGAAATAATCAGTTTATTGTAACAAACTTACAAGTGTATTGTTGTAAATACACCTTCTTAACCTCGAGACATCGATTTGTACAGTTATCGGAACAATTAATAAACATTGACGTCCGATCAAATGTCTCGTTTTATCAAGTACTGAAAACAAGAAGAATACCAGGTTTAGTAGCTTGGGATAAATGTGTCACAT
The DNA here is from genome assembly GCA_033032865.1 of Dactylorhiza incarnata. Classification (NCBI taxonomy): domain Eukaryota; kingdom Viridiplantae; phylum Streptophyta; class Magnoliopsida; order Asparagales; family Orchidaceae; genus Dactylorhiza; species Dactylorhiza incarnata. Next base: position 9,553,189 of record JAWHQI010000011.1, read on the forward strand.
CGTGAAATTTTGAAGATTGGAATCAAGTTTTCGCAAGTTAAAAATTACAACTAGAGTTTCTTGCACTTCAGGGCTTTTAAAGGTAACTTTTTTTTTCAGATAGTATTTTTAATTAAAATTCAAGCCCTCTCCTTGGTGTAAATTTTAGTTAAGATCATTTTACTCTTAGAGTTGGTTTATGTATAACCAGGGAGCTTAGGAAGGTGACTCTTTGGATCTTATAATATGATGATAAAACTATTTAGGGCTAAGTGGAGGATCTTACGATGTTCGGATCTCGGGAAAAATGACAACGACCATCATATACTAAAATGTTGAGGATTTGAGAGTTAAAACAAATGGTTAGGTGTTGTTACTATCAACTCCCGCTTGAAACTATTAATATTACCTGATGATATTTTTCGACGTAATTTTTGGACGACACAACTAAGAGAAGGGTCGTTATGATGAAGTCTTTAAGTCATAGTTTATAGCTTAAGTGAGAAGAGACCACTTGACTTTGGAAGCTTAGCCCACTCAATATTGGAAATCTAAAGTGAAATTTGACGAATGATATATTGAAGTTATATAATTTACATACAATCCTCCGATCTTAGGAACCAGAACTTACAATTTCCCCAAAAATTATAATCGCATTTATGAAGATTCAAGAATAAGGGAGACAGGTTTGATTTCCAGATATAAATGGTGAAACTCCTCGAGGATTAATGGGTTTTAATGAGACACCCTTCGTGTTGAAATCAAATTGTGTCAAAACATGTCATGATAAAAAGGGTTTTACCCTCGTGAGTTATGAACCAAATGGATATGGAAAGTAGTTGGGAGTCATTTCACGATCATCAGTTTTAAACTACAGACGTTATGTGCCTCAGAGAAAAACGTGGAGGATATTTGCATTTATTTAACGTGAGGAAGCGTTAACCTCATGTAACATTCGTAGGACATAAGAGACTCTGGCCCAAGTGTAATCAAAGTTTATATTATTACTTTGTAGCTGATAAACCTGACCTTGTATCCGCGGAGTCGGAAACAGTTTATCAGCAGAGACCTCATATGTTAAGGGATAAGGTCTCTTGGTGTAGGTGGTGGTGAACACCTACGTGTAAAGGAATCGTATAGTGAAGAATCAGAATAGACAATGATGGTTGGCTAAATGATCGCGTCCTGGCCAATCGGTTTATGAGCAGAGTATTAAGTAAGCATGGTTCGTGAATATAACCTTATGAAGTTAAGTCGAACTCGAAGGATTTCGGTGCCACCTAGCGCGGCTTGATAGCATAAATTAACCCTGTAGGGTCTTATGTATTACAGATAGATCTTCCTCCAGGGGGTGTAGTGATTTCGGTAACACCCACACCTGGTTAGCTTGTTATGATTTTGAAGTGTTTATTTCCTATTTATTACCGGGATGGAGCAAGTAGAACCCGCATTGTGATTAATGGCACGATGGTCTGAGCGGCGGGATAAAACTTCAATTAACCCCTGGTAGGAATATTGCTGACAATCTTAGCAAGGAATAGTAGAAGTGCGATGAGAAATCTTGGCAAAGACTGTTGCTCCAGTTTGAGTTCACATATAATAGAGGTCCGAGTTCTTCCGTGGAAGGAGATTCTGATGTCCGATTATTATAGTTCAACCATGGGCAAGAGGGGCACAGCTGGGTGCCCTTGGACTTCATGCAACAACGTTTCCCAGAACTCATCACCTCAGGTGCAAATTAAACGTCTTTGAAATCCTTTAAGTACTTGCAACCTGTAGACCCGAACCTAAATTTCGAGGACGAAATACTTCTTTTGTTTATTGGGATTTGTAACATCCCCAATCCTTCTAGACCCCTAGTTGGTATTAGGGCATGGGTGGTGTGCAGAGTGGCCACTAAGGCCCTTGGATCAAGTGGAGTGTGCTAAGTGCACACCAAGGGCACAAAAACTAACATAGTCCAATGTCACTCCCTTAGGCCAATTGATCCTCAATTCCCCAAATTGACCTCCCCCATACCACCCTAACCACTAAGGAAGACCATAACCATGGAAATTGCACTTGGGTGGTACCGGATTGCATGAATTTGGTCAAAGTCAAATATTGGTCAGCATTAACCAAACTAAGTCAATTAGGGTTTAATTGACCCCAGATGTTCAAATTAACCTTACCACCACACTCTAAACACTTTAAGGAACTCATTGGACCTGAGACCCCCATCCCTTGGTCAACCAGTTGACCAATTTGACCAAGGTCAACTCTAGCTTAATTTAGGTCAAAATCACACCTTAAGGCTAATTTAGCCCAAATGGGGCCCCACCATGGACCAACCAATGTTGGGTGAAGTTAAGGGACCCATGACCCCCAAGTGGGGTCAACCCACTCACCTTGTTGACCAAAGTCAACCCTAGGTCAATCATGGTTAACATAGCCCAAAATAAGTGACTTAGCCCTCATACACTTGAACCAAGCTCAAACCAAGTGACCCCACCAAATATCTTCATCAAGTTAATACCCTATGGCACCTGGTTATGAAAGGCAAAGGTCACATGTGTGCATGATTCATTAAAAAGCAAAAGGAAGAGAGAGAGTAAGGGGACAAAAAGAGAAAGCAAAAGCTTGACCACCTTTTCACCCAAGCCAATCACTCTTGGGGCTTGGGAAATGTCCTGGCTGATTGCTGGAGGAGCAGGAGGTAGCAGGGGTGGCAGCCATGGTGATAAACATGCAAACTCGTGAGCACCTAAGTTTAAAACTGGGTATACACTCCTCCCCACCCCATTCTATCCATCCTATTAGCTTCAGAAGCTGACAAGCAGTCGAAATCGACCCTTGGATCGAAGCTTTTCATGGAGAATGAAGGAAATGGGCAAGGTCGCCGGAGAGGAGCACTTCCATGGCCAGCCGCCGCCGCCGCCAAGCCCCCTTTAAGATTCGTTTCTCCTCCTCTACCTTTATGCTAGCTTCCTACCTCTTTAATTTGAAGGATAGGTCTCAATTGAGCCGAATCCAAAACCTCAAAACCATGGAAAAATGTGATTTTTGGCCATGCTAGGATCGCCGGAAAATGCCTCCTCCGGCCTCCATGTCACCGGGAAGTTGTAGCCCCGACCACCACGAAGCTGGTGGAGGTGGTGGCCGGTCGTGGTAGCCACCAGGTGGCCGAGAAAAGGAGGAGCAAGTTGGCCCAGCTCGGGCAAATCCCAGCAGTTGGCTGGAGGAAGAAGATGAAGGGGGAGGGTCGGATCTGCTTTAAGATCAGTGCAGATCCTATTTTCTTTGTATTAATTTAATTCAAAGCATGGATTTTCTGCCTCTATTTATCAGTCCACTTCAAATATTAATTAAGGCCTCTTAATGGCTGAATTAGAAAACGTGTCCAGAATGAAAGTTGTAGGCCTTGGTCTTGAATTTCATTAGGGCTTGAGTTTATGTCATTTGGTGACCCACAGCTCCCTGGGGAGCTGTTTTACTAGGACTGATCCTAAAATAGGTCAGTCCACTAAAATAATTACCTATCCCAAACCCCTCAAGCTTTGATGCAAAGCTTTTAACCATGGGTAGGTATACCCAAGAGTCACCCCCTTCCCAAAGGACATCCCTTGATGGGCACTTTTACCTAGGGTTTTTGTGGTAACTAGAGTTTTTAAATTATGTTGATTTTTGGAGCATATGATGTTCTAATGACACCAAACATTGGTGGCATGCTCTTTAGTACATGAGTAGTGCCTGCCTAAATTTTCACTCCATTTGGAGTTGATTTGCTATGGAAAATGGGAAACCCTAAGGAGGGCCTTTAAGGGTCAAATTAGGGCTTAGGCCATTTTGAGGAGTTGAGTGAGTTAGCCTCCTCCACCTTGATGATTATGTAGGTATTGATATACAAATGCATGTGACACACCCTAATGGAGCCTTGGGAGCCATTAGGGTGGTGTGTCCTAAAACCCTAAGGGTAAACCCTTAAGGTTGTAATTTTGTGGCATGTGAAGGACATAAGACCAAATTCCTTGCCTTGGCTCAGAACTTAGTAGGCATGTTATTAAGAGCATAAAATGGCTTAGTTAATTTAAAGGGAATTTTTAGAGTCATTTTGGTATTTTTCCTCTTTATAAATGAAATTGCCACTTTTCCTTGAATAAATAAAATGCATGGTCATATGACCTTGTAGGGCTTTGGAACTTTAGCAGTGGTTGTATTGGGATGAGAATAGGCTATGGTAATTTTAGTATGATTCATTGAAGTGTTATCCCTTGTGGAGGAATTAATAAGTGCTTACTAGCTTAGAGGAATTTTATTATGAAAAATGTCAAATCATTGGGTACAATTATGAAACTTGGTTATCTGCCATTTTATGTTGATACATGCCCATGATAATTATTTGGAAGCTTGTAGATTTGTATTTCTTGCACCTCATGTAGAAATTGGTATTTACAACACTTGGAAGTTAAATCATTTCAAAATGTCAAATCATATGGTAATGACACAATCCTTTGATAGAGGACTCTAGATCCCCATCTGGACACTTGGTAATTTTTGTAGAATTTTCAGATGTGAAATACTTTTTTTCCTAATTATAGTGTCATTTTGGTAATTATACAACTATGATGATTTAGTAGGACAAATGACATCCTAGGGTCATGGAACTCAGTGACCTACCTTGATATGGGATATTACCTTACTGATAATTTCCATGTAGCATGTAGAAGCATTTTGAGGGTAGTTCATGTGTAATTTGACTTAAGGCCTGAATTACTTTAAATTATAATAAATACCAAATTAATATGGAAAATTATGGAAATTGGAACATACCTTATTAAGGTCATTGCGAGCATAGGATAATTATACCAGACCTTGGTGATGAGTTTTTAGAAGGATTCCCTTATGAGGTTTGAGGTTAGTTCAACTTAGTGGTCTGCGATTAGTAAAAATAGAATTTTGAATTTTAGACAATTCAGACCCCTAAGTAGTGTTTAGAAGTTATATTGGGAGCCTAGGATAATAATACCAGACCTTGGTGATGAGTTTTTAGAAGGATTCCCTTATGAGGTTTGAGGTTAGTTCAACTTAGTGGTATGCGATTAATAAAAACAGAATTTTGAATTTTAGACTATTCAGACCCCTAAGTAGTGTTTAGATCTTATATCCATTCAGTATTTGAGTGATAACTCACAATGATTCAAGGAGGGTCAAACCTAGGGTTAGCAGTGAGTTTGTGTTAGGGTTAGTGTATGAGGTATGGAGGTACGTCCAACCCAATTGGGTGGGACGGGTGTTGAGCTAAGTCACTTTAAGTATATGAAATAATGAGGGGTGAACCAAATGTTAATCACCAACTAAAATAATTGTCTTGAGGATGACGGTGGGGTTGAGCCCATTGAATCCGTAGTACAGTTGGGAACCCCTTTACGGGGTACACCGCGGGAAGTCCAAGATTCACCCTAATATAACACTAACTAAATTGTAGGCAAGAGTAGCCGAAGTAGGTCTGCAAACTAGTATGGATCTCCTTCGGGAAGGAGATGGGTTGGATCAACTTGTGTGTTAGTCCCTGAGCCGGAAGCTCGGGTGGACTTGTTAACACCTGTTACTTATTCAAATAGTGGCGAGTCTTCGGTACTAGGCTAGTCGTGTCACCGACGGTGGTACGTTGACTCAGGTGAGGGTGAGGTTTAAAGGGCCGGTAAGTTTGAGTACCGCGGTCTGGAGGACAATCCCTAATAACCCACCCCGACCTTAAAGTCTGGTGGATTCCAGCAAGAGTACGCAGGAGCTCCGCTGTGGTGTTCTTAGCGTTGAGGCGTACATGAGGTCTAGGCTTGGTAGTGACCATACTCGCCTAGGATGTGGAGTGACCGATCAACTGCCACCGTGAGCCACGATGGTCGGTACCCGAAATGTTGGCTTCCTTTCAAACAAATTGGGAACTATAAAGGTCTGTGCGCATAGAGTCGTGTGGGTGAGTCACATTGCATAAACACATTAAGTCATCATAAGCATAACATAGCATAACATACACATTAGCATATCCCCATCATATAAATTAGTATGGGCTCTTTTATATGATGGGTTACCTGGACATCTTAACTTATATGTCGTATGGGCGTTCATATAAGTTAAGGTACGAATCTGTGATAGTAGATTAGTTTTACTTACTGCACCGCATTTTTATTACTGGTTTACTTCATGCTCTACTTTACTGTCATTTATTTGCACTATACTGCTAGCTAGTTTTACTGATTTTCCTATACTTGCTAGATTAGAGCCATGTCAGCTCTTTTATTGTTTACCCCTTGTTGTCCTCCGCTTTTTCCTCCCGCTCGGTTCCTGGGAGTCGTGGAGGGAGGCGAGGACAAAACGACTTAGTCTTTATGACTAACGGTCGGTTGTGACCGCTGGAGTCCGAGGAGACGGAGTTGTCCCGCGCGCAGCTGGACGAGATGGCAGGACCTGAGCAGCGGATGTAGCGTGCTACCACGACGCCACAGGTTGATGATTAGATAGTTAGATTTTAGTATTTGAGAGTTTTGTAGTTTCCGCTTATTGTAGAGAGAGAGTACTCATTTTGGATATGTATCGGGCTTAAGCCCCTTTTTCTTGTACTGTCTCTTTTTGGACATTTCTGTTTCATTATATATCTATATGATGTTGTGACACATGGACATGCCTTTAATTCTGTACTTACTTTTGGCATATATTTACTTATGATCGTATAGTCGGCAGTGTCAGTGCTGAGCGGGGTTAGCCAACCCGAGTGTTGGTGACACCGCAAGGCAGCGATTATGGGCGAAGATCCACCTCATCCGTGCGATGCGGAAGAGGTTCGAGTTTTCATGCACCCGAACGGGTTTTGAGAAAAGAGATCTTACAAATGGTATCAAAGCGAGGTCCACAACATACTGGGTCACCCCGCTCGAGTGTAGTTTGCGGACAAACTATGCAGCGGAAGCTGTGGTATGCCCATGTATGAAATCACATAAAACAGTCCACTAAGCAGCAAGTTAGGTCAAAATTTGACTTACTTAGACAATTTAGTGACGCTTCCTAGTCTAAAGAGCGACATCGGGTCTAGATTTGGTTGAAGGTTAAGGATACCCAACGTAACTAAAGGAAGAAGTTAGTATAAGTCTAGACGTTGAGACTTTCACGCTAAAGTTTACGCTTTACTACCAAGTGGTAGGACCATCTCGAGGAGATCGGGTGTCGGTAGCCTTCCTTTAGAGTAATAAAAAGACCCATAATCATAACTCCCTTACCATAACTAGATACTTCTCATTACAGTACGTTGAGGCAACCACCATAAAATACCAGAGGTCAAATTGGAATTTGAAATTTTTTTGAAAAGGCCCCCTCTCCTAGTTAATCATATAGGGAACTCGAAAAAGGTAACATAACTTATAACATTGGGAGCCTAAGTCTTAGCATAACAATATGTCTCAGGGTGGAACACCAAGTCAGAGAATATATGCCCTAAAGTTTATGTACGTATGTAAGATGAATATACCGTAGAAGTATTGAAGAGACTTAGCCCAAATCGGTAGGGGCTTATCGTTTGTTTATTGGGCTAATAAAATACCGACTTGGATTGCCCCTAGACTTTATTTAGAAAATGTTGTGACATTTACGTAGTAAGCTCGAGGTTTGGAGTATTCAATGATACTCGGGTGATGACGAGACCTTGTTCTTACACTTTTGGTTTGTGGACCAACCCCCCTTAGAAGTTTGAGACCCTTGGAGAATTACGTCACCTTAAATAGCGGGGATTGTCTATACCAAGTTGTGACCGCTATAGTTTTACTGGCAAGTTATGTGAATAGTGCACTTCAAGCGTGAGCGGGTACTCATCTTATTGCTCCAAGGCTGAATCTAAGTCGACAAAAGTGATCAACTTGTTAATCATTTGGTTATACGTAAAGGGTTGTCCAGTGTTTGGGCATAAGACTCTCGGAATCAAGAAAGTTAGGTTAAGAATTTAGGGAATTTCACTAACTTCCTGATCCAAGCAATGTTGTCTTGTCTTTTATAAGGACGTTTGGTCATCAAGCTCTTACCGGTCACAAGGAAAAACGTCATAAACGACAAATTCAGTGCAAGACCAAGTAAGATTTAGAATGGATAGAAGTAAGACTAGGCTTTAAGTTCTCATGACCATAAGAAATAATCAGTTTATTGTAACAAACTTACAAGTGTATTGTTGTAAATACACCTTCTTAACCTCGAGACATCGATTTGTAGAGTTATCAGAACAATTAATAAACATTGACGTCCGATCAAATGTCTCGTTTTATCAAGTACTGAAAACAAGAAGAATACCGGGTTTAGTAGCTTGGGATAAATGTGTCACATCGTGAAATTTTGAAGATTGGAATCAAGTTTTGGCAAGTTAAAATTACAACGAGAGTTTCTTGCACTTCAGGGCTTTCAAAGGTAATTTTTTTTTCAGATAGTATTTTTAATTAAAATTCAAGCCCTCTCCTTGGTGTAAATTTTAGTTAAGATCATTTTACTCTTAGAGTTGGTTTATGTATAACCAGAGAGCTTAGGAAGGTGACTCTTTGGATCTTATAATATGATGATAAAACTATTTAGGGCTAAGTGGAGGATCTTACGATGTTCGGATCTCGGGAAAAATGACAACGGCCATCATGTACTAAAATGTTGAGGATTTGAGAGTTAAAACAAATGGTTCGGTGTTGTTACTATCAACTCTCGCTTGAAACTATTAATATTACCTGATGATATTTATCGACGTAATTTTTGGACGACACAACTAAGAGAAGGGTCGTTATGATGAAGTCTTTAAGTCATAGTTTATAGCTTAAGCGAGATGAGACCACTTGACTTTTGAAGTTTAGCCCACTCGATATTGGAAATCTAAAGTGAAATTTGACGAATGATATATTGAAGATATATAATTTACATACAATCCTCCGATCTTAGGAACCAGAACTTACAATTTCCCCAAAAATTATAATCACATTTATGAAGATTCAAGAATTAAGGAGACAGGTTTGATTTCCAGATATAAATGGTGAAACTCCTCGAGGATTAATGGGTTTTAATGAGACACCCTTCGTGTTGAAATCAAATTGTGTCAAAACATGTCATGATAAAAAGGGTTTTACCCTCGTGAGTTATGAACCAAATGGATATGGAAAGTAGTTGGGAGTCATTTCACGATCATCAGTTTTAAACTACAGACGTTATGTGCCTCAGAGAAAAACATGGAGGATATTTGCATTTATTTAACGTGAGGAAGCGTTAACCTCATGTAACATGCGTAGGACATAAGAGACTCTGGCCCAAGTGTAATCAAAGTTTATATTATTACTTTGTAGCTGATAAACCTGACCTTGTATCCGCGGAGTCGGAAACAGTTTATCAGCAGAGACCTCATATGTTAAGGGATAAGGTCTCTTGGTGTAGGTGGTGGTGAACACCTACATGTAAGGGAATCGTACAGTGAAGAATCAGAATATACAATGATGGTTGGCTAAATGATTGCGTCCTGGCCAATCGATTTATGAGCAGAGTATTAAGTAAGCATGGTTCGTGAATATAACCTTATGAAGTTAAGTCAAACTCGAAGGATTTCGGTGCCACCTAGCGCGGCTTGATAGCATAAATTAACTCTGTAGGGTCTTATGTATTAAAGATAGATCTTCCTCCAGGGGGTGTAGTGATTTCGGTAACACCCACACCTGGTTAGCTTGTTATGATTTTGAAGTGTTTATTTCCTATTTATTACCGGGATGGAGCAAGTAGAACCCGCATTGTGATTAATGGCACGATGGTTTGAGCGGCGGGATAAACCTGTAATTAACCCCTGGTAGGAATATTGCCGACATTCTTAGCAAGGAATAGTAGAAGTGCGATGAGAAATCTTGGCAAAGACTGTTGCTCCAGTTTGAGTTCACATATAATAGAGGTCCGAGTTCTTCCGTGGAAGGAGATTCTGATGTCCGATTATTATAGTTCAACCATGGGCAAGAGGGACACAGCTGGGTGCCCTTGGACTTCATGCAACAACGTTTCCCGGAACTCATCACCTCAGGTGCAAATTAAACGTCTTTGAAATCCTTTAAGTACTTGCAACCCGTAGACCCGAACCTAAATTTCGAGGACGAAATACTTCTTTTGTTTATTGGGATTTGTAACATCACCAATCCTTCTAGACCCCTAGTTGGTATTAGGGCATGGTTGGTGTGCAGAGTGGCCACTAAGGCCCTTGGATCAAGTGGAGTGTGCTAAGTGCACACCAAGGGCACAAAAACTAGCATAGTCCAATGTCACTCCCTTAGGCCAATTGACCCTCAATTCACCAAATTGACCTCCCCCATACCACCCTAACCACTAAGGAAGACCATAACCATGGAAATTGCACTTGGGTGGGACCCGATTGCATGAATTTGGTCAAAGTCAAATATTGGTCAGCATTAACCAAACTAAGTCAATTAGGGTTCAATTGACCCCAGATGTTCAAATTAACCTTACCACCACACTCTAAACACTTTAAGGAACTCATTGGACCTGAGACCCCCATCCCTTGGTCACCTAGTTGACCAATTTGACCAAGGTCAACTCTAGCTTAATTTAGGTCAAAATCACACCTTAAGGCTAATTTAGCCCAAATGGGGCCCCACCATGGACCAACCAATGTTGGGTGAAGTTAAGGGACCCATGACCCCCAAGTGGGGTCAACCCACTCACCTTGTTGACCAAAGTCAACCCTAGGTCAATCATGGTCAACATAGCCCAAAATAAGTGACTTAGCCCTCATACACTTGAACCAAGCTCAAACCAAGTGACCCCACCAAATATCTTCATCAAGTTAATACCCTATGGCACCTGGTTATGAAAGGCAAAGGTCACATGTGTGCATGATTCATTAAAAAGCAAAAGGAAGAGAGAGAGTAAGGGGACAAAAAGAGAAAGCAAAAGCTTGACCACCTTTTCACCCAAGCCAATCACTCTTGGGGCTTGGGAAATGTCCTGGCTGATTGGTGGAGGAGCAGGAGGTAGCAGGGGGTGGCAGCCATGGTGATAACCATGCAAACTCGTGAGCACCTAAGTTCAAAACCGGGTATACACTCCTCCCCACCCCATTATATCCATCCCATTAGCTTTAGAAGCTGGCAAGCAGTCGAAATCGACCCTTGGATCGAAGCTTTTCGTGGAGAATGAAGGAAATGGTCAAGGTCGCCGGAGAGGAGCACTTCCATGGCCAACCGTCGCCGCCTCCGCCAAGCCCCCTTTAAGGTTCGTTTCTCCTCCTCTCCCTCTATGCTAGCTTCCTACCTCTTTAATTTGAAGGATAGGTCTCAATTGAGCCGAATCCAAAACCTCAAAACCATGGAAAAATGTGATTTTCGGCCATGCTAGGATCGCCGAAAAATGCCTCCTCCGGCCGCCATGTCGCCGGGAAGTTGTAGCCCCGACCACCACGAAGGTGCTGGAGGTGGTGGCCGGCCGTGGTGGCCACCAGGTGGCCGGGAAAAGGAGGAACAAGTTGGCCCAGCTTAGGCAAATCCCAGCCGTTGGCTGGAGGAAGAAGATGAAGGGGGAGGGTCGGATCTGCTTTAAGATCCGTGCAGATCCTATTTTCTTTGTATTAATTTAATTCAAAGCTTGGATTTTCTGCCTCTATTTATCAGTCCACTTCAAATATTAATTAAGGTCTCTGTTGGAACAACCCTATTACTGATTTGGGCTAGGATCACTATATGTTGATTAGGATCTGTATTTACCCCAATGTATAGCCTTAGGGTCAAGTTTTAGGCTGATTAGATTAGCAGAACTTAGGAAAATTCAAGCTCAACACATGGCGAGTGGTGTTCGACGAATGACCAGATTCGTTCGACAAATTGCTTCCAGCAAACTGAAGAAACTCACAGTTCCAGCGGTCAACAAATTCTAAGCCAGCGCTCGACAAATGACTGGCAGCGGTCGACAAATTCTAAGCCAGCGCTCGATAAATGACTGGCAGCGGTCGACAAATTCTAAGCCAGCGCTCGACAAATGACTAGCAGCGGTCGACGAATTCTAGCCCGCGCTCGACAAATTGCTTTCTGATGTTCAGACTTATATTCTCAGTGGATGTCAGTTCTCTGAACACAAATCAGCAGAATAACGGATATATTTATTTCTCCTTGGACGTATTCAAGCAGCCAAGTAAGGATATCTTTCTTATTTATTATATCCTTATATTCCTTCTATTCCAAGAAGAAGAATAGCCGTTGACATTTAATGCCAAGGCATCTTTCTCGACAAGAGGAATTGAAAGGACCTGCCAAAGTCGTGTTTGGGTGGCTACCTAGTTCCAAGAAGGATTTAAGTCAGAAAAATATATTCCTTAAATAGACAAAGGATTTGAATTTGAAATACGACAAGCTATCAAAAAGAAATAGAGATCAAGTATTATTTCTCAGAAAAACAGAACAGAAGCAGTTTAAGAAGAAGAAGAAAATATATTTTTCTCCAGCATTCTTCCTCAACAAAGAAGCATCCTCTTCATTCTGAGAACAAGATTCAATCTCTCAGATCTGCTGTAAAACAAAGTCTTTCAAGAGCAACAACAATATGAAGATTAACTTCTTCCAGATAATCAGCTACAAAGACTTCTATTTGTGAAAGCTCTGTCCTCAAAGCTGTCATCAACTCTCATCAGACAGGGGGAGCTTTCAGCTTCAACACCTTTTGTCTTCTCTCAGATCATTGACAGAGAAGAACACTCTATACCTTTTATCTCATCCTGTACAGGGTTAATACTCCCTTACAAAGTTTACCCAGTGGTGGCAAGACACCTTATCAAAAAATTCCTGTGTGGTTTTTAAGCACCTTTTCAAAAGCTTATTGGTGTGTGGACACCTTATCAAAAAAACCTTGGTGCATGGGCACCTTATCAACCCTCCTAGTGGATTCCTACCAAGGGTGGTAGAAGAGTAGACGTACCCAGATTTATTGGGGAACTACTATAGCTCCTTGTGTCTTCTGTGCTTGTTTATTTTCTGTGTGCTTGTGCTGTGTGCTTGTTATTACTCCTGTCTCTATCTTTCACTCTCACTGATTACATATATATTTACTCAGTATTTTAAATTCCGCTATAAAACTAAACAAAAAGTCTTAATACTCTATTCACCCCCCCCCCCTCTAGAGTAACTTAAGATCTGACCTCCACTTTCAGCCTCTTAATGGCTGAATTAGAAAAAGTGCCCAGCATAAAATTTGTAGGCCTTGGTCTTGACTTTCATTAGGGCTTGAGTTCAGGCCATTTGGTGACCCACAGCTCCCTGGGGAGCTGTTTTACTAGGACTGGTCCTACACTAGGTCAGTCCACTAAATTAATTACCTAGCCCAAACCCCTCAAGCTATGAAGCTGAGCTTTTAACCATGGGTAGGTATACCCAAGGGGCACCCCCTGCCCAAAGGACAGCCCTTGATGGGCACTTTTACTTAGGGTTTTTGTGGTAACTAAAGTTCTTAAATTAGGTTGATTTGTGGAGCATATGATGTCCTAATGACACCAAACTTTGGTGGCATGCTCTTTAGTACATGAGTAGTGCCTGCCTAAATTTTCACTCCATTTGGAGTTGATTTGCTATGGAAAATGGGAAACCCTAAGGAGAGCCTTTAAGGGTCAAATTAGGGCTTAGGCCATTTTGAGGAGTTGAGTGAGTTAGCCTCCTCCACCTTGAAGATTATGTAGGTATTGATATACAAATGCATGTGACACACCCTAATGGAGCCTTTGGAGCCATTAGGGTGGTGTGTCCTAAAACCCTAAGGGTAAACCCTTAAGGTTGCAATTTTGTGGCATGTGAAGGACATAGGACCAAATGTCCTTGCCTTGGCTCAGAACTTAGTAGGCATGTTACTAAGAGCATAAAATGGCTTAGTTAATTTAATGGGAATTTTTAGAGTCATTTTGGTATTTTTCCTCTTTATAAATGAAATTGCCACTTTTCCTTGAATAAATAAAATGCATAGTCATATGACCTTGTAGGGCTTTGGGACTTTAGCAGTGGTTGTACTGGGATGAGAATAGGCTATGGTAATTTTAGTATGATTCATTGAAGTGTTATCCCTTGTGGAGGAATTTTTAAGTGCTTACTAGCTTAGAGGAATTTAATTATGAAAAATATCAAATCATTGGGTACAATTATGAAACTTGGTTATCTGTAATTTTATGTTGATACATGCGCATGATAATTATTTGGAAGCTTGTAGATTTGTATTTCTTATACCTCATGTAGAAATTAGTATTTACAACACTTGGAAGTTAAATCATTTTAAAATGTCAAATCATATAGTAATGACACAATCCTTTGACAAAGGACTCTAGATCCCTATCTGGACACTTGGTACTATTTGTAGAATTTTCAGATGTGAAATACTTTTTTTTCCTAATTATAATGGTATTTTGGTAATTATACAGCTATGATGATTTAGTAGGCCAAATGACATCCTAGGGTCATGTAACTCAGTGAACTACCTTGACATGGGATATTACCTTACTGATAATTTCCATGTAGCATGTAGAAGCATTTTGAGGGTAGTTCATGTGTAATTTGACTTAAAGCCTGAACTACTTTAAATTATAATAAATACCAAATTAATATGGAAAATTATGGAAATTGGAAAATACCTTATTAAGATTATTGGGAGCCTAGGATAATTATACCAGACCTTGGTGATGATTTTTTAGAAGGATTCCCTTATGAGGTTCGAGGTTAGTTCAACTTAGTGGTCTGCGATTAGTAAAAATAGAATTTTGAATTTTAGACAACTCAGACCCCTAAGTAGTGTTTAGAAGTTATATTGGGAGCCTAGGATAATAATACCAGACCTTGGTGATGAGTTTTTAGAAGGATTCTCTTATGAGGTTTGAGGTTAGTTCAACTTAGTGGTCTATGATTAGTAAAAACAGAATTTTGAATTTTAGACTATTCAGACGCCTAAGTAGTGTTTAGATCTTATATCCATTCAGTATTTGAGTGATAAATCACAATGATTCAAGGAGGGTCAAATCTAGGGTTAGCAGTGAGTTTGTGCTAGGGTCAGTGTATGAGGTTTGGAGGTACGTCCAACCCAATTGGGTGGGACGGGTGTTGAGCTAAGCCACTTTAAGTATATGAAATAATGAGGGGTGAACCAAATGTTAATCACCAACTAAAGTAATTGTCTTGAGGAGGACGGTGGGGTTGAGCCCATTGAATCCATAGTACCGTTGGGAACCCCTTTACGGGGTACACCGCAGGAAGTCCAAGATTCACCCTAATATAACACTAACTAAATTGTAGGCAAGAGTAGCCTAAGTAGGTCTGCAAACTAGTATGGATCTCCTTCGAGAAGGAGATGGGTTGGATCAACTTGTGTGTTAGTCCCTGAGCCGGAAGCTCGGGTGGACTTGTTAACACCTGTTACTTATTCAAATAGTGGCGAGTCTTCGGTACTAGGCTAGTCGTGTCACCGACGGTAGTACGTTGACTCAGGTGAGGGTGAGGTTTAAAGGGCCGGTAAGTTTGAGTACCGTGGTCTGGAGGACAATCCCTAATAACCCACCCCGACCTTAAAGTCTGGTGGATTCCAGCAAGAGTACGCAGGAGCTCCGCTGTGGTGTTCTTAGCGTTGAGGCGTACATGAGGTCTAGGCTTGGTAGTGACAATACCCGCCTAGGATGTGGAGTGCCCGATCCACTGCCACCGTGAGCCACGATGGTCGGTACCTGAAAGGTTGGCTTCCTTTCAAACAAATTGGGAACTATAAAGGTCTGTGCGCATAGAGTCGTGTGGGTGAGTCACATTACATAAACACATTAAGTCATCATAAGCATAACATTGCATAACATACACATTAGCATACTCCGATCATATAAATTAGTATGGGCTCTTTTATATGATGGGTTACCTGGACATCTTAACTTATATGTCGTATGGGCATTCATATAAGTTAAGGTACGAATCTGTGATGGTAGATTAGTTTTACTTACTGCACCGCATTTTTATTACTGGTTTACTTCATGCTCTACTTTACTGTCATTTATTTGCACTATACTGCTAGCTAGTTTTACTGCTTTTCCTATACTTGCTAGATTAGAGCCATGTCACCTCTTTTCTTGTTTACCCCTTGTTGTCCTCCGCTTCTTCCTCCCGCTCGGTTCCTAGGAGTCGTGGAGGGAGGCGAGGACAAAACGACTTAGTCTTTATGACTAACGGTCGGTTGTGACCGCTGGAGTCCGAGGAGACGGAGTTGTCCCGCGCGCAGCTGGACGAGATGGTAGTACCTGAGTAGCGGATGTAGCGTGCTACCACGACGCCACGGGTTGATGATTAGATAGTTAGATTTTAGTATTTGAGAGTTTTGTAGTTTCCGCTTATTGTAGAGAGAGAGAGAATACTCATTTTGGATATGTATCGGGCTGAAGCCCCTTTTGCTTGTACTGTCTCTTTTTGGACATTTCTGTTTCATTATATATCTATATGATGTTGTGACACGTGGACATGCCTTTAATTCTGTACTTACTTTTGGTATATATTTACTTATGATCGTATAGCCGGCAGTGTCAATGCTGAGCGGGGTTAGCCAACCCGAGTGTTGGTGACACCGCAAGGCAGCGATTCTGGGCGAAGATGCACCTCATCCGTGCGATGCGGGAGAGGTTCGAGTTTTCATGCAACCGAACGGGTTTTGAGAAAAGAGATCTTACAAACCTCACGGAGGAGGCATTGAAGGTAAAGACTGCAAGTTATTACCTTTCTGATATTGCATCACAATGGTGGCAAAGAAAGATGGTAGACATCAAGAAGGGAACATGCACCCTAGACACTTGGGAGGCATTCAAGACTGAATTCAAGAAGCACTTCTACCCAGAGAATGTTGCCAATGAGGCAAGGAAGAAGCTGAAGGAACTTAAGCAAAAGGAGTAAATCACAGAGTATGTAAAGGAGTTTCAGAACTTGATGTTGATGGTGCCAGGTATGTCTGAAGATGATCAAGTGTTCAATTTTAAGGATGGACTGCAGAATTGGGTAAAGCAAGAAGTGCATCGGCGGGATGCCAAGACTTTGGACGAAGCCATTGCGGCAGCTGAAGCAATGACGGAGTTCCAAAGACCATCGGATGCGACAGCCAAGAAGGGCTACAGGAATGACAACACCAAAGGTGGGGGAGAAAGGCTTGGGATACGAAGACCAAATAAAGGAGATCGAATTCCTACTCATGGTAAAGAGATCGATGGAGGAAACATAGGCTTCACCCCAAATGGAGGATGTTATATATGCAAGGGGCCGCACATGATGAACAAATTCCCAAAGCTTAGATCTGTTGCAGTACTACAAGAGAAGGATTCCATTGAATCGGAATGTGAAGAAGGTACCAATCAAATGTGCTCTTTACAACTTCTTAATGCTTTAAAGGTAAATCCTATAAAGAAAGTGGCAAGCAAAGGGCTTATGTTCGTGGAAGCGGTGATCAACAATAAGGCTACCAAAGCCTTGGTAGACACGGGTGTAACCCATAATTTCGTGACGGAAGAGGAAGCTAGGAGGCTTGGATTGCAAGTAACCAAGAGCGAGGGTTGGATCAAGACGGTGAATGGGAAGGCGAGACCGCTAATAGGAGTGGCTCGCAACGTGGAGCTTCGCTTGGGAAAATGGAATGGACAAGCAAATTTCTCGGTCGCACCGATGGATGATCACAAGTTGGTGTTGGGCATGGACTTCTTTGATACGGTGAGTGCTATTGTCATGCCAACATGTCGTTCAGTTTGTATTATGCAACAGGGTGCAACTTGCTTGGTCCCCACGGTGGAGGGGCCACCAAGCAACGGATCCAAACACCTATCGGCGATGCAACTAGCCAAGGGTATGAAGAAAGGAGAGCCGACTTTCTTAGCAGCTTTGAAGGAGGAAGTCAGAGATACCGTGGAGGAGGCTCCTCCGCATGTTGTAGAAGTCCTTGAGGAGAATAAGGACGTAATGCCCGCTGAGCTACCGAAGAAGTTGCCTTCCCTTAGGGAGGTAGATCACAAGATTGAGTTAGAGGTTGGAGCGAAGCCACCGGCGAAGGCGTCATATCAGATGGCTCCACCCGAGCTCAAAGAGTTGAGGAAGCAGTTATAGGAGCTTCTTGAGGCTGGGATGATCAGACCGTCGAAGGCACCATTTTGCGCACCGGTGCTCTTTCAGAAGAAGAAGGATGGAACCTTACGTTTATGCACTGACTATCGGGCGCTGAGCAAGGTAACCATCAAGAACAAGTATCCCGTACCCTTGATTGCTGACTTGTTTGATCGATTAGGAAGTGCAAGGATATATACGAAGATGGATTTACAAAAGGGCTACCACAAAGTACGGATTGCTGAAGGGGACCAACCTAAAACTACATGCGTAACAAGGTACGGATCGTTCGAGTGGTTGGTAATGCCATTTGGCCTAACCAACGCACATGCTACATTTTTTACATTGATGAACCAGATTTTTCATCCCTACTTGGACAAATTCATGGTAGTATACTTGGACGACATCGTCGTCTATAGTAACTCAATGGAGGAGCATGCTAAACATCTTCGCATAGTGTTCCAAGTGCTGCGGAAGAATGAACTCTATGTGAAACGGTCAAAGTGTTCATTTGGGCAAGAGGAGGTACACTTTCTTGGGCATGTCATCTGACATGGCCAACTAAAGATGGACATGGACAAGGTGCGGGCGATTGTCGAATGGGAGCCGCCGACAAAGGTGACAGAACTAAGATCATTCCTCGGTTTGGTAAACTACTATCGACGATTCATCATGTGGTATTAAATGAGAGCAGTACCACTTACAAAGCTGCTCAAGAAGGAGAAAGCTTGGAGCTGGACTGAGGAATGCCAACAAGCTTTTGAAGATTTGAAGAAGGTTGTAAGCACGGAACCCGTGCTTGCACTCCCGGACTTTGAAAAGAAGTTTGAACTACACACCGATGCATCAGACTTTGCTATCGGAGGAGTATTGATGCAGGAAGGACATCCACTTTCCTTTGAGCGTCACAAGTTGAATGAGGCGGAACGACGATACACGGTGCAAGAGAAGGAGATGACAGCCATCATACACTGCTTGCATGTATGGAGACATTACTTGCTTGGAGCACCGCTCCTAATCAAGACCGACAATGTGGTGACAACATACTTTCAAACACAGAAGAAATTGTCGGCCAAGCAAGCTAGGTGGCAGGATTTCCTAGCGGAGTTTGACTTTGTCTTAGAACATAAACCAGGCAAAGCCAATGTTATGGCAGACGCATTGAGCCGCAAGGCAGAGTTGGCGACAATCTCAATAGCAAAGAGCGATCTCTTGGAGCGGGTAAAGAGTGGGTTGAATGAGGATTCAGTGGCCAAGGAACTCATGCTCTTAGCTAAAGAAGGTCAAACAAAGAGATTTTGGGTAGAGGATGGGCTACTCTACACCAAAGGAGGAAGGTTATACATCCCAAAGTGGGGAAACCTGTGGAGGGACTTAATCAAGGAGTGTCATGACACCAAGTGGGCTGGACATCCGGGGCAAAAACGTACTCTAGCGTTGATGGAGGATTCTTACTACTGGCCGCAAATGAGGGGCGACATTGAGCTTTACGTGAAGACATGTCTTGTTTGCCAACAAGACTGAAAGTGGAGGTTAGATCTTAAATTAACTCTAGAGGGGGGTGAATAGAGTTTAAAACGTTTCCCTTAGTTTTATAGCGGAATTGAAAATACTGATATAAGTATATGTGTATAAAGTGAGTGATAAACAAAAACTGAAATAAAATGAATAATGAAAACAACACACAGTACAACACAGAAAAGAAATCAAACACAGAAGACACAAGGAGCTATAGTAGTTCCCCACTAAACATGGGTATGTCTACTCTTCTACCACTCTTGGTAGGAATCCACTAAGATTTTTGATCAGGTGCCCTCACACCAATGAGCTTTTGATAAGGTGCCCAAAAATCAACTAGATTTTTTGATCAGGTGTCTTGCCACCAATGGGGTAAACTTTTGAAGGGAGTTTTAACCCTGTACAAAATGGGATAGAGAGGGGTTTAGATGTTCTTCTCTGTCAAGATACTGAGAAGACTCTAGTGGATGTATGGTGAAAAGCTCCCTGTCTGATATGAAGTTGTTTTGACAGTAGATTGGCTGGAGCCTTTTCTTGAAGAAATAATCTTCCTGTAGCTGATAAATCAGAGAAACAAGAATGCTTCTCAAATTTTTTGTTGCTCTTTGGAGATTTGTGCTTGCAGCTGATGACTGAGAGATGAAAGCAAATGTTCTCAGAAAATAAATGCTGCTTTGAGGAAGAAGAAGATCTGTATAAGCTTTTTCTGTTCTTCTTTCTTCCTGTAGCTTTTCTTCTTTTTTTTGATCTGATTCTTTTCAACAAATGACTGAGAGGAGGTGTTGAAGATGTTCTCAGTATGTAAGAGCTGCTGGAGGAGGAAGAAGAAGATCTGTGTGCTTTTGTTCTTCTATTTCCTCCTTTCTCTTTTCTTTCTTTTCTTCTCTGTGTTTTCCTGTACAGCAAAACTGTAAAAATGATCTGTATTGATGCTGTCGTGTGTAACTGAATATATGATCTGCTGTATATTAATCTACTATATCTTCTTCCTTATTTC
This sequence comes from Dactylorhiza incarnata, assembly GCA_033032865.1. Lineage (NCBI taxonomy): Eukaryota > Viridiplantae > Streptophyta > Magnoliopsida > Asparagales > Orchidaceae > Dactylorhiza > Dactylorhiza incarnata. Next base: position 9,573,796 of record JAWHQI010000011.1, read on the forward strand.
TTTTGAATCTCTGACAGAATTAAATGCAAATCCCTTATCTTAAGGAATATAATATATCTGAGAAGATATTCTGGGAACAGTACATCTGCATCGCCGTTTGCCTTTTCCTTTTCCACGAAATGTCCTTTTCTGCTGGATGTCAACGGGTATAATCTTGGAATAATAAAAGGAAATATATTTTTCTTACTTGATCTGATGGAAAGAGCCGTTGCTGTCGTCGATTTGAGTTCAGAGAATGAATAAATATAATCCTTCTGAAATTTTTTGAACTTAAGTAATAATACTTCGATCTGAGTAAAATTCATCGAACGCAGATTCATCGACCTCAAGATTTTCGTCGAACACAACATTTACTTCGTCGACCTCAATTGAATTTGTTGGAATAATTAATTTTGTTGATCTGTGAGAACTTTCGTCGATCTGAATGTGTTCGTCGAACGCAGACTGGAGTTCTTTGAACGGAAGGATTCGTCGACCGCTGAGCCTGGATAATTTTGTCGACCGCTGAGCTTGAGCAAAGTATAATTAGCCGAGCACTGCACTTATACAAATTCTTTGACCGCTGAGACGGGTTCGTCGAGCGCTGAGCCGGGCTGGATCGTCGAGCGCAGAATGAACATCTTTCGTCGACCGTAGAGCGCCGTTCGTCGAACGCAGATAGCCATTCGTCGAACGCAGAGAACATGTCATTCGTTGAACGCAGAGTGCTTGACGTTCGTCGAACGCAGAGAGCTTGTCGTTCGTCGAACGCAGAGAGCTTGGCGTTCGTCAAACGCATCTAGCCATTCGTCGAATGCGGTGTGGAGTTCGTCGAACGCAGAATCTGAATGAAATCTTTAGTTCTAACAGCCAAAACTCTTGACCCATAAACTATACATTGGGGTTAACTTTGTCCTTAGTCAACATATAGTGATCCTAGCCCAAATCAGAAATTGGGTTGTTCCAACAATCTCCCCATATTTGGGTTAGGACACTATTTGACAAAAAATTGAAAATAAACAAATACTAATACAGCAAAAACAACAGAGCATATATATATCTGATATATTTTAAATCACACATCAGATATAAAATGAATAGTACTCTGAGTTTTGAAACATTTTAATGAAAATAAAACTGATAGAAATACAATCAGAACCTTTGATTTTCTCTGAATTCTTTCTTTCTGAATTCCTGAGTTCTGATTTTGTCTGAACTATATTGTTCTGAATTCTGATCTGTAACTGAACTGTATCTGCTATGTAAATCAGATTTCTGAATTTGATCGGAATCTTTATATTCTGAATATGTTATCTGCTGCTTCTTTTAAATTCAAAACTATGTTCTGAACTGAATTTGCTATATCAAAAATTCTTCTCCTGAGCTGAGCTGTAGCAATAACTGATCTGAACTTGATCATGAACTGTATCTGAATTTTTCTGAAACAGCAAACTGCTGTGAGCTTTATCAAGCTTCTTCATACAGCAACTCCCCCTGAGAGTGTCTCCCCCTGAGACTGGAGGTTCTTCAGCTTTCTCTCCTTGCCTAGTTTATAGAACAACTCCCCCTGAGCAAAACACTGCATCAAATGGAGCTTGTTCATACAAACTTCTCTCCCTGCCTAGTTTCAGGAAGGTTGAAGCTAGGCCCCTTGAAGAAGGGACATTTGATGGAGGTAGGGAAGGATGCAAGATTGTCATTGTTATTGTTCCTGCACAATAAAATAGAGATCAAGTGCAAAGGGAACTAGAAAGAGAAACAATTATGTAGGCATTTACATAATCAGAAAAAAACTTAGTTTGATATGATAAGGAATGAGGGGATAAATAGAAATTTAATTTTTATCATATTGAATCTCCATCTATCATTCCCAACTAATTTATAAAGAAAATATGTTTCTTTTCATCCAAGGGCTTGGTGAAAATGTCAGCTCTTTGCAAATCAGTAGAGATGAATTGTAGGCAAATTTTGTTTTTATCCATATTATCCCTAAGGAAATGGTGCCTAATTTTTATGTGTTTAGTCCTACTATGGAGAACTGGATTTTGTGCTATAGATATTGCACTAGTATTGTCACAAAATATAATTGAATTATTTAAGTTGACATCATAGTCTATGAGCTGATTTTGTATCCACAATATCTGTGAGAAGCAACTGCCTGCAGCTATGTATTCAGCTTCAGCTGTTGATGTAGACATAGATGTTTGTTTCTTACAAAACCAAGGCACAAGCCTATCACCAAGAAACTGGCAAGTTCCTGATGTGCTTTTCCTGTCTACTCTGCATCCAGCATAATCTGAATCTGAGAATCAAGTTAATTCAAATTCAGATGCTGTTGGATACCAAAGTCCTAGATTAGGGCAACCCTTTATATATCTCAAAATTCTTTTTAGTAAAATTAGATGAGATTCTTTGGGGTTAACTTGGAACCTAGCACAAATACAAGTACCAAACATTATATCTGGCCTACTAGCTGTTAAATAAAGTAAAGAGCCAACAATTGCTCTGTATACTTTCTGATCAACAGGTTTCCCTGATTCATCAGTATCAACAATAACATTAGAGGGCATGGGTGTTTTCATGGTGGAAGAATCAGACATACCAAATCTTTTCACTAATTCCTTAGCATGCTTAGATTGAGATATGAAGATTCCATTTGGTGTTTGCTTCACTTGAAGACCAAGGAAGTATGATAGTTCACTCATACTACTCATTTCAAATTTAGATTGCATTAGATTAGAAAATCTTTTGCATAAGTTTGAATCAGTAGAGCCAAAGATAATATCATCTACATATATTTGAACGAGTAAAGTTTGATTTTTATGTATCCTGAAAAGTAAAGTTTTATCTACTATGCCTCTACAGAATTTATTCTCTAAAAGAAAACTAGCTAAGGTCTCATACCATGCTCTGGGAGCTTGTTTAAGACCATAAAGAGCTTTCTTAAGCTTAAATACAAAATAAGAGTGAGTTGGAGAGATGAAACCTGGTGGTTGTTCTACATAGACTTCTTCTTTGATTTCTCCATTCAAAAATGCACTCTTTACATCCATTTGATAAACCTTGAATTTCTTGTATGCAGCAAATGCAAGGAAAATTCTGATTGCTTCTAACCTTGCAACTGGTGCAAAAGTCTGGTCATAATCTATTCCTTCTTCTTGTGAGTATCCTTGAGCTACTAGTCTAGCTTTGTTTCTCACAATATTTCCATCTGCATCAAGTTAAGTCCTGTAGACCCACTTTGTTCCAATAACTGGATGATTCTTTTGTCTAGGAACCAATTCCCAAACTTTGTTTATCTCAAACTAATTGAGCTCCTCTTGCATAGCAATGATCCAGTTGGGATCTTGTTCTGCATCTTGTAGGGATTGAGGTTCAATCTGAGAGAGAAAACAAGTGTGCATCATATTCTGATTTACTTGATGTCTTGTTTGCACACCTGCTGAAATATCACCAATAATTTGAGATATTGGATGATCTCTAACTGTGATGTGATCAACAGTTGGAGAGGGTTCAGCAATGATTTCCACTTGGGGAATTTGTCCAGCTGTTATATCCTGTGGAGGATGATCTGCTGTTATCTGATTTAAACTGTCAGCAAATCTGGGTGATTTTCTTCTTCACTCTCTTCAGCATTCTGTTGTACAGGATTTAGAAATCCTTCTTTCTGTAGAGCTAATTGATCTAGCTGCTCACATAGTGTAGGTACCTGTAGATTTTTTATGGTAGAAAAATTCTTCTCCTTGTAAAACATATTAGTTTCATCAAAAGAAACATGAATAGATTCTTCTATTTTAAGAGAAGATTTATTATAAATCCTATATGCTTTGTTGACTAATGAATAGCCTAAGAAAATTCCTTCATCAGATTTTGGTTCAAATTTTCTAAGATATTTCTTATCATTATTGTAGATAAAACATTTACAACCAAAAGCTCTAAAATAGTTAACTTTAGGTTTCTTCCCTTTAAGTAATTCATAAGGAGTCTTACCCTTAAGTTTGTGTATCAAACTTCTATTCAGCACATAGTTTGTTATGCTAACAGCCTCTGCCCAAAAAGATAGGGGCAAATTAGCATCTGCAAGCAATGTTCTTGCTGATTCAATTAGAGTTCTATTTTTCCTTTCAACTACCTCATTTTGTTGAGGAGTTCTAGAAGCTGAGAAGCAATGCCTGATACCTTCCTTCTCACAGAATTCTTGCATGAGAAGAGACTCGAACTCAGTGCCATGATCACTTCTGATCAATGCAACTACAGTAGAGTACTCAATCTTTATGCTCTTAAGAAAGTCTGTAAGAACTTTAAAGTTATCTAACTTTTCTCTCAAAAAGAACACCCAAGTGAATCTAGAGAAGTCATCTACAATAACTAGAGTGTAAGACTCCCCCCCTAAACTCTTTGTTGCTATAGGTCCAAAAAGGTCCATATGTAGCAAATATAAGATTCTAGGCGAATCACTTTTAGATAATGATTTAAAACAATTTTTAGTTTGCTTGCCTAGTTGACATGCCCTACAAAGACCTTCTTTCCTATATGAACCTAAAGGTAAACCTCTAACAAGATTGTCCTTAGATAATTTAGCAATGGTCCTAAGGTTTACATGTCCTAATCTCTTATGCCAAAGTTCACTAGGTTTGCTTAATTCATTAAATAAACAAATTTCTGATGTAGATGAATTGAAATTTACTAAATAAATATTACCTTGCCTAATACCTGATAAAACAATAACATCATCAAAAGATTTAATAAGGCATTTCAATTTATTAAAGGTTACCTGATACCCTTCATCACATAATTGACTTATGCTGATGTGGTTGTGCTTTAGTCCCTTGACATAAGCTACCTCTTTGAAGGTGACTTCTCCAACCTTGACTTTTCCATAGCCTTTGGTCTGTCCACAGTTGGAGTCTCCAAATATAACTTTTGGTCCAAGCTTTGCCTTATAGTTGTTCAGGTTGGCCTTGTTCCCTGTCATATGTTTTGAACAGCCACTGCCCAAATACCATTTTTCATTTATTCTTGGACAGGTGTGTACCTGCAAAAACAAGAAAACAATCTATTTGTTCTTGACCCAGATTACCTTGGGTCTTTTTGTATTTCCACAAAAATCTGAAATAAAAGATATTTCAGGTTGGTCCTTGTAACCTTGTGGATGATATCTCCTTGGAGGTATAATCCATTCAGTGAAAGGATTGATAGAATGTGAAGAATAAGAATTGTTCAGATTTGCGGTATAGTTTCTGTTCGACGACCTGGGCTGAGTTCGTCGAGCGCCGTTCGACGAATGACTGAGATTTCATCGAGCGCCGTTCATATAATTACTATATAGAAAATCTGTATTCAGAGTTCGCCGAGATCCGTTCGACGAAGTGAATGCATTTCGTCGAGCTCCGTTCAACGAATTCTGCTAAATTCTGCTATTCTCGACAGTCTTACTTGAAATGTTTTTATTTACTCCTACAACCTCTTTTCTCTTAGCAGAGATGAATTTTATAGGTGTATATAATATATTCTTCTTAATCAGATGTGGCTCACTTGATGAAGCACCCAAGCCTAGTTTGCTATTAAGTCTATCATTGACAGTGCTTGTAATGTCCATCAGTTTGATGCTTCTCCCATTTAGGGATTCTTCAAACTTTTTGGCTTCAGACAACTTGCTCTCAATGAGAAGAATATGTTCCATGGAGGCAGCCAAATCTTTCTTAAGATTTACATTTTCTTCACTTATATTGTTCATTTCAGCTAGCTTATGTCTGAGTGAGATTATTTCTTTTTCAGATTTTAGTAAGTCTAAGCAAAGAACCTTGAATTCATCTTTGAATTCAACTGAAGTAAAATCAAAGTTAGATATTACCTGATTTGCATCATCTTCTGCTTCTGATTTTGATTTTTCTTCATCAGAATTGTTGGCTGAGGCATTGATTGCCATCATGCAGAAGTTCTTCTCTTCTTCATTATCTTCATCATCACTGGATGATGATGCATTTCCTGACTCACTGCCTGATTCATAAATGACCATCAAGCATTGGTCATTTTCTTTTGTTTCTTCTTCATCATCTGAAGAGCTGGATGACTGTTCTGATTCAGTTTCACTCTAGGATTCTGCTACAAATCATCTTCCCTTCTTTTTGTGCTTGTGGGAGGAAGACTTGCTGGAGTGTCTTCTTTCTTCTTTTTCAGTTCTCTTCTCCTTCTTCTGATTTTCTGGACAATCTGGCAGAATATGTCCAGGTTACCTGTAACCATAACAAATGATTTCTTTAGAATTTGACTTGTCATACCTTGGCTTTTCATGGCTCCTGGATGACTTTTTCCTGAAATCTTTTCTTGCCATCTTGTAGAATCTTTGGGCAAGTAGGCTCATGAACTCCTCATCCCTTGGAGATTTTTCTTCTTCATCAGCTGCTTTGAAAGCAATATTCTTTTCTCTCTTTATTGCTGGAGATGAAGTAGATGATTCAGCTTCCCTGGATTTGATGAGCTGCTCATAGGATTTGAGCTTGCCCAACAAAGTTTCAGTGGTAATCTCCTTGAGGCTTCTGGCTTCCTTGATAGGCCAGATCCTAGAATCCCATGTGCTGGGGAAGCACATAAGAATCTTATCATTGATCTCAGTGATAGAGATCACTCTATCCAAGGTCTTCAGCTCATTTATTATAAGGTTGGGCCTATTGTACATGTCAGTCACACTTTCAGATTCTCCTTTCTTGAAATTCTCATACTGAGAAATAAGATGGGATCTCCTGTGTTTCCTTTCATCAGCAGATCCCTCAACCATGTTGTTGAGAGAAATCCATATTTCTCTTGTTGAGGTGCATTCCACCACTCTTTGAAAAATGTCATCAGACATTGTTTGAGCCAGAATGTTCATGGCTTTTGCATCAGCACTCCTTTGCTTTTTCTTATCTTCTGTCCATTCAGGAGGTGGGACAGCATTATTGGTAGTTGTTGTTCCAGTACTTACTGCTGCTGTAGGTGCTGGAGGACCTGTCAAAATCACATTAAAAATTTCTTCATTAATTGAGTTCATATATAACCTAATCCTTGCTTTCCACAGTGCAAACTTACTGAGATTGCACATAGGAGGTCTTGTGCTTGAATACTCTTTGTTTTGTGCAATGAGATTTTAAACAAAAATAAATAAAATAAAAACTCTAAAATAGATTTAAGATCTAATTGATCTTTATGATTCAGGTGTTAGCCTGTAAAGAATCAACAACCCTCTGATACCAATTGAAAGTGGAGGTTAGATCTTAAATTAACTCTAGAGGGGGGTGAATAGAGTTTAAAACTTTTCCCTTAGTTTTATAGCGGAATTAAAAATACTGATATAAGTATATGTGTATAGAGTGCGTGATAAACAAAAACTGAAATAAAATGAATAATGAAAACAGCACACAACACAACACAGAAAAGAAATCAAACACAGAAGACACAAGGAGCTATAGTAGTTCCCCACTAAACTTGGGTACGTCTACTCTTCTACCACCCTTGGTAGGAATCCACTAGGATTTTTGATCAGGTGCCCTCACAACAATGAGCTTTTGATAAGGTGCCCAAAAACCAACTAGATTTTTTGATCAGGTGTCTTGCCACCAATGGGGTAAACTTTTGAAGGGAGTTTTAACCCTGTACAAGATGGGATAGAGAGAGGTTTAGATGTTCTTCTTTGTCAAGATGCTGAGAGAAGACTCTAGTGGATGTATGTTGAAAAGCTCCCTATCTGATATGAAGTTGTTTTGACAGTAGATTGGCTGGAGCCTTTTCTTGAAAAAATAATCTTCCTGTAGCTGATAAATCAGAGAAACAAGAATGCTTCTCAGATTGTTTGTTGCTCTTTGGAGATTTGTGCTTGCAGCTGATGATTGAGAGATGAAAGCAAATATTCCCAGAAAATAAATGTTGCTTTGAGGAAGAAGAAGATCTGTATAAGCTTTTTCTGTTCTTCTTTCTTCCTGTAGCTTTTCTTCTTTGTTTTGATCTGATTATTTTCAGCAAATGACTGAGAGGAGGTGTTGAAGATGTTCTCAGTATGTAAGAGATGTTGGAGGAGGAAGAAGAAGATCTGTGTGCTTTTGTTCTTCTATTTCCTCCTTTCTCTTTTCTTTCTTTTCTTCTCTGTGTTTTCCTGTACAGCAAAACTGTAAAAATGATCTGTATTGATGTTGTCGTGTGTAACTGAATATATGATCTGCTGTATATTAATCTACTGTATCTTCTTCCTTATTTCTTTTGAATCTCTGACAGAATTAAATGCAAATCCCTTATCTTAAGGAATATAATATATCTGAGAAGATATTCTGGGAACAGTACATCTGCATCGCCGTTTGCCTTTTCCTTTTCCACGAAATGTCCTTTTCTGCTGGATGTCAACGGGTATAATCTTGGAATAATAAAAGGAAATATATTTTCCTTACTTGATCTGATGGAAAGAGCCGTTGCATTCGTCGATTTGAGTTCAGAGAATGAATAAATATAATCCTTCTGAAATTTTATGAACTTAAGTAATAATACTTCGATCTGAGTTAAATTCATCGAACGCAGATTCATCGACCTCAAGATTTTCGTCGAACACAACATTTACTTCGTCGACCTCAATTGAATCTTGCTGGAATAATTAATTTTGTTGATCTGTGAGAACTTTCGTCGATCTAAATGTGTTCGTCGAACGCAGACTAGAGTTCGTCCAACAGAAGGATTCGTCGACCGCTGAGCCTGGATAAATTCGTCGACCGCTGAGCTTGAGCAAAGTATAATTAGCCGAGCACTGCACTTAGACAAATTCTTCGACCGCTGAGACGGGTTCGTCGAGCGCTGAGCCGGGCTGGATCGTCGAGCGCAGAATGAACATCTTTCGTCAACCGCAGAGCGCCGTTCGTCGAACGCAGATAATCGTTCGTCGAACGGAGAGAACATGTCGTTCGTTGAACGCAGAGTGCTTGCCGTTCGTCGAACGCAGAGAGCTTGCCATTCATCGAACGCAGAGAGCTTGCCGTTCGTCGAACGCAGCTAGCCGTTCGTTGAACGCAGTGTGGAGTTCGTCGAACGCAGAATCTGAATGAAATCTTTAGTTCTAACTGCCAAAACTCTTGACCCATAAACTATATATTGTGGTCAACTTTGTCCTTAGTCAACATATAGTGATCCTAGCCCAAATCAGAAATAGGGTTGTTCCAACAAAGACAACGTGGAGAACAAGCAGCCAACAGGACTCTTGGAGCCCCTACCAATGCCGGAATATCCATGGGAGACGGTGATGCGAGATTACATCAACGCTCTGCCCAAATATGAAGGTTGTGGATCTATCCTGGTGGTGGTAGATCACTTTTCCAAGTATGGCACTTTTATACCAAGTGTGAAAGATGCAACGGCGGAAGAGACGGTGCAGGTATTCTTCAAACACGTAGTGAAGTATTGGGGGTTGCCGAAGAATATTGTGAGTGATCGGGACCCTCGCTTCACGGGGAAGTTATGGATGGAGCTTTTCAGATTACTTGGGTCGGAGTTAAACTTCTCTACCAGCTTCCACCCACAATCAGATGGGCAAACAGAAAGGGTAAACGCCTTGTTAGAATGCTACTTACGACACTTTGTGAGTGCCAATCAAAAGGATTGGGCAAAACTTATGGATGCGGCACAATTCTCCTATATTCTGCAACGGAGTGAAGCCACGGGGCGGAGTCCATTTGAGCTTGCCACGGGGAGGCAACCTCTCACACCGCAGACATTGGCGACCACCACTGATGATGGGAGAAGTCCAGGAGCTTGGAGGATGGCTAAGTCATGGGAGGAGCATGCTGACTTAGCCAGATCATGCTTAGAGAAGACCCGCAAGAGGATGAAGAAGTGGGCCAATGCAAAATGGAGGAATGTGGAGTATACAGTGGGAGACATGGTGATGGTAAAACTCTTACCTCAACAATTTAAAGCCTTGCGCAGTGTACACAAAGGCTTGGTGAGGAATTATGAAGGCCCATTCCCGGTAGTGGCAAAGGTTGGAAAGGTTTCCTATCGCCTTGACCTACCTAGCTCATTGAAGATCCATCCGGTTTTTCATGCAAGTATGCTCAAGCCATACCATAGAGATGATGAAGACCATCAAAGAGGGGAGTCAAAGGGGGCACCTTGAGTGGTGACAAAGTATTTCGACAAAGAAGTAGAAGAGGTGCTCACAAAAAGAGTAGTTCGAAGAAGAGGTGTGCCACCATGCACACAATATCTGATCAAGTGGAAGGGATTGCCCGAATCCGAAGTTACATGGGAAACATTAGAGGACTTATGGCAATTCAAGGACATCCTTCAGCAGTACGAGGCGACGAGGACGTCCCCAGGATAGGTAGGGGAGGATGTCATGCATCTGTATTTGGGGGTTAATACACAGAAAGATTCCAGAGAAATCAAGAAGCTTGTACATGGGAAGATGCTAGAAAGTTCTACATAATTCATGATCATGTATATACTAGATTTGTATAGAACACTCTAGAATGGTAGTGGTCTAGAATCTTCTGTGTTTTGGAGGGAAAACTCTTTGGGGCCTATAAAAGGGGAAGGCCCCCTCATTTTTAAATCATCCAAGTTTTGGAGAAACAATAGAGTTCTTTGAGTTTCCTTTGCAATTGTGAGTTCTCTTGAGTTCTACTTTGCATCCTTTCTTCTTCACCACCTAGTTCTTGCAGGAGAGGCTGACTTAGCTTGGCTACGCGGAGTGGCAAGGAAGATCTAAGGTCGCACGGGAGCTGGTATGAAGACAAGTCTGTGACATGACGCTACTATCTGTTGGGCTATTGCTGTTATTGTTGTTATTGCTGCTTGGTGTTTGTGTTGGCTGGAAGCAAGTGGTCGGCTGTTGGAACTCTTACTTTTACTGCTCTCCTCACTGTGAGCTCTTCATCTACTTTCCCCTCTTCTCCTTCTTAATAGATGGTTATTTTGCTTAGTTGCTGAAATTTGTAGGAGAGGAGTTAGGGTTTCGGTGTTGGGGGATGTGATTCCATTATTGTATGAGTTATGCTAGGGTTTTGATTTGTTTTCTCTCCCTCTCCCTCCATATCTGAGCTGATTACTTTCAGACCTTGGCTTCCTTGTTACCTTGGATTTGGGTGTGTTGTGTACTCATCTACCTTGTGATGCATGGCTGCTTTGGAGGCTGATGTAGCTGACCTTGTTGATTCAATTAGCTCTGAAGTACTGAACCTTGGTTGGCTCAGATTTTGTGAATTGGACTGCTGTTTCTCTTGACTGTTGGATGCCTTTGGGCTGTTTTCAGTTGGCTCTTGATCCTCTATTTTGGAGAGGTTTTGGACTGCAGTGGCAGCCCTTGGTGCTGTTGTTGGAAGCCCTTGGTGTTGCCACATAGCAGCCCTTAGTGCTGGATATGTTAGCTTGTGTTGGTCGGGTTTTAACTTGTTGTTTGGGCTGCCTTTCTTAGCTGGGCTGTTAATTACTGTCATTTAATGCTGCTATTACTTGTATTGGCAGGCTTTTATTGTTGGTTCTTGAGGACTCCTCTTAGCTACCCTCTTCATGCTTATTGTGGGCTGTTAGTAGTAATGTTTTTGTGAGTTGTCAAGGGCTGAAATATGATCTTTGTACAAGTTAAAAATCTGATTTTCGCATCTCTTTCAAGTCACCCAAATTTGTCTTTCCATAGGCAACTCCTATCGAGTCGTAGTTGTAATCGTAGTAGGAAGTAAATCGTAACTAATTTGCAATGCAACCCTAAAGTAAATGATTTCACTAATACTGCAGAGGATGTTCGAAGATAGACCCGATGAAAATCCTGGTACGATTAAAGGCAAAGGACACGTGGTGAGTACTTATTTCTTTAATTATGCATAACTTTGAATTATTTTTTACTATACATATGATAGATTTTTATACATAAATTATTTTAGTGACTGTGCATTGACATGAAATTGAAATTGTTCGAATTTTGAATCACTGATAAATCCAAGAATCGCTGGAAAATGTTGAATTGGAAAGAAAGAAGCGATGAAATAAATTCCGAGGAGAATATTTTAACTAAAACTACTATATGATTGAATAAGAATATTGCATCGATGCATAAGAATATTTGAAATGATAAGGGTTAACCCAGTAGCCGTAGTGTGGGTATGAATACGCTACGACGGAAAATGTTTATGAGATTTATTTAAGGCCGTTGATGGCCAGAGGCCGTTGAAGGCCAAGAGGTCATTGAAGATCAAGAAGGGATGAATCTACAGCAACCCTTATGATTTCCTAATTAAATTAAACTAAAGATAAACGAGAAATCGGATTCAGAAAGTGAAACAAATTGCATGAGCTATGATGCGAAAGAATATGAAATCTGATTCCAAAAGTGAAACGGAATTGATGGAATGTTTGACACGAATGAACGAAATGAATGTTAATAAAAGAGATCGAATACAAGAATTTGAAACAGAAACCATTATAGTACGAACACTGTAGTTACTATTATTGATTGATCATACACTGGAAGTAAATACTTTACTGTTTTTGATTATACACTTGAATATTTATGCATATTGCTACTAACGTTTGTTGCGTGCATGTACAACAGTTAAAAAGGTATATTACTCGCATAGTCATATTCTTTATAACTAAACCCATCGTGATTTATCTTTTTAGGTAACAGATGCGACTCCGAGTGCTCCGAGGAAAGCTAGACTGACTAGAACGGAAGAACGAGCAAAGGTATGAGTTTTGTTTATGTATTTTCATTGCACTCATGTTATTACTATGCTGCGATAAATGCTTACAAAGAGACTCAGATACAAATTTTCTGTGAGGTCTGGCTAGGGGCCTCACAAGGTGGTATCAGAGGGAGGTTTATCAAGCATGTCATAGGTATGAGTACATAATACATAAACAATCTTGAAAATGTTTATGAAATGCTAATGTCATTGTGTTCCAAGGACCCCGTCCATGTCTATGCAAGTAAGCGAGTCTGGGAAGGTCGAGACGAACAGGAGGTATATAAAGATACGTTAGTGGAGAGTGATAATGGAAATCAGTCGCGTCCCCCAGTGAATGACCTTACCCAAGCTCTTGTTGAAGCTTTAAAGATGGTCTTGCCAACCCTACTTGCAACTGGTCCAGCTGCCCCTCATGTTGATCCTGTACCTCCACCCGTGCAATTGCCTCCTGAGATCGTGCCTTCCGTGAATCCAGCTCCTGTTCAGTTGTTGATAGTTCCTGTAATTCCTGCAGTTCCGCCTCAACACCCTCAAGTAGATGTGGATCTTAAAAAATTCCTAGAATTGAAGCCGCCACCGTTTAGAGGAGGTTTACCCCCGCTCGAAGCCGAAGATTGGATTTTGCGAATGGAAACAATTTTCGAAGTAATGGAGTGCCCGAAAATAGGAAAGTGAGCTTAGTTGCTTTTATTTTGGAAGGCGAAGCAAAGCGGTTGTGGATTAGTATCATGAAGAGAAAGTACGAATTGCGTGGTATGCCAGTTATTACTTGGAGAGAGTTTCTGCAAGAATTTACGTCGTGGTTTGTTCCGAGATCTGAAAAAAGGTTGATGCACGATCAATTCCGCCGTTTAGTTCTAGGAAGTAAATCAGTACTGCAGTATGAAGCAGAATTTACCAAGTTAGGTTATTATGCAGACTCCTTAATTGCAACATAACAAGATAGGTGTCGTCAATTTCAACAAGGTCTCCGCGATGAAATTCGATCTCTTTTGGTACCTATGGATATCCTTGAGTATGGAAAATTAGTGGAAAGAGCCAGGATGGTTTAAATAGATGCAGAGAAATCTCGGTGGAGACGTGAACAAGCCAGAAAGAGGTTTAGAGAAGGTTCGAATAAAGAAGTGATTGAAAATGTGAGTGAGCCGCAGTGGAAAGAAAGAAAGGTATCGCAAGCTGCGCCTGCAGCAAGTAACAATGTATCTCAGACATCTCAGACATCTCAGGTATCCGTAAAATGTGCAAAATGTGGAAGGAATCATAAGGGAGAATGTCTCGCAGGCGTTTGTTTTTATTGTCGTCAACCAGGGAATAGGCGAGCCGATTGCCGAAAGTTGAATCAATCGAAAGAAGGTAGAGATGCTCCAAGGCATCCGCAGCAGAAGCTATTCCAGATCGGAGCTGAATCGTTAGCGTCCACCCCAGCACAAGAAGAAGCAGCTCCAGAAGAACGTCGTATCGAGCCCCGAGCTTTCAACTTAGGCCAGCCATGGGAAGGAAGGAAGTGAGACCACCTCGTTCTTTTATGTATAAGGAATATTATGAACCTAGTGTGGTTTTGCATAACGATATGTAAATTATGCGTAATCTTGACTCGATCTTTGGATTCAAATAAAGTTGTTATTGTTGTTATTGTTAGAAGGAATGTACTGTTACTAGCATTTTTCAAGGACGAAAATTCCTCTTAGGAGGGAGGAGTTTGTAACGGCCCAAAATGTTTAAGCGAAATTGAAAGAGACGTAAATGAATAAAATCCACGATTATGAAAAAGAAAACAAGATTATGTGCTGATTTGACGTCGCATAAGTTATTTTTGAAATTCAAGATTTTTGATGTTCTGTGGCGTTCGTTTCGTGTTTATTTTATATTCCGATGTTGAAATAAAATTCAGAAATTGATGTAATTGGAGGTGGAATTAGATTTGGTTTAGTAGCCAAGTGGGCTAGCTATTGGCTGATTTGGCTAGTTATTTGGCCTAGCTAATTTTGGGCTTGTTGAGGGCTGTACTGATGCTTCTTACAAATATATTTATGATTATTTTATCCCTTAGGCGGTGGATTTTTAGCATTTCCTATTGAGGGCTTATCCCGATATTTATTTTTTTTACTTACCGCCTCCTCCTGGAGCCTTGTCGCGCCTCTCCTTCCTTGCTCCTTCCCGTGGTTGTGCTGGGAGCTCTGTTTAGAGTTGACGCTACTATCTGTTGGGCTATTGCTGCTATTGCTACTTGGTGTTTGTGTTGGCTGGAAGCGAGTGGTCGGCTGTTGGAACTCTTATTTTTGCTGCTCTCCTCACTGTGAGCTCTTCATCTACTTTCCCCTCTTCTCCTTCTTAATAGATGGCTGTTTTGCTTAGTTGCTGAAATTTGTAGGAGAGGAGTTAGGGTTTCAGTGTTGGGGGATTTGATTCCTTTATTGTATGAGTTATGCTAGGGTTTTGATATGCTTTCTCTCCCTCTCCCTCCATATCTGAGCTGATTACTTTCAAACCTTGGCTGCCTTGTTACCTTGGATTTGGGTGTGCTGTGTAATCATCTACCTTGTGATGTATGGCTGCTTTGGAGGCTGCTGTAGCTGACCTTGTTGATTCAATTAGCTTTGAAGTACTGAACCTTGGTTGGCTCAGATTTTTGTGAATTGGGCCGCTGTTTCTCTTGACTGTTGGATGCCTTTGGCCCGTTTTCAGTCGGCTCTTGATCTACTATTTTGGAGAGGTTTTGGACTGCAGTGGCAGCCCTGGGTGTTGCTGTTGGCAGCCCTTGGTGTTGCCACATAGCAGCCCTTAGTGCTGGATTTGTTAGCTTGTGTTGGTCGGGTTTTAACTTGTTGTTTGGGCTACCTTTCTTAGCTGGGATGTTAATTACTGTCATTTACTGCTGCTATTACTTGTATTGGCAGGCTTTTATTGTTGGTTCTTGAGAACTCCTCTTAGCTACCCTCTTCATGCTTATTGTGGGATGTTAGTAGTAATGTTTTTGTGCGTTGTCAAGGGCTGAAATATGATCTTTGTACGAGTTAAAAATCTGATTTTCGCATCTCTTTCAAGTCACCCAAGTTTTTCTTTCCATAGGCAACTCCTATCTGTTGGATCGGTAGGCGCCCTTAGAGGGGGGGTGAATAAGGGTTTTAAAAACTTTAGTATATTTTGATTAACTTTGAAAAAGCTTTGATTATTAAACTAGAGAAGATCAAGTCAAATCAAGTGAAGTAAAAGTAAATACATGATTTTATTAACTTGAGAAGCATGATTACAAAAACTTGATCTCTTATCGAAGCTAGAAATCAAAGCTAATAGAAAGACTCTTTTTGTTTTCTATACCGACTCGTATCCCCACGAACCGGTTGGCTTTAGCCGATTCTTCCCCGGATACGGCCTCAAGCCGCTCTAGCCAACCCTTCCCCGGATATGGCCTCGAGCACCCCCTAGACCTACTCCCGAGACCTAGTCGCCAACACGAGGTGAATTTCAGCCCTAAGTCCTACCCAGACCTAGTCGCCAACACGAGGTGAATTCACTAAACGATTACAGAAAAGATGTGAAATAAAAAGACAATAATGTAAAACTCCCTCTATGTGGATCTCTTGGACAAGTATACGAAGACGCAGAGTATGATCGTAGTCAATGCGGTCTTTCATCACGATGATGACACGTGTTGAAATCTTCTCGGATCTCCTTTAGTCTTTATGGATTTGTGGGAGTATCTCTCTGAAACTTCCTCTCTATGTTGTGGCACAAAGCTCTGGAATTCTGGATCTCAAGAGGCTTAAGAAGACGGATCCAAGGGGTCCTTTTTATAGCCTTGGAGCTAGCTCCTGCGCTATCGCTACCGCCGGCGCTATCCCAGTTTAGGAAATATTCTCCACGTGAGAATCCTTCATTTTAAGCAAGTCGGACGCCTTCCTCTATTGCTTTGCGCTATCGCCGGCGCTATCAGCTACCGCCGGCGCTATCCCAAATTAGGACATGTTTTGCGCGGCAGAATCTTCAATCCGAGGAAACAATTCCTCCTTGCCAACTGTGTGCGTCGCTACCGCCTGCGCTATCGCCTACCGCCAGGCATTATCTCCTTCCATATCTGCTCCCGGAATTGCGCTATCATCGCTAGCGCCAGGCACTAAGTGCTACCGCCGGTGCTAGTGGGAGTACTGTCTTCTGTTTTCATTTATCAGAATTCGTCGGGAGTTCTCGAGAACATTCGACGAATTGACTTAGCCGCACAATTTCCATCACAAGTCTGCCTTTTTGACTTCTGTCTGCATTCGTCGATATTCATCGGGAGTTCACGAGAACATTCGACGAATAGACTTAGCCGCTAACAATTCGTCGAACGACAGCTAACGCCTGCGCTAGTGCTACTGCCAGCGCTAGTGGAAGATTTGGATTTGATGGCTCAACTTTGGGGGCAACCTTCTTATGTAATCCTTGAGTCATGTGGACTTTGTTATCCTGCACACTTAAACACACAAGATCAAATACACATAGGTTTTGTTATTCTCAAACCTAGGAGATGCGGAAGACCATGTTCCAACAAACTCCCCCTTTTGATAATAACAAAACCATTAATGATAAATCAGAGCATTAATATATATAAGCATGAAGAAACATACTTGTGTGTGTGTGAGAGTGATGACTTAGGATAATGAACGATTTTAGCATTTAGAATTTCTCCCCCTAAATACATGCCCCCCCTAAGTGAATGATCTCCTAATATGTAAGCTATCATCTTAATTAAGCATTATAGTTTGATAGTAGATTAATATTTATCATGTTAGTTCTCCCCCTTTTGTTATTAGCAAAAGCGGGTAAGGAGACATTACCAAAAGGTTTGATAATAAGATAAAGGCATGATCGAGCTTATAGAATGAGAAGGAGTTTTAGAATTATGTTTATCATAATATTGTCATAAATCAGAGTTTGTAGCATAACCAAATTATAATGATTTCCAAGTAACTAAACTACCCAGACAATATGTCTACACCCTAGCCCCGTACTAAGTGACGGATGGGCATGAGGAGCTGCATACATGCCGTAGGTTGGGGTGTTAGTCCCATATGCAAACACTAGACACAACTAAACCTAGCACTCTTTCCCCCTAGTGCCTCGCAAGGCCCCACTGGAACCCTCCCCGGTTAAGGACAAGACATGACTAGAGATAAAGGTTATCTAATGTCTACAACCCTACGCCCCCGCTATGGTGAGAAATGAGTCATGGGTAATAATTATTGGAAACATATAAGCGTTTTAAATCTAATGACATAGCCTATGGATTTATATTTTTATTCGAATTTATGAAAACACTCACATAGCTGTTTGAAATGCATTAATGAATCGGAGTTTTTAGCATTACAAAATTTTCATAGAAATGAATCAGAGTTTTATAGCAAAAAAAAATCAACCAATATAAAGTTTACCAAGCAAGTCTACCACTTGTTGCAAGAAGGGAATTTGAAGATTCAAGTGATGATGCACACAAAATGAAAGACTTTAAATAAGCATGAAAGCGCAAGGTAAAACAATTATATGGTTATGATGCGGAAGACTTATAGAAATACAAGAAACATCTTATTATAATCAATGATGATCCATAAAAAGATATATGAGTTAAATTTCAAAAAGAAGATGTTTTTGTAAATCTTTTTTCAATTAAAATCTTTAATAATGTAACCAAGCATGAAATAATGTTATCAAAAAGATTACTACAGTATTACATTAATTCATAATTTCAAAACATACCAAACATTGTAGAAAGCATGCTAGGTTATCTAGTGTATTTCATAAGTAAAGATTAGTATAGAATTAGCATTAGGATCCAATACCCATGAGAAGAAGTGTTATGGAAGATAATGATGTGCACAAAAGTGTATTTTGAATAGAGTAAACAAATGTTTTAATCAAAAATACAAGTAATATGTAAAGTAAAGAGCACAATAAAACACAAATAATTTTACTTCCACGCACTTCAATGCACAAAAAAATGTACAACTACCAAGGTGCTTTGCACACACAATGCTCATTAAGACTTATCAGGGTGCAAAGTAGTGCTTGGGGGATCACATAATTTTATTCTTCAATATTGATTTTTTATTGTGATCCGGTGTACTTAAGAATAAGTGGTTTTTATTTTGAAAGAAAGTTATGGTTTGCACAAGATACTTTATTATTCTTTCCAAGGTGATCAACCTCACAACGCTTATTAAGACTTATCAGGAGGTTCAAGTAGTGCTTGGTGGAGTTATCTTTGTCACTATATTTTATGATTTTTGTTTTGTACAAAGTTCTCTGAATACACTTGTTTTGCAAACCAATATAATTTATGAAAAAGATAACCACTTTTCTTAACTTTTAAAAGTGCAAATAAAGGTTGTGTAGGTAAGATACTTGAGCAATTTTAATTTATTGTACTAATACAAAATATACACAAGCATTCCTAGATTAAGCACATATGTTGACAATGCCAAAATAAGTGAATGAATAAAGATCATTATCAAACATAAAACATTTACTCATACTTAGAGGCATGCTAAGCGTAGTTCTACACAACTTTTACAATACAATTGATGCACATATTAATAGATATATCAAAGCATGATGAAAGCAATGTTCAAATTAGTTTGAAAAGATAAATTGCAACATTGTAGAAGTTCTAAATAATAGATTAGATCATGCTTGATTTTCACAGAAAAGTCCATACAGTATTTTTGATATTTTTGCGAAATAATTTTAATTTATAGTTTGAACTCTTATAATTTGATCTTGGACTTCCCGAGATCTACCCTGTGAGAGGTTCGCCCGGTACTAGGTGATATGATGGGATGATAGCCCAAATCACCCTTTCGCAAGATATATGTAAATAGAAGAGTTAAGTTCAAAATAATAATTTTTGATACTTGTTTTTGTTTTATATTTTTGTATTTGATTTTTGCATATAGAAATAGAATTTAATCAAATAACCAAAGAAAAAAATATTTTTTGTAATTTTGTATTTTAATTTTTTCAAAAATCAAATAAAGTCAGAAGTGCAAAACTAAATAGTTCATATAGAATAATATATTTTTAAGAATTTTTCAAAATTTTAAAATTACAGAAAAACGAGCTAGTGCTGGCGTTAGGTCCTAGCGCCTGCGCTAGCTCACAAAGAGTGCTTATTTTAATCATATGGCCTAGATTTTCTTTGATTTAGCCTCCGATTTTTCTTAATTATATTTTTACAATGTAAAGTCTGTCAAATGAAGTGATGAGATGAGAAGAAATCGCAAAAAGTTGCGGAAGTTAAAATTAGTACATGAGTTTCATCTTCATTAGGGTTTCATATTTATTAAACCTTAATTATTGAGTTTTGCACAACATATGCATGAGTGAAATAATCATAAATAAGTGAAATAATATTCGTGCAATTTTTCAATTCCGATTTAAACATGATTATGATTAAACATACTTGGGGTAATTGAAAATGACGCAAATATATTAACTACCTAAGCAAAACTTGCGCATTTTATAAATTTAGCCTAATACCCCTAAAATACACCTTTTAAATCCATTTTGACACTTATTTCATTTAGTCTTGATAATATCATATAACAAATTTAGTTTTTCAAATTTTATAAGACTTTTAGGAAATGGATTTAGAAGGATAGAAATAAAAAAGATAAGTAGATCACTTGAGAGATGATATGACTTTTAATTTAACTTTATTCAATTTGATTTGTTTATGAATTTTGGTTTAATATGTGAGAGTCATATCACAAGTTATATAAAGTGATCATATCATGATGGCTCAAAGAAAAATAAAAAGTAAAGAGCAAAAAAGAAATTAGGCATATCATGAAGTAGAGAATTGATATTTTATTTTGAGTTAATTTCTACTTCATGCAAATGATTGGATACTAATGAATAGGATATTTAGGTATCCAAAGAGGACCGGATGTGACGGTTCCTTTGGGTACCCAAATACATCGTGTTTGCTTTTGGGGAAATGGAAGTGAATGAGCCCTTTTGAGTGGAGTTTGTGTTTCATCTTTAACTTTGGGTCTCCATTCAAATCTTGGTTTAACATTATTTTTAGTTTTGAAATTTCCATTATGATAATCTTTATATTGATGATTATGATTGTAATGATTATTAAAAGTATTGTTCATAGGAAATTTGTGCAATTTTAATTTTGAGTTGGGAGAAACATGATTTTGCAAGTAATGATGATTTTGATTTACAAACACTTTGTGATTCTTGCTCCCATTATTAAACTTAGTTAGGATGTTCATATTCATATTCAACTTGTTTTTAGATATAGTTTGATATTGTGAATTTGTATTTACAATTTTCATAAGCAAGTTAATTTTTGATTTTAATTCATCATTTTTAATCTTTAAATTATGTCTAGCTTTATTATAAGCGATTGTGCTATTTTTAAAAGTTGAAACAATTGAATCTATGTGATCTTAATAATTGTTTCTATATTCATCAAATGTTTCATCTATCTCTTTAATTTCAATTTTATATTCTTTACACTTAGCACAATTATTTTCCAAAGATGAATTTTCTAAACATAATTTTTTATTTTGTTCTTCTATAAAAAGAAGTTCATTTTCAAGTTCCTTGCATTTTTCTTTTAAGTCATCAAATTCCATACAAGGTGTAGTGTTTTCAACTAAGGAACCATGGATTGAACTAGATAAATTTGAATTTGATTGTTCATTAATTTTTGTCTTTAAATTTTTATTTTCTAAGCGCAAATATTTATTAGCATTTTTTAATTTCTTAATTTTGCGCTTTGTAGTTTGAAGCAATTGTAATGAAGAGATAGAAGTACAAAAGATAGAATTTGATTTCCTTACATTGCTTTCGGGAGAGGCATGATTTGAACATATTGTTTCTTTGACATCTTTTTGGCACTCCTCTTCCGAACACAATACTTCTTTTTCTCTTCCATTAGATGTGCGCTCCATTGATCCGTCATGAGAGGAGCATTCTTGAAGACTTGTGCAAGCTTGCATATTCTCTGGTTCTTGCGATTGTTCCATACCGGTAGAAGGAGAATCATACATTTCTTCAAGAAATTTCCATACTTTGTATGCACTAGAAAAACAATATATTAATTTGAAAATATCTTGGGATAAAACACAAAAAATATAATGCATAGCTTTTGCATTTAGGTGACGCTCTTGTTTATTTGATTCGTCCACTGGTCTAACTATTGCTTTATCCCATGCATTGATATCTAAGCTTTTAATAAATTTTTCCATTAATAATTTCCACCCTTTATACTTTTCCCTTCGAATAAAGGTGGTTTAGGAGATTTTTCTTCTTCATAAAAATTTACCCCACTAGTAGAAGCGAGATCATGAGACGCCATTTTTCCCGGTTGTTAAGCCGATTTGGAATAACCTGGCTCTGATACCACTTGTTGGATCGGTAGGCGCCCTTAGAGGGGGGGTGTGAATAAGGGTTTTAAAAACTTTAGTATATTTTGATTAACTTTGAAAAAGCTTTGATTATTAAACTAGAGAAGATCAAGTCAAATCAAGTGAAGTAAAAGTAAATACATGATTTTATTAACTTGAGAAGCATGATTACAAAAACTTGATCTCTTATCGAAGCTAAAAATCAAAGCTAATAGAAAGACTCTTTTTGTTTTCTATACCGACTCGTATCCCCACGAACCGGTTGGCTTTAGCCGATCCTTCCCCGGATACGGCCTCAAGCCGCTCTAGCCAACCCTTCCCCAGATATGGCCTCGAGCACCCCCTAAACCTACTCCCGAGACCTAGTCGCCAACACGAGGTGAATTTCAGCCCTAAGTCCTACCCAGACCTAGTTGCCAACACGAGACGAATTCACTAAACGATTACAGAAAAGATGTGAAATAAAAAGACAATAATGTAAAACTCCCTCTATGTGTATCTCTTGGAGAAGTAGACGAAGACGCAGAGTATGATCGTAGTCGATGCGGTCTTTCGTCACGATGATGACGCGTGTTGAAATCTTCTCCACGAATCTCCTTTAGTCTTTATGGATTTGTGGGAGTATCTCTCTGAAACTTCCTCTCTATGTTGTGGCACGAAGCTCTGGAATTCTGGATCTCAAGAGGCTTAAGAAGACGGATCCAAGGGGTCCTTTTTATAGCCTTGGAGCTAGCGCCTGCGCTATCGCTACCGCCTGCGCTATCGCTACCGTCGGCGCTATCCCAGTTTAGGAAATATTCTCCACGTGAGAATCCTTCATTTTAAGCAAGCCGACCGCCTTCCTCTATTGCTTTGCGCTATCGCCGGCGCTATCAGCTACCGTCGGCGCTATCCCAAATTAGGACATGTTTTGCGCGGCAGAATCTTCAATCCGAGGAAACAATTCCTCCTTGCCAACTGTGTGCGTCGCTACCGTCTGCGTTATCGCCTACCGCCAGGCGTTATCTCCTTCCATATGTGCTCCCGGAATTGCACTACCATCGCTAGCGCCAGGCGCTAAGTGCTACCGCCGACGCTAGTGGGAGTACTGTCTTCTGTTTTCATTCGTCGGAATTCTTCTGGAGTTCTCGAGAACATTCGACGAATTAACTTAACCGCACAATTTCCATCACAAGTCTGCCTTTTTGACTTCTGTCTCATTCGTCGATATTCGTCCGGAGTTCACGAGAACATTCGACGAATAGACTTAGCCGCTAACAGTTCGTCGAATGACAGCTAACGCCTGCGCTAGTGCTACCGCCAGCGCTAGTGGAAGATTTGGATTTGATGGCTCAACTTTGGGGGCAACCCAGTAGCCGTAGTGGGGGTATGAATGCGCTACGGCGGAAAATGTTTTTGAGATTTATTTGAGGCCGTTGATGGCCAGAGGCCGTTGAAGGCCAAGAGGTCATTGAAGACCAAGAAAGGATGAATCTACAGCAACCCTTATAATTTCTTAATTAAATTAAACTAAAGATAAACGAGAAATCTGATTCAGAAAGTGAAACAAATTGCATGAGCTATGATGCGAAAGAATATGAAATCTGATTCCAAAAGTGAAACGGAATTGATGGAATGTTTGACACGAATGAACGAAATGATTGTTAATAAAAGATATCGAATACCAGAATTTGAAATAGAAACCATTATAGTACGAACACTGTAGTTACTGTTATTGACTGATCATACACTGGAAGTAAATACTTTACTGTTTTTGATTATACACTTAAATATTTATGCATATTGCTACTAACATTTGTTGCGTGCATGTACAGCAGTTAAAAATGTATATTACTCGCTTAGTCATATTCTTTATGACTAAACCCGTCGTGATTTATCTTTTTAGGTAACGGATGCGACTCTGAGTGCTCCGAGGAAAGCTAGACTAACTAGAACGGGAGAACGAGCAAAGGTATGAGTTTTGTTTATGTATTTTCATTGTACTCATGTTATTACTATGCTGCGATAAATGCTTACAAAGAGACTCAGATACAGATTTTCGGTGAGGTCTGACTAGGGGCCTCACAAGGTGGTATCAGAGGGAGGTTTATCAAACATGTCATAGGCATGAGTACATGATACATAAACGATCTTGAAAATGTTTATGAAATGCTAATGTCATTGTGGTCCAAGGACCCCGTCCATGTCTATGCAAGTAAGCGAGTCTGTGAAGGTCGAGATGAACAGGAGGTAAATAAAGATACGTTAGTGGAGAGTGATAAAGGAAATCAGTCACGTCCCCCAGTGAATGACCTTACCAAGCTCTTGCTGAAGCTTTAAAGATGGTCTTGCCAACCCTACTTGCAACTGGTCCAGCTGCCCCTCATGTTAATCTTGTACCTCCACCCGTGCAATTGCCTCCTGAGATCGCGCCTTCCGTGAATCCAGCTCCTGTTCAGTTGTCGATAGTTCCTGTAATTCCTGCAGTTCCGCCTCAACACCGTCAAGTAGATGTGGATCTTAAAAAATTCCTAGAATTGAAGCCGCCACCGTTTAGAGGAGGTTTACCGCCGCTTGAAACCAAAGATTGGATTTTGCGAATGGAAACAATTTTCGAAGTAATGGAGTGCCCCGAAAATAGGAAAGTGAGCTTAGTTGCATTTATTTTGGAAGGGGAAGCGAAGCGGTGGTGTATTAGTATCATGAAGAGAAAGTACGAAGTGCGTGGTATGCCAGTTATTACTTGGAGAGAATTTCTGCAAGAATTTACGTCGTGGTTTGTTCCGAGATCTGAAAAAAGGTTGTTGCACGATCAATTCCGCCGTTTAGTTCTAGGAAGTAAATCAGTACTGCAGTATGAAGCAGAATTTACCAAGTTAGGTTATTATGCAGACTCCTTAATTGCAACATAACAAGATAGGTGTCGTCAATTTCAGCAAAGTCTCCACGATGAAATTCGTTCTATCTTGGTACCTATGGATATCCTTGAGTATAGAAAATTAGTGGAAAGAGCCAGGCTGGTTGATATAGATGCAGAGAAATCTCGGTGGAGACGTGAACAAGCCAGAAAGAGGTTTAGAGAAGGTTCGAATAAAGAAGTGATTGAAAATGTGAGTGAGCCGCAGTGGAAAGAAAGAAATGTATCGCAAGCTGCGCCTGCAGCAAGTAACAATGTATCTCAGACATCTCAGACATCTCAGACATCTCAGGTATCCGTAAAATGTGCAAAATGTGGAAGGAATCATAAGGGAGAATGTCTCGCAGGCGTTTGTTTTTATTGTCGTCAACCAGGGCATAGGCGAGCCGATTGCCCAAAGTTGAATCAATTGAAAGAAGGTAGAGATGCTCCAAGGCCTCCGCAGCAGAAGCTATTCCAGATCGGAGCTGAATCGTTAGCGTCCACCCCAGCACAAGAAGAAGAAGCTCCAGAAGAACGTCGTATCGAGCCCCGGGCTTTCAACTTAGGCCAGCTATGGGAAGGAAGGAAGTGAGACCGCCTCCTTCTATTATGTATAAGGAATGTTATGAACCTAGTGTGGTTTTGCTTAACGATATGTAAATTATGAGTACACTTGACTCGATCTTTGGTTTCAAATAAAGTTGTTATTGTTGTTATTGTTGTTATTGTTAGAAGGAATGTACTGTTACCAACATTTTTCGAGGACGAAAATTCCTCTTAGGAGGGAGGAGTTTGTAACGGCCCAAAATGTTTAAGCGAAATTGAAAGAGACGTAAATGAATAAAATCCACGATTATGAAAAAGAAAACAAGATTCAGTGCCGATTTGACGTCGCACAAGTTATTTTTGAAATTCGAGATTTTTGATGTTTTGTGGCATTCGTTTCGTGTTTATTTTATATTCCGATGTTGAAATAAAATTCGGAAATTGATGTAATTGGAGGTGGAATTAGATTTGGTTTAGTAGCCAAGTGGGCTAGCTATGGCTGATTTGGCTAGTTATTTGGCCTAGCTAATTTTGGGCTGGCTGAGGGCTGTGCTGATGCTTCTTATTATTATATTTATGATTATTTTATCTCTTAGGCGGTGGATTTTCAGCCTTTCCTATTGAGGGCTTATCCGGATATTTGTTTTTTTTACTTACCGCCTCCTCCTGGAGCCTTGCCGCCCCTCTCCTTCCTTGCTCCTTCCCGTGGTTGTGCTGGGAGCTCTGTTTAGAGCTGACACTACTATCTGTTGGGCTATTGCTGCTTGGTGTTTGTGTTGGCTGGAAGCGAGTGGCTGGCTGTTGGAACTCTTATTTTTGCTGCTCTCCTTACTGTGAGCTCTTTTTCTACTTTCCCCTCTTCTCCTTCTTAATAGATGACTGTTTTGCTTAGTTGCTGAAATTTGCAGGAGAGGAGTTAGGGTTTCAGTGTTGGGGGATTTGATTCTATTATTGTATGAGTTATGCTAGGGTTTTGATTTGTTTTCTCTCCCTCTCCCTTCATATCTGAGCTGATTACTTTCAGACCTTGGCTGCCTTGTTACCTTGGATTTGGGTGTGCTGTGTACTCATCTACCTTGTGATGTATGGCTGCTTTGGATGCTGTTGTAGCTGACCTTGTTGATTCAATTAGCTCTGAAGTACTGAACCTTGGTTGGCTCAGATTTTTGTGAATTGGGCTGCTGTTTCTCTTGACTGTTGTATGCCTTTGGGTTATTGATATAATATTAATTCAAAAATATTGTATGGTAGATTATTCATTCTTTCTATTTATGATTTTTTTTTGCTTTAGGCATTACATGTGCCTATATTTTTTTTATGGATGCGCTGCGGCTAAGTCCCCCGGGAGGGGACCTTGTGAGGGTTACGGGCAAAGCCGCACCCCACTCATCGGGTGCGACCGGAGCCCAATTTTGCCTTAGAGGCACAACTTCTCATCTTCCGTGCTCGTTGCGCGCTCAAAACGCTCTCATGTTCATTCGCGCTTAGAACGCTCACGTGTTCTTTGCGGGCTCAGAACGCTCTCGTGTTCGTTGCGCATTCAGAACGCTCCCGCATTCGTTGCGTGTCAGAACTCTCCCGCATTCGTTGCCCGCTCAGAATGTTTCGACGTTCCCGACACGCGCGCAGTTAACATTTCCTAATTTCTGAGATTGCAGGACCCGTTCATCGCCTTCATCACCTTCATCACTTTCAACGAAGCTAACCGAACTGTCCAACCTGCCCGAACTGCCCAAGGGGCGAAACAATCATTTACGAAAAATGGCAATCCGTGTGCTCCGAATCGACCAGCGTATATAATTCATCCGTCAGAAGGTTACGGTGGTTACGATGGCAAAATTATCGGGCTACCCCAGGCCAAAGCTATAAAAGGAACTCAAAGCCTTCATTTCAAGACACCTTGCTTTCGGCACCCGAGAGAGCTCTGTTGAAGATTTCCTCTGAGTTCTCTTTCTGCGCTCGAAGATCTCCTTCGGGATTCGAAGATCTCCTCGTGGACTTGGAGATTTCTTTCGCTCCAGAAGACCATCTTCCTAAGTGATTCGGGAATCCCTCGAATCGCGAAAAGCGACTCAATGTTCTCACTTTTGTTCTCATCACCGTTCTTAGAAGAAGAAATACTTAGTGTTCCGAGAGTTGGTCTGTCACCCTATGAGTTCTCTCTCTCTCTCTCTCTCTCTCTCTCTCTCTATCTATCTATCTCTATCTCTCTCTATTATTGTAACGAGCAGCGGCCTGCCGCGCTCGAGTTCTTAATTTCTAATTGTAACCCTCATCAGATAGTGGAAGTTGACCGGCACAACTCCGGCCGTGTGGTTTTTCACCCTTTCCGGGTTTTTTTCACGTTAAAGTCTTTGTGTCACTTACTAATTCACTCATTGACTGTTTGCGCGCTCAGTTCGCTTCCGAGCTAAGGTGGTTCAGTTCGACCAATCTACCAGAGCACCCGAGCGACCCGCAACAATAATTATTATATAATATCATGAAATTAGGTAAAACAGATTAAATTATAATAATTAAAAAAGATTCTTGGTTTATCGCCCCAACACAGGCAGCGATTTATTATAATAACACTATTTAAAAAAAAGTAAATCTAATATAGCATAATTGTGTTATCATCATTACATTTTTTTTTTATTAAATGCATGTTTTATATGATTTTTTTAAACCACCGCCCCGACCCGCCGCCGCCGGAGCCACTTCCGCCCTGACTGAAGCCCACCGGCGAGTTCGCTGGACCCGGCGAACCTGCCGGGTTTAGTCCGGAGCGCCGCCGGACTAACCCTGCAGGTTCGCCAGGGTCCGACGAACTCGATGGTGGGCTCCAGTTAGGCCGGCAATGGCTCCGGCGGCGGAGGGGAAGGGATTCCGGCGGGTGAACAGTGAAATCGGGATGGTGAACAGTGGAATCGGGATTTCAACGGGTTGGAGGGAGGGTGGATTTGAGATTTTGGCTATTTGCACGCTTTTTTTATTAGATCCGACGGTGGAGATCAAAGTTATGGTTCTAATTTGGCCTCAAAACGGTCCTGAAAATTTATCTTTATATATATGTACACACACATGAGTGTCCGACACGGGGCTCCGCCCCTACTACCAAGCGCGACAGTACCCGGCCGGCGACGGCGGGCTTCGCCCGCCACCGGCGCGATGCTGTCGGGCGACCTTCGGCCGCATCCAGGCGGGTTACGCACACCTCCGCAAGGGTTTTGCCCGTGCTCGAGGCGTCTGCGAGCTGCGCCCGCAACATATACGTACATATGAGTACTCGAAATAACCGTAAAAAATATACCTCAATAGTACAATATTTATTTTGTAAAAAAAATACGTATATACTTAAAAAGATTATTTTTTTCCCTCTCTCTTTCCCTCTCCGCGGCAATCTCTCCCCCTCTCTTTCTTTCTCTCTCTCTCTCTCTCTATCCCACTTTCTCTCTCTCTCCCCAAAATTTATTTTTAATTTTTTATATTAAAAATATTTCAGATAAAACATGTGAAAGATCTAACGGTGAAAAATGAAAGCACGATAAGAGCATGAAAATGCTATATTCACTTATATAATAAATTAACATATATATAACAACACATGGGGTCCTCGGTAGTACCCTCACATCTATAGTATATCCTGACCACGATAGTTTCAATGCCAGTGGTCGGTTGCTCTCTGACACACGAGGTTTGCCCATACATAATATTATAATTGTTGGATGGCTAGACAACCTTAGAGAAGTGATGAATAAGGCTTTGGAAAAATTACAAATCGTGAAAGCATGTAAAAGAAAAACTCTTCCATTTTATTCAGTATGAATTGATAAACATGACGGAATTATATTTGTTCATGAACTACGCGATAAAATATTGGATCTTTTATAAAGAAAAAATCAGATGGCGATAAATATTACAATTTGGTTTTTCTATATTGATACCTCCAACCAATTAGTCTTAGCAAAATCCCTGATGTTTTATAGATTGAAACTAAGGAGTTATAATCGAATTAATAATCCATAAAGCACAGAATAAAAAGTAGCTATAGAAAATGTATTCACTGAAAATCTTAAAGCCCTTTATAATTCAGCGTGTTTTAGTTTTACATATATGAGCCTTTTATAGGCCTTTGAAGCGGTGGCTTCAAACACAAGATAAGTTATATTTATATGTATCCTAATACCACTTGGTCTTCAACTTTATCTTGTATCAGATAATATCTCTTCTTCTTAGCTGCAGGTTGATTCCAAGATTCGGCTTAATTAGATCATCATCCACACCCGCCCCTTAAGCCGAAATGCTTCTACACCAATTAGAGCACACAACTCGGCAAAACGAAAGCGTTCCGGAGGTTTCGTTAGTAAGTCAGCCAATTGTTTGTCGGTAGGGCAATGATTCACAATTATGAACCCTTTTTCAACTAGATCTCGGATGAAATGAAATCGTAAGTCAATGTGCTTACTTCTCTTCTCTGTGATGGGGTTTTTCATAAGAAAGATTGTAAAGGTATTATTATCACACAAAATTTTTGTTGGTTTTTCATCTTCACTTTTGATTTCAGTCAGGATTCTCTCGAGCCACAAGCATTCACATGAAGCTGTATTGAGGGTCATATGCTCATGCACTACAATATTTTTGGTCTTTCGCAACACTTGAAAAACGTTGCATAAAACTGCAAACTGTTGCTAAAACATAGATAACTGTTGTCAAAAGGTGTTGCATATACTCGCGTTACCAAAGGTCAAAGACAACGGTATTCATACCCTTAGACAACACTATACAAAAATTGTTGTCTATATGCTTAGTATATGCAACAGTTTTTCGATTAACCAATTGCAACATTTTAGAAATGTTGACTTGTAGCGTTACAATTAAAAACTATTGTCAAAAGGTACAAAGACAACACTTAAAAAATGTTGATAAAAGACTGCGGCATTTTTTTTTAAAAAAAAATCCGCAGTGCCGCGACATTTAAAAAAAAATTATAACCAATGAAAACAAAGATTCAATTTGAAGGATATATAAATTTTTATTTAATGCAACATACCCCATGGGGGTGCTGCTCGGCCGCACCCCACATGAGGTGCGGCTTGGCCGCACGGGGTGCGGTTAGGCTGGATCCTGCCAATGCTGGGGTGCAGTTTAAACTGCGCATGGCTCCGACGGGGTGCGAACTGTGCACCGCTGATTCCTCCACTCTCACGATCATGGATTGAACTTTGACCCCACTAACTCCACTTCTTTAGTGGAGCTTTTCTTGAAAGCACCCCAAAAATACTTATAAATATTCGGGTGCATATCAATTATTATTAGGTAGAGAATGGACGCAACACATAAAATATATAAATTATAATCTTTATAATATAAATCATTATATTTTTTAAAAAATTTATAATACATAATTTTTTTAGATATATAATATATAATCTTTATAATATATAAATTATATTATATATAATATATATTATATATAATACACATATTTTTAAAATTATAAAAACAAAATAAAAAATTTATAATTTTTTACATTTTCTAAAAATATAATTAAATATAACTTGGTGCGTGTCGGGGCGAAGCCCGACGAATGCGAGCGGGTACTGTCACGCGGGGTACGGGGCCGTTCATTGTCACTCTTGTGTGTATATATATATTATAGATAGTATAGATATATATATATATATATATATATATATATATATATATATATATATATATATATATATATACACACACACACCCATACACGGTTGGTTGGTTTGCTAGCATGCAACGTGCAGTCCACCAATCATCCGCAGCGCTTCGACTAAATAGCATTTAATCACTAAAGTCTTCTTCGTTCTACCCGTTTTATCATTTTTCTGCAAACAGCACCTCAATCATGCCGCGCAACTGAGCAAGTTGATGATTTAAATCTATGAACAACACATTTGACTTCGTTTGGATCAAGCGAAGGTGGTGCTCGATCGCCATCAACTAACTGCTTCGTTTTATATTCTTTGATTGATGAAACTCAACACGCGAAGCTATATATAAAAAGACAAATAAGCAAGTCTCAAAACATCACCAAATTCAAGACTTTGCAGAGTCTGTGTCGAAGGAGGAGGATGGCTTCGATCGGAGGAGGAGTTGCGCTGCTTCTGTTCGTCGTGTTGTCCTTGTGTTCCTCCTCCATTAATGTCGAAGCAAACATATTCCAACTAGTACTAAACGGATACGGAGCAACCGGAAATTTCCGAGGAGGGTATTACTGGAAAACGTGTCCTCTTGCCGAGATCATCGTCAAGGAGGAGGTCTACAAGGCTGTCGCCGCCAATCCCGGCATCGCCGCCGGTCTGATCAGAATGCACTTTCACGACTGCTTCGTCAGGGTACTCTTACCATCATCACATTGAAGTCAAACTACGCTTTTGGTTCCATTACATATTCTGAAGTGTGTGTATACTTATACCGGCCTAACATCTCTTCTTATCTGATAATGAAGGGCTGCGATGGATCAGTTCTCATAGATTCGACGCCTAACAACGTGGCGGAGAAAGCCGCGCCGCCGAACAACCCAAGCTTGAGGGGTTTCGAAGTGATCGACAAGGCGAAGGCGCGGCTGGAGCTCCTCTGCAAACGCGTCGTCTCCTGCGCCGACATCCTCGCATTCGCCGCAAGAGATAGTGTCGCGCTTGTGCGTGATAATGAACTTTCCTTATAAATATATAGGTCATCCAAGTTTGCCTAATTACAACCTGCATTTCTCTAATTTTTGAAATTACAATTACTCCTCAATGTTTACATTTCATAACATCCATGCACAAAAAGACCTTTGAAGATCTACTCAATTAAAGGGGATACTTTTGTGCACGGATGCTATGAAATATAACCAGAATGCAAAGAATTTGTGTTGGGAGAGCTTTACCCCTTCGTTAATATTGATGAGGAGGTTTTTGTAATTTCCAAAGTTAGAGAGGTGCAAGCTGTAATTACGCAAACTTCAAGGGGACATCCCGGTAAATATATATATTATTCAATAATTTTATTTTGGAGCTAGGACTAATGTATCCCGATCTTCTTTGTCGCTGCAGACAAGAGGGCTCTACTACGACGTTCCCAGCGGCCGTAGAGATGGAAGAATCTCCAAAGCATCTGAGACCATAAGCCTTCCTCCTCCTACCTCCAACCTCAGCCAGCTCACACAGAGCTTTGCGGTACAAGGACTCAGCCAGCGAGAGATGGTATTCCTCTCAGGTACAACGTACAACCGCTCTCTCAAAACAGGAAAATTTTTTGGTCCGAGTCCCGGAGTCGGATTCGGATTTCCTCTTTGATCTAATACTTGAACGGTTTCACTAATCCCAATAAATTTTTAGTTTTTATCGCCACCCTTGGATCTTTCACAAGGCATGAAAGCGTGGCTCCCGGACCTCGATCTCGGAACGGAGCCCGGAGGGAAAAATCACTCCTCAAAACACGACTTAATATAAATAAACTGATATCGTTAACTTAAGAGATCGAATTAACGCATGACGCAGGAGCACATACTATCGGGCGCTCCCACTGCTCGTCCTTCAGCAATCGATTATACAACTTCAACTCGACGGTGAGCCAGGACCCCAGCCTAGACCCTGCCTATGCTGAGCAATTGAAGAAGCAGTGCCCGAGAAATAGCGGCGCCGGTCAGACGGTGCTCATGGATCCCCGCACCCCGAACCATTTGGACACCAACTATTACAGCGACATCCTCGTGAAACGCGGACTCTTCACCTCCGACATGGCTCTGCTATCAAGCCCAGACACCGCCGCGTTGGTGCGTAGTAATGCAAAGAACTGGCTTCTGTTTCAGAAGAATTTTGTGGCTGCCATGATTAAGATGGGGAAGATCAAAGTGCTCACCGGAAAACAGGGAGAGATAAGGGGCAACTGCAGGAGGATCAACTAACGCATGCATGCGCGCACGTGCATTAGCATGCAATTCTTGATTATGATCTCTTCAATGTTCAATCCCTTTGGTTATTTCATTGTTGCAACGAATTCTTCATCACTTTGTTATTAATTCTAATTCTGTAATGTTGTACCATTGCCGCTTACCAATAATAAGATGTCAAATTCCTACTGTTTGAAATTGATGCTTTAGAGTTTTTCATGGGACACCACTCTCCCTGATGGAAAAGTTTTTGGTATGTTCAGCGCACCATTCTCATTGTGCGTGACATAAATCCAGTCGACAAACCATCCTCAATTTTCATCCGTTTGGTTATTTCATTGTCGCAGCGCTTCTTCGTCACATTGTTATTAATTCTGATTATGTAATGTCGTACTACTATTGCCGCGTATCAATAATAAGATGTCAAATTTCTAATGTTTGAAATTGATGCTTTAGGGTTTGTCATGGGATACCACTCTCAGGGTTGGAAAATTTTGTGGGATGCTCGACACAACATCCACATCGTGTTGAGACATAAATCCAATCGACAAACCATCCTCAATGTTCAACCCGTTTGGTTATTTCATTGTTGCAAAGATTCTTCGTCACAATATTGTTATTAATTTTGAGTTTGTAATGTCGTACCATTGTCGCGCGCGTACCAATTAATAATAAGATGTCAAATCTCTTATGTTTGAAATTGATTTTTTATGGTCCGTTCGTTTCACAGACATTGATATTGGAGTATTGACTTTAAGAATATGAAAGTCATTTCTGTTGTTCGTACCAACAATTGTAGAGTGGAATTGACTTTCTGGTGGAAAGTCGACGATATTCACCATAACCTAAAATCTATCGATCCAATGTTTATCTCCAAGGGCGGATATTGAGATCGCCAACTCCGACTTTCCAAAAGAATATCAATTTTTTTTGCCCGAATGCGCATTTTTTGCCCGTACGTGATTTTTTCTCACGTACGCTATTTTTTGGCTCAATACGTGATTTTTTTGCCAGGACGCGGAAATTTCGCCCGAACGCAATTTTTTCGCCCGGACACAATTTTTCTGTCCGGAAGCGATTTTTCCGGCCGAACACGATTATACACCACTTACGCGATTTTTTTACCCCCGCGCGATATTTTTGCCCGGGGGCGATATTTTTGCCCGGGCGCGTTTTTTCGCCAAGACGCGATTTTTTTGCCCCGATGCATTTTTTTTCGCCCGGGCGCGTTTTTTTCGCCTGTGCGCGTTTTTTTCGCACGGGCGCGGTTTTTTCGCCCGAGCGTGTTTTTTTGCCCGGGCGCGTTTTTTTCGTCCGGACGCGTATTTTTCGCCCGAGCGCGATTTTTTCGCCCGTCACGAGTTTTTTTAGCCCGGCGCGCATCTTTTCGCTCGGGCATTTTTTTTTCGCACTGGGGCGAAAAAATCGCGCCCAAGCGAAAAAAATGCGCTTGGGCGAAAAAACCGCGTCCGGGCGAAAAAACCGTGTCTGGGCAAAAAAAATGCGTCCTGACGAAAAAACTGTAAGACCCTCTTTTTTTCATTCTTTCCCGGGTCTTACCGCCCAGAACCGCCGTCTTGCGGCGACAACATTACACCCAATGGTCGCCGCCACAAGACGCTGATCCTGCCAGCTATTCATCATCATCCATGCCAACCATAATCACAGTAATTGAAGTATTAAATAAAACAAGTCCACAAAATCACATTATAAATTTATCATAATACAAGATTATAATGTCCACGATGAGAAAGAACTAACAGAATAGGGGATTACGCCCAGTACGTGTTCAAATATAGTGCAACAACACTCTCACTCTACATCTATGCGGAAGCTATCAAACTCTGTCTTCATGCATCTGTAGCTGCTGCTGCGACGACGTGTAGTGGCTCCTCTGTTTTATCCCGTCCTCCTGTCCTGTCTCCTGAACGGGGTCCTGTTGTTCCGACACATCATCCTTAAAATGATGAGGTCCACCGACCGTTAGTCTATAAGGCTCAGCATATTCCTCACCGCCTCCACCCGCGACTCCTATGCACCGTGCGGGAGGAGGAAGCGGAGGACATCAAGGGGTAAATCAAAAGCAGGTGACATGTGGCTAGATTAGCAGGGTTTATAATTACTGAACATTAAATAATAATAATTCTATGCTAGCAGAGTATAGTGCGACAACAATAAGTAAAAGACAATGCAAAATAAAGAAGTAGGTATAACAAATAAGAGCAGCTACAAATGTAACCTTAACTTATATGCACACACAAAAACACATAAGCTAAGGGATCTGGCACTAAGGTAAACTCATCGTATAAAAGAGCTCATACTAATTTATACGATAAGGTCTCTGATTTATGCAAGAATGCTATGTTATGATATGCAATGCAATGCAATGGTATGCAATGTTGCAACTCACGCACACGACTCTGTACGTACAAACCTTTAGTTCCCACTTTTCGGAGGTAGCTAACCTCTCGGGCACCCCCCGTTGTGGTCAAACGGTGGCAGAGGAGCAGGCGTCTCCTCACCTAGGTGGGTAAGTCAAACTACCAGACCTAGGCCCTGACGTACGATGTGATACCGGTGCCCGGTACTCACGAGCTCCTACGTACTAAACTGAATTGGTCAGGCAAGGTTTAGGGAATCCGTCCCGTTGGATGCGCAGCAAAGCAACCTGGCCCCTAATCAAACCACTAGCACTGCCGAGTCAACGAACTGTTGTCGGTGTGACGACTAAACCAGAACCGAAGACCCACCACATCTTATGCATATGCAAATATGTATTAACCCTTACTACCGAGCCTCCAGCTCGCAATTCTAAATCAACATTTATAAAGTAGAGCCTACCGCTCGCCAGACTATACCAGTCTTATATTTAAGCTACGAGCCCACCGCTCGCTAGACTACACCATTCTTATATTTAAACTACGAGCCTACCGCTCGCTAGACTACACTAGTATTGTATTTAGAATACGAGCCTACCGCTCGCTAGACTACACCAGTCTTAAATTTAAACTACGAGCCTACCGCTCGCTAGACTACACCAGTCTTATATTTAAACTACGAGCCTACCGCTCGCTAGACTACACCAGTCTTATATTTAAACTACGAGCCTACCGCTCGCTAGACTACACCAGTCTTATATTTAAACTACGAGTCTACCGCTCGCTAGACTACACCAGTCTTATATTTAAACTACGAGCCTACCGCTCGCTAGACTACACCAGTCTATTTAAACTACGAGCCTACCGCTCGCAGGACTATCCCAGTCCTTCCTTATAACCCAAGCCTACCGCTCGCAGGACTATCCCAGTCCATCCTTATAACCCGAGCATACCGCTCGCAGAACTATCCCAGTCCTTCCTTATAACCCGAGCCTACCGCTCGCAGGACTATCGTAGTCCTTCCTTATAACCCGAGCCTACCGCTCGCAGGACTATCGCAGTCCTTCCTTATAACCCGAGCCTACCGCTCGCAGGACTATCTCAGTCCTTATTTCATTCCTTCCCAAATTTGGGAGGGAGATTATGTTTCAAGTTCTCCTACTTTACTACTCTTGTCTATTGTTAGTTGATCTTAGCAGCTTGGGGTGAATCCTGGACTTCCGTGGATTACCCGGTGAAGGGCTCGCAATGGTACTAGGAAATGTGATGGTGACTGAAGCCCAAATCCCCCTTTCTAGGATATTTATTTTATTTAGTTGTTACCCATTCTTATATACCCATTTGCTCTCCAATTGCTCTAAAATCCTAGGGTGGATTACCATTTGACTCGGGCAGACATGTGTCGGTGTTCTATTGAACACTAAACCATGTCATTTCTAGTGACCGACTATTTCCTTGTGTTATTTCTCAATCACAATTTTCACTTCTTGCTAAGTCATCATTCGCCTCCCTAATAGGTCCTTGTCAAATTCCTGAATTGATAGTTTTACTAAACGCACCCCGTCTTTATTTCCGATGACTGCCCTTGGTGATTAATCCTTCAACCTAATTGGGCATCTTCAATTATCTTAGAGTTAGTAACTCTGGGGGTGGTGACCACAAGGAATGGGTTTGAATCTATGTTTTCAGTTTCTACTGTTCGCAGACCAAGGTGAGATTGAACTAGGTTTAACTCTTAAGGTGCAACCTTGGTCCTATCAAGTCCTAATGAGTTCCAAGTTCTTACCATAGGTTCACAATTTGTAATGATCTAACAACCTCAAATCCTACATTTCATACTCTTCCAGAGAATTCTTAATCATAGTTTCTATTCAAATAGATTAGATGAAAGTAAAGTTTTACACAACAAGTATTATCTACGGATCTCTATAAATTCTGATGAATTCACAATAACATAGTACTGGTCTAAAAACCTCAAACCTTAAGTTTCACAATTTTCCAGAGATTATTTGACCATGATTTCTATTTAATACCAGTGGTGTGCCAATAAGGTTTTACACTACAACTACCATCTACAGGTCACAATAAATTCTGATAAAATCACAGTAGTATAATATTGACCTAAAAACTTCAGAACCTAAGTTTCACATTTTTCCAAGGAATATTTACCCATAATTATTATTTAATACAAGTGGTGTGCCAATAAGGTTTTACACTACAACTACCATCTACAGGTCACAATAAATTCTGATAAAATCACAGTAGTACAATATTGACCTAAAAACTTCAGTGCCAAAGTTTCATAATATTTCAAGGAGTATTTATCCATAATTACCTTTTAATATAAGTGGTGTGCCAATAAGGTTTTACACTACAACCACCATCTACAGGTCACAATAAATTCTGATAAAATTACAGTAGTACAATATTGACCTAAAAACTTCAGTGCCAAAGTTTCATAATATTCCAAGGAGTATTTATCCATAATTACCTTTTAATAGAAGTGGTGTGCCAATAAGGTTTTACACTACGACCACCATCTACAGGTCACAATAAATTTTGATAAAATTACAGTAGTACAATATTGACCTACAGACTTCAGAACCTAAGTTTCACATTTTTCCAAGGAATATTTACCCATAATTACTATTTAATACAAGTGGTGTGCCAATAAGATTTTACACTACAACCACCATGTACAGGTCACAACAAATTCTGATAAAATCACAGTAGTACAATATTGACCTAAAAACTCCAGAACCTAAGTTTCACATTTTTCCAAGAAATATTTACCCATAATTACTATTTAATACAAGTGGTGTGCCAATAAGGTTTTACACTACAACCACCATCTACATGTCACAATAAATTCTGATAAAATCACAGTAGTACAATATTGACCTAAAAACTTCAGAACCTAAGTTTCATATTTTCCAAGGAATATTTACCCATAATATTCATTTAATACAAGTGGTGTGCCAATAAGGGTTTACACTACAACCACCATCTACAGGTCACAATAAATTCTGATAAAATCACAGTAGTACAATATTGACATAAAAACTTCAGTGCCAAAGTTTCATAATATTCCAAGGAGTATTTATCCATAATTACCTTTTAATACAAATGGTGTGCTAATAAGGGTTTACACTACATCTACCATCTACAGGTCACAATAAATTCTGATAAAATTACAGTAGCATTATATTCACATAAAAACACTAATTCCATAATATCAAAATTTTCTAGCAGAGATAAACCCATTATTTCTATTTATCATGAAAGGGGTGACAAATGATTAACGGGTATTTCAACATGAACAATGTTTCTAAAAATTCTATCAAACATCCCAGAGATTCATAATTGTATTCCTAACTATCTTCCATAGTTTCACAATTTCCTCATGCATAAATCTCAGGGAAATCCCAATCTTCAGATTTGTGACCTAGGGGTAATTTTGTAATTTCCCAAAGGAAAAACCTCTGAAATTTTCTACAAAAATTTAAAGAGGTCCTGCATGTCATAACATTAAATTCTCCAGAGCTCTATAATTTTCCACAAGGTATTTGACATGAAAAGTTCATGAATACCAATATGTGACCTAATTCACATTAATCCAAAATATAGGATTTTTGATCCCAAAAATCCTAATATTCCCTGAGGTGGTGTGTCATGTCATAAAGAAGGTATGACCAAAGTTTCAAAGGCTAGCTCCAAGCCATTTGGTCTGAAAACACAAAATAGACTTTTTGTCTATTGGCACACCATAACACACTAGGGTAGAGACATGCAAGTAGAAATTACCCTACATGCAGAGGTCCAAATGTTCTCAAAATTTAGCCCTAGACTAATGTTGTCTAATTAGACATGACACCCAAATTTGGGGTCATTTGGAGTTATTTAACTCCAAATATTCCATTTATTTGATTTTGCATGTTCTGAATAAAACCTTAGAAAAATAATTTCATAAAAATCTGATTTTTGAACCTAAGCTAGGTTCAGGGCTCATGCATGCATGGCCAAAATTGCAAGTCCATCAGACCTACCATTTAGGATATATACACATTTTAAATCCTGATTTCTATTTTGACCAGCCTCACTAAAATGAGTGTTGTGGGTCCTACAGTGATCCAAATGATCTGATTTAAATTTCAAATGAAAGTAGACATCAAGGCCTATAATAGTTATCTCAGGCAACCTTTCCTAAAAAGGCTTCTAAGGGCCTTAAAATCAGGCATGAATATTCACATGAAAGTGTGACAGATTTCATATAATGAATAATAATATATATCTTTAATTAAATCATTGAGGTGTGCGATTATCAGATCTGTTAAGATCGGACGGCCAGGAGGTTGTCTTCCTCCTCCAGCAGATGGCTCAGATTCACCCGAGCTGGGTGAACTTGTAGCCTCACTTCCCGGCCAACCAGTGGCCACCACAGCCGGCCAACACCACCACCACCTCCCTTGAGGTGGTGCCCGTCGACTAGAGGTGTTTTCCGGCCGGAAATAGAGCATGGGAGAGGGTTTCGGGTAGGGAGAAAAGTCTGAAAACGCCAGTATTATGGCCTAGCTTTAGTTTCATTATGAGCTCAATTTCAAGTGAGGATAGAAAGTAGATCTAGCACAAGGGGAGGAGGTGAGGAAACTTGCCTTGATTGAAGCTTGAGGTTGTGGGAAGCTCGGGTTTGCCATTGCTGACCCCTCCTCTTGATCCCTTGCATTTCCTTGATCCTCCATCGTTTTCTTTGATCCAAAACTCGATTCCCACTCCTTGACCCCTTCTGAAGCTAATGGTGTGATCAATTTGGTGTGAGATGTAGTGTTTATGGAGTTCCCATTATGGGTGGCCGGCCAACACTTAGAAAACTCCTCCTTGCTGCCATTTGGCATGGAATCCTGCTAGAAATGTTGGGCATTTACTGAGGGAGCTCATATTTAAGCATTGGGAGGGGGATTGAGTGCCAATTGCCACTCAACCCCTAATTCCATGCTTTGGCCATATGTGAAATTGGGGAAAAATCCCAAATTCACCCTTGCATGTCACCTTCTTCCAAAATCTGAGGGGCAAGCATGGTAATTGGGTCTTGGGCCTCAGAATGGGCCTCTTTTGAGTGTCTTAGTCCATGGGAATTTGGTTTGATTTCATATAAGCTCATTTTAGGCATATTTGACCAAATGTTGACTTTTGAGTTGACTTGGTCAAATTGATAAGTGGGCTGGTCCAATGTGTTGGTCTTGAGTCCCTTGACACCACAAAATGTTGATTGGGTCATGGTGGTGCCCCAATTGGGTCAATTTTGCCAATATGTGTGATTTTGACCAAAATTAGGGGAAAGTTGACTTTTGTCAAATTGGACCAATTAATAACCAATAGATGGGGCTTTTGGGTCCTTTGTACCCCAACTGGTGTTTGTAATACATTAGTGGGTTTAATTTGATCATTTGAAGTCAAATTTCAAGTCATAAGCGATGGAGTCAAATTTGGCTCTTTGCACACCAAGATGATTTTCACTTATTCACCTTGGTTCTTAGGGCCATTTTGGTCTCTTAGAGGAATGTCATGACCTTGATATGACAAAATGCACTTCAGGGGTCTAGTTGTTCTGGCGATGTTACAAAACACGCCCGGGCGAAAAAAATGCGCGCGGGCGAAAAATCGCGCTCAAGCGAAAAAAAAATGTGCCGGGGCGAAAAAAACGCGCCCTGGCGAAAAAATCGCGCCCGGGCGAAAAAATCGCGCCCGGGCGAAAAAACCGCGCCCGGTCGGAAAAACCGCACCCGGGCAAAAATAATGTGCCCGGGCGAAAAAGTCGCGCGCCGGGCTAAAAAAAACGCGTGGGGGGCTAAAAAACGCGTTATTGCTTATGATAATTTGCAGGAAGAAACTTAGAAGCTCAACATTGATCAATGTCAATTCCTATGAAAGAATGTCTTACTGCAAACGAACAGTAAAAAATAATGAATATCAATTCCTATAACAGAAAATCATCATACAGACGAACAAAAGAATTGGATTTAAACTCAATGTCATTTCCCGTGTGTATTGATATTAGATTGAAAGCCAATACTTCAAAATCAATGTCTGTGAAACGAACGGACCTTAGAGTTTGTCATGGGATATTGCTCTCCGGGATGAAAAAAATTTAGTATGCCGCTCGAGCGAAGCAAAGAGGCGCGTGGTAGGCGAAGGATATGAGCTCGAGCGAAGCGAAGAGAATAAATAACTCTTCAGTCATTATATAAGAAATTTCCTCTCTTGTAGCTGTATGTCGTTAAATAGAGTTGTTTCTACTCAGACAAAAAGAAAACCTCTCTTTCTTCTTCTTCTTCTTCAAGAATTCCTAATTATCCCATGGATATTGCTTCTTGGGATTAAGGATAAAGTTTCACTTTCTTTCAGTTTGCAATTCTTGCGGGTCGCTTAGGGCTCTTGGTAGACCGATTTACTTGAACCACCTTAGCTCGGGAGCGAACTAAGCGCGCAAACAGTCACAGAGAAATTCGTTGATTACACTTGGACTTTTTAGCGTGGAAAACCCGGAAAGGGTAAAAAACCACGTGGTCGGAGCTGTGCCGACCAAACTTCACTATCTTATGATGGATTACAATCTGGTGTTTAGAATTCGAGCGCGACAGGCCGCCGCTCGTTACAATATTAGAGAAAGAGAGAGAGAGAGAGAGAGAGAGAGAGAGAGAGAGAGTGAACGTTCCGAGGGTGACAGGCCACCTCTCTGAAAAACTAAGTCTTTTCCTTCTGAGAATGGTGGAGAACGGAAGTGAGAATGCCTTGTCCGCTTTCGTGAGACGAAAGTGAGACTGCCTTGTCCGCTTTCATGAGAACGAAAGTGAGATTGCTGTGTCCGCTTTCGTGAGGACAAAAGTGAGATTGATGTGTCCGCTTTCGTGAGGACGAAAGTGAGACTGCCGAGTCGCCTTTCGGGATGAAGGAAAACTTCAAGTCCCAAAGGAGATCTTCAAGCGCCGAAGGAGAAATTCGTGGAAATCTTCAAGGAGCACTCCCAGGTCCAGAAGGCAAGGTCCTCTCAAATGAAGCCTAGGGGGTCCTTTTATAGCTTTGGTCGGGGGTAGCCCGGTAATTTTGCCGTTGTAACCACCATAACCACCTGGGAGGACGAATCATATTTTCCGGTTCAGAGCCCCCTCTCCTCCGATCTCTCTCCGGCAAGCTCATGCTCCAACGCAACTCCACACAGACCCTTTATTCATCCTTGGCCAACTGTCGCCATGCCTCGGAGGAGACCGCCGCGAACGTCGTCCGGAAATCAGGTGACTTCCTCCCCTCTCCCTTGGTGCTAG
Organism: Dactylorhiza incarnata; assembly: GCA_033032865.1. Lineage (NCBI taxonomy): Eukaryota > Viridiplantae > Streptophyta > Magnoliopsida > Asparagales > Orchidaceae > Dactylorhiza > Dactylorhiza incarnata. The sequence goes on from JAWHQI010000011.1 coordinate 9,616,886, forward strand.
ATCTTTAGATCACATAGGAGAGATGTTGGGCCAAGAGGACCCAACCTTGTGAGTTATGGTGATTCCATAGGAGAAGACCACGCTAGAACTTCTGTTCTAGGGCGTCGATCGCCGTGAGATTTGCTTCAATCAACCCCTCTCTTCAATACGAAGAGAGAGGATTTGATCTCGTGAAGATTGGTGGTCTTTTGAGGGAGTATGTGAGAAAATAGCGCTGTTCATTTTACCCCCTTGCTGGAGGAAGAAGATGAACAAATGTCATTAGATTTACTTTAAGATACGTGCAGAAATTATATCTGCAGACCGATGCAGAAATCTGTATTCTGCGCGCAGCTGTGTTCAAGTCCAGTTTTGGGCATGATACAGTGGGATTCAGGTTTCAGGCTCAACACGAAAGTTGTAGATCCCGGAAAATCCTTCGAGATGAGCGGTTGTACATATTTTGGGGAGCCATGTAGCTCCCTAGATAACCCTTGAAAACAGACTGTGTAATTAAGGTTTGTTGGTTGGCTGTCATGTATTACACAATCAGCTTGTTGAGCCTGTTTGAGGATGAAACACTTGGAATTGGACCTTCGGTTCAACATTAAAAAATTGTAGCATAAGTCTCGATGAATTTTGGAATAACTTCATTGATACTTGTTGTTGTTCAAAACAAAATTGTAGAGATGATGTTGATGATGATGCGCATATCGCTGTAGAATTTCATGATTTTTAGATGAATATTTATTGTCATTTTGTGATTAATAAATTGTGATCGTAACAAAGCAGCGAGTCTGTGCTAGAGGCTTCAGCGAGATCAGAATTCAAATGGATCCTTGTTTATATATATTTCGGTGATTTACCTTGTTTTGTTATCGGAGGATGTTTGGAATTGGTAGATAAATGTGATGACAATGTGGACATCCCTCTTAAATTTCATAATTTTCGGATATAAACTTGCTGTGATTTGCCAATATTAGGTTATAAAATTATTGTGCCATAAATAGCTATCAAGATTATTCCGAATGAGCTGGGATATGGTGTAAACACTTAAGACGCAAACCCTGACAAGTAGAAGAAATTTTAGAAGTCTTGGGTTTAATTTAGCTATTTGATTGATCACTTGTTTGATGACGCTCTAGGACAATAAATATGTGCATGAAACTTTAGGCAGTTGTCTTTTGAATAGTGCTCCTAATTACATTATATGTAAAAGTTATTATTATGATTTTAATATAACATCGGAGGTGATTGACCTATATATTGGGGAAAATTATGTAATGAACGATTGATGACGTAAGATGTATTAACTTTTAAATATATATGTTGAATCTAAAAGGGTTGGATGAGAAACAACCCTTGAGTAAAAGCCGAGCTTAGCCTTATAACATCATGATAGTCTTCTGGTAATGATCTAGAGTCAATTGGATGAATATTTGTAGTACCTCCCCTTATGTGGTTCATATAACTCATTTGGTCTGCGAATAGTAAAACGGTAGAATGGAGATAACTTGTAGACCATTAGGTGAGAATGGGAGGTAGTTGATGTACCTGATTTGGATGAAGAGGTTGAGGTCACCAAAAAGGGTTTAGGTGATGAGAGTGCTTGGTGAGCTATGGGTAGGGTTGTGCTCGGGAGTGACGAAAGATCGTCTTTCCCCTTAGAGGGCCATAAAGCACTGAGGTTTAATTCTAGTGAGATGATAAGAGGGTAATCTTATGGGTGGGTACTAATAATACTAAGTGTCTTGAGAAAGGGAACTTTGGGGTGTCACCCCATTGTAGTTCCTAGTACCATAGCGAGCCCCTTACAGGGTAACCCTCGGGAAGTCCAAGATTAACCCTAAATTGCAATAACATTTATAGTAGGCAAGAGTAGCCATAGTAGGGTAAGATTAGATTTATGTATCTCCTCCCAGTTGCGGGGGTGGCAGGCTTGTGGTGCTCGGGTAGACGAGCGGGAACCTCGAGGGGATGATTATCCCGGTAACTTTCTCAGAAATGTGGCAGGTCTTCGGTACTAGGCAGGTCATCACTCCGACCGCGGTACATTGACTTAGCGAGTGTGTAGGGGTCTAAGGGGCCAGCTTGGCTGCGTGTCGGGACGACAGTTCCCCGAAGACACCTCTCACTTGGCTCACAGTCTGGTGGACTCCAGCAAAGAGTACGCAGAGCTCCGCGGTTGTTTAGCGTCGAGGCGTACGTGCGGTCTAGGCCTGGTAGAGTGTATACCCTCCTAGGAGTGGACAGCCCGGTCCGCTACCACCGTGCGTCACAGCGGTTGGTACCCGAGAGGTTGGCTTCCTCTCAAATAGAGGGAACTACAAAGGTCTGTGTGCACAGAGTCGTGTGTGTGAGTTCATTGCATAATCATTCATGGCATAAGCATACCATACGCACTTGCAGATCCTCATCATATAAATTAGTATGGGCTCTTTTATATGATGAGTTATAATTCCTGGAAATCCTAACTTATAAGTTTGTATGGGCATTCATATAAGTTAGGGTACGAGATTGATTACTTATCGCTACTGTTCTTACTGCCTTGCTTTACCTGCTTTACCTGCTTTACTTACTGTTTATTTACTGCTGCACACCTTTATTATACTCCTGCTTATACATGATTAGATTAGCCCCTTTTACACTTGTGTAGCTTAGAATTTGTGTATATACTAGTTTACTTTCCCCGTCACCTGCTTTGTATATATTACTGTTATATTGCAGCTTTTCTTCCTTTCCTTCCGCCCGGTGCCTTGGAGTCGCCGGGGGAGCGGATGGGAAGCCGCTTAGTCTTTATGACTAACGGTTGCTACGTCCCTCTTTTTAGGAGCACGTTTAGTGGGATAGCAGCGTTCAACACCGGAGGCCACCAAGGTCAGGTGTGCAGGGCTGGGGTTTATGGTACCTTAGCTGCCGTCAGTGATAGAGGCGGGTGAGTGTTTTGAGGTGTAGCCCTTGGGGCATTTAGCTGGTTACTCTGATGATTTGCAGGAGCTTGTGTAGCTTTCTGTCTTTCTTATACTTTGATTTGGACATTATTACTTATTGTGAATCTTTAGCTTTTAATGCTTTCTATTATTGATGGGTTGGCGCTGTTTAGTTGGTTTGGCCGGCAGGATAGGCGTCTTGTGGGGGAGGCCAGCTCCTGTGCTGGCGCTTCCGCAAGACGGCTGTCCTGGGCATAAGACTTCCCTCGGCCGTGTTGTGTGTTCCGGGAGGGGATCTTACAAATGGTATCAGCTTGCAACGATCCTGAGATAAAGAAGTCCATTAGACCACTAGGCCACCCCTGCTAGCTAGATCAGTTTGAGGACAAACTGATGCAGCAAAAGCGGTGGTGTGCCCATGTGTAATTCACAATAAGTATGTCCGCTTTTTCCTATAGAAAGTGTCAACCTAAGCCAAACTCGTACCCTTTCATACAAATGCTGGCTCACTCCGAGACAGTAATTGGTATTCCCATTCCAACAATTAGAGTTGGTTTGGCATAGGATTGATGCCAACCTAACTAGGATACCGTTTTGGTCGACTTAGCAGGATATATCGGGACATACCCTAACCTTATACCGATCTCGTGAATGATTGGGCCAAGCAATAAGTGACCTTGAGTGACTAAGGGAAGAGTTTAGCGTAAGTGTAAATGCTGGAGACTCACACCCTTAGATTTCTACCCTAGATATGGAGTAATATTATCACCTTACACAAAATTAGGCCAATTTCAATGAGAGTGGTGCTTGTAGTCTATTACCAGCTTAGTGAGAGACCACCAAACATGTCTTTTATACTCTACGTGGATACCTCACACTTCTATTTATGTAGAAGGTTTCATATGGAGAAGATACGATAAGAATTCGGATCCAAAGAAGGCTCATGTTGGGACGAATGTGTTATATTGGTGGCGGAAGAAACTCAGTCGAAGAGATATGGAGGCTAATCTCTTCATTTATTGGGCTAGTTATGTACCGTATTGGATCCCTTGAGGAGTTAGAATCCTTGTAATTTTTGACATTGGAAGTTTTGATCCTTGAGAAGTTAATTCACCTTAAGCAAAGCAGACTGCTAAGGCCATGTTTGGGTTGATAGCAATCTTATTAGCGGAATAAGAGAGGAAAAACATTTTTGAAGATGATCATTTTCTTTATATTGTTCTAAGATTATGTGGATAAGTAACGAGGAAAGTAGTAAATTTACACTTTGGGGATATGCAGCTATGTTGTGATAACATTATAACTGGGATGTTAATGAAATTTTGTGCATGCATTGCGGGTATGATGATCAACTACCCCTGAGTTTGGAAATTTTCGGTGAACGTTTCCTTTAGTGTTGTAATTACTTGTCATCGAAAAATTAATAAGTGTTAGGCGGTGGAGTCAACAATATTAATATGACTGGATTGATGATTTAAAATCCTAAGAGTTTGTATAAAATAAACATGCTTGTCATGGATGGTCGTTGGCAGGAATGGTAGGGCACTTGTAATGGATTTGATTTAGTTTATCACATTGTGAAGTATGCCCTACTTTTGGTAGTCTGCATAACTCGTGTCGAAATGAAATCATCCCAAGCCTTGCACATTGGTTCACGTTAAGTTCAAATACATATAAATATATCGGGTGATTGGATGTTCTTTGTGCATGCTCTCATTACAATGAGGTGCAGCTTGGTCATCGCCGTAAAAATTTGAATTTCTACATCACGGCTAGTATATAAGTGCGTCGATACAGGGATCTATAGGGTAAGAACTCTAAGTCGAGGAAGATATGCCCCCTAAGGTTTGTGCCCATATGTGTGAGGAATGTACTATATGGGCGGCGGAAGGAATTTAGTCCAAAAACGTGCGGAGGCTTGTCCCTTCGTTTATTGGCCTATTTTCGTGCCGACTTCGTTTTCCCTTAGATCATGCTTATTTAAGTGGTACGTGAACTATGATGATTAGATTCGGGATAACCTCTCATTACTGGTATTAGCTTCAAGGGTGTTAAAACACGCCGTGAATTGAACACGTGAATGGAATATTGACGATAAGTGCTTTTTATTTATTTAGTAAGATATGAATATGTCTCTATACGTACAGGTGGGTGTACGTGTGATTGTATTGCCTCGAAAAGGCAGTCCTCTAAAGGCTCTGTACCGAAACCCAACCATTGGATAAGGTTTATGTTCACGGTCTAGGAGCCCTTAAATGAAATGATGTAAATCCCGAGATAAAAGTAACACCTGACTAAGAGGTATTGTGTTGTATAAAGAATTGCCTGCATGTTTTAGTATTTGGAATTTGGCACTCCTTGATGAGTGTGTTCATCTTAGGCAAGGGGGATTGATTGAACACCAAGTTTTGGTTGCGGTAAGTTCGCTCCCAGAGTGTTGGAGGTGAGTACCTTAAGGATGAGCAGGTCTTCACTGTAACCGAAGACTATGCAGAGAGTAAACTGTAATGTAACATTGCAGTGTCTCTCAAGGATCGAAGGTCGATCTGACGACCGCATGACAAATTTTGGGGGACGCCTTAAAGTTTGTCAAGTGGGAACTGTATCGATTTTTGATCGGAGAGGTGTGTTTGCAAGCGTCCGTTATGAGATAAAGAATACGGAATTGTAGCACCCATGGTGCTAAGGCATTGTTGCGTGATTTGTTAAGTTGACAAATTCATACAGTTGCGTTTAAATGCGTGTAGTAATTTTTGGACCATGTGAAATCACGAGACGTACACTAAACCCTTGTAGAAGCCTTGTTGGCTTATCGACCTCGCCCGACGTGTTGCCTGTGAGAAGAATATGATTACCCTCAACTTGACCTCTGATTCTCAGGAATTTAGAGGAGTTGTGTCGATGCACTGGACGACATATATGATTTATGGATATAGTAAGCAAAGTAAGAGTACCGAGGAAGTGTGCTGAAGACTCATGGTAGGCGGGAAAGTCGATTGTTAGTAGTTGTTTTGTGTTTTCTTGGTTTCATGAATAGCAGCTGTTTGATGATGATGGGAGTTTTGGTGAATTCCCTTGGTCGTGCTAGAGATTCCTTCTAGATTATATGATTTGCATTGCTTACAGGTTTCTTCCAAGTTTTCCTAGTTTTATCTTTATGCTAGAGATTATGTGTTGGGAGTTTTACGGAATTTCCCTAGTTTTATGCTAAAGTAAATCTCCTGGTTCGTGAAATGTCAGGATTAAAAGTTAGGAGAATTGGGCTGCTGTATACAATTAAAATCTTAAGAGCTGCTATCTATATAAATATATATAATGTTTTAATTTGGGGCTGCGATATAATGTTCCAGTTTGAATTATTTTTGTTTAGGACGGCTATGTGTAGTTTCTATTAGCTATGGTTGAAATAGTGTGAGTCACAGTTAATTCGTATGACTGGACAAGACAAGGGCACTCGCACAATCTAGACCTTATGTATAAATGAGCTTGATATTGTCAAGGGTGAATCATCCGTAACTGCATACAGTGAGTATGTTTCAATCCCATCCGGAAAATCCTCATAGCCTCAACCTAATATTTCGAGGACGAAATTGTTTCTTCGTTTATTGGATTTGTAATATCCCGATTCGAGCTAGACCCCTTGTGCGCGTTTTTGAGTCAAGCGAGTTGACTCGAGCTCGGGGTGTAGTGAGGGCCAGGCTTGCACCTGAGCCGGGGAAGTGCACTCATCGAATGCGGCGAGTACCAATTCTATTCTTTGTCCCGATATTTGCTGTATCGGGATCCGAGCCGTCCTGAGAGCATAACTTGAGCGATAAAATTCGAAGGAAGCGTGCCGCCTCGAAGGAATTATAGTACGTACGTTAGCTTAAATAACGTGGTCTGCGAATAGCATATTTATCCAAAATGGTGAAATTGACCAAACGATCTCGGAATTCACCTCAGTCAATTTTGTTAGACTCGTGAAACCCATACGAGGCCAACGAAACTGTCCGCGCTCGATTCTGATAAGAATCGGCAAAATTATAACGTGATTTGCAAATAGCTCATTTACCCAAAAATGTGCAATCGATCAAACGACCTCGGAATGGACCCCAATCAGTTTTGTTGGACTCGTGATGATAATATGAGTTCAACGGATTCGTCCGTTTGGAATTCCGAAGTCGTTCGATGAGTTTTTAGTGCGACGTAAAATTAGGCCGTAAATGCTCCGGAGAGCATAAAATGAGCAAACGAACTCGGATTTAATCGTGGACTGTTCCGCTAGATGCGTATCGGCGAGACGGTCGTAACTAGTTCGTCCGGGATAAATTTTGAGCCCTCTAGAGCGTTGCGCGAGCGTTTGAATGCTTTAATAATAATAATAATATTATTATTATAATTATATAAAATATATTATATATATATACACGTTATAAACTTAGGTTAGAGATTACCTCTGCCGATCCCCCTCCCAACTGCGCCGTCGAGTCCCCTCCAGCCCGATCCCTCCTTCTTCTCCTCCGGCGAGTCCGACTCCGGCGAGAGCTCCGACAAGAAATCATCTCCCTCTGGCGCATCCTCCTCTGGCGCCGCTCCTCACGGCGAGCTTCTTCGGCGCATCCTCCTTCGGTGAGCTCTCCAAACCGCCGCACGGAAACCCCCTCTCCTCCGATCTCTCTCCGGCAAGCTCATGCTCCAACGCAACTCCACACAGACCCCTTTATTCAGCCTTGGCCAACTGCCGCCATGCCTCGGAGGAGACCGTCGCGAACGTCGTCCGGAAATCAGGTGACTTCCTCCCCTCTCCCTTGGTGCTAGATTTTTAGATCACATAGGAGAGATGTTGGGCCAAGAGGACCCAACCTTGTGAGTTATGGTGATTCCATAGGAGAAGACCACGCTAGAACTTCTGTTCTAGGGCGTCGATCGCCGTGAGATTTGCTTCAATCAACCCCTCTCTTCAATACGAAGAGAGAGGATTTGATCTCGTGAAGATTGGTGGTCTTTTGAGGGAGTATGTGAGGAAATAGCGCTGTTCATTTTACCCCCTTGCTGGAGGAAGAAGATGAACAAATGTCATTAGATTTACTTTAAGATACGTGCAGAAATTATATCTGCAGACCGATGCAGAAATCTGTATTCTACGCGCAGCTGTGTTCAAGTCCAGTTTTGGGCATGATACAGTGGGATTCAGGTTTCAGGCTCAACACGAAAGTTGTAGATCCCGGAAAATCCTTCGAGATGAGCGGCTGTACATATTTTGGGGAGCCCTGTAGCTCCATAGATAACCCTTGAAAATAGACTGTGTAATTAAGGTTTGTTGGTTGGCTGTCATGTATTACACAATCAGCTTGTTGAGCCTGTTTGAGGATGAAACACTTGGAATTGGACCTTCGGTTCAACATTAAAAAATTGTAGCATAAGTCTCGATGAATTTTGAAATAACTTCATTGATACTTGTTGTTGTTCAAAACAAAATTGTAGAGATGATGTTGATGATGATGCGCATATCGCTGTAGAATTTCATGATTTTTAGATGAATATTTATTGTCATTTTGTGATTAATAAATTGTGATCGTAACAAAGCAGCGAGTCTGTGCTAGAGGCTTCAGCGAGATCGGAATTCAAATGGATCCTTGTTTATATATATTTCGGTGATTTACCTTGTTTTGTTATCGGATGATGTTTGGAATTGGTAGATAAATGTGATGACAATGTGCACATCCCTCTTAAATTTCATAATTTTCGGATATAAACTTGCTGTGATTTGCCAATATTAGGTTATAAAATTATTGTGCCGTAAATAGCTATCAAGATTATTCTGAATGAGCTGGGATATGGTGTAAACACTTAAGACGCAAACCCTGACGAGTAGAAGAAATTTTAGAAGTCTTGGGTTTAATTTAGCCATTTGATTGATCACGTGTTTGATGACGCTCTAGGACAATAAATATGTGCATGAAATTTTAGGCAGTTGTCTTTTGAATAGTGCTCATAATTACATTATATGTAAAGGTTATTATTATGATTTTAATATAACATCGGAGGTGATTGACCTATATATTGGGGAAAATTATGTAATGAACGATTGATGGCGTAGTATGAATTAACTTTTAAATATAGTATGTATTAACTTTTAAATATATATGTTGAATCTAACAGGGTTGGATGAGAAACAACCCTTGAGTAAAAGCCGAGCTTAGCCTTATAACATCATGATAGTCTTCTGGTAATGATCTAGAGTCAATTGGATGAATATTTGTAGTACCTCCCCTTATGTGGTTCATATAACTCATTTGGTCTGCGAATAGTAAAACGGTAGAATGGAGATAACTTGTAGACCATTAGGTGGGAATGGGAGGTAGTTGGTGTACCTGATTTGGATGAAGAGGTTGAGGTCACCAAAAAGGGTTTAGGTGATGAGAGTGCTTGGTGAGCTATGGGTAGGGCTGTGCTCGGGAGTGACGAAAGATCGTCTTTCCCCTTAGAGGGCCATAAAGCACTGAGGTTTAATTCTAGTGAGATGATAAGAGGGTAATCTTATGGGTGGGTACCAATAATACTAAATGTCTTGAGAAAGGGAACTTTGGGGTGTCACCCCATTGTAGTTCCTAGTACCGTAGCGAGCCCCTTACAGGGTAACCCTCGGGAAGTCCAAGATTAACCCTAAATTGCAATAACATTTATAGTAGGCAAGAGTAGCCATAGTAGGGTAAGATTAGATTTATGTATCTCCTCCCAGTTGCGGGGGTGGCAGGCTTGTGGTGCTCGGGTAGACGAGCGGGAACCTCGAGGGGATGATTATCCCGGTAACTTTCTCAGAAATGTGGCAGGTCTTCGGTACTAGGCAGGTCGTCACTCCGACCGCGGTACGTTGACTTAGCGAGTGTGTAGGGGTCTAAGGGGCCAGCTTGGCTGCGTGTCGGGACGACAGTTCCCCGAAGACACCTCTCACTTGGCTCACAGTCTGGTGGACTCCAGCAAAGAGTACGCAGAGCTCCGCAGTTGTTTAGCGTCAAGGCGTACGTGCGGTTTAGGCCTGGTAGAGTGTATAGTCGCCTAGGAGTGGACAGCCCGGTCCGCTACCACCGTGTGTCACAGCGGTTTGTACCCGAGAGGTTGGCTTCCTCTCAAATAGAGGGAACTACAAAGGTCTGTGTGCACAGAGTCGTGTGTGTGAGTTCATTGCATAATCATTCATGGCATAAGCATACCATACGCACTTGCAGATCCTCATCATATAAATTAGTATGGGCTCTTTTATATGATGAGTTATAATTCCTGGAAATCCTAACTTATAAGTTTGTTTGGGCATTCATATAAGTTAGGGTACGAGATTGATTACTTGTCGCTACTGTTCTTACTGCCTTGCTTTACCTGCTTTACCTGCTTTACTTACTGTTTATTTACTGCTGCACACCTTTATTATACTCCTGCTTATACATGATTAAATTAGCCCATTTTACACTTGTGTAGCTTAGAATTTGTGTATATACTAGTTTACTTTCCCCGTCACCTGCTTTGTATATATTACTGTTATATTGCAGCTTTTCTTCCTTTCCTTCTGTAAGACCCCCCCTCGGGATGTTACACCTTCCGCCCGGTGCCTTGGAGTCGCCGGGGGAGCGGATGGGAAGCCACTTAGTCTTTATGACTAACGGTTGCTACGTCCCTCTTTTTAGGAGCACGTTCAGTGGGATAGCAGCGTTCAACACCGGAGGCCAGCCAGGTCAGGTGTGCGGGGCTGGGGTTTATGGTACCTTAGCTGCCGTCAGTGATAGAGGCGGGTGAGTGTTTTGAGGTGTAGCCCTTGGGGCATTTAGCTGGTTACTCTGATGATTTGCAGGAGCTTGTGTAGCTTTCTGTCTTTCTTATACTTTGATTTGGACATTATTACTTGTTGTGAATCTTTAGCTTTTAATGCTTTCTATTATTGATGGGTTGGCGCTGTTTAGTTGGTTTGGCCGGCAGGATAGGCGTCTTGTGGGGGAGGCCAGCTCGTGTGCTGGCGCTTCCGCAAGACGGCTGTCCTGGGCATAAGACTCCCCTCGGCCGTGTTGTGTGTTCCGGGAGGGGATCTTACAAATGAGATAGGACTTTTTGTAACGGTCCAGGCCCGCCAACACGGGACCCAGCTGGACCGCCAGCACCCTCCCAGCCCAGGCCCGCAAACACGGGACCCAGCTGGCACCGGAAGGGTTCAGCCTAACCAGATGGTCTGCAGACCATGCACCCCAACCCCTCTCTGTCCCACCACAGGGCACATCGGGTTGTTGGAGACCGCAGTCCCCCTTTGATGAGAATTGAGCCAGTTAAGCGGCAGCACGTAGACTTCCCAGGAGGTCACCCATCCCAGAACTACTCCAGCCCGAGCACGCTTAACTATGGAGTACTTTCACTTCTCATCACCAATTGAGCTGCAGCTCAATTGGTGATGAGAAGTGAAAGTACTCCATAGTTAAGCGTGCTCGGGCTGGAGTAGTTCTGGGATGGGTGACCTCCTGGGAAGTCTACGTGCTGCCGCTTAACTGGCTCAATTCTCATCAAAGGGGGACTGCGGTCTCCAACAACCCGATGTGCCCTGTGGTGGGACAGAGAGGGGTTGGGGTGCATGGTCTGTAGACCATCTGGTTAGGCTGAACCCTTCCGGTGCAAGCTGGGTCCCGTGTTTGCGGGCCTGGGCTGGGAGGGTGCTGGCGGTCCAGCTGGGTCCCGTGTTGGCGGGCCTAGACCGTTACAGGGCGGATGCCGCGCCGTTTTGGCGCAGCGGATGTCGCGCCGTTTTGGCGCGGCGGATACCGCGTCGTTTTGGTGCGTAGTTGCCGCGCCCTTTTGGCGCGGCGAATGCCGTGCCGTTTTGGCGCGTAGTTGTCGCGCCCTTTTGGCGCGGCGAATGCGGTACCGTTTTGGCGCGTAGTTGCCGCGCCCTTTTGGTGCAACGAATGCCGCGCCCTTTTGGCACGGCGAATGCCGCGCCCTTTTGGCACGGCGAATGCCGCGCCATTTTGGCGTCATAGTTGCTGCGCCCTTTTGGCGCGACGATTGATGTGTGACGCTTGCGTGCTCTGCGGTACCCATCCGAATACGTTTTGTGAGACCGCATCCCGTATCGTCCTTACAGGTGCACATCATAAGCCCCCCAAACCTTCGGAGTCCGAATTACTGCTTGGAGGAGTTCGGCGGTTTTTTTTATTTTTCCGCGGCAATTCAGACCACCGTCGTCTTCGAGCGACGCGTCGTACCATGCTGGAGGTAAGCTGTTGCGACTTGCGCAACTATGAGCGCAATTATGAGCCTGTCATCGTGCATGTTTTCCGAAAGTTGTCGCTCGGCTCTAGTTGTGGGAGAGATTTCTATCTCGCCTTGAACGGTTACGTTGTGGCTTGCTGCCCAGTGGTTGTGTTGGAGATCGAGCTTGTCGTTTCTGTATGGCATATACAAGTGCTTTGTTCTGGTAAAGGCCAGAGTCCCTTGTTGGACGATCCGAGTATTCTGTTCCGGGAGAGGTCAAAGTCCTTTGTCGGACAATCTGAACACTCTGTTCTGGGAGAGGTCAAAGTCCTTTGTCGGACAATCTGAACACTCTGTTCTGGGAGAGGGCAGAGTCCTTTGTCGGACAATCTGAACACTCTATTCTAGGAGAGGGCATAGTCCTTTGTCGTACAATCTGAACACTCTGTTCTGGGAGAGGGCAGAGTCCTTTGTCGGACAATCTGAACACTCTGTTCTGGGAGAGGGCAGAGTCCTTTGTCGGACAATTTGAAAACTCTGTTCTGGGAGAGGGCAGAGTCCTTTGTCGGACAATCTGAACACTCTGTTCTGGGAGAGGGCAGAGTCCTTCGTCGGACAATCTGAACACTCTGTTCTGGGAGAGGGCAGAGTCCTTTGTCGTACAATCTGAACACTCTGTTCTGGGAGAGGGCACAGTCCTTCGTCGGACAATCTAAACACTCTATTCTGGGAGAGGACAGAGTCCTTTGTCGGACAATCTGAACACTCTATTCTGGGAGAGGGCAGAGTCCTTTGTCGGACAATCTGAACACTCTGTGCTAGGAGAGGGCAGAGTCCTTCGTCGGACAATCTAAACACTCTGTTCTGGGAGAGGGCAGAGTCCTTTGTCGGACAATTTGAACACTTTGTGCTTGGAGAGGGCAGAGTCCTTTGTCGGACAATCTGAACACTCTGTGCTGGGAGAGGGCAGAGTCCTTTGTCGGACAATCTGAACACTCTGTTCTAGGAGAGGGCAAAGTCCTTTGTCGGACAATCTGAACACTCTGTTCTGGGAGAGGGCAGAGTCCTTTGTCGGATAATCGAACACTCTGTTCTGGGAGAGGGCAGAGTCCTTTGTTGGACAATCTAAACACTCTGTTCTGGGAGAGGGCAGAGTCCTTTGTCGGACAATCTGAACACTCTGTTCTGGGAGAAACAGTGCAATTGAAAATGACGCTTGTGGTTTGGGTGCATGATAAAGAGTAATAAATAGAATGATATTTGTTTGTTGCATTGATGCTGAAAACATGAGATACAAGTAAATACGACAGGCGTAGAACAGGCTATTCTTCGGGACTATCGCTCTGGGGATTGCTCCCCTGCTGAATCATTCTTGACTTGTTGATTCAGGATCCTTGGTTTGGAGAAATTTTTCAAGGAGTCCCCGACGTACGAATCGTTCGATTTCTGCGCTCAGTCGCAAACAATTTTCTGTTTTGTGCCCGCGACCTCGATGGTAGTCGGAGTATTTGGATTGGTCTCCAGAATTTGGTGCAAGAGTCCTAGGCCTCTGGAGAGAGGGCTGATCGCGGATGGCAAGGAGAACGTTAGTCCTGGTTGTGTTCATGGGAGTGTAGCCTTGATGGTGGCGAGATCTTCGGCCTCGGCTGGGATTGTCGTGATGCTTGTTGTTCTTGTTGGGAACTGTCTGCAACGACGACTCCTCTTTCTTCCTCTTTGAGCTCCCCTCGAACTGCCGGCGGTGTGCTTCGATGGCCTCGTCGACGGCTATCTGAGCTTCAACTCGGTGAACGAGGTCGGGGTAACTTGGTACGGTTTCTCTCATGAGAGCTGAATAGAAGCCACTCGGGCGGAGTCCTCCAAGGAAGACTCCCCGCAAGAGCTCGGGATCGACTCCTGGGATCTGTCGAGCCTCCGTAGTGAAGCGTCGGAAGAAATCTTTGAGTGTTTCTCCGTCGTTTTCGCGGATCCCTGAGAGATGGGAGGGATCTCAGACAATTCTGTGGTTGGCGATGAATTGGTCCACGAACTGCTGCGCCATTTCTGCGAAGTTGTTGATAGCCTCATTCCACAGGGAGTGGAACCAAGTTCGCGCTTGCCCTTTCAAGGTTGCCGGGAACACCTGACAGAGGAGCTGATCAGGGGCGCTGTAAATCCTCATGACGGTGGTGAAGTGATTGACATGTTCCAGTAGATCGTCCGTCCAGTCGAATGTCTCGATGTTGGGAAGCTTAAATCCATTCGGAATTGGATAGGTCAGGACTTGAGGCGATAACGGGGAGCCGTGGTGTGCGGGACGGCGGGCAAGAGCTGCGCGTCGCCCTGCTTGGACGTACTCTTCTTCTATCATGTTGCGTATTTCTTCTCGCGCGGTTCTTTCGACTGCTCGATCAGGGGCAGCTCTTCCTGGGTGATGGTGACGGTGGTCAGCTTCTTGGTTTCTAGCTGGCATGGCAGGGTGAGCGGAGCCTGCTGCGCTGGAGGATCCTTCTGTAGCTTCTTCCTCCCGAATGGCCTCTTCGTTCGGGGCATGACTCGGAGCTGGGGGTGGCGGAGCGTTTGATGCTGGAGGCTGAATGGGAACTCGAGGTGCCCCTAGGTTTCTCACGAGAGCTAGCATCTCGGCTTGTTGCTCTTCCATTTGCCGAATGCGACCTTTCAGTACCGTTGCAGGCATAAGCACTGCCTCTTCTGCGAGAGGCGCATTGATGAGCGAGTGGGAGGGAGCTGGGTCGATGCGTCCTTCCGGCGTTGATTCTTTAGTAGTGCGAGCTGTTGGGAAAATGATTTGTCTTAACCCCCAAAATGAGTTGAATATGAATTCTAAGAAAGAAAAATCAAGGTTAAGTAAATATGCGTCGAATAGTATTCGACGCAACGTCGAAGTGTTGTCGACGTCTCTTTAAGAATGAGTCGAAGTAACTTTAATAAGAATTCGACGTATCCTATGTCGACGTAGCTCTGACTTCTAGTCGACGCACCTTCCTTATTCTCCTCTCGACGTCCAGCCAGGATGAATTCGACGCTTACGTCGAATTGTAATCGACGTACGTCGATTACTATGTTAAATTCAAATAACACCAGATCTCTTTCCTTCTTTCTATAGATCTGATTTATATGGAATAATATTATTCTTTTATAACCGTTATGAATCATTCCTTCCCTCTAATTGATTCTTGGCTAAATTAATTAAGTTGATTATGGATATTATTTGAAATCAAAATAAATTCTTTCCTTCTATAGATATAATAGTTATGGAAATATTTATCTCTTTCTAATACTCTGTCTACTAATTGATTTCTCTCCTATAGTGTTATCTTAATACACAGAGCTATAAATAAGGAGAAGGTCGACAGAGAACAATGAGAGGTGATCCACTCCATACATTTGAAATAGAGGATTTGGAACCAAGAAAAGGAGCCTCCACAATTAAATCAGACAGGGGGAGCTCTCTTCACTATCTTCATCAAGATCCAACTCAACATCCAATCAGGATTTCCAAGTGTCTTCTCAGCAAAAAGAGAAGAACAATATATATTTTCCCTTTCTCCTTCCCATCTTGTAAAGGGTTAAAACTCCCTTCAAAAGTTTACTCCCGGTGACAGGGCACCTTAGCAAAAACCTGCAGCTTGGTTTATAAGCACCTTATCAAAAGCTTATAGGTGAATTGGGCACCTGATCAAAACTCCCATTGGTGTGTGGACACCTTATCAAAATCACCTTGGTGTGTGGACACCTTATCAAAATCACCTTGGTGAGAGGGCACCTTATCAACAACCTCCTAGTGGATTCCTACCAGTGGGTAGAAGAGTAGATGTACCCAGGTTTTGGGGAACTACTATATATCTTGTGTCATCTGGTTATGTGCTTGTTTATTTATGCTTTACTTTCTCAATCAGCACTCATATATATTTATATATATCACTTTATTTGAAACAAAGTAAAAAGACTTTTAATAATAAGAATGAGAACTAAAACTACTCTTTCACGAGCACTCTTCCTTGCCATTGCAGTTGGCCTTCAACGAGTTCTGGGAATGTTCCCACAGACGGCGCCAAACTGTTGCGGGTCGCTTAGGGCTCTTGGTAGACCGGTTTACTTGAACCACCTTAGCTCGGAGTGAACTAAGCACGCAAACAGTCACAGAGAAATTCGTTGATTACACTTGGACTTTTTAGCGTGGAAAACCCAGAAAGGGTAAAAAACCACGTGGCCGGAGCTGTGCTGACCAAACTTCACTATCTTCTGATGGATTACAATCTGGTGTTTAGAATTCGAGCGCGACAGGCCGCCGCTCGTCACAATATTAGAGAGAGAGAGAGAGAGAGAGAGAGAGAGAGAACGTTCCGAGGGTGACATGCCACCTCTCGGAAAAACTAAGTCTTTTCCTTCTGAGAATGGTGGAGAACGGAAGTGAGAATGCCTTGTCAGCTTTCGTGAGACGAAAGTGAGACTGCCTTGTCCGCTTTCGTAAGAACGAAAGTGAGATTGCTGTGTTCGCTTTCGTGAGGACGAAAGTGAGATTGTTGTGTCCGCTTTCGTGAGGACGAAAGTGAGACTGCCGAGTCGCCTTTTGGGACGAAGGAAAACTTCAAGTCCACGAAGGAGATCTTCAAGCGCCGAAGGAGAAATCCGTGGAAATCTTCAAGGAGCTCTCCCGGGTCCAGAAGGCAAGGTCCCCTCAAATGAAGCCTAGGAGGTCCTTTTATAGCTTTGGCCGGGGGTAACCCGGTAATTTTGCCGTTGTAACCACCATAACCACCTGGGAGGACGAATCATATTTTCCGGTTCAGAGCCCACGGATCACCATTTTTCGTAAATGACCATCCTGCCCTTCGAGGAAAGGCGACAAGCTGTTCCTGAAAAGTGAGAAGCTGAAAAGACAAAAAGTGAGCGAGCCGGGTCGGAAAAGTGAGCGAGTCGGAAATGTGAGAAGTCAGCAAAGATAAAAAGTGAACTGAGCGCGCTCAGAAGCGTTCTGAGCGCGGAGCGAGTCGGGAAAGTGAGAATGTTCTGAGCGTGCTCAGAAGCATTCCGAGCGCGCAACGAACCCTGAAACGTTCTGAGCGTGCAACGAACGCGTGAGCGTTGTGAGCGCGCGGGGAAGCGTTCGGAGCGCGCAATGAACGGTGAGGCATTCTGAGCGCGCGGTGAATGCGGAGGCGTTCGACGCGCGACGTCCACTCGGGGGTGCTCCGCGCGCACCTGAACGTGGACTTGGGAGGTGTTGTGAGCGCGTCGTAAGCATGAAGGCTTTGGTGATGAAGGATGTGGTGGCGAGTATCGCAACGGTGGTGACGATGGACGGCGCTTATGATAATGACGACAAGGGAATGCATATGAACGCATGATGATTAAATGTGATACGGCCCCCGCGACATTCGCTGCGCAACCTCCCCGATTGGAGATGGTGACGCACACCCAAATAGGAATTTTATCATGGTGCTAGGATTAATAACTCCCCAATTGGGGAGTTATTAATTTGATGATTAAATTAGGAGTTATTAACGTGGCAATGAAGATAACTCCCCATGGGGGAGTTATTAAAGCTTAATGAACCCATGAATGGGCGCTGACCAAGTCAGCGCCCAGCGCCTATTATTTGGGTGATGGGGGTGCGGCAATGTCGCACCCCCTCTAATTCGCTGGGGTGCGGCAATGGCGCACCCCCCTAGGTAAATGGGGGGCAATGGCGCACCCCCCTTGGTGCGGCAGTTGCCGCACCCCCTAGGCGCGGCGGATGCCGCGCCAAAAACCGCGCCGTTTTGGTGCGTACTTGCCGCGCCCTTTTGGCGCGGCGAATGCCGTGAAGTTTTGGCGCGTAGTTGCCGCGCCCTTTTGGCGCGGCGAATGCCGTACCGTTTTGGCGCGTAGTTGCCGCGTCCTTTTGGTGCGACGAATGCCGCGCCCTTTTGGCACGGCGAATGCCGCGCTATTTTGGCGTCATAGTTGCTGCGCCTTTTTGGCGCGACGATTGATGTGTGACGCTTGCGTGCTCGGCGGTACCCATCCAGATACATTTTGTGAGACCGCATCCCGTATCGTTCTTACAGGTGCACATCAGCAATATTATTATTTTTTTTATGATTTTCATACTTGAAGGGGCTGGTCCACTTAGGAATTAACCGTTCGCTGTGCTCAAATTTGCATGTGCCTTCTTCACCCATACAAGATAATCTTCATCAAATGCATTCCTCCCACAAACACCATAAAGTAATTATTGTGTTGTAAACAGCATTATTCTTTAGGTAATTAAAAAAAGTATTTTCGAAAAAATATAAAAAAGCCGCCAAAGTCTTGTCCCGGAAAGCCTGGACTAGGTCTTCGGGGCCCTAACAGGCCCCATACTAAGCATCTAGCCGTTGACATTAGCCTGTCCGCCAGGAGCTAGCTGTTAACCATTTTTTTTAATATATATACATCTTGACTGTTAATTGTAAATAGTAATAAGATGGAGTATTTTAAGATGAAAACTTCACCATTTTCCCCCAATTATTATAGATAGTCACTCATTCTCTCTATAACTCCTTAAAATCCTTCTCAGGTCCACTATGGTGTTCCCACCAATTAAAACTCAAAGTTTAACGTTGTTGAATGTATCTATTATGCATCAATTTTAAAACACTATGAGAAAATTCGTGTCAAAAGTAATTTCAAAGCAAGTGTCAGGACTGTGCAAATCAAATTTATTGACCATATATGAAGGAATATCGGACAGTTATGTAATTAAAAATTTAATTCTTGTTTTGACAACAACTGACAAGCAAGCTCCTAAATCGAGCCAAACACATGCAATTATCCTCTTCTGGACATGTTTGGATTATGATGATATGTGGCGCATGTAAATTTAAACAAAAAAAGTTATTAAAAGTGGATTGTCATTCAACAATTACGACAATGATAGTGAAACAGAATTGATCCTACTTCAATGGTAATACACAAATAATTTTTTGTAATGTCACCAGACATGTCAAGCTATTTATGAAATGATAATAAAATGTGTAACAAAATTTAAAATATGGGATAAAATAATAATTTTTTTTTATATTGCTACTAATAATATTGCATAATGCTTTATATGGGCACCCTAAATTTATAGGGATTCCGAGCTGCGGATAGCCGGAATCCCCATGTTCCCCACAAACTCCATGCTCGAACCGCACCAAACCGCCTCAGCGTCATCGTCGTCACACCCCATAATCCGCAAAATCACCAAACATGGGTGTGCACATAGCGAAATTCCCATCATGAGTGTTCATAACGAAATTCCCATCATCAGTGTGCGCATAGCAAATCACCCATAATGGGTTTGCATATAACAAATTATATGATTATTGTGTGCGCGTAGCCATATTCATAATGAGTGTGCGTATAACAATAATCCACGCATAATGGGTGTGCATATAACAAATTATATGTCTTGTTGCCCGGTGAAGTGAGAGTTTTCCCCACAAGGTGACTACAAGCCTCCAATCCTGTGTGCCTTTTCGTAATTATTCCTTGCCTGACATACTTTAGTTGTTTCCACGAGTACGGTCGTACATTTTCTAGGAAATGAGAAAATTTGTTGTTGTAAATGGAGATTTGTCTCCATAAACAACTAACAAAGATATTATTTTTTACTCATGATTGGGCGGTAGGTAGTGAAAAGAGCAAACTTGGTAGAAACAAGACAAGTTCCACTTACACTACAAGATAACTCATCTATCACGGCGTTTTTCAAATGCCTCCAAAGTTTTGGTGACATTTTTATAAACGACGCAAAGGCGTCGCGGTATAAAACATCGCTATATCCTTACTTTGTTGTAGTGTTAGTTGGTAGCTTCTCGGAGAAGCTAGAGGAGTGGTGTATACGCATAGTTCTTGGTAAGTGGTGTGTGGCACGGGTTGCATGGCCCCTTATAAAGAGAAGAGCGAAAAGGCGAAAGAGTGGAAAAGTGAAAAAGTGCGAGAAGGGTGAACGGGCCATGGGCCATACAATGAGAAAGGTATTAATATGAATAGTTGAATGGACAAGATGGATATCTAGCTGCGAGTATTGGAAGCATACAATGCCATCTCAAGGGTGCCCCGAGGAAGGCTTCTCGACTAGCGACACATGTCGCGAATCAAGGGGTAGTGTGAGAGGAATGTCGAGGAAGAGTACGACGTTTGTGCTCTCTCGTTTAATCGGAGAGTGGTCAAATCAGATGAACCACATGTAAGTAGGTTTATGTTGGAAATTGCATTCACAATTACCTTGATTTGTGAGAAGTCACCCTTAAACTAAGATTGAATTGCTTTTGTATTTGATATGTTTTTCTAGTATTGTCTTGCAGATTATCATGAGTAAGTGTAAGCCAATGTCAGGTCACAATGGGTCTGCAAACACAGTTTCATAGTATGTAATTCCTCATTTTATGAAACATGGTGATGACTCATATGTGATCTCTCTATTGAGATACACTTCTTTTTCAAGACTATTGAAGACCTTGGAGTGCAGCTGCAGCAAGTGGTCTAGAAAAGAAAAGGAGCAAAAGAAAATAATTTTTCTAAGGGGATGTCTCGAGAGATCGAGCTTGTCTCGAGAAGTCTAGGCTTGTCTCGAGATGCAGGCTTTTCTCTTTTTGGAAACTCTATCTGGATGTCTCGAGAGATCAACCATGTCTCGAGATCTTCTGGACCGAGAGATTTCCTTTGTCTCGAGAGATCCTGCCTTACTCGAGTCTGCAATCTTTTGATCTCTTATTCTCAGTTCTCGAGAGATAGATTTCTGATGTCTCGAGATATTTGGTATGTCTCGAGAGCTATTCCTTATGTCTCGAGAGATCCATTTTTCCCGAGACATTGGTCTGATGATTTCTCCTCCTTCTGTTCTCGAGAGATACTCCTCATGTCTCGAGAAATCCCATTTGTCTCGAGACATCTGTCTAAATTTTGATTTTCTCTGTTCTCTGTTCTTGACGACCCGTGATCGCTCATTTCCGATCCTAACGGCTTTCTTGAGAGCATTTAAGGCTGGTTTATACCTTAATTGCCTTTCTATATATATAGAATTGGTTTTGGGGTTTCACAAACAAGCTCTCTAATCGTTCAAGCCCTAATTCTCTTTCCCGATCTAGAAGAACGAGAAAAGCGCCGCCTCGCCGTCGCCTATGTTTGGAGATCGATCTTCTCATAGGATTTGTCGATTTCATTCAGGGAAGATTCGATTGATCCAAGGTCTGATTCTACAACCTCTATTGGATCGTTTCAGATTGCAAAGGTCAGATTTGAAGGATCTTAGTTCTTCCTCACCGTTCTCTAAAACCATTCAAGAAGAAGGAAGAATACACCTCTATCTTTCAGATCTGGTATTGTTTTGTTCAAAACTTTTATCATCTTTGTAGGAGAGATTGTTCTCCGAGTTGTAGGAGTTGTAATCTCCGAGTTGTAGGAGTTGTTCTCCGAGTTGTAGGAGAGGTTGTTCTCCGAGGTGTAGGAGTTGTTTTCTCCGAGTTGTAAGAGAAGTTTTCTCTGAGTTTGTAGGAGTTTTGACTCCGAGACAGTAGGATCGTTCTTGATCCGAGTTTCAGAAAGTAGTCAAGTCTAGCTGTGGTGCTAGATTGGCGAGGCCGGCAGTGGAGTACCCAAGTACGGGGAACCACTATAAATTCCTGTGTTATCTGTGGCTGTAATTTCTTTTCTGTGCTGTGCTTTACGTTTAATATTTTAATTCCGCAAAAGACGAAGAGATCACCTATTCACCCCCCTCTAGGTGATTTAGGTAGGCAACTAGATACTTCAATTGGTATCAGAGGTCGCTGTTCGTTGCTAGGTTAACACCTTGAACAGGATCCATTCTTCTAGTTGCTAGCAAGCCATGGATAGAGTCAAGGAATCCTCTCTGAAATTGCCCATCTGCACCAAGGCCAACTTTCCTATGTGGAAGGAAAGGGTCCGTTTTTATATGGAAGCTGCAGATCCCAGAATCTTCCAAGTCGTGGAAGAAGGTCCGCATGTGCCAATGACTGCTTCGTCAACAAATCCTACTGTCCAAATACCTACGAAAATGATGGATTTGAATAAGGATGAGATAGCTCTTGTTGCTCTTGACAAGAAGGCTAAGAACATAATTGCTAGTGCAGTGGACGATTCCATGTTGCAAAACTTAATCCACTGCAAATCAGCCAAAGAGATGTGGACATCCTTAATTGTTCTAATGGAAGGTACTGACGAGGTAAGAGAAGATAGAAAGTCTCTACTTAATCAAGAGTACGAGGCGTTCAAGCAGAATAAGAAAGAGTGCATTGCTGATGCGTACGAAAGATTCTTCAAGATAGTCAATGGTTTGAGGAACTACGACAGGGAGTTCACAAACGGTGAACTAAATGACAAATTCTTGCGTTCCCTAACGAAAGACTGGGATAGCAAAATTGTTGCCATAAGAGAGTTTGGAAAACTGCCAAGTCTAGAACCTCAAAATCTGTTCGGGAAGCTGCTGTCTCATGAATTACAAATGAACATCCGAAAGTCTGAAGAGGATGTAAATCGAGCCTCAAGCAAAGAAAGAACCTTAGCTTTGAAGGCAGAGAACTCAAAGAAGAGCAAAGCAGTGATACCGATCAGAGAAAAGGAATCTGATATTGAAGAAGAATCGGAAGCCAGCTCCTCCTGTTCCGAACTGTCTGATGGGGAGTTCTCTTTAATTTCCCGACAATTTAAGAAACTGCTGAACAAACGAAGGCACATGAACAACAAGCCGTCTTCCTCGGATCATAAACATTCTCGTCGTGACGGCGACTATCACAGGAAGGGCTCAAGCAATAATGAAAGGTATAAATCCAAACAGAACAAACATATTTCTTCTGACATTATTTGCTACTGTTGTAATAAGTCAGGGCACATGATTGCTGAGTGTCCCTACAAAAAGAAAGAAGGTGGAAGAAAAGAGGACAAGAAATCCACTCATGGAAAGAAGAAATCAGATAGAAGCTTTGTCGCTAAGAAAGCCAAAACTCTGAGCGACAGTGACTCCGATGAGTCGAGTGATGAAGAAGAAGCTTACTTCGGTCTGATGGCTATATCTGATGATGAAAAAGCACCCCCGTTCACCGGAAAGGTAAATGATCACACTATTCTATCTGATTCTGATTATGCTTCGGCTGAACAACAGGATAACTCCTTAGACGATGAATCTGAGCTCATGTCTCAATATACCAAAATGCTCCAAAGTTTTGACAAGTGCCGAAAGGTTGTCAAAACTCAGGGTAAGGAGATCATGGCTCTCAAGGAGATGGAATCTAACTTGAGAAAAGAAGTTGAAGAACTTTCTTCTCTCAAAGAGGAAGTCCAATCCTTGAAAGACAAGATCAAAAGCTCGGAAGAGACTCTTGCCCTGAGAGATCATTCGATAAATGTATTGGAGGAACAGCTTGCGGCTGAGAAGAAGCTGGTTGAAGCATTCTCTCAACCTAAAACTGTTCTGCCAATTATTGGTACTTTTACCACTAAGGCAAAAGGAAGTGGTATAGGGCATGAAGCTAGTACTAGCAATTCTTCAAAAAATACAATTGCTAAGAAAAATGGTTTTGTTGCTAAGAAAGCTACCGCCAAAGAAAAAGGGAAAGCTCATCAAGAGCCTGTAGCATTCAAGAGAGTCATATTCCCTACGAATGCTTATGATATGGAGAGTTCCTATGGTCATTTCACACGACCAATTCCTTTTTCACCTGTGAATGATCATAAGGAATGGGCTCCTCCCCGAAACTTTGGTGATAGTGCTTTTCAAGCACCCTATCAAGAGATTAATCGGAAAGGGTACGGTCCATTTGTTCATGGCCCGAGTGCTAAGAAAGCACCAAAAGTGAAGGCTGTTGCACCAAAGCCAAAGAAGACAGTACCACCTTGTGTGTGCTGCCCTCATGAGGCATCCTCATCTAGAAGGGCTGCTCCTGCAAGAGCTAACGCTCAAAAAGTAAAGCAGGAAAGTGTAAAAAGAAGGTACAACAGATTCAACTGTTGGTGCTGCGGCAGGATTGGTCACTTTGCCGTTGATTGTTGGTTTAATACAACGTATACTAGGAGACCACAAGTGAACGTTGCAAGACATACCACTCGCAATGTTAACGTTTATCGTGGTGCTCAACTGACAAGGGACCAAGGACCCAAATATGTTTGGGCTCCTAAGGCAAAATAATCTGTTTTTGCAGGTATGTCCAAAGGCCAACAAAAATCCTATCTGGTATTTGGACAGTGGATGCTCTCGGCATATGACCGGGACAAGAAGCCTTTTGCAAAACTACATTCCAGTTGCGAACGGTCCAAAAGTTATTTTTGGCAGTTCAGACAGAGGAATAACTAAAGGCTATGGTATGATTTCTAACGGTAATGTATCGTTTTCCGATGTAGCTTATGTGGAAGGATTACAACATAATCTGATAAGCATAAGTCAACTTTGTGATAAAGGATACATTGTTGATTTTCATAAAGATAAATGTTTGATAAAGTCAGCTGAAAATAATGAAACGATTTTATCAGGCATTCGCTGTAGAAATATATTTTGTTTAAATTTTCTTTGCATATCATCTTCTACACCCGTATGTCTTTTAGCTAAAGATAGTGCATCTCTTGTCGACCAATGGCATAAGAGATTAGCACATATAAATCTCAAAACTATAAATAAATTGTTTTCACAAAACTTGGTGCGCGATGCTCCTGATGTTAAGTGCATTAAAGATAGACCTTGTCATGCTTGTGTAAAAGGCAAGCAAACAAGAGCTACCTTCAAGAGCATTATTGGCAAAGATTCCACCAGGTGTTTATACCTGCTCCACATGGATTTGTTTGGTCCTTTGCAAATTAGGAGTTTAGGAGGAAAATCTTACACATTAGTTATTGTAGATGATTACTCTCGTTTTGCCTGGGTATTCTTTCTGAAACACAAGTCAGATACCTTTGACACCTTCACTAGTTTTGTCAGGCAAGTCCAGAATGAATTTAACTGTTCGGTGGTCAAAATCAGAAGTGACCATGGTACAGAATTTGAATCTGGAGCCATGACAGAATTCTGTGAAAGCCTCGGTATCTTTCATGAGTTCTCCTCTCCTCGAACTCCACAACAAAATGGAGTAGCTGAGAGAAAGAATAGAACACTCATTGAGGCTTGCAGAACCATGTTGAGTGACTCTTCATTACCTGAATACTTTTGGGCTGAAGCTGTCAACACTGCATGCCATGTGCAAAACAGAGCACTCATAAACAAAAACCATGAAAAGACTCCTTATGAACTTCTAAAGGACAAGAAACCAATCATCTCTTATTTTAGAATCTTTGGTAGTAAATGCTTTGTACTAAACAATGGAAAGCATTACAAAACTAAGTTCAGTGAAAAGAGCTTTGAAGGTATTTTTGTAGGCTATAGTAGCCATAGTAGGGCATATAGAGTTTTTAATAAGAAAACCCGGGTGGTAGAAGAATCTATTAACGTTGTATTTGATGAGACGAGCATGCTACAAGGCAGCTCTTCTAGCATTTCTTCTGTAGACACAGGTTCAAAGCTACAGGATTTAAGCTTGGATCAGCCAGTTGAAGGAAGTTCTCAACAGTTCATCAAGATTCCCCCAACAACTACCTATGAAGAAGATAATCCTGATGAAGAGCCAATCCAAGTGGAGGAAGATACTCCAACTGTAGAAGAAACTCCTATTGGTCAAAATCATGCAAGGAACCTCGGGCTACGACACTTGAGGGATCATCCAGTTGATCAGATCATATGAGATCCTCATGAAGGAATAAGAACAAGACGAGGTACCATTAACGAAAATATGCATTTAAGTTTTCTTTCACAGGTCGAACCAAGGAAATTTCAAGAGGCAAATGAAGATCCATCTTGGATAATCGCTATGGAAGAAGAATTAAACCAGTTCAAACGCTGCAAGGTTTGGACACTTGTTCCAAAACCCAAAGACAAGAATGTCATTGGAACAAAGTGGGTGTACAGAAACAAGCTGGATGAAGAAGGAACAATTATAAAGAACAAAGCCAGACTTGTAGCTAAGGGATACAGACAAGAGGAAGGTATCGACTTCGATCAGACGTACGCTCCAGTAGCAAGGCTCGAAGCGATCAGACTCTTCCTTGCTTATGCTGCTTTCAAGGGTTTCACCGTATATCAGATGGATGTCAAGTCCGCTTTCCTAAACGGAGACATCAAAGAGGAAGTATACGTTGAACAACCCCCAGGTTTTGTTGATCCTGATCATCCCAATCATGTTTATTTATTACAAAAATCTTTATATGGTTTGAAACAAGCTCCTCGAGCTTGGTACGAGACGCTGTCTAACTTTCTTCTTGAGAACAAGTTCACAAGAGGAAAGATAGATAAAACATTATTTCTTAGGGAAGTAAAAGGCAAGATTTTGCTAGTGCAAATCTATGTCGATGACATCATATTTGGCTCTACGGATAATAACCTTTGCAAAAAGTTTTCTAAACTTATGCAAGGGAAATTTGAAATGAGCAGTATGGGTGAGCTGAAATATTTCTTAGGACTTCAAGTGAAGCAGTCAGAAGATGGAATCTTCATCTCTCAGACAAAGTTCACTAAGGAGTTGATTAAGAAATTTGGAATGGAGAGTGCAACCTCTATGAGGACTCCAATGAGCTCAGCTATGTCTCTGGACAAGGATGAAAAAGGGAAACCTTTTGATGAAACCAAGTACAGAAGCATAATTGGCTCTTTGCTTTATCTTACTGCCAGTAGACCTGATATAATGTTCTCTACATGTGTATGCGCTAGATATCAGGTGAACTCTAAGGAATACCACTATACTGCTGCGAAGCGGATTTTGAGATACCTTAAAGGCACACCAAATCTTGGCTTATGGTACCCAAGAAGTAATGATAGCGAACTAATTGGTTTTTCAGATGCAGATTTTGCAGGTAGCAAAGACGACAGGAAAAACACTTCCGGGACATGTCAATTCCTAGGAAGGAGACTTATTTCCTGGAGTAGCAAGAAGCAGAATTGTGTCGCAATTTCAACCGCCGAGTCGGAATACATTTCTGCTGGCAGTTGTTGCGCACAACTTCTATGGATAAGGAATCAACTTCAAGACTACAACATGAAGATCAAAGATATTCCCATGTTTTGCGACTCTTCCAGTGCAATTGCTATCGCAAACAATCCAGACTCTCACAGTCGGACAAAGCACATCGAGCTTCGATATCACTTTATCCGGGAGCATGTGGAGAAGGGTGACATAAGTCTGAGATATGTCCCCACGGATAAGCAAGTTGCAGATATCTTCACGAAGCCGCTGGATGAGACTAAGTTCTCTTTCATCAAGACGGAACTTGGAATGCTCAACATGGAGTAATGTCCATTCAAGCAAATCATGAAGACTTAGAGATTTCAAGACTCAAAACCTGTTCCTGGACAATTTCAAGTTGATGTCTCGAGAACTATAGATTGTCTCGAGAACTACAAGGTCTCTCGACAACTCTGTCACTTCAAGATCTCGAAACAAATCTAAAGGACTTCTGGGAGTTTTCGAGACATGACAAGTCTCTCGAGACATAGTCAGTACTCTGGAAATGGTAATGTCTCGAGACTTAATCTATCTCTCGAGACATCAGGACAAGTCAAACCGCGCAGAGTTTCCAGAGTTCTCGAGACATAGCCGATGTCTCGAGACATAGGTCTGTTTTAAAACTGTTCCGGAACTCAGGTATGTGCCGTTTCCCCTATTTTTTTTAAATGTCACCTAAAACGTCAAATCAAGGTCATATATATATATATACATCCTATCGGAAACTTGGTGTTCACTAAACTTTCGACCCCGAGACCTCGACTCTTCGACTTCCTCTCGAGCGGCGACTGGACGACTTCGTGGTTCTCGGAAGTGGATCGTCTCCCCTGTTCTTCTCCTCCTCTCAAATCCTTCGATGGCTCCCTCCTCAAATCCCAAGATCGGAGTTGGCAATGAGGTTGTTCGCTCGGGTATTGCCGACTTATCCGAGGACTTCCAGAATCTCTTCTGTATGCTTGATGCCGCCGGTTTGGAATTTGTTCTTGAGCATCCTTGCCGTATTCTGTTTGATGAGGTTGAAGAATTCTTCACCAATGCAAAGGCTATCAAGGACGGAAGGATGTTGGTCTCTTTCGTAAAAGGGATCAAAATCAAGATGTCTCCCAAGACCCTTGTGAAACATTTGCACCTCACTAAAGTTGATTTTGAAGAAGAGTTAAGTGACAGTGATTGGTTGAGAACAGCTCGATACTGTGGTCTGGACTCAGACTTTTCTGCTGTTAAAAGGAGCAAGATGAATGATGCAGGCAAGCTCTTGGTGGATATAATTCTAAAAGTTCTCTTTTGCAAGCAAGGCACACAGGGGCATGTATCTGAAGAGACCTTTCTTCTGATGGTTGGAATAGTCACTGGGAAGAAGAGAGATTGGGCCTCAATCTTGTTCTCCAACATCAAGGCCTCAATCAGCTCTCCAAAGTTTGCAAGGATCATCACTCTGTTTCTAAATCAGTTCAATTCTGCCATTTTTGACATGTCCAAAGGTGCAGTTATTCATCACCTCAAAAAGATCGATGTCGTCACCATGCAGAGATGGGACATTCGGATCCAGAAGCTGGGAGTGGCTAGTGCAGTTTCTGAGGGGGAGCCTCAGCAGTCTGCAGAAGCTGGTATTCCCTCTGAAGGCCAGGTACCTGTAGTACCCTCATTTCCCCTTCCTCCTCAGATTAGACCTAAAGCCTCAGGCGGAGCTAAGCTGCCAATCCGTTCAAAGACCAAAGGTCAGCCCTCCTCAGCTCCAGAAGTTCCCATTCCTCCATCAGTTCCAGCAGAACCAGCAGTTCCATCAGTTCCATCCGATAATATTCCTTCACCATCTCATCCTCCTTCAGTTACTGAAGAAGAAGCCTCCTTGGCAAATGAGGCAGTGGCAGCTGTTCTCATGGATATTCAAAAAGAACCCTCTGATGTGCACAGTCCCAGTGGCCAGCAGGCAGGGTCTGGTGCTGATTTTGCCTTCAATCAAGATGATGATGTTGATTCAGTACATGTTTCAACACCTTCCCCAGTACATGTTGAGGGGGAGTCAGAGATTGATACAACCAAGCATGCTCCGGATGAGCTAGGTTGTGAAGACGGTAAGGTAGCACCTTCTTGTGAAATTGAAGACATTCCTGATGATGAAGAAGCTCCAGTAGATATTCATATTGCTGCTCCTACTGCTCCTCTACCATCCTTTCACTCTTCTCCTCCAGTACATGATGCAGGTTCCCTTCTGGGACAAATAGAGGCTATGCTAAAAAGGCAAAGTGAACAGTTTGAACACTCCTTGACGACTGTCCACAGGAGGATTACTTCAGTGGAAAGTGAGCTTGGTCGGGAGCTAGCCAAGATCAAGACAAATTATGAACATCTTTCAGATTTGATGTGCCATGGAAGCAAGTCAGTGGAGCATGCAACTGCCGGTGTAGGCACTGTGCTGAAGCAGACTGTAATCATAACCCAACTTCAACAAACTATGCTGAATGATGCTGAAGCCAACACTTTCAAAGTTGTTGATGAAGTGGGCAAGTTTAAAGATGATACTCTCCAAACCCTATCTGTAGAAGTCAGAAAGGGGGAGGAAAATATAGTAGCTCAAATGACAGATTTGGTTGAAAGCTCAGTATCTGCTCTTCAAAGCTCATGGAATTCTCAGTTTGAGCAGTTCTCTACCAGGATGTTGAAGCAAGTTGCTGATATTAATGCTTATTCATTCAAAACAGCAACGTGGCTGCATAATCAGATCTTTCCTGAGTTGGAAATTGATCCTGATGTTCCTGTTCCTCAGTTCTCTCCTAGACCAGAAGATTTTGTTGGCAAGGCTCCTTCTGTTGCAGATCAGTCAGATAGGACTGGGTCTAAAAGAAAAAGAAATTATGGTGAGGGTCCCTCTGCTACTAGATCTGTTCCCTCCTCCAGTTCTGCAGGTTCTTACAAGGCTAAGGTTGAGAAAAGTTTTCCAGAACTCTGGAGCCCAGTCTCAAAAGATATTATTCTTGAATCCTATAGGTTAGTCCATGAAGGTAAATTGAACAGATCTGAATGCTACAGCTCTCAAGAATGGGAAAAACATGAGACAGCTCAAAGGAAGCGAAGGATTCATTTCAGAGCTTTTGGTTATAATAATGCTGATGCTCCGGAACCCCCTCCGTTTTACCATCCCAAGCCTCATGCTTATTTCTCCAGACAAGAAGAAAAGATGAAAAGACGATCTTGAAGGATGATAATGATGATTCTGTGAAGACATATTTTGGTTTCATTCTGATTTAGTGAACATCAAGTCTTCTGAACAATTCAAATTTAGATATATATATATTTGATGTTTTGATGTTCTTTACGTTTTCATTTCTATATCTTTGTGTAGTGTAGCATATTTATTCTTTAA
Organism: Dactylorhiza incarnata; assembly: GCA_033032865.1. NCBI lineage: Eukaryota > Viridiplantae > Streptophyta > Magnoliopsida > Asparagales > Orchidaceae > Dactylorhiza > Dactylorhiza incarnata. Next base: position 9,647,422 of record JAWHQI010000011.1, read on the forward strand.
CTGATGTAATTCAACTTAGTGTACATGGTTCTGACTTCTACAAATAGGGGGAGATTGTTGGAAATTGCATTCACAATTACCTTGATTTGTGAGAAGTCACCCTTAAACTAAGATTGAATTGCTTTTGTATTTGATATGCTTTTCTAGTATTGTCTTGCAGATTATCATGAGTAAGTGTAAGCCAATGTCAGGTCACAATGGGTCTGCAAACACAGTTTCATAGTATGTAATTCCTCATTTTATGAAACATGGTGATGACTCATATGTGATCTCTCTATTGAGATACACTTCTTTTTCAAGACTATTGAAGACCTTGGAGTGCAGCTGCAGCAAGTGGTCTAGAAAAGAAAAGGAGCAAAAGAAAATAATTTTTCTAAGGGGATGTCTCGAGAGATCGAGCTTGTCTCGAGAAGTCTAGGCTTGTCTCGAGATGCAGGCTTTGCTCTTTTCGGAAACTCTATCTGGATGTCTCGAGAGATCAACCATGTCTCGAGATCTTCTGGACCGAGAGATTTCCTTTGTCTCGAGAGATCCTGCCTTACTCGAGTCTGCAATCTTTTGATCTCTTATTCTCAGTTCTCGAGAGATAGATTTCTGATGTCTCGAGATATTTGGTATGTCTCGAGAGCTATTCCTTATGTCTCGAGAGATCCATTTTTCCCGAGACATTGGTCTGATGATTTCTCCTCCTTCTGTTCTCGAGAGATACTCCTCATGTCTCGAGAAATCCCATTTGTCTCGAGACATCTGTCTAAATTTTGATTTTCTCTGTTCTCTGTTCTTGACGACCCGTGATCGCTCATTTCCGATCCTAACGGCTTTCTTGAGAGCATTTAAGGCTGGTTTATACCTTAATTGCCTTTCTATATATATAGGATTGGTTTTGGAGTTTCACAAACAAGCTCTCTAATCGTTCAAGCCCTAATTCTCTTTCCCGATCTAGAAGAACGAGAAAAGCGCCGCCTCGCCGTCGCCTACGTTTGGAGATCGATCTTCTCATAGGATTTGTCGATTTCATTCAGGGAAGATTCGATTGATCCAAGGTCTGATTCTACAACCTCTATTGGATCGTTTCAGACCGGCCAATTCTGTTCCACTGAATCCCCGTTGCAAAGGTCAGATTTGAAGGATCTTAGTTCTTCCTCACCGTTCTCTAAAACCATTCAAGAAGAAGGAAGAATACACCTCTATCTTTCAGATCTGGTATTATTTTATTCAAAACTTTTATCATCTTTGTAGGAGAGATTGTTCTCCGAGTTGTAGGAGTTGTAATCTCCGAGTTGTAGGAGTTGTTCTCCGAGTTGTAGGAGAGGTTGTTCTCCGAGGTGTAGGAGTTGTTTTCTCCGAGTTGTAAGAGAAGTTTTCTCTGAGTTTGTAGGAGTTTTGACTCCGAGACAGTAGGATCGTTCTTGATCCGAGTTTCAGAAAGTAGTCAAGTCTAGCTGTGGTGCTAGATTGGCGAGGCCGGCAGTGGAGTACCCAAGTACGGGGAACCACTATAAATTCCTGTGTTATCTGTGGCTGTAATTTCTTTTCTGTGCTGTGCTTTACGTTTAATATTTTAATTCCGCAAAAGACGAAGAGATCACCTATTCACCCCCTCTAGGTGATTTAGGTAGGCAACTAGATACTTCAGTTTAACTAGTTCATAATGGGTTATTGTGTTGCTTTAAGCCAGACTGGGTTAGTGCTAGGAGATTTGTGTAAGTACTTTAATGGTGACATATATGATGTGATGTAAGGGAGATCTGAATACTTATTTATCAAATCTTCTCATGCACAATAATGCAGATAAAATTTGTCTCTCTTATATAATAGAAGTGTTGTTGGTAGACCCCTTAATAGGGTGAAACAATAAAGTATATGAATGTGCTAAACTAATTCAAAATATGATATTGGGCTTGTTTGTTTGAAGATTGAATCATTATGATAGTAACACATTCCATTATTCGAGCCCAGTCTATATGTCAATGACAAATAAACTAAACTACACTGAAACATGATTTATTAAAAGGTTATCATCGAGTTACTAACTTATCATATTACTTAATCTGTAACACCCCGGTTTTCGTTGAGCTCGGAAGCTGGAATGCCCAAGGATGAGGGCAAGTCTTTCGTAGCTGGGAGCTAGCGCTGGCGCTAGTGCAAGCGCTTGCGTTAGCTACCCCGTCGAGTAAAACACTTGGTTCGATAGTGTTCGTCAAGTTGGATTCGTCGAGGCGGTTTCGTCGAAAGGAATTCGTCGAAGAGCTAACGCGGGCGGTAGCGCTAACGCCTGACGATAGTTTTTCGTCGGGTAATGAAGTTCCATCGGGCCATTGAGTTGTTTTCGTCGAAGGGTTTTCTTCGAGTGGCTAGCGTAGGCGGTAGCGCTAGTGCTGACGCTAGCTGACGGAAACAGTTTCCGTAAGTGGCGTTTCCTGGACGTCCGATCTTCTTGGAGCTTGATCCTAAGGTTCAAATAGGTGCGTCCTAAGGCTCTAAATAGGGTAGAAGCTCTATTCTAATTTTATTAAGTCTTTTGGGCTTTTAGAGGCTAAGGAGAGAAGTATGGTTTGGAGGAAGAATAAGGGCTAGATCCGTCATTGTTGGAGCATCGGAGCTCCGTTCGCAGATCCGAAACCAGATCCGTGGAGAGGACTAGAAGGCGCTTTTTCTATGCGTGCCTTTCAACCGATCCATGGCGAGAAAGAGAACTCTTAGGGTAATGACATCTCTCCTCCCGGTTTTAGGATGCGTGCATGGCATCTTTGCTTTTACCTTCTCTTTTCTGAAATTTATGGCACCGGATCTCTCAAATGAGATGGGTTTGGGTCGCCTTGGTTCAAGAAGAACCATCGGGTTGATTGAGTCCGTCCCCGACATGATTTTGCACTAGAGATTCGCTCCGTTAGTGGATTAGGCATTTGGGTGAAGCCGAAATCGCCACTACTTATAGATCTTGTGTATCTTACTCTCTGGGAATGATTTATGCTAGGTGCACTATAGTCATAAAATGGTTTTTCTTCACCCTCATTGCATTCTTTCTAACTAAAACCCTTAACCTTAAAGTCGTCTAAAGGTATTTTCTACTCTTACAGTACGCCTAGTTATGTGCATATCACTTACGTCATGCTCCGTCGTTTGCATACATGTAGGACTTTAAGTAAACTAAATTAAGTATTTTTCCGCTGCAATTATACATACTTTCTCGGTGGACTAGTTGATCCACGAACTGAGAGACACAGTTCTTATCTCAAAACCCCTAATAAATGATTTCAAACGATGACTTATCAGATAATCATGTTTGTTTAGTTAAGTAATAGCATCCCGCCTGAGCGTCTACAGTTGTCTCCTGTATGACGTGGCATCACGACGTGTATTTTCTCTTACTCTGATATTCTTAAATTCGGAGAAAATGCGGGTTGTGACAGTTGGCATTTTAGGGATTTTGCTAGGAATCCGATGATGGCGAAAACATCGTATGTGTTGCCCTTATGTTTCGTGTGAGAACGAACGTTGGTTTGGAAAGGGTAATTTTGTGCGTAATGATTGGCTTGTGAAGCCGCTTGTATGTAAGGGCGTGACTTTGTCTTTGTGGTCGGCTGGCTAGCCCGTGAATGCTTGGATTCATGTGGGGAGAGTGTCCCGGCAAGACGAGTCCCCTTTTGTGCTAACTGATGAGAACAAGTATGCTGATGCGCCCGTTGGCAAGATGAGCCATGTAAGGGATGAGGTCTCAGTGGAGTTCTTGGCTTTTGGCTTAGTGATTGTAGCGAGAACAAGTATGCTAATGCGCCCGTTGGCAAGATGGGCCATGTAAGGGGTGAGGTCTCAGTGGATTTCTTGGCCTTAATTGGGCTTGCTCGCCCGTGGGGAAATGATAAGTACCCTTGGTTTGATGTGAAATGATGATGTGTGTTGTTATGTTAGAAACATACACGTCATAGGGTGCCTTGGGTGAAACCCAAATTTGCATACATGCTGCATTGTTAGGCCCCTTACTTTTACTGCTCAACATAGAAACGTGGATGATGCTTGTGACACTCATGCCTGTCATTTTTTATGTTATTATTGTTTATTACATTTGCATACGAAGTGCTGACTTGCAGGGTGATGTAGCTCCTCGGGTCCGCTAGGACGGCTTGGAGGAGGGGTGTTGTTACACCATTGTTGGTCAGCCAAAGATGACCCTCGTTATACCGCTCTTTCTGATTTGGATGCAGGGCAAGGATCACAGGCTGGAACCAGTTCGCCGGCCAAAAAGGCTTAAGCTTCATGAAGTGCACTTTTCCTATTTTCTTGTTTGACTATGTAATCTTTACTTGTTCCGGCTTGCACGCCGAGGTAGCATAGGATTGTTATAATCTTTTGGGCACATTCTATGCCTTGTTTGATGATTTGAGTATGGGTTTTGTAAGGTCTTAAGGACGTATTACTCCTATGTAGATGTGGACAACTTATGTGGTTTATTTAATGTTTCTGCTGTGTTTGTTTTGAGTTTTGAGTTGGGTAGTTTCTATATCACTTTTTAATACTAAAGCTATGGCGATTATATGCTGTGGGGTCCCAGCCGGACCTATATTATATAGTCATTGTAGGGGAGGTGTTACAATTTGGTATCAGATCTAGGTTAGCATTCTAGTTGAGGTTTAGCATGTTCGGATCGCGTTAAGAGCTTGTCCACATAGGAGTACCTTGCGGGACCATAAGTGTCCTTATGTTTGAGTCTTGCGAATAAAGTTTGATTCGTTGTTTCCATCTTCCGACGTTCAAAGGAGTTGACACTCCGACGGACGCCGAGGATTGGTTGGCGAGAATTCAGGAACTCCTGAAAGCAATAGAGACCCCAGAGAACAAGCAGTCCCAGTTCGCGGCATTTATGTTAGAAGGCGATGCCAAGCTGTGGTGGGTGAACCATAACGGTCTTCATTTCCCTGGACGTGCCCCGTCCATTGAAGAGTTTGGGAATGGCTTCCTGAAGCGCTATACCCCCTCTTCGACGAGGTTAGCCCTTCAGCGACAGTTTTTGCACTTGGTGCAGCATGAGAAGATGGTAGACGAGTACTTGCAGGAGTTTACTTGGTTGGGTCGTTACGCGGGGACGACCATGGCAGACGATGAGGAGAGGGATAATCTCTTCTATCATGGTCTGAGAGAGAATCTAAGGCAACCTCTGATAGCCTTAAAGAATGTGGGGTTCAATGAGCTAGTCGAAGCTGCTCGAACTTTGGAGAACGATTTGGAGCGAACCCAGCGTTGTAAGGGCTTTGGGCCAAAGCAGGGAGAAAGTAAACCTTCTCAGTCTCACGGGAAGTCTGAGAGAAGTTGGTGGAAGAAAAAGCCCCGTCCTTTTAGGACAGGAGAGAGGAGCAGTGCAGCTTCTGGAGAGTTCCGTTCCAAGGGACCAGTGACGCGCTACAAGTGTGGTAAGGTGGTGATGAAACATGGTTTTCCGCATCCAGTTGATTTGAAAATAACAAATCCTACTTGTATTTGATCTTGTTTTCCAGTGTGTTTTTAGCATGCAGGTTTGAATAGATATGACACCAGGTTGCTGCAATATTGGTCTGGTACTATCCACAAGCAAAAATATTGAAAGTTGTCTAATGTCAGGAATTAGGACTTAACATTGGGCGTTAGCGATCGACGGGATGGTCTGCCGATCGACGGGATGACTTGCCGATCGACGGGATGGCTTGCCGACTGAAAAAAAAAAGAGAGAGAAAGAAGTTTAACGCCATGCGTTAGGACTTAACGCTGGCGTTAACGATCGATGATTATGGCAAGGAGGAATGCAGCCGTGATTGAAGGAGCATTTTGGGAATGATTTGACTCAACGCCCGGCGTTAGAGTCAATGTCAGCGTTAAGGTTGCCTAAAATGAAAGTTTCCAAAGATGCAGAATCTCCTTCCTGTTTTGAAGATCCGAGCCATCAAGTTATTTCTCTACTGAGTCAACGCCCGGCATTAACTCTTAACACCAACGTTAGCTCTTAACGCCGGCGTTAGCTTCCAGTTCTATAAAAAGGTGGATTTGGTCTTCTCCAAGAACTGATTGATTAGAGCCCTATTCCAGCACTTCAGAAACTCTGAGAGGGCCGTATTTCTAGACCAACACATCTCCCACTCAATTTAAAAAGGAGGAATCGAAGGTGGCTTGGATAAACATGCTAACTCAACGTTAAGAACGCACGCTTGGACTTCAACGATCTTCAGCGATTCTTCGGCGTCTCCTTCAGATTACCTCATAGGGAGTTTCATATTTGTCTTTTGTATTTGTCTGTTATTTTTATCTTTGTAATCGGTTCGGAAATTCGCCTCTTGTTGGCGACTAGGTCTGGGTAGGACTTAGGGAGTAATTCACCTCGTGTTGGCGACTAGGTCTAGGGAGTAGATCTAGGGTGTGCTCGAGGCCTTTCTAGGGATAGGAAGGCTAGAGCGGCTTGAGGCCGTATCTGGGGAGAGATCAGCTAAAGCCAACCGGTTCGTGGGGATACGAGTCGGTATAGAAAACAAAAAGAATATTTCATATTTCGCCTTCAATTTCTAGCGTCATAGAAATCAGATTTTGTAATCAATTTTATAAATGATAATCATGTCTTTTCTTGTTTAATAAAATTGATTTCATTTCTAATTTCATCATCTCTTTACTTTTGATTTAACTTACTTCTACCAAAATATCAAAAGTTTTCTATAAAAGTTTAAAGTTTTCTAAAACTCTTATTCACCCCCCTCTAAGGGCGCCTCAAGATCTAACAGGTGTGCCACATAGCTCGGTTCTATTCCGAGGGTGGAGGTGAGCCAGAGTAGAGGCAAGAGCAGTCGGTGCGTTCCAGTCTTAGTGTTGGGGAGAAAGGGAAAGCGGTGGAGTTGAGTGCTTCTCGTTTCCCTCCTGTGCAGCCTAAAGCATACAACCTTGGGCAGCAGGAAGCGATTTGTCAACCCGAAGTGGTGACAGGTACAAAACGTTTAGAGTTTCATTCAATACTTTAAAACTATTAGCGACCTTCATATTTGTTCTATGCGTGTTAGGCTTCGTGCTAGTTTCTGGCTACCCATCTAGAGTGTTGTTCGACACAGGAGTGTCACACTCTTTTCTCGCGGAAAGCTTTATCCGGAGAATAGGTGTTGAGACTATCGAGACAGAGGTGGAGCTTAGCATGCGCATGCCGAATGGGTCTTTCATGACCACTAGGAGGTAAGGACGCATTGTGTTGAGAATTGATGAGTGTGACTTCAAGTTGGTTGCAGCGATTATACCACTAGCCAAATTTTACATCATCCTGGGGATGGACTGGATAGCAGAGCAATGAGCTAGTATTTACTGTCTGTTGAAGGTGGTGACCCTAAGGAGTGAAGGTAGAGCGGAGGTCAAGTTCGAGGGCCTATGCGGAGTGGCTTGCTCCCTGATTTCCGCCATGCAAACGGTGTGTGCGGTGAATCAAGGAGGAGAAGCATTTGTAGCTTTGTTGGAGACTCACTCCACAAAGTTGGAAATCAGAGAAGTGCCAGTGGTGGAAGAATTTGAGGATGTGTTCCCCGAGGAGCTTCCGGGTGCACCTTCTCAGCGTGAAATCGACTTTTCAATAGATTTGTTGCCGGGTGCGAGGCCGGTGTCGCGTCCTCCATTTATGATGGCACCGAAGGAACTAGCCGAGCTAAAGGTGCAGTTGCAAGAGTTTCTTGAGCAGGGGTACATTAGGCCCAGCTCCTCGTCTTGGAGTGCGCCGGTGTTGTTCGTTAAGAAAAAGGATGGTAGTATGCGGTTGTGCATAGACTATCGTGAGTTGAACAAATTGACTATCAAGAATAAATATCCAATTCCGTGAATCGATGATTTGTTCTATCAGTTGGTGGGGTCGACAGTGTACTCCAAGTTCGGCTTGAAGTCGGTTTACTATCAATTGAGGATTCGAGAAGAGGATATTCCCAAGACAGCTTTTGGGATGAGATATGGTCCTTTTAAGTTCTCGGTGATGCCATTTGGTTGACGAACGCGCCATCAGTGTTCATGGATTTGATGAACAGAGTCTTTCAGCAATACCTAGATTCATTCGTGGTGGTGTTCATCGATAACATCTTAGTATATTCAAAGTCGAAGGCGGAGCATGAGTCTCATTTGAGATTAGTGTTGTAGATTCTGAGGGAGAACCAACTTTATGCTAAGTTCTCAAAGTGCGAGATCTGGCGGGAAGGTGGAATTTTTGGGTCACGTGATAAATGGAGATGGGGTGGTAGTGGATCCTACGAAGATTGAAGCCATTAGAGATTGGCTTGTACTGAGAACCGTGGCGGAAGTCCAGAGTTTCCTTGGACTAGCCGGTTATTATAGAAGGTTCATTGAGAACTTTTCGGGATGGCTTTGCCCCTAACCACTCTTACCCCGAAAGGACCAGAAGTTTGTTTGGACGTCGGAGTGTGCCCGTGCATTCGAGACCTTGAAGGAAAGATTGATGTCTGCTCTAATCCTAAGTCTTCCTAGTGGGACTGAAGGATTTCAGATTTTCAGCGACGCGTCAGGTTGCGGTTTGGGTTGTGTGCTAGTGTAACACGTGATAGCTTATGGGTCAAGGCAGCTAAAGCCTCATGAGAGAAATTACCCCATCCACAACTTGGAGTTGGAGGCGGTAATTTTTGCGTTGAAATTATGGCGGCACTACGTGTATGGTGCGAAGGTGGAAATCTTCACGGACCACAAAAGCTTGAAGTATCTTCTAGACCAGAAGGATCTTAATATGAGGCAGCGTAGGTGGGTCGAGTTCCTTGGGGACTACGACGTAGCGATTCAGTATACTCCAGGCAAGGCCAATGTGGTGGCTGACGCCTTGAGTAGAAAGTATTCCAAACGGGGAAATTGGATGGAAGTGCATGACGAGCGTTTGGTGTGAGAGTTCGAGTCTCTTGGCATTATGTGTGTGGCAAAGGGTGAGTCCAGCGCAGCTCGGCTGAACTGGATTGAGATGCGACGAGGAGTGTCAGCAGTTGGCATTGGAAGCTCAGCAAAGCGAAGATAGTGCTTTGGAGATGGTCGGTGGACTACTAAAGAGGAGCGGAAGGGTGCGTGTTCCACGCATTGGCAAGCTCCGTGAGGAGTTGATGTTTGAGGCTCACTTCACAAAGTACTCTATTCATCCAGGAAGTATGAAGATGTACTTGGATTTGAAGAAATCCTTTTGGTGGCCTGGGATGAAGCGGGATGTAGCTTTTTATGTAAGAAGCTGTCAGACGTGCGCCTTAGTGAAGGCTGAATGCCAAAGGCCGATTGGATTCTTGAAACCTCTTCCTATCCCTGAGTGGAAATTCGACGACATCTCCATGGATTTTGTGCATGGTTTGCTTCGATCGCAGCAAGGTAATGATACGAATTGGGTGATTGTGGATCGCCTAACCAAGGTAGCTCACTTCATTCCAAATCGGAAGGACGATAGCGTGGAGAAGCTCGTGGAGCTTTATATTCGGAACATTGTGCGGTTGCACTGAATTACAAAGAAATCTTTCAGCAAACTTGCGGTGAATGCTGTATTTGAGCATATTCCAAACAGCATCCTTGAGCACGACAAGGAGGAGATGGCTGAAGAGTCGGCAGACCCCACCAGAATCAGGAGCATAAGACCAGAAGATTTCGTAACTCACCAAGAAGATGTACCTGCACAAGAAAACCATTTGTATTAGATGGTGATGTTTTCAAGAAGCTTATCCCCTTCCAGTTGTATGCGCCTCATGTGGCTGTCAGTATTTTATTTTATCTGCTTGTAGTGGGCTGCTTATATAGCTTCCCTTGTATGTATTTTGGAAGTCGAATTGTTGTCCTTATTGAAGAAGTAGTAAAAAGTGTGATGTGTCTTGTGAAGTGTTTTTTCTTGTAAGGAATACAAGTGTATGCTCCAGCCTTGTTCTTTCTCCTCCTCTCACTTCTCTTTTGTTTTCTAACATGGTATCAGAGGGTGTGTTGGTGCCAGTCTGCTATCTGCCATCAGAAATCTGAGGAGGTTGCTTTATGCATCTTGTAGCCCCTTTGTTCTTGTGCTTCTCAGCTGGTTAGTGTTTTTTTCTTCCTCTCCTCTTTTTCGTCACATGGCGTCATCTAGCAACTCTAGCCAAAATTTCTTATACTCTCCAAGTGGTGTGCCTATTTTTAAGGGGGAAGCATACGACTTTTGACATGTCCAAATGCGTACTCTATTTGTTTCCCAAGGTCTATGGGACTTAATACAAGAAGGATTCACTAAGCCCACTGAGGAGAACCCTGCAACAACTTGGGATGCTACTCAGCTCAAAGAGTACTCAGATAACCAAAAAAAGGATGCAAAGGCTCTTCTCTACATCCAGCAAGGGATAGGAAGAAGCATTTTCCCAAGGATCATGGGGGCTCTTACAGCTAAGGAAGCATGGAACATCCTCAAAATTGACTACTAAGGTGTAAGACCCCATGTTCTAAGTGCAAAGAGTTTAGAGGTGTGCTGAAGCTAAGGAGCTAGCGCCCGGCGCTAGTGTTAGCGCCGACGGTAGTGACTTTCCGAGAAGTGTGTCCTTTCTCGAGGAGGGTGGCATTTCGCGAGAAGATTGTCAATTAAAGATAGCGCCGGCGGTAGCGCTAGCGCTAGCGGTAGTATTTCTCGCAAAGTCCTTAAGCGGTAGAGTGGTACCGACTTTGTTGCTAGCGCCAGCGCTAGCCACTAGCGCCGGCGGTAGCGGAAAGTTCTTATATACCTCAAAATCCGACTCTTCAGCTCATTTTCTCTGAGAGCCATTGCAGTTCTGAGGGCAGAGAGCTGGGAGCAGGGAAGGAGATCCATTGGAGTTGAGTTTTCATCGTGCTAGGAGGGATTTGTGAAGAAGCGTCTGCGTGCGTGTGCCACCGCGGATTCCAGCCATTTCCCTCTCAGTTCTATGGCGCCAAAATGACCATCTAGTGTAACGATTCTCCTCCCTAGTCTTTGGACATGCGCGTCCTTTGATTTGCATGAATTTAGGAAGACTTCTACTAATTAGTAGATCAGATCTTCCGGTGGGTTGAAGTGATTCCCACATAAATTGCATATAGAGTCCAGAATGGAAGTACGGGCATAGGCATGCTGTGTGAAGCACATCTGGACAGTTCGATCCGGATTGGTGATGTTTATCGCGTGGAGAAGACTCCATGTATATGTTGTGGTTCGGGTCTTCTGTACTGTTTTGTACATCAAATTACCCTGGAGGTGTTTCCCAGGCAATACCCAAAGTTTGGTAGCAGAACTGAGTTCTGTTACTAGCACTGGCGCTAGTGATAGCGCCGGCGGTAGCTCCAGGTGAGCTACTAGTGTTGTTATCTGGAGGTGTTTTCCCAGAGGTGGCAGAACTGATTTCTGTTACCAGTGCCGGGCAGAACTGGGTTCTATTGCTAGCGCCGGGTGCTAGCGGTAGCGCCCAGCACACAGATTGTCTGTTTCCGTGCTACCTAAAGTCCTGGGGACTGGATATGTAGCAGGAGAAGCTGTGGAATTTGCAAAGCCCAGCTTTAAGTGATGGGTATTAGGTGAAGCTTACCCGTATCGTGCATAGTTGAATCGCGGTATTTGAGCACGGGCCTAGCTGATCTGAACCCTCCCATTGTGGTGGTGAAGAGGTCGCCCCTCGGTGCACCGGGCTATGGAAGAGTGCCGTAACTTTGTGTGTACGGACTAGCTCAAATTGCTTGTCTAAGTTGAAATAGGACTTAGCGTGAGGGCGTAACTCAGGGAGTATGCCAAAGTGTGCCTTGAGAGCACGAAGCGGGTGGCTTGGTATGCCTCCGTTGGTGTTGTTTGCGGATATATATATATGTTGCTGACTCTTACTTGCAGGGAAGGAGCACCGCCGCCCCGAGTTTGGGGTGGGGTTGTTATAAATCTTGGTCAGCTAAAGCTGACCGGTTACTTGTTTTCCCACCACTTGGTGGATTTGCTTATACAGGTCCCGGTGAGACTAGCGGGAGATAGCGGGCTGAAGCCCCTGCTGCTGTGCTGTGCTGGCCCTTGAAGGCCATAGCTTTTGTTTACCTTTTTGTTCATGTGTGGCCGGCCTGCGTGCCGATGTCTGGAAGCCACCTTTATGATGTAATCAAACAATGTAAATAACTGTTTATGTATTTCATTCCTAGTAGAGATGTGGACATGTTGTACGCTGGTTTTAAATTAAAATTTATACGCTTCCGTTATGCGATTCTGGTGCTGAGATAGTTATGTCTTTAACTGTTTAATGCTAATTTTAGTAACGCGCTCTTCTGTTCATTTCATACGGCGTGGGGTCCCGGCCGGACCTACTGTTATATGCTATGTAACAGGGAGGGTGTTACAAATTGGTATCAGCTACGGGTCTCGTTCCCTTTCCGTCTGAATTTGTGGTCGAATTCTTTTAAGGGTTGGTGAGCACGTGTGTGCGTCGCCTTTAACTCATGTAAATAACCAGTAATTGTCCACTTTAGGAATGAATTACATGTATATGTGTAGCATTCGGATGGAACTTCTGTGTTCCTTTGTTGATTCATGTCTTCTCTTAGTCGCTAATTGTGTTTTGGGCACATATATAGGTGACTGGGAGTGGAGCGGGGCCATCTCGACCCCCGCGTTCGACTGCCAGTAGTGCACCAACTGCGGTGCCGACTCTTCCTTCTACTGAGACAGTAAGGATGATAGCCGAGGCAGTATTTGCGATGTTCACGGCGCAACCAGGAGGGCATGTCCCTGGACAGCCTCCTATTCCGGGAGCGGCTCCAGTGCAAGCTCCAGCAGCCGAACCTGCGGTGGAAAGGCCAGTGCCGTTGAGGGAACGAAGAGCTCCAGATCAACAGCTGCAATACTTTTTGAGTTTCCACCCTCCCACGTTCACGGGGGCAGGAACCCCGACGCAAGCGGAGGATTGGCTGTCAAGGGTGCGCAAAACCTTGAAGGCCACAGATACAGAGGAAGAGCAAAAAGTTACATCGGCAACCTTCCTATTGGATGGGGAGGCGCAGCTGTGGTGGGACGAGTTGGAGTTGCATCAGCTAGCGGGAAGGCAGCTGACAAATATCTCCTTTGATGAGTTTTCCAGACTGTTCTTGGCGCGGTATCTTCCACCGGCCCAACAGATAGAGATGGAAAATCAGTTTAACCATCTGACTCAGGGTGATAGAATGATCGACGACTATCTACATGAGTTTACACGGTTGGGCGCTATGCAGGCGTGACGTTTGCGGATGAAGCTCGTAAGACAAATCGGTTTTACGAAGGCTTGCGAGAAGAGTTGCGGTTCCTTCTGTCGGGGCCAATGATGCATGGGTTTATGACCCTGGTCAACTCGGCTCGTTCTTTAGAGAAAGATATGAAACGGTACCAAAGCAGGAAGGAGCTAGCAGTAGTCAAGCCAGAATTCAAAGTAGCGAGCTCGGCAAAGTCGGGACGAGGCAACTGGAAGAAAGGAGCGCGACCGTCTGGGTCAGCTCAATCTTCAGCATCGGGAGTGACTGGGCATCGCCCAATCATCTGTTACAACTGCGGCAAGCTGGGACATATTGCTCGTGACTGTCATAGTGGGAAGAAGATAGTTGCGGCCTATGCGGCAGAGAAAGGGAAAGCGGTAGAGTCAACCGCATCCCACGCCGCTCCAGCCCAGGCTAGAGTGTACAACCTTGGCCAGCAGGAGGCCATCAAACAGAGCGATGTGGTGACAGGTATGCGATAGTATATAGCTTTTGTTGCTTTTTATACTTCATACCTTATGCATTCCTTGTTAACCATTAATGTACTAGGCTTTGTCCTGATCTTTAATTATCCGGCGAGAGCACTATTTGACACGGGTGCTTCACATTCCTTTCTATCGGAGGCCTTCATACAACAATTTGGAGTGCCTTCGTCATTTAGACAGGAACGATTAGATGTGATGCTACCCAATGGGTGTTCGATGCGCGCGGATCGAGGTTGTGTGGTGGTATGGACTGGCTGTCAGCGCAGCAGGCCTACATTGATTGCACGTCTAAGGAGGTCACACTGGGGCAGAATACCGAACGTGCAACTACGTTTGCTGGTTTGCGTGGATCGAGCAAGACACTGATGTCTGCTGTCCAAGTGGTCAAGGTGGTTCGGCAAGGCGCAGAGTTATGTGTTGTGCTAGTGGGGGCTGCAAAAGCCTCAACCCAGTTTGAGTGATGTTCCTGTGATTTCAGAGTATCCAGATGTGTTTCCAAAAGATCTTCCTGGGGCACCACCTCAGCGAGAAATTGACTTCACTATAGAGCTGGTACCAGGTGCCAAGCCTGTGTCACGCTCTCCGTACTGCATTGCGCCAAAGGAGATGGCGGAGTTGAAAGTTCAATTACAGGAGTTGCTAGAGCAAGGTTACATACGCCCAAGTACATCCCCTTGGGGTGCTCCGGTCCTTTTTGTGAAGAAGAAGGACGGAAGCCTGCGTCTATGCATCGACTACCATGAACTGAACAAGCTGACCGAGAAGAACATCCGATTCCTCGAATCGATGACTTATTTGATCAGCTAGTGGGGTCAACTGTGTATTCAAAGTTGGATCTCAAGTCCGGCTATTACCAGTTGCGAATTCGGGATTGTGATATCCCCAAGACAGCATTCAGTACTCGCTACGGACACTACGAGTTTACAGTGATGCCGTTTAGATTGATGAATGCGCCGTCAGTATTTATGGATCTGATGAATAGGACCTTTCGAGAGTGCCTTGATCGGTTTGTCATTGTCTTCATTGACGATATCTTGGTGTACTCTCCGTCTGAAGAAGAACACGCGATTCATTTGCGTGAAGTTTTGGAAACCCTGCGACGTAGTCAACTATATGCCAAGTTCTCTAAGTGCGAGTTCTGGCTAACCTCAGTGGCGTTCCTTGGTCATGTTGTTAGTGGCGAGGGTATCGCAGTGGATCCGGCAAAGATTGATGCAATCCAGAAGTGGCCCGTTTTGGCGACAGTAGTGGAAGTCAGGAGTTTCCTTGGACTTGCCGGCTACTATCGGCGCTTCGTGGAGAACTTTTCGCGGATCGCTCTACCTCTCACCACCTTGACGAGGAAGGATCAGAAGTTCGTTTGGTCACCGGAGTGTGCACGGGCTTTTGAGGAACTGAAAAGGCATCTGACCACAGCACCAATTCTGTGTTTACCATCTGGTGCAGAGGGTTATGAAATTTACAGTGATGTGTCAGGGAGTGG
Source organism: Dactylorhiza incarnata (assembly GCA_033032865.1). Taxonomy (NCBI): domain Eukaryota; kingdom Viridiplantae; phylum Streptophyta; class Magnoliopsida; order Asparagales; family Orchidaceae; genus Dactylorhiza; species Dactylorhiza incarnata. The sequence goes on from JAWHQI010000011.1 coordinate 9,662,569, forward strand.
CTTAGGCTGCGTACTTCTTCAGCATGGTCAAGTGATCGCTTATGGCTCTCGTCAGTTGAAAGTGCATGAGCGGAATTATCCGGTCCACGACTTGGAATTGGCGGCCGTGATCTTCGCTCTAAAGTTGTGGCGGCACTACTTATATGGTGTGAAAGTTGACATCTTTACAGACCATAAGAGCCTTAAATATCTGTTACATCAGAAGTAGCTCAATATGCGACAACGAAGGTGGATGGAGTTCCTGGGGGACTACACTTTTGACATACATTTTACTCCAGGAAAGGGGAATGTCGTCGCAGATGCTTTGAGCAGGAGGGCTTATGCACAGGTCAATTGGATTCAGATGTATGATCCACGTCTGATCAGGGACTTGGAAGCCTTGGAGATCTCCTGTGTGGAGAGGAGTTCTAGTGCGAGTGCGTGCTTAAACTGGACGGAGGTGCAATATGACCTCGCAGATAGAATACGACAAGCCCTGGAGCTTGATTCAAGCATGCAACGCTATTTTGCAGAGTCTGAAGTTGGGACTGCTGCAGAGTTTGTCTTAGACGACGGTCTAATGTGGAAAGACGGTCGGTTGTGCGTCCCAAACGTAGGTAAGTTACGGGAAGAATTGATGTACGAAGCACACTTTACAAAGTACTCAATTCACCCAGGGAGCACAAAAATATACCAAGACATGAAGAAGCTGTTTTGGTGGCCAGGTCTGGAGAAAGACATCGCCTTATACGTGGCAAAATACAAAACTTGCGCACTTGTGAAGGCGGAATGTCAGAAACCTGGAGGTTTCCTGAAGTCGTTGCCAGTACCGGAATGGAAATTTGACGATATTTCTATGGATTTTGTGCACGGTTTGCCGAGATCGCAGAGTGGGAATGATGCCGTATGGGTGATCGTGGATCGCTTGACGAAGGTAGCCCACTTTATTCCAAACCGGAAGGACGATTCAGTTGAAAAGTTGGCAAAACTTTATGTAGATAGCATTGTCCGATTGCACGGTGTGCCCTGTAGCATCGTCAGTGACCGAGATGGGCGCTTTACTTCCAAGGATTGGAGGCTAATCCACCAGTTGTTAGGTACAAAGCTGAAGTTTAGCACTGCCTTCCACCCTCAGATGGATGGACAGACTGAACGAATGAACAGAACTCTGGAGGATATGCTCCGAATGTGCGTCCTGGATTTCGGTAAAAAGTGGAAAGATCATCTCTACATGATCGAATTCGCTTATAATAACAACTATCAGGCAAGTATAAAGATGGCACCCTTCGAGGCCCTCTATGGTAGAGCTTGCCGCACTCCCTTATCGTGGGCGGAGACAGGTGAAACAAAGCTGTTTAAGCGAAAGGAAGTCGAAGAGGCAAATGCGGCGATTCAAACAATCCGGGATAGATTGTTGATTGCACAAGATAGGCAGGAAAAGTACTATAATGCCAAGCACAGAAACATCGAGTTCGCCGTGGGTGACTGGGTTTATCTAAAGATCAAACCTTTCAAGGGTGTGTCCAGGATTCAGCGCTTGAAAAAGCTGAGTCCAAGATACCTTGGACTGTTTGAGATACTGGAACGTGTTGCCGAAGCTGCCTATCGACTCGCTCTTTCGACAGAGTTGAGTGGTTTGCATGATGTGTTCCACATATCGGTGTTAAGGAAAGCTGTACCAGAGCTTAGCCAAGTGCTTGTAGCTAGTCAGGTGCCGGTCGATGATGGGCTGAAGACGCTGGTCACGCCTATTTGCATCGAAGACACTGATGTCAAACAACTGCGGAATAAACTGATCAAGATGGTCAAGGTCCGCTGGAACAATTGCGGTAGTGAGGAGCTTTCATGGGAGCGTGAGCAAACCATGTGTGATGAATTCCCCGAATTGTTCCGTTAAGGTACGAATTGTTCCCTGAATTATTTATTTGTGTATCTTGTTGTTATTTGCACTGTTAAAATTTCGGGACGAAATTCTTTTAAGAGGGGAAGAATTGTAAGACCCCATGTTCTAAGTGCAAAGAGTTTAGAGGTGTGTTGAAGCTAAGGAGCTAGCGCCCGGCGCTAGTGTTAGCGCCGGCGGTAGTGACTTTCCGAGAAGTGTGTCCTTTCTCGAGGAGGGTGACATTTCGCGAGAAGTTTGTCAATTAAAGATAGCGTCGGCGGTAGCGCTAGCGCTAGCGGTAGTATTTCTCGCAAAGTCCTTAAGCGGTAGAGCGGTACCGACTTTGTCGCTAGCGCCAGCGCTAGCCACTAGCGCCGGCGGTAGCGGAAAGTTCTTATATACCTCAAAATCCGACTCTTCAGCTCATTTTCTCTGAGAGCCATTGCAGTTCTGAGGGCAGAGAGTTGGGAGCAGGGAAGGAGATCCATTGGAGTTGAGTTTTCATCGTGCTAGGAGGGATTTGCAAAGAAGCGTCTGCGTGCGTGTGCCACCGCGGATTCCAGCCATTTCCCTCTCAATTCTATGGCGCCAAAACGACCATCTAGGGTATCGATTCTCCTCCCTAGTCTTTGGACATGCGCGTCCTTTGATTTGCATGAATTTTGGAAGACTTCTACTAATTAGTAGATCGGATCTTCCGGTGGGTTGAAGTGATTCCCCCATAAATTGCATATAGAGTCCGAAATGGAAGTACGGGCATAGGCATGCTGTGTGAAGCCCATATGGACAGTTCGAGCCGGATTGGTGATGTTTATCGCGTGGAGAAGACTCCATGTATATGTTGTGGTTCAGGTCTTCTGTACTGTTTTGTACAGCAAATTACCATGGAGGTGTTTCCCAAGCAATACCCAAAGTTTGGTAGCAGAATTGAGTTCTGTTACTAGCGCCGGGCACTAGTGATAGCGCCGGCGGTAGCTCCAGGTGAGCTACTAGTGTTGTTATCTGGAGGTGTTTTCCTAGAGGTGGCAGAACTGACTTCTGTTACCAGTGTCGGGCAGACTTGGGTTCTGTTGCTAGCGCCGGGCGCTAGCGTTAGCGCCGGCGGTAGCGCCCAGCACACAGATTGTGTGTTTCCGTGCTACCTAAAGTCCTGGGGACTGGATATGTAGCAGGAGAAGCTGTGGAATTTGCAAAGCCCAGCTTTAAGTGATGGGTATTAGGTGAAGCTTACCTGTATCGTGCATAGTTGAATCGCGGTATTTGAGCACGGGCCTAGCTGATCCGAACCCTCCCATAGTGGTGGTGAAGAGGTCGCCCCTCGGTGCACCGGGCTATGGAAGAGTGTCGTAACTTCGTGTGTACGGACTAGCTCAAATTGCTTGTCTAAGTTGAAATATGACTTAGCGTGAGGGCGTAACTCAGGGAGTATGCCAAAGTGTGCCTTGAGAGCACGAAGTGGGTGGCTTGGTATGCCTCCGTTGGTGTTGTTTGCGGATATATATATATATATGCTGCTGACTCTTACTTGCAGGGAAGGAGCACCGCCGCCCCGAGTTTGGGGTGGGGTCGTTATAAATCTTGGTCAGCTAAAGCTGACCGGTTACTTGTTTTCCCACCACTTGGTGGATTTGCTTATACAGGTCCCGGTGAGACTAGCGGGAGATAGCGGGCTGAAGCCCCTGCTGCTGTGCTGTGCTGGCCCTTGAAGGCCATAGCTTTTGTTTACCTTTTTGTTCATGTGTGGTCGGCCTGTGTGCCGATGTCTGGAAGCCACCTTTATGATGTAATCAAACAATGTAAATAACTGTTTATGTATTTCATTCCTAGTAGAGATGTGGACATGTTGTACACTGGTTTTAAATGAAAATTTATATGCTTCCGTTATGCGACTCTGGTGCTGAGATAGTTATGTCTTTAATTGTTTAATGCTAATTTTAGTAACGCGCTCTTCTGTTCATTTCATATGGCGTGGGGTCCCGGCCGGACCTACTGTTATATGCTATGTAACAGGGAGAGTGTTACATAAGGATCCTCAAAGGTTATTTTGTTTAAACTTCAAAATCTGTGGCAGGAATTCGACACCTTAAACATGAAAGAGGAAGACAATACTCAGTCCTACTTTACCAGAATCATCTCTCTCACTGATAATTATTTTGCGGTTTTGGAAATTTAGTGAGGGTTTGAGATTTTCTCCAAAACTATATCCGATAAAGGCAAGTGTACCTTATCGCCTATAGTATAGGATATTAAGAAATACCAAGGTCGTATTCCACGGGGCGCGTTGATTACTTCTACTTTAAGGAAAGTCGCTATTATCTTATCTAATGATATTTTGGGGTTTTGGTTACTTAGCTAGAAAAAGAGAAATTGCAAGCTAAATTAAGGGTTTAGATGATGATAAAAGAGGCTAGTACTCAATCAAAAGTCACCTTGGAGTGAGAATAGACAAGTGAAAAGAGAATAAATCTAATTCCGTTTAAATTGAACTACTTGACCGTGGAGGTTCCCGAAGCTCGAACATGCCTCTCTCGAGGTTAATGCCCAACTAAGATTAGGAAAAATCAACCGGACTCTCGTCCTATAATCGATTACCTAAAACTTGCTTTACGAAGTGAACCCCGCTATTGGATTTGACTCCAATCCGGGAGATTTACGTCCTCCTCTCTCGAGGGGTGCGTGCAACTCTCTTTACCCTTGAGTGATCGATTCATACCTTGAGCCTCTCGACTAACTAAGTATGAAAACATAAGCAAAAAACCATACATCGATAATATGGCCTCACTAATTAAAAATCAAGGGTAATTCAAGCGTTTATAAAAATGGCAAAAGAAAACTTTAGAAAATCATAACTTGTCCATCTCATCCTCGGATCATTTTGATCGAGTACTAATGAGGATTAGTTAATCATGATGGAGGGGGAAGAGAAAGAAAAATGAAATTCCATAATAAGAAAAATTAGCTAAGGAAGGGGAAGACAAATAAAGAGAGCAAACTAATTTTTATTTAAATGAAAACAATTACAAACCTTAAGAAAGGAGATTGCAAGCTAGAAGAAATAAAGTTACAAACTTAAACTAGGCTATTGCATTGAAAGAAAGCTAGTACATTGCATGAGAAAAAGAAGAGAACATGAAAGGAAAGAAACATGAACATGAACATGAATGTGAAAAATACTCAGGATTGGCTCCAGCAGCACCTCCCCCACTCCAAAATTCTGAACCCTGGACTCAAGGAGAACCTCTGAATTTATAGGAAAAAATTTCAGATTACACGCCTTCGGTCACGGGCGTGACCGAGGGCGTGACTGCACTATTCACATCGGATCCGACAGCGGCGTGGGCTTTCTGGACGGCGCGGCGAAAAGTGACATGTCACGGGCGTGACATGTCGGGTCACGACCGTGACTTTGGACAGCTGCATTAAATGCGGCATGGGCTGGAATTTGGCGCGGCGGCGAAGCAAAGATCACGCGGGCAAGTCACGGCCGTGACATGTGGGTCACGGGCGTGACTCAAGTTGACTTCTCGACTGCAGCTCCACGTCTCGACGGCGGCTCTACGTGGAAGATTCTAAGATTACACGCCCCCGGTCACGGGTGTGACCTGGGGCGTGACTTGGTGTGGACTGGTTCAAACAGCGTGGCATCGATTCTGGACTGATCTTCAGGTTACACGCCCTTGGTCACGGGCGTGACCGAGGGCGTGACATGCTATTTTTCCCGATTTGTCCCAAAATTCTACAAATATTGAAATTAAGCTAAGTTAGAATCAAAATTACAAAAAGAACTACTTATAACCTAAAATTGACATAAAAAGGAAAATTCATATTAAATATTTACAAAATTTTCTATTAAAAAGTTATAAAAATACTACTTATCAAATACCCCCATACTTGAGGTTTTGCTATTCCAGAGCAAAAGTGTGAGACATAATTTATAAGACATCCTTAAAAAATTTTTTAATTTTAAACTAAAATTTCATTTAAACCAAAAGTTAAGTTAAGAGTAAATTTAAGGGGGAGTTAAGTCCTAAATTATGATGATGATTTGAAAAGAGGGAAAAATGTTTAGGCAAAGACTTCTCGAGAAAATTAATTAGTTTACAATATTGTAGAAATTATAAAACTAAATTAGATTATAATTATAAGAACTCTACCTTAAAAGAAACTTAAGGAAAAGTAAATTACTAAATATTGCTCTCTCCATAATTTTCAACTAAAACTAGAACAATGATAATTGGCTAAGGGGGATTTCATAAAATTTGACATAAGAAGAGAAATTTGTGAATGGAGGAAATGGAATTTGTCATGAAATTTCCTCTTTTTTTTTCCTTTTTTTCCTCTTCTAATAAAAACCCAAAATGTATATGGTTTAGGAGTAGTGAATTTTATCCTCTTACTCCATGCCATATAATCTTTTCAAATATTTTGGGTGCATATGTTTTAGGGAATAATGAATTTTATCCTCTTATTCCCATGACATATGATCTTTTAAAGTTCTTTTTTTATGCCACAAAGGGGGTAAGGAAGGGAAATAAATCTAGCTAGCTTTAAATTATATTGAGAGCAAATTCTAGTAACATTAAATTTCCTAAGATCTAAAAAGTTAGAAGAAAATATAATTGAAATCTAAAGAGGTTTAGGAAATTCACTACAAAATGAAGCCATTTAAAAATAAAAAGAGAAGTCATGCTAACAAAATTCTCTAATCAAATTAAAATCATAAGATGATTTTTAAATCAAGATTACCTCAAATTTAAAATTAACAAACTATGATAAGCAAAATTTTAGCCAATTAAAAACTTAAACATGCTTATAAACATTCTCAACTAGATTTCTAAGAAATCACAAAAACAACAAGAAGGAGGGATATAAGAATTTTTGGAATTTTTGATATTATCTTTTTTTGAATTTTTGATATTATCTTTTTTTTTTTTGAATTTTTCTCATTAAAAACTATTTACAAAGAAAGGAAACTAGCTTTAAAACTTAACAATTTTTGTTAAGTCTTGGACTTCCCAAGGGCTACCCGATGAAGGGTTCGCAAGGTACTAGGAGGTGTGATGGGATGAAATCCCAAACGTCCCTTTCCAAGATTTAAATTTTCGATTTTCTAAATTTTTTTTTTTGAGTTTTTGGATTTTACAAGTGCTTAAATAAAGGAAAACATAGAAACAAAATTAAAATTTTCTTTTTGCTGTTTTTTTTTCTTTTCATTTTTTTTGAAAATTTTCTTTTTAAAACTATTTACAAATATTTACAAAGGACTATTTACACCATCATACTTAAAGTTAAACATTGTCCCCAATGTTTAAAAATAAGTATGAAGGAAGAAAAGGTAAAAAGAAATGCAAAAACGGAAGAAGAGAAGGAAAAAGGGCTTCCCTGATTTTTTTTTGAAGCTTTTGTGGGGAATCCGCGATTACCTGCAAAAGTTGTTAAAGAAGAAAAGACAAGAGAAAATAACAAAAGATAACTTTGGGGTGCCTCCCAAAAGCGCTTTGTTTAAGGTCGCGTAGCTTGACCCACTTGCCAATCATGTTATATTATGAAGAAATATCGCATTACTCTTGTCATTAGGTAAGTCTCCCGGAAGATACAATTTAAGGCGGTGCCCGTTAACTTTGAAGGAACATTTTTCCGGGTGGGAAATTAGAATTGTCCCATAGGACCAAACTTCTTTAACAATAAAAGGTCTGGACCATCGAGATTTCAGCTTTCCCGAAAAAAGGCGAAGACGAGAATTATAAAAGAGGACGAGATCGCCCGGCGAAAAAGTTTTTGGAAATTTTATATGTTTGTCGTGATAAAACTTTGTTCGCTCCTTATATAATTTGTTACTCTCATACGCATTCGCTCTCCACTCATCCAATTCGTTCATTTGAAATTTTCTTTGTTCGCCCGCTAAAGTAGAATCAAGATTTAAAAATTTAAGCGCCCAAAATGCGCGGTGTTCTAATTCGACCGGAAGGTGGCAAGCCTTGCCATAGACCATTCGATATAGTGTACAACCGATAGCGGTCTTGTACGCCGTTCGATAGGCCCATAGCGCGTCATCGAGCTTTATTGCCCAATCCTTCCGAATAATAGAAACTGTTTTTTTCTAAAATCCGTTTTAATTCTCGATTAATAACTTCGACTTGGCCACTCGTTTGTGGGTGATATGCAGTGGATAATTTGTGTAACACCATATTTTGCTAAGATTTTTGTGAATTGAGTATTGCAAAAATGGGTGCCCCGATCACTCACAATAGCGCGCGGAGTGCCAAATTGAAAGAATATTTTTTTAAAAAAGTTAACGATGACTCGCGCATCGTTGGTGGGGAGAGCTTGCGCTTCCACCCACCTCGACACGTAGTCGACCGCCACTAGAATATACTTATTTGAAAACGAAGGAGGGAGAGGACCAATGAAATCAATGCCCCAAAGATCGAAAATTTCGCATTCTAAGAAAATGTTTTGGGGCATCTCATCCCGGCGGGAGATGTTCCCCGACCGCTGGCAGCTGTCGCAAGTACTCACAAGGGTGTGAGCATCTTTGAAGAGCGTGGGCCAATAAAAGCCCGCCTCCAGCGCCTTCCTCGCGGTTCGGTTTGAATGATAGTGACCACCGGTGGGTCCCTCATGACAATGATGTAAAATTTTAAAGTCTTCCTCACTTGAAACACATCTTCTCACAACCTGGTCTGCGCATACTCGGAATAAAAAGGGGTCCTCCCAAAAGTAATTCTTTAAATCAGAAAAGAATTTCTTCTTTTGCTGACTCGAGAATTCTTTTGGCAGGACCCGGGCTACTAAATAGTTAGCCAAATCCGCAAACCATGGGGTAGAAGATGAATTAAAATTTTCGAGAGCTAGGAGGCGCTCTTCGAGAAATTTATCGTTGATGTCGGCCTCTATTAATGCTTCCGAGGAGGGATTTTCTAGACGAGAAAGGTGATCGACCGCCAAGTTTTCGGCTCCTCTTTTGTCCCGGATCTCTAAGTCAAACTCCTGCAAGAGGAGGATCCATCGCAAAAGACGAGGCTTGGCGTCCGATTTGCTTAAAAGATACCTAAGTGCGGAGTGATCCGTGAAGACGATAACTTTCGAGAGGGTGATGTATGACCTAAACTTATCGAAGGCAAAAACGATCGCTAAAAGCTCCTTTTCGGTAGTGGTGTAATTCGCTTGTGCCGACGTGAGTGTTTTGCTCGCATAATAAATAGGGTGGAAATACTTACTCACCCGTTGGCCTAAAACGACACCAACCGCAATGTCACTCGCGTCGCACATGATTTCAAAAGGGAGCGACCAATCCGGCGCGACTAGAATCGGGGAGTTTATAAGTTTTTCTTTGATAAGTTTAAAGGCCAAATGGCATTCATCGCTAAAAATAAATGAGGATTCCTTTTCAAGAAGATGGGTTAACGACTTTGTGATTTTGGAAAAATTTTGTATAAAGCGCCGATAGAACCCTGCGTGCCCTAGGAAACTACGAATAGCTTTTACGTTTGTTGGAGGGGGGAGTTTTTCAATCACTTCAATCTTGGCCCTATCGACCTCGATCCCCATGCCCGAAATTTTATGACCAAGGACTAATCCTTCCTTGACCATAAAATGGCATTTCTCCCAATTAAGTGCTAAATTCGTTTCCTCGCATCGCTGCAACACGCGCTCAAGATTTTTTAAACAATTTTTAAATGAATTTTCGAATACGGAAAAGTCGTCCATAAACACTTCCATCACCTCCTCTACTAACTCGTCAAATATCGCCAGCATACATCTTTGAAATGTAGCTGGCGCGTTACAAAGACCAAATGGCATCCTTCGATAAGCGAAGGTGCCAAAGGGACAAGTGAAAGTGGTTTTCTCTTGGTCGTCGGGCGAAATTGGGATTTGAAAATATCCCGACAAACCATCGAGAAAACAGTAGTAGGAGTGACCTGAAAGGCGCTCTAAGATTTGATCAATAAACGGTAGAGGGAAGTGATCCTTACGGGTGGCATCATTTAGTTTTCGGTAATCGATGCACATCCGCCAACCCGTAACAGTACGGGTTGGGATCAACTCGTTATTCTCGTTAGCTACTACCGTAACGCCTCCTTTCTTTGGTACGACTTGTATTGGGCTAACCCAAGTACTACCCGATATCGGGTAGATAATTCCCGCGTCTAATAGTTTGATCACTTCGGCCTTAACGACTTCTTTCATGTTAGGGTTTAGCCGCCGTTGAGGCTGGACCGAATTTCGGGAATTATCTTCGAGAAAGATTTTATGGGTGCAGAAGGAAGGGTTTATACCCTTAATATCCGAAATTTGCCACGCAATTGCGTGGCGGTGCTTTCTTAAGACAATAGCTAACTCAAAAATTTCCGAGTTGCTAAGTTCGGATGAAACGATGACGGGTAGCTTCGACTCTTTTTCTAAAAATAAATACTTAAGGTGAGTGGGGAGTTGCTTTAGTTCTAAAATGGGTGGCTCTTCATAAGAAGTTTTGATTTTCAATTTTTCTAAAAATAGTGGTTCGGGTGGTGTGAAACGAGTGACTTCTTCTTCTTCCAGACAAAAGAGCTCGGCGAGCTCGGACTCGTGACTCGAGGTGGAGACTAACTCGGGAGGTGAATCGAATTCCCAACACTCTTCCAGGTAAAAACACGAATCGTCGTTTTCTAATGTGTTCCGCATCGAGGAATTTATGCCGAAAGAAACTTCATCGTCTCCAACCCGTAGGAGGAGCTTTCCGTTACTTACGTCAATAATGGCGCGGGAGGTGGCAAGGAAGGGGCGGCCGAGTATGAGGGGTACTTCGGCATCCTCTTCGATGTCAAGAATGACAAAGTCCACCGGGAAGATGAACTTGTCGACCTTGACGAGCACGTCCTCCACTATTCCTACCGGATATTTTAAAGAGCGATCCGCTAATTGAATACTCATTCGAGTGGGGCTTGGATTTCCTAAACCTAGCTTCTTAAATAGTGAAAAAGGCATGAGATTGATACTTGCTCCCAGATCCGCTAAAGCGTGTTTTACTAACGAATTGCCAAATAAACACAGGATGGAGAACCGTCCCGGGTCATTCACTTTTCTAGGCAATTTGTTGAGTACAACCGTGGAGCATTCTGCGTTCAAAGAAATATGCGAAATATATTCTATTTTTTTCTTATTGGAGAGCAACTCCTTAAGATATTTTGCATATTTAGGCATTTGAGAGATAGCCTCGCAGAAGGGTACATTAATGTGAATTTGCTTTAAAATATCTACAAAATTTTATAATTCTTTTCGGCGCTCTCGCTTTTAAACTTAGATGGATACGGAATATTAGAAGTAGAAGCGCGCGGAGCTAACGTAGCAGGTAAATTCGAAGATAAAATAGGAGGAGGAGGAGGGGAGGAAGTTACCATGGGTTCGTCCTGTTTTGAAACCACCTCCTTCCCGCTTCGGAGTGTAATCGCGTTTGCGCTCTCCCTTGGGTTTGGCTCCGTGTTTCCCGGAAGGGCTCCTTGCGGGCGCTCGGAGATTATCTTTGCTAGCTGGCCCACTTGGTTCTCTAAATTTTTGATCGATCCGGTGAGGTTCCGGATGTTCGCTTCATTTGTAGCAACATATTTTGCAAAAGCCTCTTCAAGAGGAGAGGGCTTTTTCTATTGCGGTGGAAAACCGGGTGGATTAAAAATTGGAGGGGGAGTTAAATTAAGAAGTTGATTTGGAGGTTGATTTGAATTTAAGGGACGCTGAGCATTTCCTTGATTGCTCCATGAGAAATTGGGATGATTCCTATAACCCGCATTGTAGGTGTTATTATACAGAGCGGTGTTCGGGTTATAGGAAGGCCGAGGTGGATTTCCCATGTAATCAACTTGCTCTTCAATTAAAACATTATTAGCCCAAGGAGGAGTGGCGGAGGAAGCAGACATCTCCGCCACTTGCTTTGTTAAGCGCTCAACTTGTAAAGCCAAATTCGCGTTTGCGTCTAATTCAAAAATTCCGGCCGGCTTATTAGGCCGCGCTCGGGGCATGTTCCATTGGTACGCATTTGTGGCCATCTCTTCGAAAAGCTCTTGAGCGGCGACCGGGGTTTTATTATTTAATTCCCCCCGGCGGCCGCATCAATCATTTGCCTCGTTTGGAGATTTAAGCCATTATAAAATATTTGCACTTGTTGCCAAGTGGCAAGTGCGTGGTGAGGGCATCGACGCAAAAGCTCCTTGAAGCGCTCCCATGTATCATAGAGAGTCTCCGAGTCGATTTGCATGAATGACGCAATATTCGTGCGCAATTTAGCGGTCTTTGAAGGCGGGAAATATTTATTAAGAAATTTTTCCGTCATTTCGGCCCATGTAGTGATGGATCCCCTAGGTAGGGAGCCCAGGCACTGCTTGGCCTTAGACCGCAAAGAAAAAGGAAAAAAAATGTAATCGAATGGCGTCATCGGTGACGCCATTGATCTTAAAAGTGTCACAAATTTCAAGAAAGTAAGAGATATGCGAATTAGGATCCTCGTCCGGTTGACCATCAAAGGTCACCGATTGTTGCACCATTTGTATGATGTTGGACTTGTTCTCAAAATTATTGTTCGCCACCGTGGGGCGAACAATACTCGATTGTGTGCCTTCCAAATTCGGCCGCGCATAATAGGACATGGTCCGTTGCGCGTCCTCATCGGGATTTGGCTCGTTAAGATTAGGAGGATTAAGATTATGATTCATATTCGCTGTGTTAGTATCCCCGTTCGACTCTTCGGATTCTATTTGATTTCCCTGATCACGAGAACGGCGGTGCCTCAAAAGGGTTCGCTCGATTTCCAAATCAAAAGGAAGAATCGAAGTGCTACCTCGGGTTATACACTAAAAAGAGAAGAAAGGAAGAAGAAAAACTAAAAAATTTTTTTTCCTTTTGAAATTTAGAAAAAGCAAAATAAAATAAAAAGAAGCATGATAAATTTAATAGCTATCCTCTTTTCAAAATATCTACGCAAAGTCCCCGACAACGGCGCCAAAAACTTGATAATTATTTTGCGGTTTTTGAAATTTAGTGAGGGTTTGAGATTTTCTCCAAAACTATATCCGATAAAGGCAAGTGTACCTTATCATCTATAGTATAAGATATTAAGAAATACCAAGGTCGTATTCCACGGGGCGCGTTGATTACTTCTACTTTGAGGAAAGTCGTTATTATCTTATCTAATGATATTTTGGGGTTTTGGTTACTTAGCTAGAAAAAGAGAAATTGCAAGCTAAATTAAGGGTTTAGATGATGATAAAAGAGGCTAGTACTCAATCAAAAGTCACCTTGGAGTGAGAATAGACAAGTGAAAAGAGAATAAATCTAATTCCGTTTAAATTGAACTACTTGACCGTGGAGGTTCCCGAAGCTCGAACATGCCGCTCTCGAGGTTAATGCCCAACTAAGATTAGGAAAAATCAACCGGACTCTCGTCCTATAATCGATTACCTAAAACTTGCTTTACGAAGTGAACCCCGCTATTGGATTTGACTCCAATCCGGGAGATTTACGTCCTCCTCTCTCGAGGGGTGCGTGCAACTCTCTTTACCCTTGAGTGATCGATTCATACCTTGAGCCTCTCGACTAAGTATGAAAACATAAGCAAAAACCATACATCGATAATATGGTCTCACTAATTAAAAATCAAGGGTAATTCAAGCGTTTACAAAAAGGCAAAAGAAAACTTTAGAAAATCATAACTTGTCCATCTCATCCTCGGATCATTTTGATCGAGTACTAATGAGGATTAGTTAATCATGGTGGAGGGGGGAGAGAAAGAAAAATGAAATTCCATAATAAGAAAAATTAGCTAAGGAAGGGGAAGACAAATAAAGAGAGCAAACTAATTTTTATTTAAATGAAAACTATTACAAACCTTAAGAAAGGAGATTGCAAGCTAGAAGAAATAAAGTTACAAACTTAAACTAGGCTATTGCATTGAAAGAAAGCTAGTACATTGCATGAGAAAAAGAAGAGAACATGAAAGGAAAGAAACATTAACATGAACATGAAAGTGAAAAATACTCAGGATTGGCTCCAGCAGCACCTCCCCCACTCCAAAATTCTGAACCCTGGACTCAAGGAGAACCTCTGAATTTATAGGAAAAAATTTCAGATTACACGCCCTCGGTCATGGGCGTGACCAAGGGCGTGACTGCACTATTCACATCGGATCCGACAGCGGCGTGGGCTTTCTGGACGGCGCGGCGAAAAGTGACATGTCACGGGCGTGACATGTCGGGTCACGGCCGTGACTTTGGACAGCTGCATTAAATGCGGCGTGGGCTGGAATTTGGCTCGGCGGCGAAGCAAAGATCACGAGGGCAAGTCACGGCCGTGACATGTGGGTCACGGGCGTGACTCAAGTTGACTTCTCGACTGCAGCTCCACGTCTCGACGGCGGCTCTACGTGGAAGATTCTAAGATTACACGCCCCCGGTCACGGGCGTGACTTTGGGTCACGGGCGTGACCTGGGGCGTGACTTGGTGTGGACTGGTTCAAACAGCGTGGCATCGATTCTGGACTGATCTTCAGGTTACACGCCCTTGGTCACGGGCGTGACCGAGGGCGTGACATGCTATTTTTCCCGATTTGTCCCAAAATTTTGCAAATATTGAAATTAAGCTAAGTTAGAATCAAAATTACAAAAAGAATTACTTATAACCTAAAATTGTCATAAAAAGGAAAATTCATATTAAATATTTACAAAATTTTCTATTAAAAAGTTATAAAAATACTACTTATCACTCACCAATCAAATTAAGAGCTATAGGGACACTGTTGACGAGAAGAAAGTTGTGATGAAAATACTCAAAACTCTCACTCAAAAATATGTCTTTGTGGTAACTGCTATAGAAGAAGCAAAAGATGGTAATACCCTTACCATAAATGATCTCATGGGTTCACTTCAAGCTCATGAAGAAAGAATGAAAAGATTTGAGCATCAGCACTTGGAACAAGCTTTTCAAAGTAAGCTGGTTATGCAACCTGGCAAGAATGTGTTTGAGTCTGCCAAGAAACCTGAAAGCCCCAAAATGCATCAAAGATCTCTTTTATTCTGCCATCTATGCAGGAGAAACAATCATGAGGCATTTGACTGCTTCTACAAATGCAAAAGATGCCCTAAACCTACTCATTTTGCAAAGGTTTGCCCATTCAGACAGAAAGATAACATTCAACAACCAAAAGAAGCTAAATTCAGTGAGCAAGGTGGAGATGAGGATTTTGTTTTCTACACTTGCAATGGTGAAGGAGCTGTTCTGGATGATGTTTGGTATCTCGATAGCGGGTGCTCAAATCACATGACCAACAACAAGAATGCTTTTATTCAATTAGATGAAACCGCCAAATCTCAAGTGGTCATAGGTGATGGAACTACCAAAACCATAAATGGCAAAGGCATGATTGCCGTAAGATCCAAATCAGGGCAGTACAAGCACATAACTGACGTTCGCTATGTTCCTGACTTAGCTCAAAATCTGTTAAGTGTGGGACAATTACTCAAAAAGGGCTATAAACTCATTTTTGATGACCCAACATGCATCATCATAGACAAAACCACCTCTCAGATAGTAGCCAAAATCACCATGTCCTCAAATAAAGTATTTCCTCTGTCCCTACCCTATGAAGAAAGAAACATGCTTACAGAAACTCATTCAGAAACTGTCAAGTGGCATTGCAGATTTGGGCATCTCAACGTTGGTGACTTAATAAAACTTCAAAATAAAAATCTGGTAAGGGGTCTACCTAAGATTCAGGACAAAGGTAGTGTATGTCATGAATGTGCTATGAGCAAAATACACAAACTCCCTCACCCTGAAGTCTCATCCAGAAAAACCACAAAACATCTAGAGCTAGTGTATGCTGATACATGGGGACCAACCAGAACTCCTTCCATATCTGAGAAACATTACTACCTCCTCATAGTTGACAACTTTACTAGGATGATGTGGATCTACATCCTTGATCACAAGTCAAGTGCCTTCTCTAAGTTTCAAACTTTCAAAGCCCAGGCAGAAAATGAAGCAAACACCAGAATAAAAGCTTTGAGAACTGACAGGGGGAGAATTCCTCAGCAATGCCTTCTCCTCATTCTGCCAAGAACAGGGAATCAAACGGGAATTCACTATCAGAGGCACTCCATAGTAGAATGGCACTGCTGAAAGAAGAAATAGAATGATTGTTGAAATGGCCAGATGCATGATGTTAAACTCCAATATTCCTAAATAGTACTGGGGTGAAGCTGTTAATACTGCAGTATATATTCTAAACAGATCTCCATGTCGAGCTCTAGTTAACTCCACTCCCTATGAAGCATGGACTGGGATCAAACCAGATGTGACCCATCTTTGCATTTTTGGAAGCATTGTCTACAGTCTAGACTCAACACCAAACAAAGATAAACTTGCTGAAAAGGGATAAAAGGAATTCTACTTGGATACAGTGAAAACTCAAAGGCCTGCCGCATATACAACCCTTCAACAAAACAATTCCTCATCTCCAGGAATATCATAGTCGACGAGAACAAGAATTGGACCTGGAATTTAGTTCAGGATCAGACACACAGCTCGGCGGTTGCTGAGGACTGCTCTGAAGTTCTTTCAGGAAATCCTCAGCCTTCCATTCCTGCAGCTGCCCCAGCATGGCACGCCAGACAGTCCAAGATCAGACTCACAGCTCGGCGGTTGCTGAGGACTGCTCTGAAGCTCTGTCAGGAAATCCTCAGCCTTCCATTCCTACAGCTGCCCACATTATCCCAAATCTTCCTGGCTCTGTTGAGAACACAGTTGGTTCACCTGAATCATCATCTCCATCATCACTTCCCAGGTATCATTCTCTGACTAAAATTTATGATCAATGCCAATTTGCTTTCTTTGCTAAGGAGCCCACCAGTCTACAAGAAGCAGCTGGTGATCCCAATTGGATACAAGCCATGGAGAAGGAGCTTCTCAAGATTGAGAAGAATCACACTTGGGAGCTATCTGACTTGCCCCGAAAGAAAAATGTAATAGGTCTCAAGTGGTATACAAGGTCAAGTATAATGAAGAAGGCAAAATTATGAAATATAAAGCCAGGCTTGTGGCCAAGGGGTATGCCCAAAAGGAAGGAGTGGACTATTTTGAAACCTTCTCACCAGTGGCTCGTTTTGAATCGATTAGAGCTCTCCTAGCCCTAGCAACTCAACATCAATTTCCCATCTACCAAATGGATGTCATGTCTGCCTTTTTGAATGGGGAAATCGAGGAAGAAATATATGTGAGACAACCACCAGGATACGAAATTAAAGGCAAAGAGAACATGGTGTTCAAGTTGCACAAATCCTTATATGGACTAAGGCAAGCACCACGTGCCTGTAATACAAAAATCGATTCAAACCTACTTCAGATTGGCTTCCTGAAGACTGTGAGTGATCCAGGAATGTACATAAGAAGAGAAGAAAATGGAGAACAACTTATTGTTTGCTTGTATGTGGATGATCTTCTCATCACATGGTCCAATCTAGAGCATATAAACAACTTCCATGAGTATATTCAAACTAATTTTGAAATGACTGACTTGGGACTCACCAGATACTTCCTTGGACTACAAATCCATCAGCTACCTAATGCTACATATGTGTCTCAATCAAAATATGCAGAAGACCTTATACTCAGATTTGGGATGGTAAACTCAAAGCCAGCATCCACCCCAATGATTACTGGAGAGAAGTTGTGCAAGTGTGATGGAGAAGAAAAGACATCTCCTGATCAATACAAAGTCTCGTGGGATCCTTGCTATACCTGACCAATACTCGACCCAATTTGGAATTTACAGTGAGCATTGTCTCTCGATTCATGCAATCCCCAAGTGTCAAGCACATGACAGCGGCTAAAAGAATTCTAAGATACATAAATGGCACAAGAACCCTAGGGCTAAAATATGAAAAGGAACAAGATAGCAATCTTATGGGATTCTCAGATAGCGAGTGGGTCGGGTGCTCTGACTACAGGAGGAGAACTATGGGATTCATATTTTTCATGGGTACCAATCCCATTTCATGGTGCACACGAAAACAAAGAACCATATCCCTTTCCTCTACTGAGGCAGAATACACAACCCTAAGCGAAGCCGTCAGAGAGGCTGTATGGCTGAAGCATCTAATGACAGAGATGTTAGGAGAACAAGCAAACCCCACTTTGATTCAAGTCAATAATACTTCTGCCATCGCCCTCGCAAAAAATCTCGTATTCCACAATAAAACCAAGCACCTAGAAATCAAAGTCCACTATACCATAGATCTGGTCAGTAAAGGAGAAATCCAGTTAAAGCACTGCAAATCGGAGAACCAAATTGCGGATCTTCTCACAAAACCCCTCTCCGCTCCGACATTTCTGACTCTGCGAAAGAAGATGAAGGTAATCTGTTGTTGGGACTATGAGGGGGTGTTGGAGCATATTCCAAACAGCATCCTTGAGCACGACAAGGAGGAGATGGCTAAAGAGTCGGCAGACCCCACCAGAATCAGGAGCAGAAGACTAGAAGATTTCGTAACTCACCAAGAAGATGTACCTGCACAAGAAAACCTTTTGTATTAGATGGTGTTGTTTTCAAGAAGCTTATCCCCTTCTAGTTGTATGTGCCTCATGTGGCTGTCAGTATTTTATTTTATCTGCTTGTAGTGGGTTGCTTATATAGCTGCCCTTGTATGTCTTTTGGAAGTGGAACTGTTGTCCTGATTGAAGAAGTAGTAAAAAGTGTTTTGTGTCTTGTGAAGTGTTTTTTTCTTTTAAGGAATACAAGTATATGCTCCAGCCCTGTTATTTCTCCTCCTCTTACTTCCCTTTTGTTTTCTAACATGCTGACTCCACTTGATGACCTCCAGCAAGAAGGAAGAGGCGTGTGTCTGTATGAAGTTGATAATTTGTATTTGTATGTCTATAAAAGATGTATCATCAAGGGAGTCAACTCTCTAAAGATGTTATGTGCAATTGCACTTGTATTTTGTTAGTGAATTTAAATTTGATGGTGTCCACTTATTTCGCTTCCAACAGTTGTATCAGAGTCAGGTTTTGAACCTTGGAAGGCACTCCGAAGAGTTGAAGAGGTGAAGAGTTCATCGTGATGGAGATGATAAATTCTATGACGGATCAAGTTCCTAAGTTGACTAAAACTAACTATGGAACTGGAGCATCCAGATGAGAGTGTTGCTTGCCTCAAAGGAGCTGTGAGAGATAATGGAAGATGAACACAAAGAGCAAACTACTGAACAAGAGGCGGCATTGACTAACGCACAGAAGACAGTACTGAGAGAGGCAAGGAAGAGCAAGAAGGTTTTATTCTTATTATATCAAGGAGTTTATGCAACCACATTTGAGAAGATTTCAGATGTTAGGACTTCTAAAGTGGCATGGGAGATCTTATAACGCTCCATGTAAGGAGTTATAAAGCAAAGAAGGTGATGCTGCAATCTCTCTGAGCAGAGTTCGAAGTTATGAAGATGCAGAACTCTGAGAAGGTAGGTTACTACGTAACTTGTCTACGGACGATTGCAAATGAGATGAAGCGAAATGGAGAGGTGTTTGATGATGTAAAGCTCATGGAGAAACTTTTGCGATCTATGAGAAAGAAGTTTAACTATGTAGTAGTGGCGATAGAAGGGTCTAAGGACTTGACTCGGATGTCTATTGATGAACTCGTGGGCTCTCTGCAAGCTCATGAATATCGCATGCTACAAGATGAAGGGTTAAGTGGTTTGGAGCAAGCACTAAAGACTCAGCTGAATTTTGGAGAGACCTCTGGAAGAGGTGCTGGACAGCAAGGCTGAAGATATCAAGGAAGAGGCAGAGGAAGAAGAGGAGGAAGAGATCAAGGAAGAAATCAAAACTTCCAGAGAGAGGGGGAGCATCCTCAATCAAAGGAGCATGAAGGAAGATGAAGAGGTCATGAAAGAGGCCGTGGTGAAAAACCCAAGTCCAGTGTTACAACTGTAACTGGTTTGAGCATATTAATTATGACTACCGAAGACCGAGGAGGACAGAGGAGACCAACCACTATGTCGAAGCAAACAACACTGGTGGTGATCCAATAATGTTCTTAACTTACATAGGAACTGAAGGTGGCGTGAATTATGTCTGGTACTTGGATACATGAGCTAGCAACCAAATGTGTGGTGAGAAGGAGTTGTTCACTAACCTTGAACCAAGTGTTGGTGAGGTCAGTTTTGGTGATGCTTCAAAGATCTCCGTAGAAGGAAAAGGATTGATAGTGGTCACCTTGAATGGTGAGAAGGTGCACATCAGAGATGTCTTTTATGTTTCTGGCTTGAAGAGTAACATCTTAAGCCTTGGACAACTGCTGGAGAAAGGCCACTGCATCCAGCTGAAGGATGGAACGTTGGTTATGCGGAACCAAAGAGGAAGAGAAGTTGTTAAGGTGAAGATGACGACGAATCGTCTCTTTACGTTGAAAATTGATGTCGAGGCGACGACATGTCTTGCAACGACTAATGAATAAGAAGCATGGTTGTTTCATCACAGGATGAGTCACTTAGGCTTTAGTGGTCTAAGGCTCCTATCACACACAAAAATGGTGGAAGGTCTGCCGAAGATCTTACCACCACAGAAGATCTGTGAAGCATGTGCAAATGGGAAGTAGAAGAGATAGACTTTTGAAGGAGGAAAGTCTCGAAGAGCAAGGAGATAGCTTGAACTGGTTTATTCGGACATTGCTAGTCCGTTTGATATTTGTATTAGTTGGCGGACTACATCACTTTCACTGATGACTTCAGTCGGAAGTGTTGGGTATACTTCTTAAAAGAGAAGTATGAGGCCCTTGACAAGTTCAATGAGTTCAAGGTGATTGCTGAGAAAGAAAGTGGGCAGTATCTGAAGGTGCTCAGGATGGATAGAGGTGGGGAGTACACCTCTAAGTTATTTGATGCTTTCTGCAAAGAGCATGGGAATGATCATCAATTAACTGTTGTTTACTCTCCTCAGCAGAATGAAGTAGCAGAGAGAAAGAATCTAATGATTCTGAACATGACAAGGAGTATGGTAAAAGGCAAGAAGTTGCCAAAGATGTTCTAGGTTGAAGCAGTACAATGCGTTGTGAACTTGCTAAACAGATGTCCTATGAAGAGTGAGAAGTTCAAGACTCCATATGAGGCATGGAGTGGATGGAAGTGTGCAACACTTGAGAATATTTGGGTGTGTAGCATATGCTCACATCCCTGACTAGAAGAGTAAGAAGCTAGATGACAAGAGCGCAAAGTGTATATTTGTGGACTACGATCCGATGAGCAAGACTTACATGTTATACAATCTAGTGATGAAGAAGATAATCATCTCTAGAGATATACTGTCACAACCCGCATTTTCCCACGAATTTAATACATATTATCAGATCAAGGGGAAAATACGCGACGTGATGCCACGTCCTGCAGGAGACGACTACAGATGCTCAGGCAAACACTCCTTACGATAAATTTATAAAAGACATATATATGTTTGAGATAAAAAGAATATTTACATTTTTAGCTTAGGACCGCGTCCCTCGGTCCGGTGGATCACTACTCCACAAGTAGAAAGCTATACATACGCAGCGGAAAATAGATTTGTTTTTAGCCTACATGAGCATGAAGATCCACATCCCAGAAATGATATGCACATGTCTATGTTTAGTATAGTAAGAAAGTATTTTCTACGGTCTTCAAAGTATGTGACCATTATTTAAAATCATGATGTGCAAGAATGACATTTTTTATACCAATAAAGTAACTAATGCATCCTAGCATAAAGCTTCCCAGAGAGCAAGTAGGTAAACAACCCGAAAGTAACAGCAAAACAACTAGCAAGTAAGCTAAGCATAAAAGCCAAACGGATGCCAACAACTAACAAGAACCCGCAGGAAAGAAGGAAAACACCCAAAAGAAGGCAACAACTAAAGAACTGCCCCTTACCTAGAAGAGAGGAAGGGCCTTGACAGGAAACCTGAATGACACCGCTCTAACTCCTGCGGCAGCTAAAGACCTGAACCTGAGATATTCATAAGAAAAGAATGCCTCAGCCCAAAGGGTGCAAGAAAATTAAGATTAGCAGCAATCAGAAATACAAGATTGCAGAAAGGAGAACTAAGCAGATAAACATCAATAATCTTACAACAACTCGAGCCAGCTCAAACGAGTGCACTCGATAAGAGGAAAAGCCTGCACCAGAAGGTAATAGTCAAAGCAATCAAAGTCAACCACGTGTCCGCCATTGCGGCTCAGAGGTGGTGGTTATACATATAATATCATAATACACATATATAAGCCTGTAAATTTATAAGCAATTGAGACTGATCAGCTCGAGGGAAGAGCGTCCCCCAAAAGAAGGCACTGCGACGGTGGTATCTTCCACTAACGCCCGCAGCCCAAAAACCATACAGGAGTGCTACGACGGTGGCTCCAATCCACCCAAACCAACAGCCCAAAAGAGGCACTGTGGCAGTGACTTTTAGCTCACACACTCAACAGACTCACACACAGCACCAGAAGCAGGGGTGCATAAACATATATATATATATATGTGTATGTATATATATATATAAGTATATAAATGAACCACGGTGCAGTCCACCAGAGAACACTCAGAACATTAGACCACAAAGATCATAGAGATCAAGAACCACTCACCAAAACTATCCCGGAGAATTAGACAACATAGCATAATTAGCTCATAAATCCAACAGAACAAACAGAGGCGTGCCAGGCGGGAAAAAAACCGGATTTTCAGATAGTTTTAACCACAACTCGAGACGAGAGAATCAGTAGCACCTGGTTCAGCAATTAATCAATATATCAACATTCAACTTACAACAAGGTCGAAGATTTCAGAAAGTCGACACCATGCAAGGCTTGGTGTCGGAACAAGACGAGGATAAACTTAATACGGAGGCCCAACACCAGAACAATACTCATCGGTCCACTTGAAAACACTTGGTGAGTCCACACTTGACTCCCAACGAACTTCTCGTAACAGTACGATAAATAAGGCACAAAAAGACACCACAAACGATAACTAACCAAATAGAGGACAACTCAACAAACAAAGCGTAGCTTCAAACCAACGTCTCAATAGAAGGACTAAAAAGCTTGAAATCATCGCTATATACGAGGGCTGCTTAAAAAGGTATTGAAAATCATTCTATAAGTATAAGGCTGCCGATAATTGGTACGCATAAAAAGTTCGAAGCCGAAATATCTCTACATCTCTTTCAAGTTAATGATTAAAGGCTTCGCTGAATCATCGAGAACTAGTCACAGAAATTCCAAGGAAATTTAGCCCGCCAAAACATCCAAACTTAGCCAACAAAAGAAAAAGTGCAGGATTGGAAATTAGCCGAGCAAGACCACTTATGCTTAACTAAAAAGATAAGACCAAGGTTGGCCAAAAACATATAGCCCAAGGAGAATCCCAGTATAAAACGAATAGCTGCTAGGGCCAACCTTCCCCAAAAGAACGAAATCCCTAGCCCAAGTAAATGCGCAGCCTTTAAATCAACAAAACCCACGAACTGGGTAATTTACTTAAGTATATACCAAGGAAATTTCCTAGCGTATAGATGCAAAGTTTCATATATCAAGTGTTTATTATCGTAAACCATTGGAATTCACTAAAAACTTCCAACATAATCAACATAACAGCAGCCCCCTTTAATAGACAAAGGCAAGAGCAACTCCCAAACAAACTAACAGCCCTAAATAAAAGGATTTCCCCCAACCTTAATAGACAAAGGCAGCCCCCAATAACAAGAAGAAATATATATATTGCAGCCCCCAATTTACAATGATGGGAAGCGGCCCCCAATAACAAGGAAAGAAGGTAGAGCAGCCCCAATAGAATAGCATAGCAGCAGCTCCTAATAACAAGGAAAGAAGCAGCCCCCAAATAAATTAACAGCAGCCCCCAATAACAAGGAAATTTATACAAACCAGCCCCCAAAGTTAAACCAACAAGAATGATGCTATAAGGCAGCCTGGAGCCAAATGCAGCATCCCCAACATAATAAAATTCAATAAGCAACCCCCAAAATAAAATGCCATAAGGCAACCCCCCCATACAGAATACTATAAGGCAGCCCCCACAATCAATTAGACCAATATAAGGCAGGTTTCATAATAGCAGCCCCCAAATTAGAATATAAATAAGAGACGACCCCAAACAGGATGCATATCACAGCCCCAAACCGATTCTACAAGGCAGCCCCAAACAGAATAATCCAAACCGGAATGATGCAAAGCAGCCCCTAACAAATCCAACTGGAATTTTATATATATATATATATATATATATATATATATATATAACAGCCCCCGAACAAGAAGAAATAAATATAGGAAGCAGCCCTTAGTAACAAGTATAAGAAACAACCCCCATTTAAATTATATAGCAGTAGACCCCTCAACAAGGAGGAAAAAGAAACAATTAAATAAGGCAAACAGCAGCCACTATAGCAGCCCCTAACATAAGCAAACAACAGCCACTATAGCAGCCCCTAACATAAGCAAACAGCAGCCACCCCCTAACAAAAAAACATCACAGCCCCCAATTTATCAAGGATAAGAGGCAGCCCCCAACATAAACCCAAGTAGGAAGGATATATAAATATATAGCAGCCCCTAGCTGGGATTATACAATCAGCCCCGATGTAATCCAAGCAAGATAAATGTAAAGCAGCCCCCAAATTAACAAGGGTTGAACAAACCAGTCCCGACATAATTCCAACAAGGATGTTGCAAAGCAGCCCCAAACAAAAACCAAACAGGATAGTTATATAGCAGCCTCAAAGAAAAAATCGGGATTATGCAACTAAGGCCAAAGGAGTATAACCTAGCAGCAGCCCCAAAATAAATCCAACTTAAAACGACAAACCATAAACCATCTCAATCAAGGGACGGAGGGGGAAGAAGGAGAGGCAGTTTTCTTGCCTGAATCGGAAGCTGACACCACTCGCCGAAGCGAGAACCACGACCAGGAGGCTCACGACCACTGCCAAAGCCAACGAGAACCCTCCGCAACCCCGCTTCGGCGACGAAACAAGCCCCAAAAATCTTGAACCCTCCTCCTCCGAAGGCTCCGGCGCCTTGCGACACCCGCCCGACGGAACCCTACACCGAGACAGCGCTAGAGGAATTCATGGGTAGGGGGAGAATGGGAACAGCTAGCCAGATATCTTAATACATACATATATATATATATATATATATATATATATATTTTATATATGTTTATTTCTTTGTATATACATAAGAGTATTTTTCCCATACGCACTTATACGCAATATCCTAGCATCAAACTCACCGGACAGCGACAATCAAGAAACGGTAACGCCCTCACGCATTAGTACCACGCAACGATAAATTTAATATTTAAACTATCAATATTACCATAACCCTACTCAAAATTAATTATAAGAAAAACCTGGGGCGTTACAGCCATCCCTCCTAACAAAAAGTTTCGCCCCAAAACTTTGCAACAATAATACAAAACATTTTACCACAATCATCCCTCACATACCCGCTTAGATTAATTATAAGAGAAAACCTGGGGCGTTACATATACTATTCGAAGAAGATACCTATTGGAGCTGGGATGAGAAAGAGAGAAGCACCAAAGGGATGCTCTTTGACGATGATGATGAAGAAGGTGGCCATGAAGCTGAAGCTGAGGATGATGGAGATGAACCACCATCACCACCGAGCAGAGATTCAGGGGGAACCTCTACCCCCTACTCTAGTGGAGTAAGCACAAGCAGGAATAGTTCTGAAAGACCTCAACCTAGGATGAGAAGGTTGGAGGAAATCTACGAGGAGATGGAGCCGACTCATGCTAATTTTTATTTAAATTGCCTCTTAGCAGATTGCAAGCTGTACTCTTACGAGGAAGCTGCTCAAAAGAAGACCTAAAGAAAGGCAATGGATGAATGATGGCTTCCATTAAGAAGAATGTTACTTGGGAGTTGATCACTATGCCAGCATGTCACAAGCCCATAAATATAAATGGGTGTATCGAGTGAAGACTGACAATGAAGGAGAAGTAGAGAAGCACAAGGCAAGACTCGTCGCGAAAGGCTATAAATAATTCCAAGGTGTGGACTACGACTGAGGTCTTTGCACCGGTAGCTTGGATTGATACCATCAGGCTGATCATTGCACTAGCTGCTCAGTATAAGTCCAAGATCTGTCAGATGGACGTCAAGTTCGCTTTTCTAAATAGTTACTTGGAAAAAGATGTCTATGTCCAACAGCCACCTGTATATGAAGTGACTGGTCATGAGAAGAAGACACTACAACAAAGTTGCTTTACGGCGACATTTTTTTATGTCTTTAGTGACGATTTTAAAGCGTCGCGATAGTTTTTGTGACGTTTATAAAAACATCACCAAATCGTCGCGATTGCGCATGTCGCCGTAGCTCATTGCGACGCTTTAAAAAAACGTCGTGATTGACAGTTACCCTACCGCGACATTTTTTTCAAAAACGTCATGATTGGTAGTTGTTCTACCATGACACTTTTCTAAAAAAAACGTCATGATAAGTAATTGCTCTATCGTGACACTTTTTCAAAAACGTCGCGAAAGATGTTCATCCTACCACAATGTTTCTTAGCCAACGTCATCAAAGCCAAAACTGTACAACAACATTTTTTCTAAAAAATGTCGCAAAGTAATATATTTTAAAAAAAATGAAAACAAATTTTGATAATACTTCTCAAATAATATATATACTAATCAAAACTCCACTAAACATTTACTTTTTATTTAATTCAATTTTAGATATTGAAACACAAAAATAAATAAATGCTCAATAGCAAAGAGAAGTGAGTTTAATATTCATAATTTTATTAATAGAAAAAAGAGGGTGGGAGATAGCCCAAGCCCCTCAATACAGACTAATAGTACTTTCATCTCTAATTAAACTAAATACATGATAAAAGTATCTACAAAGAAGAAAATCTATAAATGCTCATTCTTGTACATATTTGATAGTCAACTGATGTCTTCTCCTCTTTTCTTTAGATAATATTCACTAGCTTGAAAATCAATTAAGCTACTACCTGCATCCGAAAATGCAAGAAATATGTTAAAAAGCATTACTTGTATAGTAGTATCTCGGCACCAAAAATTTGGTAAAAGAAAAGATTTGGTATATGAAGGAGCTTCTAAGGACAATGATTGATTGAATAAAAGATTTATAAGAACAAATGACATTCAGACAACCATACCAAGAAAAGCATTTATAAGAAAGCATCAAAATGCTATGGGTTTTTACTTACTTAACTACATATAGTGTTGTATATATGATGATGATTTTCATGCAATCCTAAAGAAAAATTAGCAAAATTTAGACATTTCAGGCATGCAGCAGTCTGTAATAACCAATCTCCTGCAATCCAGAAGAAAAAAAATGACTAAAATCATATAATTATGCCACTGATCATCAATCATGCATTGAAGGACAATGAGTTAAAGACCGGTTGGTAATCTTGCATTGGAGGAGCCTAATGTTTTTTAACTACTTCAGAGTTATACATATAAAACATGAAAAGTGGATGACAATTTATATTAGTCAATTTGAATAGCTTCACAATAAACTGTATTGCTAAGATTGCAACAACATAATATAATGATTATTAATTAATTGATTTAAATGCAAAGTATGGAGCCTTTGAATTGGTATTCAGTGTCATTATACATCAATTATAGCTGAACTAATTAAGCAGCAACATCATGGAACCTTTATAAAGAGATGCAACGCAAAATAAAAAAAAAAACAATTCTACGCAAGAAATAACAGGATTGTAAGAAATAAAGTTGGGGATTGAAGGAGGAGGTGGAGTACCTGATGAGGGCAACAAAATCAGTGAACTCAAGAACCCTATGCTTTCAAACCCTCATGGTTTTTGTAGTACTTCGACAAGAATCCTTTTTTATGAAATCGTGAAATGATCTCTTCAACCTACACAACTAAACATAAAGAGTACAAAATAATTGATTTTCTGGGTATGTAATATTCCAGCCATCTGATTTAGCTATTTTTCTTGAAGTTGTACTTATTTCATGATGGCATATGATGTAACAGTATTAAGCACTTGAAAAAAAAAATCAAACACTAAAAAGAAAAAAATCACATAGTTACTGAATTAGCACAATTATAAATATATATTTCTTATTTACTATAGAAGTTAATAGATTAAAAACAATAGATGTAGAACTTAGAGCATTCAAGTTTGAAGTCTTGAACTCAAATGTAGCCAATGCACATGTAGAGGCATGAAAAACTGAAAGTTCATGTTCCACCAAGCTTCAAAAACTGAAAGCTCACTTTCCACCAAGCTAGACGTGAAAAACTGAAAGGTTATGATCCTATAATTAATAGAAATTTGAGTAAATTTTCAGTAAGATGGATCTGTGTTGACTTACATTTAGGCATTGAGATGGTTGTAATGGTAATTAAACATAAACAATATCAAACGGGAAGAAAATCATGAAGAAGAAATAAAAAATGCAGACAAAAAAATAAAACAATGATGATATGCAGACAAACCTAAGATGTAGAACTTAGAACCTTGCATTTTTTGTAATCCTCAGCACCCTCTGTTGATCTAAAAAATGGCGCTCAACCTGCGACTCCATATCAGTCAAGTGGCGATAAGGCTCGCTGACCGCCAGGCGCTCTAGCTTCACCTCCAGATCCAGGATCGCGCGAGTGGCCCTCTCCTGGTACTCGCGAGAAGGAAGCCCGACGGCGTCGATCAAGGCTCCTATGGGAGTACGAGCGCGAGCTGCAAAAAAGGTAATAGTGTCAGAGCTTTGACGACGAAAGGAACAGAGTGAAGATAGTGGCGACTATCAAAAACAGCGACCAAGTACCTGGCCGAGGACTGCGAGAGAGACGGCGAGGAGAGCCCCTGCCTCGCTGAGGAGACGCGCTGTGGTGGTGATCGCCTCGCCGAGCAGGATGGGACCCAGCGGTCTGACCCCGTCTAGGAGGCGCGTTCCCGCGACCGCGACTATCAGATGGTCGCCCTGCCCCCCTCGGAGGAAAGAAGCCCGAAGGGCCCTCAGTCCCACCACGGCGCGAGGTTTCGCCTTGGTGAGTTGAAGGAGTGGTAGAAGTCGAAGGGCGCTGCTCGCCCTGAGTCATGACGAGAGGAGGAAAAGGAGGAGGTGGCGGAAGCCCACCCGCGGGCAGCTGCGAGCTGCTCGCCAACCCCGAAGATTCAAGAGGCGGTGGTGGTGGAAGCACGCTGCCCGCCAGAGGAGCCCGTTGCTTGCTCATCGGTCTCTTCTCCAGCAAAGAGCTGTGGAGAACTCGCGCCGAGCGCCCACCACCCCTAGGCGAGATCATGGGCGACGATCTCAGAGGAGGTACGGCCAGAGGCTCCTCCTGAGCACCGATGATGGACGAATCTGCGAACATAGAAGAAACATTTAGTAATACGGACCAAGTTGAGGCCAATCAAAGAAGGTGGCGAGTAGGTAGCTCCCACCTCGCGCAAGAGCGGGATTCTCCGATTGTTTCTGGGTCGAGGTCCCAGGCATGCTCTCCTCCTCGGCGACCTTTGGAGTAGGAGGATCAGGGACCGGCGAGCCGTCCCCATTGGACAACCCCACCTCGACCCAGGCATGCTGATGTTGGTCGCCCAAAGGGGCGGCGGAATCGTCTTCAGCAATTTTCTTCTTCCCCTTCTTCATCTTCTTCGCCAGACTCTTCCTCTTCTTAGTAGCGAGGAAGTCTTCAACCTCCGGACCTAGGCATGGAGGGTGCGGAGGACCATCAAACAGGCCCACAAGACCAGCCATGGCCGCCTTAGACTCTGCAGCATAGTCGCGCGCCATCTTGAGCGAGTTCAGAAAAGACGTGCCACCAGAGACCCCTGCCCCTCTATTTATAGAGCTCGAGCGTCGGCCAGCGAGATGGCGAGTATAATCCAATAGTCGCCGGCGGGCAATCTCGTCGAATGAAGGTTGGATGATTCTTTCCGAGCAACTACGTTACTCGCAAAGAGCGGGGATTGTGTACAACCCTCATTCTCCGAGGGTGGACCCCCCAAGGCCACGTAGGCAGAAGTCAAAGGTCAAAGCGTCAACACAGAGACCAGCTTTCCAAAGCAGAAGCAGAAGAGACCCTGGCGAGTATGCAGGTGATAGTCGTCAGGTAGGCGAGTATCGCCCAGAGGAACTCGTCGCGAGCAGGAAGCAGCAGAAGCCCTAGGCGAGTATTGGCCCGACGTGTGCGAGCAGCACCCAATACTCGCCAGATGGGCGACTATGGCATGGTACTCGCCGAGTAACCCATAGTCGTCGCGTTGGGGGTTGGGCTATAAAAAGCCCCCCTACCCTTTGGTTTTCCTATAAATAGGACCTCAGGGGTACTTGGATTGGCACCTAGACTTGAGCTTTTGGACCCCGATTGCCGAACTCTCGAGCCCGTCACCCTTGCTTTCAGCCAAGTTGGTGCCTTCCCTGTACCAAGCTCGGCCACTTTGGTTTCGGAGGGGAAGACTCTCTCGAGCTTCTGGGTACGTGGTGGGACCTCCCTGCCGCAGCACCTGGGGTCCGGTTCGTTGCTCTTCTAGCTTCATCGTCATTGCCAGCCAGGTCATCTCGTTGGATTGCTGGGCGAGTAGCCTCCGGCTGCATCGGTCCGAATTTTGAGGTCAGGATTTTCCTGGCATCAACAGCTCGGGAGACAAAGCCCGCGTTCCTCTCCACGCAATTTTCCTTCTACCATGTTTAGGCTCCGTTTGGGGGGACTTATTTTCACCGGTCAAGCGATCACGACCGCATGAACCGGACCTTAATTTAAGGTCCGGTTCATGCGGTCGTGACCGCTTGACCGGTGAAAATAAGTCCCCCCAAACGAAGCCTTAGTCCTGATCTCACGATACCCTCAAGACTCCTAACCTTCATCATCAGATTGAGATGAAACAAGTAGCATTGTGTTCACATTTGTCATACACGTTCAACCCAACTGATCAGGGTCAGTTTCGATTTTGTTTGCCTAAAAATTTGTATCAGACCGACTCATAGTTCAAAACTTTTTAATTTGGTTAACTTCACAAATATGCACTGAAACGATGTGCAAATGATGCAGTTGAATTTGTATTGATCATACAAGTGCAATGCCATTAAACGATATCAATTTTGATTTAATCTGCATAGAAAGTATGTTCTAAGTAACTGTAGTTCAAATATAGAAATAACCAAGTAGCACCGAGTCACTAACCTAATAAGGTCACCCTGACCCTATACAAAACAAAATTGGGCATGGGGTGCTGTCGCGAGATTTTGTTTTAAAATTGAGATTGGGGTGCTTCCACGAGATTTTGTTTTCATTACAATGTGGTTTCTACAGAAGACGCTTTACTTGTAATGTTAGAAAATTGGTGTCACTTCCATTGACAACAATGACTTTCATTAATTTATCTCACATCTTTAACATTTTGGATCGTCATGTTACTTAATTATGAACTCAAAACGTCAACGTCTCTGATGTTCATCAAAATCATGCACATACAATTTAATTTGTTGTGTTCGTGTTGATCACTGGAGTTCACTGAGACTAATTATAAGGTCAATTTAGAGGTAAATAAGTTAGTTGATATGTGGGTTTACGTGTATTTTTAAATTTGGTATGTTCAGTTTCATATATAGTCGGGTAAATGAGTCACCCAGGCCATACTAAGCCACTCGACGTAGGTCAATCGAACCAGATACATCCATTAAAAGTTAAGTTGCATGTTACACTATGGTGGACTGGAGTAGCAAGAATCGGTGCTAGGGTGGACAAGAATAATTAACAAGATTCGTCGGTTAGGCAGTACAAATGACGACCTTCGACACAAGTGCGATAGCGACGGGGGACCTTTGGTGTTTAGAGCGGCTAGGACACAAAGTTGATCAGTTTCACGAAGGGAGAACTTGTGGTTTGCGAGTAAAGAAAACCGAGGCAGAAAATTTAATGTGTTTTATAATAATTTTGGTGTGTCGATAGTCATTTATGGGTTGCGGTTAATAATTGTCTATATTATTTAAAAAGTGGGGCTAAAATATTAGTCACGTATTAGGTAATAACGGTGGCTAATACAAACTTATTCGTCACGAATCAATCAAACCATAACTAATGCTTTCTTTTTTGCCACGAATTATAGGCATCCGTAGTTAATATTTGCTTATTAGCCATGAATTATTTGATAAATAATCACTATATCACTCATATTCCCTTCGACGGAATATCTTCTAAGTTGTTTGATGATAAACATTGATTGAAGATCTTATGTTTTAATGACGTTTTAAAAATAATCGTCACAAAAGATAAACATGTATGTTGACTTTTTTTATGAAAAACGTGGGCTATGCTAAAATTTTGTATTGGTGACGTTCTGGAAAAAAAAACGTCGCTAAATTGAAAAGTAACGGCGACGCTTTAAAAAACGTCGCAATAAAAACGTCGTTGTAAAGTCTATATCTTGTAGTGAGATGTACAAGCTGAAGAAGGCATTGTACGGGTTGAAGCAAGCGCCTCATGTTTGGAATGAAAGAATTGATGCATACTTTCAGAAGAATGGGTACATGAAGAGCCCGTATGAATATGCACTATACACGAAGGCGGAGAAGAACAGTGATATCATGGTCGTGTCTCTGTATGTGGACGACATGATATTCACTGGAAACAATCCTATTATGTTTGAAATATTCAAGAAGACAATGAATGAAGGAGTTCGAGATAACTGATCTGGGCGAACTCACTTACTTTATAGGCATAGAAATAGAGCTGAAGAAGGATGGGATCTTCATCTCTCCGAAGAAGTATGTTGTGTAACATCCCCAATCCTACTAGACCCCTAGTGTGAGAATGGTGAGCTCAAGGGGTGGGATGAGGGGCCTTGATGACCCCTTAGGATGAGATTTTGCTATGTGCACACCTAAAGTTCCAATCAAATGGGACCTAAGCTACTATAGAGGGCCAATTGGACACCAAGTTCCCCAAAATGAGACCACCATTAGTCCCCTAAATCCTAAGGAAGGAGTGATGGGGTGATCATTCCCCTTAGTGAGGCTCAATTTCATAGGATTAGCCCAAGATCACCTTAAGTGAGCATGGACCAAACCAATCAACTAAGGGGCAATTGACCCCCCCAAGTGGCCAAATTGACTTCCCCATTATACACCTAGCACCAAAAGAGACCTATTAGACCCAGAGGCCCCATCATGAGGTGACCCATCCTCCTCAATTGGGCCAAAGGGTGACAAGGGGCAAAATGGTCAAATTGACCATCTTGTAACCAATTGGCCACCCAATGACCAAATTGATCTCACACCTATATTCTAAATATGATTTTGGAACTTAAAGGTCCCAAAAGCCCCATCATGGGGTACCCAATTGCCCTTAATTGGGCCAATGCCCTAATTAGGGCACTTTAAGGCCAAAAACCCAAATCAATCAATGGAGGACCAATTAACCTTCCAATGCTCAAATTGACCCTACCCCTACTTTATAAACATGATTAGGGACCCCTTGGACCCAAAATCCCCGTCATAGGATGGTCAACCCTCTCCAATTTGGTCAAAATCCAAATTAGGGCAAAAAGGTCAACTCAACCCAAATGTGGTCAATTTGCACCCAAACCCTAAAATTGACTCCACATCTAGTCTCTAAACATCATTAGGAATCTAAGAGGCCCAAAAGCCCCATCATGGGAGGGTCAAGTCACCTCAATTTGGCCAAAGTCCCAAAGAAGGGCAATTTGGGTAATTTCACACCTTTGGATCAAATTGGGCCAAATAGGGCCCCACCATGGGCCACGCTCCATTGGGTGATGACATGGGACCAGTGACCTACATGGGGGACCAGTCAACCCAATTGGTCAAAGTCAAAGTCAACCCAATTGGGCTTAATCCCAAATTGAGTGCCCAAACCTTTTTCCCCCTTTAATTAGAGCCTAAGTCTAAGGTGAAGAATTAAATAGGCTCCTAGGTTCTGGTGGGATGTGGCTAAGGGGTTTGGGATAACCCAAGCTAACCCAAGTGAGGGGTTGGGTTAAAGGAGGGGACAAAAAGTGGCTTGATAAAGCAAAAAGCAAAAAAAGACACAATCTCCCCCTCTCTCTCCTCCCAATCAGCCTTGGGCTCTTCCCTGAAGGGTGTTGATTGCTGTGGTGGAGATGGAAAGCTGGGCTGCAACATGTGATGGTCGGCCAAGCCAAGCCCGTGAGCCACCCATTCAAATCCCCCAAGGCAGCCCTCCTCCGCCTATATAAACATCACCAGCAGCTTCGGAAGGGCTTTTACAGTCGGGTGAGAGCCTTGGATCATTCAATTCGGTGGAGGAACGAGTGTTGTAGCAAGCTCGCCGGAGACAGGGAAGAAGATGGCAAACCGCCGGAATGCTCGCCGCCCAGCTCGCTTCCAGGTTCGCCTCTCCCCCTCTTTTACTGTGCTAGCATCTAGGATCGTTAGGAGTCGAGCTCGAGCTCAATTGAGCCGAGTTCAATTCGGATTTTCCATGGTTTTAGCCGTTTGGGTTTCTTAGTAGAACCGCCGGAAACCGCCTCCTCCGGCGACCAATCCACCGCCAATCGATCGGCACCACCTCAACGGAGGTGGTGGTGACGGTGGCTGGCCAGGGAGATGGAAGGACGGCTGGGATTTTTGGTTTCAAGCGGCTCCAGGACGGGCAGATCTGGGGCATTGGCTCGAGGAAGACGATGAAGGAGCGCCGCCCGATCCGCTTTAAGATTCGTGCTTGATCAGCGCTGAATAATCCTTGATGTGTTGTTAGCAATTTCTGCCAATTTTTGTAGCTTGAAATTAAGGCCCTTAGAGGCCATAAATCAAAAAGTTGCCTGAGTCAACTATTGTAGATCTAGAAGTCTACTTTCGTTTGAACCTTAGATCAAACCATTTGGAGTTGATTTGACTCCTGTAGACCCATTTTACTGAGACTGGTACAAAATTATTTCCACCACTAAAACAATCATAACTCCCATTTGGCTTGGAGTTTAGGGTTGAAACTTTAAACCCTATTGTAACTATCCCTGACCTACTTTGTGCCCAAAAATCAGAATTTTTGGGGCACATGTTTCTATAGTTTTTGTCTAAACATTGAAATTGAAATTTATGATAATTAGGTGGCCAAACCCCCTTGTGGAGCCCCCATTTTAGGGTGGGGTGAAGTTTAGGCTAATTACACACTCTATTAAAAATATTGGGTCCATTGGACCACTCCTTTTGGGTGAACCCTCTTTGGAGTGAGGATGGCTTAAGGGTTTGTGTTTGTTGGGCCAGGAATTTCACTTAGCTTGGGGAGCCAAATTGAGGCCCCTAGAGGCCAATTCATGAAAATGATGTGAGACACACTTTTGTAGCCTTGGATGTCTAGTTTCATTAGAAACTAAAATCTTGGCATTTGGAGGTCAGTAGACCCTAGAGGATCCTTTTTCCTAGGGCTGGTCCTAGGTGGGGTTAGCCCACCAAAACCTTAATAACTTTTGATTGGGTGGGCCTATGGGGCTGAAATTTTGGCCACATGAGTGTCCACCCTAGGCCCACCTTGTGCCAAAAATTGGTGTAGATTGGGCACTTTATGTTATACTGTTAATCACATCTTAGGATTTTGGATCTAAGAGAAATTAGTGGGTGAAATCACCCCTAATGACCCTCAAATTTTGGTGGCATGTGGGTCTGTATATGTGTAAACACTGTTCCAAATTTGAGGCCAATTGGAGTTCACCTTAAGGGTGAACCCCCCAAAGGGCATATTTTTGCCCTAGGTTTGGAAGTCTCTTAACCTTGGTGGCTTGTGGATTTTGGAGCTTAGCCTTAAGGGCTAATCAAAATTCAGTGGTGATGGGGCCTAGGGATGGTGTAGGGTCTTGCTCATCACCAAGGTGTGATTGGAGCAATGAAGACCAAAAACCCTAGCCCAAACCTCAAAAATTACTTAATTGCCCTTTTGGGCCTTAATGAAGCAATTAGGACCTAAACACATTTTTAGACAACCAATCTTCAACCTTAGGCTTAGAATGGTGTTTTAGGACTAGAATAATTATCTTGGATTTTTTACTATTTAATTAGTATTTATTTTAATTTATGGAAAAAATAGCTTAATAGAGGGTTTATGCCAAATTAAGAACTTAGGTTTATCTTTTCCTTACCAAACTGAACAAGGATGTCAATTGATATGTTAATGACTACTGGATTTAATTTTGTGATCCTTGAAGATCTTTTCATGCTTACTTGGTTGAATTTACACATATGCCCCTTTTTAAAATAAATTAATAAATAATGGCATTTTCCTTGCAAAATTCTGAGATTTTGGCCAAACATTGATATTCATACTCTAAAGCATTGGAATCATTTGGGGTGTCCTTTACTTGAGAATTTATCCACTTTGTGATTTTTTGTGAAAAACCTAGGCTTTGGGGATTTAATTATGTTGCATAGCAAAACCATACCTAAGGCCCCCAAACTCTGTAGGATGTTTACTTATGATGATATGTTGCCTCTGAAATTTTAATTGGTGCACTTATGGAGAGAAATATTGTACTCATAGGAATATTACCACTTATGCCCTTTTGATGAATTATGCAAAAACATAAGCAAATCACCTTGTAATCATATGAAACCTTCAGATGATGATTACACCAATGTCTATATCTTATGGGAATTTTTCTGGAATTTTAAATGCAGTTTTTGGTATTTATTTAATTAATTTGGTGATTTTGTACTTAACTTCAATTATTTAATTCAAGGGCAAAACAGTAATTATGATCCTTCATCCTTTGGGGTTATGCATTTGATTTCAGTATACACTCATGATA
Organism: Dactylorhiza incarnata; assembly: GCA_033032865.1. Classification (NCBI taxonomy): domain Eukaryota; kingdom Viridiplantae; phylum Streptophyta; class Magnoliopsida; order Asparagales; family Orchidaceae; genus Dactylorhiza; species Dactylorhiza incarnata. The sequence continues at coordinate 9,699,257 of JAWHQI010000011.1, forward strand.
ATTATTTGGTAGGCATTGGCCCAGATGTTAGAGTACTTCATGAACAAGTTAGGGTGGGCCACACTATTCAAGAAAATTATTTAAATATTAAATTAAGTTGGAAAATTATGAAAATTGGATTATACCTTACTAAGGTCAGTGGGAGCCTAGCATAATTACTGGAGACCTTGGTGATGAGTTTTTAGAAGGGTTCACTTATGGGGTTGATGGTTAGTTCAAATTAGTGGTCTGCGTATAGTAAAATCAGAATTTTGAGTTTTAGATAATTCAGACCACTAAGTAGTGTTTAAAAGTTGTATACAATCAGTAATTGAGTTATAGCACACAAGGACTCAAGGAGGGTCAATCCTAGGGTTACTTGTGGGGTGGTGCTAGAGTTAATGCAGAAAGAATGAAAGTACGTCCAACCCGATTGGGTGGGACAAGAAATGAACTAAGTCACTTTAACTATATGAAATGAGGAAGGGTGAACCAATTGTTAAATACCAATAATGCTAAGTGTCTTGAGAAAGGGAACTTTGGGGTGTCATCTGATGGCGCAAATCTCACACACTGCTATATGCGGTAGCTCGACTGCGACACGAAACGGCAGTGTACCGATCGTTCAAGTAATATAAAACGAGGAGTAAATCCCCGAGTATCGATCTCGGAAGGAACACAGTAAGGTGGAGTTAACGTTCGAGGTAGGACTTGAGATCGAAGTCCAGCGATAGGTGGAATGCGGACGAAAGGGGTTTTGAGTTTTGTAAATAAAAGAAAATACTACACCTACTCCTATGCAATGCCGCTATGCAATGCTTCGCTTGGAGGGATGGAGACTAGGCAGGCCTTGAGCGCGCTGCGTCGCAAGGGCGGATGGACGAGTAGGCTAACGAAATCGAACAATGCAGGCCTTGAGCGCGCTGCTTCGTTAGGCGAATGGGATACGGGCCGCGATGCCACGCTTCGGTGAGCGGATGGACGAGTAGGCTAATGGAATGAGGGTCGCAAGCACCTCTTCGACAAGCACGCCACTAGCAATTGCTAGTGCGGCACACGAACGTGACGGCGGGATGAAGGATGGAATGGGGCGTACCTCAAGCAACTCAAACAATAAATATTTCACATAGACATGAAATAAATAGAAATACAACTAGTTTAAGTGCCACTTCATCATAATAATGAGATCTAAAACATATACACATCAATAAGAGAAGAATAAGGCAAGAAATCGACCGAATCCGAAGTCTCGTTGTAGATTCACGGTTGGAATCGCCGGGTTGTCAATCCGCGTCCAAGCTCGGTCCGCAACTACGTCCAGGGTAGAGAAGGGCTGTCACACCTCCCAATGGACCCGTCTTCTTCGTGTCACGATCCGGTAGAGGTTGCAAACTTCCTCTTGCTTGATGGCAATGGCGGCTAGGTCTTCCTTTGGAGCTCTTGGATGAAGGAGGAGGCCGAGAGGAAACTCCGGCTCAAGATTGGCGTGAAGAACAAGCCCGGAGCACCTCTAGATGGTGGGCGACGATGGAGGGGCGAAACTGGGCGGAACTGCGCAAGAAACGGCGGAAAAATGCGGATCCCCGACCTAATTCGCGAGCAGCATTATTTATAGGCGCTGGAATTAAACAGTGCGCACGGTCATTGGCGCACGACCAGTGGTCGTGAGCACTAGAATTCGGTGATCGTGCGCTCTGCCTGGACGGAACCTGCAAAGGCAGAAATTATAAAATAACATGTTCGCACGACCAGTGGCGCACGACCGGTGGTCGTGCGCATTATCGTAGGTGGTCGTGCGCACTAGCCGAAACAGAACTCATAAAATTGATGATAAGTGCGCACGAACAGTGGCGCACGACCTGTGGTCGTGCGCACTATCGTAGATGGTCGTGCGCACTGCTCGAAATAGAACTCAAAAAAATAAGGTTAAGTGCACACGATCAGCGGCGCACGACCAGTGGTCGTGCGCAATAGAACCAGTGATCGTGCGCAGTGTTCCTGTGCAGAATTGTACCGGAAATACCTACACGACTCCTGTTCCAGCATACGACACCAGTCTAACCACTGAAAGTGGAACTTAACAGCGCAAGAAAACTAAAAACAAAGATAGATACGAAATTACACCAAAATGGGCCTAGAAGTGCACCTAGCATAGACTGATCAATATGAACTATAACAGGGCTAAAGTGCGGTGAAATGACTAAATAAATGGCCCAGATGAGTCCATAAAAGTGTATATGATCAGGACTCATCACACCCCCAGACTTACCTGTTTGCGCGTCCCGAGCAAACAAATTCTAAGCGAACGGGGAGAGAAAAGTAGATGGCTTAAAACTACAATACAGAGTACCATGCGAAGTCGCATGCTCACGTGCATAAGAAGAATAGTAGAGAAGATTTCTGATTATAAAAACAGTCTATATATTTCTAAAAGAGTAAAAGCATATTACAACTACTCAAAATGGTGAACTACACGGTGAATCGTTCGGTCATGCATACGGAGAAAGTAAACTAAGCGCTGAGACGAGCATTGCTCAAGATCGGGATGCGGGAAAAACTCCACTGAAATCCATCAGTGTCGGTGACCATAAGCTTGCCCGGTCACATTCTCTCTACGGCACTGGTTTGACTCAAATGCGTGAATCAATAGGACTTTAGGTTTTAAATGGGGCTTGGGTTTAGGTGAGGTATACAATGATAAAGACGATGGTTCAAAAACTAAACCCAAATGAGCAAATGCATAACATTATCCAAGTGGCCACAAAACACGCGGATGCACCACACCCCCAGACTTAGACTTAGACGCATGGGTGTGTGCACCGCCTACTCCCAAATATAAATCTCAAACAGATTTTTTTCAATCAAACTTTTCATTCTTCTTTTTCTTTTCAAATCTTTTTCTTCTTTTCTTTTTCTTTCTTTAACAATTTCAGCAAATTTTTAAAGATGCACAACCATATTTTCACAATGTACTACCACAATCAACACCACCAATTTGAAATTTAAACAAAATGCTTGCTTTTTGGGTGTGCGACTAGGATTGGAGTTTAGGCTTTGGTGAACAATAGTGGGGCTGAACCAAAAGAATGGGGTAGGCACAACTGGGCTAGCGAGGAAATGATGATAGGAATGGCACAAAGGCTCAACCGGGCCAAGATGATGGCATATATCACATTCACACAATTGACTAACCGTATACCCATGCTTCAAGAATCGCTTGGGGCAAGTTCTAGCCACCGAGAAAGATTCTCCTTTCTCCCGACTCAAGCAATACGAATCTAGCGATCGTTTACACACATCCCTATGCTACCGTTTGATTCCACCGAATTCACCATTTGAGTAGAGTAAACAACATTTACACTAATAAGAAAAATATAAAACCAGAAGTATAAAGAGAAGTCTACTCTACACAAATTTCTATGCAACCGAGCACTCGACTAGGAGCACTACTAGAGTCAACATTTTACTCTGCTACATAGTCCTAAGCCATCACCTAGACTTTCCCAAATAAGCAGAAGAATTAAATTCACAACAGAGCGAGCAAACAGATGAGTACGCGCTCAAGTGGGTGATGTGGTGTGCAATGAAAATGAACAACAATTTAAATGAAATCTTCTAGCATGCAGTGCAATAGTGCACGTGAGCGGGTAAATAAAACTACTCTCCCCCAGACTTAAACTAAACAATCTACATAATATATGACATGAAAATCAGCAAAGGCTAGGGGAAGAGAGTACCCAATGCTCAGCAAGTGAGCATACCAGAAGATTGGCGTGTAAGCTAAAATGAGCTGCAGCATCCGCCATCCAGAATAAGTACCTACAGGGGTCAGCTCCGCAAAAACAAAAGACAAAAGAAAACTGAAAAGAAAATACTACTAACTAGACATGATTAGATGAAATAAAAATGCAGAAAAGAAAGATAACTACTGGGGTTATTGTCCTCCCAGCACGACTTATTTAAACTTTAAGAGTTCTAGCTAATGGGCCTATGGAAGGAGAAGTGGACAGTTAACTGGCCTAATATCCGTGTCGGTTGCGGGTACCGATACGGTGATAGAACAGTCACCCCTCTACCTAAATATAGATACCTGCTCCTCACAGGTAGAGGGAAAAGGAAGTAAGAAGAGGAGGAGGCCTGGTCCTCACTCATCTCACCAAAACTATCCTTGCCCAGCAAGGTATCGTCCACAGCAGGTCCGCAGGAGGAGAAGGCAACGAATGAGGCTTCCTTAATGGAGGAGGAATCAACCTCCTTGCATAACAGGACACACTCATCATTGACTGGAGCACAAAGCTCCAAGTCCTCCTGAAGTACCTGTGAAGATTCAACCTGCACAGACTCAGATGAAGGAAGGGGATCAAGAAATAAAGAAGACGAAGAACATAAATAAACATCAATCGGGGGAGTGATCCCGGTCTCACTCTCATCAGGTTGGGGAAGTAAAAGAATGTTTGCATTGTCATCAATGCTACAAGATTCGGCGGGATCAACGGTGGCCAGGCTTAGGATTTGGACTTCCTCCACCGGTGCTGAGGAAAACTCCTCTTCACCTAGAAGGTTGTCCTCCTTCATAGGAATAGGCACAACACTCAGATCGCCAGCCTCATCCTGCGACACATCCTCAACAATGTCGTCGGAGACGAGTATAGTATGCACAATAGGGGGAAGAATCGAATCCACTAGAAGTGGTGGATGCACATGGAGAATAGGCTCAGCAGTGTCGGTGCATAGATCAGCCGCACATCCGGTGACCATGTCCATGCCATACCCTTCAAGATGTGAAGGTGACAAAGACACATAACCGGATGTTGAAGGTGTGCCGCCAGAGTTAGGAGTTGGGACGATCCGGATATCCGGTTCGTCATCCTCGTCCAATTGGCGAAGATACTCGGCACAGTCCTTCAAGACATGATCAGTGTTACGACAAAACCGGCACTGCCTTGCGGGCTTCTTTGGCACAGTGGGGCCTGAAGCCGAAAAGAAGTATGACGGTAAAGGCTCAGCAGAGTAGCCATAAGACTTACGCGCACCATATGGAGTATCAGACGAAGTCGGTGCTCCATATGCTGGGCTATAAGACTTATGCCTACTATTCTCCGTAGGACATTCATCACTAGAGTGGGAGGTAGCTCCACACCAACGGCAACGGAAATTAAGATGTGCCCACATAGTGCGAAGATAAAACGATTCAAAAAGAAGAACACTATTGTGCGAAATACTACACCTAATAAAAATTTACTAAAGCAACCTACTATAAAACAAGAAAATGGAATAAAGAGAACAGAAATAAAATAAAAGATGCGATAAACAAATGGAAGGGCTTCTCTCTCAGATTCTCCCTCTCCAGAAAACTCACACGACTGTGTTCCCCGGCAACGGCGCCAAAAACTTGATGGCGCAAATCTCACACACCGCTATATGCGGTAGCTCGACTGCGACACGAAATGGCAGTGTACCGATCGTTCAAGTAATATAAAACGAGGAGTAAATCCCCGAGTATCGATCTCGGAAGGAACACAGTAAGGTGGAGTTAACGTTCGAGGTAGGACTTGAGATCGAAGTCCAGCGATAGGTGGAATGCGGACGAAAGGGGTTTTGAGTTTTGTAAATAAAAGAAAATACTACACCTACTCCTATGCAATGCCGCTATGCAATGCTTCGCTTGGCGGGATGGAGACTAGGCAGGCCTTGAGCGCGCTGCGTCGCAAGGGCAGATGGACGAGTAGGCTAACAGAATCGAACAATGCAGGCCTTGAGCGCGCTGCTTCGTTAGGCGAATGGGATACGGGCCGCGATGCCACGCTTCGGTGAGCGGATGGACGAGTAGGCTAATGGAATGAGGGTCGCAAGCACCTCTTCGACAAGCACGCCACTAGCAATTGCTAGTGTGGCACACGAACGTGACGGCGGGATGAAGGATGGAATGGGGCGCACCTCAAGCAACTCAAACAACAAATATTTCACATAGACATGAAATAAATAGAAATACAACTAGTTTAAGTGCCACTTCATCATAATAATGAGATCTAAAACATGTACACATCAATAAGAGAAGAATAAGGCAAGAAATCGACCGAATCCGAAGTCTCGTTGTAGATTCACGGTTGGAATCGCCGGGTTGTCAATCCGCGTCCAAGCTCGGTCCGCAACTACGTCCAGGGTAGAGAAGGGCTGTCACACCTCCCAATGGACCCGTCTTCTTCGTGTCACGATCCGGTAGAGGTTGCAAACTTCCTCTTGCTTGATGGCAATGGCGGCTAGGTCTTCCTTTGGAGCTCTTGGATGAAGGAGGAGGCCGAGAGGAAACTCCGGCTCAAGATTGGCGTGAAGAACAAGCCCGGAGCACCTCTAGATGGTGGGCGACGATGGAGGGGCGAAACTGGGCGGAACTGCGCAAGAAACGGCGGAAAAATGCGGATCCCCGACCTAATTCGCGAGCAACATTATTTATAGGCGCTGGAATTAATCAGTGCGCACGGTCATTGGCGCACGACCAGTGGTCGTGCGCACTAGAATTCGGTGATCGTGCGCTCTGCCTGGACGAAACCTGCAAAGGCAGAAATTATAAAATAACATGTTCGCACGACCAGTGGCGCACGACCGGTGGTCGTGCGCACTATCGTAGGTGGTCGTGCGCACTAGCCGAAACAGAACTCATAAAATTGATGATAAGTGCGCACGAACAGTGGCGCACGACCTGTGGTTGTGCGCACTATCGTAGATGGTCGTGCGCACTGCTCGAAACAGAACTCAGAAAAATAAGGTTAAGTGCACACGATCAGCGGCGCACGACCAGTGGTCGTGCGCAATAGAACCAGTGATTGTGCGCAGTGTTCCTGTGCAGAATTGTACCGGAAATACCTGCACGACTCATGTTCCAGCATACGACACCAGTCTAACCACTGAAAGTGGAACCTAACAGCGCAAGAAAACTGAAAACAAAGATAGATACGAAATTACACCAAAATGGGCCTAGAAGTGCACCTAGCATAGACTGATCAATATGAATTATAACAGGGCTAAAGTGCGGTGAAATGACTAAATAAATGGCCCAGATGAGTCCATAAAAGTGTATATGATCAGGACTCATCATCATCCCACTGTAGTTCCTAGTGCCGTAGCGAGCCCCTTGCAGGGTAACCCTCGGGAAGTCCAAGATTAACCCTAAACTGCAATAACATTTAAAGTAGGCAAGAGTAGCCATAGTAGGGTAAGATTGGATTTATGTAACCCTCCCAGTTGAGGGAATGGCAGTATTGTGGTGCTCGGTTAGACGAGCGGGAACCTCGAGGGGATGATTATCCCGGTAACATTCTCAGAAATGTGGCAGGTCTTCGGTATTAGACAGGTCGTCACTCCGACCGCGGTACGTTGACTTAGCGGGTGTGTAGGGGTCTAAGGGGTCAGCTTGGCTGCGTGTCGAGATGACAGTTCCCCGGTGACACCTCTCACTTAGCTCACAGTCTGGTGGACTCCAGCAAAGAGTACGCAGAGCTCCGCGGTTGTTTAGCGTCGAGGCGTATGTGCGGTCTAGGCCTGGTAGAGTGTATACCCACCTAGGAGTGGATAGCCCGGTCCGCTACCACCGTGTGTCACAGCGGTTGGTACCCGAGAGGTTGGCTTCCTTTCAAACAGAGGGAACTACAAAGGTCTGTGTGCACAGAGTCGTGTGTGTGAGTTCAATGCATAGTCATTCATAGCATAAGCATAGCATACGCACTTGCAGATCCTCATCATATAGATTAGTATGGGCTCTTTTATATGATGAGTTATAATTCCTGGAAATCCTAACTTATAAGTTTGTATGGGCATTCATATAAGTTAGGGTACGAGATTGATTACTTGTCGCTACTGTTCTTACTGCTTTGCTTTTCCTGCTTTACTTACAGTTTATTGACTGCTGTACAACTTTATTATACTCCTGCTTATACTCCTGCTTATACTCTTGTTTATACATGTTTAGATTAGCCCCCTTTTCACTTTTGTATATACTAGTTTACTTTCCCTGTCACCTGCTTGTTCCTTGCTCGTCCCCCGCTTCTTCCTCCCGCGCGGTGCCTAGGAGTCGCAGGAGGAGGAGGGGACCTAGCGATCTCGGTCATTTTTGACTGACGGTTTGCATTGGGGCCGAAAAACAATCTAGGATTCCGAGAAGACGGAGCTGTCGCGCGCACCGCAGGAGACGAGGGCAGGACCTGAGCAGCCAGCGATGCAACGGGTAGCGGCTACGAGACATCAGGTGGATTATATTTTGAGTGTTAGTGATGTGTGATGATGAGATAGCTTCCGCATGTAGAGAGGATGTGAGATTTGAGAGATTTGTTTCATGATGTACCGGGCTTAAGCCCTTTCATTTATGTACTCTATATTTTCATGCTCGGACTTATATATGTATCGCTTTGATTAGCTTTTGATACATTTTGGGAATGTGATTTGTGGACTCCTTTTGTTTAGTTTGTACTCTCTCTTGTACTCACTTTTACTATTGCTCGCACTATGATCGTAGCCGGCAGGGTCGACGTTGCGTGGTGTAGCCCAACCCGTGTGTTGGAAGTCACCGCAACGCGTCGGTTCTGGGCATAAGGTCCGCTTGGCCCCGGGAGCGGGAAAGGGATCTTACATGTTGAGGAGATACTGAAGAAGTTCCAGATGTAGAATAGCAAGGTTATCTCCACTCCTGCAAATCCGGAAGTGAAGCTTAGGAAGGACTCGAAGAATGAAGCGGTTGACTCTACGATGTTCAAGAGTTGCTGGTTGAAAGTCTACACTACCTGACTTTCACTAGACCTGATATTATGTATGTTGTTGGTGTTGTTAGCAGATACATGGAGGAGCCGAAACAAGATCACTTCACTGCAGCGAAGAGGATCTTGAGATATGTGAACGGAAAGAGAGATCATGATTTGTTGTATTCTACTACTGAATAGTTGAAGTTGGTCGGGTACTTCGACAGTGATTATGGTGGAGTTGTGAATGACCGGAAGAGCACTTTCATGTATGCTTTTCACGTTGGAACAGCTGTGTTCTCATGGAGTTCAAGGAAGCAGGCAACGATTGCTCTGTCTACCTATGAAGTTGGATACATTACAACAGCTGCATGTGCTTGTCAGGCCATTTGGCTGGGGAATCTCCTGCAGGAATTGCATCATCCACAGCATATTCATGTAAAGGTGTACGTTGACAACACATCTGCTATCCAGCTATTGAAGAATCTGGTGATGCACGGTCACAGCAAGGACATTGAAAAAAAGTATCATTTTCTTCGTAAGCAGGTGCAACAGAAGACGGTGTAGTTGGTATACTGCCCCACTGGTGAGCAGATTGCAGACATCTTCACGAGGCGTTGGAGACTGAGACGTTTCTAAAATGCAAGACCAAACTCGGCATATGTTGTCATGTTTGAGGGGGAGTTTGTTTGTGAAGTAGTAGATTGACCAAGTTAATGCGGTGCTTATATATATATATATATATATATATATATATATATATATATATATATTATTTTGAAGAAAAGGTGGCAGACGTGAATGGGGGCGTGAAAAGAAGGGACACGTGACCTACTCCATGTGGTTTTGGTTGTGCCTATATATAGGCATGAAATTGCGGAATGATTAATATTATTAAGAAGTGCAAAACAGGAGTGGAGATAAGTGAGGCTGCGGTCTCCTGGAAGAAATAAATGCATGCATGCGGCCAAAACTGAGGTTGCAGACTGGTTTTTTGGCGGCTTGCGTACAGCTACTTGCGATCTCCAGCAAACATGAACACACGGTTAAGTGTTGCGATCTCAGCGAACACTTTCAGCAAACTTGCGGTGAAGGCTGACTCCACTTGACGACCTCCAGCAGGAAGGAAGAAGTGTGTCTGTATCAAGTTGTACGTAATTGCACTTCACTACAAGAAAATTGACAATTAGTGACGAAAATTTTGGTCACTAAATATTGCGGTTTGATCACTAAAGACATTTAGTGATCAAATTTAATCTGCCACAAGGTGGTTGCAAAATGAGCGTCACAAAATGTCTTTAGTGACCAAAAAATTTCCGCCACTAAATATATATTTTTAGTGACAACTAATTTTCGTCACTAAATGTACATTTTTAGTGACCGCTGATTTTCGTCACTAAATATACATTTATAGTGACAATTATTTTTCGTCACTAAATATACAGTAATGACAATAACTTTTTTTCTTCACTAAATATATTTAGTGAGCAGATTTATTTAATCACTAGTTGTACAATGCAATATTAACAATTTTTTGGTTACTAAAATTATTTTATTTCGTCATTAAATACACCAATAAATAAAATATTCATTTGCTAAAAAAATCTCATGAACGAAAAGAGAATGTTTCTTTAAATTTATTAATAGAAGAAAAGTGGGAGATGACCCAAACCCTTTAGTACAGACTAATAGAACTTTTAACTCTATTAAACTCAATACATAAAAAAATTCTAAAATAAACATTGTACATAATAATTCTTTCTTTACAAGGAACTTATTAGTCTCTTCCTCACTCCACCTCTCTCGCTGCTTCGTGATTGTATATATGGCTTCCGCTCGAAATCAAACTAGTAAGAGAAGCCGAGAACTCTCCCGCCAACATTCTTCCTCCTGGCTTCCTCATGGTCCATGATACCAGCAGAAGTAGTCAACACAATGTAGCCAAACTGCATAATTTTGAAGGATAAAGGTATCAGTCTTTTGTTAATTAAATAAAAATGTATGATGATTCAAACAAAAGACTGATGACATAAAATTGATTCAATGTGTGCAAAAAAATGGCCAAAAAAATCTCCAAGTAAATGAGAACATGTAATCATGTGATAAAATAAGTCTACTCCTAGGGTATAGACTAATTAACACCCATCATGCCTACTCTTGTATATTCCCCACTCAAAACTGCTCCAAACAAGAAGCCTCTCTACTAGAATATATGTACAGCATGTTATCCCTGTTTTGTATTTGTCTAGGGTCTGTTTGGAAATCCCTGCTTTGTTTGGAATTCCTTCGTTGTATGTACCGCCAACGTTTGAATGTCGTTGAGCGGAAGTGAAGCAAAGTGTATAAATGCATAAGCCATCTGAAGGCCATTGTTTTGAGGCAATGATTCCAATGATCGATCATTTGCTAGATATGACTAGGAGGTGTCGAGCTCTACAAGAATTAGTGAATCAGTAAAACTTTTAGCGATGTTAAATTTATCTAAAATAAGGCGGTCGGTAGTATGGACATTCTCCCAGGAGCTTTCTTCAGTTCCAGTTTAGAGTGAAAACGATCAGAACCAACCTGATGCAGGTGCCCAAAATGTCAATTAAATATAAAATATTTTCAAGCATACATGAAGTTATGAAATCATTTCCATGATACAATTCAGAAGTCGTTTCCTTTTTCTTTGTAAAACAATACATTAAATAATTTATTCTGTTTACATTGCTTTACCAGGTGCACCGCAATGCTGTTTATTATACCCTCGATGAAATAAAACAAACCTGATTCATTTCCTATGAAGCCATAAAAATTGTTGTTCTTCATGTGCAGTATAGTGGGGTTGGCTATATGGATCCTTTGTCGCCATTGTGCCCTATCTTTAGTCAACAGCTCATAAACTATACATAAAAAAATAACAAAAGTTTTTTGCATTTTAAAGCTAATATCAATATTATTATCAACAGGACAACCTTTAAAATGTTATCCAGGAACTTTTTGAAATTGCGGGAATGAGAAGACAATAGGATTTTGTGGCTAGATATTTGAAAAACCTGTTTAATTCCCAAAAAATTATTAACCCCACAAACAATATAATAACTGTATCAATTAACACCTAAAACAAGGTGAAGATCACTGCATAAAACAGTCAATTCCCTCAACACTTGAAGCATGCTCATATTTGAAAGTACCTTCGCGCTAATACATCCTTCTGGCTGTACAAATACGTGTCACAGTGGGAGCGGAAGAATCAGAGAAGGAAGACAACTCCTCAATCTGCATTATTAGCATAGAGTCAACATAAGACAGGTATGAACCTAGCTAGGGATTATCACAATACTTCAGTGGGGAAAATAAGATTGATTAAAAGAATCCTGAGAATTCGCCTTCCTCAATCTGCTTCACTAAAACCGAATCAACATATTCCAGAAATAAATCCATACAAATGTCGTTCTAAATCAGAGAAAGTCGTAAAAACAACACAGCATATTGAAGAGAGATTTAGAATTTTCACTTCTTTTCCTACCTGCCTCTGCAAGCCCTGGATGTCCATAAGAATAGTTTTTGCAGGGGAAGTTACTGGACAAACTCGCTGAGACATTGAATTCGATAAAAGCACGCCATCTTCACTCTGCAAGAAGATCAACAAACTCAATAATGCAGTATAGTAAAGACTGGTTGATTATTCTATCTATTTAACTCGGATTAAGACAGTTTTACTGTAAGTGTAAAAGACTGCTGAACTAGTTGTTGTACATTCTAGTAAATGATCGTATCAGTCTTTTGTTAAATAAAAATGTGATGAGCTGCACTGTGAGAAGCCTGTTGGAAGCGTCACGCGCGAGCTCACCACCTCACTCGGCGAGCACCTCTTACACAACACTCCTACTTCGCGAGTACACTTCACGGCGAGCACGTGCACCACCGAACACTTCACTTCGGCGAACACCTACCACCGATGGTGCCACAGCCATGCTTCCTCTTCTTCCTCCGTCCTCGCGAGACATGCCGTCTCCTGGGTATCCATCTTCAATGTAAAGAGACGGTTCGCCGTCATCTTCACCTTCACTACCTCCTTTCCTTGACTGTTCTTCATCGCTAGGGACCCATCCTTCAACTGCACGCAGTAGCCTCTCTCCACCAACTGTCCAAGGCTCAAGATGTTAGTCTTCAAGCCTGGAACGTAGAACACATCGTTCAGGTGCACCTTCTCTCCATTCAGTTTCGCAACCACTAGGCTCTTTCCTTCCAATGAGATCTTCGACGCATCCCCGAAGCTAACCTCACCCCCACTGGGGTCTAGGTTAGAGAACATCTCCCTATCTACGCACATGTGGTTGCTTGCACCTGTGTCCAGGTACCACACTTCATTTCTACCTTCCTCCGCTCCTCGGTAGGTTAGGAACATCATTGGATCTCCAGCGCCAGTGTTGTTACTAGCCTCGGCATAGTGGTTTGCCTCTTCTCTCTTCCTCGGCGCCCAACAGTCATAACTCATGTGCCCAAATTTGTTACAGTTGTAACACTGGATTTGGGACATATCTCCTCGGCCTCTTCCTCGGCCTCTTCCTCTTCCTCTTCCTCTTCCTTCTTGCCAACCTCCTTGAGGTCGCTCGACCTCTTTCTGAAAATTTTGGTTTCTACATCTGCCTCTACCTTGGTGACCTCAGCCACGCTGGCCGCCTCCTCTTCCTGAGCTTTCTCCAAAGTTCAACTGGGTCTGGAGTGCTTTTCCCATGCCACTCACTTCTTCGTCATCCTGCAACATCCTGTACTCATGAGCTTGCAAAGAGCCTACAAGCTCGTCAACGACCATCAAGTTGAGGTCCTTCGATTCTTCGATCGCCACCACTATATGACGGAACTTCTTGGCCATAGATCTCAGCAACTTCTCCATGAAGCTCACATCCTCGATTGCCTCCCCATTGCGCTTCATCTCATTTGTGAGCGTCCGCAGATGATGCGCAAATCTCACACACCGCTATAGGCGGTAGCTTGACTGTGACACGAAACGGCAGTGTACCGATCGTTCAAGTAATATAAAACGAGGAGTAATCCCCGAGTATCGAATCTCAAAGGAACACAGTAAGGTGGAGTTAACGTTCGAGGAAGGACTTAAGATCGAAGTCCTTTGGGTCGGATGGATTGCGGAAACGGGGGTTTTGGATTGAGGAAAAATAAAGAGAAAATGCTATGACTACTCCTATGCAATGCCGCTATGCAATGCTTCGCTTGGCGGGATTGAGACTAGGCAGGCCTTGAGCGCGCTGCGTCGCAAGGGCGGATGGACGAGTAGGCAAGCGGAATCGAACCGTGCAGGCCTTGAGCGCACTGCTTCGTTAGGCGGGATGGAATACACGGGCCGCTATGCCACGCTTCGGTAGGCGGATGGGCGAGTAGGCTAACGGAATGAGGGTCGCCGGCACCTCTTCGACAAACACGCCACTAGCAATTGTTAGTGCGGCACCGGACACGGTGGTGGAGTGGAAAATGGATGGCGGCGCACCTCATTCACACATATGAATAATATGATTCCATAAACATGAAATAAACATTAATAAACAAGATTCATAGTGTCATCATCTAAATATAAAGATTACAAACAAATACAACCACACAAGTAGAAGAAAGAGGCAAGAGATACGACCGAATCCGGAGTCTCGTTGTAGATTCACGGTAGGAACCGTCGGGTTGTCAATCCACGTCCTAGCTCGGTCCCAACTGCGTCCGGGGTAGAGGAGGGCTGTCACACCTCCCAATGGACCCGTCTTCTCCAGCGTTTTACAATCCGGCCACGTCCGATGCGAGGAACTCCTTCCTTGGCGATGAAGATGAGTGTAGAATCTCTTCCTTGAAGCCCTTGGATGATGGAGGAGGCCTAGGGGGCGAAAACCTGCGGAAATGGGCGGAACGGCGGAGCTGGGCGGAAAAACGGCGAGCGTCCCCGACCTAATTCGCGAGCAGGATTATATATAGGCGCTGGATTGAACAGCGCGCACGGTCATTGGCGCACGACCAGTGGTCGTGCGCACTAGCATCCTGTGATCGTGCGCCTGTCTGGACGGAGCCTGCAAGGGAAAGAAAATTATAAATTACAATGTTCGCACGACCAGTAGCGCACGACCAGTGGTCGTGCGCGTTATCGTAAGTGGTCGTGCGATAAGGGGAAACAGAACTCAGTTTTCAGGGGTTAAGTGCACACGATCAGTCGCGCACGACCAGTGGTCGTGCGCAGTAGAACCAGTGATCGTGCGCAGTGTTCCTGTACAGATTTGTACCGGGAACACCTGCACGACTCCTGCTCCAGCATACAACACTAATCAAACCACTGAAAGTGACACTTAACCATGCATGAAAACTAATAATGAAGATAAACAAGAAAAAACACCAAAACGGGCCTAAAGGTGCACTTAGCATGGAGAATCAAATATAAGTGAAAACATGTCTAAAGTGAAGTGCATAGACTAGAAAATCGGCCCAGATGAGTCCATAAATGTGTATATATTTGGGACTCATCACACCCCCAGACTTACCTGTTTGCGCGTCCCGAGCAAACAAATTCTAAGCGAACGGGGAAAGAAAAGTAGATGGCTTAAAATTACAATACAGAGTACCATGCGAAGTCGCATGCTCACGTGCATAAGAAAAATAGTAGAGAAGATTTCTCATTATACACAAACAGTTTATATATTTCTAAAAGAGTAAGAGCATATTACAACCACTCAAAATGGTGAACAACGGTGAATCATCCGGTCATGCATACGGAGAAAGTAAACTAAGCGCTGAGATGAGCATTGCTCAAGATTGGGGTGCAGGACAAACTCCACTGAAATCCATCAGTGTCGGTGACCATAGGCTCACCCGGTCACATTCTCTCCACGACACTAGATTGGTCCATAGCGTGAGTCGGTAGGACTTTTAGGTTTTAATTGAGGCTTGGGTTACGGTGAGGTAAACAAAGATAAACATGGAGGCTAAGCACACCTAACCCAACATGAGCATAAGATAGAGCTACCCGCACGAAGATAGTAAACAAATGCACCACACCACCAGACTTGGACTTTTGCAACATAGGTGTGTGCACCGCCCGCTCCCAATACCAAAATTTCAAAATTTTCAATTCAACTTTTTTCATAACAATTCCCCTTTTTTTTTCTTTTCTTTTTCTACTTCATTCTTCTTTTTCTTTCTTTTCTTTTTTCAGCAAAAATATCAATTAATACACCCACAATTTCCACTATAAAAATTACCACATCAACACCCCCCAAAATGTAAACATAACTATAATTAAAGCTCAGATTTGGGTGTGCGACTAGGTTAGGCTTTTAAGCTTTTGGTGAGATAAAAGTGGGGCTGAATCAAGAGGAAGGGGTAGGCACAAAGGAGATAGCAAGGGTAGATGATAGGCATGAAATAAAAAGCTCAACCAGGCCAAAATAATGGCCTACGTCATTCTCACGCACTAGAACTATCTTATGCCAATGCTTCAAGAATCGCTTGGGGCAAGTTCTAGCCACCGAGAAAGATTCTCCTTTCTCCCGACTCAAGCAATACGAGTCTAGCGATCGTTTACACACATCCCTACGCTACCGTTTGATTCCACCGGATTCACCATTTGAGTAGAGTAAACAACATTTACACTAATAGAAAAAATATAAAACCATAAGTATAAAAAGAGATCTAATCTACACAAATTCCTATGCAACCGAGCACTCGACTAGGAGCACTACTGGAGTCAACATTTTACTCTGCTACATAGTCCTAAGCCATCACCTAGACTTTCCCAAATAAGCAGGAGAATTAAATTCACAACAGAGCAGGCAAACAGGTGAGTACGCGCTCAAGTGGGTGCTGTGGTGTGCAATGAAGATGAAAAATACTAAATAAATGAAATAGAAATACTTCTAGCATGCAATGCAATAGTGCACGTGCGTGGGCACACAGAACTACTCTCCCCAGACTTAAACTAAACAACCCACATAATATATGCCATGAAAATCAAAATTGGGCTAGGGAAAGAGAGTACCCAATGCTCAGAAATGAGCATACCAGAATATTGGCGTGTAAGCTAAAATGAACCGCGGCATCCGCCATCCAGAAGAAGGATACCTGCAGGGGTCAGCTCCGCAAAAACAAAAGAAAATAGAAAACTGAAATAAAGTGCAATTAACTAAATAAAATTAGAAAAGGAATGAAAATGCAGGAAAAATTAAGATAACTACTGGGGTTATTGTCATCCCAGCACGACTTATTCAAAACTTTATAATATCTAGCTAATGGGCCTATGAAAAAGAAAATGCACAGGTAACTGCTCCAATATGCGTTTCGGTAGCTGGTACCGATACGGAGATAAGGCAGTCACCCCTCTACCTAAATAATAATAATACGTGCTCCTCACAGGTAGAGGGAAAAGAAAGTAAGAAGAGGAGGAGGCCTGGTCCTCACTCATCTCACCAAAACTATCCTTGCCCAGCAAGGTATCATCCACAGCAAGTCCGCAGAAGGAGAAGGCAACGAATGAGGCTTCCTTAATGGAGGAGGAATCAACCTCCTCGCATAAGAGGACACACTCATCATTGACTTGAGCACAAAGCTCCAAGTCCTCCTGAAGTACCTGTGAAGATTCAACCTGCACAGACTCAGATGAAGGAAGGGGATCAAGAAATAAAGAAGACGAAGAACATAAATAAACATCAATCGGGGGAGTGATCCCGGTCTCGCTACCCTCAGGTTGGGAAAGTAAAATAATGTTTGCATTGTCATCAATGCTACAAGAATTGGTGGGATCAACGATGGCCAGGCTTAGGATTTGGACTTCCTCCACCGGTGCTGAGGAAAACTCCTCTTCACCTAGAAGGTTGTCCTCCTCCGTAGGAGTAGGCACAATACTCAGATCAACCGCCTCCTCCTGTGACGCATCATCGACAATGTCGTCAGTGACGAATGCAGTATGCACAACAGGGGGAAGAATAGTGCTCAGATAAAAGTCGAGCACCGATTCCTCACAGCGAATCGAATCCACTAGAGGTGGTGGATGCACATGGAGAATAGGCTCAGCAATGTCGGTGCATAGATCAGTCGCACATCCAGTGACCGTATCCATGCCATTCCCTTCAAGATGTGAAGGTGACAAAGACACATAACCGGATGTTGAAGGTGTGCCGCCAGAGTTAGGAGTTGGGACGATCCGGATATCCGGCTCGTCATCCTCGTCCAATTGGCGAAAATACTCAGCACAGTCCTTCAAGACATGATCAGTGCTCCGACAAAACCGGCACTGCCTAGCGGGCTTCTTTGGCACAGCGGGTGCTGAAGCCGAAAAGAAGTAAGACGGTAAAGGCTCAACAGAGTAGCCATAAGACTTACGCGCACCATATGGAGTACCAGACGAAGTCGGTGCTCTATATGCTGGGCTATAAGAATTATGCCTACTATTCTCCGTAGGGCATTCATCACTAGAGTGGGAGGTAGCTCCACACCAACGGCAACGGAAATTAAGATGTGCCCACATAGTGTGAAGATAATAAGATTCAAAATAAAAATGCTATTGTGCAAAATACTACACCTAACAAAAATTACTAAAGCAACTTAATTAAAACAGGAAAATGGAATAAAAAGAAATAAGACAAAGAAATGCAATTTACAAATGGAAGGGCTTCTCTCTCAGGTTCTCCCTCTCCAGAAAACTCACACGACTGTGTTCCCCGGCAACGGCGCCAAAAATTTGATGCACAAATCTCACACACCGCTATAGGCGGTAGCTTGACTGCGACACGAAACCGCAGTGTACCGATCGTTCAAGTAATATAAAACGAGGAGTAATCCCCGAGTATCGAATCTCAAAGGAACACAGTAAGGTGGAGTTAACGTTCGAGGAAGGACTTGAGATTGAAGTCCTTTGGGTCGGATGGATTGCGGAAACGGGGGTTTTGGATTGTGGAAAAATAAAGAGAAAATGCTATGACTACTCCTATGCAATGCCGCTATGCAATGCTTCGCTTGGCGGGATGGAGACTAGGCAGGCCTTGAGCGCGCTGCGTCGCAAGGGCAAATGGACGAGTAGGCAAGCGGAATCGAACCGTGGAGGCCTTGAGCGCACTGCTTCGTTAGGCGGGATGGAATACACGGGTCGCTATGCCACGCTTCGGTAGGCGGATGGGCGAGTAGGCTAACGGAATGAGGGTCGCCGGCACCTCTTCGACAAGCACGCCACTAGCAATTGCTAGTGCGGCACCGGACACGGTGGTGGAGTGGAAAATGGATGGCGGCGCACCTCATTCACACATATGAATAATATGATTCCATAAACATGAAATAAACATTAATAAACAAGATTCATAGTGTCATCATCTAAATATAGAGATTACAAACAAATACAACCACACAAGTCGAAGAAAGAGGCAAGAGATACGACCGAATCCGGAGTCTCGTTGTAGATTTACGGTAGGAATCGTCGGGTTGTCAATCCACGTCCTAGCTCGGTCCCAACTGCGTCCGGGGTAGAGGAGGGCTGTCACACCTCCCAATTGACCCATCTTCTCCAGCGTTTTACAATCCGGCCACGTCCGATGCGAGGAACTCCTTCCTTGGCGATGAAGATGAGTGTAGAATCTCTTCCTTGAAGCCCTTGGATGATGGAGGAGGCCTAGGGGCGAAAACCTGCGGAAATGGGCGGAACGGAGGAGCTGGGCGGAAAAACGGCGAGCGTCCCCGACCTAATTCGCGAGCAGGATTATATATAGGCGCTGGATTGAACAGCGCGCACGGTCATTGGCGCATGACCAGTGGTCGTGCGCACTAGCATCCTGTGATCGTGCGCCTGCCTGGACGGAGCCTGCAAGGGAAAGAAAATTATAAATTACAATGTTCGCACGACCAGTAGCGCACAACCAGTAGTCGTGCGCGTTATCGTAAGTGGTCGTGCGATAAGGGGAAACAGAACTCAGTTTTCAGGGGTTAAGTGCACACGATCAGTCGCGCACGACCAGTGGTCGTGCGCAGTAGAATCAGTGATCGTGCGCAGTGTTCCTGTACAGATTTGTACCGGGAACACCTGCACGACTCCTGCTCCAGCATACAAAACTAATCAAACCACTGAAAGTGACACTTAACCATGCATGAAAACTAATAATGAAGATAAACAAGAAAAAACACCAAAACGGGCCTAAAGGTGCACTTAGCATGGAGAATCAAATATAAGTGAAAACATGTCTAAAGTGAAGTGCATAGACTAGAAAATCAGCCCAGATGAGTCCATAAATGTGTATATATTTGGGACTCATCAGCAGACGGGTCACACAGTCACCGACTTTCTCGGTGCTCTGCATCTTCGTCACTTCATATTCTTCACGTAGGGACTGCAGATTCACCTTCTTAGCTTTGTCTACCCCTTGCATGGAGCGTTGCAACACCTTCCATTCCTCCTTAGAGGTTCTCGTGTTTGAGATCTTCTCGAAGGTTGCAATATCTACCCCTTGATACAACAAGAACAAAGCCTTCTTATCCTCCTTCCTTGCCTCTCTAAGTGTTGTCTTCTGGGCGTTAGTCAACGTCGCCTCTACTGCAGCAGTGCGCTCCTCATACCCATTCTCAACTATATCCCATAGTTCTTTTGAGGCGAGTAGCACTCGCATCTGTATACTCCAATTACCATAATTTATCTTTGTCAACTTGGGGACTTGCCCTGGCATAGCTCCACCAGTCTCCATCGCTTCTACCACTCAAACCTTCCGAGTCACCGCAAAGGTTTGCAACCTAGCTCTGATACCACTTGTTGGAAGTGTCACGCGCGAGCTCACCACTTCACTCGGCGAGCACCTCTCATACAACACTCCTACTACGCGAGTACACTTCACGGCGAGCACGTGCACCACCGAACACTTCACTTCGGCGAGCACCTACCACTCTCGACGAGCACTCCCCGCTGGTTTGCGAGATGCCCCTTCAACACCCCTACACGAGCAGCTTCCTGCAACACATTGTCGAGCAGAACTTTCCTCACCGGCGAGACACATGCGGCGGACTTCCTGCGAGTGTACAACCCCCATATCCATCGAGAGGGCCAGCGTGAAGGGTCGCCGATGTACAACCCAGATATTCGCCGAGCACTCCCAAGTATCCGGGCGGAGAGGGGGGAGGGGGGTCTCTCCCCTCCCTCTCTCGCCCAGCAAGGTGGCGGGGAGGGGAAGGGGCAGCTCACCCCCCCCCTCTCGCCCAGCAAGGAGGCAGGGAGGGGAAGGGGCAGCTCACCCCCCCCTCTCGCCCAGCAAGGAGGCGGAGAGGGGGAGGGGCAGCTCGCCCCTCGCCCCCCCCCCCCCCCCCCCCCTCTCGCCCAGCGAGGAGGCGGAGAGGGGGAGGGGCAGCTCGCCCCTCGCCCCCCCCCTCTCGCCCAGCGAGGAGGCGGAGAGGGGGAGGGGCAGCTCGCCCCCCCCCCCTCTCGCCCAGCGAGGAGGCGGAGAGGGGGAGGGGCAACTCGCCCCCCCCCCCTCTCGCCCAGCAAGGAGGCGAAGAGGGAGAGGGGCGGCTCGCCCCCCCTCTCGCCCAGTGAGGAGGCCGAGAGGGGGAGGGGCGGCTCGCCCCCCCCCCCCCCCCCCCCCTCTCGCCCAGCGAGGAGGCCGAGAGGGGGAGGGGCGGCTCGCCCCCTCTCGCCCAGCGAGGAGGCCGAGAGGGGGAGGGGCGGCTCGCCCCCCCCCCCCCTTTTCGCCCAGCAAGGAGGCGG
The DNA here is from genome assembly GCA_033032865.1 of Dactylorhiza incarnata. Classification (NCBI taxonomy): domain Eukaryota; kingdom Viridiplantae; phylum Streptophyta; class Magnoliopsida; order Asparagales; family Orchidaceae; genus Dactylorhiza; species Dactylorhiza incarnata. The sequence continues at coordinate 9,720,668 of JAWHQI010000011.1, forward strand.
AGAGGGGGAGGGGCAGCTCGCCCCCCCCCCCCCCCCCCCCCCCCCCTCTCGCCCAGGGTAGGCCCCTTCTCGTCCAGTTCTGGCTATTCGCAGTCCAGTTTTGGCTATTCGCAGTCCAGTGGTCTGCGTTTAGCGCTTCAGAACAGCGGGATTTGGCTATTCGCAGTCCAGTGGTCTGCGTTTAGCGCTTCAGAACAGCGGGATTTGGCTATTTGCAGTCTAGTTTTGGCTATTCGCAGTCCAGATCCAAAAAACCTATAAATAGGACCAAGGGGGCACCATTTGAAGGGATCTCATTCCAAGGCCAGCTCTCTCCCCTCTCTCTCTAACAGATCTCTCCATAGGGGGGAGGAGAGGCTTCAGTGGTGCCCAAGCTTAGTAGTGGCTTGGGAGAGGAAGTTCCAAGGGGACTTCCGGGTACGTGGCGGGACCTCCCCACTAAGTTCTTGGTCCGTTTCCAAGTCCAAGTGCTCTTGTCTAGAGAGTTGGCTCGAGGGAAGTAGGTGTGAGACCACCCCTTTTAGGGACCCCGAACTCCACAGAGACCAAGTCTTGTTCACAAGATCTCGGTTTCAACACATGGTGCGGTGAGCGTGGAGAGTGGTCAGCACAGAAGTTCTTGAACCAAATCTCATGGCAGGAGACCTCGGAGGAGGAGACGATGAGGGGTATCACATCCCAAGTGAGGTGGTAGGAAGGGGAGAGTTCATGACGGCCATCAAGGGAATCATGGAGCTGCTCCAAGGCATCACCAGGGGAGGTGACTGCTCGGCTCCCTCCCCCCAGGCACCGCCTTCTGGGTCGCAAGGAGTGCTCGCCCAGGGGGGGTCAGGAGAGGTTGCCCCAGGGGGTCGGCCAGGCAAGGAGCCGGTGACTGAGAGTGGCGAGCGGGACCTCGCCGGGCGAGTGCTTTTTCCTAGCCCGGTGAGTGGGGTCTCACTTGGAGCAGGAGTCACGCAAGTGGAGCTCGCGAAGCCAGCGAGTGGGGGGTCACCCTTTAGCGAGCTGATCATCTCGGCTCCCATCCCGGAAGGCTTCAAGGAGCCCAACATGACTTTTTATACCGGGAAGGATGATCCCGTCCAGCACCTACAATGGTTCGATGATACCGTCTCCATCAGGCCCATGACGGACGCGTTCAAGTGTCGTCTTTTCGCCACCACCCTGAGAGACAAAGCTAGGGACTGGTTCCACCAGCTCCCGGTTGGCTCCATTTACAGCTTCGAGGACTTAGGCCGAAGCTTCCAGCTACGCTTCTCCACATCCAAGAAGAGGAAGAAGAATGCTGAGTCCATTTTCCTGATCAAGCAGAGGCACGAGGAGACATTGGCCCAGTACATGGACAGATTCCAGGAGGAGATCTTGAACATCCAGGAGGTGCCAGGGTATGCCCTCCAGATGGCTTTCACCGTAGGGATACGAGAGAGCCTCTTCAAGATGCGCCTAACTAGGAAGCCTCCCTTGTCCTTTGAGGACCTGATGGAAAAAGCTGCAAAGGAGATAGCCACCGAGGCGGCGAACCCGGGGCTGGCAAAGAAATTGGCGAAGTTGGTGGAGGCCGAGCCAAGAGAGCAAGGTGGCCTCAGGCAGCAGGAAGGAAGGAGGAGGGAAGAGCAGAGGGGTCAGGGGTACCAAGGACCCCAGGGGGGTCAGGAGCAAGGGAGGGGTCTCGCCCAAGGAGGGGGAAACTTCTACGGAGGCCAAGGGAGGCCCAACCCTCCTCCTTGGAGGCAGGCCCCTAGGCAGCTCCTACCCCCACCAGCTCAAGCTATGGCGATTCGAAGAGGAGGAGTTGAAGCAAGAGACATCCCGGCCCGTAGGAGAAGGGGGGGGAAGGGCGGTGCCATACTGCGACTACCACCAAGCAGAGGGGCATGCAACAACTACCTGCCCAGAATTCTTGGAGGTGAGAGAGGCGAGAGGTCAGGCACAACAGCAGCCGCCGGTGCGGATTGAAGAAGTTCCACCTGGAGCAGTAGTGGACGACGACATCTGCGAGGACCGAACTGACATAGGAGCCAAAGGACGGGTCGCGGTGATCCACGGGGGGGGGGGGGGGGGGGGGGGGGTAGGGATCGAGGCCACTCGTAAGGCAAGCCTCCACGTCGTATTTCGACGCAGCGTCGCTTCAATGTCACAGGACCCACCTCCCGAGGAGAAAATCACTTTCTCAAGCAGGGACATGCCAGATCACGAGGATACATTCTGTGATGCGATAGTCATTCAGACAGCCATCGAAGGTTACACTGTCTCTCGGATCCTCGTTGACAACGGGAGCTCTGTCAACGTCATTTTCAAGAAGGCATTTGATGAGTTGAAGGTGGAGGCAAGGAGGGTGCTGGCCTCAGATGGACCCTTGTTTGGATTCTCCGGAGAAAGGAAAGAGGTAGAGGGTGGAGTTGGACTCCAAGTGACGATGGGGGGAGGTTCAAGGAACTGCCGGTTCGTCATAGTTGACGCTCCTAGAAGTTATAATGCCATCTTCGGAAGACCCCTCATCAGCGCCTTCCGATGCGTATCATCATCCTTCCACCAGTGCCTCAAGTTCAACACTGGAGGAATCCAAGTCAGGATCCGCGGAGACCCCAGGATGGCGAGGCACTGCTACGTCACAGCCGTCAACATCATCTCTTGGCAAGCAGGGGCGGAGGAGATGGAGAAGATCATGGAGAGCATGAGCAGGATGGGAGTGGCAGGAGAAGCAGAGGAATGATCATCTCGCGCAAGCAGCCTGAGAAGCGAGTGCCAGGGGGGGGGGGGGGTATGTTGTGTTTATGTTGTGTTTTTTGTTTTTTGTTGTCTTCCTTTGTAACAAGCTCTACCCCTCGCTGGTTAGGCCAGGAGGTTTTTGACAAGGGAAATCCCTCCATTAGATGGATGAGTTATTTTGCTTATATGATGAGTAAGTTGTTGCCGAGATGTCCTCCTCACTCCAGGCTCTCACTAGCTGGGTGGGTCGAATGATCCTCAGATGGGTAAGTTCAACACCGAGATGTCCTCCTCACTCCAGGCTCTCACTAGCTGGGTGGGTCGAATGATCCTCGGAAGGGAGAGCTTGCCACCGAGATGTCCTCCTCACTCCAGGCTCTCACTAGCTGGGTGGGTCGAATGATCCTCGGAAGGGAGAGCTTGCCACCGAGATGTCCTCCTCACTCCAGGCTATCGCTAGCTGGGTGGGTCGAATGATCCTCGGATGGGTAAGTTCAACACCGAGATGTCCTCCTCACTCCAGGCTCTCACTAGCTGGGTGGGTCGAATGATCCTCGGATGGGTAAGTTCAACACCGAGATGTCCTCCTCACTCCAGGCTCTCACTAGCAGGGTGGGTCGAATGATCCTCGGAAGAGAGAGCTTGCCACCGAGATGTCCTCCTCACTCCAGGCTATCGCTAGCTGGGTGGGTCGAATGATCCTCGGATGGGTAAGTTCAACACCGAGATGTCCTCCTCACTCCAGTCTCTCACTAGCTGGGTGGGTCGAATGATCCTCGGATGGGTAAGTTCAACACCGAGATGTCCTCCTCACTCCAAGCTCTCACTAGCTGGGTGGGTCGAATGATCCTCGGAAGGGAGAGCTTGCCACCGAGATGTCCTCCTCACTCCAGGCTCTCACTAGCTGGGTGGGTCGAATGATCCCCGGAAGGGAGAGCTTGCCACCGAGATGTCCTCCTCACTCCAGGCTCTCACTAGCAGGGTGGGTCGAATGATCCTCGGAAGAGAGAGCTTGCCACCGAGATGTCCTCCTCACTCCAGGCTATCGCTAGCTGGGTGGGTCGAATGATCCTCGGATGGGTAAGTTCAACACCGAGATGTCCTCCTCACTCCAGGCTCTCACTAGCTGGGTGGGTCGAATGATCCTCGGAAGGAAGAGCTCGCCATCGAGATGTCCTCCTCACTCCAGGCTCTCACTAGCTGGGTGGGTCGAATGTGCCTCGGGGGCGAGGTCCTGCCCCCCTCGATGGATATTTGGGCTTGGACTTTTTTCTTTCCGAGGTTGTGCCAACCTCGCAAAGAGCGGGGATTGTGTACAACCCCCATATCCATCGAGAGGACCAGCGTGAAGGGTCGCCGATGTACAACCCAGATATTCGCCGAGCACTCCCAAGTATCCGGGCGGAGAGGGGGGAGGGGGGTCTCGCCCCTCCCTCTCTCGCCCAGCAAGGAGGCGGGGAGGGGAAGGGGCAGCTCACCCCCCCCCCCCCTCTCGCCCAGCAAGGAGGCGGGGAGGGGAAGGGGCAGCTCACCCCCCCCCCCCCCCTCTCGCCCAGCAAGGAGGCAGAGAGGGGGAGGGGCAGCTCGCCCCTCCTCTCGCCCAGCGAGGAGGCGGAGAGGGGGAGGGGCAGCTCGCCCCTCGCCCCCCCTCTCGCCCAGCGAGGAGGCGGAGAGGGGGAGGGGCAGCTCGCCCCCCCCCCCTCTCGCCCAGCAAGGAGGCGAAGAGGGAGAGGGGCGGCTCGCCCCCCCCTCTCGCCCAGCGAGGAGGCCGAGAGGGGGAGGGGCGGCTCGCCCCCCCCCCCCCCCCCCCCCCCCCCTCTCGCCCAGCGAGGAGGCCGAGAGGGGGAGGGGCGGCTCGCCCCCCTTCTCGCCCAGTGAGGAGGCCGAGAGGGGGAGGGGCGGCTCGCCCCCCCTCTCGCCCAGCGAGGAGGCCGAGAGGGGGAGGTGCGGCTCGCCCCCCCCCCCCCCCCCCTTTTCGCCCAGCAAGGAGGCGGAGAGGGGGTGGGGCAGCTCGCCCCCCCCCCCCCCCCCCCCCCCCCCCCCCCCCCCCCCCCCCCCCCCCCCCCCCCCCCCCCCCTCTCGCCCAGGGTAGGCCCCTTCTCGTCCAGTTCTGGCTATTCGCAGTCCAGTTTTGGCTATTCGCAGTCCAGTGATCTGCGTTTAGCGCTTCAGAACAGCGGGATTTGGCTATTCGCAGTCCAGTTTTGGCTATTCGCAGTCCAGTGGTCTGCGTTTAGCGCTTCAGAACAGCGGGATTTGTCTATTTGCAGTCCAGTTTTGGCTATTCGCAGTCCAGATCCAAAAAACCTATAAATAGGACCAAGGGGGCACCATTTGAAGGGATCTCATTCCAAGGCCAGCTCTATCCCCTCTCTCTCTCTCTAACAGATCTCTCCATAGGGGGGAGGAGAGGCTTCAGTGGTGCCCAAGCTTAGTAGTGGCTTGGGAGGGGAAGTTCCAAGGGGACTTCCGGGTACGTGGCGGGACCTCCCCACTAAGTTCTTGGTCCGTTTCCAAGTCCAAGTGCTCTTGTCTAGAGAGTTGGCTCGAGGGAAGTAGGTGTGAGACCACCCCTTTTAGGGACCCCGAACTCCATAGAGACCAAGTCTTGTTCACAAGATCTCGGTTTCAACAGCGAGCACTTCACACCGACGAGATGCACCCCACTCACACACACCCACCGTTGGCGATCTCCTGTAGGCGAGTGCGAGCTGGCTGGCTCCTCCCTTCCTCATCGGCGAGCTAGCAGGCTGCACCGGCAAGGGCTGGCGAGATGGGGCGGCGAGAGGGGAATAATTATTCCGCGGGAGGTGTGGCTGGCGAGAGGGAGATTATTCCTGCGGGAATAATCTTTTATCTCTCTCTCTACACTCCCTCTCTCTCTCTCTAAACCTGTCGAAAGAAAATTTTTCCAAACTTTCTGCCTTTTTTTTATTCACATTCAAAGCCTATTTATAGGCAAACAAAACAAGTCTTCTCTCTCCCCAATAAATGCCACATTCTCTCTCCTCTTTTTCAAAAATAAAATACATATATAAAAAAAACACATTTAAAGGTTGACCTGGTCAACGAAATGAAAACCAACAAACTCCCCCTCAAACTTGGCAGCACATGCTGAGTTTGCCTTTGAGCTTCGCAAACGTCTCTGCCTTCAGCGCCTTGGTGAAAATATCCGCGACCTGCTCTCCGGTGGGGCAATACACAACTTCCACGGTCTTCAGCTCCACCTGCTCACGAAGGAAATGATACCTTGTCTCTATGTGCTTGCTTCTTCCATGCAGCACCGGGTTCTTCGCGAGCTGGATGGCCGACATGTTATCCACTAACACTGTCGTAGGCCCTTCCTGTCCATGATGCAACTCCTCCAATAACTTCCTTAGCCAGATGGCTTGGCAAGTACATGCTGCAGCTGCGATGTACTCTGCCTCACATGAAGATAAGGCTATCGTAGCCTGCTTCTTTGAACTCCATGAGAACGCCGCGGTCCCCATGTGAAATTCATATCCGGAAGTGCTCTTCCGGTCATTCACATCACCACCATAGTCGTTATCCGAGTAGCCGACTAACTTCAACTCTCCCGCAGATGAGTACTTCAGGCCATGGTCCCTTGTCCCGTTCACATATCTTAGGATCCTCTTCGCTGCAGTGAAGTGGTCCTGCTTGGGCTCTTCCATGTACCTGCTTACTACCCCAACCGCATACATGATGTCAGGTCTGGTGAAAGTCAAGTACCTTAGACTCCCAACCAAACTCTTGAACATCGTTGGGTCCACAACTTCTTCCTCCGAATCCTTCCTCAACTTTGTTCCGGGATCAGCAGGAGTGGAGATAGCCTTGCTATTCTCCATCCTGAACTTCTTCAAGATCTCCTCCGCGTACTTCTTCTGCGAGATGAAGATCCCATCTCCTCTCTGCTGCACCTCCACGCCTAAGAAGTAGTTGAGTTCTCCCAAGCCAGTCATCTCGAACTCTTTCTTCATCACCCTCTTGAACTCCTCAAACATAGTTGGGTTGTTCCCGGTGAATATCATGTCGTCGACGTACAAGCATAGGATCATGATATCATCGTTCTTCTCGACCTTCATGTAGAGGGCATACTCATAGGGGCACTTCACATAGCCATGCTTCTGGAGGAAAGCATCTATCCTCCCATTCCAAGCTCTTGCTCCTTGCTTCAGGTCGTACAGGGCTTTGTCTAGCTTGCACACCTTCCTCTCCTGGCCTTTCACCACATACCCCGGAGGCTGCTCGATGTACACATCCTCCTCCAGGTAGCCATTGAGGTATGCTGACACCGCATCCATCTGCATGATAGTCCACCCATAATGAGCTATCAGTGCGATGATCAACCTGATGGTGTCAATCCTCGTCACTGGGGCATAGACCTCGTCATAGTCCACTCCTTGGACTTGTCTGTAGCCCTTCACGACGAGTCTCGCCTTGTACTTCTCCACAGCTTCATCTTTGTTCTTCTTCATCTTGTAGACCCACTTCACCCCGAGGGGTTTGTGGCCTGCGGGTGGATCGACCAACTTCCAGGTTTCATTCTTCTTTATGGAAGCCATCTCAGCATCCATCGCCATCCTCCAAGATTTCTCCTGGGCAGCTTCGTCGTAGGAGTGCGGCTCGCAATCTGCCAACAAACAATATAAAGAAAAATTGTTAAGTGTTGGTGTCGTCTCCTCGTAGATCTCCTTCATCCTCCTCATCCTAGGTTGAGGACGATCATCCTTGCTTCCACTAGTGCTTGCTCCACTAGTACTTCCTCCACTTGAGTTGGGAGTGCAAGCTCCCCCTGAATGTCCGCTAGGTGGTGATGGTGGCTCAGCCCCACCATCCTCAGCTCCTGCTTCTTGACCACCTTCCTCCTCATCTTCAAAGAACATCCCTTTCTTGCTCCTTGTCTCCTCATCTCAGCTCCAGCAGTTGTCTTCTTCAAACACCACGTCCCTCGAGACTATGGCCTTCTCCGTCATCGGGTTGTATAACTTGTAAGCCTTGCTCTCCGGAGCGTAGCCCACAAAGATGCACTTCTCGCTCCTATCATCGAGCTTCTTCCTTCTCTGGTCCGGGACGTGAGCATGAGCTACACACCCAAAGACCCTCAAGTGCTTCACGCTTGGCTTCCAACCACTCCAGACCTCAAACGGGGTCATGAACTTCACACTCTTCGTGGGGCATCTGTTCAGTAGATACACCGCACACTGTACTGCCTCCGCCCAGAACATCTTTGGCAACCCCTTGCCCTTTACCATACTCCTCGCCATGTTCATGATGGTGAGATTCTTCCTTTCCGTAACTCCTTCCTTGGCGATGAAGATGAGTGTAGAATCTCTTCCTTGAAGCCCTTGGATGATGGAGGAGGCCTAGGGGCGAAAACCTGCGGAAATGGGCGGAACGGAGGAGCTGGGCGGAAAAACGGCGAGCGTCCCCGACCTAATTCGCGAGCAGGATTATATATAGGCGCTGGATTGAACAGCGCGCACGGTCATTGGCGCATGACCAGTGGTCGTGCGCACTAGCATCCTGTGATCGTGCGCCTGCCTGGACGGAGCCTGCAAGGGAAAGAAAATTATAAATTACAATGTTCGCACGACCAGTAGCGCACGACCAGTGGTCGTGCGCGTTATCGTAAGTGGTCGTGCGATAAGGGGAAACAGAACTCAGTTTTCAGGGGTTAAGTGCACACGATCAGTCGCGCACGACCAGTGGTCGTGCGCAGTAGAATCAGTGATCGTGCGCAGTGTTCCTGTACAGATTTGTACCGGGAACACCTGCACGACTCCTGCTCCAGCATACAAAACTAATCAAACCACTGAAAGTGACACTTAACCATGCATGAAAACTAATAATGAAGATAAACAAGAAAAAACACCAAAACGGGCCTAAAGGTGCACTTAGCATGGAGAATCAAATATAAGTGAAAACATGTCTAAAGTGAAGTGCATAGACTAGAAAATCAGCCCAGATGAGTCCATAAATGTGTATATATTTGGGACTCATCAGCAGACGGGTCACACAGTCACCGACTTTCTCGGTGCTCTGCATCTTCGTCACTTCATATTCTTCACGTAGGGACTGCAGATTCACCTTCTTAGCTTTGTCTACCCCTTGCATGGAGCGTTGCAACACCTTCCATTCCTCCTTAGAGGTTCTCGTGTTTGAGATCTTCTCGAAGGTTGCAATATCTACCCCTTGATACAACAAGAACAAAGCCTTCTTATCCTCCTTCCTTGCCTCTCTAAGTGTTGTCTTCTGGGCGTTAGTCAACGTCGCCTCTACTGCAGCAGTGCGCTCCTCATACCCATTCTCAACTATATCCCATAGTTCTTTTGAGGCGAGTAGCACTCGCATCTGTATACTCCAATTACCATAATTTATCTTTGTCAACTTGGGGACTTGCCCTGGCATAGCTCCACCAGTCTCCATCGCTTCTACCACTCAAACCTTCCGAGTCACCGCAAAGGTTTGCAACCTAGCTCTGATACCACTTGTTGGAAGCGTCACGCGCGAGCTCACCACCTCACTCGGCGAGCACCTCTCATACAACACTCCTACTTCGCGAGTACACTTCACGGCGAGCACGTGCACCACCGAACACTTCACTTCGGCGAGCACCTACCACTCTTGACGAGCACTCCCCGCTGGTTTGCGAGATGCCCCTTCAACACCCCTACACGAGCAGCTCCCTACAACACACTGCCGAGCAGAACTTTCCACACCGGCGAGACACAGGCGGCGGACTTCCTGCGAGCACTTCACACCGACGAGATGCACCCCACTCACACACACCCAGCGTTGGCGATCTCTTGTAGGCGAGTGCGAGCTGGCTGGCTCCTCCCTTCCTCAGCGGCGAGCTAGCAGGCTGCACTGGCAAGGGCTGGCGAGATAGGGCGGCGAGAGGGGAATAATTATTCCGCGGGAGGTGTGGCTGGCGAGAGGGAGATTATTCCCGGAATAATTTTTTATCTCTCTCTCTCTACACTCCCTCTCTCTCTCTCTCTCTCTAAACCTGCCGAAAGAAAATTTTTCCAAACTTTCTCCCTTTTTTTTTATTCACATTCAAAGCCTATTTATAGGCAAACAAAACAAGTCTTCTCTCTCCCCAATAAATGCCACATTCTCTCTCCTCTTTTTCAAAAATAAAATACATATATAAAAAAACACATTTAAAGGTTGACCTGGTCAACCAAATCAAAACCAACAAAGCCAAGCACATAACATAGGCCATCGGTTGCCATCACTTTATAAATAAAATAATTTCATTTTTGAGTGCTTGGCAAAATAATTACCTTTAATTTGATCTCCCATCATCCCCGCCAATGCATATAGGAGCTTCTTTAAAAGTTAATTTTGCAAAATCCTTGACCTGCATGTGTATTCAATCAATCAGATCATAGGAAGAAGTGATGACTTCAGTAGAATTAAAAGTTTAGATATAAACCTCCTCAGTTTGTGTAGCGGTAAATAAAGCTGTCTGACGTTCCTGCCAAATCAGCCCAACAATGACAAGTAAATCAACAAAGAACTGAGCAGCACTGGTGCGAATCGAAGGGCGAGCTCCATAGGTGCTGTAAATCAACACCAAATCAGCCCAGCAATGACAAGTAGCAGCAGAGTTCTCCCATCATCTATTTAAATACTATTCTCCCATCCCCAAAAATGTGAGAGCTTCAAATGAGGAAGAAGTAGATTAATGGCCATCCAACAGCTGGAGTGATTCCTTGAGCAGCTTCTGTGCCTCCTCCCTCCTCCTGAACAGGAAAAGTCCAACAGTCTCTAAATTATCAGTAAGACCTCTACAACTCTCAACACCCCACACTCCTTATTAAATGCTTACTAAGGCTCCGTTGGGCGCCGCATTTTTGCTCCGGTCATAGAATGTATGTTTGACATGACAACGGGCCACCAAGAAAGGAAAATAAAAATAAAAAGTGGATGAAGTTCCTCAAGTGAGGTAGGACGTTCACGAACGATGGTAACTGATTGAGGAAAATCAACCATCCAAACTAGGTTAAGATGTTAGAAATTTTCCATTAGGTGGACTCAATTCATCGAGACGTCCCGATAAAGTCGTGCGCGAAAAATAGAGTCTATTCGGACTCCTACGAGCATGCGTTAATTTAGTCGCGCAAACGATCGAAGCCTTTGATAGGTGGGCCAGATCGTCTCGTAACTTCAGTCGCGAACTCGGTCTCACCCTAGGCACGAAATTCGGCATTTATTTTGGCATAATATGAAATCCTACTTAATTTTATCGGTTTCATATTCTTAATCAATTTTGAAGTTAATGGGATTAATTTACCCATTATTTTTGTAACTCCAAAATAGGTTTGCCTATTAAAACCTAAAATTGTTGTATGCCAAGTATGCTACTTCAGTTTTTGCCGAGCCGTGAACTAGGGGCTGAAAACCCGAGCTCTCTCCCTCTTCTTCATCGTGAAACTGCCGCCGCCATTTTCTTTTTCCTCTCCTCGATTCAGTCTCGGAGGAAGTTCCTCAGCCGGCATCTTGTCGCTACTCCTGACGCCGCCGGCACTCACTTCAGGTTTTGGCGAAACAGTCACTTCTCCCATCGCCGAGGAGAGATCGATCCCCTTTATTCAGCTTGGTGTTTTTCCTGCATATTAAGCAGATCGACAATGCTCCACCTCCAGATCTGAAGAAAACGATAAGTCCTAGATCCATCTTCTGGGCATTTTCCTTGTGCTGTTCCTGTTCGCCTAAAGAAGGAAAGGTGAACAGGGGTTTTTCGTAATGATCGGGTGTGAGAAGATATAGAGATCCAAAGCAACCCGGACTTTCAGTCTACACCAGCAATTATCCTTTTGATTAGAAATCAAAGGGAGATCAAACAATTTTATCTTGGTGGACCTCTTTTGCACGGAGCCAAGAGCCAAGGTATTATTTATCTCATACCTTTTGTGCGATCTACTAATTCATTCAGGTATTCATTTTATAAGCAATATCAAACATACAGTTTTTCATTAATTCATATATTTATGGCTGAATTAATATGAATACTTGCAGATCCATGTTCTTGGTTTTAGAATTCATGAGTATTATGTTATGATAGTCTAAGATCGGCATAAGTTTCTGCGACCTAGATTCTCGTTGATTATTTGATTTACTTTCATATTGTGTAATCAATACATAGGTGCAATATTTGCACTAATGAAGCACAAGCCTGAAGCTAAGAACGGTATTCATTAATGCTTCCGCACTTTAGTGTTGTTTCCGTTCTTTTCAGTCTTATGTTTTGGTGTGCTCAATTAGAAAATTATTGATCCTGCATTTAAACTCCAAAGGAGATTAGTAGATTTTGAATAAGTACGATCCTGCCTTTCCTAGTCTCCGCTACATTCAGTATATGTGTCGTCATAAATTTTTGATAACACAATTAGGCGTAGCGACACTATATTTTATTAACATAAGAAAGAGCAGTAGAAAAGGAAAAGAGATACCTCAAATGGGAGGTGGAGGGTGGAGGGTGCTTGCGTAAACATAGAGCCTGCTGGTGCTGGAGAAGATGATGAGGCCGACCTCTGCGTCCCAAAGGATGGCGAGTTCCTTGGCCTTCTTCAGCAGCCCATTCCGCCTCTTCGAGAACAGCGGACGAGAACTAAACGCATCTAATATGGTTATACTGCATTAGCAGCGTTTTAATATAGCAAACGTCGCAAAATACAAATAAATATAGCGACGTTTTTAAAAGCGTCGCAAAAAAAACACCCCTATAAGTCTAATTTGTTGTAGTGTGCAACATATTTTGCAAATCTAGAAAGATAAAGTAGAAGAAGGAAGAGAAAGTAGAAGAAGCATAAGTTCTCTACATCCAAGTCACTATCCATCCAAAATTATTTAATATCCAGACAATGGTACTGATCACTGATCATGAAGCCACATAAACCTTGAAACACAAGAAATTCCAATAGTTGAATGCGGAGTAAACCAAAATAATGTTAGATTGCATAATGTCAAGTAGACCAAAAAAAACTATGAAAAGGTGATGAAATGGTAGAATGCATAATTTCAAGTAGACCAAAATAATGTTTGAAAAAAAGTACTGCACGCAATTAGGGAAGTGAGCAAATTTTAAATATGTCAATAATCAATAATGATGGTGAAAATTAAGTTGAAGATGACGTCATCGTCATAACTAGCCAAAGATCCTCTAGCTAGCGTTGTCCATCTGATCCTCTAGTTCTCTTCGTTCTATGAGGGCCATCATTCGTGCCTCCATTTGCTCCATGCGTGCCTCTCTTTGAGTCATTCTTTCCTCCATTTCTTGAATATGTGTAGTCATCTCTGCTTTTACTTCAGCTCGTATTTGTGCTCGGAGACGTTGTCCATTAGTACTTTCACGGTCCAAAGGTTTTGGTCCTGGCCCCATTCCAGGAATATAACCTGATCGTTTACCAAGTACTATTGTGTAGGCTTCTTCCGTAATCAATTTGTCTTCTCCTTTGTCTCTTTTTTGTTCCTCATGAAGTTCCAAAAGTTTATTATATACCTCCTCTGCAGCTTCATCCGTCCACTGATTTTGTTTCCCCTTTCTAGTTTTCTCCCACAATCGTACGTATATAGGCAATTGTTGTTCTTCATGCGCAACTTGTTTCTACATTTAGAAACCAAATGGACATAAATTGAAGTATAATGACTATTTGTAAACAATATCATAATTATATAAATCTTTAAAATCTTACTAGTTCATGTACTGTTCGCGCTATAGACTTTGTGCCAACATGAGATTTTATTTTTTGTTGGATCCTATTTTTTTTGTTCACATCACTAATCTTCTGCAAAGAGTAAATAAGAAATAAACATGTTAGGAATTTTTAATTCAACAAACTAATTTGTAGATACCAATCAGAAAACTTAATGTTTATGTTTTCTATACCTTGAACCTGGCGCTGCCCCAATAACCAATTAGCCAACTCCATTGGTCAGGATTGATTTCTTTAGGGCAATGATCACGTCTTTGTGCATCAGTACTCCATTTTAAATAATGATCGCTATGCAAACGAGCACGCCAAACATTATAGATTCGACGAAGTGAAGATATAAGGTCATCGATGACATGATTCTCATTGGGAAGACTGAATTCAGACTAAAAAAACATAATAAAAACTAAAATATGAATTCATAAAAGAAAACATCATGTTCAATTCATATTATTGATTGCAACAATTTCATTACTTACATAGATAATATCAACTATTTTATCGATTATATCAACTGAAATATGGGCCCATTTCTCCACATTCAATGGAGCATATAGCCTTACAATGCGCTCACTCCTTGTGATAAGCTCTTGAGATCTTTCACCAACTATTCTGCGAAGGTCCGCGGGAACCTGAACTTCTACCTTTTCCATACAATGATATTTTTCTCTTAGACCATCCAATCCCAGTGGTCGGACCACGCGTTCTTTTCTTAATTTCACATGTACCTATTGATTTACATTGCAATGTCAAAACATTTAAAAATCAGTGACCCTAAATAAATAAAAAAGTAAGTTGTAGTATCGATATTACCATGCCTGAGTTTTGTTGGATCTGAACATACACGATCAGCATCAAGCTCGACACGATCAAGATCATGCCCAGTCTCATTTGCATTCCCCTCTTCATTTATCAAATTTCGATCCAACGGAAGTGATGAATGTGGGTGTATTGGTGGCTGATGGTAGGATGTAATACTTGTAGGTTGTGTTGCTCTTTCTTTTATAGATTGCTTTGCACCTAATTTGATAGTTTGATGCGCTTTATATTTTATATGTTTACTTGTTTTATCATTTTTATCATCCTGATGATTAAATGAACTAGCGAAAGAACAAATACGTGCTGCAGTGGTTCGTGGGTGAAATTTGGATGAGTTAGTTTGCCAATCAAGTGTATTATGTCTTTCTACGTGAGAATCTTTAACTTTAGCGATAATCTTTGTCTTCTCTGCCATATTTTCTTCTTAACTACCTGAAAAAGATATGATATTAAAAAAAATTAAACTAAAACACATGATTAACAACAATGGAATGAAGAAAATTTCATACTTTTTGATTAACATAAATAAATATGAAAAAGAACAGAGTTGCACACATAAAAAAGCACATATATATTTGACTTAAAAAATTTACAAACCTCTCCTTAGACATCTATAGTATCATCCTCAGAGTTATCTATAGTATCATCATCGATGTCTTCTTCGTTCAAGCCTCTACTTAGACATGATTGATCTCTTTTCTTAATTGTTATGGCTTCAACATCAGTTCTTTGCAATAAAAGTTCTGTGTCATCATCATATATGGCAATATCAGGTAATGGGCTAAACCCAACATTTATATCATTCAAATGAATTTCTTCTTCATTAAAGTCTTCATTGTCTTTGGGAGGAACATCAAAAAAGTGACGAGGCGTTGTCTTTAATACCAATCTCCAATCTTTATTTTTGTTATCGGCTACATAATATACTTGTTCAACTTGACAAGCTAAGACATAAGGTTCATTGCTTCTCAAATTGTGTTTTACATTAACTGAAATAATTCCATTTAATTCCTTCTTGTAGCCTTTGCCCTCATGGTACGTATCCCGCCACTCACATTTAAATAGAACAATTTTGCGTTCAACACCATAATCCAATTGAATAATGTCTCTTAGAACTCCATAATATTCTCTGCCACCTGATTGTTCATCACCCTTTACAATGATTCCACAGTTTTGAGTCTTACGCCTAATTTCACGATCATAAGTATGAAACCTGAAGCCATTAACAATGTAACCAGTAAAATGTGTCGCCCTTTCCTTGGACCACGTGCAAACTGTAAAAATTCCGCGTTAACTCTTAGATCCCCTTCATAGTACAACTTTGATGTCTGTTGAATAATGAGCATGTTAAATTAAAATATAATAAAAATAACTCCATAATACATAAAATAAATTATATTATACTACTAATTTACCCGTAATTCAAACCATTTAACAAAGGTGGACTCATGTCTTCTTTCAACATCTTTAGAAGATACTTGCTTAAGTTTCCTTTGATGCTCCCTATAAATGAAAATGATCAGCGATATAATTGTATTACAATTTCTTAATATGTATTTAGGGAACAAAGCTGTGAGACTTACTTTATAAATGATTCCACTTCCGGAATATTTCTTAATATGTACAATTGAGCACGATGCCAATCTTCATATGTGAGATTATTTTCAAATTCTTTGCCAAGTGACCTCCCTGACTTTTGAAAAATGGATAATCTTGAATCTTGTACGTCATTTCCTTCATCATTTCTAGTTGGACGATTCAATTTTGTCTCAATTTTACCCATGTATCTTGAACAAAATGTCAAGCACTCATGTACTAGGTAACCATTTGTCATTGAACCTTTTGGGCGTGCTTTATTTCTTACTAATGATTTAAGCGTCCGTAAATATCTATATTACAAAATTCAAGGATTATATAAGAATGTGTTAAAGCAACAAAATAAATCTAAAAGGAAAAATAATGCATACCTCTCAATTGGGTACATCCATCGATAATGAATCAGACCAGCAATTTTGGCTTCTCGTGCAAGATGAAATGGCAAATGCATCATGATTGTGAAAAAAGAAGGGGGAAATATTTTCTCCAGTTTGCAAAGTATGATTGGAATATTACTCTCAAGTCTATCCAACACTTCAATAGTTAATGTCTTAGAGCCCAACTCCTTGAAAAATAGACTCAATTCAACTAGCGGATCATAAACCTCTTTTCGAACAATGCCGCGAAAAGCTGGAGCAAGTTGATCTTGCATAAAAACATGACAATCATGAGCCTTCATTCTTGAAACCTTACCTTCCTTAGAATTTACACATCTTCTTATGTTAGATGAATAACCATCTAGAACTTTTATATTCTCTAAGAAATGACATACTGCTCTTCGCTCAGCTAGCGTTAAAGTATAACAGGCTTGCGGCATTATATAATAACCATCTTTCTCTATCGGATGTAATTCTGCTTTCAAACCCATTTCCTTTAGGTCTAATCTAGCTGACAAATCATCTTTTGTTTTCCCGTCAATATTCAACATTGTTCCCAATATATTTTCAGTAATATTTTTTAAAATATGCATGTAATCTAAACAATGTCGTATCTCAAGTGTTCTCCAATATGGTAACTGGAAGAAAATACTCAACTTCTTCCAATTATAAGGTAGAGATACTTCATCCCGCTTTCTTTTTTTCTGATGCTTTCCAAATATCACATTGTCGCATCCTTTTAATTGTTCTAAAATCTCATCCCCTGATAAGTCCTTTGGCGCAGAACGAGTTTCTATGGTTCCATCAAAAGACTTCTTATCTTTACGCTATATATGGCCTGGATCCAAGAAACGTCTGTTTCCCATGTAGCTCATCTTAAAACCATTCTTCAATCGACAAGACCAAGTATCCTTGTTGCAACAAGGACATGCTAGCTTACCTTTAGTGCTCCATCCTGATAGGTTCGCATAAGCAGGAAAATCATTTATTGTCCACAGCAAAGCAGCACGCATATTAAAATTGGACTTTCCATAAGCATCGTAAGTACAAACCCCAACTTCCCATAAATGTTTAAACTCATCAATCAAAGGCTGTAAATACACATCCATATCATTCCCAGGTTGTCCTGGACCAGGAATAATCAAGGATATTATAAAATTAGGTGTTTTCATGCACATCCATGGTGGCATATTATATGAGACTAAAACAACTGGCCATACACTATAATTTGTGCTCATAAGACCAAAAGGATTAAACCCATCGCTTGCTAAACCAAGCCTAACATTCTGTGTGTCCGATGAAACTTCTTGGTGTTTTCTATCAAATGATTTCCAAGCAAATGCGTCAGCTGGATGTCTCAACTTACCATCATCGCACCGCTTTTCTTTATGCCACCTCATCTCCTTGGCTGTTCTAGAGCACATATACAACCTTTGAAGTCTAGGTATCAAAGGAAAGTGTCTCAATATCTTGTTTGGTATTTTTTTACTCTTTTTTGAAAGCAAATTACTTTTTGTATTATCGGTGTCCTTGCTTGATTGCCACCTGGATGTGCCACAAGTGGGACAACTTATGTAATCTGCAAATTTATCGCGGTAGAGAATGCAATCGTTCAAGCAAGCATCTATCTTCTTGCACCCCATTCCAAGCTCTTGCATGTAGTTTTTAGCTTCATAGAAGCTACTTGGGAGTGTTTCGCTAAAAGGGATTGCCCTTTTTAATACTTTAAGCAATTCAGTAAAAGATCGATCTGTCCATCCATAATCAGTTTTAAGTGTCAACAAAGTAATTAGAAATTGAAATTTTGAAAATTCTTTGCAACCGGGATATAATTCCTTTTCAGCATCATTCAGCAAATCATAAAATTTTCTAGCTGCTTCATTTGGGTTATCATTATTACATTCTTCTGCAATCTCATTCATATTATTATAACCAGTATTAAAATCTTCCAACATAGCTTGCATATCATCATGCTCTGAAATCTCCTCTTCATCCTCACCAAGAATTGAACTGCTGCTAGCATAAGCCGAGTTAATGTAATAATCTTCACCGTGACAGGACCACCATTTATAAGACCTAATAATTCCATTCATAATGAGGTGCCCAAACACAATATCTCGAGTGTGGAAAAAAATATTTCCACATTTACAACAAGGACAACGAATATTATTTCCCCTAGCAGAATGTGTAAAAGCAAAATCAAGGAATTCATTCACTCCATTGATGTATGTTGGTTGTCGTCGATCATTGAGATCCATCCAACTCTTATCCATTGCACTGTAAGATTAGAGGAGAGAAAGCGAAAATTAGAATTTTAAGTCATTTTTATATATTTTTAAATTGCACCCTTGAAATTATTTTAACCATGGAATATTACAATTTAAAACAAGTAAAATCAAATCAATCTGACTGAGTTACCTTACCTACCTAATGAATCTATTTGAACTTTATAAACTAATAAAACATTATTAACCATTTCAAATTCTAATAAATTTCACATTAATAGTACAGGTAAAAATTATTTGAAAAAATTATATGTATTGAAGTTATAAAAAAAATAAAGCACCAGTCGAGATTACATGTTTTATTATATGTATTATTTTATAAAGCCGCAAAGTTGTAGGGTTTGGAGGGAAGATAATATAAGAGTGACAAAATCCCTCTTCAAGGGGACTTGTATAACAACTTGGACTGATTCTAAATTATATTAATACATGTAATAGAATGCATTCATTAACTGTAGGCTCGCCATCTTGGCATTATTTACAGCAAGAACAACTAAAAGGGGGGATAATAATAAAAATAATACATAATTTGAACCCTAATGCATTATTTACAGCAATACTAATAATCAAAAGCCTGCTTCTTTAAACATGCAGAAAGAGGAATTTACATGAACCCCCCTATATATTTAGAATATATAAAACACAAGCATCCTAAGCACACAAATATATTCACATACCTCTCTAATATCTCCTTCCAAATTTAGGCATAAGTAAAAAAACAAATGGGGAAGAACATAAAATTTGAAATCAAAACACCATTAAAAAGCACCAGTCGAGATTACCTGTTTACTGGCGAGGACGAATGGTCCGATTAGAGAAAGATAAGAAAGAGGTGAGCCGCGAAATGTCAATCCCAGGCAAGAAAACGCACAGGCGGGAGGCGGCACAGAGGGAAATTAGGGCAGGCGGGAGGCGGCACAGTAGAGGAAATCTCAAATCACGAACTTAGGGCTCGAACGCGCTGTCGTCGAGAGGGATCGCAGAACTTAGGGCTGGATAGGCGAACTTACGGATCGAGCGGAGGTATTGCAGAAGGATATCAGAAGGGGGTTGCCGTCGAGAGGTATTGCAGAAGGATCGCAGAAGGGGGTTGCCGTCGAGAGGGAACGCAGAAGGGATATCAAATGGCGAACTTAGGGCTCGAACGTGAAAAATAAAATGGCGTGCGGTTATGAAATAGGCGCTGTCTCAAATTATTTTTTAATTATAACTTAGTCTTTTTTCTTGTGACTAATATATTTCGTCACTAAATAGTTCTATTTAGTGACGAAATATCGTTTTGTTACTAAAAAACTAATTTTTTGTGACGTAATATTATTTTGGTCACTAAAAAAAATATTTTTAGTGACCAAATATTTATTTTCGTCACTAATTAATCAGAAGTCATCATTTAGTGACCAACCCCTAATTTCGTTACAAAAAATATATTTTTAGTGACGAAAAATATTTCGTCACTAAAAGCTTGTTTTCTTGTAGTGCTTATTTTTTGTTAGTAAATTTAAATTTGCTTGTGTCCACTTATTTCGCTTCCAACAGTGTGTCCGCTAAAAAATCATAGTAATTCACAATGCTATCATCCGACCAAATTCTATTAAGCATGACACCAAAAAACTGAATGATTTTGTTCTATATTTCTTATTGACTGTTGGAAGCGTTATGTATGGCACGCGACTTCACTATCACCCCTCTCTTCAAATTTGCGAGCACACCTCCACGCGAACACTCTCCACGCGAACACTCTCCACTCGAACACCTCCACTCCATGGTAACCACACCACTCGCGAGTGCTACCCTCTTACAAAGGCGAGCTGACGGGCTGCTGCTGCAGCGAACTGGCGGGCTGCTCCTGCGGCGAGACGCGGCTGGCGAGTGCGGGCTGCTCCGGCGAGCTGGTCCTCCTTCTCCTCCACGTCCAGCGCGAGCCCGCGGCTTGCGAGAGAAATGGCGAGACGACTGCACCGGCGACTTGACTCCTGCTCGGCGAGCACAACTTTGGCGGGCTGGTGGGATGCTGGCGGGACTAACACTTCCACCGAGATCCTCCTGCGGGAGGGGTGACGCGAGTGGGCAGCGAGAGGGAATGGCGGGACCACTATTCCTACGGGAATAATAATAACACTTTCTCTCTCTCTATAAACCTCTTTCTCTCTCTCTATGTTTTCCACCGAAAACAACAAAACAAAACCTGAAACTATTAACTTTCTATTCTCTACTTTTAAAAAGAGTACACACGCCTACTTATAGGCAAAGCAAAAACAACTCTCACTCTCTCTCTACAATAAATGTCTTCCTCTCTCTCCTCTTTTCAATTAATATAAAATACATATAAAACTAAATAAGGCAAAAGTTGACCAAGTCAACAAAACTAAAAACCAACAAACTCCCCCTCAAACTTGGCAGCACATGCCAAGTTTGTCTTTGAGTTTTGGGAACGTCTCCACCTTCAATGCCTTGGTGAAGATATCAGCGACATACTCTCCGGTGGGGCAATACACAACCACAACCGTCTTCTGCTCCACCTGCTCCCTAAGGAAATGATACCGGGTCTCGATATGCTTGCTTCTCCCATGTAGCACCGGGTTCTTCGCAAGCTGGATGACAGACATGTTATCCACTAACACTATCGTTGGGCCATCCTGCACATGATGTAACTCTCCCAGAAGATTCCTCAGCCAGATAGCTTGGCAAGCACATGCCGCAACTGCAATGTACTCCGCCTCACATGATGATACGGATATCGTAGTCTGCTTCTTCGAACTCCATGAGAACGTCTCGGTCCCCATATGAAACACATATCCGGAAGTGCTCTTCCGGTCATTCACATCACCACCATAGTCGCTATCCGAGTAGCCGACTAACTTCAACTCTACCGCAAATGAATACTTCAAGCTATGGTCCCTTGTCCCGTTCACATATCTCAGGATCCTCTTCGCCGCAGTGAAGTGGTCCTGCTTGGGCTCTTCCATGTACCTGCTTACGACCCCAACCGCATACATGATGTCAGGTCTGGTGAAAGTCAAATACCTTAGACTCTCAACCAAACTCTTGAACATTGTTGGGTTCACACCTTCTTCCTGCGAGTCCTTCCTTAACTTCGTTCCAGGATCAGCCGGAGTGGAGATAGCCTTGCTACCCTCCATCCTGAAATTCTTCAAAATCTCTCCGCGTACTTCTTTTGATATATGAAGATGTCGTCTTCTCTCTGCTGCACCTCAACACCCAAGAAGTAGTTGAGTTCTCCCAAGTCTGTCATCTCAAACTCTCTCTTCATCATCCTCTTGAACTCCTCGAACATAGTTGGGTTGTTCCCGATGAATATCATGTCGTCGACGTACAAACATAAGATCATGATATCACCGTTCTTCTCGATCTTCATATAGAGGGCATACTCATAGGGGAACTTCACATAGCCATGCTTCTGGAGGAAAGCATCTATCCTCCCATTCCAGGCCCTCTCTCCTTGCTTCAGGCCGTACAAAGCTTTGTCCAGCTTGCACACCTTCCTCTCCTGGCCCTTCACCACATACCCCAGCGGCTGCTCGATGTACACATCCTCCTCCAGGTAGCCATTCAGGTATGCTGTCACAGCATCCATATGCATGATTGTCCACCCATAGTGAGTTGCCAGTGCGATGATCAACCTGATGGTGTCAATCCTCGCCACTGGGGCGTAGAACTCATCGTAGTCCACTCCTTGGACTTGCTTGTAGCCCTTCACGACGAGCCTAACATTGTGCTTCTCCACATCTCCATCCTTGTTCTTCTTTACTTTATAGACCCACTTCACCCCAAGGGGTTTGTGGCCAGCGGGTGGATCGACCAGCCTCCAAGTGTCATTCTTCTTTATGGAAGACATCTCAATATCCATCGTCGTCCTCCAAGATTTCTCCTGGGCAGCTTCGTCATAGGAGTGTGGTTCACAATCTGCTAAGAGGCAATATAAAGAAAAGTTAGTATGCATCGGTGCCATCTCCTCATAGAGCTCCCCCAACCCCTTCATCTTAGGTTGTTGACTCTCGGAGTCACTCTGGCTCCTGCTTTCTCTACCAGAACTGCTTCCGCTCGTGCTAGCTCCTCTTGAGTTGGGAGTGGAAGCTCCCCCTGAATTTCCACTTGGTGGTGATGGTGGCTCAGCCCCACCATCCTCAGCTCCTGCTTCATAACCACCTTCTTCCTCATCTTCAAAGACCATACCCTTCTTGCTCCTTGTCTCCTCATCCCAGCTCCAGCAATTGGCTTCTTCAAACACCACATCCCTTGAGATTATGGCCTTCTCCGTCACCGGGTTGTATAACTTGTAAGCCTTGCTCTCTGGAGCGTAGCCCACAAAAATGCACTTCTCGCTCCTATCATCGAGCTTCTTCCTTCTCTGGTCCGGGACGTGGCATGAGCTACACACCCAAAGACCCTCAAGTGCTTCACACTTGGCTTCCAGCCACTCCATGCCTCGAATGGGGTCATGAACTTCACACTCTTCGTGGGGCATCTATTCAGTAGATACACCGCACACTGCACTGCCTTTGCCCAGAACATCTTCGGCAACCCTTTGCCCTTCACCATACTCCTCGCTATGTTCATGATGGTGAGATTCTTCCTCTCAGCGGCTCCATTTTGTTGTGGTGAGTACGCCGCCATCAACTGGTGTGAGATCCCATTCTCCTTGCAGAAAACATCAAACAGCCTCGAGGTGTACTCCCCACCCCGATCTGTCCTCAGCACCTTCAGTGGCTGACCACTCTCCTTCTCCGCCATCGCCTTGAACTCCTTGAACTTGTCAAGTGCCTCAGATTTTTCTTTCAAAAATTACACCCAACACTTCCGACTGAACTCATCCGTGAAGGTGATATAGTATTTTCTTCCGCCCACTGAGGTGGTCTCAAACGGACCTGCAATGTCCGAGTGAACCAGTTCAAGTTGTCTCCTTGCTCTTCGAGACTTCCCTCCTTCAAACTTCTGCCTCTTCTACTTCCCCTTCGTGTACGCCTCGCAGACTTTCTCCGGAGGTGAGATCATTGGCAGACCCTCCACCATCCTGGAGTGGGATAGTAGCTTCAAGCCCGTGAAGCCCAAGTGGCCCATCTGATGGTGCCACAGCCATGCTTCCTCTTCTTCCTCCGTCCTTGTGAGGCATGCCGTCTCCTGAGTATCCATCTTCAATGTAAAGAGACGGTTCGACGTCATCTTCACCTTCACCACTTCTTTCCCTTGATGGTTCTTCATCGCCAAAGACTCATCCTTCAACTGGACGCAGTAGCCTCTCTCCACCAACTGCCCAAGGCTCAAGATGTTAGTCTTCAAGCCTGACACGTAGAACACATCATTCAGATGCACCTTCTCTCCATTCAGCTTCACAACCACCAGGCCTTTTCCTTCCAGCGAGATCTTCGAAGCATCACCAAAACTAACCTCACCCCCACTGGGTTCCATGTTAGTAAACATCTCCCTATCTCCACACATGTGGTGTCTCGCCCCTGTGTCCAGGTACCACACTTCATTTCTTCCTTCCTCCGCTCCTCGGTAGGTTAGGAACATCATCGGGTCTCCGACGCCAGCATTGTTCCCGTTGTTCCTAGCCTCGGCATAGTGGTTTACCTCTTCTCTCTTCCTCGGAGCCCAACAGTCATAGCTTATATGCCCGAACTTGTTACAGTTGTAACATTAGATTTGGGACATATCTCCTTGGCCTCTTCCTCGGCCTCTTCCTCTTCCTTCTTGCCAACCTCCTTGAGGTCGCTCCGCCTCTCTCTGGAAATTTTGGTTTCTTCCTTGGTCTCTACCTCCTCTTCTACCTCTTCCTCTGCCTTGGTGACCTCGGCCACGCCGGCCGCCTCCTCTTCCAGAGCTCTCTCCAAAATTTAGCTGAGTCTGGAGTGCTTTTCACAAGCCACTCACTTCTCCATCATCTTGCAACATCCTATACTCATGAGCTTGCAAAGAGCCTACAAGCTCGTCAACGGCCACCTCGGTGAGGTCCTTTGACTCTTCGATCGACACCACTATATGACGGAACTTCTTGGACATAGATCTCAACAACTTCTCCATAAAGCTCACATCATCGATCGTCTCCCCATTGCGCTTCATCTCATTTGTGAGCGTCCGCAAACGGGTCACATAGTCACCGACCTTCTCGGTGCTCTGCATCTTCGTTACTTCATATTCCGCACGGAGGGACTGCAGCTTCACCTTCTTAGCCTTGTCAACCCCTTGCATGGAGCGTTGCAACACCTCCTATGCCTCCTTACGAAGTTTTCGCATCTGAGATCTTCTCGAAGGTCTCTTCGTCGACCCCTTGATATAACAAAAATAGAGCCTTCTTGTCTCCCTTCCTTGCCTCTTTTAACGTCGTCTTCTGCGTGTTGGTTAACGCCGCCTCTGCTGCAGCAGTACGCTCCTCATAGCCATTCTCAACTATATCTCATAGTTCTTTAGAGGCGAGTAGCACTCGCATCTGTATGCTCTAATTCTCATAATTTGTCTTTGTCAACTTGGGGACTTGCCCCGGCATTGCTCCACCCGTCTCCATCACTTCTACTCAAACCTTCCGAGTCACCGCAAAGGTTTGCAACCTGGCTCTGATATCACTTGTTGGAAGCGTTATGTATGACACGCGACTTCACTATCACCCCTCTCTTCAAATTTGCGAGCACACCACGCGAACACTCTCCACGTGAACACCTCCACTCCACAGTAACCACACCACTCACGAGCGCTACCCTCTTACAAAGGCGAGCTGACGAGCTGCTCTTGCAGCGAACTGGCGGGCTGCTCCTGCGACGAGACGCGGCTGGCGAGCGCGGGCTGCTCCGGCGAACGCGGCTGGCGAGTGCGGGCTGGCGAGTGCGGGCTCCTCCTTCTCCTCCACGTCCAGCGCGAGCCCGCGGCTTGCGAGAGAAATGGCGTGATGACTGCACCGGTGACTTGACTCCTGCTCGGCGAGCACAACTTTGGCGGGCTGGTGGGATGCTGGCGGGACTAACACTTCCACCGAGATCCTCCTGCGGGAGGGGTGACGCGAGTGGGCAGCGAGAGGGAAAGGCGATAGGGAATGGCGGGACCACTATTCCTGCGGGAAAAATAATAACACTTTCTCTCTCTCTATAAACCTCTCTCTCTCCCTATATGTTTTCCACCGAAAACAACAAAACAAAATCCGAAACTATTAACTTTCTATTCTCTACTTTTAAAAAGAGTACACACGCCAAAGCAAAAACAACTCCCACTCTCTCTCTACAATAAATTTCTTCCTCTCTCTCCTCTTTTCAATTAATATAAAATACATATAAAACTAAATAAGGCAAAAAATGACCAAGTCAACAAAACTAAAAACCAACGATGACAACATTCTATAAAAAATTATTTCTAGTTTGATCGTGGTTCAATTACGATCATCTCCTACTGGTCCAATTGTGTATTGTTTAACGTTGATGAGCAAACTCTTCTAGTAGTTAGAGATCTCAGGCTGTTTCTCATACGAACCTTCAACAACATTGGCCCCTGCTTAGAAGTCCGGCAACCCCTGGATTTAGATTGAGGGGGATAGTAGTCATCATTGATAGATTCAAGATTTATACAAAGCCCAGCCCGAAAAGGCAAAAAGCTTACCAAGGTCTCCCTGTCAAAAGTTTGCTCAAGCCTCGCCGGAATGGACCTATCGAGGCAAGGCAAAGTTCAGGCACAGGATAGGGCTAAGAAGCCTGGCCTTAGTGTCCGGCCCAAGCTAGGCCCGAGCAACAGACAGCCTGGTCCCAAAATCTTTTCAGCATAAGACAAAGGCCCACAGTACCAAACTATTCCTAAGCCTGGTCCCACAAAGTTATTTTCTTTTTAAATTTCCTTTTTCGTTAGGCTCAAGTGTGTGCCCGCACCAAGCTAAGGCATGGCTTGGCCCGACAAAGAGGGACCTGGAATGTCCCCTTCAAACGACAAAAATTTTAACGTGGGCTTCCAGCATATTTGATTATTTAAGCGGGTGAGCCAGATTGCTCCAGATTTTTGGCCTGATTTTAACAGAGCTCCTGATTGCTCCAGATTTCCGGCTGGATCCCGCACCGATCAAACATGTGGGATGCCTACGCAAAAATTGCACTTCAAACAGAGCCCTGGGCCTGCACCCAAAAGGCCGGGCCTGACAAGTTTTTCCGCACGCAGACAAATACTCAAGTCATTCAAGTAGCAATTCAAGTAACGGGACACAAATATTATACAGAGTTCTGTTCAAGCACAATACCTAGAGGTACTGGGACTCCGGTCTGTAATCAAGAGCCTGCTATATTACCAAGAGGTCTAGTTGTAGTCAAACTTGACCCAATTGGGACTCAGATACATTGGTTGGGACCCCGATATATCCTGACAGCTCAAACTTTTATAATGGTCCGTTCGTTTCAATGATATTAATATTCAAGAATTGGCTTTCGGCAAATTAAAGTCAATTTTATTGTTCGTATGAAAAGTTTTAGGACGACATTAGATTTCGGGACCAAAACCGACGAAATTCGATTAAACCTAGAATTAATGATTCAATGTTTAGGTAATGCTGTGAGTTTTGAGATTGTTAATTCTGGAATTGCGAATCTAGCACTTCCTTGACTCCTCGAACTCGAGGGTGCGTTTTTGCCTGAGCTTCGTTTTTCGCCGCGCGCGTGTTTTTTCGCCTGGGCGAGCGTTTATCGCCGCGGGTGTGTTTTTTCGCCCGGACGAGCGTTTTTCGCCCATGCGCGAATTTTTCTCCTGGACACGCATTTTTTTGCATGAGCGGGGTTTTTTTCGCCGGAGAGCGGGTTTTTTTCGCCTGAGAACGGGTATTTTCGCCACCACGTGCGTTTTATCGCCCAGGCGCGTGTTTTTTGCCCGGGCGAGTGTTTTTTCGCTTGGACGCACGTTTTTCGCCCGGGCATTCATTTTTTTCCGCTCGGGCACATGTTTCTTCGCCAGGGCGCGCGTTTTTAGTCCTGGCGCGCCTTTTTCGCCCGGGCGCGCGGTCTTCGCCCGCGCGCGCATATTTCTCTAGTGCGCACGCATATTTCTCCAGCGCGCGCCGTCTTCCCCCGCGCGCGTGGTCTTCGCTGGTGCGCCTTTTTTCGCCCAGGTGAAATTTGCCCGCCTGGGTGAAAAATGTGCGCCAAGAGAAAAACGCGCCCACAGGCAAAAAACACGTCTGGGCATAAAAAACTTCGCCCGCGCAATAAACATGCGTCCACGTGAAAAACTAGCATTTGGTTACAAAACGCGCTCAAACATACATTATTGTTACTCTCACTGCAATTGATTTGAATATTATTAAAAATATGCACATGTCAATTCCTATGATTGAAAGTCATCCTACAAACGAACAAAAAAAATGATGAATGTCAATTTCTATGACATAAAGTCATTATGTGGCCGAACAACAACATTGGAATTACTCTCAATGTCAATCCCTTCAAGAATTTGTTTTTAATCCAATGTCAATTCTTAAATGTCAATTTCCTTGCAATGAACGGACCATAAGAATGCCAATATCGTTATCAATTCTCACTGCAATTCTTGAATGCGCTTTTACACCGGGCCCACAATTTTCTTCTTTGTTTGCGTTTTTTATTTGGGTGCACATTTTCTGCCTGGGGTGCGTTTTCCCCAGCCACGTGTTATTCCCGGGTATTCTCTTTACATTCGCATTGGCACATTGTTTTATTTTTATTTGTGTTCTTATGATTTTTTTTCTTTCAATTCTTGAAAACCAATGACTTTAATCCGAACAAACAAAAGTGAATAATGTCAATTCCTGTGATGGAAAATTATCATACAACAAACATCAATATTGGAATTAAACCCAATGCCAATTCATACATGTATTGACATTGGATTGAAAGTTAATTCTTGAAAATTAATGTCTTCCAAACGAACGGACCCTAAGGAAACTCAAAAATTGAGTGTGAGTTTCTGCGATGAAGGAGCGAAAACAACGCAGTAATTCGAACCAATTACGTAGTAAATACTCTCACGTTAGGCGAGAAAGATCATCAATAAAAGTAAGAAAGTAACGATTGTCGGGCACACTCGCATTTTATTCGGACCCCAAATGTCCGTGTGAACTAAATCAAATGGATCAGAGTTCCTAGTACAACTAGGGGAGAAGATGGAGCGATTTTGTTTTCCGTAAATACAAGAATCACAGGTAAATTCTAAAAACAAAAAATCAGGAAGAGTCTTCCATCCGTAGTATAGGAAGAGGAGCATGGTCAAGGTGTTGATTGCAATTAACATAAGTAACAGAGGATAACGTTGAGGAGGGAAAGTTCATCAAAGTCCGTCGATCCTGTACCACAAAAGAAGAAGAGGTAAACATGATGGAGCAGTCATGGTCATGAGTAAGTTGACTGACAGAGAAAATATTAAATTGGGAGTTAAGGACATGGAGGACATATCATAGAGAAATGGATGAAGACAGAGGAACATCTCCTGAGCCGCAAACAGAAGTGCTAGTGCCATTTACAACATCGATAAATTTGGGAGTAGTAGTATCTGTGTACCGAGAGAGTTTCTGTGGAGTAATATGATTTGTGTCCACATAGTCCACAATCAAAGAGAAGCCAAGGGGAAAACAAGATAGACCTTCATGGGAGGAGGACGCAACTGAGCCAGGGTTGCGGGTAACCAGCTCACGCTGTTGTCGGAGTTCCTCACATCATGGTGTAATTTTAGTGTGGGATGTGCTGGGAGCATCCACTGGCAGAGAAGCATGGGGACAGAGCGTCTGTGCGAACCCATGCTTCTGTTAGTTTCAGCATGATTGGCCTGGCCACAGTGGGTACACAAGCAAGTGCTCTGTCCCCTGGAATGGGCGTGGATATCACGCTCAGCACCGTGAGACCCATTATGACCACCATGAGACCTGACGGATGGAGTTCGAGCTTCAATAGAGTGGTGTGGCAAGGCAGGAGAGGGATTCCCCATGGGAGCTGTGAGATCTTGTCACGCTCAAGCGGGTATAGTCAGGTGAGATTCAACAAGCTCAGAAGAGCAGGAAACCAGAAGGCAATGAGAGCTAAAAGACAAGCAAACTCGGCGGGAAGCAGTGGCGAGCTCCGGATCAAGTAGTCTCAAGTCACGGGGTCAGTGAGTGATGGGACCGGGAAGGTTGCAAGCACGCAAATAATGGGATCGGGGAGTTCCTGCAGAGGTTGGCGAGTGCTGGAGGGACAAGGAAGGTGAGAGAAGCACCGTGAGGGTGCGGCGAGTCCTTCACGAGCTCTGGATGTCAGACCACGGCTACTTCAGAAGCATGGAAGATTGTTGTGAATTCTGGAAGGAAGGTAGCTGCGATTTATTCAAAAATAGAGAAGCGGCTTCTAGAGGAAGGTAGTTGTAGTTCTGGGAGGAAGGAAGTTTTGAGTTCTAGAGGAAAGGCAGCTGCGAGTTCTGGAGGGAAGGCATCTGCAATTTCAAAGACAGAAAAGAGGCTTCGGGAGGAAGGGCGATGCGAGCTTGGAATCTGAGAAGAGGAGCAGACGCGTCCAGAAGGATAGATGCTACAAGCTCTAGAAGAAATGTAGCAATGAGTTCTGAAGCAGATAAGTATAGGATTTTTAAGCAGGAACCAGTGTTAGGTTAAGCGGCAAACTGAAGTCGACAGGAAAACGACAGGCGGAGAGTCCTTGCTTTTGGAAACAATGAGACCTGCCCATGAGAACGGCGAGACCTGCTCCTTAGCTACAGGGATCCAACGAGTAAACATGCAGAGGCAGCGAGTGCGCTAGCACCCTGGTGGCCTATAAGAAGATCGGGTGGGCCGACTTCTTTTGGATTCGACTGAGAATGGAAACTGAACGAGCTTTAGATGAATGGGGTACGAGGTCCTGAAAAGTATTAAAGGAAGAACAAGGATCAATCTGCGAGAGCGGGAGCTCAATCGTCGAGAGTCTAATGGGAAGATTCTATTGTCTCTATACCATGGAGAAAAAAAGTAATGTGAAAGCATTGAGATTTTCTATTAGCATCTTATCACAACGATACTCGAAGGGGATTGCCTTATATAGCATTGGCAGACACAATGATAAAAAGGAATGTGAAAGGGTTACATTTAATCTCATTCATTTCAATTTCCATTCTCAATACATGACGCTTAGTATTTCTAATCATATACTACTAGAAAATTGACTTTTAGCCACGCTCGTATTGCCCACGGCCATTTGTCGTGGCAAAGAGTCAAATTATCATGGCTAAAAGTCTAAAATCGTGGCTAAAAGTCATAGAAAAAGAGTATTTGCCACAGAAAGAGCATGTCAAGTACTTTTTTCCACGCTCGTATTGCCCACGCCTATTTGCCGCGGCGGTCCGTGGCTAAAATTCTTTTGCCATGATTTTGGACTTTTAGCCACGGTAATTTGCCCTGGCTAAAAGTCAATTTTCAAGTAGTATATAGTTAATGCAGGTAATTAAGGGACCGCCGGTTCATGCTTCCAATAGTACCACCCATTCTCCATGTAGGAACAGTCATAGTAGCATAAATATCCCTTTCAGGCATACTCTAACATACCACCCGTGGACTACAAGACCCTCCACTCAGGCATACTCACAATGCACACTACTCGTAATCCTTAGTCTTCACATTCCTTTTACAAGATCTTGATCTACGCACCTTCTACATGTATATGAGTATCTAGGGGAGCACAATGACATCCAATCCCAAAACCAATCTAATCTCACTATTCTTCGCCATCAAATAGATTACGCTCATTTTATTACTTTACACATGCATAAGTTTTACTCAGCATCAACAAAATAGTAATTAAGATAGAAATCAAAATGCAATATATGCTTCTCTAGCGCTTTCTTTAATCCTTACATTGACGACACCTCCTTAACGATAAAATGATATAATCTCCATGAACTATATGATTATGAATTATTTTAAGATTAAGAAGTAATTTTGTTTGACCTTGTCCAAATCATGAAAAGTTTCTACCTGAAAGTCCAACTTAAATATGGTTTAACTTAATATTTCTTTTTTCTTGTATAGATTTCAGCAATAAGTCATGCGGCAGAAAGATAACCAGTAACCAAGTTCTCTATTCTCTTTAAGATCAGGATTGTTGGTCCTTCAATTCTATATTCGAATAGATTAAACATCTCATTTTCAACACCTCAAGCCATTACTGGACACCAAGGATAAGTCAAATCCTCAATTGGCAAGTAAAATAAAAGGTTTCTCAGGTTTAGTTTTGAACATTTTATACCAAGTTATCAAAACGAGATTGAAACTATGAAATTTTAAAAATCAAGAAAGCAATTGTATTACAAATTTACAATTAGATTGTACCAACCCATTTCACTATACTCAAGTACTGTTTATATAAGAAGAATAGCACAATAAAACGAAATGTATAATGATATCTTCTAGGATTGAAATAAACACGTCAACACTTTATAATATCAGTTGAGCTCTACTTACATCTTCAATTCGAGTATAAAAATCACAAGGCACCTACCTAGCAAAAGTCTGCAAGGGAAGGAAGGAACTCTAGAAGGAGGCGGTTTTGCTTGGCAAAGAAGGACTTGGGGATCTTCGGCGGTGGCGCTTGAAGATCTACCAGCTGTGAGGTTTCTTGAGGGAGGAGGAGCGATTGGGGAAGGATGATTATGGTAAAGATGCGAAGAGAGGGACCAATGTGGAGATATGGGGTTTCGGATGGCTTCAGCAGCGTGGGAGCAGGAAAATGATCGCGACGTTTTTTTTTCTGTTAACAGAGAGTGATAGTCCAGCATTTCCCTGTGAATCCGTGATAATACTATTAATTAGTCACACCACTTGTGAGTAACGTGAGATAATAATAGGGTGCTGATAGAGGCAGCCCTTTTTTGACTTTAGGCAACCCATAAATTCGGTGGGTCCCACCTCCCCCCCCCCTAACCTAATAGCAACCCATAAACCTTATTCCTCCATGGTTTTCCTTTTTTTTCCTCCGCTCCGCCCCGTCTCCCCCATCCCGATGAACAACAATTTCCTCTTCCCCGTCGCGCGCCCCTCCAACGATGCGATTTCCTCCACCGTCTTTCAGGACCTGACCGTCGGAGAGCCTAAAGAGTGTTGCGTGACATCCATTCCGCCCGCCGGTCATGCCGCGGAACACCATTTCATCCCTCCCTTGCCGGAAGACATCGTCATTTCCACTGCAGAGGCTCTAGTTGACCTCGATTTCGACCCATAACCGTCTATTGCTCGCCTTAAGCCGTTCCACAGTAGTTCTCCATCTCGTTCGCTGAATAATGAAGAATTCATGCAACCCCTTCTTCAGATTCCGATATATTTTTTGCTTCTTATTTTCTATTTTTCTACTATGTGATTGTGGTATATTTTCAGAAAAACTAGGGCTTCTTTAGGGTTGTAATTTCAGAAAAATTTGGACTTGGTAATGAGTGTAATGTCAGAAAAATTAAGACATGTTAATAGATGTTATTTAAAAAAAACTATGACATATAAGTCTAACTTGAAACTAAAAGACAATGATTTAAAGTACTATTTTTTATCTCACTAACACCTAAGAAAGACAATGGCATGTTAATGACTATTAATTTTATATTTTCTAAAATTGATGTAAGAAGTATGTGTGGTTGTTCCTTTTATGTGTTAGTGTGAATGTTTTGATTTACCAATAGGCGTTATTGTGAATGTTTGTGAATATTATTGTGATGCATATTGTCAATGTTGAGTTTTTCTTATTTTTGTTTAATTTACAGAGACTGAAGAGAAAAGTTTGGCATTAGCACAAGTAGACATGAAATTACATTTTACCACCAATATAAGTTTTCCTACGAAAGAAGAGTTAGTCAGTTGGACACACAATATTGTGAAAGAATTTGGGTTTGTGATCACCATTAAAGGGGCCGATAAATTGACATCTCGAAGCAAACCTAAAGTTAAGCTTGGGGTGTGATAGAGGTGGATATAAACGTCTAAGTCAAAGGTCTAAAAGGTGGATTAACCAAAATATAAGAAAATCCTCCTCTAGCATTGTGGATGTCCTTTCGCTTTGTTAGGTGTACGAAATGCTATTGGAACTGAGTTGACTATTGAAGTGAAATGTGGTGTTCACAATCACGAAATGCTATTGGAATTGACAGTATTCATAGTGTCCGTACATGGTAATTATTTTGTGCAACTGGTCATGCATAGTGATTGTCCACTACCACTACTATTTACAAGTTGGAGGAGGTATCGTACGGACATTGCTGCTAAATAGAATCTAGATTGTTAGGTATGTGTTGAAGGTTTATTAAATAATTTAATTTTCTCTACACTAATTTGTTGTATTAAATTTTTAAATTTCTGTTCAACTTTATAGCTTATTTGCTGGACAATTTTTTGTCTTCCTTTTTGCAAACTACGAGAGACAAATATTGTTGCATTACCAATTGATACTATCAGGTAATAATAATTTCACTAAATTATAGAGCCTTT
Organism: Dactylorhiza incarnata; assembly: GCA_033032865.1. Lineage (NCBI taxonomy): Eukaryota > Viridiplantae > Streptophyta > Magnoliopsida > Asparagales > Orchidaceae > Dactylorhiza > Dactylorhiza incarnata. Next base: position 9,754,614 of record JAWHQI010000011.1, read on the forward strand.
AGTTCAATTACTAAATATAAAACATCATTTAATCTTTTTTTTGCAGGGTGGTGCACATAACAAAGTGGAATGATGTGTTATGAATGTGCCAAAATCTAAACAATTTATATATAATGTGGAATGATAATTTGGGTAGTACAAAAGTATGTGCTAATATATATATATACACTACAAGAAAAACTTTGATTAACAAGGGGCTAAATTCCTTGCTAATTAGATAAATTCCTTGCTAATTTTAATTAGCAAGGAATTTAGAAACAAAAAAATTTCGTAGCTAATATGAGCCTAGCTAATTTTAGCAAGGAAAAATTTCCTTTCTATTTTGCAACGCTTTTTTAGCAAGGTAATTTGTCCTTTCTAAATTAGCAAGGGATTTTAATTTCGATGCTAATAGTTAATATTTTATTTAAATTAAAATAAAATATATATACAAAAAGTAAGCTTGCTTGGATTTGGACCCTTAACCTCCTACATACAACCTACAAGACTTATCCAACTAACCCAATTGACAATTTTGTTCTTAAAGGGCGATATTATATATATATATATGTGCGTATTTAAAATTATATAAATCTTTTCTTATGTTATATAAATATTTCATTGTATAATTTAAATAATATAATTTTATATATAAATTTCGTTATATAATTTAAATATATACATATATATATTAATTTAAATATATATATATTGTTATATAATTTAAATATATATTTGTTTATATATTTTTTTATAATATATATATGTATATATGTATATAATTTATATATATATATCTTTATATATTATTTTATTAGATACTAATAATATATATATATACATTTATTTCGTTGAATAATAATAATTAATACTAAATTTATAAAAATATATAAATGTTTAAATAATATATACAATTATATCAAAAATTGAATATATTATTAATTATTTTGTTAAACATAATTAATTTATTTTAATTTATAAATATATTTAAACACGAATACTATTTTATGTGAAGGGGATAAAGAAATAAAAAAAATCTATTTTTTAAGAAAAAGAGATCAAATTTTTTTGAAGAAAATAATTTTTTCTCTACGCAAATATTTTGCAACAAAAAAATTAGTTGCTATTTTGCATCAAAAAATTTGCAACAAAAATATTCGTTGCTATTTTAGCAACAAATATATAGCAACAAAAAAATGCGTTGTTATGTTTGCAATAAAAAAATTCCTTGCTAATTTTGTAGCTAAAACAAAAATTCATCTACCTTGCTAAATTTGATGCTAATTAGGATGAAATTATTTAGCCTTACTAATTTTTCTTGCTAAATGAAGTTTTTCTTGTAGTGATACACCATGTGGAATGATATGTTTTTGTTATGCTTTCATTTTTTTTTTAAAATTGGGTTGCCAATAACAAATTGGGTTGCAATGTGAAAAAAATAGGTTGTTATTAGCGATGGGCTGCCTAGTCAAAAATGAGCTGCCCACAACAACACTAATAATACTGCATTATAATATAGTTAAGATTCTTTAAAAGATTAATTTGTTATTTTTAATAAAAATTTATTTATTTATTTATTTTACAAAAATTTACTTCACCGCTATGAGAACATGCTCTTAAACTATAATATATAATATAGTTAACATTAGTCTCTTATAGGCAGACTCGAAAATGGAAGAAAACTCGAATATCAGCCTAAACTTATGGCTCGTTTGGTGGGGCATATTTGACGTTGGGCAAATCAGGACATTTCGATTGGGACTGAATCCCCTTGGAAGCGGTCACGATCTCCGACAAATCTACGATTGCCACGTATCCGCAACCCCCACCAAACGGGCGGCAGCCTCGATAGGGCAAATTAAATAACATTACATATCAACTGTGTTATACTCTATGTATAACGGTTGTAGCCTTTTTAACATAACCTGAGTTTGTCAAATCTGACTTGCCGTGTTTTTGTCTGAAATGTGGCTCGGTGTTGATCGAGCTTGTGTTGCATGGTGTCGCCTGACCTTTGTACCCATCACGTGACCTTTATGATATTATTTTGATCTCCTGTCTCTCCAAACAATAAAAGTAAGTAGGAAAGCATCCTCACGATTCATTCTTCTTTTCTGCAACTTCGGACCACGTTCACTATTGATGTACATCCTTCGATGCAATCAGGAGAAATCTGGATGATCATCTGAGTTTCTTCTTCCATCAGAATGAGTGTTACATGTTGCATCACACTCACTATATACTTAGGGCGTTGTCATTAGCACCGATGTTTTGTCTATTCACACTTTTGACTATTCACAAGCATGTATTTTAGAAAATTGCTATCCGCGCTCAAAATTTGAACAAAACTAAACTAAACACAGTTTATAAAATTTTACAATTTCATGACTATGAATTAACATCTCTAAACTAAATGATTGATAAATCCAATGAATAAGCGGAAGACATCAAATATTGACTTACAATAATATTTACATATTTTCAACCTACTTTAACGTGAAATCAAACAAATGTAATCACAAATGGTTTGGATTTACAAGATGGAAGGCCAAAAGAGGAACACAATTGAGTGGCTCATCGTTATTTATGTACAATAATTTTTTTTGAGATGCTTAATTCTCGAAAGATTGAGGAAGAAGATGGACCTTCTCTTCACGGTAGAAATTTGGCGATTGACCGGATGGCAAAGGAAACTGGAGAAACCGACGGCGAAACCAAGGAACCGTCGGAATCAACGACTAGGTATAGGAACTGGTGATTGTTAGGAAATCACGGGGTCGCAGCTATAAAATTGCAAGGAAAGACAAACACATAATTTTATATTAATAAATCATAAGTGAAGTACATTGGAGAAATAAACGTCCGAAGAAGCGTCGCGGATGCGCCCGACACGCACGATCTGCGGGAAAAAGGACAATCTTGACTGGAATCCGCTAGCGCAGCGGACGCACAAGGTTCACCGAACCTTCAACGTCGACGTCCGACGTTCAACCGTACCACCACCGAAGAACAATGTCGCCACCGGAGAACGACCACCGTCCACACTAACTGCACACGCGCACGTCGTCGAAAACACGCCTCTCCTCTCCAAAGAACATCCACTGCAACGCCGGCGACAAACACCAAGCCCGGTGGCAACTCCCTCTCTCAACGTCGGCGGATATCTCCTCCAAGACCGGCAACAAAACACCCAAGGCCGGCGGCCGTTCCGAGTGCACGAGTGAGAGAGAGGGAAGAGAGATGCGGCTCACAAAGCTCCAGGCTGCTGCTCCTCCTTTTATCAATGAGGGTGGCTATTATTTTATGCTTGTAGGTAAGTCAAAAGTGAAATCCTTTATTGCCCACCAACCTTTTTAGCAGCCCACGTGAATACCAAATAAAAAATATCTTATTTTATTTCTCTTGACTGGATTCTGCATATTCCAAGGGGGGAAGAAAATAACTTCCAATTTGAATACCAGCCAAATCTGATATGATCCAAATCGGATCCGAACCAAACCAAGAATCACCACCTTGGTTCGAGGTCCGAAGCCACCACCTGCACAAAGCACTAACTGTGCATGGCATTACTGCACGTGGCACGATCTGCGCGAAGCACCTATCTGCACAAAGCACCACCTCAAGAACATGAGGCGTCAGTCGACCTGCTCCAGTCGACTCATCCCTGCTCGGGCTCAACCTCTGAATGTCGACGCAACCGGATCGCTGAATTTGACTCGCCTAGTCAGACTACCAGAAGGGCGATCCACTGCACAACCTCGACCATTAACTCTGTCGGCCGCAGAAATCTTGGGCACGCCACCTCGCATCGCGGTCCCCATCAGCCGGTACAGCCTACTGAGCTGCATAGCTCGCATGAGCACGGTACGCCCTCGCCTCACCGTCAGAACTCCACCTCTTGATGCAAAACTGCACCCATCAGAGTCCAATCTGCCCAACGAAATCAGATTCCTGTGCAGCTTAGGTACTAGATGTACCCGCTCAAGCCTACGCACAGCTCCACCATGCATCTGCAAGTTCACCATCCCAATCCCTGTGACCTCACATGCTGAGCCGTCACCCAGAAAGACCGACCCAGACGTCACCTCTAGTGAACTGAAAATCGCCGCATCTGAGCAAATGTGCTGCGAGGCACCAGAATCCAAAATCCAGCTATCAGAGTCATTCTGACTCTCAGTGACGCAATAAAATCCTTCATCTCTTTCTAGGTCGAGTGTCACCATGCCTGCATCTTGGACATCCTTCGACGTTCCAGAACTTCCAGCACGCTGCGGACAATTTCTCCTAATGTGACCAACCTGTCTGCAGTGGTAACACGCCACTGCCTTCTTCGACGCCGACCGAGCTCGTGCACTGCTCGATCCTCTGTCAAAACTCCTCCCGCGTTCATGCGCTACCATGATCTGGTCACCCCTAGGAGTGGGGTCCTTTAACATCTGACTGGATAACAGCGCTGACGTGACTTCTTCCAGCCCCACCGTATCCTTCCCATACAGGAGCGTAGTCACCATGTGCTTGTATGACGCTGGGAGCGAGGTAAGAAGCAAAAGGGCTTTGTCTTCTCCCTCTACCTTCGAGCCAACCACATGCAATTGGCTCAGAAGCCCGTTGAACACATTGAAGTGTTCCTGCAGGTTGCCACCTTCCTGCATCTTCAGCGCATAGAGGCGCTGCTTCAGCAACAATCTTGTCGTCACGGATTTTGCCAAGTACAGTCGCTCCAGCTTCTCCCAAAGCTCGACTGACGTCTCTTCAGTCCCGATGTTGAAGAGCACCTGGTCAGCAACACACATTCTGATTATGCTCGTGACTTTTTCATCAAGATCCTTCAATTCCTCATCTTTTACCGTTGTGGTTAATTTGTCGCGCCCCCGCAAGACTCGAATCAAAGCTTGTTGAGCCAACATATCCTTAACTTGAATCTGCCATAGGCTAAAATTCCCACTACCATCGAACTTCTCCACTAAAAATCTTTCCAAAACTGCGTTCTTCCCTGCCATGACTATCCCCGACAAACTAGAAGACCTGATTTGTTCAAAGGTCGGATCTGAAGAGTGGGAAGAGGACCTAGTCGTTCACCACCGCAGTCAAACCCTTCCTAGAACGTCCAATCACGGTCGTCTACCGAACCTCGCTCTGATACCACTTGTTAGGAAATCACGGGGTCGCAGCTATAAAATTGCAAGGAAAGACAAACACATAATTTATATTAATAAATCATAAGTGAAGTACATTGGAGAAATAAACGTCCAAAGAAGCGCCGCGGATGCGCCGGACACGCACGATCTGCGGGAAAGAGGACAATCTTGACTGCAATCCGCTAGCGCAGCGGACGCACAAGGTTCACTGAACCTTCAACGTCGACGTCCGACGTTCAACCGCACCACCACCGAAGAACAATGTCGCCACCGGAGAACGACCACCGTCGACGACGTGCGTGTGTCGACACTAGCTGCACACACGCACGTCGTCGACAACACGCCTCCCCTCTCCAAAGAACATCCACTGCAACGCCGGCGACAAACATCAAGCCCGGCGGCAACTCCCTCTCTCAACGTCGGCGGATATCTCCTCCAAGGCCGGCAACAAAACACCCAAGGCCGGCGGCCGTTCCGAGTGCACGAGTGAGAGAGAGGGAAGAGAGATGCGGCTCACAAAGCTCCAGGCTGCTGCTCCTCCTTTTATCAATGGGGGTGGCTATTATTTTATGCTTGTAGGTAAGTCAAAAGTGAAATCCTTTATTGCCCACCCACCTTTTTAGCAGCCCACGTGAATACCAAAGAAAAAAAAATCTTATTTTATTTCCTTTGACTGGATCCTGCATATTCCAAGGGGGGAAGAAAATAACTTCCAATTTGAATACTAGCCAAATCTGATACGATCCAAATCGGATCCGAACCAAACCAAGAGTGATCTACCTGCAAAAATGGAGGGGATCATCGCTGGGAGGAGTCGGGGCGCCTGAACACGCACCCAATGTCTTTCTTTGATTCCACGCCGATGGGAAGGACATTGACCAAAGTATGAATTCAAATCTCGATAACTAAATGAATTTCTACGAGCGTCCGTTTGAATTGCAAAAATTAAAATTATAGAATTGAAATTCATTCCATTCTAATTCCAGCAAGAATTGGAATTTGTTTGAATTCCAATGTCCTTGTTCAGTTGCAAAATGAACGATTTTATAGAATTGGGATTGACAAATCATATAATCTTATGACCATTTTAGAGATGATGAACAAAGAAAAAAAGTCTCTTTGAATTCCATTTCACTTCATTAATCAACGAGATGCAAAAGAATGACAAACAAATTATAAACAACAATTAAAAGATTGAAAATTCTACCTTGACTATCAAGTTATTATGTGTTGGCTAATGAAGTAGACGAATTAGAACTGTGGAATCCCGTGGATACCTACAATCAATGATGATTGGGATGCAAGATCGTTAAATTGTTGATCAATGCTAGTAGAGACGAAGTCAACGATTACTTGGATGGGATCGATGGTAGAGAGGATGAGTCCGCATGAGAGATTTGCTCGCGGGAGAGGAATATTGTAAGCTAATTTTGCGAAGAGCATGGAACGATTGGTTTGATGCTGAAGGAAAATGGAGCAAGGAACGATTTTCACAAGCTTGAAGAAGAAAATAGGGAGAAGAAAACAAATGAGAAGAAGAAGATTAGGAAGAAGGGGAAGAAGAAAGGGGAGAAGGATGTGACTCTTACTAGTGGCGACATCGGAGCGAGCGACCACAAGGGAGCGGCTGTGGGGTGTGAGGGGTCTTGTATAGCTCGTTTTCGCGTGACAGCGAAATCCTAGCAATACCTGTCTTTACCCCTAATAATTGGTCATACTATTAAACTGAATTTTATGGAATTGGACCAATTCCCAATTCCATGAGAATTCCTTACATTCGAATACTGGAATTGAAATTTCACTGTCCCAATTTCAATTCCCAATTCCAATTTTAGGAATCCGAACAGACGCTGAAAGTTGTAACTTTTAGTGGAATTTGATGCAAACATCTTCTGATTTATATATTCTGGATTTTGACCTTCCATACTCCCTCGTCTTCTTCTAAGCCGGCATCGTTGATGTTTGGCCGATAATAATCATGGCTACTATGACATGACAAGTGTTAGTGGCCGCGGTTTCAGTTATTATCATTGCCGCTTTATCTTCAAGTGCATATCTTCATCTTTTCCAGTTATTTCTAATCTCACAGACATCCTCTCCCTGGATTCATCTTGAAAAATTTTTATCTTTGGCTAGGGAACTTGTGAGGATCAGCGGAACGACAAAGGCGCCGATTATGAATTATACGAATGAATCCTACCTTGGTGTTAGACGATAAGAGATTTTGAAATGACCCACGACGAAGAAGGGCGCTAAGCCTTGGTTTCGACAAATAGCCCGCTAGGAGGGGTCCTCGTTCCGGCGAGTATCCACGAAGAAGGGGCGAACTACCGGGAGGGGTCGACGTTCCGGAGACTAACCCACGAAGAAGAAGGGGCGAATAGCCGGTTGGGGTCTTCGTTCCAAGCCTTCGCCCGCGAGAGCCGTCGTCACGGACGGAGGAATGCGAGAGGCGCTGGGTCGGGTGAGAGACATTAGTGAGTGCGGATAGGTATTTTACAAAGCCCTAAAAATGAACTTCTTGAGTGCTAATAGAGAATTTAATAGTGCTAATAACAATGCCCTGTATTTTTCCTTTGATCTCGAAGGAATATGGATGATTGATATTAGCACACCATAATTGGATATACACAACCCCTAAACCGATATTTGAACACCTATTTGATATTTGCAATAAACAATAAATATTCTCATTTAAATTTCTAAAATTTTGCACAAGATGAAAATGTAGGAAAAATAATATTCATGCAATTAGGACAAAGTGTCCTAAAACATGAAACAATAACAAATCTTCTCCAACTTTAAGCTTGCAGAAAAATATTGATTCATGGCCTAACAATGCGCATGATGGCTTAGCCTATTCAGTGTTTTCTTTTGTTTTTCTTGATCTGTGAAATGATATAAGCTTTGGAAGATCTATACTCTTAATGTATCTATTTTTTAAAACATCCAGATTACCGATCTTCTTCTATATAAGATTTATATACTCAAGGCTCCAGCCAATATAAAAATTTACCTGTAATTGATCTCTTAAGACTATCCATTTCACCATTTTGATCATGGGTTTATCACGTGATCATGGAACCAATAATCCAAGCAGGAAATCTGTCAAAAAATAGTTTTCACCTTCAAGAAATACCAAGCTATTGTTCTGTTTTTTACATTCTTTGTATATGCTAGCTACCATGCAACCAAGAAAAGCATGACCATCGTCAAAAGTGTTCTTGATCCTCGCAAGAATGCATTGTCATTTGTGTTCATAAGATTAAAATTATCATGACCTTACTCCTACAACATTAAAAGTGACAGTCTCTGCGACAATCTATCAAACACCTGACGTGCGAGGTCTTTGAATTAGAAAGACATTAGTGATGTGTGTGAGTAGGAAAGGATTGCCCGAGAAATGAGATTTGATGAGTTTAGCCAGTGGATTTAGCAGGAGATCAGTGGGTTTTGGGAAGCGTCTCAGAGACACATGGGATTTTGGGAGAAGTTTGTGTCCGGATCGTCAATTGCTCTGAGAAGGCTTGTGCGTCTAGAGGTGCCAGTCCCGGTGTGGAGGAAGGGAGGCTAGGGCGGCGAAGTGCTCTGCAGCGAGGTCGGTCGGCTCCGGCAAGGGGGGTTCCATCTGCCTTCTTCCGCGAGTTCGGGCGAGGAGGATGGGAAAGGAAGGGGGCTGCAATTAGAAAGGAGGAGGGCTTTCTACTTTTTCATTTTAAGTTTTAATTTATTGTGTGCGAATAGAGGTTTCGAGTGTGCGTATATCGATCACCAAAAAAAAAAGCTGTTAGGTGCAGATAATTTAATCATTTATTATGCTAGTTCACGTGTTGGAATAATGCGGGGAGAGAGCCCACCTGGGGGCCGGGATTGGGAAGTGAGAACACGATGACGTCTGCATGCGGCCGGTTGATGCGAAGATAATGTAAAGGCCAAGGCCGGAACACGTCAGCAGTTTTGACTTTTCTCTTCAAAAGTGATTTAGGCATAATAGTTCATTCGAATATTTCTTGTAATAATTATTTTATAGTAATCAAGGCTTAAAGCCATCCAAACATTTACAAATCCGGAATATTTAGAACTGATGTCTGCTTATACAGGTTCATATTCTCACGTCGCTCTCATCCTTCTATGTTTCAATTAATCTATACTATATATACAAAGATGTATGAAGCCTCCTTTGAAGTGAGAACCAAAAAATTCGATCTCAGCCGTATGATGGTATTCGGCTCTCCACATAACCCCTAATCTCGTTACTCTTAGCCGCCCGTCTCCCCGTAGAAAACCCTCGCCGATCCCTCCTCCCGTGCACTCCGCAGAAGAGATCTTCAGAAGCGCCATTACCAGAAGTGCCTCCTCAACCTCCGCAGGTAAATCCCCGTCCAGCCCGCAGAAGAACTCCTTTGAAGCGCCTCACCCATATCCTCCTCCTCCTCCGTAAGTCTCTCAACCTCTTCCTCCTCCTTCTTCTCCCCAATTTTGGGTTATTCATTCCGTAATCTCATTTACCCCCAAATCTCTTTTCCATCTTCAGAAGCGCAATGGCCAGAAGTGCCTCCTCATCCTCCGCCGTTCTCCTCGCCGCTCCGTCCTTCTGAAGATATCCCCGCCCGGCCCGGAGAAGAGCTCCTCCAAAGCGCCTCATCCTCTGCCGTTCTCCTCTTCCGTAAGTCTTCCAACCTCTTCCTCTTTTGGCTAGGAATTTCTAGAGCAAAAAAAAACTCACAGTCCTAGAGCAAAAAAAACTCACACTCTATATCCTGCTACGCATCTAAATCTGAGGGCCGTTCGTCGAACGCAGGAGACCGTTCGTCGAACGCAGGAGGCCGTTCGTCGAACGCAGGAATGCCGCCGTTCGTCGACCGCAGGAATGCCGTCGTTCGTCGAACGCAGGAATGCCGCCGTTCGTCGAACGCAGGAATGCTGCCGTTCGTCGAACGTAGGAGGCCGTTCGTCGAATGCAGGCGTGCCGCGGTTCGTTTAATGTTTAATGCCGCCGTTCGTCGAACGCAGAAGGCCGTTCGTGGAACGCAGGAGGCTGTTCGTGGAACGCAGGAGGCCGTTCGTGGAACGCAGGAGGCCGTTCGTCGAACACAGGCATGCCGCAGTTCGTCGGTGCAGGAGGTCGTTCGTCAAACACAGGAGACCGTTCGTCGAACGCAGGAGGCCGTTCGTCGAACGCAGGAAATACAAAATAAAAAAAACATAAATTTATATATAATATATTCTTTATATTTAATATTTTATTTTTTTAATTTTCTAATAAGAAATACAAAAAGATTTAAATATATCTGGTTGCGTGTCGGGTGCGGGCCGAGTAATGTCGCGTGGGGCACGCCCCCCCCCCCCCCCCCCCGTGCACTGTCACTCATATATATATACACACACACACACACACACGGGTGCCAGGCACGGGCCTCCGGCCCTATGCTAGGCGACATTCGTCGTGGGAGCGATATTTGTCGTGGGGGGTGGGGGGGGGGAGACATTCGTCGTGGGGGCGACATTCATCGTGGGTGCGACATTCATCGTGGGGGCGACATTTGTCGTTGGGGGGACAATAGTCGTGGGGGCCATTCGTCGTGGGGGCGACATTCGTCGCAGGGGCGACATTCGTCGTGGGGGCGACATTCGTCGTGGGGGCGACATTCATCGTGGGGGCAACAATCGTCATTGGGCAGACAATCGTCGTGGGGGCGACAATCGTCGTGGTGGCGACATTCGTCGTGTAGGGATTTATACGAAGAATGCTTCACATTGAAATAATTAAACCCTAAATAGACATGTGTAGAAGAGGCACATTGGATGAAGGCCTAACATGCGTTGCGAATATTTAAAAAAAGACTATCTGCTCTGCTCGACTCTCTACCGGCCGATACTACGAAGCATCCCTATAAACAGTCATTACAGAGACTATTGTGCTTTGCTTAGGAACTAATTGACTAATACGCACAAAGCACACCTAGAAAACATTAAAATAAAAACAATTATATATGAAATGTTCCTGTCAAAATATTAAAAAAAACTATCTGCTCCACTCGACCCTACCGGCCGATACTACGAAGCAGCCCTATAAGCAGTCATTACAGAGATTATTGTGCTTTGCTTAGCCACTAATTGACTAATACCCACAAAGCACACCTAGAAAACATGAAAATAAAAGCAATTATATATGAAATGTTCCTATAAAAATATAAAAAAAAACTATCTGCTCCGCTTGACCCTCTACTGGCCGATACTACGATGCAGCCATATAAGCAGTCATTACAGAGATTATTGTGCTTTGCTTAGCCACTAATTGACTAATATCCACAAAGCACCCCTAAAAAATATGAAAATGAAAGCAAAACCCTAAACTGTAATATATTATCTGGATTCAATTGTTGTTGTTTTTAAATAGTTTTGATGTTGTTGTATTGTGTTTGTACATAGAGAACAATATATGGACCTATAAGAATGAAAAATTACGTGAGATATGAGTAAAATTTTTGAGATAGCTATAAAGAAATTATAGCGCAAATTAAATTATGTATATATATATATATATGGATGATGTTAGATCTTAGTTTTCAAATAACAACTAAATATAATGTTTACAGATTATCAACCAACAACATTGATAATTACCTGCGTAGAAACCTGGGATCTGAGATTTCTGATCACAAATGCCTGCCCCGCAACGTTTGCCGCGACCGGCGACATTCGCCGTGGCCGGCGACATTCGCCGCATGCTAGAGTGATTAATGATGATGTATCAAATTATCGTTTTTGCGCGGGCAGCGACATTTAAAAAACTCTGAATGCTCTTCTCTCACGAAATAAAAGCATTTCAAAAATAAAATTGGCACTAAAAAAAGAGACATGAGTTATGCATGTAATTTCCTAGTAAACCAAAAAAATTTAATCAGTACTTGTAAACAGATTAATCGAAGATGAGGAGATCAAAAATGTCCACGGAAATACACTTCCATTTCCACTTCATACGCTAATTAAAAACTAATTGGTCACCCTAATTCCAGCAAAATCCAATGTATATACCTAACATTGTTCATTGTTATAACATATGTAACTGTAGGGCTTCATATGAAGAATGTCTTCACATTGAAATAATTAAACCATGACAGAGCATGCAGAACAACATATTGAAATAAATGGCAGCAAAATAGTTGATATGTTGGATACAACTCATCTTGAAAATAACTCATCTTTAAAAGAACTCATCTTGGAAAAAAATTCGTGTGATCAGAAATCATTCTCATTTATATAGTATTTTCGTGTATGGAGTATGAGTTAAGCATAAATGAAACCCTAGAGAAACTATTTCCATGTAGAATAATTGATCGAAAAGAGCAAGAATCGTAGCAAAACCTTTATTTTCTTGAAGATCTTGTGCTTGCATTTGCCGAAGATAGGAATGGTCGACCTTAGATGGTCTGCAAAATCTGGAAAATGAGAAGAACCAAGTTTAGGTATCTTGCAGCAGAAATCCAGAAAAAGTAGGTCTAGAACACAAAATCATGTGAGTTTATAGGTCAGAGAAAATACCCGAGGGCGATCAAGTGGGAGATCAAGCAGGCGGTTTGTGCTGGCATGCGGGAGAAGTATGGAGCGCGAGAGGCGTCGTCGGTGTGAGGAGAGCCTTTGAGCGTGAGAGGAAACAACTTTTTCTTGCAATTTTGGGGGATTCTGGAGTTGCAATGACGATACGGCGTGAATCCCAAACCGTCGGTGTCGATGGGGCGCGTTGGATATGAGATGTCGACAGTTTGAGAAGTGCCGAAGAGCAATGCATGGTATGGAGCGGCGGCTTTGAGGAGGCGAAGAAAATCAAGAAGAGGCGGCGATGGCGAGGCGGAGAAAATCGTCGAAGGAGCGGCGGCTTTGAGGAGGCGGAGAAAATCGTAAAGAGACGGGATGAGGAGGAGGCGATGTGACCGAGAGGAGAGAAGTCAAAGAGGCTATCAGGGGTGTGATATGAGAACGGCAGGTGGGAATCGCCGTATGGGGGATATATTTTTAATCGAACCCTAAAAATCATATATTCTTTGATGAGATGAACGGTTGGGATGTAATTGGTGTCTCACATACCTTGCCATCCACACTTCTTTTTAATATAGTATTTCACGCACAAAGTCATAATTTCACGCACAAAGTCATAATTTTACAGAAGAACTGGATTCAAATAGAGAAAAAAGTGTCTAGAAAATTGGACCACCAACTTTGCATCTTGTTCTGATAATGCATTCTAATTATAACTAAGTAGTTAAACGATTAGTAATTGAATAATGGTGTTGTATGTAAAGCTATGGCTATGTTGTTTTTCTATGCTTCTTATGCTGGATAGTAAATGAGAGTTAATTAAGAGGATGCTTGATATTGTTGCAGAAAAGTTAAACACGAGAAGCCATTTCATATAGCAATAATAATAATAATCCTCATCTATAACACACATTTAGCTAAGCATGAAGATATGAGATAAAAAGCAACAACAATCAAGTCTGCATTCCTGCTTAAAAGTATTTGGGGTAACACAGTTCGGTACTTTGGATGGTGGTAAAGTAAAGCAATTGCAGGCATGTCTAAACACTAATATAAATAAAGGCAACATGTAACATTTTGTTATCAAAAACTTGGCTGTGCAAATTGCAGTAATAAAGAAGAGAACATTACACAGTTCTACACCACATTGTAGGCATATCTGCTAGATATAAAAGAAAGAAATGATGAATATGGATATCAAAGAGGGAAAGGAAAGAAAAATAAAACAATTTTCATATATCAGTAGATGTAATTCGCTGAAATAAACAATAGAGGAATCTTAAAAACTACAAAATTAATGTCAAAGTTTTATTCTGAGTTGTGAAAATAATATGTAAGACTTTAGAAGACTCATTAAAGGAGATGAAAAGAACAATTGCACCTAATTTAAAAAACTTTAAATGCACAAATATTTTGAAATAAAAATTCGAAAGTAGTGGGGGCATGGAGTGGAGTTACATTGTTGAAGTAAGGGCTTGGGAGGGGTAGTGAGATCTGTAGTTAACTCTGGAGAGGACGATCTGCGAATGTAAAATGGGTATAGAAATTTGAAGAAACTGATCAAACTAAAATGTATACCGTAATTGAAAGAAGAGTAGCATATTTAGTCATGTTCAAATCAATATTAAAAATACTCAAACTAATATCCAAATGCTCCCAAGAAATCCGATAAACACCTTTTCTTCATCCCTATACTTATGGACTTCGTTGCAGAGTCATAGCAAGTTCTAGATTCGTCCACTTCCTGCCATGTTGCAAAGAAGAGGGAGATTTAGGAAAAGGGATGAAGATTTAGGAAAAGGGATGAAGATTTAGGAGAAGGGAAGAGGGTTGGGGCGTAGGAAAAGTACAACATTACCTGATCAGATTGCTGATATACCTAGCCGATTTCTATGGCGTCGAGCGTGGGATGATTAGCAGGGGTTCTTCGAATGCCCGTGAGTTTTTCGTCGGAGGATGCCCTAGGGGAGAGGATCTGAAGCCCCAAGCTTCGGCCAGAGCTTGGTGCGGTAGAGTGTAGGAGATGTTGCGTGAGCGGGAGCGATGTTGAAGGCATGAGAGGGAGCGGGGAACAGAGATGAAAGGGAGGTGTTGGATCTGATGGCGCCATTAGAGTGGGGGGGGGGGGGGAATAAGGGGTTTACTATTTTTTGAAATAAACTTACAGATTTTACCAAAACAGAAAAACCTTTTTTGCTCTGTCGCTAATGATAAGCTCTTAAATGACTGAATGCTTATTTTGAACGCAAGAGAACGCGTCGGATCAAGTTGTATAAAGTGAGTAAATATCTTCTCCACAGGGAGGTGATGAATTTAGAACTTGCAACTACTAGCTATGACTTTCTTTAAATCCAAGCGAACCGATAACAGTGATTTGAACTTAAATAAAAACATCTACGAGCGATTACTTCTAATTAAACCAACCATGCTATTTGAGAAATTGATTTCTAATACTTGGGGAAGAAAATCTTGTATTGCGACTTCCTTTGTATAATGCAATGAAGTTATGAAGATACTTTGTGACTAACGTTTAGTGAAGTGCCTTGCAATGATTTGAAATTAGAAACTCGTATCTCTTGATATCGAAATTCCCTAATCCTTCTTTTCCCTTGTCATCTCTAACTAAGGTGAATCAAAAGATCGCATCAAGCCTACAAATCCTAGTTTCTAGCACCAAGAGGAAATCTCTTTCACTCTTTAAGCGGTATATAAAATCTATGACACACTTGCGCAACTCGTCTCTCGATTTATGGAGCGCAGTAGAACGATAAAACTTTGGCTAAAAGTTTTAAGATATAGATCATAGACTTGATAAAGAATACTCACAAAACCATTCACTAAGTGAAATTAAAACACCCTCATTACATCATACAAAGTACCATCACAATACAAGATATAGGAAATTAGTTAATACTCATGGAGATACAACTCAAAATTAAGAAGATCTTACAAAGCATCATGAAAGTGCAGTTTTGGAATGAACTCTCTCTCTTCCCTAGCCGAAAATCCTCTTCCTCCTCCTTTGTTCTTTGAAAATCTCCAGCTCTCTCTCCTTGAGCCTCTCTCCCTTCTATCTGCTAGATAAATTTTCTCTCTCCCTCTTTTTTCCAAGCCTTGCCGTAACTCCTGTCCCAAGGTCAGCCTCCTCCATGGCTTTCACTTGTCAAATCAATCAGGTCTGCCCACCTTTTCTCTCTCCATCAAAGCTGGATTCAAATTTTATCCTCTCTTCTTTCAAAGAAAAGGCGGGCCCACAAGGTCTGAGGGGTTTATTTGTTAAATGCAACCACCAGTTCGCAACAATTCGGCAGATTTGTTGCAAATCCTGCTACTAACATATGCAGTTTGGACATCACCCACTTTACAATAAAGCTCAGCATTCGACCCACCATAGGAGTTCTTCATAATACATGAGATAAATGATATAAAAGTGCGAATAATGACTGCAAATAAGAATATATCACTATTAACTCCTTTATGCTCTTGTATAACGCATATTATGATAAAAAGTAAATAAAAATGGGCTCAAGATAACTCCATTTTGGAAGTTATCACACCCCCATGCTTAGATCTTTGCTAGTCCCTAGCAAAGCTATATGTTTTTGTGATGACCGCACCCTATATTTGTCAAAGCATATTGATTCACTCTACTCTCGACCATAAATTGAACAACACATATTCAAGCAATTCAAATTAACAACAAGTATGCTTGTCAATAACTAGAGGTTCAGAAGTTCACTAATCCGTTAGTTCAATTTAAGATAAAGTTCCTTTAAAAAGTAGAATGGCGTGCGTTATCCCTTATAAAATTATTCATTTTCAATACTTATTTCATTAAACTTCCTTGCCAATAGAAAGAAGCAAACATAAGCCGAGACTTTGAGGTGGCTGCCACAAGAAAGAAAAAACGAATTTCTCCGGGTATACAATCATAGAAGGTCTCCAAATATGGGGTTTAATATAAATTTTTCATTCATTCATACTTTTTTTTACTCTCATAGTCGGGATCATTCCAAGTATGTGGGGACATACCCATGCCACGTATCACTATGATATGTAATAAATTTTTTTTCTCATAGTCGGGATCATTCCAAGTATGTGGGGACATACCCAGGCCATGTATCACTATGATATATAATAATTTTAATACCCAGGACACACCCATACTGGAAAGCTCAATAAAATACAAATGATATCAACTTTCTACGTCTTGGCCAACCTCATTGAATCAGTTATTGTCTACTTTTTCGCTATGGGTTTAGACGTCTAAGGAATAAACATAAAATAAGCAAACTCTTTTAAGGGAATAGAGTGCCAAAAATAACTTTTTAAAGGAGCTCAGAACAAATCTTACTAACTTAACAAAAATCAAAATCTGACATTCTAAAATTGCATAGCATCTTAAATCAAATTAACTTGAAAATACTTGAATATGCGACTAGTTTCATTCATACGGTGAACTCGAATAGAATTCCTCAATTTGACTTTGAAAATTATTGCCACACATGCATTAGGGGAAAATGAGTCAATCACATATGTCGTAGGAACATATAAGGCATAACCACCCCCATGCTTAGACGCTTTGCTAGACCCTAGCAAAGTTATAAAATATGCTGAAATTTAAACAAGCTTCTAAAAGAGAATGGAGATACGTCCCTGGAAATTAAGATCTGAAACTTCAGCTCCCCCGCCTTGCCTTGATTGTAAGATCCTTCTGGCAAGTACTTTAACTACAGAACAGTCCAAAGCAAGGCAATAATATTGTTCGTTTTATAACTACAGGTTAACAAGGGTGTGAGTTGTTTAGGAAATAAACAAATATAGACATCTAAAGAGCAGTTTCACCTGACAATACTAAACTGAAATATAAGACGTACCTATAGTAACACAAGAGTTGTAACACAGTGCAGAAATAACAAAAGATGTGCATAGGTAGCAGATCATCATAATTTTCAGCATTGTCCATCATAATAATATAACATAAAAAAGAAAATAGCATTGTGCATTCGAATAAACAAAACTAAAAGAACATCCAGCTATTCATTCATCTCCATCGTCATCGTCGACATCTTCGTCTCCTTCTTCCTCGGTCTCACCTTCCTCATCAGAGCTGTCTACCACATCTTCAAACGGACGCATTCGCTTCTTATCGAAGGCAAGGTACCCCTTTTTGTCGAATGGGCTGTCGAATGGAAATACCCCCCTTTCCACCGTTAGGTTTGCATGCTCAATCAGCCGTATTTGCTCCTCCCGCATGATAT
Source organism: Dactylorhiza incarnata (assembly GCA_033032865.1). NCBI lineage: Eukaryota > Viridiplantae > Streptophyta > Magnoliopsida > Asparagales > Orchidaceae > Dactylorhiza > Dactylorhiza incarnata. The sequence continues at coordinate 9,772,531 of JAWHQI010000011.1, forward strand.
CCATGTATGCATCCATGTGACGGTGGTGATATCGCTGACCAGCGGCCATATACTTTAAATATTCCATGATGGTGGTGAACTGTGCATCCGAGGTGACGACATTCTTGACGGCCTTTGGGGTCTTTCTGGAGGAAGCCTTAGGGGATGAAGGAGCTGCAGCCTTGGGCACAGTGGGGTCCTTTTTGTGCACTTTAATGTAGGATGAAATCACCTTCTGGGAGATGTGGTGGCCCACCGGAGTGCTAATGTCGGTGCCTTCAAATGCAACTCCCGCATGATGACAGAGCTCGGTAATGAGAGTGGGGAACCACAATTGCCCTCCCCCATCCGTCTTGACCTTCTTCTTCAGCTGATCAGAAATTAAACGCCCCACCCCGACCGGAGTACCGTGCAGAATACAGAATATAATGTAAGCTCGCTCGATCGACACATTATTTGAGTGCTTGGTGGGCATGATGTTGGTGTTCACAAACATCAACCAAGCCTTTGCCGGCCGAGTGAAGCTTGCGGAATCGAGCACGTACTTCCCTTCGTTTGCCCACTGAACATTGTCGGCGGGGCACAGAGCGGCGGCGACATCATGGGGAGGGATGATTGCTCTAAACTTCTCAAAATCATCCCCCACTAGATCGGGAATATCAAAGAAACTATTAATAACAAGCTCAGAAAAATCCACAGTTTTACCTCGCACCATCGTTTTTCCAGCGGAGTGAAACCGTACATTAGCGAGAATTCGCGTACCCACTCCAGGACGACTTCAGTTCTTGGATGACAGAAGGAGGACCACCCTTGCTTTTCGATTTGCTCGACATAGCTTAAGCTCCAACCGCGCTTCTCGATTTGGAAGCCTCGTTCGAGGATCACTGGCTTTGTCTTCAGGATTTCGAACCTCTCCGAGGCTTCATCGTTGACGAAGTGGGGGATCCTCTTCGCGACGGCCTTCAGCCTTTGCTTCTTCAGCGCCATGGCCTTCTCCTTTAGTAGGGCAGCAGCTAGTCGACGCCGAAAAATGCGATGGCCGTGGAACACCTCGTAGCCTCTTGGACGAGCGGCGAACGGCGTAGGGTTAAGCGCTGAGGTCGACAGGCGGGGTGCGGCTCGAAAAGAGGGCGATAGGACTGAATCGGCAGAGGAGAAGGAAGCATGCGCATTTAATATGGCTTGTCAGTTTTAGTTGAGCCGCAATTAGAGAACCAGATTTTTAATCGAACAGGCCAGCGTCGAACAGGGTTTAGTCGAACAAATGCGCCGGTTCAGTTGAACCAGCCAGCGTCGAATCAGCAGGATTTAGTCGAACAAATGCACCGAAAATGGCAGAGAAAATAATTTTAAAACATTTCAGCCGAAATGTTACAAAGTGTTGGAATTTTTAAACTCAGCAGAAATTGGCCACAGAAAATGTTTTAAACATTTCTGCCCAGATGTTGAAAGGTGTTGGCAGATTCACACTACTTAAATACAAAATTTCAGTAGTGCCCACAAAATGAAAGTGAACTAAACCAAACGAAACTAAACAAATTTGCGAAAACAAAATTCTAAAAGATTGGGTTGCCTCCCAATAAGCGCCGTATTTTCAGTCCCGGCAGGACTTTGTCCTTCTTATGCTGCTAGATCAACCTGACTGATGACACCATTCGATCGGTGACGCTCCCTCTATAGATTTTTAACCTTTGACCATTTACCTTAAATTCAGTATCGTCCTTCTCATTCACAACGGTCACCGCACCATGAGGATAAACTTCTTTTACCTTAAAGGGCCCTGACCAACGAGATTTTAACTTACCGGGAAATAATTTTAGACGAGAATTAAACAAAAGGACTAGCTGTCCCGGCTCAAATTGTCTTTCATTTAAACGTTGGTCATGCCATTTTTTTGTTCGTTCTTTATAAATTCGCGCGCTTTCATAAGCATCCATCCTCAACTCATCCAACTCATTGAGCTGCAGCAATCTCTTCTTACTAGCATCTTGGAAATCATAGTTTATTTTCTTTATGGCCCAATAAGCTCGGTGTTCCAATTCCAAGGGTAGATGACATGCCTTTCCATAAACCAAGCGATATGGGGATAAACCTATGGGTGTCTTGTATGCGGTTCTGTAGGCCCATAACACGTCGTTAAGCTTTTGTGACCAATCCTTGCAGTTTACACTAACAGTCTTAGCGAGTATTTTCTTAATTTCACGATTCGACACCTCAGCTAGCCCATTAGTTTGGGGATGATAGGCTAGTGCGACTTTATGCGTGACACCATATTTCCTCAAAAGCATCGCAAATTGGGTGTTACAGAAATGACTCCCCCCGTCACTAATAATAGCTCTGGGGGTACCAAATCGGTTAAAGATATAATTTTTCTAGAAATGTAACACCACCTTGGCATCATTTTTCATTGTCGCTACTGCCTACCCACTTGGATACATAGTCTACAGCTAGAAGAATATAGAGATTTCCTTTTGAATTCACAAAGGGCCCCATGAAGTCTAGGCCCCACACATCAAAAAGCTCCACTTCCAATATGACATTCATTGACATAGCATCAGCTCCCTTAATGTTCCTGCTGCGTTGACATCGATCACATAGCTTTACAAACTCATTAGCATCACGGAATAAATTGGGCCAAAAGAAACCAGCTTCTAGAATCTTCATTGCAGACGATTTCACATGAAATGTCCTCCATAAGGAGAATTGTGACAACTCTCCAATATAGATTTCATTTCCTCCTCAAACATGCATCGCCTCACCGCTCTGTCTGCCCCAACCTTGAATAAATAGGGATCATCCCAAAGATAAGATCGTACTTGGTGTAGGAATCTCTTCCTTTGTTGGTAAAGTAATCCCGGTGGAAATATGTTGCTCACAATATAGTTCACATAATCTGCAAACCAAGGTGTAGGTTTGTCGGATATGGCTAACAACCATTCATCGGGAAATTTCTCGTCAATCTCAGAACGTGGTAACGAATTGGGACACTCGATCCTAGAAAGATGATCTGCGACCGGGTTGTCTACCCCCTTCCTATCTTTAATTTTTAAGTCGAATTCTTGCAATAAGAGTACCCACCGAATCAGTCGAGGTTTGACATCTTTCTTATCCATAAGAAAGCGAATGGCGGCATGGTCGGTATAAACTATGACCGTGGTGCACAAGAGATAAGACCTGAACTTCTCAAAGGCGAAAACTACAGCAAGTAACTCTTTTTCAGTTGTGGTGTAGTTGATTTGGGCATCTATCAAAGTCTTACTAGCGTACGCTATTGTGTGGAAGATCTTCTCCCGCACTTGCCCTAACACAACATCTACCGCATAGTCACTTGCATCATACATTAATACAAATGGTTCTCCCCACTCCAGAGAAATCACAATAGGAGCCGTGATCAAACAAGCTTTAAGTTCTTCAAAAGCACGCAAACAAGAATCATCAAAATGAAATTTTATATCCTTTTCAAGCAACCCACTCAACGGTTTAGCTATCTTTGCAAAATTCTGAATGAATCTTCTATAAAACCCCGCGTGTCCTAAGAAGCTTCGCAACATTTTGACATTTTTGGGCTCCGGCAATTTTTCAATTATTTCAATCTTCGCTCTATCTACTTCCAACCCGTTTTGAGAGACATGATGTCCTAAAACTATCCCCTCTCGTACCATAAAATGGCACTTTTCCCAGTTCAATACAAGGTTAGTTTCGACACATCGCATGAGCACTTTTTCTAGACATCTTAAGCATTCATCGAATGACTTTCCAAAAATTGAAAAGTCATCCATGAAGATCTCTATTCCTTCATCCATAATATCTGAGAATATCACTATCATACATCGCTGAAACGTCGCCGGAGCATTACATAAGCCAAATGGCATTCTTCTAAATGCGAAGGTGCCGAATGGACATGTGAATGTGGTCTTGTGCTGATCTTCCGGATCAACGGTGATCTGGTTATAACCAGAATACCCGTCTAAGAAACAGAAAAAATCGTTTCCCACCAATTTATCCAAAACTTGGTCTATGAATGGTAATGGGAAGTGATCTTTCCTAGTAGCTGTGTTTAGCTTTCTATAATCCATACAAATGCGCCAACCCGTGACCGTTCGCGTAGAAATCAATTCATTCTTGTCATTTTTGATTATAGTCATTCCTCCCTTTTTTGGAACGCATTGTACCGGCGAGACCTAAGCACTATCCGATATAGGATATATAATTCCTGCATCTAACCACTTGATGATTTCTTTTTTAACCACTTCTTTCATGGGTGGGCTTAAACGTCGCTGGTGCTCTACCGATCCCTTAAATGACTCTTCTAACAGGATTCTATGCATGCACAAGGAAGGGCTAATTCCCCTAATGTTGGCGATGGTCCACGCTATTGCCAATTTGTATTGCTTCAATAACTTTATTAACTTATGATATTGTTCCGGAGGTAACTTCGAACTAATTATGATAGGCAAGGTGTCGTTTTCTCCTAGGTAAGCATAAGTGAGATGATCCGGGAGAGGTTTTAAGTCTAATGTGGGCGGATTTATAATAGAAGGCTTGTCCGCCAAAGACTTTTTCGGCATCTCAAATGCTTCCGGTTTTTGGAAATATGTAGATTGACCTTCAAGGAATTTAAGACATTCATGTTCTTCCTCCTCATCGTCAGATATCCCCTCATTGGTTAACACCCGATACAACGTAGCCTCTTGACTACCTAATTTAAATTTTGAATTGTAGTCATAAATGGAAATACTCCGCACGTCCTCCATATCATCTTCCTTCTCATGAGGATACTTCATAGCCTTGGGGACATTAAAAGTAACATGCTCATCATTGACTCTCATAGTCAATTCGCCTTTATGCACATCGATCAATGTTCTCGCGGTTGCTAAAAAGGGTCTCCCAACAATGATGGGGACCTCCTTCTCTTCCTCCATTTTTAACACTACAAAGTCCGCCGGGAAAATAAATTTTCCTACCCTCACAAGCAAGTCTTCTATGATCCCCTTAGGATAAATAAGAGTTTTATCCGCTAATTGCAAGGTAAGCGATGATTTTGTGATCTCTCCCAATTCCAACTTCCTAAAGATAGAAAGCGGCATTAGATTAATACTTGCCCCAAGATCACATAATGCTCGTCCTTCAAATAGATACCCAATAGAACAAGGTATAGTAAAACTTCCCGGATCTTTTAATTTTGGCGGAAGTTTCTGAAAGATTGCGCTACACTCGTGAGTGAATGCCACCGTTTCGTTCACTCCAAATTTCCTCTTTTTTGTAAGGATGTCTTTCAGAAATTTGACATAACTTGGCATTTGTTCAAGGGCCTCCGCAAAAGGAATATTAATTTGCAATTTCTTAAAAATTTCTAAAAATTTCTGAAATTGCTGATCCAACTTGTTTTTTCTTAGCCTTTGGGGGAAAGGAGGCGGCGGGTATACCATTTCACTTTCTTTCTTCTTTATGGATTCAAATTTTGTTTCATTCCGATTTCCCTCTTCTATTTCTACTTCTTTCCCATCTTTACCATCACCATTATGCCTAGGTTCCTCATTCATCTTGCTAGGAATATCATTATCACACATATCCTCGACACTACTTTTCTTGGGGTACTCCTTCACATTACCATTCTCTAGCTCTTTCCCACTCCGTAACGTCACCGATGTACATTGATGATTATCACCCTTTGGATTTGGGATTGTATCTGCGAGGAGTGTACCTTGTGGTCTAAGGCTCAACGCATTAGCTATTTGACCCAATTGAGATTCAATTATACGCAAAGACCCTTCTAAACTAGATACGCGAGCATCATTCTTGTGTATGGATTCTATTATAAGGTAATCTGTTAACTTCCTAGACACCCCTTGTTGATTAAGAGTTTGATTTTGAGGTTGATTAGGATTTGAGTTGAATAAATGTGGTGGGGTCATTCCGGAATTATTTTCCATGAAAAGTTGGGGTGGTTTCGCCACTCGGGGTTGTAACTGTTTGAAAATGTGTTATTGTTTTATCTTTGAAGCCCGCTAATGTAGTTGGCTTCTTCATTATGGCTGATTAGTTGTTCGACGGTGAGTGAGGGACTAATAACGGGCAAGGGGTTGGATATACTATTTGCCTGGGGAGTCATTTGACTTTGGTTTAATGTTAAGGCATCTAATCGCTTGTTCATCGAGTTAAATTGAGCGGTCATTAACGCTGCAAATGATGTCAATTGATCTACTTGGTATACGCCTGATGAAGAAGGTCCTTGTCGTTCTAGCGAATGATAGTTATTGGAAGATAAGTCTTCCAATATTGAGTAAGCATCCTCCGGATACTTATTCATTAGAGAACCTCCTGCGGCTCCGTCCACTTGAATCATTGTGGACGTCTGGAGACCATTGTAGAAGGTCCATACCTGCTGATGAATGGCTAAGCCATGATGGGGACACTTCCGCAATAGCTCCTTGAACCTTTCCCACGCGTCATACAACGTTTCCCCATTCCCTTGCATAAATGTCGATATATCACGCATCAATTTTGCAGTCTTAGAGGGAGGAAAATACTTAGCTAAGAATTTTTCTACCAAAGATGTCCAGGTAGTGATAGAAGCATTATGCATTGAGTTTAGCCAATCTTTTGCTTTTCCTTCCAATGAGAAAGGAAACAAGCGAAGTTTGATTTCTTCTTCAGACGCACCATTAATCTTGAACGTATCGCATATTTCAATAAATGTTCTTAAATGTGAGTTAGGGTCTTCATGATTTAGTCCACCGAATTTATTATGTTGAACTAATTGCATAGTAGTTGAATCGATTTTAAAGTTGTTAGCTTCAATGGCGGGTCTAGTAATGCTAAATTGAATTCCCCCTCTAAAAGGCATGTTGTACTCGCGACACGTTCTTCTATTCTCGATTGGGTGCCCATTGTGTTCTACCTGACCACCTATATCTTGACCTTCGTCATGAATATTATCATCATTGTTATTCTGACCGTTTAGATCCATAGTGAGCTGCCTAGTGTTTTCCAACCTTACTGACTTTCGATTTTGTCTACACGTTCGTTCAATTTCAAAATTTAACGGGATTAGTTCTACTGAACGATACCTGGACATGCACCACCGAATAACAACAGACAAAAAGAACAATAACAAAAATAAACAAACTAAAAATAAAACTTAAGCTCAAAATACTAAGTGTCACTAATATTGCAAGACAAACACTAAATTCGTTACACCTCCCCGGCAACGGCGCCAAACTTGATAAGCTCTTAAATGACTGAATGCTTATTTTGAACGCAAGAGAACGCGTCAGATCAAGTTGTATAAAATGAGTAAATATCGTCTTCACAGGGAGGTGATGAATTTAGAACTTGCAACTACTAGCTATGACTTTTCTTTAAATCCAAGCGAACCGATAACAGTGATTTGAACTTAAATAAAAACATCTACGAGCGATTACTTCTAATTAAACCAACTATGTTGTTTGAGAAATTGATTTCTAATACTTGGGGAAGAAAATCTTGTATTGCGACTTCCTTTGTATAATGCAATGAAGTTATGAAGATACTTTGTGACTAACGTTTAGTGAAGTGCCTTGCAACGATTTGAAATTAGAAACTCGTATCTCTCGATATCGAAATTCCCTAATCCTTCTTTTCCCTTGTCATCTCTAACTAAGGTGAATCAAAAGATCGCATCAAGCCTACAAATCCTAGTTGCTAGCACAAAGAGGAAATCTCTTTCACTCTTCAAGCGGTATATAAAATCTATGACACACTTGCGCAACTCGTCTCTCGATTTATGGAGCGCAGTAGAACGATAAAACTTTGGCTAAAAGTTTTAAGATATAGATCATAGACTTGATAAAGAACACTCACAAAACCATTCACTAAGTGAAATTAAAACACCCTCATTACATCATACATAGTACCATCACAATACAAGATATAAGAAATTAGTTCATACTCATGGAGATACAACTCAAAATTAAGAAGATCTTACAAAGCATCATGAAAGTGCAGTTTTGGAATGAACTCTCTCTCTCTCTTCCCTAGCCGAAAATCCTCTTCCTCCTCCTTTGTTCTTCGAAAATCTCCAGCTCTCTCTCCCTGAGCCTCTCTCCCTTCTATCTGCTAGATAAATTTTCTCTCTCCCTCTTTTTTTCCAAGCCTTGCCGTAACTCCTGTCCCAAGGCCAGCCTCCTCCATGGCTTTCACTTGTCAAATCAATCAGGCCAACCCACCTTTTCTCTCTCCATCAAAGCTGGATTCAGATTTTATCCTCTCTTCTTTCAAAGAAAAGGCGGGCCCACAAGATCTGAGGGTTTTATTTGTTAAATGCAACCACCAGTTCGCAACAATTCGGCAGATTTGTTGCAAATTCTGCTACTAACATATGCAGTTTGGACAGCACCCACTTTACAATAAAGCTCAACATTTGACCCACCATAGGAGTTCTTCATAATACCTGAGATAAATGATATAAAAGTGCGAATAATGACTACAAATAAGAATATTTCACTATTAACTCCTTTATGCTCTTGTATAACGCATATTATGACAAAAAGTAAATAAAAATGGGCTCAAGATAACTCCATTTTGGAAGTTATCAGCTAACGCCTGGCGTTAAGAGTCAACGCTGGCGTTAGCTCTCCAGAAAAAACATAGTTTTGCAGAAATATTCAGAATGATTTTCTTTATGAAATGCAATTCCAGAAAAATTAGATATACTGAAAAAGAATTTTATATTTCATAAAAATGATTACAAGGATAATATTTCAATAACGCTTGAAATTGGAGGCGACAACTTGAAAAATCTCTTTTTGTTCCTTCACCGGTCCTTCTCCCAAGGACCGGTTGGCTATAACCTATCTATCCCCAGATAAGGCCTTTAGCCACCCCTAGATCTACCCTTGACCTAGTCGCCACGCACAAGGCGGCGAATTACCCCCTAAGCCGCACAAGGACCTAGTCGCCACATGCAAGGCGACGAATTCACTACCGTTACAAGAAAATATAAAAGGATAAAGATAAAATTAGAACAAATGACTCCCTAGAATGAAGAGCGCTGAAGGAGATGTTGAAGATACGCCATGACCACGTCGGAGTTGAAGCGATCATCCTTCTTCAAATTTGCCATTGCAAATCTCCTTCTCACTCTTTTTCCTCAATGTTGGTGTTGGGAGTTCTCTCTGAATTCTGAATGGAAAGCTCTCTCAGATCTCTGGAATGAAGGCTTCAATGCATCTAATCCTTGAGCAAACGAAATCAGATCTTTAAATAGTAACGGGAGCTAACGCGTGGCGTTAAGGGTTAACGCCAGCGTTAGTGAACGTGCACCGTCGTGGCTGAAATCGTGCAAACCATCGGGATCATGGAAGAAACCAATTTCGTCGAATGAAACTCATTTCGTCGAACTCGCGTTCGTCGAACGGAATCAAAGTTCGTCGAATGCCATCAAAGTTCGTCGAACGCAAGTTCGTCAAGCGAAATTTCATCGAGCGCAGGTTCATTTCGTCGAACGGAATCTCCTTTCGTCGAACGCCTTCAGATTTCGTCGAACGCAGCTTCATCGACCGACATCACATTTCGTCGAACGGCTAGTGCCCAACATTAAGACCTAACGCCTGGCGTTGTCTCTGGCTTCTCGACGAATTCATTCTCGACGGCATTCCTTCTCAGCGATTTCCTTCTCAGCGGTTGTTAACGCGGGGCGTTAACATTTAACACGAGCGTTAGCTCTCTTTTCAGAGAATCGTCATCAATCAGCATCCTGTTCATAGGGTTATATAACTATAGTACCTACACACTATAAACACAAGCAAGATCAAATACATAGTGTGATTTGTTATTTCTCAATCTAAGAGAAGTGGAACAAAAAAGAGACCGCAAGCTCTAGGTGCGAGTTCAGCTTACACTTGGTGCGATTATTTTGCTGCTACAGTGACTCCTATTTATAGACATGCGACCAGATCCAGTCACCACCCTATGAGATAGAGTCACCGCCCCGACCGTGCGACTAAGATCGATCAATCCGCACGGTCAACAGAAGGACGCCCTGCGCTTTGTGATCTCGCCGACTTCAACCCTGACCAGGAGAACGCCACTCCTCCAGGAAGCCGCGCGATCATGACAACCCGCATGGTCATGACGCCCACCACCAGTGTTCGCATATACAAGACCTCCTCCAGAGACCGCGCCTAAAGCCAAGTCGACTAATGCAACAGCCCGCCAAGTCGACCAACACCAGTATCCGCATACATCAGCAGACCGCCAAGGGACCGGCTTATGCGAACACAAAAGAGGAGACCGTGCGACTAAGAGAACCTTAGTCGGCGCGCACCACCAAGAACCCGAACAGCCACCAGACCGGACTGTCGGATACAGAAAATAGACCGCGCAGTTAACAGCTTAACCCGCACAGTATAGAAACCATCTCTCCACGCGGTCTCACGAACCAGACCGCGCGGCCTCACCTCGGCAACCCTGGACAGAGAGAACGACGATCAGGACGAATAAACCTGTGGCTAGACCAAATAAGTCAGACCGTAGAGGAGACCGCAAGACCGCACGGTTTGACCAGACCGCGCGACCTCCTCCCAGACCGCCAACTTCACACTTCAACATTTTCAACACTCCCCCTTGAAGTGGGAAGTTGAAAACAACCCAAGTAAACTCCTCAGCCGAGTGAACGACCCCTTTACCAGCGCCTTTGTGAATATGTCAGCAACGTTGTCCATACTCCGAACATGCTTGACCAAAAGAGACCCCTCCAGCACCTTCTCACGAATGAAATGATGCTCGATCTCGATATATTTGGTCCTCGCGTGACACACTGGATTAGTAACAAGTTTGAGTGCACTCTCATTGTCGCCGCGGAGCAGAGTCGGACCCCGAATCTCCTTATGGATGTCTCCCACCAACCTCCTAAGCCAGATGGCTTCTTGAGCTGCCAAGGCCGAAGCCTTGTATTCCGCTTCCGTGGTAGAGACAGACACGAAATCATGCTTCTTGCTGCACCATGATATAGCCGTAGGGCCCGCCATGAAGATGAATCCAGACGTCGACTTCCGATCATCCGAATCTCCCCCGTAATCAGCATCCATGTACCCATGCACCTCAAAGCCCGCATCCCTCCTGTATAGGAGACCCATATCCGAAGTCGCCTTGACATACTTCAAAATATTCTTGGCCGCTAGTAGATGAGGCATCCGTGGTTCCGCCATATAACGACTGACCCTGCCAACTGTATACGCAATATCCGGCCTAGTGATCGTTAGATAAATCAATCTCCCAACCAGAGCTCAGAACACAATCGGATCTTCCAGAATCCTCCCCTCATCCTTCCGAAGTTTCATGGCCTTCTCTAGAGGTGTAGAAATGCATTTCCCTTCCTTCATGCCGAATCGCTCCACGATTCGCTCCGCATATCCAGCCTAGGACACCAACACTCCACTTTCCTTCCTCTGCACTTCGAGTCCAAGGAAATGGTGGAGTTCACCCGAGTACTTCATGTTGGATCTTGCGGCGCCCTTAGAGGGGGGGGGGGGTGAATAAGGGCTAATATTTACTTTGAAATTTTTCTAAAATATTAAGATAATTTTACAATGATAATCAAGTAGATTTTTACACAACCAAAATAATCACTTAGAAAATCATGAGGAAATTGGAAATCAAATTTTATTTTCACAAGTGATGAATACAAAGAACTATTGATCTTAATAAAGCTTAAGATCAAGGCTATGATAAAAATAAACTTCTTTTTAATTTAACGGTCCTTCAACCAAGGACCGGCCGACTATAATGTATCTCTTCTTAGATCTTACTACTAGCCTCCCCTAGATCTCCCTATGATCTAGACGCTGCACACAAGGCGGCGATTTACTCCTAAGCCACACAAGGACCTAGACGCCACACACAAGGCAGCGATTTCCTCCTAAGCCACACAAGGACCTAGACGCCACACGCAAGGCGGCGATTTCCCCTAAGCCACACATAGACTTAGACGCCACGTACAAGGCGGCGATTTCCTCCTCCGATTACAAAATGATAAGATAAAATACAAAATAGAAATTCAGATATGAAACTCCCTAAATATAAAGCTCTGAAGACTACGTCGAATCCTTGCAAAGATTGCCTGAGATACTGTGCACGGACCGTCTCTTCTTCGCTCTTGAACGTTCTTGCCAAAATGGGAGTTCTCGGAGTTCTGGAGCTCTCTGAATGGAATGCACTCGGGAATTGGTACTCCAGAATAGTGTGTAACTTCTCCTCCACGAAAAATGTGACAATATATAAAATCTTGATGTCGTCGACTACATCTAGGTGTCGTCTGCCGACGTTATCTCCTCCAGTTGACACGTGTCCCATGCGAACGAAGTGTGCGCGTGACGTGACGGTTTCCGCTGAGAGGTGAAGCTATCGTCGACGACATTGATGTCAGAATTCCGATAGTGGATATAACTGTTCTTCGTGCAAATCGTGCGGAACATGTCCGTTGTCATGCTGACGTTAATTTCGCTGTCGGGTTCCGACATCTAGATGTCGGAATCCGATAGCTCCTCTTCATTTTTGCCTTCCGAAACTTCTCCAGACTGTAGATGGAGTCGTTCTCATCTCCGAAATGGGGTGATGTAACAACCCTTAAATTTGGACTTAATAATAATAATAATATAAGAAAAAAAATTTCCCCCTTTATTAAAAGCCCCAGCCGACCGACCCCCCCATTCCCGATCATTTCTAACCCGCGTGCAAGGGTCTTCCCTATCTCGTCTCGCTCCCGTGCCATTTACGTCTCCTGCTCGACTCGGCGATGCCGCCTGCGCCTCCTGCTCCCCTCCTCGTCGGCGCCGCCCCCTTCTTCCCCTCTTCTGGACGCCGACCGCAGCAAGGGCCCCTTCTCCCCCTCTTCTGGACGCCGGCAGCAGCAAGGCCGTCTCCTTCTTCCCCTCTCCAGGCCGACGACAGCAACAAGGCCTCCTCGTTTCCTCCGGCCAGCTATGCCTCCTCCTTCTTGAGGGCCGGCAGTGGCTCCTCCTCCTCCAAAGAGGTCGACAACCCCTCTTCCTCTCCGTTTCTGCCGGCGGATTTCAAGGGGACTCCTAGGGTTTCGCTCGAAACCCCTCCTCGTGCATTTCTGAGCCCAAATATGGTCTCCTTCGGTAAGGATCTCCGCCAAAAGTTCTGTTTTCAGATTTGCCATAAAATGTTTGTGGTGATTTTTGCTATTGGATCGACGTAAATTCATCGGTCCCTCTTATGTTTGTTGTAAATCCGTCTAATCCCAATTTTGTTTGCGTTTCCGGTGCCGCACATCAGATCTAGTGGTGGAATCGCTCCGAACCCTCTCCGATTTAGGGTTTTGTCACCCAAGCGCCGCCAAGCCCCCGATCCTTGTGGTAACTTCTTCTCCCCTCACCTTGAGGGAGGTAAATTGCTAATCCGCTTCTGATTATGTTTTCGCGAATTAAACTGCCTGTGTTAGCTTATGGTTTGCTGCTTGTCAAATATCAAATATCGTCTGCGATTATCCCTGAACAGGTTCAATAGAGCCTTGTCTTTGCTTGCGCCGCATAACTGTTGCTGGTAGTTGCGGCTTCACCTTAAGGCAAGTGGAGAAATTCCCTCTCGCTTGCAAACAAGAATTTAAGTTCTTCTTTCATGTATCTAAATTATTAACAGTATCTGATAACATAAGAATTATCGCTCGTGAGTATGTCGCATTGTGATAGAAATCCCCTCGGGAAAAACATGAATCACTTATGTCTTGAGTGTCATAAGCAAATCTTGGAAACTAGGGTTTAAGTGGTGCATCGTCTTGTCTGCATGGTCACGGTAAGCAGGAAATACTCTTATTCTAGTAAGCCTTACACTTGGACTTGAGTGTGAACCATGTGCGCCCACTATAAACACCTACGCATTTCATAGATTACAGCTTATGTCGTTGCAAAATACATGTTTAGGCTATACTCTGGAGTAGGCTAATATTTCTAGATAGTTTCTGCTTGATTCAGTTACCTGTCTGTACTTAGAATTATTTCTACACGTACTTAAAATTACAACTTGTTTTCTATTATTTTCTTGTTCTGAGGCATTTTCCTTCTGTTTGGATTTGCCTAGGGTTCGTGACCGCGCCGTCTGCTCCCTGAGTTTTCTTCGTTCAGCTGTAGTTTTGCTTGGAGGTTTTATTTTGATTACTGTGTCAGCAGGTTCTATGTATTTTGTTTCAATTACTATTGGATTTACTTTTCATGTATTAGTTATTGTCAGCCATTTTCTCTTGTATTGTGGACAACTCCTAGGGTGTTTTGTTGCATCAGATCATTTTGCTTATGACATTTTACTATTGTGGCTTATTGCATGATCACCGTTTCAGCATTGTGTGTAACATTAGATTTTATTATAAATGCATGAGCATTAACCTTTCATTTCAGCTTCCGCATATTTATAAAATACACTAAATTCTTTTCAAAGCAATAAATTCATATATATTGTAGTATTTTTGTTTTCGCCTTAGCAAACATGGTTTCCTGTTCGCTCATGCCTGTGGCATCACGGCTCGCCCGAAGTGCGCTTTGACCCTTGTCGAGATGGGTCGTGACAGTTTGCATCAGAGCCAGGTTGAGCATCTAAAGATAAAGTATTATAAAATTTTCATATATTTTGAAATCTATTATGTGAATATACGTGCATGCAATCATTTCCTCACTCACTTTGTCGTTATCTGTTGTTCGAGGCTGAAACATGCACACACTCACTCATAAGCATGAGTAGTATGCGTACAAATGTTAAGGGAGTATGGGCAAACATAACATTTATATGCATATGAATTTCCACTAGGATATTCACCGCTTGCGAATATTAAATTGTATGAGCGGTTTAATATTTTCAAGTGCGCTGGCATTAGAATCATCATGCGCGTGACATGTTAAGTGATATGAGCGCTTAACATGACATGCGTATCCATTCATGAACATTCTTAAGGATGCATTGTAGGCATAAATACATTGCATGCGTGACATAACTCATTGTACGAGTGTTAAGCTGAGAGCAACAAATGACGATTGTACACACATGGATTTTTCAAATCATTTTTTCTATCGCACGCGATCTTATCGTCGCATTTGCACTTGCATGGCTACCACCTAGAGTTGTCCACTGAAAATGCTGTAACTATTACATGATTTACGTATTCAACAGTATTAAAATGCTAGAACCTGTAGTCTCAACACTCTAAGCTTAGCCTGACTGTTTCTCTTACTTGACTCTTTTGTGTTTCTTTCTAGATGGCTTCTAAGCGATCACAGCGCAAGAAGACTACCTCTTCAGCGGGAGGAACATCTGGAGATGCCACTGCCCAGCTACTGAGGCAGATTCTGGAACGTCTCACCCGACTGGAAGATGATCGCCAAACTCCTGACCCGGCCCTTGGTTCGAGTAGTGCAGGGACAGCTGGAGTTACCAACACTATTGCCCTTCTTGGAGCCACCCCTCCTGCAACTGATTCTGGGACCGGCTCGCCTGTCGTCACCTTGGTGCCCCCGCTCGTGTCAAGCTTGACTGCCCCACCCGTGGCAATGACAGATACTCTGGCATTCAAGAGGCTGAATCCGCCATCTTTCGATGGCAATCGAGACTACTTCGTGATCACTGAATGGATCTCCCAGATGGAGAAGCATTTTAAGTATGCTGGAGTTCCCGAGACCCAGAAGGTCCTCATTGCGGCCTATCAATTATCTGAGGATGCTTATAATTGGTGGCTCCAGCGCTACAGCCTCCCCGATTCTACCACCTTATCTTGGGAACAGTTCAAGAATGCTCTTATGGAGAACTTCCTCTCTTCCGTGGAGCTGTAAGATCACTTTTCTCAAAACCCGTTCGGGTACTTGAAAACTCGAACCTCTCCCGTATCGCACGGTTGAGGTGGACCTTCGCCCATAATCGCTGCCTTGCGGTGTCACCAACACTCGGGTTGGCTAACACCGCTCAGCACCAACTCTGCCGGCTATATGATCATAAGTAAAAATATGCCAATAAAAGAAGTGCAGAAGTAAAGGCATGTCCACAATGTCACAACATCATATATATATAATGAAACAGAAAGTCCAAAAGAGAAGTACAAGCAAAAAGGGCTTAAGCCCGATACAAATCCAAAATAAGTACTCTCTCTCTCTACATCATGCAGAAACTATAACAAACACTCAAATGCGGAAATCTAACAATCTAATCATCAACCTGTGGTGGCGTGGTAGTGCGCTGCATCCGCTGCTCAGGTCCTGCTATCTCGTCCTGCTGCGCGCGGGACAACTTCGTCTCCTCGGACTCCTGCGGTCACACCGACCGTTAGTCATAAAGACTAAGTCGTTTTGTCCTCGCCTCCCTCCACGACTCCTAGGTACCGAGCGGGAGGAAGAAGCGGAGGACAACAAGGGGTAAACAAAGGAAGAGGTGACATGACACTAATCTAGCAGGTATATGTAAAACAGTAAAACTAACTAGCAGTATAGTGCAGGTAAATGACAGTAAGGTAGAGCATAAAGTAAAGCAGTAATGGAAAGAAAATGCGGTGCAGTAAGTAAAACTAAACTACCATCACAGATTCGTACCTTAACTTATATGAACGCCCATACGACATATAAGTTAAGATTCCCAGGTAACCAATCATATAAAAGAGCCCATACTAATTTATATGATATGAGTATGCTAATGTGAATGTTATGCTATGCTATGTTTATAATGTTTTAATGTGTTTATGCAATGTGACTCACCCACACGACTCTATGCGTACAGACCTTTATAGTTCCCAATTTGTTTGAAAGGAAGCCAACCTTTCGGGTACCGACAGTCGTGGCTCACGGTGGCAGTGGATCGGGCACTCCACAACCTAGGCGGGTATGGTCACTACCAAGCCTAAACCTCATGTACGCCTCAACGCTAAGAACACAACAACGGAGCTCCTGCGTACTCTTGCTGGAATCCACCAGACTTTAAGGTCGGGGTGGGTTATTAGGGATTGTCCTTCAGACCGCGGTACTCAAACTTACCGGCCCTCTAAACCCCACCCTCACCTGAGTCAACGTACTACCGTCGGTGACACGACTGGTCTAGTACCGAAGACTCGCCACTATTTGCATAAGAAACAGGTATTAACAAGTCCACCCTAGCTTCCAGCTCAGGGATTTACACACAAGTTGATCCAACCCATCTCCTTCTCGAAGGAGATCCATACTAGATTGCAGACCTACTTAGGCTACTCTTGCCTACAATTTAGTTAGTGTTATAATTATGGTGAATCTTGGACTTCCCACGGTGTACCCCGTAAAGGGGTTCCCAACGGTACTACGGCTTCAATGGGCTCAACCCCACCATCCTCCTCAAGACAATTACTTTAGTTGGTGATTAGCATTTGGTTCACCCTTCATTATTTCATATACTTAAGTGACTTAGCTCAACTCCCGTCCCATCCAATTGGGTTGGACGTACCTCCACAACACATGCACTAACCCTGACACAACCTCACAGCTAACCCTAGGTTTGACCCTCCTTGTAACGCCCCGGGTTTTTTTTCCTTATAATTGTTTTATTTAAGGCATATGATTAATAATAATTTATCTAACGCGAAATATTAATTCAAGGCGTGGAGGCGAAAGGGCGTTACCGTTTCGGGATCGTCGTCGTCGTCCAGCGAGTTATTTCTAGTTGGGGGCGTCAATGTGGTATTATGTATGTAATTGTGTATATATATACGCATATATGTATACATATAGAATTATAGGCATGCATGGGTATTTACTTATTAGCGTGCTACTAAATGTATTCGAATACAGATGTTCATGTGTTTGCGTGTTTGGAGTTTTATAGGGGGGTTGCTTAAAAGTATATGTATATATACACATACATTAAGCGTTAAGGTGCAAAGATTATATTTAACAATTTATACAACTTAAATACAACATATATACATATGTATATGTATAAAATCTGAGATTCATTAGGCTTTATGGGTGTATGCGGTTGGATATATTTATGCAAACGTATAATATACATATAAAAGTTATTTATATATATAAAAGTTATTTATAAATATAAAAGTTATATATAGAATATATATATATATATAAGTTTTTATTTTATTAAATTATACATATAATAGTTAAACGCCCTGCCCCCTTCCCCAAGCTAATCCATTTTTCCTTCTCCCCCTCCCCGATGTTCCTGCAGTTGCTGAAGTGGAGTTGGCGGGGGTTAGGGTTTTGTCGGGCGTAGGCCGTCGGGAAAGGATTAGGGGCTGCCGGAGCTCGTTTTTCGTCGCCGGAGTGGGGTGGTGGTGTGTTCTCGTCGGAGGCGGCGGCGGTGGTGAGGTCGTTCCGTCGTGGTATCGTTTCGCCGTGCGGAGTCGTTCCCGATCCAGGCAAGAAAACCATTTCCCCTTTCGATTCATTTCCTTCCTCTTCTTTTTTGATCTTTGCTTAAATCGATTCATGAGTATGGAAGTTTTTTTTTAAAAGGAACCGTGACTCATGCTTCCAGTTATTTCTTAATGGGGGCTGTATACATATAAAAATGGGGTTATATGCTTATAAACAAAACTATCAAGAATAAGGATAAGATTTTGTTGGCTATATGCTCCTCATGACGCCTCAATCAAAAGTTTGTACCTTTAGGACTTCTTTGTCATGTTTGTTATGTCTTCCCCCATTAACTTTGTTTCTCAAGTGTCTTGCTCAGCGCCAAACTCAAATTGTTTCACTTAGTGAATTTTATACTTGTCCTAAGATCTGGCAAACTGGGACATTGCCTTCATTTTGTGATCAGAATCAAAATTTCATGAGACACTTCAGATGTTTGATCAACTGTCTGCTAACTCTGTGAGCTCAATCTTTACTTCCTTTGCATGTATATCTTCCTCCTTGATTGTTTGCATTTGGGGCTGATTCTTATGTGTGGGGGCTGCCTCATCCTTGTTGATTTAGGGGCTGCTGTCTTTAAATTGGGGGCTGATGCTGTTTTTAAATGGGGGCTGCCTTGTTTTCCTTTTTTTTTGTTAAAGGGGAGGGCTGCTGCTGTCTTTAAAGTGGGGGCTGCCTTATATACTTGTGCCTATACTCTAATTGGGGCTGCTGTGTGCAAACCAGTTGGGATTCTTTTTAGAGGGCTGCATCTATTTCTGTTTTTCTTCCTTGTCTAACTAAGGGCTGCTGTTATTGTCATGTTGGGGGGCTGCTCTTATAATACCTATTATCTGGGGGCTGTTTTCATACTATCATGTTGGGGGGCTGCTCTTATAATACCTATTAATTGGGGCTGTTTTCATGCTATCATGTTGGGGGGCTGCTCTTATAATACCTGTTAATTGGGGGTTGTTTTCATACCTTATTGTTGGGGGCTGCCTTTGCAATACCTTGAAATATGGGGGCTGTTTCCTTATACTTGTTAATTAGTAATGTGGGGGCTGCTTCTTATCTTTATTAAATGGGGGCCGCTTCTCATCATTGATAATTTGGGGCTGTAATATATATATATATATATATATTTCTTCTTGTTATTGGGGGCTGCCTTTGTATGTTAAGGTTGGGGGAAATCCTTTTATTAAGGCTGTTAGTTTGTTTGGGGGCTGCTCTTGCCTTTGTCTAATAAGGGGCTGCTGTTATGTTGATTATGTTGGAAGTTCTTTGTAAATTCCCATGGTTTATGATAATAAACACTTGATATATAAACCTCTGCGCCTATACGCTAGGAAATTTTCTTGGTATAAACTTAAGTAAATTACCGATTCGTAAATTTTCCGGGTTTAAGTTTGAGGGCTAGGTATTTACTTAGGTTTATGTAAAGTTAAATTTTCTAGGCTATATGCTAGAGATTTCGTTCTATTGGGAGAGTTTGAGCCTGTCAGCTCTTAGTTTTATGCGGGGTTTCTCCTTGGTCTTTATGTTATTGGTTAAATCTTGGACTTATCTGTTTAGTTAAGCATAAGTGGTCTTGCTCGGTCAATCTCCAAATCCTGCACTGTTCTTCTGTTGGCTAAGTTATATTGGTTTGGTGGGTTAAATTCCCTGGGATTTTGTTTCCTAATTCCCGACGGGTACGGGGAATTAGATGCTAAACTCCCTGAGAATTTCTTTTGCTAGTTCTCGATGACACAACGAAATCATTTATTGCTACTGTGGATAGTTGTGTGGTTGCATTTTGGGTTTCAAGCTCTTCACCCGTTCCAATTATTGAAACTTTCATTCTTACAGAAAAGTGATCATTTATGGTGTCTTGTCGTGCCCAATTCATTGCACAGTTTCGAGAAGTTCATTGGGAGTCAAGTTTGGACTCACCAAGTGTTTTCAAATGAATCGTTGAGTAGTGTTTATTTCTTTGTGACCTTATCCTTAGGGTGTTATGGTGCTGATATCTCGGGTTACGTCCCGTGTCTTAATTGAAACTTAATTTGATTATTTAGAACCTTTGTCTTAAGCCTTGCACGGTGGGTAGTTTTGGGTGGCAGTGGATAGAGTACCACCACCCGGATTTGGATTTTGGGTGGCAGTGGATAAAGGACTAAGACCCGGTTTTGGGCTGCGGGCGTTAGTGGAGATACCACCGTCGCAGTACCTTCTTTTGGGGGACGCTTTTCCCTCGAGCTGATCAGTCTCAAGTTCTTAAACATATATGCTTATATATGTGTATTATGATATTATATGTAAGACCATCACCTCTGAGCCGCAATGGCGGACACGTGGTGGGCTTTGATTGTGTTGACTATTACCTTCTGGTGCAGGCTTTTCTTCTTACCGAGTGCACTCGTTTGAGCTGGCTCGGGTTGTTGTAAGATTATAGATGTTTACCTGCTTAGTTTTCCTTTCTGCACTCTCTTATTTCTTTTACTGCTAAATCTTGGTTTTCTTGCACCCTCTTGGGCTGAGGCATTCTTTTCTTATGAATGTCTCAGGTTTAGGTTTTTAGCCGCCGCAGGAGTTAGAGTGGCGTCGTTCAGTGTTCCTGTCGAGGCCCTTCCCCTCTTAGGTAAGGGGCAGTTGCTTAGTTGTTGTCTCTCCTTTAGCTGTTTTTTTCCTTCTTCCCTGCGGGTTCGTGTCAGCTGTTGGCGCCCGTATGATTTTTTTGTCTAGATTACTTACTGTTTGCTTTGCTGTTACTTTGAGTACTTCACTTACTTGCTCTTTGGGAAGCCTTTTCGCTAAGGTGTAGTAGTTGCTTTATTGATATAAAAACGTCGTTCTTGCATATCATGCTTTTAAATAAAGATCGCATACTTTGAAATTCGTAGAAAAATCCTTTCTTACTATACTAAACCTAGAGATGTGCATATCATTTCTGGAAATGTTTATTTTCTTGCTCATGTAGGCTAAAAGAAACAAACCTATTTTCCGCTGCGTATGTATAGTTTTCTACTTGTGGACTAGATGATCCACCAGACCGAGGGACGCAGTCTTAAGCTAAAATGAAAATTTCTCTTTTAATCCAATCACATATATGTCTTTTATAAAATTATCGTAAAGAGTGTTTGCCTGAGCGTCTGTAGTCGTCTCCTGCAGGCGTGGCATCACGACGCGTATTTTTCCCTTGCTCTGATATTACGTATTATATTTTGGGAAAAATGCGGGTTGTGACACTCCTTGAATCATTGTGAGTTGTCACTCAAATACTGAATGAATATAAGTACTCAACACTACCTAGGGGTCTGAATTGCCTAAAATTCAAAATTCTGTTTTTACTAAACGTAGTCCACCAAGTTGAACTAACCTCAAACCTCATAAGGGAATCCTTCTAAAAACTCATCACCGAGGTCTGGTATAATTATCCTAGGCTCCCACTGACCTTAATAAAGTATGTTCCAATTTCCATAGTTTTTCATATTAATTTGGTATTTATTGTAATTTAAAGTAGTTAAGGCCTTAAGTCAAATTACACATGAACTACCCTCAAATTGATTCTACATGCTACAAGAAAATTATCAGTAAGGTAATGTTCCATATCAAGGTGGTTTACTGAGTTCCATGACTCTAGGGTATCATGTGGCCTACTAAATCATCATATTAGCATAATTACCAAAAAGCCACTATAATTAGGAAAAATAGTATTTCAGATCTAAAAATTCTACAAAAATTACCAAGTGTCCAAATGGGGACCTAGAGTCCTCTGCCAAATGATTGTGTCATTATCAAGTGATTTGATTATTTAAAATGATTTAACATTCAAGTGTTGTAAATTCCAATTTCTACATGAGGTACATGAAATACAAGTCTGCAAGCTTTCAAACTATTATCATGGCATATATTAACATAAAATTACAGATCACCAAGTATCATAATTTTATCCAATGATTTGACATTTTTCATAATTAAATTCTTCTAAGCTAGTAAGCACTTCAAAATTCCTACACAAGGTATAATACTTCAATAAATCATAACAAAATTAGTATAGTCCATTTTCATCCCTATTCAGCCACTGATAAAGTTTCAAAGTCATACAAGGTCTTATGACCATGCATTCTATTTAATTAAGGAAAAATTGGCAATCTCATTTATTAGGAGAAAAATACTTAAATGACACTAAAAATTTCCATTAAATTACCTAAGTCAATTCATGCTCTTAAAAACACATCTATAAAGTTCTGAGTCAAGGCAAGGACATTTGGATCTAAGTCCTTCACAAATCTCAACTTTGCAACCTTAAGGGTTTACCCTTAGGGTTTTAGGTCACACCACCCTAATGGCTCCAAATGGCCCATTAGGGTGTGTCACATGCATTTGTATATACATACCTACATAATCATAATGGTGGGAGGAGGCTAACTCACTAAACTCCTCCAATGGCCTAAACCCTAATTTGACCCCTTATGGCCCTCATTAGGGTTTCCCGTTTTCCATATAAAATCAACTCCAAATAGAGTGAAAATTTAGGTAGGCACTACTCATGTACTAAAGAGCATGCCACCAAAATTTGGTGTCATTTGGACATCATATGCTCAAACAATCAACTTAATTTAAATACCCTAATTACCACAAAAACCCTAGGTAAAAGTGTCCACCAAGGGCTGGCCTTTGGGCAGCGGGTGCCCCTAGGGTATACCAACCTATGGTTAAAAGCTCAGCTCCAAAGCTTGAGGTGTTTGGGCTAGGTAAATATTTTAGTGGACTGACCTAGTGTAGGACCAGTCCTGGTAAAACAGCTCCCTAGGGAGCTGTGGGTCTCCAAATGACTTGAACTTAAGCCCTAATGAAAGTCAAGACCAAGACCTACAACTTTCATGTTGGGCACTTTTTCTAATTCAGTCATTAGGAGGCCTTAATTAATATTTGAAGTGGCTGATATGTTAAGGACAGAAATTCCAATGTTTTGCATTAATTTAATTAAAGAATAAGAGCTGCGCATGAATCTTGAAGCAGATCACACGGCAGCCGGCTCGTCTTCCTCCTCCAGCCAACGACTGTGATTGAACCGCGCTGGGTGATCTTGCGGCCGAGATTCCCGGCGATCCAGCCTCCACCACCGCCGGACAACACCACCGACACCTTCGTGGTGGTCGGGGCTATCATCAGCCGGCGATTGATGGCCAGAGGAGGCGGTTTCTGGCGATCCCAGCCTTCCCGTTTCGAGCCGAAAACCAGGGATTTCAGAGGTAGATCCGGGCTCAATTGAGCCCGATCCTTCCTCGTTTAGTGATGGGAAGCTAGCATGGGGGGAGGGGAGGAGAAACGAACTGTGATTGGGGTGTGGCGGCGGCTCCGGCGACGGTTGGCCATGGATTTGCCTTGCTCCGGCGACCTTGCTCCCGAACCCGTTTCTCCAGCAATAGCTTTGCTCCTGGTGCCATTCTCGATTGCTCTCTCCCTCTTGAAGGTGATGGTGTGGTTGGATTGGGAGGGGGAGGCCTCTAAAGGTGGTTTTGAATTCAAGCTCCTCGGTTGAGCTTCCTTGATGCCACCCTCCTGCACTCCTGCCCCTGCTCTGGTCCCCTTCAGCTGCTTAGTAATAAAGGGTGGGGTGCCCCAAACTGATTGGAGGTGGAGTGTAGAGGGGGGTGTTTGCTTTTGCTTTATGCTTTTTAATCAACTTTTTGGTCCCCCTTCATTTGATTAATGAAGCCATGCTTGGGTTCAGTCCTAGGGCTGATGGTGGCATGCCCTTGGTCCATAAATAATTGGTTAGATGATGGGGGTTGGGTCCCATTCAAATTTAGGTTTGGAATTCACCTTAAAGGTCTAGGTTGATCATGGTTGACTTTGGTCAACCAAGGTGAGTGGGTTGACCCCACTTGGTGGTCTTGGGTCCCTTGCCACCACCCAATATTGGTTGGTCCATGGTGGGGCCCCAATTGGGCTAATTTAGCCTTAAGGTGTGATTTTGACCCAAATTAAGCTAAAGTTGACTTTGGCCAAATTGGTCAATTGGTTGACCAAGTGATGGGGCTTTTAGGTCCAATGAGTTCCTTATAGTGTTTAGAGTGTGGTGGTAAGGTCAATTTGAACATGTAGAGTCAATTGAACCCTAATTGACTTAGTTTGGTTAATGTTGACCTATTGTTGACTTTGGTCAATTTCATGCAATTGGGTCCCACCCAAGTGCAATTTCCATGGTCATGGTCTTCCTTAGTGGTTAGGACATCATGTGTGAGGTCAATTTGAGCAATTGAGGGTCAATTGACCTAGTTGAGGGGCTTAGGGTTAGGTTAGTTTTTGAGCTTTGGTGTGCCCTTAGCAATTTCTACCCTAGCATAAGGCCCTTGTGGCCACTCATCTCACCACTATGCCCTAACATTTCCAATGGGTCTAGAAGGATTGGGGATGTTACAAATCCTATTAAACAATAAAAATATTTCGTCCCCGAAATTTAGGATCGGGTCTACGAGTTCTACGTAATATCAGGTAAAAAGAAATTTGCAAGGAGGTTTAGGTTGTACCTGGAGTGAAGAGTTCCGGGTAGCGTTGTTGCATGAGGTCCATGTGCTCCCATGTGTGCTCCTCTCGCCCGTGGTTGGACCACAACACCTTCACCAACGGTACACTCTTCCGCCGCAGGACTCGGACCTCCGAATCGTCGATCCGGATGGGCTCTAGTAGGACTGACCGATCGGGTGCCACCGGGCCTGATGTAGATGTAACATGCTGCTCAGGACGAAGCAGGGCTCTACGAAGCGAAGAGACGTGGAAGACGTCGTGCAGGTTCTCCAATTCTGGCGGTAACTCCAGCCTGTACGCCAAAGGACCGATCCGCTCCAGGATCAAATAAGGCCCCACGTACTGAGGACTGAGCTTCTTGTGCCCCCGCACTCGAGAAACCCCGTGCATAGGACGAATCTTTAAGAACACACGCTCTCCCACCTGGAACTCCACCATACGATGCCTCGCATCATAGTACTTCGCCTGTCTGCTCTGGGCCTCCAGCATCCGCTCCCTGATCAGCCTCACCTGCGCATCCGTCTCCTCAATATAGTCTGAACCTAACGACCTCGGGTCCTCGTTCTGGATCCAGGAAAGTGGTGTGCGGCACTTCCTCCCATACAATGCGGCATAAGGTGCCATCCCAATGCTAGCCTGGTGAATGTTATTATAGGAAAACTCTATCAAGGGCAACAGTCTCTCCCAGGGCTTGCCTCAGTCTGTGGATGGAACGTCGTGCTAAATGTCAACCGGGATCCCAAGTAAGCCTGAACCGCCTTCCACTCCCTCGAAGTGAAGCGTCCGTCTCTATCTGAAACTATCGTCTTGGGCACCCCGTGATATCTGACCACCTGCTCCACAAACACCCTGACAAGGTCACCGACTGGCCCCTCCTTCTGTACCGGAATAAACCGAGCTACCTTTGTCAGCCTGTCCACTATCACCCATATCAAGTCATTCCCAGAGCGGGAGCGAGGTAGACCATGCACTAAATCCATCGATATGTCCTCAAACTTCCACTCAGGTACTGTTAACGGCTGTAACAATCCTCCTGGGCTCCTGCAATACGCCTTCACGCGCTGGCAGCCCTCGCAGTGCGTCACATACTGGATAATATCTCTCTTCATCCCTGGCCAAAACACAATCTTCCGGAGGTCGGCTGCCATCTTCGTGATCCCTGGATGCACTGAATACTGAGAGCAATGAGCCTCCCTGAGCACATCCTCTCTAATACCTTCTCCAGCTGGGATGTAGACTCGGTCTCGATGGTGAATAAGATCCTCCCTCAATGAATAGTCCCATGCCACGCCGTCCACCAACGACCTGAATACTGGCTCCAAGGCAGGGTCCTGCAACTGAGCCTCCCGAATGCGGTCCCGAATATCGCAGACAATATTCAAGGACGCTAGATACTCCATATACGTCTCGGGGTCGGCCCTGGATACAACTGTAATGTGCATGTCCTCCAAAGCCTGAATCAACTCCATAGCCGTCACGCGGCTCTCTGCTCCTGGTGCACCTCCTCTCTTGCTCAACGCATCTGCTACGGTGTTGGCCTTGCCTGGATGGTAATGTAATGTGTACGTGTAGTCACACAAGAACTCTAACCACCTCCGCTAACGTAGGTTCAAGTCCTTCTGCATATCAATATACTTGAGGTTCTTGTGGTCTGAGAAGATTTCACAATGAACCCCATAAAGGTAGTGCCTCCAGGTCTTCAAGGCGAAGATGACCGCTCCGAGCTCGAGGTCATGCACTGGGTAGTTCCTCTCGTGTACCTTCAACTGACGAGAAGCGTACGCGATCACGTGACCATGCTGCATCAACACCGCTCCCAACCCCTGAAATGATGCGTCCGTGTAAACCTGAAATCATTCCTTCCCAAATGGAAGTGCAAGGATGGGGGAAGAGGTGAGTCGGCCCTTCAGCTCCAAGTAGGCCGCCTCACACTGCGGAGACTAGACGAATGGGGCATCCTTCTTGGTCAAAGAAGTGAGCGGAAGGGCAATCCTGGAGAACCCTTCCACAAACTTCCAGTAATAGCCCGCCAATCCTAGAAAGCTCCGCACATCTGAAGCTGACTGCAGTCGAGGCCACTCCTGAACGGCCCGCACCTTGGCCGGATCCACTGCCAGACCTGCCCCACTGATGATGTGCCCCAGAAAAGCCACCTCCCGTAGCCAAAACTGACACTTGGAGAACTTCGCATACATCTGGTGTTCTCTCAGCTTCCTCAATACTAGGGCCAGATGCCCAACATGCTCCTCCTCCATCCTGGAATATACTAGAATGTCATCGATGAACACGATAACGAAGATGTCGAGAAAGACCTCGAACACCCTGTTCATCATGCTCATGAAAGCTGAGGGGCATTAGTTAGCCCGAAGGGCATCACCGTGAACTCAAACAATCCATACCGGGAACTGAAAGCTGTCTTCGGTATGTCCTCCTCTCGAATCCGTAGCTGATAGTACCCTGATCTTAAGTCAAGCTTGGAGAACCAGTGAGCTCCCTGCAACTGATCGAAGAGCTCGTCAATCCTCGGTAACGGATAGGTGTTCCGTACCGTCAGTCTATTGAGCTCCCGATAATCTATACATAGTCTGAGCGTTCCATCCTTCTTCTTCACAAATAACACCGGCGAATTAAACTGCCTGTGTTAGATTGTGGTTTGTTACTTGTCAAATATCAAATATCGTCTGCGATTATCCCTGAACAGGTTCAATAGAGCCTTGTCTTTGCTTGCGCCACATAACTGTTGCTGGTAGTTGCGGCTTCACCTTAAGACAAGTGGAGAAATTCCCTCTCGCTTGCAAACAAGAATTTAAGTTCTTCTTTCATGTATCTAAATTATTAACAGTATCTGATAACATAAGAATTATCGCTCATGAGTATGTCGCGTTGTGATAGAAATCCCCTCAGAAAAAACATGAATCACTTATGTCTTGAGTGTCATAAGCAAATCTTGGAAACTAGGGTTTAAGTGGTGCATCGTCTTGTCTGCATGGTCACCGTAAGCAAGAAATACTCTTATTCTAGTAAGCCTTACACTGGGACTTGAGTGTGAACCATGTGCGCCCACTATAAACACCTACGCATTTCATAGATTACATCTTATGTCGTTGCAAAATACATGTTTAGGCTATACTCCGGAGTAGGCTAATATTTCTAGATAGTTTCTGCTTGATTCAGTTACCTGCCTGTTTCACTAGTCTGTTTCAAGAGTTGATTGGTGTAAGACCTCAAATCAGAAAGTTGGATTTCTGGAATCCAGCGCTATCGCCGGCGATAGTGGCTATCTCCCGGCGATAGCGTTCTGTTGAGAAGGTTCTGTCGAGAGGCTGTCGCGCGGCGGTAAGTCTAACGCCGACGACACTGTGACACGTGTCATACACTGTTCAAAGCGGTGGCGTTGACTGGTCGGAGTCGGTTCCTTAGAGCTATCGCCAGGCGATAGCGCTGTCGCCCGGCGACAGCGCCAAATTGTACTTTGCGGCCGAAATCGTGGGTATTAATGGGGCATTGACTTTGGGGCCTTGTTTTGGACAGAGGTGCCCGGGATGTGGCCTTAGGAGGCCGAAACGCTCTTGGATTCCTTTATGCCTTAAGGAAATTATTTTGGAGAGAGGGAGAGCCTTGGAGAAGATGATGAATAAGGTTCCTCAACCCTAGAGCTTGGATTTGGTGGAGCTACACTACTCCAATTCCCTCAACGTTGGTGGCTACGCGTAGAGGAGGGCTATACGCTCCTTTCCATCCGTGCCAAAAGTCAAGCCATGGCCTCGAAGCGATGTCTAAGGGTAACGATCTTTTCTACTCTCTTTTGGACATGTGTTAGTCCATTTCCGTGCATATTTGAGGTCCCTACCCAAAAGGGTGAGGTCGTGACCTCCGACGGATGGATTCATGTTATCCCCGTCAGATCTTGCATACATGTAGAGTCCATGCGTGGAATGGACGTAGGCGCGCTGTGTGAAGCCCATCCGAGACGGTTCGTCCGGATTGGTGATGCTTTTTGATATTATGCGTGCCGAAGGAAACTCCGTTTTGATATCCTGCTTCGTAGGACTAGAGGGTGCTACTGAATGTGCAGCAATGCCAGGGGGTGTGCCCCGAGGAGCACCCGAAGTTAGAAGCAGAATTGGAGGTTCTGTTCACTGTCGCCTGGCCCTAGCGTTATCGCCGGGCGGTAGCTCCCAGACTTAGTTCTGGTGATTTTGTGCGTTCTGAGGCAGTGGGAGTGCTACTGCATGTGCAACAATGCCTGGGGGTGTGCCCCGGGAAGCACCCACAGCTAGAAGCCAAAATGGGGTTTTTGTGCACTGTCGCCAGACGTTAGCGTTAACGCCGGCGACAGCTCCCAGACTGAGTTCTGGTGATGTTGTTGTGCCCACCTGTTGAGAGGACCTGGGGCCTGCGTGCCCGACCTGTGAGGGTGTCCTGGTGGATGACTTAGCGGCCCGTAGAGCCGGCTAATTGAGAATACCTGGGCTGAGGGGATGCCATACCCGCTTTTCGTGTTGTACAACGAGTGGTGTGAACAACGAGCATTTGGCGAACCTGAAACCGCACCATCGCATCACCTGATTAGTAAGTCTCGAATAGCATGTCGGGAAGCAATGGGAAAGAGTCTTCGGACTACGGGATGTTCACATTAAAGCACGGGAGAGCCCTGGTATTCGGGCCACCGACTTTAGCCTCGAAGGGCAAAGCCATCAAGAGTGGATGGTGGTGGAAGGCGGAGTACACCAAAGAGTGCCTGAGAGAACGAGACGTGGAGGCCATTCCCACGTTTGTGATTGATGCATATGTATGAATTATTGTAGCCGTATTAGCCGCTTCATTCTGTTATATATATATATGCTGTGATGCTCTTGCACGGACCGGAAACTGCCACCCCCTTGAAGGGGTGGGGTCGTTATATTTGGTCAGCCGTTGCTGACCGTTGCCTGTTTTGCCACCGTTTTTGGTGGGCTTGTTGTACAGGTGCTGGACCGAGCGGGAACATAGCGGGCTCATAGCGGGCTGAAGCCCCTGCGCTGCTGCGGCCCTTGAAGGCCTTTTTGATGTTCTCTTGTTTTTATGTATGGCCGGCCTGCGTGCCGATGTCGGTAATTTGTAAGGCCGTTGTGCCTCTTTTGTTGTGTAAAACATTTTATTCCTATTAATAGAAGTGGACATACCCGGGTTCGGGTTTTGGGGTTTATCTTGTCTCTTTTCAGCTTCCGTATAGAATGCTCTGAGTTAGGTTTCGTTGTATAGCGTCGTTCGATATTTCAATTAAGTGACGTTCCCGTTTATTTTGTAGTATATGGCGTGGGGCCCCGACCGGACCCTCTGTTATATGCTCCCGAACGGATGGGGGTGTTACAAATTGGTATCAGCTTCTAGGGTTCCGTGTCCTTCTAAGGAATTCGTGGACGAATTCTTTTAAGGGGTGGTGAGCACGTGTGTGCGCTACCGTCGAGACGTAAAATAAATCCAAAAATGTCCACTTAGGAATAAAATGTAATAACAAACCAACAATTATTGTATGAATTTGGAACCTGAGTGTTCCTTTTGTTGTTAGTTGCGAATGTGCTGTCGCCTAACTGTGTGATGCACTCGTGTAGGGCACTCGAAGTGCAGCGGGACCGTCGCATCCCCGTGACGTGGTTGAGAGTAGCGGGTCTGCTGAGGCTCCTACACCTCCGTCTGCTGAGATGGTTCGGCGAGTTATAGAAGCCGTTCTAGCTGCGTTGAATGACCAGCCTGGAGGGCAAGGTCAACCGCCGGTGCAGGAAGTGGCCCCAGAGCCACTAAGAGTGGAGTAAGTCCCCGTGAGGCATGCTGCTGAGCAACAGCTGAAGCACTTCCTGGGATTTCGACCTCCTCCGTTTACCGGGGTTGAATCCCCAGCTGAGGCCAAGGACTAGCTGTCGCATATGGAGCGAATTCTGACAGCGACACAGTCAGATGAAGCGCAGAAAGTGACCTTTGCTACTTTCTTGTTGGAAAAGGAAGTCAGGCGGTGGTGGGATGAGGTAGAGAGGCGCCAGTTTGCGGGAAGGCGATTGGTTGATGTGTCGATGGAAGAGTTCTCAAGAATCTTCCTGGCAAGGTATGTGCCTCCGTCGCAGCAGATCGCGATGGAGAACCAGTTCCTTGCTCTGACGTAGGGTGATAGAC
Source organism: Dactylorhiza incarnata (assembly GCA_033032865.1). NCBI lineage: Eukaryota > Viridiplantae > Streptophyta > Magnoliopsida > Asparagales > Orchidaceae > Dactylorhiza > Dactylorhiza incarnata. The sequence goes on from JAWHQI010000011.1 coordinate 9,803,529, forward strand.
TGGTTGATGACTACCTGTATGAGTTCACCCGCCTCGGGCGTTACGCTGGAACTTCTTTCGATGATGAGGGGAGAAGGGTGAACAGGTTTTACGGAGGCTTGCGTAGTGAGTTGCGGTATCTTCTGACAGGGCCGTTGATGCAGGGTTTCACGACCCTCGTTAGTTCAGCCCGAGCGCTGGAGCAGGACATGCTCAGGGAGAAGGGCAAGGTGGCTGTGGGCGAGGCAGTGTCGGAGGGCAAGGCGCCGAGTGCGGCGAAGTTGCGGAGGTTGAATCGCTGGAAGAAGGCTCGATTATCTGGGCCAGCTCCCTCTGCTTCGGGCGCGTCGTCTAGACGTGGCCCTCTTATTTGTTTTACTTGTGGCAAGTCTGGCCATTTCTCTCGGGATTGCCGCAGTGGGCTTCCAAGGTCAGAGAAGAAGATTGGGCCATCTTTTTCTGAGAAGGGGAAGGCGGTTGAGTCCACTGCCTCCCGTATGGCTCCCCCGCAACCCAGAGTCTTCAATCTTGGTCAGCAGGAGGCTATCAAAGCCAAGGACGTCGTGATAGGTATAATTTAAGATACAGTCCTTACTGTTTTATATACCTGTTTTAGTGTTCATGCTAACCTTGTTTGACGGCGTAGGCTTTGTAAATGTTTCAGGCGTTCCTACAAGAGCGCTTTTTGATACTGGAGCTTTGCACTCCTTCTTATCGTCGGACTTCGTCCAATGTATTGGTGCGCCGTCGATTGCTTCTGCAGATGGACTGGAGGTCCTACTGCTGAATGGATATTCGATGCGTGTGGAGAGGAGTTGTTGCGTGAAGGTTCTAGTTGGAAGCCAGGAGTATGACCTGAAAGCATCGTTACTCCCCCTGGTTGAGTTCGATGTAATCTTCGGCATGGACTGGCTGTCGGAACAGCATGCGTGCATCGATTGCACCACCAAGGAGGTGAGGTTTGGGCAGTGTGCCGATCGTGAGACGGTCTTTGCGGGCATGCGTGGATCGAGCAAGATGCTGATGTCTGCTCTCCAGGTGTCCAAGGCAGTGCATCAGGGAGCAGAGTTATTCTTTGCTCTAGTGGAGGCTTCAACGCCGAGGCCCAACCTAGTGGATGTTCCGGTAGTTTCAGAGTTCCCCGATGTGTTCCCGAGCGATCTCCCCGGTGCTCCACCGCAGCGGGAGATAGATTTCACGATTGAGTTGGTGCCAGGTGCTAAGCCTGTGGCCCGCTCGCCGTATCGTATGGCTCTGAAGGAGTTGGCGGAGTTAAAGCTGCAGTTGCAGGAGATGCTTGAGCAGGGCTACGTGCGTCCGAGTTCCTCACCTTGGAGTGCACCGGTCCTCTTTGTCAAAAAGAAGGACGGTAGCCTGCGGCTTTGCATCGATTATCGGGAGCTGAACAAGCTGACCGAGAAGAACAGTCTTCCGAGGATAGACGACTTGTTCGACCAGCTCGTTGGTTCGACAGTATACTCGAAGCTGGACTTGAAGTCCGGCTATTATCAGGTGCGGATCAGGGAGTGCGACATCCCGAAGACTGCCTTCAGTACAAGGTATGGGCAGTATGAGTTCACCGTGATGCCGTTTGGGCTGTCTAATGCGCCTTCGGTGTTTATGGACTTGATGCACCGGACTTTCCGAGAGTACCTCGACCGGTTTGTGATCGTCTTCCTTGACGACTGAAGTATCTAGTTGCTAACCTAAATCACCTAGAGGGGGGTGAATAGGTGATAACTGCGTCTTTTACGGAATAAAAATTACTGTAACGAAATAAGCACACAACATGCAAATCATAAACACAGATGGAACAAAGATTTATAGTGGTTCCCCGTTCTTAGGTACTCCACTTGCCGGCCTCGCTAATCTAGCACCACAGCTAGACTTGACTACTTCACTAAATCTCGGATCAAGAAAGACCCTACAACCTCGGAGTCAAAACTCCTACAATCTCGGAGACAAATCTCCTACAATCTCGGAGAGAAAACCTCTCTTACACCTCGGAGAACAAACTCTCCTACAACTCGGAGAAAGCCTTCTCCTACTATTCAAAATAATAAGATAAAGATACAAAATAACAACAAAACTTCAGATCTGATTGACTTCCATGAAACCTTCTTCCTTCTTGATATTTGAAGAACCTTGCCTTGAGAAAATTGAGGAAGAACGAAAAGATATCAGATCTGACCTTCCTTTGATCGTATGATCCAATTGAACTTGTTGACGAGAATATATTGATCAATCGATCCTTCAACTTAGTCGGAGATGAACGATTACGAACACCAAAATTGATCTTTGACACTTGCAGGAGGCGGCACGGCAAAATCACGATTCTTGAAGCAACGATTAGGTTTGATCGCGATTAGAAAGATGAGCAGTCCTATTAATCATTAGGAGCAGGGCCTTATATAGGAAGAGGTTAAACGCCCATGAAAAGACAAGAATAACCTTAAAAGAATCGAACCAAGTCGTCAAACGGAAACAGCGACCCGTCAGAATAGTTAACGGAAAAATCAGAATAAAACCGATTTCTCGAGAAATAGAAGATGACATCTCTAGAAATGAAATTCAGACAAACATAGCACTTCTCGAGATAAATGACTCTTCTCGAGAAATGATCTGGAACAACCGAGAAAAGAGATTTCTGAAATAGCAGAGAGACTTCTCGAGAAATAATCATTTCTCGAGAAATGACTTCTCGAGAAAAGGTGACTTCTCGAGAGATTGATTTTCCGAGACAAAGAGTTTCCGAGACAAAGACTTAGAACAGAAAGTCTTGGAGATAAGAGAAAATCAAATGGATTTCTCGAGATATAGAAGGAAGTCCTCGAGAAACTGACTTAACCTCTCGAGAGAGAACTTGGACCTCTCGAGACAAACTTCATAGCTCTCGAGAACTGAAGTTGACTTCTCGAGAAAAGGACTTAGGCTCTCGAAAAATTCCTAGAACACTTGGAAAAATTCTTTTCGTCAACTCATCCAACAACATCAGCTTCCTCCTAGCTCTTCCTTAGTGCTTGAATCAAAAGTACATCCCAATAGAGAGATTTCACATGAGTCAACACCTTGAACCATACAATGAGGAATTACATTGCATGGGCCTGTGTTTGGTGACCCATTGAAACCTGACACTGGTTTGTACTTACTCATTTGAAAACCTGCAAGCACCATACTAGAAAGCAATATCAAATACAAACTCAATTCAACTTAGTTTAAAGGGGACTTCTTCAAATCAAGGTAATTGTGGAAACAATTCCCAACAATCTCCCCCTATTTGTAGAAGTCAGAACCCTAAAGACTAAGATGAATTGTAACAAGATAAACCAGATATGCTACAACATATAAAAGAAAGAGAAGAGAAACAAAATGAGCAATAAAATCAAAAACTATATTAAGATTTATATTGTTCAAGGATGACTTAATATCCATACAATCTGAGTTATCAAAATAAGATGATTCAAAAAAAATTTGCTTCAGAAATTGTCTCTTTTCTTCTGCTCTTGTCTAGTGAAATAGGCATAAGGCTTTGGGTGATACTTAAGAGGAGCTTCTGGGGCTGATGGATTGTTAATACCATGGGTCCTGAAATGAATCCTTCTCTTGGTACAACTAGTCACATATTTCTTCCACTCAGTTGCACTGTAAATCTCAGACACTGGCACACCACCATCTTCAACAAGTTTGAGGGAGTCAAGAATAATAACCTTAGAAGTTGGACTCCACAGCTCAGGAAGTACTTCTTCTATAACAGCTTTGCCAGAAGCAGCAGAGCTGGATGCTGGAGTGGATCTTCTAGCTGAGGGACCCTCTCCATACTTCCTCTTCCTGGAAGTCTTCTGTGCAGAGGGACCTTCTGAATGATCAGAAGCAAGTTGAAGCTGGTCATCTGGCCTTGGAGAAAACTGAGGAGGAAACTGAGAAGGAAACTGAGAAGGAGACTGAGAAGGAGGCTGATTATCTTCAAGGTCTATTCCTGGTATGATCTCATGATGCAGCCTTACTGCAGTCTTGAAAGTGTAAGAATTCACATCTGCAATCTGCCTTTGAACACAGTCATTTAACTGTTCAAGCTGATCACCAACTGCCTTTTGAAGCTGATAAGCTTGAGAATCCAAAATCTCTGTCACTTTATCCTCCCCCTTTCTGACTTCTACAGATAGGGTTTGGATGACAGATTCTTTAAACTGACCAACTTCATCAATAATTTTGAAAGCAATCTCTTCAGCGTTTTCATCCTGAGCAGCCTGCTTCTTTCTAACTTGAACTACTTCATCCAAAACAGTAACTACACCCTTAATGGTGTGTTCCATTGCCTTTCCACCATGAATCATCTCTTCTCTGAGCTTATCAGAACTTGACTTAAGCTCAGCAAACTTTCTGTTGACGTCCTTTTCAACATCAGTTATTCTGGCATGAACTTCCCTGAAGGAATAATCTATCTTAGCACTCTGCTGAAAAATTAATCTTTCAATCTTTCCCAGAAGAGTGTCATCTGAATACTGAGGAGGAGGAGGAGGCTGAGGTTCCTCAGGAAGTTCTTCAAGAATGACAGAACTTACCTTCACAGGAGAAAATACTTGAGGCTGAATATGAATATCACCAACTAGCTCCGGTTGAGCATCCTTGTCAGTGTCCATTAAGCCTTGCTCCCCCTCAATGTTTGCAGGGGAAGGAGATGAACCATGAACAGAGATGTCATCTTCTTCATTGCAGAAGTCAAAATCTGCTCCAGACTCACCTCCTTGCCCACTAGGGCTGAGTCTTTCACCATCTTGATGCTGTAAATCAGTGAGGACATCATCAATTGCCTTGTTAACATCTTCAGAAGGAGGAGGAGGAACTGCATCCTCTTGATGAGGGGAACTTGCTGAAGGAGGAGGAGATGGAATTGCACATTTTGAGGATTTTGACTGGGGTCTTCTTGTATAAAATCTCTTTGAAGAAGGAATAGAATCTGCCTGAGTGGCTGGATCAACATGAGAAGAAGGAGGAGATGGAATGGCATCACCTGGAGGAACTGAAGCAACTGGAGGAACTGAGCTAACTGGAGGAGGAGGAGGTGTAACAACATCATCTTGAGGGTGTGCATCAGAGGGAGGAGCTGGAGGTGAACTCCTTCTTGGAGAGGGAACAACCCTGGAGTGCACATCATCATGAAGTTGAGGCTCCCCCTGGCCACTTGAACTTTCCTGACCTGGCTTCACAATTCTGATATTCCATCTCTGAATTGTGACAACATTAAGCTTCTTCAAATGATGAAGCACAGCTCCGTTAGACATGACAAAAACTTGAGGGTTCAGCTGATTCAGAAATAAAGACAATATCCTGGCATAGTTGGGAGCAATAATACTAGCTTTGATGGACAAGAAGAGTCGATTTCCCCAATCACACTTCTTTCCACAGACTATTGAGGTGATCAAACAGAAGATATCCTCAGACACATGGCCTTGGCTGCCTGTCTTGCACAGAATTACCTTAGACACAATGTCTACAAGTAATTTCCCAACTAAGTTCATTTTCTGCCTTCTGATAGCACGGCCACCCTTTTCCAAACCACAGAATACCTTTGCTCTGTCCCAGTCCACATCTTCTAATTCATCCTCAGAATCAATCACTGGAAGTCTAAGGAACTTGGTTAAAGATTTAGGAGAAATCTTTACCTTCATATTTTCCACAAACGAGACGAGCATCCTCCCTTCCTTGATAGCCTTGACATTTATAAATAGTTCTTCCACTTCCTTGAACAAAATTCTACAAGGGTGCTCAAGAAGGAATGACAACCCTGCGGCATCTAGTAAGTAAAACATATTCTGAACATCGTCTGAAATCTCAATTAACCCAGACCTTTCGACTTCACAGCCAATGCCGATCTTGGCTCTAGGGCAAGGAGCCATTGATGCTTTGTAGAAACGAGCTGCGATAGCTAGAGGTGAATGCGATTACTCCTGTGCTTGACGAGATTGTGAGAACTGACGGACGAAATCGCGTGAGCTGTCGTGCGAGTGATGAAGGTCGCGAGAGGGAGATGAACAGTGAGAAGGGGTTTCGAGAGGGAGGAGGGTTTTCGCGTGGATTTTAAGTCATCCTCGAGACTGATATATATAGTTTTTCGATTTTATTAAAAGAAATAACAGTAAAATAAGTACCTGGCGGTTCGACTGCTCGAAGAAGGAATTTTAAGAAATTTAAGAAGACAGACCGACTTTTCGAGAAGTTCTTGATTTCTCGAGAGGTCCTCGATTTCTCGAGAAGTCTGATGACTCGCCAAGAACTTCAATTTTTCGATAAGTTCTTCTGATTTCTCGAGGGATTTCCCATTTCTCGAGAAGTAGAGTTCAGTCTGATTTCCCGAGAAGTGGTATTCTAACTTAGAAAATTTTTCTGAATTCTTCATTTCTTCAAGCCTTCATCTATTATGACTTAGAAATTTGTTTGCCTCCTTTAACATCTGTAGATGAATTCTTCTTCTCTTCATGACTTTATTTCTGACTAGATTCTTACTCCATATTTAGCATACCCAGTTCTGTCTTGAAGAAAGAGAACTTGGTCTCATCCAGCGGTTTTGTGAAAATATCCGCTATTTGCTTATCCGTTGGAACATAACTAAGGTTGATGTCCCTATTCTCCACATGCTCCCGGATGAAATGATATCGTAATTCGATATGCTTTGTCCGGCTGTGCGAAACTGGATTATTAGCAATAGCAATAGCACTGGAGGAGTCGCAAAACATCGGAATTTCTTTGAATTTAAGGTTGTAATCTTCTAGCTGATTCTTTATCCACATCAATTGTGCACAACAACTGCCTGCGGAGATATACTCCGATTCCGCAGTTGATATTGCTACACAATTCTGTTTCTTGCTGCTCCAAGAAATTAGTCTTCTTCCTAGGAACTGACACGTCCCGGAAGTGCTTTTCCTGTCGTCTTTGCTACCTGCAAAGTCAACATCTGAAAAACCTATTAATTCGCTATCATTACTCCTTGGGTACCATAAGCCAAGATTTGATGTACCTTTAAGATATCTCAAAATTCGCTTTGCAGCGGTATAATGAGATTCCTTAGAGTTCACCTAATATCTAGCACATACACATGTAGAAAACATTATATCAGGTCTACTAGCAGTAAGGTAGAGCAAAGAACCAATTATGCTTCTGTACTTGGTTTCATCGAAAGGTTTCCCTCTCTCATCCTTGTCCAGAGACATAGCTGAGCTCATTGGAGTCCTCATAGAAGTTGCACTCTCCATTCCAAATTTCTTAATTAACTCTTTAGTGAACTTCGTCTGTGAGATGAAAATTCCATCTTCAGATTGTTTCACTTGAAGTCCTAGGAAATATTTCAGCTCGCCCATACTGCTCATTTCAAACTTCCCTTGCATAAGTTTCGAAAACTTCTTGCAAAGGTTGTCATCAGTAGATCCAAAAATAATGTCATCGACATAGATTTGCACTAGCAAAATCTTGCCTTTAACTTCCCTAAGAAATAATGTCTTATCTATCTTTCCTCTTGTGAACTTGTTCTCAAGAAGAAAGTTAGACAATGTCTCATACCAAGCTCGAGGAGCTTGTTTTAAACCATATAAAGCTTTTTGCAGTAAGTAGACATGATTAGGGAGTTCAAAATCTACAAAACCTGGAGGTTGTTCAACGTATACTTCTTCTTTTATATTACCGTTAAGAAAAGCTGACTTGACGTCCATTTGGTATACGGTGAAACCTTTGAATGCAGCAAATGCCAAAAATAGCCTGATCGCTTCGAGTCTTGCTACCGGAGCATAAGTTTGATCGAAGTCGATTCCTTCTTCTTGTCTGTACCCTTTTGCTACAAGTCTGTCTTTGTTCTTTATTATCGTTCCATCTTCATCCAACTTGTTTCTGTAGACCCACTTTGTTCCAATAATGTTCTTGTCCTTGGGTTTTGGAACAAGTGTCCACACCTTGCAACGCTTGAATTGATTAAGTTCTTCTTCCATTGCAATTATCCAATGGGGATCTTCATTTGCCTCTTGAAATTTCTTTGGTTCAACCTGCGAGAGAAAGCTTAGGTACAAATTTTCATTGGTAGTACCTCTTCTCGTTCTTATTCCTTCATGAGGATCTTCTATGATTTGATCAATAGGATGATCTCTCAATTGTCTGAGTCCAAGATTCCTAGTATTGATGGGTGCATCAGGGGCTTCTTCTATAACTGGAATGTCTTCTTCCACTTGGGTTTGTTCTTCATCAAGATTTTCTTCTTCAGTTAAGGTTGGGAGAGGAATCTTGACGAAGGTCTGTACATCTTCTTCAACTGGCTTCTCCAAATCCAATTCTTGGAGTCTTGAACCTGTCTCTTCAACAGAAGTACTAGAGGAGCTGCTATTTAGCATGCTTGTTTCATCAAATACTACATTTATAGATTCCTCTACAATCCGGGTTTTCTTATTAAGAACTCTGTAGGCTCTACTATGGCTACTGTAGCCTACGAAAATACCTTCAAAGCTCTTTTCACTAAACTTGGTTTTGTAATGCTTTCCATTATTAAGTACAAAACATTTACTACCAAAGATTCTAAAATAAGAGATGGTTGGTCTCTTGCCTTTTAAGAGCTCATAGGGAGTCTTTTCATGGTTTTTGTTTATGAGTGCTCTGTTTTGCACGTGGCAAGCAGTGTTGACGGCTTCAGCCCAAAGATATTCGAGAAGTGAAGTGTCACTCAACATAGTTCTGCAAGCCTCAATGAGTGTTCTATTCCTTCTCTCAGCTACTCCATTTTGTTGTGGAGTTCGAGGAGAGGAAAACTCATGAAAGATACCAAGACTTTCACAGAAATTCGTCATCGCTCCAGATTCAAATTCTGTTCTATGATCACTTCTGATTTTGACCACCGAACAATTGAATTCATTCTGAATTTGCTTAACGAAGTTAGTGAAAATATCAAACGTATCTGACTTGTGTTTTAGAAAGAATACCCATGCAAAACGTGAGTAATCATCTACAATTACTAGTGTATAAGATTTACCTCCTAAGCTTCTAATTTGCAAAGGACCAAACAAGTCCATATGAAGTAGATATAAGCATCTACTTGAATCTTTGCCAATTATGCTCTTAAAAGTAGCCCGTGTTTGCTTGCCTTTTACACATGCATGACAGGGTCTATCTTTAATGCACTTAACTTTTGACGCATCACGCACTAAGTTTTGAGAAAACAATATGTGTATTGTTTTGAAATTTATATGTGCTAATCTCTTATGCCATTGTTCAGCAAGAGATGCACTGTCTTTTGCTAAAAGACACCAGAGTAGAAGATGATAAACAAATAAAATTTAAACAGAAAATATTCCTATGCCGAGTGCCTGATAAAATTGTTTCGGAATTTTCTGCCGACTTTATCAAACACTTGTCTTTTCGAAAATCAACTATGTACCCTTTATCACAAAGCTGACTTATGCTTATCAGATTATGTTCTAATCCTTCCACATAAGCAACATCCGAAAAGGATACATTACCATTAGATATCATACCGTAGCCTTTTGTAATTCCTCTGTCGGATCCGCCAAAAATAACTTTTGGTCCGTTTACAACTGGAATGAAGTTTTGTAAAAGGCTTCTCGTCCCGGTCATATGCCGAGAGCATCCACTGTCCAAATACCAGATAGGATTTTTGTTGGCCTTTGGACATTCCTGCAAAAACAAATTATTTTGCCTTAGGAGCCCAAACTAATTTGGGTCCTTGGTCCCTTGTTAGTTGAGCACCACGAAGAACATTAACATTGCGAGCGGTCTTTCTTGCATTGTTAATTTGTGGTCTCTTGGAATATGTAGTATTGAACCAACAATCTACGACAAAGTGACCTATTTTGCCGCAACACCAACAGTTAAATCGGTTGTACCTTAGTTTTGTGTTTTCCTGCTTTACTTTTTGAATGATAGATTTGGCAGGAGCATTACTCTTGGAAGAGGATGCTTCATGGGTACAACACACACAAGGTGTGAATGTCTCCTTAGGCTTAGGTGCAACAGTTCTCACTATTGGTGCTCTCTTAGCACTTGGACCATGAACATAAGGACCATAATCTTTCAGATTGATCTCTTCATAAGGTGCTTTGAATGCACTTGCGCCAAAGTTTCTAGGACGAGTCCACCCCTTGTAGTCAATGACAGGTCCAAAGTTAACTGGTCTTGTCAAATGACCATAGGAGCTTTCCAGATCATAAGCATTTTGTAGGAAAGATAACTTTCCTAAATGCCACTTGATCTTGATGGGCTTTCCCTTTCTCTTCGGCGGTGGCTTTCATAGCAACCTTATTATTCTTCTTGGCATGGATGCCCTTAGAAGAATCACTAGGTCCAGCCACATGACCTATTCCACTTGCTTTAGCGGAGAATCTATCAATGATTGGAAGAATGGTTTTCGGTTGTGAAAACTTTTCAACTAGCTTCTTCTCAGTGGCTAGCTGTTCTTCCAAAACTTTGATGGAGTTCTTTCTCCGATCAAGGAGCTCATCTGAACTTTTGATCTTGTCTTTCAAGACTTGGTTTTCCTCTTTGAAGGAAGAAAGTTGTTCAACTTCCTTTCTCAAATTAGATTCCACTTCTTTGAGAGACATGATCTCCTTGGCCTGTATTTTGACTACCTTTTGGCATTTGTCAAAACTTTTAAGCATTTCAGTGTATTGGGTCATGAGATCAGAATCATCATCTGAGAGATAATCCTTTTGCTCATCTGGAGCTTGATCAGAATCAGATAAGGCGGTGTGAGAATTTACCTTCCCAGTATATGGAGGTTCTTCTTCTTCATCAGTCATAGCCATTAGCCCGAAGTAGGCTTCTTCTTCACTACTTGATTTCTCCGAGTCACTGTCGCTTAAAGTTTTGTTCTTTTTAGCGACTAGACTCTTTTCAGTCTTCCTTTTCCCGTGGATGGATTTCTTTTCTTCTTTTCTTCCACCCTCTTTCTTTTTATAAGGGCATTCAGCAATCATGTGCCCTGGCTTATTGCAGCAATAGCAAACTATGTCAGAAGAAATATGTTTACCAGTTTTAGATTTATACCTTTCATGATTGCTAGAGCTCTTTTTGTGATGATCACCATCACGTCGAGAATGTCTATTTTCAGAGGAAAACTTATTCTTCATGTGTCTTCTTTTGTTTAGCAGTTTCTTAAACTGACGGGAGATAAGAGAGAATTCCCCATCAGACATTTCTGAGCTGGAGGAGCCGGCCTTAGATTCTTCTTCATCAGTAGATTCTTGTATTCTGATTGGAGACAAGGTTCTGCCTTTTCTAGAACTCTCAGCCTTCATAGCCAAGGCTCTTTCCTTGCTTGAAGCTCTATTCCTATCTTCTTCTGTTTTCCGAATGTTCATTTGTAGCTCGTGGGATAATAGTTTCCCAAACAGATTCTGAGGGTCTAGATTTGGTAACTTCCCAAATTCTCTGATTGCAACAATCTTGCTATCCCAATCTTTCGTTAGGGAACGCAGGAATTTGTCATTCAGTTCACCATTTGAGAATTCCCGACCATAGTTTCTTAGACCGTTTACAATTTTGAAGAATCTTTCATAGGCATCGGCAATGCACTCCTTTTTATTCTGCTTGAAAGCCTCGTACTCTTGATTCAAAAGAGATCTTCTATCATCTCTTACTTCTTCAGTACCTTCCATAAGAACTATCAAAGATGTCCACATTTCTTTGGCAGAATTACAGTGAATCAAGTTTTGCAACATCGAATCATCCACTGCACTTGCAATTATGTTCTTTGCCTTTTTGTCTAAAGCAACGAGAGCGATCTCATCCTTTGTTAAATCCATCATTTTCTTTGGCACTTGAACTGTGGGATTGATTGTTGAGGCAGTCATTGGCACATGAGGTCCTTCTTCCACGACTTGGAAGATTCTCGGGTCTGCGGCTTCCATATAAAATCTGACTCTTTCTTTCCACATAGGAAAATTAGCTTTAGTGCATATTGGCAATTTCAACGAAGACGATTCCTTGCACTTTTCCATGATTTGCAGGCAACCAGAATGGATAGATCTTGTTCAAGGTGTTAACCTAGATACGAACAGCGACCCTCTGATGCCAATTGAAGTATCTAGTTGCTAACCTAAATCACCTAGAGGGGGGTGAATAGGTGATAACTGCGTCTTTTGCGGAATAAAAATTACTGTAACGAAATAAGCACACAGCATGCAAATCATAAACACAGATGACACAAAGATTTATAGTGGTTCCCCGTTCTTGGGTACTCCACTTGCCGGCCTCGCCAATCTAGCACCACAACTAGACTTGACTACTTCACTAAATCTCGGATCAAGAAAGACCCTACAACCTCGGAGTCAAAACTCCTACAATCTCGGAGACAAATCTCCTACAATCTCGGAGAGAAAACCTCTCTTACACCTCGGAGAACAAACTCTCCTACAACTCGGAGAAAGCCTTCTCCTACTATTCAAAATAATAAGATAAAGATACAAAATAACAACAGAACTTCAGATCTGATTGACTTCCATGAAACCTTCTTCCTTCTTGATATTTGAAGAACCTTGCCTTGAGAAAATTGAGGAAGAACGAAAAGATATCAGATCTGACCTTCCTTTGATCGTATGATCCAATTGAACTTGTTGACGAGAAGATATTGATCAATCGATCCTTCAACTTAGTCGGAGATGAACGATTACGAACACCAAAATTGATCTTTGACACTTGCAGGAGGCGGCACGGCAAAATCACGATTCTTGAAGCAACGATTAGGTTTGATCGCGATTAGAAAGATGAGCAGTCCTATTAATCATTAGGAGCAGGGCCTTATATAGGAAGAGGTTAAACGCCCATGAAAAGATAAGAATAACCTTAAAAGAATCGAACCAAGTCGTCAAACGGAAACAGCGACCCGTCAGAATAGTTAACGGAAAAATCAGAATAAAACCGATTTCTCGAGAAATAGAAGATGACATCTCGAGAAATGAAATTCAGACAAACATAGCACTTCTCGAGATAAATAACTCTTCTCGAGAAATGATCTGGAACAACCGAGAAAAGAGATTTCTGAAATAGCAAAGAGACTTCTCGAGAAATAATCATTTCTCGAGAAATGACTTCTCGAGAAAAGGTGACTTCTCGAGAGATTGATTTTCCGAGACAAAGAGTTTCCGAGACAAAGACTTAGAACAGAAAGTCTTGGAGATAAGAGAAAATCAAATGGATTTCTCGAGATATAGAAGGAAGTTCTCGAGAAACTGACTTAACCTCTCGAGAGAGAACTTGGACCTCTCGAGACAAACTTCATAGCTCTCGAGAACTGAAGTTGACTTCTCGAGAAAAGGACTTAGGCTCTCGAAAAATTCCTAGAACACTTGGAAAAATTCTTTTCTTCAACTCATCCAACAACATCAGCTTCCTCCTAGCTCTTCCTTAGTGCTTGAATCAAAAGTACATCCCAATAAAGAGATTTCACATGAGTCAACACATTGAACCATACAATGAGGAATTACATTGCATGGGCCTGTGTTTGGTGACCCATTGAAACCTGACACTGGTTTGTACTTACTCATTTGAAAACCTGCAAGCACCATACTAGAAAGCAATATCAAATACAAACTCAATTCAACTTAGTTTAAAGGGGACTTCTTCAAATCAAGGTAATTGTGGACACAATTCCCAACAACGACATACTGGTCTACTCTCAGTCCGAGGAGGAGCACGGTGATCACCTGCGAGTAGTCTTGGAGGTTCTGAGGAGGAACCAACTGTATGCCAAGTTCTCGAAGTGCGAGTTCTGGCTACCTTCCGTGGCGTTCTTAGGCCATGTGGTTAGTGGAGCGGGTGTGGCGGTAGATCCGGTGAAGGTTGCGGCCATCAGGGAGTGGCCTGTTCTTTCTTCTGTAGCGGAGATCCGTAGCTTTCTCGGGCTGGCCGGCTATTACAGGCGCTTCGTGGAGAACTTCTTACGGATCGCGCTGCCTCTTACGACGCTGACACGAAAGATGCAGGAGTTTATTTGGACGCCCGCGTGTGCGCAGGCTTTCGAGGAGTTGAAGTGGCGGCTTACCACGACTCCGATCTTATGTTTGCCTTGCGGCACGGAGGGCTTTGAGATCTACAACGACGCTTCTAGGAGCGGCCTTGGCTGTGTTCTGCAGCAGCATGGCCAGGTAGTAGCGTACAGCTCTCGCCAGCTGAAGGTGCACGAGCGGAACTATCCGGTCCACGACTTAGAGTTGGCGGCCGTGATATTTGCCCTGAAGCTTTGGCGGCATTATGTGTATGGCGTGAAGATCGATATCTTTACGGACCATAAGAGCCTGACGTACCTTCTGACGCAGAAAGGGCTGAATATGCGACAGCAGAGGTGGATGGAGTTCCTTGGGGACTTCACCTTCGAAATTCATTACACTCCCTGGAAGGGGAATGTTGTGGCGGACGCGCTTAGTCGCAGGGCTCCAGCGCAGGCCAACTGGATTCAGATGCATGATGAGCACCTGATACGTGACCTGGAGGCCTTGGGTATTTCTTGCGTGGAGAAGTGCTGATGCTTGCCTCTGTTGGACTGAGGTGCAGTACGGTCTCGCAGATAGAGTCCGCCAGGCTTTAGAACTCGATCTGAGTTTAAAGCGCTACGCGGAGGAGGCTGGTGGTGGGCCGGATGCCCAGTTTCAGGTACGTGACGGGTTGCTGTGGAGAGGCGACCGTTTGTGCGTCCCCAAGGTGGGTGAGCTGCGCGATGAGTTGATGTACGAGGCGCATCGTACCAGGTATTCAGTTTATCCGGGGAGCACGAAGATGTACAAGGACATGAAGGTCCTTTTCTGGTGGCCGGGTATGAAGAGGGACATCGCTCACTACGAGGCCAAGTGCCACACTTGTGCGCTAGTGAAGGTGGAATGTCAGAAGCCCGGTGGCTTTTTGAAGTCATTACCGGTTCCGGAGTGGAAATTCGATGACGTTTCCATGGATTTCGTGCATGGGCTGCCGAGATCGCAGCGCTGGAATGATGCCATCTTGGTAGTCGTAGACCGGCTGACGAAGGTGGCGCACTTTATCCCCAACCGGAGGGATGACTCAGTGGAGAATTTGGCGAAACTGTATGTTGATACAGTAGTACGACTGCACGGTGTGCCCCGTAGCATCGTCAGTGATCGAGATGGACGCTTTACATCGAGCGACTGGAGGCTAGTCAACCGTCTATTGGGTATGAAGCAGCAGTTTAGCACGACCTTTCATCCTCAGACGGATGGCCAAACTGAGTGTACCAATAGGACGATGGAGGACATGCTCCGGATGTGCGTCCTGGATTTCGGCAAGGGGTGGGAAGATCACCTCTTTCTTGTTGAGTTCGCGTACAACAACAGCTACCATGCGAGAATTCGGATGGCGCCTTTCGAGGCCCTCTATGGCAGGAAGTGCCGCACTCCCTTAGCTTGGGCGGAAACGGGCGAGACGAAGCTCTTCAAGAGGAAAGACGTCGAAGAGGCGACTTCGACGGTACGTATGATCCGGGAGAGGCTTTTGGTTGCGCAGGATAGGCAGGCGAAGTACTATAATGCGAAGCACCGCGACGTCCAGTTCGCCGTTGGCGATTGGGTTTACTTGAAGATCAGAACGTTCAAGGGTGTATCCAGGATTCGACGCTTGAAAAAGCTGAGTCCGAGATACCTTGGACTGTTTGAGATCATCGAGCACGTCGGCGAGGCGGCTTATAGGCTTGCACTATCGGCGGAACTGAGCGGGCTACACGATGTATTCCACATCTCCGTGTTGCGGAAGGCAGTGCAAGAGCCTACGCAGGTGGTCGCGGCGGACCAGGTGCCCGTGGATAGTGGGCTTAAGACGGCGGTCAGGCTCGTTAGCATCGAGGATGCTGAGGTGCGTCAGTTGCGGAACAAGGCGATCCGTATGGTAAAGGTCCATTGGGACAACTGCGGTCGCGAGGAACTCTCATGGGAGCGTGAGCAGACCATGATGGAGGAGTTCCCCGAGCTGTTTCGGTGACGTTTATCTCTCTTTTTCCCCTTTATGTAAAGACCTTTTTGGATATATATATATGTGCCTGTTTTTACAAATTTTGGGACGAAATTTTTATAAGGAGGGGAGGGTTGTAAGACCTCAAATCAGAAAGTTGGATTTCTGGAATCCAACGCTATCGCTGGCGATAGTGGCTATCGCCCGACGATAGCGTTCTGTTGAGAAGGTTCTGTCGAGAGGCTGTCGCGCGGCGGTAAGTCTAACGCCGGCGACACCGTGACACGTGTCATGCACTGTTCAAAGCAGTGGCGTTGACTGGTCGGAGTCGGTTCCTTAGAGCTATCGCCACGCGACAGCGCCAAATTGTACTTTGCGGCCGAAATCGTGGGTATTAATGGGGCATTGACTTTGGGGCCTTGTTTTGGACAGAGGTGCCCGGGATGTGGCCTTAGGAGGCCGAAAGGCTCTTGGATTCCTTTATGCCTTAAGGAAATCATTTTGGAGAGAGGGAGAGCCTTGGAGAAGATGATGAATAAGGTTCCTCAACCCTAGAGCTTGGATTTGGTGGAGCTGCACTACTCCGATTCCCTCAACGTCGGTGGCTACGCGTATAGGAGGGCTATACGCTCCTTTCCATCCGTGCCAAAAGTCAAGCCATGGCCTCGAAGCGACGTCTAAGGGTAACGATCTTTTCTACCCTCTTTTGGACCTGTGTTAGTCCATTTCCGTGCATATTTGAGGTCCCTACCCAAAAAGGGTGAGGTCGTGACCTCCGACGGATGGATTCATGTTATCCTCGTCAGATCTTGCATACATGTAGAGTCCATGCGTGGAATGGACGTAGGCGCGCTGTGTGAAGCCCATCCGAGATGGTTCGTCCGGATTGGTGATGCTTTTTGATATTATGCGTGCCGGGTAAACTCCGTGTTGATATCCTTCTTCGTAGGACTAGAGGGTGCTACTGCATGCGCAGCAACGCCTGGGGGTGTGCCCCGGGGAGCACCCGAAGTTAGAAGCAGAATTGAAGGTTCTGTTCACTGTCGCCTGGCGTTAGCGTTATCGCCAGGCGGTAGCTCCCAGACTTAGTTCTGGTGATTTTGTGCGTTCTGAGGCAGTGGGAGTGCTACTGCATGTGCAGCAATGCCTGGGGGTGTGCCCCGGGAAGCACCCACAGCTAGAAGCCAAAATGGGGTTTTTGTGCACTGTCGCCAGGCGTTAGCGTTAACGCCGGCGACAGCTCCCAGACTGAGTTCTGGTGATGTTGTTGTGCCCACCTGTTGAGAGGACCTGGGGCCTGTGTGCCCGACCTGTGAGGGTGTCCTGGTGGATGACTTAGCGGCCCGTAGAGCCGGCTAATTGAGAATACCTGGGCTGAGGGGACGCCATACCCTCTTTTCGTGTTGTACAACGAGAGCTGTGAACAACGGGCATTTGGCGAACCTGAAACCGCACCATCGCCACACCTGATTAGTAAGTCTCGAATAGCATGTCGGGAAGCAATGGGAAAGAGTCTTCGGACTACGGGATGTTCACATTAAAGCACGGGAGAGCCCTGGTATTCGGGCCACCGACTTTAGCCTCGAAGGGCAAAGCCATCAAGAGTGGATGGTGGTGGAAGGCGGAGTACACCAAAGAGTGCCTGAGAGCACGAGACGTGGAGGCCATTCCCACGTTTGTGATTGATGCATATGTATGAATTGTTGTAGGCCGTATCGGCCGCTTCATTCTGTTATATATATATGCTATGATGCTCTTGCAGGGACAGGAAACTGCCACCCCCTCGAAGGGGTGGGGTCGTTATATTTGGTCAGCCGTTGCTTACCATTGCCTGTTTTGCCACCATTTTTGTTGGGCTTGTTGTACAGGTGCTGGACCGAGCGGGAACATAGCGGACTCATAGCGGGCTGAAGCCCCTGCGCTGCTGCGGCCCTTGAAGGCCTTTTTGATGTTCTCTTGTTTTCATGTATGGCCGGCCTGCGCGCCGATGTCGGTAATTTGTAAGGCCGTTGTGCCTCTTTTGTTGTGTAAAACATTTTATTCCTATTAAAAGAAGTGGACATACCCGGGTTCGGGTTTTGGGGTTTATCTTGTCTCTTTTCAGCTTCCGCATAGAATGCTCTGAGTTAGGCTTCATTGTATAGCGTCGTTCGATATTTCAATTAAGTGACGTTCCCGTTTGTTTTGTAGTATATGGCGTGGGGTCCCGGCCAGACCCTCTGTTATATGCTCCCGAACGGATGGGGGTGTTACAATTGGTACTTAGAATTATTTCTGCACATACTTAAAATTACAACTTGTTTTCTATTATTTTCTTGTTCTGAGGCATTTTCCTTCTGTTTGGATTTGCCTTAGGGTTCGTGACCGCGCCGTCTGCTCCCTGAGTTTTCTTCGTTCAGCTGCAGTTTTGCTTGGAGGTTTTATTTTGATTACTGTGTCAGCATGTTCTATGTAGTTTGTTTCAATTACTGTTGGATTTACTTTTCATGTATTAGTTATTGTCAGCCATTTTCTCTTGTATTGTGGACAACTCCTAGGGTGTTTTGTTGTATCAGATCATTTTGCTTATGACATTTTACTATTGTGGCTTATTGCATGATCACCGTTTCAGCATTGTGTGTAACATTAGATTTTATTATAAATGCATGAGCATTAGCCTTTCATTTCAGCTTCCGCATATTTATAAAATACACTAAATTCTTTTCAAAGCAATAAATTCATATGTATTGTAGTATTTTTGTTTTCGCCTTAGCAGGCATGGTTTCCTATTCGCTCATGCCTGTGGCATCACGGCCCGCCCGAAGTACGCTTTGACCCTTGTCGAGACGGGTCGTGACAGGTGGACCGTTCCGTAACTCTTCCTGGATTGAAAGTTATGGTCATTTTAAGATCAGCACACAAAAACTCATCCTTTTGCTTTTTCTAAAGTGTACACACTATTGGATCATGCCCATGAACGAGGACTTGTCTCCTCATTCAACATGTACAACTTGGACACTATAAACACACAAAATACAAGATCAAATACAACACGGTATTTGTTATTCTCAAACCAAGAGATGCGGAACAT
The DNA here is from genome assembly GCA_033032865.1 of Dactylorhiza incarnata. NCBI lineage: Eukaryota > Viridiplantae > Streptophyta > Magnoliopsida > Asparagales > Orchidaceae > Dactylorhiza > Dactylorhiza incarnata. Next base: position 9,822,520 of record JAWHQI010000011.1, read on the forward strand.
AGGCTCCAACAATCTCCCCCTGATAATAACAAATACCTATATGAGAAATTAGTGAGTTTAAGACAATTTGTGTTTATAGATAAGTGCGGTAATAAGATATGCATGAATAACAGGTTAAAAGCGTGATAGATTTGAAAGCGATAATGCATACTCTTTCTATATGAAGTCCCCCCCTACATAAGTGTTCTCTTATAAACTACTCCCCCTAAATATCTATTTTACTAGATTTCTCAATTTCTTCTCCCCTTTGTTATTAGCAAAAGCGGGTAGGGATGAGTGTATATCTACTAAGTGGTTAGGTATCACTTATTGAACGATTGTCATGAACGAGCACAGGATAAAGAATGCACCTCCTATATGATTACTCCCCCTACATAAATACTTCTTATGAATTTTTAATGTACTTCCCCTAAATGTTAGATTTATGCAATTTAATCTCCCCTTTTGGTAGTATCAAAAGAGGGTTTAGGTGATATTATGCAATAAAAATATAAATGATTTATGTTGAGAAGAAAAATAGGATGCAATATAAAGCTTGGTAAATACTCCTTGTTGAGAAAAATATAAGCATGATGGAACAAAAATTAGTAAGCAACATAATTGAAATGATAAGGTAAGCATTCTTAGTTTAAGATACCACTTGTTAAAAAAAAAGTCATGAAAGAGCATAAGTAGTAAAGATGTGGAAAGCATGACAAAATAAATTTTTTTTTTATTAAGTGAACATCTATGTAGGAATTGTGAAGCATAGTAAATGATTAAGAATTTTAGGTATAACAAAATAGATGTTGTAGCATTTTAAGTACACAAAGGATTTTGCTTTATAAATGTTTGAAGCATAAAAAGTAATGATTTTCCAAGTAACCAATCTACCCAGACAATATGTCTACACCCTAGCCCCGTACTAAGTGACGGATGGGCATGAGGAGCTGCATACATGCCGCAGGTTGGGGTGTTAGTCCTATATGCAAACACTAGACAAAACTCACCCTAGCACTCTTTCCCCCCAGTGCCTCGCAAGGCCCCACTGGAACCCTCCCCGGTTAAGGACAAGACGTGACTAGAGATAAGGTTATCTAATGTCTACAACCCTACACCCCCGCTATGGTGAGATATGAAGTCATGGATAATAATTATTGGAAACATTTAAGCGTTTTAAATCTAATGATGAGTTCATAGCTTATGGATTTATATTTTTATTTGAATTTAGTAAACAAACAACTCACATAGCTATTTAGAAATCCCTTAATGAATCAGAGTTTTAACATAATAATATTTTCATGTTGAGAGCAACCAATATAAATTTTACCAAGCAAGTCTACCATTTGTTAAAAAAAGGAATTTTGATATTTAAGACTTTGATATAAGCATGAAAGCGCAAGGTAAAAATATATTGCGATGATGCTGAAGACTTATAGAAATACAAGAAAACAACTTTTTTGTAATCATGATTATGCATAAGAAGAAATATGAGTTAAATTCAAAAAAGGAAGATGTTTTTTGCAAATCAAGTTATTGTAAAATCTTTTGACAATAAAGTAACCAAGCATGAAAGAAATATATCAATAAGATACTACTACAATGTTATTGTAATTCACAAATTCAAGACATACCAAATATTGTAGAGAGCATGCTAGGTTATCTAGTGCATTTCATAAATAAAGAGTAGTATAGAATTTGCATTAGGATCCAATACTCATGAGAAGAAGTGTTATGGAAGATAATGATGTGCACATAAGTGTATTTTGAGTAGAGTAAACAAATGTTTTAATCAAAAATACAAGAAATATGTAAAGTAAAGAGCACAATAAAACACAAATAGTTTTACTTCCAAAAACTTTAATGCACAAAAAAAATGTACAACTACCAAGGTGCTTTGCACATATAATGCTCATTAAGACTTATCAGGGTGCACAGTAGTGCTTGGGGAATCACATATTTTAATTTATTTTAATGTTGAGACTAGTGATCCGGTGTACTTAAGAGTAAGTGTTTTTTATTTTGAAAGAAAGATATGGTTTGCACAAGATACTTTACTATTCTTTCCAAGGTGCTCAACCTCACAACGCTTATTAAGACTTATCAGGAGGTTCAAGTAGTGCTTGGTGGAGTTATCTTTGTCACTTTATTTTATGATTTTTGTTTTGTACAAAGATCTTCGAATACACTTGTTTTGCAAACCAATATAATTTATGAAAATATAACCACTTTTCTTAACTTTTAAAAGTGCAAAAAAGGTAGTGTAGGTAAGATACTTGTGCAATTTTAATTCATTGTACTAATACAAAACATACACAATCATTCTTAGATTAAACACATAAGTAGATAATGCCAAATAAGTGAGTGAATAAATATCATTATCAAACGTAAAATATTTACTCATACTTAGAGGCATGCTAAGCTTAGTTCTACACAACTTTTACCATACAATTTTATGCACAAATGAGTAGATATATCAAAATATGATGAAAACAATGTTCAAAGTAGTTTGAAAAAATAAATTGCAACATTTTAGAAGTTCTAAATGATGGGTTAAATCATGCTTGATTTTCAATGAAGTCCACATAGTATTTTTTTTGATAGTTTTAATGTTTTGTATTTTTGTATTGGAGTTTTGCATATATAAATCAAACAAATAACCAAAGAAAGGAAGTAAGAAAAAATAATTTTTTTTTTGTAATTTGGTTTTTGTAATTTTGTATTTTAATTTAAAAAAAAAAATCAATTATAGGCATATATGCAAAACTGAGTAGTACATATAAAATAATATATTTTTAGTGATTTTTCAGAATTTTAAAATAACAGAAAATCTGAGACTTGAGCTAGCGCCGGCGTTAGGTACTAGCGCCTGCGTTAGCTCACAGAGAGTGCTTATTTTGATCATATAGCCTGGATTTTCTTCGATCTTGCTTCCAATTTTTCTTAATTATGTTTGTGCAATGTAATGCTTGTCTAATGAAGTGAAGAGACGAGAAGAAATCGCAAAAAGCTACGGAAGTTAAAATTTTAGTACATGGGTTTCACATTCATTAAAGCTTAGTTCTTGAGTTTTGCACAACATATGCATGAGTGAAATGATCATAAATAAGTGAAATAATATTCATGCAATTTCTCAATTTCGGTTAGACATGATTATGATTTAATATACTAAGGGTAATAAAAAATGACGCAAATATATTAAATACCTAGACAAAACTTGCGCATTTTATAAATTTAGTCTAATACCCCTAAAATACACCTTTTAAATCCATTTTGACACTTATTTCATTTAGTCTTAATAATATCATATGACAAATTTAGTTTTTCAAAATTTATAAGACTTTTTAAGAAATGGATTTAGAAGGATAAAAATAATAAGGATAAGTAGATCACTTGAAAAATGACATGACTTATTATTCAACTTTACTCAATTTGATTTATTTATGAATTTTGGTTTAATATGTGAAAGTCATATCACAAGTTATATAAAGTGATCATATCATGACGGTTCAACAAAAAGAAAATAAACAAACAAAAAGAAAAAGGTTAGGCATATCATGAAGTAGAATAATGATATTTCATTTTTAGTTGATTTCTACTTCATGCAAATGATTTGATACTAATGAATGAGAGATTTAGGTATCCAAAAAGGACCGGGTATGACGGTTCCTTTGGGTACCCAAATACATCGTGTTTACTTTTGGGGAGATAGTGATGAATGAGCCCTTTTGAGTGGAGTTTGTGTTTCTTCTTTAGCTTTGGGTCTCCATTCAAACCTTGGAAAAATGTTATTTTTATTTTTCAAATTTCCATAATCATTTACTTGAATATTTGGATCAAAATAATTTTTGAATTTATAATTTGGAGGAAATTTGTTTGCATTTAATTTTAGGTTGGGAGAAACATGATTTTGTACATAATGGTGATTTCGATTTTGATTTACAAATCCTTTATGTTTCTTACTCCCATTATTAAACTTAGTTAAGATGTTCATATTCATATTCAACTTGTTTTTAGATATTGTTTGATATTGTGAATTTGTATTTACCATTTTCATAAGCAAGTTGTTTTTTGATTTTAATTCATCATTCTTAATCGTTAAATTATGTCTAGCTTTATTATAAGCGATTGTGCCATTTTTAAGAGTGGAAACAATTGAATCAATATGATCTTGATAGTTATTTCTATATTCATCAAATGTTTCATCCATCTCTTTAATTTCAATTTTATATTCTTTACACTTAGCACAATCATTTTTTAGAGAAGAGTTTTCTAAACATAATTTTTCATTTTGTTCTTTTATGAAAGTAAGCTCTTTTTCAAGTTCCTTGAATTTTTCTTTAATATTATTACAATCAAAACAAGATATCGAGTTTTCAAATGAAGAGCATGCAGGAGATACAAACATTTCATTTTTGGATTCTACATTCACATTTGCTTTCAAAGTTTTATTTTCTAAACGTAGTTTTGCATTAGCCATTTTTAGTTTCTTAATCTTACGTTTAGTATTTTGCAGCAATTGTAGTGTAGAAATAGATGTACAAAAAATAGGAGATTTTGATTTCCTTACAACGCTCGTGGATGAGGCAAGATTTGAACATAGTGTTCCTTTGTCTTCTTCATCTTCCTCTTCCAAACAAGAGTTTCCATCATCCTTTCCGCTTGATGAGCATTCTATGGATCCATCCTTTGTGTAGCTTTCTTGAATATTTGCATAGGCTTGCATATTCTCCGGTTCTTGTGAATGTTTCATACCTGTAGAAGGAGAATCATAAGTTCATTCAAGAAAACTCTAAATTTCATATGTGGTAGGTAAAGTATAAATAAGTTTGAAAATATTTTGGTCTAACGCACAAAATATACTATTCATAGATTTTGCATTTAAAATAATTTCATTTCTAGTTAGTACGCTAGATGGCTTTTTAATAGTAATATTCCAAACTTTTTCATCTAAGGCCTTAAGAAAATTTTTCATTAATATTTTCCACCCTTTAAAATTTTTGCCCATAAATAAAGGTGGTGATAATACTTTTTCATTTATATAAAAATTTTCCCCACTAGTAGAAGCGAGATCATGATCAAGAGACGCCATTATTCCCAGTTGTTAAGCCGATTTGGAATAACCTCGCTCTGATACCAAGTGTTGGATCTTGCGGAGCCCTTAGAGGGGGGTGGGGGTGAATAAGGGCTAATATTTACTTTGAAATTTTTCCAAAATATTAAGATAATTTTACAATGATAATCAAGTAGATTTTTACACAACCAAAATAATCACTTAGAAAATCATGAGGAAATTGGAAATCAAATTTTATTTTCACAAGTGATGAATACAAAGAACTATCGATCTTAATAAAGCTTAAGATCAAGGCTATGATAAAAATAAACTTCTTTTTAATTTACCGGTCCTTCAACCAAGGACCGGCCGGCTATAACGTATCTCTTCTTAGATCTTACTACTAGATCTCCCTATGATCTAGACACTGCACACAAGGCGACGATTTACTCCTAAGCCACACAAGGACCTAGACGCCACGCACAAGGCGGCGATTTCCTCCTAAGCCACACAAGGACCTAGACGCCACACGCAAGGCGATGATTTCCCCTAAGCCACACACAGACTTAGATGCCACGCACAAGGCGTTGATTTCCTCCTCCGATTACAAAATGATAAGATAAAATACAAAATAGAAATTCAGATATGAAACTCCCTAAATATGAAGCTCTGAAGACGACGTCGAATCCTTGCAAAGATTGCCTGAGATACTGCGCACGGACCGTCTCTTCTTCGCTCTTGAACGTTCTTGCCAAAATGGGAGTTCTCGGAGTTCTGGAGCTCTCTGAATGGAATGCACTCAGGAATTGGTACTCCAGAATAGTGTGTAACTTCTCCTCCACGAAAAATGAGACAATATATAAAATCTTGATGTCGTCGATTACATCTAGGTGTCGTCCGCCGACGTTATCTTCTCCAGTTGACACGTGTCCCATGCGAACGAAGTGTGCGCGCGATGTGACGGTTTCCGCTGAGACGTGGAGCTGTCGTCGACGACATTGATGTCGGAATTCTGACAGTGGATATAACTGTTCTTCGTGCAAATCGTGCGGAACATGCCCGTTGTCATGCTGACGTCATTTTCGCTGTCGGGTTCCGACATCTAGATGTCGGAATCCGATAGCTCCTCTTCATTTTTGCCTTCCGAAACTTCTCCAGACTGTATATGGAGTCGTTCTCATCTCCGAAATGGGGTGGACCGTTCCGTAACTTTCCCTGGATTGAAAGTTATGGTCATTTTAAGATCAGCACACAAATACCCATCCTTTTGCTTTTTCTAAAGTGTACACACTCTTGGATCATGCCCATGAACGAGGACTTGTCTCCTCATTCAACATATACAACCTGGACACTATAAACACACAAAATACAAGATCAAATACAACACGGTATTGGTTATTCTCAAACCAAGAGATGCGGAACATAGGCTCCAACACTTCATCTCAAATCTGATAGATAGCTCAGCTTGAAGTTTTGCTACCTCCTCCTTCAAATTCCCCATCACGATCATATCGTCGACGTAAAGCAGCACGATGACTTGAAGCTCCCCGTTCTTCTTGACAAACAAGCTTGAGTCAGAGTCTAAAGCACCGAATCCACAGAATAGGAGATATTCTGCAATCTTCCCGAACTACGCCCTCGACGCTTGCTTCAACCCATACAGGGCCTTCTTCAGCTTACAGACATAGTCTGGAAAATCTTCAGATACGAATCCTGGCGGCTAGATCATGAAGATATCCTTGTCAATCTCGCCGTACAAGAAATCATTCTTTACGCCGAGTTGCCAAATCTCCCTCCCAAAAAATGCCGCCAAGGCAATAACAGACCGTACTGAAGTCATCTTCGCCACCGGACTAAATGCCTCTTCATAATCTTCACCGTATTGCTGCGAGAATCCACGAGCCACAATGTGAGCCTTGTATCGCTCGATACTTCCGTCTGCCTTCTTCTTGAGCTTATAGACCCATTTGCATGTCACAGGGGTGATACCCTTGGGCATGAGCACCAAAGACCAGGTTTCATTCTTCTCAATAGCTGTCATCTCTTCTTCCATAGTTGAATCCCACTGTTCCATGCCTTTGGCCTTTTCAAAGCTCACTGGTTCCCGCTCATCCAGGGGACTAGCAAAGAAACACGAGACAAAGCTCACCATGTTTCCTCCTGTATAGCGATCAGGGGCAATGATCGTTCGCTTCGATCTCCTCAACACCTTCCCCTGACTCGCATTATCCTCATCTGCTTCTTCCCTAGCTCCCCTTCCAGACGTACTAATAGCATTGCTCCCCCTGCTTCCTGATCCAGAAGCCTCCGTCTCAGAACTAGAAATGGATGGACCACCTGGTGACAAAGGCAGCTCGACCTGAACATTTTCCACAGCTCTCTCCGGCTCCTCCACCCTACTTTCTGGTAACTCAACACTAGAACTTCCCTTGTATGATGTCACCTCATCAAACACGACATCGCGAGATACAACAAATCTCCGCGTCTCCGGGTCCATGCACTTCCAGCCCTTCTTCCGATCATCATATCCCACGAAGACTAGCTTCCTTGATTTTGCATCTAGCTTCGTCCGAAGCGCATCTGGAACGTGCACATAGCAGGTGGAACCAAACATTCGAAGGTGTGCCACGCTTGGCTTTTACTTGAACATCATCTCATGCAGGGTCAATATGTTGATGGGACTGAGAGGCACAAGACATTCCCTCCGCCCAGAAGGACCTTGGGATACTCTTGGCATGCAACCAACACTTGCAGGTCTCCGTCAGATGATGAATCTTTCACTCTGCAACTCCATTTTGTTGTGGAGTATGCGCACAAGTAAGCTCCCTCCGGATGCCCGCCTTCCTGCAAAAACTAGAGAACTCACCAGAAGTGAACTCCCCCCCATTATCAGTTCTCAGCTTCTTTATCCGTAGGCCTAGCCGACCCTCCACTAGGTCCTTAAACTCCACAAACTTGGCAAACGCCTCCACCTTCTCCTTCAGGAAATAAACCCAGACATATCTGGTGTAATCGTCGATCAACACCAGCATATACCTGCTGCCTCCGAGGCTTGGGGTAGTAGTCGGTCCCATCAAGTCACCGTGGATGCACTCCAACGACACACTACTCCTTGCCTGTGACTTATCAAACGACAGTCAATGAGACTTGCCGAACTGACATCCCGCGCAAACATGACCATCACCGTAGGAAGATAGACTAGGCAGGCCCTTGACAAGACCTTTTATCGCCATAGCCTTCAGCTTATCCATCCTTACATGCCCCAACCTCTCGTGCCATATAACGACACTATCATTTATCCTCATCTTGTCAACATAAGAACTTGTCGATAAAACGAACAAGTCTTTTGCCCTTCTCTCGACATGAACGACACCAGCCTTTACCGCCTCAACATATCGTAGAAACCTCACTTCTGTTGGACCAAACAGAACGTGATACCCAGCGTCTACAACGTTGGTCACGGAGAAGAGATTTTTCCTCATTCCGGGCACATGATAGACACTCTTCAATGTTAGTGGCCCATATCACTGCCCAAGGAAACAACCCCCACCTTCTCGACAGTATGCATAGTATCATCAGCAGTTATGATAACATCAGAACCTGAGTAAGGCTGCGCTGAAGAAAGCTTCGACTCATCCCCAGTGAGGTGATGACCACACCCCGAGTCCACGATCCAGTCCTCCTGATAGTTGATAGTAGCCACAACTCCGACAGAAGACGAGAAGGCTCCTCCCCATCCTCCATCATTTTTCCTGGCCTCAGTTTCCTCCTTCCCTGCAGCAGCATGCCCTGGCTGAAGATTCACCCGACAATCTTTCCTGATGTGACCAAGCTTTCCGCACCTAAAGCATTTGGGTCCTTCTCCCTTCTTCTTCCCTTCAGCCTTGGGAGCATAGCCCCTCTCCTGCTGTCCAGAAGTTGAAGGCCCATTGCCTCCAGCGGTCTTCTTCTTCTTATCCCATCTCTTCTTCTTCCCTGTGAAGAGCACCTCGCCTTCTTCCCCAAACACTGACACCCCCGCCATCTGCCTTGCTAGGCTCTCCTAGAACGCAAGCAGATTCTCCAGCTTCAGCAGAGACGACTGATTTTCCCAACCCTGCACTGACGTCATAAAGGCCACATACTCCTTCTGTAAGCCGCGGATGATGTGTCTCTTCAGCTTCGCCTTAGAAATTGGCTCATCAGGATCCAGTGCTGAAATCTCAGCGCACAGGTTCTTCATCTTCAGGAAGAACGTAGAGATAGACAGATCTCCCTGAGCCGACCTAGCCAGCTCATTTTCCAGGAACTATTGCCTCGCTACATTCTTCTTATTAAACAGCCCGTCCAGGGCTCTCCAGATCTCGACAGCTGATCCACACCCTAAGATGTGATCGAATAGGTCAGGTGATATTGCCCTTTTCAGAGTGAACTCTGCTTTCGCATTAATCCTCCTCCAATTCCTCACCTCATGACCATTATCCCCAACTGGGACAACTTCCTCCGTGCTATCTCCTCCAACCACCTCCTAGATGTCCTCGCCCAAAAGATAACTCTGCATGCACGACTTCCACTTTTTAAAGTTAGTCGACGCGAGCATCTCAATTCCAAGACCTCTTGCAAAACCTGCTTCCATGGCTCTACCACTGGTTTCTTCTTCACAAAGGCAATGACAACTTTAAGTTGTTCACTGCTCTATCCACTCCAACCTAGCTCTGATACCATGTGAAATTTTTCGTAGATCTAGGAGTGAGCAGGAATCGTACAACTTAAAGTTACAGCCAACAACCAGAAGCACATGAAACAAAGCAATCTTTATTGATAACATCAGAAATCTTTATTACAGTGCGAGGTGTACATGGCGAGACATGATTTCGCCAGCACACAAATCAAAAAGAGAAGTACAATGCTGAAGAAAGATAACTGGTGGTCTGAACACAGAAGCCGCCTAACCGCGCGACCAGGGTGTTCGCGCGACTAGAAAAGGAGACCGTGCGAACAGACTACCGGTGACTTGAACAACACCACTGAAGCTCCGCGACCTCCCGAACTCCACTGATTCCAGCAACCCACACTGCAAGCCGCAAGACCGCCCAGACACTTTAGAAGAAGAGGTGACCGCTGCTGTCCGCACTATCCGCAAAATCTGCATAGAGGAAAGTTCAATCAGCAAACCGAGCGGTCACAAAAAAGAGACCACAAGCTCTAGGCGCGAGTTCAGCTTACACTTGGTGCGATTATTTTTCTTCTACAGTGACTCCTATTTACAGGCATGCGACTAGATCCAGTCACCACCCTATGAGATAGAGTCATCGCCCTGACCGCGCGACCAAGATCGGTCAATTCGCGTGGTCAGCAGAAGGTCGCCCTGTGCTTTGTGAGCTCGCCGACTTCAACCCTGACCAGGAGAACGCCACTCCTCCAGGAAGCCGCGCGATCATGACAACCCGCACAGTCATGACGCCCACCACTAGTGTTCGCATATACAAGACCTCCTCCAGAGACCGCGAACACAGCCAAGTCGACTAAGGCAACAGCCCGCCAAGTCGACCAACACCAGTGTCCACATACATCAGCAGACCGCTAAGGGACCGGCTTATGCGAACATAAAAGAGGAGACCGCGCGACTAAGAGAACCTTAGTCGGCGTGCACCACTAAGAACCCGAACAGCCACCAGACCGGACTGTCGGATATAGAAAACAGACCGCGCGGTTAACAACTTAACCCACACAGTATAGAAAATAGCTCGCCACGCGGTCTCACGAACCAGACTGCGCGGCCTCACCTCGATAACCTTGGACAGAGAGAACGACGGTCAGGCCGAATAAACCTGCGGTTAGACCGAATAAGTCAGACCGTAGAGGAGACCGCAAGACCACGCGGTTAGACCAGACCGCGCGACCTCCTCCCAGACCGCCAACTTCACACTTCAACATTTTCGACATGCTCAACTTCACAATGCTCATTAAGACTTATCAGGAGGTTCAAGTAGTGCTTGGTGGAGTTATCCTTGTCATTAATTGTTTGTTTTTTTTGTTTTAGTGATCAAGGACTCCAAATTCATTTGTGTTGCAAACATAGCATTTTTAATTTTATTTTCCACATTTCTCGAATACAAGAGCATGAAAAACAAAGAATTCAAGAAAGAATTCAATGTTGTGTAGGTAAATTATTTATGAATTTCAAAATAAGTTATGCTACACAATCATGCAAAAATAAGATTTACAACATATGTAGATTAACCAAAAAGGTGTAAGTGAGAAAATCATTATCAAAGATAAAAACTTTACTCATACTTAGAGGCATGTAAAAACATTTCTACACATGTAATCTATAACCAATTTTGTTTTTGCACTTTTGAAGATAATATTCAAGACATGATAATATCAAAACAATGTTTTTAAGAAACTTGAAGGTTTAAATTAAACATTGTAAAGAATCTTGAAGCAATATATATAATCATCCTTGAAATCAACATTTAAGTATATAAAAAAATTTAATTTTGAAGGAAATACCAAACAGTTTAAAACACACAAAAAATGAGCATAGAAGCTAACGCAAGGCGTTAACTTCTTAACGCCGGGACAGGGTACTAAATTTTGACTTTTTGAAAAATCATTTTCATGATTCATTGGTAATATAAAGATGCATTCTTACAGTTGAAATTTCAGACATTATGAAGTTGATATGAAGGCTTTGTTATCATATTTTTGGTGATTTTCAATAGTTTTTACATTTTTATTGAATTTTAAATTTTTTGAAGAACAAAAATGCAAACAAACAAAGTACATAAAATAATTTGATAGCTTTTTATAAGGGTTAAAGTGACATTTCTAAGACACCTAATTCTAACCTAAGCATGTGAAAACGTGCATCGGGTAGAGGTTTGGTAAAAATGTCGGCAAGTTGTGATTCCGTCCCTATAAAGCTAATTTTAACTTGTTCTTTCTTTATATGATCCCTAATAAAATGATGTTGGACATCTATATGTTTAGATCTAGAATGATGTACGTGATTGTTTGTGAGATCTATAGCGCTCTTGTTGTCACACTTTAATTCTATGTTATTTAGATGAACACAAAAGTCTTCTAATGTTTGGGTCATCCACAAGGCTTGTGCACAACAACTACCTAGTGCGATATATTCGGCCTCGGTGGTGGAGAGGGCAACAGAATTCTGTTTCCTACTCGACCATGATACGAGTGAAGGGCCTATAAAATGACACGTTCCACTAGTGCTCTTACGATCTAATGAACATCCTGCATAGTCCGAATCAGAAAAACTGTGTAGAATAAAACAATCATTATGAGGATACCATAAGCCTAATCTAGATGTTCCGATTAGATATCTAAAAATGCGTTTAACCACTTTTAAATGTGATTCTTTTGGGTTAGCTTGAAATCTAGCACATAAGCTAACAGAAAACATAATATCGGGTCTAGATGCGCTTAAATATAGCAATGAGCCTATCATTCCTCTATATAATGTTTGATCAATAGAAATACCGGCTTCATCTTTTCCTAATTTTAGTGATGCACTCATTGGTGTATTAGCTTATTTTAGGTTTTTAAATCCAAAACTTTTAAGAATATCATGAACATATTTAGTTTGACAAATAAATATACCATCTTATTTTTGTGAGATTTGAAATCCTAGAAAATAAGTGAGTTCTCCTACCAAGCTCATTTCAAAATCATTTTTCATCACTAAAATTACTTCATTACATAATTCTTCATTAGTGGCTCCAAAAATGATATCATCAACATAAATTTGCAATATAATCAAATCATTATCTACATGCTTAATGAAGAGTGTATTATCCGCACTTCCCATTTTATAACCGTGATTTATCAAAAATAATGTCAATCTTTCATACCAAGCACGAGGCGCTTGCTTTAATCCATAAAGCGCTTTTTCTAACTTATACACATGATTGGGAAATTTTCCAATCACAAAACCGGGGGGGGGGGGGGGGGGGGGGGGGGTTGTTCTACATAAACTTCTTCTTTTATAATCCCGTTTAAAAATGCATTTTTAACATCCATTTGAAATGATTTAAATCTTTTAAAGCTCACAAATGCAAGAAATATTCTAATAGACTCAAGGCGAGCAAGGAGTGCAAAAGTTTCATCAAAATCTACCCCTTTGATTTGTGAATACCCTTGTGCAACTAGTCTAGCTTTATTCTTTGTAATTTTACAGTCACCATCTAGTTTTTTTTTGAAAATCCATTTGACTCCTATAACCGGATAATTAGATGGCCTCTCTACTAAATTCCAAACCTTGTTACGTTCAAATTGATTTAATTCATTATTCATAGCTAAAAACCAAAATTCATCATTTAAAGCGGTTGAAATATTTTTTGGTTTTATTTCGGATACGAAATAAAGGTTTGAAAAAGACTCATGTGAAGAGGAACGAGTACTTACCCCTTTTGATGGTTCTCCTATCACAAGCTCCTTTGGATAATCATTAGTAAACTGCAGCACGCTTGGAGGAACATATTCCACTATCTCATTTTCTTTCTCCTCTTTTTCTTCTTCTTTTTCTCCAAGTGATTCATCATCCTCATGCTCCAAAGGCGAAATAGGTTCGTCTTCATTTCCTGTATGATTAGAATCTACACAAGGAACAAACTCATCAAATCTTACATGTATAGACTCTTCAACTACTTTAGTTCTTTTATTATATATTCAATAAGCCTTGCTAGTTGAAGAGTAACAAATGAAAATTCCCTCATCGCATTTTTCATCAAATTTTCTTAGTGCATCTTTAGTGTTTAAAATGAAACATTTACAACCAAACACATGAAAATAAGATACATTAGGTTTTCTTTTAAAGTAAAGCTCATAAGGTGTCAATTTTAAAATAGGACGAAGCATGACACGATTAATGATATAACAATAAGTATTAACCGCTTCGGCCTAAAATGATTTAGGCAACCCATATTCACAAAGCATAGTGCGTGCTAGCTCTTGAAGGGTTCTATTTTCCTCTCCACTACACCATTTTGTTGTGGGGTGCGAGCATCGGAAAATTCATGTTTAATTTCTAAATCATCACAAAAAGAAGAAAATCTATCATTTTCAAATTCTCCTCCATGATCCGAACGTATGCATTTAATCTTTAAATCAAGTTCATTTTGAATACGAATGCATAGTTTAGTAAATTCAAGGAATGCATCGGATTTGGAAGATAGAAATAATGTCCAACAAAATCTAGAATAATCATCAATTATTACAAAAGTATATTTTCTACCTCCTAGACTAGAAGTGCTAACCAGTCCAAATAATTCCATATGAATTAATTGAAAAGGTCTAGTGGTAGAAATTACATTTTTGCTTTTAAAAGAATTTTTTGAAAATTTTCCTTTTGGGCAAGGCGTACAAAGAGAAGATAAATTTCCATTAAGCATAGGTAATCCCTTAATTAATTTATTTTTTGATAATTTCAAAATAAGCTTGGTGCTAGAGTGACCAAGGCGCCTATGCCAAAGTTCTAATTCTTTATTTTTAGAAATAAAGCATTTTAAAGAGGAATTTGAAAGATCATTAAAAGTAATCATATAAACATTATGCATCCTAGTTGCCGTGAATACGACATCATTTGAAATTATTAATAACAGAATTAGTGTTTCTGGAATTGTAGCTAACGCGTTAGGAGTTAACGCCCGACGATAGTTTCCAGAGTAATATCCAAGGCCATATTTGGCACTTCCATGGCATTGGTTGGCCAAGATCATGTCCTGAGATCTTTGTCCAACTCCAAACTTCTTAATAGCCAAATTTAAATCATGAATACGAGCTTTGAGAGCGGTGTTTTCCGTTACCAACATAACGCACCGATTCACAAAACTCTTCTTTCCATCCTCTATTTGAGAAAGAGAGGTTTTTAAAGTTCTTTCTAAATCCCCCTTCTCCTTAGTAAGAAGTTCAATAGTGGAGTGGGATTTAGAAAGAGCTTCTTCAAGTTCTTTCACTCTTGCCAAGGAGTGATTGCACTCTTGGCAATATACCTTTTCTTTCCCCAATTGTTTAGATAATTTTTTGTTTTCCTTTAACAAAAGTTTATTTTCAGAATTTAGAAGATCAATATCTTTTAAACATTTTTCAAAGAATTTGCAAGTTTGTAAATACTAAATATATAAATCATCATAAGAAGTAGGGAGAGTTACCTCAGTGTCGCTTTGGACACTGCTTTCATCCTCGGATGTCTTGTCACTTTTTCCCATAAGGCACATATTTGCCTCTTCTTCATCGCTAGTGGATGAACCGCTTGAATCCTCGGAGGAGGAGTCATCCCATGTAGCCGCTTTTAGGACCTTCTTCTTCTCTTTTCCCTTATGCCCTTCTTCTTTATGCTCTTTCAGATATTTTGGGCACTTGCTCCGAATATGTCCGGTCTTTCTACAATGGTAGCACTCCGGTGGTGGTCATTCATCATCATCCTCGTCGCTACCTCTTTCTTTCTTTGATGAAGATCCCTTTTTGATGAAATATTTCCGGAAGGTGATTCTCCTTTCTGGATTCTTCATGAACCTTTTGAACTTCTTCACAAAAAGGCTCTCCTCATCCTCTTCATCATCATCATCTCCATTTGCCTCCTTTTTTGATTTTAAGGCCAAACTCTTCTTCTTTGGCTCCAAGTTGTACTCTTGTTGTTGAAGTTTGGGTTCAACCTCATGGGTCTTTAGGTTCCCAATGAGGCTCTCTATTTGGAGCTTCTTCAAATCGTGCGACTCCGAGATAGTCGTCACCTTTGGATTGAACTTTGGAGGGAGTGACCTTAAAATTTTTCTCACCAAGTCGCCGTTGGAGAACACCTTTCCAAGTACTTTTGAGTCGTTGACGATCTTGGTGAACCTTGTGTACATTGAATCTATGTCTTCATCCGCCTCCATCCGGAATTTCTCATACTCAGATTCAAGTTGGAAGAGCTTTGAATCCTTAACCTGCGAAGTACCTTCATGAGTAATTTCTAATAAATTCCATACATCATAAGCTGTTTCGCAAGCACAAGTTCTATTAAATTCTGTTCTATCCAAAGCACTAAATAACGCATTCATTGCTTTAGCGTTATTCTTACATCTCAACTTATCATTATCATCCCATCTATCTCTGGGTTTTTCCATAGTGACTTCTCCAACAACAATTGTTGGTGGAGAGTAACTTTGTTCTACCATACCCCAAACATCATTATCTAAAGCAGTTAAAAAACAACGCATTATGGAATCTTTTCTCTCTTGCTATTTCTCTGACTGCTAATTGATTATTCTCCTATAGTATTCTTTGAATAAACAGAGCTATAAATAAGAGGGAAGTCGATAGAGAAAAATAGGAAGTGATCCACTCCATACATTTGAAATAGAGGAAAAACTCCCAAGAGAAAAGTGAGAAAAGCTGAGAGAAGTGATAGTGTGCTGAAGCAAACAACAAGCCTTCTTCTCCTCCTCCTTCTAAAGCCATACTGCTGCCATTTCTGAAAGCTCTCACTGAAAGAGAAAAAGGCCTACAATCTCATTCTCACTATAGAAGAGAGATTTCATTCACTATACTTGTGCTTCTAATCTTCTTGCTAGGAAGAAGATTCTTTCTTGCTTCAATTGTTTCTCTTCTACTTCTTCTTCTTATTTTCATTTCATTTTCAAACTGTGTAAAAGAGTTTTTAGAATCTCTCTTCAAAAAATTCAGTTGTACTGGTTCTAAGAGTCTCCTTATCAAAAGACTCAGACTGGTTCTAAGAGTCTCCTTATCAAAAGACTCAGTACAAGATAGTGAATTCCTACCAAGGGGGTAGAAGACTGGACTACCTAAAGTTTGGGGAACCTCTATATTTCTTTGTGTTGTGCTGTGATTTTCTTTTTGCTGTTACTTTCTTTATTTGCTTAATTCTTGTTGGTGTGTGTGGGAAGCTTAAAGCTGTGATTATTACATATATATATATTTGTTAACTTTGCACAAAGTATTTTTAAATCTCTATTCACCCCCCTCTAAAGAATTCTAGTAAGGTTAACTGTGCACTTTCAATTGGTATCAGAGGGAGGTTGATCTAAAATGGGTAACTCCTTGATCAAAAAGATCCTACCTCATATATATATATATATATATTTCTAAAAACTATTTTTCACATGACACAAATCAAAGATTATGCTTCCACCAGACCACCAATTTGCAACCTTGAAAAGCTTGCACTTTGGAAAACAAGAATTAGGATCTATATGAATTCTATTGATAAAGATTTGTTTAATGTTATTTTGACAGGTCCTCCCAAGCCCTATAGAAAGGACTCAAGTGGTAAAGTGACTCAAACACTTGTCCCAAGGGCTGAGTGGACAGTTGAAGAGAAGAAGGCAGGAACAAGTGATGCAAAAGCTGTGAACATTCTTGTCTCAACCCTCTCAGATGAAATCTTTCAAAAGGTTGTTGACTGTGAATCAACCAAAGAAATCTGGGAGGTTCTTACAAAGATAGTAGAAGAAAGTGCTGATGAAAGGAAAGATAGAAAGGCTCGATTGATCTCCCAATATGAGAACTTTCAAAAGAAGCATGAAGAAAGCATATCTGAGATGTATGACAGATTCAGTCTGATCATCAATCAATTAAGAAACTTGGACAGAGAGATCTCTCTCACAGAGATCAATGACAAAATATTATTGAGTCTCCCAAGTTCTTGGGACTCAAGAATATGGGCAATAAGAGATACAAGAGGACAAAAGGAAATCTCAACAGATGCTCTCTTAGGAAAACTTAAATCCTATGAGCAACTACTGAAAACCAGAGAAGAGAAGGAAAGAAGGGAAAACACTCCAACCTCCTCAAAAGATAGAAACATTGCATTAAAAGCAACAGAAGAGGAAACCTCTGTTACTGAAGAAGAATTATTCAGCCTCCTGGCCAGAAGATTCAAGAAATGGGTCAGGAAAGATGAGTCTAGAAGGAGAGAGTCAAAACCAAGGTATGATAATACTCATACTAAAGATATTGTTTGTTATTCCTGCAGGAAAACTGGACATATTGCTCCAGAATATCCAGAAAATGCTGAGAAAAAGAAAGATCTGAAAAAGAAAGATCTCAAGAAAAAGGGGAAGAAGAAAGGAAGTGGCTTCATTGCAGAAGCTTGGAGTGAGACAGATTCTGAAGACAACACTTCATCTAAAAGTGACAATGAAAAGTCTAAGCAAGAAGACTTATGCTTAATGGCTCTTGTAAGCACAGAAGAAGAATGTGTTGCTGAATCATGGAGTGAAACAGGATCAGAAGGAAGCATCTCTTCAACAGAAAAAACAAATAGCCTTATTCTCATAGAGGAATCTGAGGATAAGGGAAAGGTAAGCATTTTTGATAAAATAGTTTTTCTCTGTGAAGATTTCAAAAATGATTTTAAGGGATTCTGCTTAGATCAACTAAAAGCTGAACAAGAAATTAAGGATCTAAAAGAACAAATTAATATGAGAAAGATAGAGGATACATGTTAAAAAAATTATGAACTAAGGTGTAAAATCTATAAAATTGAAAAGGAAACAGAAAGTGCTAAAATGGAAAATCAACTCCTTAAGAATAAAGTATCCCAGGCAAAAGCTTTTGAAGAATCTATAAAAATCAGAAGCCAAACACTTAAAGAAATCACTGATAAACAAACAATAAGATATAAGAATTTGGGGCTTGGGGCTGATCCTTCAACTAGTTCAATACCATCTGCCAAACCTGCTTGGATGAGCCCTGTTAAATTTACTAAACCTATCAAATCAACAAACTTAGAAGGAGAATCACAAAATAAAGAAGACCCCACCTTCAAAGAGATAAACCACTTTGATGAATCATCATCATACCATTCAGAAGAAGACTCACAAATTCATTCTGAGAAGGCAACTAGGCCAAAAGAAACAATTCATAAAGAAATAAATCTCCCACCAAAAAAAGGGAAAAATAAAATCTGTGAAGACACAATTGCATCGACTTCATATCGACGTATGAATGATAATACGTCAAATTCTAATCGACGCAATCTCTCAGATGCTTCGACCTCAAATCGACGCATGAATAAAATTACGTCGACTTACAATCAACGCAACTATTTCGATGCATCAATTCCAGATCAACGCAATCTAGAGAAAGCGCCGAATATATATCGACGCAACTCTCAACATACGTCGAATAGATGTCGACGCATAAAACCTCAGAGCAACTTAAATACAGGACATAGCTATTCTTCAAAAACTTTCTATCTTAACCCCCATTCAGGACCCTTTCATCCTGATCAAAACTTTTATCCTAGTCAAAACTTTTATCCTGATCAAAACTTCTATCCTAATCAAAACTCTTATCCTAATCAAAACTTTTATCCTAATCAACAACTCTATCCTAATCAACATCTCTATCCCTCTCTAAACTTAAATTCCCATAATCTAAAGACAATTAAGTGTTATATCAGTAATAAAATTGGCCACACTGCCAAACAATGTTGGTACAATCAATCCAATTGTTTATAAAATAAGTCCAAGGGTGACTTAGAAAACCTTAGGATTAGGAAGAAATAATCTCTCAAGAAAAACCTAGAATTTTCAGACAAAGTAAAAGTCACGTCGATCTCTTAATCGACGCATACGTCGATAGGAAACCCTATCAGACTATACCGACACATACATCGACTTCCACTCGACGCAGCGTCGACTTCATGAAAAAGAGCGGCAATACTAAAATATTTTCAGTCACATCTACTGTTGTACCGAATAAACCTCGAGTTGTGTCTCGTGTCGACGTTTCACCTGACTTAAATAGACTCTTCAGTTAAAATTTAACACGCTCCTTGCATCTCTCATCCTTCTCATTTCTCAGTCCAGCCATCTCTTCCTCTCTCTCACTGACCTAAATGGCTCCCAAGATCAACTCTGGTTTCGATATTGATCTTGAATCCTTCCAAGCCGCCGCCGAAAACTATAAGAGCATCATAGCTATCTTCATTGAAGCTGGTTTAGACAAACTCATTTCCATAAGATGCAGACTCCTAGAGACAGAACTCACTGAGTTAATAAATCATGTTCAGATATCTGAGCAAGAAGAGATCACAAGAACACTCTATGATACACCTGTCTCAATCTCTGCAGAACACCTTAGGGACACTTTTGATCTTCCATCAGGTACATTCCAACACTATCCTTGTTCAAATCAAAAAGGGGAAGCAAATTATTTTCTAAAAATAATTAAATAAATCTCCATCATCATTCCCTTATCAGGTGATGAATCTGTGGAACTCACCCCTGAGGAAATCAAAAGTCTGTTAATCACCGTGAAGTTCTCCAAAGATAGACCAATCCACTTGAAGAAAATAGTTTTTTTTTTGATGAATATAGGCTATTGGCAGACATAGTAGGAAAAGTTCTACTATGCAAAATCTCTGCCCATGATGCAGTGCCCAAGCAGCAACTAAACATCATGGGGGCCCTTGTGCTGAAAAAGAAGGTTGACTGGGCCAGATGCTTACTAAAAATGATAGGCTACAAATATTCTCACAAAGAGAATGCCTATATGAGGATCACGAGTCAGGTTCTCCTCCACTCCTTCCCTGACCTATGTAGTTCAAAAGGAATCCCCATTCCCCCTGGAAAAAGGATGTCCATAGCCCTCTTCTCCAAATGGACCAGGCAAATCCCCAAGCCTGGTGCCATTCCTGACAGGACTCCCTCTCCTCCTAATTCTCCTGTGCATCAATCTTCACCTCCTCCTCAACATACAGACATCTCTTCCCTACCAACATCATCCACACCAATAGTCTCTACTACCATCACAACTCCTATCTTACCTACATCTTCACATACACCTGCTCAACCCTCCTCTATTCCTCCACCTCCTCCATCAAACACACTTCATCACAATGATACAGTCCTCTCTCCACCTCCACCATTATCTCCTAATCCAACACACCTTGAACCATCTCCATCCACTGAAACTCTCATCACCCAGTGTATCCAGTCAGCAGCACATCCCAAAAATTTCAAGAAATGCTGGATGGACACTGCTCTCAACTTCACTCCTCCATCATGCACATGCAAACCCAAATAGATGGGGTCAATGCCTCTGTGCAAAGCTTGAAGTCCTCTGTCTCTTCCTCTAAAGTGACCAAGTCTTTCTTAACCTCCTTGGCTAAGAAGGTCAAGAAGGGGGAGAAATTAGATGAAGAGCAGCTCTCAAGTCACAAATCTCCCTCACACAAGTCCCTTCCTACTTCAAAATCTGATAGTCTTGCACTGCTTAAGGCAATTGGGAATGAATTAGTACCAGAGCTACATACTGAGGACCAGATAACAGATGTACTCTCTATAGCAAGAGAAGTTACACAACAAGTAGTTATCTTTCAAGGGGAGGCTAGCAGAGTAGAGAGAGAAGTTGAAAAGGAAAATTATGTTGAAAAAGAAGCTGAAGCTCAGGGGGAGCCAAATGCTGACATAACTGAAGCTGGAGCTGAGAAAGAAACTGAAGAGGCAGAAGTAAAAGAAAAGGAAGTTCCATCTCAGGGGGAGCAAACTGCTGTGACTCAGGGGGAGCTGAGTGAATCACCTGTTACTGAGAAGGAGCAACCAACTTCTCTAAAAACTTTAGTATTCACTAGGAAAAGAAAAACTCCTCCTACCCCTCCTGACTGATGTGTTGAAAAATGTTGATATACTCTTTCCTCCATGCTTAAACACTGTTTATAAAGTCTGTGTATATGATTCTATTTTCTTCTGATTACTTAACATATTTTCTTTTCTATATAAATGCCTTGCTGTGTTGATTAAAAGCTGGTACAATTTCTCCCTGAATAGGGTTAAGAAAAATAGGGGGAGATTGTTGGGGAAATGATTTATCTTAACCCCTAAAAATGAGTAGAATATAAATTCTAAGAATGAAAAATTAGTCTAAGTAAATATGCGTCGAATAGTATTCGACGCAACGTCGAAGTGTAGTCGACGTTCCTCTCAGAATGAGTCGAAGTAGCTCTAAACAGAATTCGACGTAACCTATGTTGACGTAACTCTAACTTCTAGTCGACGTATCTAGTAAAGTCGACGCACCTTAGTCGATGCACCTTCCATATTCTCCTCTCGACATCCAGCCAATATGAAATCGACGCTTCCATCGAATAGTAATCGACGCACGTCGATTCCTATGAAACAATTCAAAACACGCCAGATCTCTTTCCTTCTTCTTGTAGATCTGATTCTTATGGAATTATATTATTCTTTTATAGCCATTCTGAATCAGTCTTTCCTTCTATTTGATTCTTGGCTAAATTGATTAAGTTTATTATGGATATTATTTGAAATCAGAATGATCTCTTTCCTTCTACAGAAATATTGATTATGGAATCTTTTCTCTCTTGCTATTTCTCTGACTGCTAATTGATTATTCTCCTATAGTATTCTTTGAATAAACAGAGCTATAAATAAAAGGGAAGTCGGCAGAGAAAAATAGGAAGTGATCCACTCCATATATTTGAAATAGAGGAAAAACTCCCAAGAGAAAAGTGAGAAAAGCTGAGAGAAGTGATAGTGTGCTGAAGCAAACAACAAGCCTTCTTCTTCTCCTCCTTCTAAAGCCATATTGCTGCCATTTCTGAAAGCTCTCACTGAAAGAGAAAAAGGCCTATAATCCCCTTCTCACTATAGAAGAGAGATTTCATTCACTATACTTGTGCTTCTAATCTTCTTGCTAGGAAGAAGATTCTTTCTTGCTTCAATTGTTTCTCTTCTAGTTCTTCTTCTTATTTTCATTTCATTTTCAAACTGTGTAAAAGAGTTTTTAGAATCTCTCTTCAAAAAATTCAGTTGTACTGGTTCTAAGAGTCTCCTTATCAAAAGACTCAGGCTGGTTCTAAGAGTCTCCTTATCAAAAACTCAGTACAAGATAGTGAATTCCTACCAAGGGGGTAGAAGAGTGGACTACCCAAAGTTTGGGGAACCACTATATTTCTTTGTGTTGTGCTGTGATTTTCTTTTTGCTGTTACTTTCTTTATTTGCTTAATTCTTGTTGGTGTGTGTGGGAAGCTTAAATCTGTGATTATTACACATATATATATATTTGTTAACTTTGCGCAAAGTATTTTTAAATCTCTATTCACCCCCCTCTAGAGAATTCTAGTATGGTTAACTGTGCACTTTTAAAAATGATTTTCTTTATGAAATACAATTCCAGAAAAATTAGATATATTGAAAAAGAATTTTATATTTCATAAAAATGATTACAAGGATAATATTTCAATAACGCTTGAAATTGGAGGCGACAACTTGAAAAAATCTCTTTTTGTTCCTTCACCGGTCCTTCTCCCAAGGACCGGTTGGCTATAGCCTATCTATCCCCAGATAAGGCCTCTAGCCACCCCCTAGATCTACCATTGACCTAGTCGCCACGCACAATGCGACAAATTACCCCCTAAGCCGCACAAGGACCTAGTCGCCACACGCAAGGCGACGAATTCACTACCGTTACAAGAAAATATAAAAGGATAAAAATAAAATTAGAACAAATGACTCCCTAGAATGAAGAGAGCTGAAGGAGATGTTGAAGATACGCCATGACCACGTCGGAGTTGAAGCGAGCGTCCTTCTTCAAATTTGCCGTTGCAAATCTCCTTCTCACTCTTTTTCCTCAATGTTGGTGTTGAGAGTTCTCTCTGAATTCTGAATGGAATGCTCTCTCAGATCTCTGGAATGATGACTTCAATGCATCTAATCCTTGAGCAAACGATATCAGATCTTTAAATAGAAACGGGAGCTAACACGTGGCGTTAAGGGTTAACGCCAGCGTTAGTGAATGTGCACTGTCGTGGCTGAAATCGTGCAAACCGTCGGGATCGTGGCAGAAACCAATTTCGTCGAACCAAACTTATTTTGTCGAACTTGCGTTCGTCGAACGGAATCAAAGTTCGTCGAACGCCATCAAAGTTCGTCGAACGCCATCAAAGTTCGTCGAACGCAAGTTCGTCAAGCGAAATTTCGTCGAGCGCAGGTTCATTTCGTCGAACGGATCTCCTTTTGTCGAACGCCTTCAGATTTCGTCGAACGCAGCTTCGTCGACCGACATCACATTTCGTCGAACGGCTAGCGCCCAACGTTAAGACCTAACGCCTGACGTTGTCTCTGGCTTCTCAACGGATTCGTTCTCGACGACATTCCTTCTCAGCGGTTTCCTTCTCAGCGGTTGTTAACGCGGGGCGTTAACATTTAACGCGAGCGTTAGCTCTCTTTTCAGAGAATCGTTATCAATCAACATCATGTTCATAGGGTTATATAACTATAGTACCTGCACACTATAAACACAAGCAAGATCAAATACATATTGTGATTGTAATTTCTCAAACTAAGAGAAGTGGAACACATGCTCCAACAGGAGGGACGGAGAAGGAGA
Organism: Dactylorhiza incarnata; assembly: GCA_033032865.1. Classification (NCBI taxonomy): domain Eukaryota; kingdom Viridiplantae; phylum Streptophyta; class Magnoliopsida; order Asparagales; family Orchidaceae; genus Dactylorhiza; species Dactylorhiza incarnata. Next base: position 9,846,915 of record JAWHQI010000011.1, read on the forward strand.
CGTATACCGTGAGAAGGCGTGGGTGGGAGCGGGGCGTCGTTCGTGCGGGTTGTTTTTGAGTTACGGAGAGCGATTGAGAGGAATTGAAGGCGCATATATAAAGAGCCTTGTATAATCCCACGGTTCATAATAACCGAACCATAATTGAGGGTGCAGATTTTTTGCATGAATTTTTAATTCATGCTAATGGCAGACCATACTATTTTTTTTTAAAATAGTATATATATATTTATCTATACTATATTAAAAAGAAATAGTGCGACCTGCGAATAGACCGAAATAAAAATTCAGGGAAAAAATCTGGATCGTCAATTATGGTGCACTAATTCGGAACCATTGATTTAGACCCCCCACCTCAATCCCTCTCTCTCCTCATTCCCGATCCCTTTGTATACACGCGCGGCTAAGATTTTTTCCCTTCGTATACATGCGGAACTCCTGAATCCAGGCCAGCAGTCACGCATCTTCCCCCTCACCCTTGCCGTCGCCCGGCTCTCACACCGAAACCCCGCTCTCTATCCGTTGCCGAACAATGTCGAAGCCCTACAGTTTACATTTCTCTAACCTGTTAGCGACCTCGCCAAAGCCGAAGTTTATCGAGATCGCGTCCACGGCATCACCTCTCCCTAGGTAACAATTCCTCTTCTTCTCCTCCCCATTCTCCTTATCTAAGTTCCGTTCAGTAACTTCTTTGTCATTCTCTGGTTTGCGAAGCATTACGGGATGACGTCCGTGCTTTGTTGTGTTTTTGATCTTACCCTAAAAGCATTCTATATATGAACCATAATTTCTGTATTCTCTGCTTTCTGATTTTTAAATTCTCTGCTTTTTTATGTTCTCGATTCTCTACTTTGCAAATCATTCCACATGCTTCTGGGATGACGACCATGCTGAGCATGAGGAAGGAAACAAAGGGTCAGCGACACAATTGAGAGCGAAGGACAAATCTGTTCTGGATTTCCACGGATAGACATTACTTTAACTCTGTTCCGCATTTTCATTTCCAATATTTTCCATGAATTTCTAATGTCGTCCTATGTAGATCTTACACACTTCCTGCTACCACACATCGTTTCTGCCGTAAGGCTTCTTTTTACATACTCTCTTTGATATTGATTCAATTAATTTTCAGGGATCCACATTTCTGCTCCAGTCTACGGAAGATCTTTGTTCCATAGGTTCGTCCTTCATAAGTAGCATTGTAAAACTGAATTGTTCCGCTCCCTATTTTTCTTCTTTCTTTTTTATTTCTCTATTGCATTTAGATACCTGTATCCCAACATATGTACAGGGTAGACGCAAGGAAGGTGTCTGATCAAATGCTTCATAGAGATTTATATTATTAAGGTATCACCTCCTATCTCCCCTAAAGAAGGAACCTATGTCAAAGGTGTTCATACATGACAACATCATATCTGCATGTCCAAAACATTTGATAGAGTTAGTTGGCTTTTTCTCTTCTAAGTGTTAGATTAATTTGGTTTCAGAAATAATTTTTAGTTCTATTTTTTATCAAAATTAACCTTTGTGTAAAATTCAGGCTTTTAGAAAGCAGCAAAATGTAGTTCTGGAAGCGATGCAAGCTGTGTTCATGCAAGCTGTGTTCGAAAACCTTTTAAATTATGCTGCATGATACATATTTTATAAGATTTTGATGCCATTCTCTTGGAATTTCACCACTTTTCCACGAATGGATGAATAGATTATACTGCAGGCTACATATTTTATAAGATTTTGATGCCGAAAATCAGAGAAGAGTTTCCTGGTTTTCAGAAGAGGAAGAAGGAAATGCTTTCAAGCATGAAAAATTTATGAGTTTCCTGGTTTTTTGAAGTCAATAAATTGTATGGATTTTCTAAACTTTAACATGCCTGCCTTGAATTTGTGATGAGTATTGTATGATGTTTTACAAAAGATTCATGAATCCATTAATCAACCATGCGATAATGTTTGCTCATGCATTTCTCAGCACGTACATCTATAAGGTAATGCATACTCTCCGTGCTTGCTGGGATGGTGGATGAGTTTGTGAAGGGCTAATGCCGCGGTCTCCAATGTTGTGTTGTGTGAGCTTCAAAAATCAATTTTTTTTTGGAAAACTATGACATCTTGATTCTTCTTCGAAGATGGATTTTCTAATTACTATGGTACCTTCCTTTCTTTTTCTTTTACGAATGTACCTGATTCTTAGTCGTTTCGTGTTGCTCATTGTTGTTTTTTCTCATGCTAGGAGGAGCTTAGTGGAGAAGAAACAATTGATTACATATCTCAACTACGATTCGGCCTTCAAATTTAAGATGGATCTCGATAAGCAGTTCCTCTCTAGGTTTGGCTTCATACCCTCTCAGTTTCATATAATTGAATCATAGCTACAAAAGAGGGAAATAAAATCCTTTTTAAGATTCTAAGAATAAGGGGGTTTTGATTCTAACGAAGAACTTTTCTATATTAAAAGCTACTAGGTGCCTGATCACTTGAACTCATGAGCTTTAATGAAACTTGCTGTAGAGATTTCATGAAAGCTTTGGATGATAGATACAAAAGCTTTAGCTTCGTTGAGACATGTTGTCGTAATTTCTACTAATATTACTCTTTTTTATTTAAAATACCGTGATTTGAATGTGCAAATCGGGCTAATTCGATCTATTGCTCAGGTACGGCTTCAGCTCCTCCTCTATTTCAAACTACATCATTAATTTGCTACTATTTTTGCTATATTCTGTATTTGTTATATGGCTTTACCTGAATGTAGTAATTTCATGGCCAATCTTTCACAGTTCGGTTTTAAGAATTGGGCCAATCTATTAATTTCTTTCTCTTCGTACTATACATTCTCTTCATAGTTTGGTTTTAGGAAAATAGGTCATTCTTCCCTATTTTGTCATTTTTTTAAATTGATATGTATTTAAAGTTTGTATTAAACATCTTGATTAAAAACCCTATAAATGAATGCAGTCAATGCAAACATAAATCAATGTGTTAGATTACAAGTCTAAACAAAGAATATTTAAATATGCAATCAGTAACGTATATCATACGAATCATTAGAATGAAGAAAAGGGATCCTGCCGAATGTCGCCGCCCCCGCTGAATGTAGCCTCCACCGCCAAATTTCGCCGCCCCCGCCGAATGTCTCCTTCCCCGCAGAATGTCGCCTCCCCATGACAAATGTCGCCCCCCGACAAATGTTCCTCATGCACGACAAATGTCGCCCACACGACAAATGTCACCCCCCACGACAAATGTCACCCCCCACGACAAATGTCACCCCCACGACGTTGCACCCGTCGCGACAGTACTTTCAGCGCAACATCATCCTGTGTCTATATCTATTTCTCCGATGACGATGGGATCCACCCTCCAGCTGCGGGTATTAAACATATTAAAATTAAAATAAAAGTTATATATAAATTTCTGTTTTTTATATATAAATTTTCGTTCTTTATATTTTGTTATATATATATAATTATATATATAATGTAAATATATATATATATTTATTATAATATAAATATATATATATTTATTAAATATATATTCTGCTTTTATATTTTATATATAATTATATATATATTTATTTATAAAATAATATAATTTTTAAGTTTTTTTTTAAATAACGCTGCCCTGCCGTGCCCTTCCCCGCCGCCTCCGCCGGAGCCACCGCCGGCCTGACCGGAGCCGTCCGGCGAGGTCGCTGGACCCCAGCGAACCTGCCGGGGTTGGTCCGGCGGCGCTCCGGCAGGGCCACCGCCACCGGTGGCCCTGCCGGAGCGCCGCCGGACCAACCCCGGCAGGTTCACCGGGGGCCGGCGACCTCGCCGGTGGGCTTCGGTCAAGCCGGCGGTGGCTCCGGCGGCGGCGGCGGACGGCAAAGGGGGGGATGCATGGGATCGGGGTTTGGTCGGGTTTCCTGCTGGCTGGAATTGAACTTCACGCTATTCGCAGATCTATGCAATCCAGTTTTGGCTATTTGCAGCCTAGATCGAGCGGTTCCGGAATTATGATGCCATATCTGAACGGTCCAATTTTTTTGGGGATTTTTGATCTCACGCTATTCGCAGGCCACCATATTTCTTTTTAGAGTAATATATATATATTGTTATATATCCATAAAGGCCTTGGAGTGCGTCTAGAGAAAACTCCACTAAAGAGAGGTGGGGCCAACGGTCAACACATGATCGCTCGAGTTAAAGAAATCGAACCCACCATTTTCGCCGCCAATCGCCAGTGCGGGAGCACACACGGAACACGCCACACACCGCCATGGTCAAACCCCACTATTGGGGTGCGACTAGCCCGCACCCCACTAGTGGGGTGCGAATAGCCGCGCCCCCCATAGTGGGGTACGGCCAACCGCACCCCCTCGGGGTGCGGCCGGGCCAAGCCGCACCCCTTTGGGTGCGGCCAAGCCAAGCCGCACCCTCCTCGGTTGCGGCCGCGCCGCGCCCCTCTTATGGTGCGTCCGGGCCATTCTCCCCCATAATAGGGTTAGGGTAAGTCCCCCCCTCTTTGACTTGTCGCCCGCTCTTCGGGTTCCGGATTCCACCAAGAACGCTTCCCTGCGCGCCCAGAACGCTTCCTCGTTCGTTACGCGCTCAGAACATTTCTGAGCGCGCTCAGAGCACTTTCACATTTCGGGCACGCTCACTTTTTGTCTTTCTAATTTCTCAGATTGCAGGAATGACTTGTCGCCTTTTTCCCCTTCATCGAAGCTGCCCGAACTGCCCGGGGCGAGACGGTCATTTACGAAAAATGGTGATCTGTGTGCTCCGAACCGGAAAACGTGATTCGTCCGCTAGGTGGTTACGATGGTTGCAACGGCGAAATTACCGGGCTACCCCCGACCAAAGCTATAAAAGGAGCCCAGAACCTTCATTTGAGAGGACCTTGCCTTCTGCACCCGGGAGAGCTCCTTTGAAGATTTCCACGGAATTCTCCTTCGGCGCTTGAAGATCTCCTTCGCGGACTCGAAGATCTCCTTCGTGGACTTGAAGATTTCCTTTCTCCCGAAAGGCGACTGAGCATTCTCACTTTTGTTCTCCCGAAAGGCGACTCAGCATTCTCACTTTTGTTCTCCACCATTCTCAGAAGAAAAAAGACTTAGTTTTCTGAGAGGTGGTCTGTCACCTCCAGAACTCTCTCTCTCTATTATTGTAACGAGCGTCGGCCTGTCGCGATCGATATCTAAGTACTTAACTGTAAACTCTCAGAAGATAGTGATGTTTGGTCGGCACAGCTTCGGCCGCGTGGTTTTTTACCTTTTCGGGTTTTCCACGTTAAAAAGTCCCAGTGTACTCAACGAATCTCTAATTGACTATTTGCGCGCTCGGTTCGCTTCCGAGCTAAGATGGTTCAATTCGACCGGTCTACCAGAGCACCCGAGCGATCCGCAGCAGTTTGGCGCCGTCTGTGGGAACCGAGTTCCCGAAATTCTGCAAAGACTCACTAGAAGAAGCACTAGCCGCCAATTGCAATGGCGAGAAGAAGTGCCCGCACTACTGAAGGATCAATCCCGGAAGGGCGCGTCGACCCAGCTCCCTCCCACTCGCTTATCAATGCGCCACTCGGAGAAGAGGCAGTGATTACGCCTGCGATAGTGCTGGAAGGGCGCATTCGGCAGATGGAAGATCAACAAGCCGAGATGGACTCTTGTAAGAAATCTTGGGGCTCCCCGAGTTCCCGTTCAACCTCCAGCATCGAACGTTCCACCGCCCCCAGCTCCGAATCATGCTCCGGTTGAGGGAGCCGGTAGGGAGGATGAAGCCTCAGAAGATTTCTCCGACGCTGCAAGCTCCGCTCATCCTGCCCCGCCGGTCAGAGGACCGGAGGCTGACCCCCATCACCATCGCCAAGGAAGAGCTGCTCCTGGCCGAGCAGTAGAAAGAACCACGCGAGAGGAGATACGTGACATGATAGCGGAAGAGTACGGCCAGGCAGGGCGATGCGCAGCTCTCGCTCGCCGTCCCATGCATCACAGCTCCCCACTATCGCCTCAAGTCTTGGCCCATCCAGTTCCAAACGGTTTCAAGCTTCCCAACATCGAAACATTCGACGGGACGGACGACCCGTTGGAACATGTCAATCACTTCACCACTATCATGAGGATTTACAGCGCCCCCGATCAACTCCTCTGTCAAGTGTTCTCAGCAACCTTGAAAGGACAAGCGCGCACTTGGTTCCACTCCCTGCGAGATGGGGCCATCAACAACTTCGCAGAAATGGCGCAGCAGTTCGTGGACCAGTTCATAGTCAATCGTAGGATTGTTCGAGATCCCTCCCATCTCTCGGGAATGCGCCAGAACGACGGGGAAACTCTGAAGGATTTTTTCCGACACTTCATCTCTGAGGCTCGGCAGATCCGGGGAGTCGACCCCGAGCTCTTGCGAGGATTTTTCCTCGGAGGCCTCCGCCCAAGTGGTTTCTACTTAGCTCTAATGAGAGAAACCGTGCCAAGTTACCCTGACCTCGTTCATCGGGTTGAAGCTCAGATAGCTGCCGATGAGGCCATCGAAGCGCACCGCCGACAATTCGAAGGTAGCCAAGGAAGAAAGAGGGGGTCAGATCAAGCCCCTCGTGGACGAGAAGAGCATCGTAACGAGGGACGCCGCAACGATGAACGTCGCCGCGACCCCTGAAGAGACCTGGGTCCGCAGCCTCCCAGGGTCTACACCCTATTGAATACCACCAGAACAAATGTGCTCTACGCCATTCAGAATAACCCAGAGCTCCGCGCACCTCGGGCGTTAGCCCCAAACCCGAGGGGCGATCAGTCCAGGTACTGCGAGTTCCATCTGGGGACCGGGCAACTCTTATTAATTTCCCAATGTCAAGTAATTACAACACTAAGAGAATGTTCACCACGAGGGGTAGTGTATCATCATACCCGCAATGCATGCACAAAATTTCATTAACTCCCCAGTTATAATGTTATCACAACATCGCTGCATATCCCCAAAGTGTAAATTTTCTACTCCCCTCGTAACTTATCCACATAATTTTGGGACAATACAGAGAAAATGATCATCTTCAAAAATGTTTTTCCTCTCTTATTCCGCTAATAAAATTTCTATCAACCCAAATACGGCCTTAGCAGTCTGCTTTGCTTAAGGTGAATTAACTCTCAAGGATCAAAACTTCCAATGTCAAAAATTACAAAGATTCTAACTCCTCAAGGGATCCAAGACGGTACATAACTAGCCCAATAAACGAAGAGATAAGCCCCTATATCTCTTCGACTGAGTTTCCTCTGCCACCAATATAACACATTCGTCCCAAAATGAGCCTTCTCTGGATCCGAATTCTTATTGTAACTTCTCCATATGAAGCCTTCTACCTAAATAGAAGTGAGAGGTATATACATAGAGTATAAAAGTCAAGCTTGGTGGCCTCTTACTAAGCTGGTAATAGACTACAAGCACCAGTCTCATTGAAATTGGCCAAATTTTTGTGTAAGGTGATAATATTACTCCATTTTTAGGGTAGAAATCTCAGGGTGTGAGTCTCCAGCATTTACACTTACGTTAAACTCTTCCCTTAGTCACTCAATGTCACTTATTGCTTGGCCCAATCATCCCCAAGATCAGTATAAGGCTAGGATACGTCATGACCTATCCTGCTAAGTCGACCAAAAAGGTGTCATATGCCAAACCAACTCTGACTGTTGGAATGGGAAAACAAATTACTGTCTCGGAATGAGCCAGCATCTATACGTAAGGGTACGAGTTTGGCTTAGGTTGACACTTTCTATAAGAAAAAGCGGACATACTTATAGCGAATTACACATGGGCACACCACCGCTTCCGCTGCATCAGTTTGTCCTCAAACTGATCTAGCTAGCCTGGGTAGCCTAGTGGTCTAATGGACTTCTGTATCTCAGGATCGTTGCAAGATGATACCATTTGTAAGACCCGCTCCCGGAACACAAAACACGGCCGAGGGGAGTTTTATGCCCAGGACAGCCGCCTTGCGGAAGCGCCAGCTCACGGGCTAGCCACCTCCACAAGACGCCTATCCCGCCGGCTAAACCAACTCAACAGCGCCAACCCATCGATAAACTAAAACAAGAAGCCACATATAGATATATAAAATTCGCATAAGTAGAGTCCATAATTATACAAAAAGGTAGCTCCACGAGCTCCTGCAAAATATATCAGAGTATCACACAAGATGCCCAAAGGGGCTACATCTCAAAACTACTACTCACGACTGTCACTGCCGGTACTGTAGGTATCGCTGTCTCCGGCCCTGTCGCCCTGACCTGACTGTCCTCCTCCTGCGCCGTGCGCTGCGGCTCCAGGGCGCACTCCTAAAAAGAGGGACGTAGCAACCGTTAGTCATAAAGACTAAGTGGCTTCACATCCGCTCCCCCGGCGACTCCAAGGCACCGGGCGGTAGAATTGAAAGAAAGCTGCAATATTAGCAATTGTATACAAAACAAGTGACAGGAAGGGTTGTTCATATGTGTCGGTTGTATAAGTACCCAAGTACTTGCAATGTTCCTAACTAGCATGTTCATAGTTATATATATAGTAGCAGTGACTATCCAAGCAAGTGTAAGCACAACAAACATAAGCTGAGTATTGAAGAGCTGAATTGAACTTAACTTATAAGGATGCCCATACAAGCTTATAAGTTAAGGGTCTGCATATAAAGGTAACTCATCATATAAAGATGCCCATACAAGTTTATATGATGAGTATCCATTGCTGTGCAATGCAATGATTATGATATGAATGCGGTGCAATGATTATGATATGAATGCAGTGCAATGATTATGATATGATGACTTCTCCAAGCGCATTTGCTATGTCGACACAGACCTTTAGTTCCCACTTTTCGAGGGTAGCTAACCACTCAGGCGCCCCCCGTCGTGGCCAGACGGTGGTAGTGGCACGAGCCTCGCCACTACTAGGAAGGTATGCACACTACCAGTCCTAGGCCTCTGTACGCCTCAACGCTCTTTGTTCATAGCGGAGCCCTGCGTACTGCTCGCATTTCTGCAGAGTCTTCAGGAGTGGAAGGGGGCTTTGGGAGATGAGCACCAAGAAGACGAGCCCTTCCAGTCCGAGTCTGACTGCCAGCTCCCGTCGGTGTGACGATCGGCGAGCCCGTAGACCCGCCACCAACTATCCTCTACCGAGGATCACTACACCACCATGTGTGAAAACCTGCACATTCATACTGTCACGCCCTGCCCGTAGGCCCATTCACGACCGGTGCTCGCAAGCACCCATCATATTTACTCGTTCTGCCCGTAGGCTCATTCACAACTTGTGCTCTCTAACACCCATCATATTAACGCGTTCTGCCCGTAGGCTCCGTTCGCCACAAGTTCAACCTAGTTGAACTATTCACATTCTTGAGAGTTTACTAACAATACGTATCATCCCGTTGTTTATCTAGCGAGACGATCATTCATAGAAGCACGTCTTCCAAACATGCGCCAAGAGTCCCCTAATATAACGTTCGTGATTTCCAAGCATATCTCACATGTCATCGACATTCACTTCTCGTACTCAATTTACAGCTCACTCTATCACGATGAGATCCTTATCGCATTTGAGAGGTTGTCACCAAACCACACTCTTCGCTGGATGATCGATCGATGTGCGCATTATTATAAACATGTCGTCAAAGTCTTTATTCGATTATTCATCGCAATGCCTCATTCTAGCATCATGCCATTCGCCCATGCTCCGCCCAATTGACACGTAAATCTGGGCACTCATTCCTCATTAAATTGGAGAATATAGATTTCTCTGTTGCTTCCGTAGTTCCGCTAGCTTGTTATGGTCATTCTCTCCAAACAATAGCCACGTCGGCATTCCTAATTATTATTCCCAGAGCGAAGCGAGAACGAACTACGGTTGGCGAAATCACAACAAGTACCCTCCCACAACTCATGAAATTCAACCAAGGTCAGCACAATACCATCAATTCGATTTCTACCAATTATTAAGAGCGTCAAACAAGTATTATAAAAGATATCCCCAAAGATTACCGCAATTCAAACTACAACGACGCTGATTAACAAAACTGAGATTTTGGGAGTTCTACTCCACCCCAAATTATGTGCCACCCCATTTTGGAAAGCCCTCACCAAAGGCTACAACATTCATGTTGAGTCCTAAACCAAAATCCAAGTGGCTCCTACCTAAAATCTGCTCCAAAGTCAGCTGCAGAAATCCTGGACAGCAAAAACAGCACGCAATAGACCCAAACCAGCTTTCTGGACAGTCCACTCGACTGGACCTTTAGAGAGCTACATGTAACTTCAGGAAACGGGTAACCTATCGTTGGAAAGCTCTTTCCGAGGGCTCCAACTTCCTTGTTGAGCCCGAAGTCTAATTCCAGTGGGGTCAAGCCTAAAAATTGGCTCGAACCAGCTGCGCACAATTGCCTTAATAACCGAGTGCAAGTTATGAATTGAATCTGATTTAACAGGGAGCTTTCATCACATCTATCCACAATTATATAATTAGCAACCCTAATTAATCAGAGCGTTATTCCTCATCTTTCCCAAACAATTATTACATAATTAAAACTATGTTTAACAGAGCTTCCTTTATTCTCTTCCCCAAACATGAACTAAATGTATATAAATATATACCATTGAAATCAATTCAACAGGGAGCTTATTTCTCAAATCCAAATTCCTGATGAACATATATATATATATATATATATATATATATATATATATAATTGAAATTCCATCTAACAGGGAGCAAATTCCCAAGCAGCTACAAGACATATATATATGTGTATATATAATTGAAATCCCAATTACAGGTAACTAATTAATGGAAACCCATATGAAAGTTTAGGGCAGCCACCTTCTCTCCTCCCATGCTCCCTCATGAGGCCACCACATTTCACGGGATCAACATCCTTGCATTCGTATTGAAGCGGGGAGTCGAATGAGGGCGTTTTCGCGGCGATCGGCGCCCTACGGCGAAAAACCCTAATGCGGCCTCAACCTACGGAACTTCATTTCGCTCCCAAATCGACTCAATTGAGTTCGATGTCTTGCCTAGGGGGTCTAAGATACTAGCACCAAGGGAGAGGGGTCGGAAGTCACCTGATTTTATGGCCAAGGTCGGAGCTCATCTTGATGGAAGCATGGGTGGTGGTCGGCCAAGCTCCAAATGCCTCTCCAAGCTTTGCTCCTCCAAAGCTCCATGAATAAAACCTTAAGTTAAAACCATCAGGTGAGAGGGAAGGAGATGAAGTAGAAGGAGAGGGAGAAGATGAAGATAAGAAGAAGATCTGTCGGGTAATCAGACCAGCAACTCTTGTGTTAAGAGAGAAGAGAGTAAGCCTTGGAACTCCAAATATAGGTGTCGGCTTCTTATTGGACAAGGTATCCACTTCTGATCTAAAATAATTATAAAAAATTAAGCATTTAAGCTTTATTGGGCGACGGGAAGAAAGAGCCCAGAATCGTCGAACGGGAACAGTAACTTCGTCGAGCGCTGGGATTTTCGTCGAACGCTGTTCGACGATTTTCGTCGAACGACGGCTAAGTTCTTCTACCGCTGGAGGACGCTGTTCGTCGAACGCCGTTCGACGAATTTCGTCGAACGCCGTTCGACGAATTTCGTCGAACGCAGGCAGACTTCTTTGATCACTTCGTCGAACACTGCCTGACGCTATTTCGTCGACCGCTGAAGGAATAACATTTCGTCGAGCGCAACCCTCCTATACTTCGTCGATCGCAGCTATTATAATATAGTCGAACGATGAGCAGCACAATTAGTCGAACGAAAGCAGCTAGCCAAAGCTTCCCGTTCGACGTTCGTCGAACGGTAGCAAATAGCCGAACGCTCCCCGTTCCACGTTCATCGAACGGAAGCTGCTAGTCGCAAAAACAATAAATAAATAATAAAATAACAGAGCTCCTTTTTCTAATTATTTTATTAGTTCTAAATTGCTGATATTTTAGAATATTACCAAAACAATTGTGCTGACAGCACACCATAGCTATCAGCACACCAAGCTCATATTTATTCCAATAGGAATTAGATAGCAGCACCCCCAAATAGGAAATAGCTAGCAGCACACCTATCCACAAGTGCTATCAGCACACCCCTTTTTTTGTATTAGCAGCCCACATATAGTTTCCAAAGCTTCTTCTTTTAGCTATAAGCAATTCCTTATTTTAACACCACATGACGAGGAGGTAACCATTCATTTCACTGTTTTAAATTTCATCATAGGGGCCTAGAGCGAAATGGGATGTTACAAATCCAATAAACGAAGAAACAATTTCATCCCCGAAATTTAAGTTGGGCTTATGGGGACCGAAGATCGGATTACAAAAATTGTTCTTCCGAGCACACACCGAATCTTACCCGTCTCAGGTGAGGGCCACAACTCGTCCTTCCTACCTCACCTCAATTTCTCCCCGGTGTGCTCTCGTCATACTCCACGCACTTGGTATCCCAAGTTTTCTCAACCTCAACGAATCAACTTTGCTATACCTTTGTCAAAAGCCGTCAGGTCAGAGAGCCTAACACGCACGATGTTATCACTCGTCCTCTCAACCTTAACCGATCAACATTCTTCGCACCTTGGATCTGAATCATTCTAGGTTCAGTGAACCTGTTACGCACGAGTTTACCACTCGTGCTCCCGCACCAAATCCAGATTCCTCCTCTCAAGGAGTCATGTGTTTTAGATTTGCAAGAGTAAGTTGATTCTTCCAATCTCAGGCATCGTTATCCAAATAACGTGCAACACCCTTATCGTCATCACTTGAATGTATTCAACAATTTAGCTTTCAAAGAAATCGGCCTCAAAGTCAGGCGGGTAGTCTACCAGGTAAGGTATGGGGTCACGCACATGCTTGACACAGCCTAGGTGGCGGCTTCGGGAATGAACACCAAAGAATAGCCCGGATGGCGGCGTTGGGAATTAACACCAAGGGCCCGGACCATCCAGTTGAACAAACTACATTAGCCCGGATGGCGGCTTTGGGAATTAACACCAAAGGGCCCGGACCATCCAGTCGAACGAACTACATTAGCCCGGATGGCGGCTTTGGGAATTAACACCAAAGGGCCCAGACCATCCAGTTGAACGAATTAAACTAGCCCGGATGGCGGCTTTGGGAATTAACACCAAAGGGCTCGGACCATCCAGTTGAACGAATTAAACTAGCCCGGATGGCGGCTTTGGGAATTAACACCAAAGGGCCCGGACCATCCAGTTGGTCATCTAGCGATGCGAGCAGTAATATAACAAAGCTCCCAACATCTTCATTTAACCACCACGTTGCAAAACCTTAGCACTATGAGTGCTACGATTTAAACTAACTATCCTAAATATGTCACTTAAGCACAACTCTTTGATCAACAATCGAATACGACTCCACTCAACAAATTTCAAGGCGTCCCCCAAAATTTATTGCGCAGTCGTCTGACCAACCATTGATCATTGAGAGGCACTACAACACTATCGAGAGAGTTCAAGTTTCCACTTATTAATCCCCATGAGGTTCTAATGATGGAACTCATGCTATGAGGACCTAAGGACTACCACCGAGTCCTTATGTCATCCAAACGCTTGCCAGGATCCGACTAGTGCATAGCCGCACTCAAGGACTGCCAGTCTCAAGTCCTTACCATCACATCAGGATGTATTCATATCTTCCAAAAACATACGTCAAGAGTTCCCAATATAGTGTTCATGATTTTCAACCATCTTGCTTACGGCGAGTTAATTATTCAGAGATCACAAGCTTCCGAGGTTAAAATTACAAGGATTTAAAATCCTTAAAGAATTCCAAGACGGTACCTCTCGCCCTCAATATTCAATTCATATGTTCAAATCACGGCGCGTCTCAACACCCTTGATGCTCTCACCCGTATTGAGAGGTTAACACGAATCCAACCCTCATCGTTCACGTACTATAAAAATAAACAGGATCTAAGGGAAAGCGAAGTCGGAACATAAATAGGCCAATAAACGAAGGGACAAGCCCCCGTACATTTTTGGACTAAATTTCTTCCACCGCCCATATGGTATATTCATCTCACGTATGGACACAACCCTTAAGGACATATCTTCCTCGACTTAGAGTTCTTACCCTATAGATCCCCGTATCGACGCACTCATATACCAGCCGTGATGTAGAAATTTAAAATTTTACGGCGACGACCAAGCTGCATCTCATTGTAATGAGAGCAGGTGCAAATAACATCCAATCACCTGGTACATTTATATATGTTTGAACTCAACATGAACCAAGGTGCAAGGCTCTTGATTATTTCCTTTCGACACGGGTTATGCAGACTACCAAAAGTAGGGCATACTTCACAATGCGATAAACTAAATCAAATCCATTACAAGCGCCCTACCATTCCTGCCAACGATCATCCATGGCATGCATGTTTATTTTATAAAACCTTTTAGAATTTTAGAACATCAATCAAGTCGTACTAATCTTGTTGACTCCACCGCCAACTCTTATTAATTTCCCAATGTCAAGTAATTACAACACTAAGAGAATGTTCACCACGAGGGGTAGTGTATCATCATACCCGCAATGCATGCACAAAATTTCATTAACTCCCCAGTTATAATGTTATCACAACATCGCTGCATATCCCCAAAGTGTAAATTTTCTACTCCCCTCCTAACTTATCCACATAATTTTGGGACAATACAGAGAAAATGATCATCTTCAAAAATGCTTTTCCTCTCTTATTCCGTTAATAAAATTTCTATCAACCCAAATACGGCCTTAGCAGTCTGCTTTGCTTAAGGTGAATTAACTCTCAAGGATCAAAACTTCCAATGTCAAAAATTACAAAGATTCTAACTCCTCAAGGGATCCAAGACGGTACATAACTAGCCCAATAAACGAAGAGATAAGCCCCCATATCTCTTCGACTGAGTTTCCTCTGCCACCAATATAACACATTCGTCCCAAAATGAGCCTTCTCTGGATCCGAATTCTTATTGTAACTTCTCCATATGAAGCCTTCTACCTAAATAGAAGTGAGAGGTATATACATAGAGTATAAAAGTCAAGCTTGGTGGCCTCTTACTAAGCTGGTAATAGACTACAAGCACCAGTCTCATT
The DNA here is from genome assembly GCA_033032865.1 of Dactylorhiza incarnata. Lineage (NCBI taxonomy): Eukaryota > Viridiplantae > Streptophyta > Magnoliopsida > Asparagales > Orchidaceae > Dactylorhiza > Dactylorhiza incarnata. Next base: position 9,862,003 of record JAWHQI010000011.1, read on the forward strand.
GAAATTGGCCAAATTTTTGTGTAAGGTGATAATATTACTCCATTTCTAGGGTAGAAATCTCAGGGTGTATGTCTCCAGCATTTACACTTACGTTAAACTCTTCCCTTAGTCACTCAATGTCACTTATTGCTTGGCCCAATCATCCCCAAGATCAGTATAAGGCTAGGATACGTCATGACCTATCCTGCTAAGTCGACCAAAAAGGTGTCATATGCCAAACCAACTCCGACTGTTGGAATGGGAAAACAAATTACTGTCTCGGAATGAGCCAGCATCTATACGTAAGGGTACGAGTTTGGCTTAGGTTGGCACTTTCTATAAGAAAAAGCGAACATACTTATAGCGAATTACACATGGGCACACCACCGCTTCCGCTGCATCAGTTTGTCCTCAAACTGATCTAGCTAGCCGGGGTAGCCTAGTGGTCTAATGGACTTCTTTATCTCAGGATCGTTGCAAGCTGATACCATTTGTAAGACCCCCCTCCCGGAACACAAAACACGGCCGAGGGGAGTCTTATGCCCAGGACAGCCGCCTTGCGGAAGCGCCAGCTCACGGGCTAGCCACCTCCACAAGACGCCTATCCCGCCGGCTAAACCAACTCAACAACGCCAACCCATCGATAAACTAAAACAAGAAGCCACATATAGATATATAAAATTCGCATAAGTAGAGTCCATAATTATACAAAAAGGTAGCTCCACGTGCTCCTGCAAAATATATCAGAGTATCACACAAGATGCCCAAAGGGGCTACATCTCAAAACTACTACTCACGACTGTCACTGCCGGTACTGTAGGTATCGCTGTCTCCGGCCCTGTCGCCCTGACCTGACTGTCCTCCTCCTGCGCCGTGCGCTGCGGCTCCAGGGCGCACTCCTAAAAAGTGGGACGTAGCAACCGTTAGTCATAAAGACTAAGTGGCTTCACATCCGCTCCCCCGGCGACTCCAAGGCACAGGGCGGTAGAATTGAAAGAAAGCTGCAATATTAGCAATAGTATACAAAACAGGTGACAGGAAGGGTTGTTCATATGTGTCGGTTGTATAAGTACCCAAGTACTTGCAATGTTCCTAACTAGCATGTTCATAGTTATATATATAGCAGCAGTGACTATCCAAGCAAGTGTAAGCACAACAAACATAAGCTGAGTATTGAAGAACTGAATTGAACTTAACTTATAAGGATGCCCATACAAGCTTATAAGTTAAGGGTCTGCATATAAAGGTAACTCATTATATAAAGATGCCCATACAAGTTTATATGATGAGTATCCATTGCTGTGCAATGCAATGATTATGATATGAATGCGGTGCAATGATTATGATATGAATGCGGTGCAATGATTATGATATGAATGCGGTGCAATGATTATGATATGATGACTTCTCCAAGCGCATTTGCTATGTCGACACAGACCTTTAGTTCCCACTTTTCGAGGGTAGCTAACCACTCAAGCGCCCCCCGTCGTGGCCAGACGGTGGCAGTGGCACGGGCCTCGCCACTACTAGGAAGGTATGCACACTACCAGTCCTAGGCCTCTGTACGCCTCAACGCTCTTTGTTCATAGCGGAGCCCTGCGTACTGCTCGCATTTCTGCAGAGTCTTCAGGAGTGGAAGGGGGCTTTGGGAGATGAGCACCAAGAAGACGAGCCCTTCCAGTCCGAGTCTGACTGCCAGCTCCCGTCGGTGTGACGATCGGCGAGCCCGTAGACCCGCCACCAACTATCCTCTACCGAGGATCACTACACCACCATGTGTGAAAACCTGCACATTCATACTGTCACGCCCTGCCCGTAGGCCCATTCACGACCGGTGCTCGCAAGCACCCATCATATTTACTCGTTCTGCCCGTAGGCTCATTCACAACTTGTGCTCTCTAGCACCCATCATATTAACGCGTTCTGCCCGTAGGCTCTGTTCGCCACAAGTTCAACCTAGTTGAACTATTCACATTCTTGAGAGTTTACTAACAATACGTATCATCCCGTTGTTTATCTAGCGAGGCGATCATTCATAGAAGCACGTCTTCCAAACATGCGCCAAGAGTCCCCTAATATAACGTTCGTGATTTCCAAGCATATCTCACATGTCATCGACATTCACTTCTCGTACTGAATTTACAGCTCACTCTATCACGATGAGATCCTTATCGCATTTGAGAGGTTGTCACCAAACCACACTCTTCGCTGGATGATCGATCGAGGTGCGCATTATTATAAACATGTCGTCAAAGTCTTTATTCGATTATTCATCACAATGCCTCATTCTAGCATCATGCCATTCGCCCATGCTCCGCCCAATTGACACGTAAATCTGGGCACTCATTCCTCATTAAATTGGAGAATATAGATTTCTCTGTTGCTTCCGTAGTTCCGCTAGCTTGTTATGGTCATTCTCTCCAAACAATAGCCACGTCGGCATTCCTAATTATTATTCCCAGAGCGAAGCGAGAACGAACTACGGTTGGCGAAATCACAACAAGTACCCTCCCACAACTCATGAAATTCAACCAAGGTCAGCACAATACCATCAATTCGATTTCTACCAATTATTAAGAGCGCCAGACAAGTATTATAAAAGATATCCCCAAAGATTACCGCAATTCAAACTACAACGACGCTGATTAACAAAACTGAGATTCTGGGAGTTCTACTCCACCCCAAATTATGTGCCACCCCATTTTGGAAAGCCCTCACCAAAGGCTACAACATTCATGTTGAGTCCTAAACCCAGATCCAAGTGGCTCCTACCTAAAATCTGCTCCAAAGTCAGCTGCAGAAATCCTGGACAGCAAAAACAGCACGCAATAGACCCAAACCAGCTTTCTGGACAGTCCACTCGACTGGACCTTTAGAGAGCTACAGGTCACTTCAGGAAACGGGGTAACCTATCGTTGGAAAGCTCTTTCCGAGGGCTGCAACTTCCTTGTTGAGCCCGAAGTCTAATTCCAGTGGGGTCAAGCCTAAAAATTGGCTCGAACCAGCTGCGCACAATTTCCTTAATAACCGAGTGCAAGTTATGAATTGAATCTGATTTAACAGGGAGCTTTCATCACATCTATCCACAATTATATAATTAGCAACCCTAATTAATCAGAGCGTTATTCCTCATCTTTCCCAAACAATTATTACATAATTAAAACTATGTTTAACAGAGCTTCCTTTATTCTCTTCCCCAAACATGAACTAAATGTATATAAATATATACCATTGAAATCTATTCAACAGGGAGCTTATTTCTCAAATCCAAATCAACAGGGAACTTATTTCTATTATCATCCCAAATGCCTGATGAACATATATATATATATATATATATATATATATATATATATATAATTGAAATTCCATCTAACAGGGAGCAAATTCCCAAACAGCTACAAGACATATATATATATATATGTATATATATAATTGAAATCCCAATTACAGGTAACTAATTAATGGAAACCCATATGAAAGTTTAGGGCAGCCACCTTCTCTCCTCCCATGCTCCCTCATGAGGCCACCACATTTCACGGGATCAACGTCGTTGCATTCGTATTGAAGCGGGGAGTCGAATGAGGGCGTTTTCGCGGCGATCGGCGCCCTACGGCGAAAAAACCCTAATGCGGCCTCAACCTACGGAACTTCATTTCGCTCCCAAATCGACTCAATTGAGTTCGATGTCTTGCCTAGGGGGTCTAAGATACTAGCACCAAGGGAGAGGGGTCGGAAGTCACCTGATTTTATGGCCAAGGTCGGAGCTCACCTTGATGGAAGCATGGGTGGTGGTCGGCCAAGCTCCAAATGCCTCTCCAAGCTTTGCTCCTCCAAAGCTCCATGAATAAAACCTTAAGTTAAAACCATCAGGTGAGAGGGAAGGAGATGAAGAAGAAGGAGAGGGAGAAGATGAAGATAAGAAGAAGAAGATTTGTCGGGTAATCAGACCAGCAGCTCTTGTGTTAAGAGAGAAGAGAGTAAGCCTTGGAACTCCAAATATAGGTGTCGGCTTCTTATTGGACAAGGTATCCACTTCTGGTCTAAAATAATCATAAAAAATTAAGCATTTAAGCTTTATTGGGCGACAGGAAGAAAGAGCCCAGAATCGTCGAACGGGAACAGTAACTTCGTCGAGCGCTGGGATTTTCGTAGAACGCTGTTCGACGATTTTCGTCGAACGGCGGCTAAGTTCTTCTACCGCTGGAGGACGCTGTTCGTCGAACGCCGTTCGACGATTTTCGTCGAACTCCGTTCGACGAATTTCGTCTAACACCGTTCGACGAATTTCGTCGAACGCAGGCAGACTTCTTTGATCACTTCGTCGAACACTGCCTGACGTTATTTCGTCGACCGCTGAAGGAATAACATTTCGTCGAGCGCAACCCTCCTATACTTCGTCGATCGCAGCTATTATAATATAGTCGAACGATGAGCAGCACAATTAGTCGAACGAAAGCAGCTAGCCAAAGCTTCCCGTTCGACGTTCGTCGAACGGTAGCAAATAGCCGAACGCTCCCCGTTCCACGTTCATCGAACGGAAGCTGCTAGTCGCAAAAACAATAAATAAATAATAAAATAACAGAGCTCCTTTTTCTAATTATTTTATTAGTTCTAAATTACTGATATTTTAGAATATTACCAAAACAATTGTGCTGACAGCACACCATAGCTATCAGCACACCAAGCTCATATTTATTCCAATAGGAATTAGATAGCAGCACCCCCAAATAGGAAATAGCTAGCAGCACACCTATCCACAAGTGCTATCAAAACACCCCTTTTTTTGTATTAGCAACCCACATATAGTTTCCAAAGCTTCTTCTTTTAGCTATAAACAATTCCTTATTTTAACACCACATGACGAGGAGGCAACCATTCATTTCACTGTTTTAAATTTCATCATAGGGGCCTAGAGCGAAATGGGATGTTACACCGCATCAGGATCCCCTCTTAATCAGCGCAGGGATCAGGGACCCTTGCTTTAACGTAAAAAGGATATTGGTCGATAACGGAAGCTCAGTTGATGTTCTGTTCCTTTATACTTTGCAAAGTATGAAGCTCACGAAGGATCAGCTCAGCCCTGCAGCCGGGCCCGTCTACGACTTCGACAACCGACCTGTTCCAGTTCAAGGCAAGATCACTCTCCCAGTCACATTGGGTGAGTTTCCGAGACAGTCAACGTACAACGTCCAGTTCGTGGTGGTGGAATCCACCTCCGCCTATAATGCCATCTTTGGGAAACCGCTCCAATCTATCTTTGGAGCAGTTCCATCCATTCCGCATCTATCTATGAAGTTCCCGGCCGCCATAGGAATAGGGATCATAAGAGGAAACCAAGAAGCAGCCAAAACCTGTTATCTGAAGCAAGCTCAACCGACAAAGGCAACCGCCTTCAACATCAACAACTTCGACCTATGGGACGAAACTACTCTACAGCGCGGTGCGCCCGTTGAAGGACTAGTGGAAGTACCACTCTCTCAGTAGGACCCAACTCGGACCGTTCAGGTCGGATCCCTCTTGTCGCAGGAAGAACGAGAAGAGTTCACAACCTTCCTACAGGAGAACGAAGACATTTTCGCTTGGAGCCCGGAGGACATACCCGGGGTAGATCCTGAAGTCATTTTTCACTCCTTAAACATTAACCCTGCCTGCAGGCCGGTGATTCAAAAGAAGAGGAACTTCGCCCCTGAGCGGTTGAAGGCAATCGAAGAAGAAGTAGCTAAACTCATGGAGGCGCGGCTCATCTGCGAAGCGGAATACCCCACGTGGCTCGCTAACGTGGATATGGTGAAAAAGGCCTCGGGAAAGTGGCGAATGTGCGTCGACTACATCAACCTAAACCAGACATGCCCAAAAGACAGTTTCCCTCTCCCAAGGATCGACCAGCTCGTCGACGCGACGGCTGGCCATGAGCTACTCAGCTTCATGAATGCTTATTCAGGCTACAACCAGATAAGGATGAACCCCGCAGACGAGGAGCACACCGCCTTCCGCACCGACAAAGGAGTCTACTGCTAAAAGGTGATGTCGTTCGGCCTTAAAAACACCGGGGCTACCTACCAAAGGCTGATGAATAAGGTCTTCAAGAACCTCATCGGAGAAACGATGGAGGTATACGTGGATGACATGTTGGTGAAGAGCGTCCACCGTTGCGACCACTTGAAAGACTTGGAAAAGTGCTTTCAACTTCTCCGTCGCTTCAAGATGCGGCTCAACCCCAGCAAATGAGCATTTGCTGTGACGGTGGGAAAGTTCTTGGGTTTCATGGTGACCCATCGGGGAATTAAGGCCAACCCCGAGAAGATTAAGGCGTTGGAGGATATGTCGCCACCTCGTTCAATTAAGGAAGTGCAACGTCTGAACGGGAGGATCGCCACATTATCTCGTTTCTTGTCACGGACAGGAGACAAATACCTCCCTTTCTTCAAAATTCTTTGGGGAGCACACCACTCCGGGTTCCAGTGGACTGACGAGTGTCAGGCGGCTTTCGAACTTCTCAAACAATACCTGGCTTCACCGCCACTTCTGTCAAAGCCCGTCCTCGGAGAGACCCTATTCCTGTACCTGGCAGTTTCTCCCACGGCTCTCAGCTCGGTGTTGGTAAAAGATGAGGGGGGAATGCAACGGTCGGTCTATTACCTCAGCAAAGTCCTCACCGACACAGAAACAAGGTATCCGGCAGCGGACAAGACAGCCTTAGCTCTCATCTTCTCGGCGAGAAGGCTTCGGCCCTACTTCCAGGCTCATACAGTAAAGGTGTTAACTCAGCTCCCTCTACGAGCAATTTTGCAGAAACCAGAAGTCTCTGGAAGGCTAGTGAAATGGGTCGTAGAGCTCGGCGAGTTTGACATCCAATTTCTGCCCCGGCCGGACATCAAGTCCCAAGTACTCGCTGACTTTGTTGTAGAGTACACCATTCCATTAGAAGCAGCTCCTATCAAAGACAACACTAGTCCCCGCTGGACTCTCTACGTCGACGGTGCTTTAGGAGCTGAAGGAGCCGGAGCAGGATTACTCCTCACAAGTCCCGATGAGATCACCTTAGATTACATCCTCCGGTTAAAATTCCCCGCAACCAACAACATCGCAGAATACGAGGCACTGATCTCCGGCCTCTAGCTCGCCATCGATTGCAAAGCAGACAACCTGGCGATTTATGCAGATTCCCAACTCGTAGTCTCGCAAGTTGAGGGAGACTACGATGCCAAGAATGACCAGATGGCGAAATATCTCGCGCTTGCGAGATTACTCCTCCAGAAGATCTCATCATACCAAATCCTGCACATCCCTCGGGAGCAGAATTCCAGGGCAGATGCTCTGTCTAAGCTTGCAACTTCTCCCACCAGCTACCAATCCCGAAGGCACCGAGTGGAGGAGATCGTGGTTCCAAGTATACAGGGGTCATGGGAGATCGCGGCCATCCACCAGGAGGAATCATCCTGGATGGCCCCTTTGCGAGCCTACCTTGAGCACGGGCACCTCCCCGAGGACCGTCTGGAAGCGCGAAGGTTACGGATGCGAGAGACATCATTTGCCATCGTGGACGGGGAGCTTTACAAACAGGCATTCTCAGGGCCCTACCGAAAGTGTCTACCGGCAGGCGAGGCAGACTACGCCCTAAGAGAAGTACTCGAGGGAATCTGCGGAGAACACCTAGGCGGGAAAGCTTTGTCCCAGAAGATACTACGCCAAGGTTTTTATTGGCCAACAATGAAGAAGGACGCGACCGAGCTAGTCCAAAAGTGCAGGAGTTGTCAGCTGCACGCGAACGTACCTCATCGGCCCCCGGTCGCGCTCTCCACACTCCAAAGTGCGTGGCCATTCGCGCAATGGGGAATAGACCTCCTCGCCCCCCTACCTCTAGCATCTGGGCAGAGGAAGTTCATAGTCCTAGCCATCGACTACTTCACCAAGTGGGTGGAGGCGGAGCCCCTGGCCAAGATCACAGAAGAGAACGCCAAACAGTTTGTTTGGAAGAGCATTATCTGCCGCTTTGGTATCCCAGCAACGATCATTGCCGACAACAGCACTCAGTTTACCAGAAAATCCTTCACCAAGATGTGCGAGGACCTGAAGATCAATCTCCGTCACACGACCGTAGCACATCAGCAAACTAACGGGCAAGTGGAAGTCACGAATCACATCATCCTCAAAGGGTTGAAGACGCGCTTGGAAGAAGATGGGGGACAATGAGTAGACGCACTCCCAAATGTACTATGGGCATACCGCACAACAGAGAGGACCCCTACAGGAGAGACGCCTTATAACCTCTGTTACGGTACTGAAGCTGTCATCCCCGTCGACATCGGCGTTCCAAGCATCTGGGTGCTAACTTTCGATCCCAACAAGAATGGCGAACTGCTTCGAGAGAATCTTGACTTAATCCTTGAAGTCCGAGACGACGCCGCCCAGCGTGCCGCATCCTACCAAAGGCGCGTAGCCCGACTCTATGAGAGAAGGGTGAAGCCCAGATCAATCAACGTTGGAGATCTCGTCCTACGCAGCATCGAGGCAGCCGGAAAAGGCCCCCAAGGAGATAAACTCTCACCAACTTGGGAAGGTCCGTACATTGTCACTGCAGTCGTAAAACCTGGAACATACAGGCTCAGGACAGCAAAAGGAAAAACTCTACCATGCACCTGGAACGCCCAGAACCTGCGCCGTTTTTATCAGTAATATCAAGTCTTCTATCACGTAGAAAACCGCGAGCTCAGACTCGTGCAAACCTATCTTATATTATGTACTGTAAAGCCGCGAGCTCAGACTCGTGCAGACTTATCTTATATTATGTACTGTATGCAAAGCCGCGAGCTCAGACTCGTGCAAACTTATCTTGTACTACGAAATCCACACACAAAATAATTTTCTTCTATGAAAAGTATGTTTTTGACACCTACATTCGATTAAGAAAAATTATTATTATCTTCTTTAAAAAAGTCTTTCTATCACCCATTTTGGGTCCCTGCCCCGGGGACTTTGCACCGCCATCGATTGAAGGTTCGCCTTCTCCTCCGCCGTCGAGTCCCGACGTCGTAAGGGCCTTCCCCTCTTACGTTCGCCCTCGGTTTGAATACACCCGCTATTCACCGGCCACTTCGGGGCCCTGTCCCGGGGACTTTGCACCGCCGTCGATTGAAGGTTCGCCCTTCTCCTCTGCCATCGAGTCCCGACGTCGTAGGGGCCTGCCCCCCTTACGTTCGCCCCCGGTTTGAATACACCAGCTATTCACCGGCCGCTTCGGGCCCTGCTCCGGGGACTTTGCACCGCCGTCGATTGAAGGTTCGCCCTTCTTCTCCGCCGTCGAGTCCCGGCGTCGTAGGGGCCTGACCCCTTACGTTCGCCCCCGGTTTGAATACACCAGCTATTCACCGGCCGCTTTGGGGCCCTGCCCCGGGGACTTTGCACCGCCGTTGATTGAAGGTTCAGCCTTCTCCTCCGTCGCCGAGTCCCGACGGCGTAAGGGCCCCCCTCTTACGTTCGCCCACGGTTTGAATACACCCGCTATTCACTGGCCAAATCTATATTATAAAAGCCGCGAGCTCAGACTCGCGCAAACTAATTTTATATATTATAAAAGACGCGAGCTCAGACTCGTGCAAACTTATTTTCTATTATGTAAAAGCCGCAATCTCAGACTCGCGCAAACTAATCTCGTATTATTATGAAAAAGACGCAGGCTTGGACCCGCGCAGACTCATCCGTTATTTTGTAAAAGGCCATCAAGCTGTTCAGGTATCGACGCTAAATAGCAAGCCAACAACAATCTAAAAGTGCGAACATCCTTCGCCGGTCATCTTGAAGCATCTTCCCTCAATCGACACTTCGACAACAACCAGGGCAGCGGGGCCATGAGAGTGCTATCACAACGCAGCGCAGGGCGAGAAACGCCTAAACATAACAAGAAAACAAAAGCAACCACATACTCATCCTTCGACAACAATTCCTACCCAAGGCGCCACGAAGAGAGCAATGATCAAAGCCGCCACAGAAAAATCGAAACCTCCTAACTCCTCCGCGCGGAATTCGGACTCCGAAGGTTTGGGGGGTTTATGTTATATATCCATAAAGGCCTTGGGGTGCGTCTAGAGAAAACTCCACTAAAGAGAGGTGGGGCCAACGGTCAATGCATGATCGCTCGAGTTGAAGAAACCGAACCCACCATTTCCGCCGCCAATCGCCAGTGCGGGAGCATACACGGAACACGCCGCACGCCGCCATGGTCAAACCCCACTATTGGGGTGCGACTAGCCCGCACCTCACTAGTGGGGTGCGAATAGCCGCACCCCCATAGTGGGGGGTACGTCCAAACCGCACCCCATGAGGGGTGCGGCCTGTGCGGCCAGGCCGCACCCCCTTGGGGTGCGGCCAACCGCACCCCGTGTGGGGTGCGTCCAGGCCGCACCCCCTTGGCCTTGGGTGCGGCCCGGCCGGGGTGCGGCTGGGCCAAGCCGCACCCCTTGGGTGTGGCCACGCCAAGCCGCACCCTCCTCGGGCACGGCCGCGCCGCGCCCCTCTTAGGGTGCGGCCGGGCTATTCTCCCCCATAACAGGGTTAGGGTAAGTCCCCCCTCTTCAGACTCGCCGCCCGCTCTTCGGGTTCCGGATTCCACCAAGAAGGCTTCCCTGCGCGCCAAGAATGCTTCCCCGTTCGTTACGCGCTCAGAACACTTCTGAGCGCGCTCAGAGCACTTTCACATTTCAGGCACACTCACCTTTTTGTCTTTCTAATTTCTCAGATTACAGGAACGGCTTGTCGCCTTTTTCGTCTTCAACGAAGCAGCCCGAACTGCCCGAACTGCCCGGGGGCGAGACGGTCATTTATGAAAAATGGCGATCCGTGTGCTCTGAACCGGAAAACGTATGGCGAAATTACCGGGCTACCCCCGGCCAAAGCTATAATAGAAGCCCAGAACCTTCATTTGAGAGGACCTCGCCTTCTGCACCCGGGAGAGCTCCTTTGAAGAGTTTCACAGAATTCTCCTTCGGCGCTTGAAGATCTCCTTCGCGGGCTCGAAGATCTCCTTCGTGGACTTGAAGATTTCCTTTCTCCCGAAAGGCGACTGAGCATTCTCACTTTTGTTCTCCCGAAAGGCGACTCAGCATTCTCACTTTTGTTCTCCACCATTCTCAGAAGGAAAAAGACTTAGTTTTCTGAGAGGTGACCTGTCACCTCCAGAACTCTCTCTCTCTCTCTATTATTGTAACGAGCGGCGGCCTGTCACTCTCGATTTCTAAGTACTTAACTGTAAACTCTCAGAAGATAGTGAAGTTTGGTCGGCACAGCTCCGGCCGCGTGGTTTTTTACCATTTTCGGGTTTTCCACTTTAAAAAGTCTCAGTGTACTCAACGAATCTCTAATTGACTGTTTGCGCGCTCGGTTCGCTTTCGAGCTAAGGTGGTTCAATTCGACCAGTCTACCAGAGCACCCGAGCGATCCGCAACATATATATATACTAATATATAAATATATTACCTTATGATGTAATATGGTCGACAAACGAATACGAGCCGTCGGATCAAGATCCAAATGATCCTATCCATTCGCAGGTGGTCTGCGAATAACCTTTCAGTTTTGCGCTGGTTGGCTATTCGCAGACCACCATAGTCTGCAAATAGTCAAACAGTTTTGCGCCGGTTGGCTATTCGCAGATCATCTACGTAGAATTTTTTTTTCGAAAAATTATAATAAAATACCGTATAAATAATGTAAAAAAAAAAAAATTATTAAAAAAAGCAAAAAAAAAAAATGATATAATTTTTAAAAATAAAATTATTTTAAAAATAAATTAAACCAAAAAATTAAAATAAGCCCGCCAATTGGGGGCGAGCGAAGCACGCAGCCACATAACGAGTAGTGGGTACTGCCGTGCGTGGCACGGGGGGCCCGTGCACCGTCACTCGTGTGTGTGTGTATATATATATATATATATATATATATTATTAATGCTCGGGAGCAATGTCCTCTTATACATTATCGGGTGGGGTAATTTCTTTTTTGCGTGATAAGCACCCATAAAACATCATGTGCATGATGTGTTGGAAGTATTTTTCTCCTAAAATTACAGTTTGAAGCTTAAAGTTATATATTTTTACAAAATAACTGATATAATATAAATATGGTATTTTTACATTATTTTATTTTGAAATAAAAATTAGTAGAAAAAAGTCATCGCACCATACTAATGATGCGATTAGCGTATTGAAAAATTACCCACTCATTGAAGGCTTAACTAAACTCCAACGACAGAGTCCGACAGCGGAACACACCTTCTTTACTTGTACATTAATTTACCTTATATTTTTATATTTATTTTTAGTTTATTGTAAATTTTTAATAATTTCTAATTTGTGTTTTTTCTGTACAACGTGGAGGAAAAAATAGAAAATAAAAGATTTTATAAGAAAAAAGTGTTGCGATGAATTTGATAGTGCCACCAACTATGATGATTCCTTTAGTATATGTTAAAAATAATAATTGTTGCAGGTCGCTTAGTGCTCTCATGGACTAGAGGAAACAAACCATCTTATAGCTCAAGAGTGTGCCAAACACGCAAACAGTCAAAGTGGGAACTGATGTGCATTCGTAGAGATGATGTTCATCCACGGATTTATAAGAGCCATGGGGTGCGTTTAGAGAAAGCTCCACTAAAGAAAAGTGGAGTTAGTGATGTCAAAGTCCAACCAATGATCGTGAGAGTGAAAAAATCCGCCACGAACAGTTCGCGCTCCGGCGGCGCTAGGCGCGACTAAGACCGCACCCCCATCTCGGCGGAGTGCGGCCTAACCGCACCCCCCGTCATGGGGGTGCGGCCAAGCCGCCCCGCCCCGCCCCCCCACCCGCGACGGGGTGCGGCTAAGCCTCCCCCTCCCACAGGGGGCCTTGCAGAGGATCCAGCCGAAATCACCCCCTCGTCGGGTGCGGCCGGAGCCCAATTCCCCTTTGGGGAGCGACTTCTCATTTCCCCGTTCGTCGCGCGCCCCCGTGTTCGTTGCGCGCTCAGAATATTTCCTCGCACGCTCAGAACACTCCCGTGTTCACTGCGCGCTCAGAACGCTCCCGTCTCCGTTGCGCGCTCAGAACGCTCGTGTTTCGTTGCGCGCTCAGAACGCTCCCGTGTTTGTTGCGTGCTTAGAACGCTCACGTGTTCGTGGCGCGCTCAGAACACTTCCTCGCGCGCTCAGAACGTTTCCACGTTCCCGACACGCGCACAGTTAACCTTTCCTAATTTCTCAGATTACAGGACTCGTTCGTCGCCTTCATCGTCATCAACGAAGCTGCCTGAACTGCCTGAAGGGCGAGACACTCATTTACAAAAAATGGCAATTCATGTGCTCCGAATCGAAAAACTCGATTCGCCCGTCAGATGGTTACAACTGTGAAATTACCGGGTTACCCCCGACCAAAGCTATAAAAGGAGTCCAGAGCCTTCATTTCAAGACACCTTGCCTTCTACGCCCGAGTGAGCTCCTTTGAAGATTTCCTTGGAATTCTCCTTCGGCGCCGCTTGAAGATCTCCTTCGACCCTCGAAGATCTCCTTCGAATCTTGGAAGATCTCCTTCGAGCCTTCGAATGTTGCAAAACGCGACTCAACATTCTTACTTTTGTTCTCACTTTTGTTCTCACTTTTGTTCTCAGAAGAAGAAGCATTCAGCTTCCTGAGAGGCGACCTGCCACCCTCATAGTTCTCCCTCTCTCATTTTGTTGGGAATATTTCCCTCAATGTTCCATTGATTGGAAGAGGCATCACACTCAATGCTAAGTACATATTGTATTTGATAAACCCTCTTGTGCATCATATATATGCAGGGTTAGCATATTCCATTCATTGGAATAAGGTCCATGGTTTACTGTCAAAACCACTGAGATGACTTCACTGTCTCAGCTGAACCACTGAGACGAGGCCAGGAGCCGCTGATATGGGGTCTGCCTCAGCTGAGCTGCATTTAGACAGAATCCGCTGAGAATACTATTTGTCTCAGCGGATCCGCTGAGACAAAGACAGATTCAGCCGCTGAGACGGAAGACTGTCTCAGCCCAACCGCTGAGACAGATTCAAATCTGAATAAAACATTGGCGGGATCTGCTATTGACGCAAGTGACTGTAAAGCAAGATAAAGTTTTTTATTCCCCTCCATACTGTGTCAGGGCTCTCCTTAGAGCCGTTGCATATGGAAGAGGTATAAAAGAATAAGTTAGGGCATTGTAGAAAGTGTATTAAAAAGTGGAAAGCAAATCGAATAGAGAGCATTGTTCTATTGACTACTTCCTCAAGTGATCTCTCCCTGTTTCCTGAACCTACAGGCTCTACAAGGAGAGAAGATAGTTCTTCCTGATTCATTCAAGAAGAGCAAGTTGAACTTTCCTCATCTGCTGAAGAGAAAGATCAGATAGGAGCAAGGTCTGAAGATTTTGCCTTTCAGCCCTGCTTCAAGACATCACCAATAGTAAACCAACAACAGAAGATAAAAGCTGAAGGATACATATTTTACTGTCCTCTGTTGTAAGCATAAATTATAACCACTGTAAGAACGTTAGTGTTCTGAGTTTGTAGGGCATTTTTCCTGAGTTGTTGGGTTGTTAAGCCTGTGCTGTAAGGCTGTAGAGCCTGAGTGTGTAGAGCTGTTAAGCCTGAGCTAGTAGAGCTGTACTCCCAGCTTGAGGTGTAGGACCCCTGTGGAGATCTGAGGTAGGGCTACTTGATAGGCCTGAGGTGGGAAATCAGTGGATTTCTGAGTTGTAGGTATTGGAGCACTCTGAGAGGTAGGACTGTTTGGGCCTGAGGTAGGGTTTGGAGGAAACCTGAGAGAACCTGAGGAATCAGTGTTGTAAGTTCTTGGAGTTGAGTTTGGAGGAGGTTGCATTGTCTAATAGACTGTTAGAAAGGTGAAGAGGAAAAGTGGACTACCCATAGACACACTGTCTTGGGGAAATACTATAAGAGGCTGTGTGCTTTCTGTGTGTGCCTTTACTTTGCATATTATCTAACAACTGCTAGCTATTAACAAGAAAAATCAAAGAGACCTTTTCACCCTCCCTCTAGGTGAATTAGACTACTGCCTTATAAACTATCAAGTGGCATCAGAGAGAGGTTGGTCAATAAGGACTTAACAGTCTGACCAGATCCTAGTCAAATCTGAATCCAATGGCTGCCACTAGAGGTCTGAAAAAGATGGAGTCAATGAAGTTGCCCATATGCAAAAAGGAGACTTTTGGCATATGGAAGTAAAGGGTAAGGCTGTTCATGGAAGCCTCAGACCCTATGTAACACCCTTACTGTTACATAGAATATAGCAGTAGGTCCGGCCGGGACCCCACGCCATATTAAACGAACAGAAAAGCGCATTACTGAATTAATTTCAAACAGTTAATAACATAACCATTTCAGCACACAGAGTCATACAACGGAAGCATTTAATTATTTAAACATTTAACCAGATTACAAAAGTTGTCCACTTCTATACAGGGAATGAAAGCACAACAAGATTTGTTTATTACACTGTGTATATCAACTAGGTGGCTTACAAACATCGGCACGCAGGCCGACCACACATGAAAAACAGTAAACAAAATACTTCGGCCTTCGAGGGCCAGCAAAGTACAGCAGCAGGGGCTTCAACACACTATTTCCCGCTAGTCTCGCGAGGACCTGTACAAACAAATCCACCAAGAAGTGGGAAAACAGGTAACCGGTCAGCTTTAGGTGACCAAATATTATAACGACCCCACCCCATGCTCGGGGTGGTGTTCCTTCCCTGCAAGTAAGCTATAGCAGCATATATATTTCACAGGTGCGTCTAAGCACCGCATAGAAACATTCATCACACGGTGACACCAAGTCACACGTCATGTGCACTCACGACACGTCATCCTCAAGTCCCTTTTCAACTTGGATGATCAAATTGAGCTTGGCCGTACACACGAAATTCCGGCACGATCGTTATGAGCTAGAAGTCAGAATTCACCTATGCCTGGCACGAGTTCGGTTCAGCTTATGCCCGCGCTCATAAATGTCAGGATTCAACTTAGCCTGACACGGGTTTGGCTTCCGCTTGTGCCCGTCAAACTATAACCTCACAGGGTCATCACCTCAGCCTCAGGGGCTCGTTTAGCAATCCCAAGGATCATTGGCACTAACGCCGGCGCTAGCCAACAGAACACAGATCTGTTAGCTCTTTTGGGTATTTCCTGAGGGTCACCTCCAGGACCCCTGCAGCACATCACAGTACCCAAAACTCGAAAACATACATACACAGAGTCTTCTCCGGAGTGCAATATAGTATATCAACATCACCAATCCAGACCAACCTGTCCAGATGGGCTTCACACAGTATGCTTATGTCCGTACTTCAATTCCAGACTCTATATGCAAAATATGGGGAAATAACTTCAACCCACCGGAAGATCCGATCTACTAATTAGTAGAAGTCTTCCAAACTATGCAAGTCAAAGGACGCACATGTCCAAAGACTAGGGAGGAGAGTCGTTACCCTCGACGCTTGTTTCGGTACCATAGAACTGAGAGGGAATCGACTAAAATCCTTTGAAACAGCTTCCTTTTCACAGGATCGACGATGACACAAGCACGCAATATGTCCTTCGCGGATTTGCCCTTGGCACAACGATCTTCAACTGACCTCCTTCCCTGCTCTCAGCCCACTGCTCTCAAAAAGGCAGAGGATTCTCAGAAAAATGAGAAGGAAAATCGGATTTGGGTCTTATATGGTTTTCCCACTACCGCCGGCAGTAATGCTAGCGCCTGGCGTTAGCCCAAAGGCGGTACGGCCGAGCTCAGCCACATCCGCTGTAGAGAGTCACTAGCGCTGGCGCTAGCGCTACTGCCTGCGCTATCTTTCTTCGACAAATTTCTCAGGAAATGCCACATTCTTCGAGAAATGACACATTTCTCGAGAAATGCACTACCGCCGGCGCTACCCCTAGCATCTGGCGCTAGCTCATTTGCTCCATTCGTTCGAGAAAGAACACATCTCTCGGGAAATGCATGGGTTTCTCGGGAAATACACTACCGCCGGCGCTATCCCTAGTGCCTGGCGCTAGCTCATTAGCTTCCGAGCACTCCCACTTTATTTGCACACGGAACTTGGGGTCTTACAATTCTCCCCCCTTAAAAGAATTTTGTCTTGAAATTCTAACAGTGCAAATAATCAAAAAGATACAAAATGTCACTTGTACCTCAACGGAACAACTCGGGGAACTCCTCACGCATTGTTTGCTCGTGCTCCCATGTAAGCTCCTCACGACCGCAGTTGTTCCAGGGAACTTTGACCATCTTGATCAGTTTATTCCGTAAACGCTTGACATCAGTGTCTTCGATGCAAATAGGCATGACCAACGCCTTCAGCCCATCATCGACCGACACTTGATCCGCCACCAGCACTTGGCTAGGCTCTGGCACAGCTTTCCTCAGTACAGAGATGTGAAACACATCGTGCAAACCGCTCAGCTCCGTCGAAAGAGCGAGCCGATAGGCAGCTTCACCAACATGCTCTAGTATCTCAAATGGGCCAAGGTATCGTGGACTCAGCTTTTTCAAGCGTCGAATCCTTGACACTCCCTTGAAAGGCTTGATCTTGAGATACACCCAGTCTCCCAGGGCGAACTCAACGTTTCTGTGCTTGGCATTGTAATATTTTGCCTGCCTATCTTGCGCCACCAACAATCCTTCCCGGATTGTTCGGATAGTCGAATTTGCATCTTCGACTTCCTTCCGCTTAAACAGCTTCGTTTCGCACGTTTCCGCCCAAGCCAAGGGGTACGACAAGCTCTACCATAGAGGGCCTCGAAGGGCGCCATCTTTATACTTGCTTGATAGCTGTTATTGTAAGCGAATTCGATCATGAACAAATGATCTTCCCACTTCTTACCGAAGTCTAGGACGCACATGCGGAGCATATCCTCCAAAGTTCTGTTAGTACGATTAGTCTGTCCATCTGTTTGAGGGTGGAAGGCAGTACTAAACTTCAATTTTGTAGCCAACAACTAGTGGATTAGCCTCCAATCTTTTGAAGTAAAGCGTCCATCTCGGTCAATTATGATGCTACAGGGCACACCGTGCAATCGTACAATACTATCAACATATGACTTTGCTAATTTCTCCACTGAATCGTCCTTCCGGTTTGGAATAATATGGGCTACCTTTGTCAAGTGATCCACGATCACCCAAACTACATCATTCCCACTCTGCGATCTCGACAAACCGTACATGAAATCCATCGAAATGTCATCAAATTTCCATTCCGATACATGCAACGACTTTAGGAACCCTCCAGGTTTCTGAAATTCGGCCTTCACAAGTGCGCAAGTTTTACACTTTGCCACGTAAAGAGCGATGTCCTTCAAACCTGGCCACCAAAATAGCCTTTTCATATCTTGATACATTTTTGTGCTCCCCGGGTGAATTGAGTATTTTGTGAAATGTGCCTCGTACATCAATTCTTAAGGTAACTTGCCCACTTTTGGGACGCACAAACAACCGTCTTTCCACATAAGACCGTCATCCAATACAAATTCTGCAGCAGACCCAACCCCAGTCTCTGCTAAGTAGCATTGCGCTCGAATCAAAATCCAAGGCCTGTCGTATTCTGTCCGCGAGGTCGTATTGCACCTCCGTCTAGTTTAAGCACGCACTTGCACTAGAACTCTGCTCCACACAGGAGATCTTTAAGGCTTCCAGGTCTTTTATCAGACACGAATCATGCATCTGAATCCAGCTGGCCTGCGCAGAAGCCCTCCGACTCAAAGCATCTGCGATGAAATTTCCCTTCCCGGGAGTATAGTGTATCTCGAAAGTGTAGTCCCCCAGGAACTCCATCCACCTTCACTGTCGCATATTGAGCTCTTTCTGATTCAATAGGTACTTTAGGCTCTTTTGGTCTGTAAAGATGTCCACCTTCACACCATACAAGTAATGTCGCCATAATTTCAGAGCGAAGATCATGGCCGCCAACTCCAAGTCGTGAACTGGATAATTCCGCTCATGTACTTTCAACTGGTGTGAGCCATAAGCTATCACCTGACCATTCTGAAGAAATACGTAGCCTAAGCCGCTCCCTGACACATCACTGTAAATTTCATATCCTTCTGTACCACATGGCAAACAAAAGATTGGTGCCGTGGTCAGACGACTCTTTAACTCCTCGAAAGCTTGTGCACACACTGGTTACGAAACAAACTTATGATCTTTCCTTGTCAAAGTTGTGAGAGGAAGAGCAATCCGTGAAAAGTTTTCCACGAAGTGCCTATAGTAGCCAGCAAGTCCAAGGAAACTCCTGATTCTGCTACTGACTTCAAAACATGCCACTCTTGGATGTCAACTATCTTCGCCGGATCCACTGCGATACCCTCACCACTAACAACATGACCAAGGAACGCCACTGAGGCTAGCCAAAACTCACACTTGGAGAACTTGGCATACAGCTGACTCTGTCGCAGGGTCTCCAACACTACGCGTAAATGAATCGCGTGTTCTTCTTCAGATTGAGAGTATACCAGAATATCATCAATAAAGACGATCACAAACCGGTCAAGGCACTTTCTAAAGGTCCTATTCATAAGATCCATGAACACTGATGGCACATTCATCAGTCCAAACGACATCATAGTGACCTCGTAGTGCCCGTAGCAGGTACTAAATGCTGTCTTGGGAATGTCGTACTCCCAAATTCGCAACTGGTAATATCCAAACTTAAGATCCAGCTTCGAATACACCGTAGATCCAACTAGCTGATCAAATAAGTCATCGATTCGACGAATCAGATACTTGTTCTTCTCAGTCAGCTTGTTCAATTCTCGATAGTCTATGCATAGACACAGACTTCCGTCCTTCTTTTTCACAAAGAGGACCGGAGCACCCCAAGGGGATGAACTTGGGCGTATATAGCCTTACTCTAGCAACTCCTGTAACTGAACCTTCAACTCCGCCATCTCCTTTGGCGCAATTCGGTACAGAGAGCGTGACAAAGGCTTGGCACTTAGCACCAGCTCTATTGTGAAGTCAATCTCTCGCTGAGGTGGCGCCCCGGGAAGATCTGTAGGAAACACATCTGGATACTCCTAGATAACAGGAACGTCATTCAGACTGGGCCGAGGCTTTGCAGCCCCAACAAGCACAACACACAATTCTGCGCCCCTGCCGAACTGCCTTGACTACTTGGACATCAGACATCAGCGTCTTGCTCGATCCACGCAAACCAGCAAATGTAGTCGCACGCTTGGTATTCCGCCCCAGTGTGACCTCCTTAGTAGTGCAATCAATGTAGGCCTGTTGCGCCGACAGCCAGTCCATACCAAAGATCACATCGAACTCCGAAAGCGGCAGTATCTGTGCTTCCAAATCAAAATATTGACTTCCTATTTGTACCTTTACAACACAACCTTGATCCGCACACATACATCACCCATTCGGCAGCATGACATCTAACCTTTCCTTTAACACTGTCGAAGGCACTCCAAGTTGTCGCATGAATGCCTCCGAAAAAAAGGAATGCGAAGCTCCCGTATCAAACAGTGCTCTCGCCGGACAGTTATATTAGGACAAAGCCTAACACACATAAGGTTAACAAGCAATGCACAAGATATGAAGTTTAAAAAGATACAAAAGCTGTATACTAACGCATACCTATCACCACATCACTTTGCTTTATGGCCTCCTGCTGACCAAGGTTGTATACTCGCGGTTGGGCTGGAGTGTAGTGGGATGCAGATGACTCCGCTGCTTTTCCTTTCTCCGCCGCATAGTCCGCTGCTGCCTTTTTGCCGCCACGACAGTCTCGGGCTATATGATCCAGCTTACCACAATTAAAGCAAATGATTGGGCCTCTCCCAATCTTAGCTCCCGAGACAGCAAATTGAGCTGACCCAGAAGGTCTTGCTCTTTTTCTCCAGCTGCCATGCCCAGACTTCGCAGAGCTCGGTACTTTGAACACTGGCTTCGCCACAACTAACTCCTTTCTACTTTGGGACCGCTTCATGTCTTTCTCTAAGGAACGAGCCGTATTGACCAGGGTCATAAATCCTTGCGTCATTGGCCCTGACAAAAGGAACCGCAATTCTTCCTGCAGACCTTCGTAGAACTGATTGGTCTTACGAGCTTCATCTACAAAAGTTGCGCCTGCGTACCTCCCCAACTGAGTAAACTCGTGCAGATATTCATCAATCATACTATCACCTTGAGTTAGATGGTTAAACTGATTCTCCATCTCAATCTGTTGAGCAGGAGGGAGATACCGCGCCAAGAACAATCTCGAAAACTCATCAAAAGAGATGTATGTTAGTTGCCTTCCTGCTAGCTGATGCAACTCCAACTCATCCCACCACAGCTGCGCCTCCCCATCAAGAAGGAAGGTTACTAATGTCACCATCTGACCTTCCTCCGTATATGTGGCCTTCAAGGTCTTTCGCACTCTTGATAGCCAATCCTCAGCTTGTGTCGGGGTCCCTGCCCCCGTGAACGTCGGAGGGTGGAAACTCAAAAAGTATTGTAGCTGTTGGTCCGGAGCTCTTCGTGCCCTCACCGGCACTGGTCTCTCGACCACGGGATCAGCTGCCACAACCGGCACTGGAGCCACTCCGAGGGTAGGAGGCTGTCCAGGGACATGCCCTCCAGGTTGTGCAGTGAACATATCAAACACCGCTTCATTTATCATCCTCACTGTCTCAGCAGAAGGAGGAGTAGGCACCTCAGCTGGTGCACTGCTCACAGTCGAACGCGGGGGTCGAGACGACCCCGTTCCACTCCCAGTCGCCTATAGATGTGTACAAAACATAATTAGCGACTAAGAGACAGCATGGATCAACAAAGAAACTCACACGTTCCATCACAATGCTACAATCATACTTGTAATTCATTCCTAAAGTTGACAGTTACTGGTTATTTATATGTCTTAACGGTGATGCACACACGTGCTCACCATCCCTTAAAAGAATTCGTCCATGAATTCAGACGGAAAGGGATCGAGACCCGTAGCTGATACCAATTTGTAACACCCTCCATGTTACATAGAATATAACAGTTAGTTTGGTTGGGACCCCACGCACTATTAAACGAACAGAAAAGCGCGTTACTGAATTAATTTCAAACAGTTAATAACATAACCATTTCAGCACACAGAGTCGTACATCGGAAGCATTTAATTATTTAAACATTTAACCAGATTACAAAAATTGTCCACTTCTATACAGGGAATTAAAGTACAATAAGATTTGTTTATTACACTGTGTATATCAACTAGGTGGCTTACAAACATCGGAACGCAGGCCGGCCACACATGAAAAACAGTAAACAAAATACTTCGGCCTTCGAGGGGCATCAAAGTACAGCAGCAGGGGCTTCAACCCACTATATCCCACTAGTCTCGCCAGGACCTGTACAAACAAATCCACCAAGAAGTGGGAAAACAGGCAACCGGTCAGCTTTAGCTGACCAAATATTATAACGACCCCACCCCATGCTCGGGGCGGTGGTGTTCCTTCCCTGCAAGTAAGCTATAGCAGCATATATATTTCACAGGTGCGTCTAAGCACCGCATAGAAACATTCATCACACGGTGACACCAAGTCACACGTCATGTGCACTCACGACACGTCATCCTCAAGTCCTTTTTCAACTTGGATGATCAAATTGAGCTAGGCCATACATACGAAGTTCCGGCACGATCGTTATGAGCTAGAAGTCAGGATTCACCTATGCCTGGCCCGGGTTCGGTTCAGCTTGTGCCCGCACTCATAAATGTCAGGATTCAACTTAGCCTGGCACGGGTTTGGCTTCCCCTTGTGCCCGTCAAACTATAACCTCACAGGGTCATCACCTCAGCCTCAGGGGCTCGTTTAGCAATCCCAAGGATCACTGGCACTAACGCTGGCTCTAGCGCTAGCGCCAAGCGCTAGCCAACAGAACACATATCTGTTAGCTCTTTTGGGTATTTCCTGAGGGTCACCTCCAGGACCCACTGCAGCACATCACAATACCCAACCCGAAAACATACATACACGGAGTCTTCTCCAGAGTGCAATATAGTATATCAACATCACCAATCCAGACCAACCTGTCCATATGGGCTTCAGACAGTATGGTTATGTCCGTACTTCCATTCTGGACTCTAAATGCAAAATATGGGGAAATAACTTCAACCCACCAGAAGATCTGATCTACTAATTAGTAGAAGTTTTCCAAACCAGGCAAATGAAAGGACGCACATGTCCAAAGACTAGGCAGGAGAGTCGTTACACTCGGCGCTTATTTTGGTGCCATAGAACTGAGAGGGAATCGACTAAAATCCTTTGAAACAGCTTCCTCTTCACAGGATCGACGATGACACAAGCATGCAAGATCTCCTTCGCGGTTTGCCCTTGGCACAACGATATTCAACTGACCTGCTTCCGTTCTCTCAGCCCACTGCTCTCAAAAAGGCAGAGGATTCTCAGAAAAATGAGAAGGAAAGTCGGATTTGGGTCTTATATAGTTTTCCGCTACCGCCGGCGCTAATGCTAGCGCCTGACGTTAGCCCAAAGGTGGTACAACCGAACTTAGCCACATCCACTGAAGAGAGCCGCTAGCGCTGGCGCTAGCGCTACCGCATGCGCTATCTTTCTTCGACGAATTTCTCGGGAAATGCCACATTCTTCGAGAAATGACACATTTCTCAGGAAATGCACTACCGCCGGCGCTACCCCTAGCACCTGGCGCTAGCTCATTTGCTCCATTCATTCGAGAAAGAACACATCTCTCGGGAAATGCACGGGTTTCTCGGGAAATACACTACCGCCGGCGCTATCCCTAGCGCCTGGCGCTAGCTTATTAGCTTTCGAGCACTCCCACTTTATGTGCACACGAAACTTGGGGTCTTACACCCTAAGGTATATATTACTGTCATGGAGGGTCCCTTTGTCTTTATAAAGCCCTCCACTATAGGTCCTAGAAGGTAAGTGGCCAAGTCATATGCTGAAATGACTAAGGATGAAATTACCCTTGCTAACTTGGACAAGAGAGCACAAAATATAATAATAAATGCAATTGATGATTCCACCTTCCAAAACTTGGTGCATTGCGAGACTGCCAAGGACATGTGGGATACACTCAAAGTGTATATGAAAGGTACTGAAGAAGTGAGGGAAGATAGGAAATCCCTCCTTAATGAGGAGTATGAAGCCTTCAGGCAACACAACCTGGAATGCATAGCTGATTGTTATGAGAGATTCTTCAAGGTGGTAAATGAGTTGAGGACCTATGGAAGGGTCTTCAGTCATTATGAGCTGAATGAAAAATTCCTAAGATCCCTAACAAGAGATTGGGATACAAAGATCTGTGCCATCAGAGAAGTGGCAAAGCTGGGTGAGACTCCTCCCCATACATTGTTTGGAAAGCTGCTCTCCTATGAGATACCACTACAAGATATCAGTTCTACAATGACATTTTTATTGTGATGTTTTCAAAAGTGTCGCTGTTAGTTTTTTATTTAGTGGCATTTTCTTTAAAAAGCGTCGCCAATACACACATTTAGTATTAGTCACGCTTTCCATGAAAAATGTTAACATAAATGTTTAGCTTTGGCAATGATTATTTTTAAAACGTCATCAAAACATAGGATTTTTTGAAAATTAAGTTTGTTAGCAAGCTATTCAGAAGAACTTTTGTCGGAGGGGATATGAGTCATATAATGATATATATATATATCCACAAATGTACGTAACTGATATGGACGGCAAAAAAGTGGCTTTTAGCCACATCTTTTTTAGCCATGGGTCAAAAATCGTGGTTGCAAATGAAGCATTAACCACGACCCCTAATTCATGGCCAATAAGAAAGTATAATCCATATATATAAAATTTGAGACAAAAAAGAAAGCATTAGCCACGATTTATCGAATTCGTGGCTAATAAGATACTATTAGCCACACTTTCCTAATTTGTGGCTAATAATTTAGCGACAATTCTTAATTTGTGGCAAATACATAAGTATTAGGCACAAATTTTTGTCGTGGCAAAAAATTTGTATGAGAAAATTGACTAAAATTAATTTATTCTATTCATAGTATATGCATAATTATATTAATATTAATTTAAGCATTAATTATCATATTTAGTTAATATTTGTCACATAAAATTCAATCACGTGCTCTGAAGAGATCAATCAACAATACTCAATCTAAGACCAGGACTGTTGTCAAACCACAATAGTTGATATCTACTGATGAATAATCCAAAATGAAGTCATTATAGAACTAGATCAACAATGGCCAATATTCTGTTCCGGTTAGTATGTCATCTTCGTTGTGTGACGATTACTATATAATGTAACCAATGACTATTAGCCTTTTTATAAAAGCAATAAGAACCTCATCATATTCATAGCCTAATTCTAATAAGATATAAGTTTATTATTCTTATAGAAAGAGACGACCAAGCTGAATTCCATGTACAAGTAGTTTCATCAGACAAGCTACACAAAGGAAATATTGAAGATGTAGACATTAAGTGCATCAAAGTAGGCAAATTGTCCAAAGAAGGAACTCTCACAAAAGTGACGAAAAGGACTACGTCGCCGCGTCGATAGACGAATGGTCTGAAGAAGACGAGTGACGATAATGATGAAGATAACTATAGACTCAATGTGAATGTTTGAATATAGGTGTTGAGTCGTGATAGCACCGAAGAGGACTACATCAATGAGTCAGTTATTCGAAAGTTCAAGATCAAGATTAGATATCTCGAACTCGTACAATATTTTCGAGGGTTCCACTGCCCGGTCGAACGGGGGTCAAGGGGGCAACACCACATCACCCGTTTTTTAATATTTAATTTTGATTTTGATTTTTGAAAGTCATAATCTTTTCCCTTTTTAATCTACACTCAAAAAATATAATACATTAAGTTATTAACATGAAAATTATGGGGGGAAAATTCCCCCCAAATTTTTACTTTATTCCCCACTTTATTACCGGAGGAGGAGAGTAAGACTACAGTAGAGTTTCTAACATTGCGCAGGAGGAGAGCTCGACTGTGTTCTCCCCTCGACATCCTACAATTCGTCGTCGCATTTCAAGGTAGGGTTTCTAACATTTTCGCGATGAAGTTTCTTCAATCTTAGAGCTTACTATTTTCAAAGCTTCTCAGTTCAGCTGCAACTCTTTGCATCCACATTCCTTTGTGCTGGATCATGTTATTCAAACCAGGAATTGGAAATATTAGTCTTGAACTTTCTATAAGCCACTAGTGTTAGCAGGTAAACCGGAACTGGACCGGTGCTGTACAAAACTCAAGTAAATCCGATTGTAATAACTGTACTTTGACTTAAGGTGTTATGAAATCTGTTATGTTTTGCCACTTGCTTTGTTCTTATCCAAATGCTTGTAAAAACTATATAAAGGAAGAAAAGCTAAGCAATAAAAATAGTTCTGAATGTTCTTTCAGATCAGTGAATAGTTTAAAGTGTTTAGTTAAATCTCATCCTTTACCAACAATTGGTATCGGAGCCAAGAGTTGTATAATTAGCACTTCAATCCTTGACCACTTGGTATCATGAATACTGCTGGATCCAGCTCCAGCCCCATGGTTTCCTCTCATCTATCTGTTCCTCTGTTTTCTAGAGAAAGGTATGAGTTCTAGTGTATCCAAATGAAGACAGTCTTCATATCCCAAGGTTTATGAGATATCTTATAAAATGGTCTACCAATACAAATAAAAGGTAAAGGCATAGAGGCAATTGTTGAAACTGATATGCAAATAAAACAAAAGGATGAAGCTATAATCAAAGATGCTAGAGCAATCATGTTAATCCATCAAGGTGTATCAAAAGTTATTTTTCCTCGAATAATGGGTGCCACCACAACAAAGGAAGCTTGGGACACCTTGAAGGAAGAATATCAAGGCTCCTCCAAACTAATTAGTATTAAACTACAAAGGTGATGAGTTGTTTATTTACTCATTCTTTTAGTATAAGTTTATTATAAATTTAATATGCAATTATATAAATTATATGATTTACATCATATAAATTACTCCTTTTGCAAATTCCATGAACTAACTTAAGCTGATCTTATGTTTTCAGGATTTCTGGGCATTTTGAGCAAAAAGTGCATGTACACGCCCAAGGTCACAGGCGTGACCAAGGGACGTGTAACCTACGATGTGTTCCAGACCTATTTCCGCCCCTCGGGGTCATTCTATGAAGATTCACTAAGTACACGCCCGAGGTCACGGGCGTGACCAAGGGCGTGACCCATTGTCACGACCGTGACCCGCCACAAGCATCCAGATCAGCCTGCCACGTCAATTAAAATTACACGCCCTCGGTCACGGGCGTGACCGAGGGAGCGACATCCAGTCACGGGCGTGACTCATCCCGCGCTCCTTCCCGCCAAAAGTTGCCGCCATCAGCTAGTTTTAATGTTACACGCCCTAGGTCACGGGCGTGACCTAGGGCGTGACGCGCACGTAACGCCCGCAATTACTCCAGAAGGCGCCCTCTCCACTGCTGCCTCTATCACACCCCTTACACGCCCTTGGTCACGGGCGTGACCAAGGGCGTGTAACACCAAATTTTCAGCTATTTAAAGGGAGCTTCTCCAGATGATCAAAGACGAATTTTGGGAGTTCTACCTTTAGTTTTTGCACTGTTTTTCTCATTCTCAAGCTCTTGTACTTCTTTTCCTTCTTAACTTGCACTTGTACTTTCATTTCAAAGCCTTGTTGTTGGATCTTGAGGCGCCCTTAGAGGGGGGGGGGGGGGGGTGAATAAGGGCCTTTTAAAAAATATGATTTTTACTTAAGAATTTTAAAACAACTTTTACTTTTCTAAAAGTTACTTATAAAAATTTCAAACTAATGTAATTTTTAGAATAAATTCAAACACAAATTTCTATGTTAAAGATTAAACAACCATATTTGCAATTAAAGAAAAAGTCATAACTTTATAATTATGAAAATCACATACAAATAATATGATCTTAACAATGCTTAAGATCAAGGCACAAATATGATAATAATCCTTTTACAATTTGTGTTTACCAATCCTTCTCCCAAGGATCGGAAGGCTATCACTTGTCTCTCTCTAGACCAAGCCCAAGCCTATCCTCTAGATCTTCCCAAGATCTAGACGTAGCACACAAGGCCATGATTTCCCACCAAGCCACGCAAGGACTTGGACGCTCCACACAAGGAATCAATTTTTCCCTAAGCCACGCAAGGACTTAGACGTCACGCACAAGGAGACGATTTCCCTACCAATACAAAATGAAATGTATATAAATGAAAATACAATATGAAAAGAACAACTCCCTAGAAATTCAGATCTCTGAAAGGAAGGTTGAAGGCTCGAGATGATCGTTGATGAAGAAGCGCGCCCGATCTCGTCTTCAATCTCAATCCTTCTAAGCATAAATGGGAGTTGATGAGGTTCTGGAGCTCTCTGGTTCGTATGCACTCAGGAAGGGACTTGAAATTATCAATACTTGGAATGCACGAACAAAAGGAGCCAATATATAAAAATTCGCTGTCACCTGGGCGACATCGACTGTCGGAATTTCCAACAGCGCTAAACTGCCGCCGTAGTGCTGTCGTGCATGCAGTTGCTGTAACCTCCGAGCTGTCGCCTGGGCGACATCGATGTCGGATTTCCGACAGCGCAAAACTGCCGCTCGTAGTGCTGTCGTGCGGGCAGTTGCTCTAACCTCCGAGCTGTCGCCTGGGCGACAACGATGTCGGATTTCTGACAGTGCAAAACTGCCGCTCGTTGTTTTGCTGTGGGGGAAGTGGTTGTAACTTCTCTGCTGTCGCCTGGGCGACATCGGCTGTCGGAAAATTCCGACAGTGAAAATTTCATACTCTCAAATTGAGCTCCAGCAAAATTGTGAACATCTCATACCTGCTACCTGCACACCATTAATAAAAATAGAATCAAATACAAACGGGACTTTGTTATTATCAAACTGGAAGAGTGCGAAACACATGCTCCAACAATCTCCCCCTTTTGATAATAACAAATCCGTATAAAAAGAAATCATGTCTATTTAGGTTGTTGATTTTAACATATGGTGTGTGCACAAAAATAACATGACATATTCCTCTTAAGAGTAATCTCCCCTAGATGAAAGCTCCCCCTAAATGAATGCTCCCCCTAAATGTTATAGTAAACTGAAATGATGTATTGTTTAGGTTGATTATTTAGGTGTAATAGTTCTTTGATTTCTTGAATATACTTATAATTCTCCCCCTTTTGGTATTAGCAAAAGGTAATGAATGAGTAGATCTTAAGGGAAGAGAGTGGATGGAGAAAATAAGAATAAGCGGAAGCACTTGTTGGGAAAATGATTGAAAGTCTTGAAGTAATAGTAATATGCCATAGTATTGAATAAACCGATGAATAGACGTTATAGCCATATGAAGTAATAAAATAAAAGAGCTTAAACATGATTAAAGTCATTTTAAAGTATCATAGAAAGACACAATTGTGTATAGAAATTTGGAATATTTTCGGTCCAATTCTCATGAGATGAATGTTTATATAACATAATGATGTGTACAAGTGATACTTAGATCAAACATATGAAGTTATTTAATGTACATGATCATTGGAATAGAGAACATAATAAAAGCATATAAAGACAACTTGGACCTTGAAGAGATAGCATAATAAGAATAGAATACCATTTTTCTTTTGCACAAGACACTTTACAATTCTTTCCAAGGTGCTTAACCTCACAATGCTTATTAAGACTTATCAGGAGGGTAAGTAGTGCTTGGTGGAGTATCCTTGTCTTTAATTTAAACTTTTTTTGATCACATATTTTGTGATATCTTAATATCGAGATATTGATAAATTTTTAATGGACCAAGGATCTCCGAATTCACTTGAATCGCAAAAGATGGTGTATATTTTGTTGTGCTAACAAATCAAGGTTGAAAGTAGTATTTATGAAGTGCTATTGTATTATGTTAAAGCAAATATGATTCATGTATATATTAAATAGAAAGACATATGTATGGATCAAAAGAAGTGAACGTGATAGTTCATTATTATATATAAACAATTTCTCATACTTAGAGGCATGCGAAAACAAGTTCCAATAGTCTAAACAACTAAGTAGGAGTGTCAATAGGATGATAGATTTGAAATGAAATCAGATAATCATGTAATAGCCATTTTTTAAAAAATAAAAAGCACATGGTTTGACATCAATTCATGAGTTGTAGCATTAATAAAGACATATAACTATTGGAAAACATCAAAGGGACCAAAAACTGAAGATTAAGCAAATAGGGAGCTGTCGAAAATTTCCGACAGTCACTGTCGCCTGGGCGACAGCTAAAAATATAAATACGGCTTAAAACCGAGTCAAACCCTATTGTGCATCATTTCCTGGACTTAAGGGCGAGAGGAAGCTGTCGGAGTTCGGCGACAACCCTAGATATAAGGTATGGGGTTTTTTGATTTTGAAGTTTTTGACTTAAAACCTCTAGAGATTTGTGATTTTGGAAAGGAGAGAAGATGAAAAATGTTTTTTTTTTACCTTTGATGAATGGTGTAGATCTTTAAGGTTTTGTGTATAAAAGGTGTAGATCTAGTGTAAATCAAGTGGATCTTGGTGGATCTTGTTTGGATTTTGTGATTTTTGTGTTTAAGTGTTGTATTTTTGGGGTGTAAGTGTTTTACATGGTTTAATTTCAAAAATGGAAGATTTTTCTTTTGTAGAAGGTTGAAGAAAATGAATAGTAAGGATATGTGAGAAGATGTAGTTTTGTTGTAGAAATAAATTTTTTTTAACAGAAATATAGCTTGATTTTGAGTAGATCTGGAAGTGTAGTTGAAAAATTTAAAGAAAAGTTCACTGGAGTACTGTCGGAATTTTCTGACAGTCAATGTCGCCTGGGCGACATCGTTCCAGTGCACAGAACTTGTTTAATTCATTTTTGTTATGTTATGTTTGCAAAATGGCTTCTAGTTCTAAGGCACGAAGGAGTACGTCTGAAGATGCGCGTAGTTCGTATCAAGTTTACCCTGGGGTGGAGAAAGCAATAATTGGAGTAGCAAAATATGTAGAATTTGATTCTCCGAAGCACGATCATATCTATGATCGTCTTGCGAATGCAGGTATAATTTAAGTAATCACAGCATATACGTTCTCATCCTTTTTTATTCGAGAATTTTATAATCATTTGGAAGACCCGAGTTATACCGAATTGGATGGGGGGAGTGAGATCTAGAATCCAAGGTCAACATGTGGAAATAACACATGTTGATCTTAGAGAGGAATTCGGTCTTCTTATGAGTGAACATATGCCAGATATAGTGGAGAGCTATAGAAAGGATAGAGATTGGACTCTTGTAAACATGAGTTTACATGGAGTCAAAAGAAGACCCTAACCACTGAAGTTTCGTCACTCACTCCGGATGCATATTTAGTCCAAGATATATTAAGGAACTCAGTTATGTTAAAGAGTGGAGATACAAGGAGTATCACGGCACAGTTGACGCTCATTACTTACTTTATTATGGAGGAGGAACCTTTTGATGTAGCGGATTTCATCCTTTCTCAGATTCGGTATGCTTTTAGGTTAAAACACCCGAAATGGGTGAAGATTCATACTTTGCCAATGGGGGCAATAATTCAACGTATACTATATAAGAAGTATGAATGGATAGTTCAAGATTCGTACTTTGATGATTGTTTTCCTGAGATATATTATACGGGAACTATGAGAGTGAAGAAGACGCAGAAAAAGCCTCATCCTGGAATTGAGATTAGAGAGCCTACAATGCCTAGGGCAGGATCACTACGAGAGTCTATAGATGATCTTCGTGATTCATTAGAGGATGACAAGAAGGAAGCGAAGAAGGATCGTAGTAGAATGCAAAAGTTTATGAAATTTTTGGTGAAAGGTTTGAAGTTAAAGCCTACTCCGGAAGAAGCGGCCGAATGGCAAATTCCAGATGAAGAACCGCTACGCCAATCGGTGAGGCGGACTCGACGTGGTAAGGCCGTAAGACGAGGACCTTCAGAAGACTGTCCAGAGAGCAGCAGGGCTGGTTATGAGGATTCTGAGTAGTTTTCATCAGGGTGCTGCTTCTGACAGATGTCGGAATTTTCCGACATCCACTGTCGCCTGGGCGACAGTGAATTTGCCCAGATTTCATTTTCTGTTATCTAAACATGATCCTATGTTGATTTCTACTATTTTTGTGAAACAATTTTATGTAATATTAATTTTGTGAGAATTTTTCTTAAGTAATTCAAATTCTATGTTTGATTTAAAATTTAGTTTTTCTTTTTAAAATGTATAGGTTTTGTGATTTTTTTTTAATTTTATAGATCATAGGTAGTGATATAATCATTGTGAAATGTCTAGGATTCCCAATTCTAGCCTAAGCATAGAAAAACGGGAATCCGGTAACGGTTTAGTGAATATATCCGCTAGTTGATTATCCGTGCCTATAAATGAAATTTTTATGTGGTTATTTTTAATATGATCTCTAATAAAATGATGTCTCACATCAATATGCTTAGACCTTGAATGATGGACCGGGTTGTATGTTAAATCAATTGCACTTTTATTATCACACCATAATTCAATAGTTTGTTGTTTAATATTAAAGTCTTCTAAAGTTTGTTTCATCCAAAGAGCTTGTGCACAACAACTACCTAGTGCGATGTATTCGACCTCGGTGGTTGAGAGGGCAATAGAATTCTGTTTCCTACTCGACCATGAAATGAGTGAAGGGCCTAAAAAGTGACAGGTGCCACTAGTGCTTTTCCTATCGAGTGAACAACCAGCATAATCAGAATCAGAGTAGCCAAAAAGAGTAAAATCATCGCTATGAGGATACCATAAACCAAGTTTAGATGTGCCAATTAAATATCTAAAAATTCTTTTTACCGCTTTTAAATGTGATTCTTTGGGATCGGCTTGAAATCTAGCACATAAACAAACTGAAAACATAATATCCGGTCTAGAAGCAGTTAAATATAAGAGTGAACCTATCATGCCTCTATATAAAGTTTGATCTATTGATATTCCATTTTCATCTTTTCCTAATTTTAAAGATACACTCATAGGAGTATTTGCTTGTTTGAGATTTTCAAATCCAAATCGTTTTAAAACAACATGAATATATTTTGATTGGTTAATAAAAACTCCACCATGTTTTTGAACAATTTGAAATCCTAAGAAATATTTTAATTCTCCTACCATACTCATCTCAAATTCACTTTCCATCATTTTTACAACATAATTACACAACTCTTCATTAGTGGCTCCAAAAATAATATCATCAACATAAATTTGTAAAACAATTAAATCATCATTTACTTGCTTAATGAAGAGTGTACAATCAACACCACCCATTTTAAAATCATTTTGTAATAAATATATAGTCAATCTATCATACCATGCTCGTGGTGCTTGTTTTAAACCATACAAAGCTTTTAGCAATCTATATACGCGATTAGGAAATTTTTCATTTATAAATCCTGGGGGTTGTTCAACATAAACTTCTTCTTTAATCAACCCGTTTAAAAATGCAGTTTTAATATCCATTTGCAATAATTTAAACCTTTTATGACTAGCAAATGCAACAAAAATTCTAACTGCTTCCAATCGTGCTACGGGTGCAAATGTTTCATCAAAATCTACCCCTTCAATTTGATTATATCCTTTCGCTACAAGCCTAGCTTTGTTTCTAGTGACCCTAGAGTCACTATCTAATTTGTTTTTGAAAATCCATTTGACTCCTACTACAGCATGATCATTAGGTCTATCTAGAAGAATCCAAACTTTATTTCTTTCAAATTGGTTAAGTTCTTCATTCATAGCTAGAAACCAAGATTCATCATTTAAAGCGGTGGCAACATCTTTTGGTTCTATATTTGAGACAAAACATAAATTTGAAAAACTTTCATGTAAACTAGAACGTGTACGTACCCCATTTAATGGTTCTCCAATAACAAGTTCTTGCGGATGATCTTTTGAGAACCTTAGCTCGGTTGGAGGTACATATCCTTGTTCTTCTTCTTCTTCACCATCTTTTTCATCTTCTTTCTCTACTTTTTCTTCATCATTATCATCATCATTTTTCTTCAGATTTTGTTCCATATCTTCTTCATTTTTCTCATTACCTGCAACTTTAGTATTTTCTACACAAGAAATGTTTTCATCAAATTTTACATGAATAGATTCTTCAACCACTTTAGTACGTTTATTATAAACTCTATAGGCCTTGCTAGTTGAAGAATAACCAATGAAAATTCCTTCATCACATTTTTCATCAAATTTGCCTAAGTTATTTTTTGTATTCAAAATAAAACATTTACAACCAAAAACTTTAAAGTAAGATACATTTGGTTTTCTTTGAAAATAAATTTCATAAGGAGTTAATTGTAATGTAGGACGAATCATGACACGATTAATAATATAGCATGCAGTACTGACTGCTTTGGCCCAAAAATATTTTGGCAATTTAAATTCACAAAGCATAGTACATCCTAATTCTTGAAGTGTTCTATTTTTCCTCTCCACTACACCATTTTGCTGTGGTGTGCGAGGAGCGGAAAATTCGTGTTTTATCCCAAATTCATTACAATATGAAATAAATTTTTCATTATCAAATTCTCCTCCATGATCTGATCTAATGCATTTTACTTTTAAATCAAGTTCATTTTGAATACGTGAAATTAGTTTTACAAATTCATCAAAAGCATCAGATTTTGAATTTAAAAACAATGTCCAAAAAAATCTAGAATAATCATCAATAATAACAAACATATATTTTCTACCTCCTAGACTTTGTCTAGAAATTGGACGAAACAAGTCCATATGTAATAAATGTAAAGGTCTGATAGTAGAAATAACATTTTTGCTTTTAAAAGATGATTTTGTAAACTTTCCTTTTTGGCATGGTGAACATAATGAAGAAAGCTTTCCATTCAAATTTGGCAAACCTTTTATAATTTTATTTTTAGAAAGCTTTATGCGTTTGGCATTAGAATGTCCTAGTCTCCTATGCCATAATTCAAGTTCATCATTCTTTGAAATAAAACATTTAAGTGTAGAATGAGATAAATCACGAAAAGTGATTGTATAGACATTGTTTATTCTTGGTGCAGTAAGTACGATTTCGTTTGTTTTAGAATCAATAATTTTGCAAAGGTTTGAGCAAGAGTCAAATAGAACATTTAGATTTTTATCACATAGTTGACTAATAGAAATTAAATTATGTTTCAAACCTTTAACATATAAAACATTTGAAATTTTAAATTCCTCGTTACCTACTACTCCAATGCCTTTGACTTTACCCTTGCCATTATCTCCAAATGTCACTGTTCCACCTTTCTTCATCTCCAGGCTAAAGAACTTTGATTTATCGCCCGTCATGTGTTTTGAACATCCATAGTCCAAATACCACACGTCTTCCTTGTTCCTAGCCTGCACGCACACCTAAAAAGATGATGAGAGTAAAGATCTGGTTACCCAAGTGGTCGATCCCATGGTATAGGTGGACGCCTTAGGTACCTAGATTTGTTTAACATTAACTTTTCCTTTCTTCCAACATGAGCCCGAGATGTGACCAAATCGATGACATTTGGCGCATACAATGAATGGTGAGGAACCATTTTTCAATGGTTTCTTTGGACTCTTGCTGGTGGAAACATCTTTATGTGTGGACTTAGAAAAATTTTCATTTTGAAAAACAGGTTTTCTGAACCTGGAGCTGTCGCTGGTTCCGACAGCAGCTGTCGGAAATTTCCGACAGCTTCCAGAGCTTCCAGAAACGTATCCTAGCCCAAATTTTGCTGTCCCATGGCATTGGTTGACTAAAAGCATATCCAGATATTTTTTTCCAACACCAAATTTTCCAATTGCCATGTTCAACTCATTTACTTTGGAATTTAAAATTGAATTTTCTTTTACTATCATGCCACATCTATTTGCAACATTTTTCTTATAATTCTCTATTGAGAATGAGAGGTTTTAACAACTTTTTCTAAGTCCTTTTTCTCTTTTAGAAGTTAATCAATTTTTTGATCGGACTTAGAAATAGTGTTTTCAAGTTCTTTTATCCTTGTCGAAGAGTGATCACAATCTTGACAAATTTCCTTCTCGTTCCCAATAGATTTCAAATCATTTGATAACTTTTTATTTGCTTTCAAAAGAACTTTGTTTTCACATTTTAAGAAATCGATTTCCTTTAGACTTTTATCCAAAAATTTGCAAGGTTTCATAAATTCAGAATATAAATCATCATAAGATGGAGGAGTTACCTCAGTGTCGCTTTGGATACTGCAATCGTCGTCAGATGACGCATTTTCTTTCCCCATCAAGCAGACATTTGCCTCCTCTTCCTTCTGTGTTGAGGAATCACTTTCTTCACCAGACGAAGAATCATCCCAAGTCTCTGCCTTTAACAATTTTTTCTTGTAGCTTTTATCGTGCCTCTTTGCTTTTTGCTCTTTCAGGTACTTTGGGCACTTGCTTCTGATATGACCAATCTTCTTGCAATGGTAGCACTCCGGTAGCGGACGCTCCTCTTCATTCTCCATTTTTCCTTTGCCTTTTTGGTAGGCAAAATCATTCTTTTTGAAATTTTTTTTAAATGAATTTCTCCTTTCCGGATTTCTCATAAACTTCTTAAAGTTTCTCACAAACAGTCCTTCCTCATCTTCCCCACTTTCTTCAGATTCAGTTTCAATTTCCTTTTTAGATTTCAACGCCAAGCTTTTCTTTTTGGGCTCCAAATTGTACTCTTGGCTTTGAATCTTCAACTCCACTTCATGGGTTTTTAGATTCCCAATGAGACTCTCCAATTGTAAGGTCTTAAGATCATGTGACTCAGAAATTGCAGTCACTTTAGGATTGAACTTCGGTGGAAGTGATCTTAAGATTTTCCTCACTAAATCTCCATTGGAGAAAACCTTACCCAACACCTTTGAATCGTTCACGATTTTAGTAAATCGTGTGTACATTGTATCAATTTCTTCATCCACCTCCATTTTGAATCTTTTGAATTTTGACTCCAGTTGAAATAGCTTTGAATCCTTTACCTGCGAAGTACCTTCATGAGTGATTTCTAAAAGATTCCAAATTTCATATGCAGTATCACAAGCACAAACTCTATTAAATTCAGTGCGATCTAGTGCGCAAAATAAAGCGTTCATGACTTTTGCATTGTTTTTACATCTTAATTTATCATTGTCATCCCACTTGTCTTTGGGTTTGACCATAGTTACATCTCCTACAACAATTGTTGGGGAAGAATAACTCGTCTCGACCATATTCCAAACTTCCATGTCGAGAGCTATTAGAAAACACCGCATTCGGGTTTTCCAATATTTATAGTCCGTGCCCGTAAAAAGTGGTGGCCTACTAATTCCTTGCCCCTCAACGAACGCGTGATCGTTGTGCGCCATTACTCCCGGTGGTAAAACCGTTTTGGAGTAACCTCGCTCTGATACCACGTGTTGGATCTTGAGGCGTCCTTAGAGGGGGGGGGGGGGGGGGGGGGGGTGAATAAGGGCCTTTTAAAAATATGATTTTTACTTAAGAATTTTAAAACAACTTTTACTTTTCTAAAAGTTACTTAAAAAAATTTCAAACTAATGTAATTTTTAGAATAAATTCAAACACAAATTTCTATGTTAAAGATTAAACAACCATATTTGCAATTAAAGAAAAAGTCATAACTTTATAATTATGAAAATCACATACAAATAATATGATCTTAACAATGCTTAAGATCAAGGCACAAATAAGATAATAACCCTTTTACAATTTGTGTTTACCAATCCTTCTCCCAAGGATCAGAAGGCTATCACTTGTCTCTCTCTAGACCAAGCCCAATCCTATCCTCTAGATCTTCCCAAGATCTAGACGTAGCACACAAGGCCACGATTTCCCACCAAGCCACGCAAGGACTTGGACGCTCCACACAAGGAATCGATTTTCCCCTAAGCCACGCAAGGACTTAGACATCACGCACAAGGAGACGATTTCCCTACCAATACAAAATGAAATGTATATAAATGAAAATACAATATGAAAAGAACAACTCCCTAGAAATTCAGATCTCTGAAAGGAAGGTTGAAGGCTCGAGATGATCGTTGATGAAGAAGCGCGCCCGATCTCGTCTTCAATCTCAATCCTTCTAAGCACAAATGGGAGTTGATGAGGTTCTGGAGCTCTATGGTTCGTATGCACTCAGGAAGGGACTTGAAATTATCAATACTTGGAATGCACGAACAAAAGGAGCCAATATATAGAAATTCGCTGTCGCCTGGGCGACATCGACTGTCGGAATTTCCGACAGCGCTAAACTGCCGCCGTAGTGCTGTCGTGCGTGCAGTTGCTGTAACCTCCGAGCTGTCGCCTGGGCGACATCGATGTCGGATTTCCGACAGCGCAAAACTGCCGCTCGTAGTGCTGTCGTGCGGGCAGTTGCTCTAACCTCCGAGCTGTCGCCTGGGCGACATCGATGTCGGATTTCCGACAGTGCAAAACTGCCGCTCGTCGTGTTGCTGTGGGGGAAGTGGTTGTAACTTATCTGCTGTCGCCTGGGCGACATCGGCTGTCGGAAAATTCCGATAGTGAAAATTTCATACTCTCAAATTGAGCTCCAGCAGAATTGTGAACATCTCATACCTGTTACCTGCACACCATTAATAAAAATAGAATCAAATACAAATGGGACTTTGTTATTATCAAACTGGAAGAGTGCGAAACACATGCTCCAACACTTGTACCTTTCAATTCCCTAGTGTAATTCTCTTTTATAACTTAATAAAATAGTCTCTTGTTCTTTTCATTTTATCATGTACTTCTCTACTTTTGTTTTTTCCTCCGCCTCTATGAGTAGTTAAATTTCTATTAGTACTCGACCGAGATGACCCAAGGAAAATATAATTCATGATTTAATTTAGAGCTTCTATTTCTCTTCCTTAGAACGCTTAAGATTTATCCTTGAATTTTTATTGGATTGAGATAATATTTTCGATATATAATTCTCATTCTTGTTTTCGTAATCTAATAACCGAAAGGTTTCGAAGTCGAATCGATCATTTCAAGGATAACTAGATTTGAATGCACTCCTCGAGAGAGGATGACATAAACCTCCCGGATTGGAGTCAAATCCAATAGAGGGGTTCACTACGATAAAGCGAGTGTTAGGGGTTTTAATTCTAGAGCGAAAGTTCGATTGATCAACCTAAACTCAGTTGAGCACATCCTCCACGTCCAAGTAATTTCTTTAAGAGAATTAGAAGTTTTATTTCTTGTTTTATTTTCCGAGGTGATTCAAGGTTTAATACTAGTCTTTTAAAGTCATAGTTTTAAAATTAGTTATTTCTCTTTCTTGCAACAACCAACCCCAAGTTTTATTTGATAAGATAATAGAGATTTTCCAAAGTAAGAATATTCAACTAGCCCGGATTTAATACGACCTTGGTTTTATAAACCTATACTACTTCCGATACGGTACACTTGCCATCATCGTTTGCGGTAGCAGTTTTGCTTTCATCAAAAGGCTATGGAGAGAGTTTGAAAACATTGGTATGATAATCGGTGAATCTTTAGATGATTTCACAGCACGGATCATTAATTTGACAAATCAAATTAGGGTCTTTGGTGATGAATTATCTGAAAATACCATTGCCAAGAAAATCTTAAGATGCTTGCCTACATCATTTGATCCCGTGGTTACTGCTATAGAGGAAGCTTCAGATCTATCAATGATTACATTAACACAGCTGTTGGGCTCACTGAAAACTTATGAAGATCAGAGCAAACGAAATCAACCGTCCCCACTTGATAGAGCCTTTCAAGCAAAATCTGGTTCTAACAAAAGAGTGGAAAGGCAACAAAATCCTCTTTGGAAACAAAAGAAAGGTAAAGAGAAACAAAATCAGCAATTACCTCATGGTGGTCCTCAATTTAATGCAGAAAAGGGATCAAAGGTCCAGTTTAAAGCTGCACCTTGTTTCATATGTAAAAAGGCTACACATGAATCCAAAGATTGTTACTTTAGATGTAAAAAATGTCGTATTCCAAATCATTCAGCAAGAGACTGCTGGCATAAAGTAAAAGAAGATGCAAATATAGCTTAGGGAAAACAAAACTGGAAAGAAGAAATGTTTTACTCCAGCAATGTTCCTGCCCCAACACAAAACAGTATTTGGTTGGTTGCTCATCCCATATGTCAAATAACAAGGAACTCTTTGTATCACTGGATGAGGATTATAAATCAATGATTTATCTAGGTGATGGTAAAACTCAAAACATTGCAGGTAAATGAGCAATACAAGTCCATAGCAGAGAAGGTCTAACCAAGGTAATACCTGAAGTTCATTATGTGCCTAATCTGGCACAGAACTTATTAAGTGTAGGACAACTTATTCAAAAAGGCTATTCAGTCTTATTTGAAAATAATACATGTTGCATTAAAGAAAAGTCTACAGGAAATACAATCGCCTCAGCTAATATGTCCAATAATAGAGTATTCACTCTGGACATCACTAATCTCAACAACACTGCCCTCTCTTGCTCAACACAAGGTTACAACACTATTGCAAAACTGTGGCATCATCGGCTAGGGCATATAAATTGGGAAGCTCTCCAACAAATGAATATCAAAGGATTATTAAAAGGTTTGCCAAATGTCAATTTTGACCCACAATTTTGTGAAGCATGTACTTATGCTAAAGCTCATACTCAGCCATTTCCAAAAGTTCAAATCAACAAAAGTTCTTACCCATTAGAGCTAATACATGGTGATCTATGTGGACCTTCCTCTACTGAATCTATTGGAAAGAATAGATATTATTTCCTTCTGGTTGATGATCACAGCCGTTTTATGTGGATATATTATCTGAAAGCAAAATCTGAAGCCTTTCATGTCTTCCAGCAGTCTAAAATATATGTAGAAAAGCACTTTGGGCAGAAAATTAAAGCCTTCAGAAGTGACAGAGGTGGTGAATTTCTTTCTACAAAATTTCAAACCTACTGTAATCTACATGGAATCAAAAGGGAATTGATAGCACCCTATATGCCTCAGCAAAATGGAATTGCAGAAAAGCAAAATAGAACTATAATGGAAATGGCCAGATCTATGTTACAACAAAAGAAAATACCAAAATATTTTTGGGTAGAAGCAACCAATGTTGCTGTCTATCTTCTTAACAGGACAACTACAAAAACTCTTCCAGGAACAACACTTTATGAGGTACTTTTCAACAAGAAACCATCTATTTTTCACTTAAAGGTATTTGGAGCAATTGCTTATGCATTATCTCCAACACACAAACGTGATAAATTAGATAAGAAAAGTGAAAAATATGTCTTTGTGGGTTATAGTGAAAATGCAAAGGCATATATATTATACAATCCAATTACCAGACAACTTTGTATTTCTCGAAATGTGCTCTTTAATGAAGCTGAGACCTGGCAATGGGATAGTACATCAACTTCAAGTCCTTCTCCTCAAAGACTGGTTGAATTCTTTGATGATCCCATCCAAAGTACTTTAGAGGAAATAGAACAAGAATAAATTGATGATACTCAACAAAAGGAAATACAAGAT
Source organism: Dactylorhiza incarnata (assembly GCA_033032865.1). NCBI lineage: Eukaryota > Viridiplantae > Streptophyta > Magnoliopsida > Asparagales > Orchidaceae > Dactylorhiza > Dactylorhiza incarnata. The sequence goes on from JAWHQI010000011.1 coordinate 9,903,558, forward strand.
AAACCAAATGTAGCAGCACTTATGAAGACTCATCTACACCTCCAAGAAAAATAAGAAGGTTAGATGATATCTATCAAGAAACGTATTTTGCTTTATTTAGTACAATCCCCACTTCTTATGAAGAGGCGAGTAAGGACAACAATTGGAATGCTGCTATGGAACAGGAAATGCAGATGATTCTCAAAAACAAAACATGGGATTTGGTAACAAGACCTCAAAATAAAACTATTTTGGGTCTCAAATGGTTATTTTGAATTAAATATAAAGTGGATGGCAGTATTGACAAGCATAAAGCAAGATTAGTGGCAAAAGGTTATGCTCAACGTTATGGATAGGATTATGAAGAAACTTTTTCACCTGTGGTACGTATGGATTCCATCCGACTAATGCTTGCTATTGCAGCAAATGTCAGCTATCCTGTACATCATATGGATGTAAAGTCTACTTTCTTGAATGGTTGTATCTCTGAAGAAATTTATACAGAATAACCAGATGGATATATACAGAAAGGAGAAGAAAAGAACTTTTGGGTTCTTTGGTATAAGAAAAACATGGTGGATTAAAATAAAGATTTCACAATGATTAGAAGGCTAGCACTCAATTTTGATCAATCACCTCAGAATGAAAATAAAATAGAAGAAATAAGAATTCTAATTCTCTTAAGAAAATTGCTTAGACCGTGGAGGTTCCCGAATTTTAAACGCACCTCTGTCGAGGATACATTAAACTGAGTTTAGGTTGATCAACCGAACTTTTGTTCTAGAATCGAAACCCCTAAAACTCTCTTTATCGTGGTGAACCCCTCTATTGGATTTGACTCCAATCCAGGAGATTTATGTCATCCTCTCTCGAGGGTTGCATGCAACTCTCTTTATCCTTGAGTGATCGATTTGAATTGTGAGCCTTTTGGCTACTAGATTACGAAACCAAGAATGAGAATTATATATCAAAAATAAAATCCCAATTCAATAAAATTAAGGATAAATCTTAAGCAATCTAAAGAAGAGAAAGAGAATATCTAAATTTAGCCATGACTTATATCATTCCTTGGATCATTTCAATCAAGTACTAAAAAGAATTTAGCTACCCATTGGGATTACAGAATTAACAAAAGTAGGAGAAGACATGATAAAATAAGAGAGGATTAAGGAGAAGAAATGACAATTTTTATTACTTCTAGCAAAAGAAAACTACAAGCTATTGAATTGAAAGCTACAATTGCAAGAAAACGGAGAATTACAAGAATGCTTAGAACAGTAAAACAATACAAGAAATTGTTGGGAATATTGCCCTCAATATTACCTTGATTTGAAGAGGCATCACTCTCAATGCTAAGGACATATTGTATTTGATAAAGCTATACTTGTGTAGAATATACAGGTACAGGTGACTCAAAAGGAAGGGCAAAACATGCCCTTAGATGAGGAGAAATCATCTCCTAGGAGATAAAGTTTTGTCTCAGCAGAACCACTGAGACGAAGGGTCAAAACCGCTGAGACGAGCCCACTGTCTCAGCGGAACCGCTGAGACCACAACAGGATCCGCTGAGAAAGCTTATACGCAAGCTGAGCTGTAGATAGTCAAGAATCCACTGAGACGAGATCGCTGTCTCAGCGGATCTGATGAGACGGAAAGGAGCAGTGTGCAGATTAGAAAGAATGGCGTGTTCGTCGAACGCAGAGTGCCGTTCGTCAAACGCAGGACTCAGTTCGTCGACCGCTAAGACGAGACCAGATAAGGAGCCGCTAAGAAGGCACAAAGGGCGTGTTCGTCGAACGCAGAGTGCCATTCGTCGAACGCACGACTCAGTTCGTCGACCGCTGAGATGAGACAAGAGAAGGAGCCGCTGAGAAGGCACAAAGGGCGTGTTCGTTGAACGCAGAGTGCCGTTCGTCGAACGCAGAGTGCCGTTCGTCGAACGCAGAGTGCCGTTCGTCGAATGCAGAACACAGTTTGTCGGCCGCTGAGACGAACTAGAAGAAACAGCTGAGAGTTGGCAAGATCGTCGAACTCAAAAGGTAGTTCGTCGAACGCAGATAGAAAGGAAGAATTAGCTGAGACTTGGGCAAGATCGTCTAACGAAGAGTGCAGATTGTCGAACGCAGAGACAAGGTAGATCGTTGAATGCAGAACACAATTCATCGAACGCAGAGACAAGGCAGTTCGTCGAACGCAGAGTTTGGCAAGATCGTCGAACGCAGAGTTTGGCAAGTTCGTCGAACGCAGAGTTGGGCAAGATCATCGACCACAGAGTTTGGCAAGTTCGTCGAACACAGTACAACGTGTTTGTCGAACGCAAATTGCGTGTTCTGCCCGTGGCGCAAGTTGCAGAAAAACTGTGTGGGGTCCACCAGTTTCTCCCATACTTCTCAGAAGGACAGCTGAGAGCCGTTGAAGATTAGATATGTATAAAAGGAAGAGGCAGGGCACATTTGAACTATCTCTCTGTCGCGTGCATAAAGAAATCAACTGTTTGATTGATGGCTGAAGCTCTTGTCTTCTCTCCTGCTGCTCACTGAACAAGCAAGAAGAAGAAGAGAGAATTAGTTAGCTCCTTTGCAAGAAGGAGCAGGGAGATCTTCCAACCTTCATCTGAAGAAGAAGATCAAGTAGTGGCTAACATCAACATCACCAGCTACAGGAAGCACAAGCTGTGCAGGAACTACAGAGGACTTGCTGTCATCTGTAGTAAGTTTAATACTCACTTTTCTGTAGGGCATTTTGCCTGAGTTGTAAGACCTTTTGGTCTGAGATTGTAGGAACCTGAGTGTTCTGAGTTGTAGGGCTGAAGGCGCGAGTGTAGGATCTGTTGATCTGAGTTGTAGGGCTTTTTAGCCTGAGCTGTAGGAGGAGGAATCCTCTGAGTTGTAGGACCTGCAGGGGTCTGAGCTATAGGATCAGGAGCTGATCTGAGTTGTAGGGCTATTTAGCCTGAGTTGTAGGACCTACTGAGGTCTGAGTTGTAGGATCAGGAGCTGATCTGAGTTGTAGGGCTGCTTAGCTTGAGGTAGGGTTGGGAAAACCTTAGAGATCCTGGGGGATCTGAATTGTAAGCTCTTGGAGCTGAGTTGGAGGAGTTGGCCCTGTCTAACACACTGTTAGAAGGGTGAAGGGGTAAGTGGACTACCCATAGACGCATTGTCTTTGGGGAACCACTATAAATACTTGTGTGCTTTCCGTGTTTGTTGATTTGATTAAACTAAACTAGAAATAAAGTAGGGTACTTAGAGGAAAATTTAAAGAAAGCTATTCACCCCCCTCTAGGTGATTTTGACTACAAATCTTATAAACTAACAAGTGGTATCAGAGCCAGGTTGGTCAAGAAGAACTTAACAGTCTGACCAGATCCCAAAAGGTTTAGTCAAGTCAAATCCCCAATGGCCTCCTCTGGATTGCAGAAGGAAATGAGATCCATGAAGTTGCCCATATGCAACAAAGAGAATTTTGGCATATGGAAGCAAAGGATCAGGTTGTTTATGGAAGCATCTGATCCAAGGATCTTCATTACAGTTGAAGAAGGACCTTTTACCTTTCACACTGCATCCACTATAGATCCAAAAAGAAGAGTGGCCAAACTATTGAAAGATTTGACCAAGGATGAACTTGAGTTGTTCACCATGGACAAAAGGGCCCAGAACATCATAGTCAATGCTATTGATGATTCCACCTTTCAAAACTTGGTACACTGCATTTCTGCCAAGGAAATGTGGGATACTTTGATAGTATATATGGAAGGGACAGCTGAAGTTAGGGATGACAGGAAGTCACTCCTTAATCAAGAGTATGAAGCCTTCAGGCAGCAGACCCAGGAAAGCATATCCATGTGCTATGAGAGGTTCTTCAGAATAGTTAATGAGCTGAGAACCTATGAGAGGGCATTCACCAACTATGAGCTGAATGATAAGTTCCTTAGATCTCTCACAAGAGACTGGGACACAAAGATTTGTGCCATCAGGGAAGTGGCCAAGCTAGGTGAGACCCCAACTCACACACTATTTGGGAAGCCACTCTCCTATGAGATGCAGCTGTCTGCAAGGAAGGAAGAGGACACCTCTTCAAGGGATCATGCAAGGGAGAAATCTGTTGCTCTCAAAGCTGACAGCTCCAAGAAAAGCAAAAGCAGGATGGTGTCTCCTCCTAGGAGAAGTGCTGAACCTGAAGTTAGCACCTCAGGATGATCTTCCTCTGATGAGGAGTTTGCTGCCTTCACAAGGCAGTTCAAGAAGATGATGAAGAGGAAGCAGTGGAAGAACATGCCCTCCTCATCATCACACAACAAAAAGGATAACAGTAAATCAGAAAGACATCACCCAAAGGGTGACAGTATGGCTCTAAACTTAGTAAACATTCTTCTAACAATATAATCTATTATAGCTATAGCAAGCCTGGACATGTCATAGCTGTCTGTCCAGTTAAAAGAAAGGATAGTGGTGAAAAGAAGCATCTTCACCACACGGATAGGAAGGGAGAAAAATCCCTTCTAGCAAAGAAAGAAAGGAGCTGGAGTGAATCTGATCCTTCAACATCAGATTCAGAGAATGAAGAAGAAGCCTACATTGGGCTATTTGGACCAGAAGAAGATGAAGATTATCTAGCTGTTATAGTTGGAATCAGGGCCCCTCTTTCACACTCAGATAGTGATGAAGAGGAGGATGAAGAAGCCATTGTTCAGCTAGGCCTTCACTGATGAGGAAGGGAGTCAGAATGCTTCTGACAATGTTCAGGTACTATCTCATTCCACTTATATTTCTGATTATGAGACTAGACCAGAATCTGTTGCACCTTCATCAATTGATGGAAGGGGCATGGAAGATGAGGAAGAACTCAATCAATTGATTGACAAATATGGTGTTCTTTTGGAGGCTCTGAAGAAGAGCAAGAAGCTTGCCAAGAGGCAAGCCCAGGAAATTGTTTCCCTCAAAATGACTAAGGATGTCAATAATGAACCTACCACCCTTGTGGCTCAGATGAGTAGACAAATTAGCCACTTACAGGGGTTAACTGTTGTGCAATTAAGCACTATTTTCTTGAAGAACAAGGTCATCAAAGACCTTGAAGAAAAGCTTGAGAAGGAAAAGAGCCTGGTGGCTCAATTCTCCAAGCCCAAATCTATGCTTACTATTATTGACACCTTCTCCTATTAAACTAATAGGAGAGGACTAGGATTCAATAAAATGGAAGTAGGAGAAGGGAGTGGAGAGAAGAGCAAGGGGAAGGCTAAGCCACAACCCACCTTTCAAAAGGTGTTACTTCCTTCTAATAGGTATGACCATGAAATCATTTATGGTCACTGGAATAATGAGAGTTGCTATAGGAAGGAAAATGCTCCTTACCATTGTGGAAGAAAGGGAATGGGATTGAGTGCAATGAAGGCTCCCCATGAGGAAATTCAAATGACCCAACCTGGACCATTTGTATTTAGTACTTCAGCCAAGACAATGACTACTGTAAAATCAGTAAACATGTCTGATTGCTCAGTGTCAGATGCCATCAAATCTTGTATGGCTGCCAAGTCATTGCAAGCTGATGCCATCAGGACAAAGAGCATCAAGACAGCACACATAATGACATTCAGTCAAATCATTGCTGAGAGGAACAGGAAGAATCTGTTGTATCTATTCCTGAACATGGGGACTGTGCTGCACAATCCTCAAGAAGTGTTCAGAAGAGAAGATACAACATTCATGAATGTTGGTGCTGTGGTAAGGTAGGACACTTTGCCATAGACTGTTGGCACAACCCTTTTGTGCCATGTGCAAAGATGAACCTTCCTGCAAAGGGTGCAGCTAGAGTAAGGTCATTTCATTATGCTAACCAGAACCTAGGACCCAAGTCATCTTGGGCTCCTAAGGGACATTAAACTCTATTTTGTAGGATAGTTCAAGTACCATCCCCATCATCATTTGGTACTTGAATAGTGAGTGCCAATGGCACATGACAGATAGGAGGTTGACATTATGAAGTCAACAACAAGTAGAGGAATAAATCCTCAAGGTTTACCTAGATAGGATACTCCACATATGGATGCCCTGATTGAGGGGGAGCATAGCTCTCACTTTGGAGATGGTGGTGGGGGTGCTAGTGAGGGGGAGCACAGCCCAAATGTTGAAGAACTGCAAAGACCAGAACCTGGAATGGAGAAGGACAATAATGCGGTTGAAGAAGTGGTGGAGAAAGAGGCGGCCACGGGTGTTGTGCACAACCATTGTGAATTCAACATCAATTGAGGACTACCTCCTCAAGGTAAGTATCTCCACTCCTTTGATTTTAAAGAAAGCTGGTCAGCTTAATCAGAAAAATCTGGTTCAGGTGTGCTTTTGGTCTCCATTAAATCATTAGATTAATAGATATGCTCACATTGAGGGGGAGCTAGAATGGGTAGTTCAAATTGAATAAGATCAGCTATTACAAAAATATAGCTCTCTAATTGAGGGGGAGCATATTCCCTGCTCTGGTTGAGGGAGAGATGGCAAATGCTAAGAGTATATAGGTTACCCTATAAGTTGATCCAAAGGGATCTATAGATATTACCTCCCAATCCATAGAAGGTTAAATAGTTGAATAAACCAGAAAGGGGGGAGATAGGGCCAATGCTTAGGTTAGGCCAATGCTAGATAGGGCCAATGATTAGGGTGTTAGGGCCCATGCTAGATAGGGCAAATGTCTAGGATGTTAGGGCCCATGCTATATAGATCATTTTTGTGATATGCTCTTGTTGGTCATGTACCTTAGCATTGGGAATGTTCTGCCTTCTTCAAATAGGGGGAGATTGTTGGGAATATTGCCCTCTATATTACCTTGATTTAAAGAGACATCAATGCTAAGGACATATTGTATTTGATAAAGCTATACTTGTGTAGAATATATAGGTACAGGTGACTCAAAAGGAAGGGACAAACATGCCCTTAGATAAGGAGAAATCATCTCCTAGGAGATGAAGTTTTGTCTCAGCAGAACCGCTGAGACGAAGGGTCAAAATCGCTGTGACGAGCCCACTGGCTTAGGCGAACCGCTGAGACCACAACAGGAGCCGCTGAGAAAGCTTATACGCAAGCTGAGCTGCAGATATTCAAGAATCCGCTGAGACGAGATCGCTGTCTCAGCGGATCCGCTGAGACGGGAAAGGAGCAGCGTGCAGATTGGAAAGAATGGCGTGTTCGTCGAACGCAGAGTGCCGTTCATCGAATGCAGGACTCAGTTCGTCGACCGCTGAGACGAGACCAGAGAAGGAGCCGCTAAGAAGGCACAAAGGGCATGTTCGTTGAACGCAAATTGTTGTTCATCGAACGCAGGACTCAGTTCGTCGACCGCTGAGACGAGACCAGAGAAGGAGCCGTTGAGAAGGCACAAAGGGCGTGTTCGTCGAACGCAGAGTGCCGTTCATTGAACGCAGAACACAGTTTGTTGACCGCTGAGACGAACTAGAAGAAACAGCTGAGAGTTGGCAAGATCATCGAACTCAGAAGGTAGTTCATCGAACGCAGACAGAAAGGAAGAATCAGCTGAGACTTGGGCAAGATCGTCTAACGAAGAGTGCAGATCGTCGAACGCAGAGACAAGGCAGATCGTCGAACGCAAAACACAGTTCATCGAACGCAAAGACAAGGCAGTTCGTTGAACGCAGAGTTTGGCAAGATCGTCGAATGCAGAGTTTGGCAAGTTTGTCGAACGCAGAGTTTGGCAAGATCGTCGATCGTAGAGTTTGGCAAGTTCGTCGAACACAGTACAACGTGTTCGTCGAACGCAGATTGTGTGTTCTGCCCGTGGCGCAAGTTATAGAAAAACTGTGTGGGGGTCCACCAGTTTCTCCCATACTTCTCAGAAGGACAGCTGAGAGCCGTTGAAGATTAGAGATGTATAAAAGGAAGAGTTAAGGCACATTTGAACTATCTCTCCGTCGCGTGCAAAAAGAAATCAACTATTTCATTGACGGCTGAAGCTCTTGTCTTCTCTCCTGCTGCTCACTGAACAAGCAAGAAGAAGAAGAGAGAAAAAGTTAGCTCCTTTGCAAGAAGAAGCAGGGAGATCTTTCAACCTTCATCTGAAGAAGAAGATCAAGTAGTGTCTGACATCAACATCACCAGCTACAGGAAGCACAAGCTGTGTAGGAACTACATGGGACTTGCTGTCATCTGTAGTAAGTTTAATACTCACTTTTCTGTAGGGAATTTTGCCTGAGTTGTAAGACCTTTTGGTCTGAGATTGTAGGAACCTGAGGGTTCTGAGTTGTAGGGCTGATGGCCTGAGTGTAGGATCTGTTGATCTGAGTTGTAGGGCTTTTTAGCCTGAGCTGTAGGAGGAGGAATCCTCTGAGTTGTAGGACCTGCAGGGGCCTGAGCTGTAGGATCAGGAGCTGATCTGAGTTGTAGGGCTGTTTAGCCTGAGTTGTAGGACCTGCTAAGGTCTGAGATGTAGGATCAAGAGCTGATCTGAGTTGTAGGGCTGCTTTGCCTGAGGTAGGGTTGGGAAAACCTGAGAGATCCTGAGGGATCTGAGTTGTAAGCTCTTGGAGCTGAGTTGGAGGAGTTGGCCCTGTCTAACGCACTGTTAGAAGGGTGAAGGGGGTTACTGGACTACCGATAGACACATTGTCTTTGGGGAACCACTATAAATACTTGTGTGCTTTCTGTGTTTGTTGATTTGCTTAAACTAAACTAGAAATAAACTAGGGTACTTAGAGGAAAATTTAAAGAAACCTATTCACCCCCCTCTAGGTGATTTTGACTACAAACCTTATAAACTAACAGAAATGAAGAAAAGAGCTCCAAAAAATTCGTCATTGAAGTTCAGGAGATGCTGCCTTTAAATTGGCGAATAGTTAAGGTTACACGCCCTCGGTCACGCCCGTGACCTAGGGCGTGTAAGGGGCGTGTTCAAAGCAGCTGTGGGAGAGATGCCTTTTGGATTCATTGCAGGCATTATGTGCGCATCACGCCCTAGGCCATGCCCTAGGTCACGCCTGAGACCTAAGGAGTGTAATCTTTAAAATGTAGCTGGCAAAAAATCTTGGCGGGTTCGGGCATCATTATGGTGGTAAGTAGTTACACGTCCGTGACATTGGAAGTACATAGGAATTACTTGAGTGTCACAGGCATGTACTTGGCGAAATGCATGTCATGGTCGTGGATCACGTGCTACTGAGCTAGAATCGTGGCTTATGTTGACAAGCCCTTGGTCACGCCCGTGAACTAGGGCGTGTACTTGGCAAATCTTCTCAGAATGTGCCCAGGATGGCGGCAGCAGGTCTGGAACACATCTTGGACTATCATGCCCTTGTTCACGCCCGTGACCTTGGGCATGTACTTACAATTTTTGATCAAAGTGTCCTGAATAACCTGAAAACATAAAATAAGATTAATTTAGTTCATAGAAATGAAAATAAATAGTTTAAATGGGATAATTCATATAAATTAAATAAATTTTGATTAAAATTTATCAAAATTCTTATAAAATATGAGTATATAAACTACTCATTAAACACTCACATACTTAAGCTTTTGTTATTCCAGAGCAAAAGAAAGAGAGATATTTTACAAGACATCAGTAATATTTCTAACTAACTAAAATTTTATTAAACCAAGAGTAAGTTAGAAACAAATTCTAGGAATTCAAGAATTAAGTTATAAGTTATGAAATTAATTTAAAAATAGAAACATGCTTAGCTAAAGACTTCTCAAGATGATTATTTAGCAAACGAAATTATAGAAATTTTTATACAAAATTAGATTGACATTATAGAAACTCTAACAGAAAAGTCGCTTAAGGAGAAGACACTTATTAAAATATTGCTCTCTTAATAATTTTACTTAGGACTAGAACCAATAAAATTGGCTAAGGATGGGTTTTATCAAAATGGCAAAATGAAGAGTTCTTGAATTGGAGGTGGTGAAACCTCACTCATAATTTTATATTTGTATATATTTAGGAAAATGATGAATTTTATCCTCTCATTTTTCATGTTATATAATCTTATAAAAGTTTCTCTTCAAATAAACCAAAAATGTATATGTTTAGAAGTAAAGACTTTTATACTCTTACCTCATAACATATAGTCTTTTAAATGATTTTGGGTGCATATGTTTATGGGATAATGAATTTTATCCTCTTATTCCCATGACATATGATCTTTTATTACTTTTTTTATTTGCCAACAAAGGGTGGGGGATGAAGGAATTCTAGTTTTTAAATTAAATTATTTTGAGAGAAATTTTTTAGTGAAATGAAATTTCTTAAGATCTGAAAGTTAATAGAAAATATAATAAAAATCTAAGGACGTTTAGCCAATTTACCACAAAATGAAGCAATTTAAAATTAAAAAGAGAAGTAGTGCTAAATAAATTCCCTAATTTTATTAAAAACATAATATGTTTCGTAAAAATAAATTACTTCCAATTTAAGTCTAACAAGTTTTGATAAAACAAAATATTAGCTAAATTAAAAAATGTAACAATGCATATAATCAATCCTCAACTAGATTTCTAGAAAATAATAAAAGTAACAAGTAAGGATTATTTATTTATTTATATATAATTTTTTTTAATTAATTCTTGGACTTCCTGAGGTATTCCGTATGAAGGACTCTCACTAATACGAGGAGATATGATGGGGTGATATCCCAAACCTCCCTTTTCAAGAAATTAGATTTTTATTAAAATATAAAATATCTTTTTTCCAAACAAAAATACTTTGAAAGCTACGCTACACCCCAATACTTAAAATTAAACATTGTCCTCAATATTTAAAACTAAGTATGTAGTACCAACAAGACTAACATTTTTTTCAATTTTAAAGGAAAATAAAGTAGGCTAATTGATGATGAAATTAAAAAAATTAAAATATGAGAGATAAGTGGTGATTTTTCTTAAAAATTTGGGAATTTAAGCGTTCTGATTTTTTTGGATGCTGGGTCGTCGGGGTGATATAATTTTAACCGATGCACATTAACCTTAAATGAGCCTTGTTCCGGGTGCTCTATTAACACGGTCCCATATGGCCAAACATCTTTTACGACAATGGGTCGGACCCTCCAGATTTTAATTTGCCTGAAAAAAGTTTTAATCTAGAATTATAAAGAAGGACTGAATCTCCCGGTGAAAAAGATTTTGGAAATTTAATTTTTTTTAACATGATAAAGCTTTGTGCGCTCCTTATAAAATTTATTATTTTCATAGGCATTTTCACGGCATTCATCTAATTCATTTAATTGAATTTTCTTTGCTCGGAGGCTAAGTTTAAATCCAAATTTAAAAATTTGAGCGCACAAAAAGCGCAATGTTCTAATTTCACCGGTAAATGCCACACATTTCCATAGACTAATAGGTACGGTGTAGATCTGATAGCGGTTTTGTACGCTGTCCAATAGGCATATAGTTCTTCGTCTAGTTTTAGCGACCAATCATTCCTATTAATGGACACAATATTTTCTAAAATTCTTTTTAATTCACGATTCACTACCTCCACTTGGCAATTTGCTTGTGGGTGGTAGGCGGTAGAAAGCTTGTGTGTAACTCCATACTTTGCTTAAATTTTAGCTAGTTGGTTGTTATAGAAATGTGTGCCCCTAATCATGTAAATTATTTTTTTTTTAAAATTTACGACGACTTGCGTTATTGGTGGGAAGAGCTTGTGCTTCCATCCACCTCGACACATAATTGAACGCAACAAGAATATATTTATTATTACACGATGAAGGTAAAGGACTATGAAACCAATTCCTAATAAATCAAAAATTTCGCATTCTAAGAATATATTTTGGGCATTTCATCCCGGTTAGAAATATTTCCTGACCTTTGGCAGCTATCGCATTTACTCACAAAAATGTGAGCGTCTTTGAATAAGGTGGGACAATAGAAGCCCACCTCTAGCACCTTCCTTGCAGTCTAGTTTGCTTGGTAGTGTCTACCGGTTGGTCCTTCGTTGCAGTGCCGCAAAATTTTCATACCTTCCTCGCCCGAAATACACCTTCTTACCGCTTGGTCCGCGCAAACACGAAATAAAAAGGGGTCTTCCAAAAAGTAAATTTTCCAGTCTGAGAAGAATTTCTTCTTTTGTTGACTTGAATATCTTTGGGAGGACCCAAGCCACTAAATAATTGGCAAGATCCGCGTACCAAGGGGTGGAAGAAGTCATTACCTTTTCGATAGCGAAGAGGCGCTCTTCATGGTATTTATCATCAATTTTGGCCTCCATTAGTTCTCTGATGAGTCCATAATTTACACTATTTTATGGACTCATCCGGGCTAGTTTTCATTCTTGTGCACACCTTATTCAAGCTAATATCGATTGTATTTCACTTGTATTCACTTCCACGCTATGTGCACTATTTTGGCCCATTTTGGGGTGCATTTGCGCTTCATGTCGTTGGGGGTAAGCACATGGTGCTCCCCAACCCTCTTTGGTGTATTTATATTGAGCTGGAGGAGTTTTCCCAGCTGCATGTTTGCTGTAGGCTTTATTGCGCAGGTGGATAGATCGTCCGCTTTGCCCTGTTTTCATGTCTGCATATATCGCACGGTCGTGCGTTTCATTGACACATGATTTCTTCGATCGTGCGAGTTCATCTACATCTTTGTTTGATGTTTTATCGCTGATCGTGCGAATTAAACACGCACAGGCTGTTTCCCGTGCGTGAAGGAATCACACGATCACATGCTAAGTCTGGTTTTCAAGCCTTCTGGAATTGTTGTGCATTTTTATGCACGGTTAGCTTCGACCGTGCGTGAGTAAAATGCACGGGCTTTGCTGCTTCATCTTCCAGGGCTTTGTTTTTCATTAATAATGCACGGTCTACGCACGGTCGTGCGTTTATCTGTGCATGACTTAATTTCTAACATTTTTGTATAAAAGCCAGGAAATCTGCTAGCTTGGGAGACACTTCAGAGGATAGACCAAGCCAGCCACTTTCATTCCAGCTCCGCCATTTCCGTCACCCCATCCATATACCCCATTTGGGAAGTGTTCTCTGGTGATTCTAAGCCCCATCCGCCTTCCCGACCATCTACAACGAGCATCACGGGTTGGCATACTCCATTTAGTGAAGAAGAAGGAACCTACACTAGGGAAAAAGATGGAGATGGTCAGAGGTAATGACAACCTCTAGATCCCGGAAGCAACCACGAACTGAACTTGGAGGCGGCTTGACAACCCACCATTCCGGCCACGACCCATGGCGAGACTTTTCTTGTTGTGGTTCACTCTACCCTTTGTCTACTTATGTGTTGTGCTCGTAAATACCTGTAATGAACCTAGAATGCTCTTTGTTTGTCTATGAATGAAAGCATGCCTAGCTATTTTCTCTACTTTGATGCTATGTTGTGATGCGCCTCTCCTCCATTTCACATCTACCCATATACGCACTAACTGAGCCACTCTAGCAAAAGCTAGAGGTGAGACGTCGAAGAGGTGTTTGTGACCCTCATTCTCGTAATAGGGATCACTCCCTCCGTCTGCCTTCTATCCATTCCATTTACCAAAGTACGACATTGCGTCCTTCACTTCATCTCGCCAAGCGAAGCGGTGCTCTCGGCCTGCATTTTCCTTTTATTGTTGTTAAATTAGGAAACCTAAATCAAACCCTCCTTTTTATTATTAACATAGAAATTTTTATAATCAATTTCCCTGACGAGAAATCATACACCCCAACTTGCAATCCTCTGAGAATGATATTCGGGGAGTCTCTCCCAACTTTTATTATTTGTACGACCGGCGCACTTGCCGTAAGCGTGTCAAGTTTTTGGCGCCGTTGCCGGGGACTGCAAGCATTTTATGAGTTTTTCTTACAGGAAGCTGCAAGGCCCTGGTGAGCTAGTAGAGTACGACCCAGAGATAGAGAGGACGCTGTGCACGCGTTTCCGTGCTGCTGCTATAGATCTTAATATCAACAGAAATGAAGTTAACCCCGGAGGAGAGAATGCGCCAGCTGCTGGTCATGTGGCTGATGAGAATGAGGTGGACCGGCCAAGGCCCAGAACAATGCGAGACTACACCACTCCCACTGTGGGGAGTGTGTATCCTGCGTTTGGCCCAACCATCTCGAACAACCAGTTCAAGATTAGGCCGGCAATCCTGAACATCATCCGCAACAATGCCAGTTCTCTGGGATAGCAATGAAGATCCCCATCTAGCTGGCAGGGCCGAGAACCGCTCGGTGGCCGGATGTTCTCAAGTTACTTACCCCGATGCTGGCCCGCTGACCAGGCTCCCACCTAGCTGGCAGGGCCGTGAACCGCTTGGTGGCAGGAAGGAAACTACTTAGCCCCGATGCTGGCCCACTGACCAGGCTCCCACCTAGCTGGCAGGGCCGGGAACTGCTCGGTGGCAGGAAGGAAACTACATAGCCCCGATGTTGGCCCGCTGACCAGGCTCCCACCTAGCTGGCAGGGCTGGGAACCGCTTGGCGGCAGGAAGGTCTCAAGGTACTTAGCCCCAATGATGGCCCGCTGACCAGGCTCCCACCTAGATAGCAGGGCCGAGAACCGCTCGGTGGCAGGAAGAAAAGTACTTAGCCCCGATACTAGCCCGCTGACCAGGCTCCCACCTAGCTGGCAGGGCCAGGAACCACTCGGTGGCCAGAAGTTCTCAATTTACTTAGCCCCAATGCTAGCCTACCGAAAAGGCTCCCACCTAGCTAGCAGGGCCGGGAACCGCTCAGTGGCAGGAAGGAAAGTACTTAGCCCCGATGCTGGCCCGCTGACCAGGCTCCCACCTAGCTGGCAGGGCTGGGAACCGCTCAGTGGAAGGAAGGCTTCAAGGTACTTAGCCCCGATGCTGGCCCGCTGACCAAGCTCCCACCTAGCTGGCAGGGACGGGAACCTCTCAGTGGCAGGATGAAAAGTACTTAGCCCTGATGCTGGCCCGATGACCAGGATCCCACCTAGCTGGCAGGGCCGGGAACCGCTCGGTAACCGGATGTTCTCAAGTTACTTACCCCGATGCTGGCCTGCTGACCAGGCTCCCACCTAGCTGGAAGGCCCGGGAACCACTCGGTGGCAGGAAGGAAAGTACTTAGCCCCGATGCTGGCCCGCTGACCAGGCTCCCACCTAGCTGGCAGGGCCGAGAACCGCTTGGTGGTAGGAAGGAAACTACTTAGCCCCAATGCTGGCCCGCTGACCAGGCTCCCACCTAGCTGGTAGGGCCGGGAACCGCTTGGCGGGAGGAAGGTCTCAAGGTACTTAGCCCCGATGCTGGCCCGCTGACCAGTCTCCCACCTAGCTGGCAGGGCCGGCACCCGCTCGGTGGCGGGAAGAAAAGTACTTAGCCCCGATACTGGCCTGTTGACCAGGCTCCCACCTAGCTGGCAGGGTCGGGAACCGCTCGGTGGCGGGAAGTTCTCAAGTTCCCCCCGATGCTGGCCTGCTGACCAAGCTCCCACCAAGCTGGCAGGGCTGGGAACCGCTTGGTGGCTGGAAGTTCTCAAGTTACATAGCCCCGATGCTGGCCCGCTGTCCAGGCTCCCACCTAGCTGACAAGGCCGGGAACCATTCGGTCACAGGAAGTTCTCAAGTTACTTAGCCCCTATGTTGGCCCGCTGACTAGGCTCCCACCTAGCTGGCAGGGCCGGGAACCACTCGGTGGCAGGAAGGTCTCAAGGTACTTAGCCCCGATGCTGGCCCGCTGACCAGGCTCCCACTAAGCTGGCAGGCCCGGGAACCGCTCGGTGGCAGGAAGAAAAGTACTTAGCCCCGATGATGGCCTGCTAACCAGGTTCCCACCTAGCTGGCAGGGCCGGGAACCGCTCGGTGGCCGGAAGTTCTCAAGTTACTTAGCCCCGATGCTGGCCCGCTGACAAGGCTCCCAATAAGCTGGCAAGGCCGGGAATCGCTCGGTGGCAGGAAGGTCTCAAGGTACTTAGCCCGATGCTGGACCACTGACCAGGCTCCCACCTAGCTGTCAGGGCCGGGAACCACTTAGTGGCAGGAAGAAAAGTACTTAGCCCCAATGCTGGCCCGCTAACCAGTCTCCCACCTAGCTGGCAGGGCCGGGAACCGCTCGATGGTCAGAAGTTCTCAAGTTACTTAGCCCCGATGCTGGCCCGCTAACCAGGCTCCCACCTAGCTGGCAGGGTCGGGAACCGCTCGGTGGCAGGAAGGAAAGTACTTAGCCCCGATGCTGGCCCGCTGACCAGGCTCCCACCTAGCTGGCAGGGCCGGGAACTGCTCAGTGGCAGGAAGGAAAGTACTTAGCCCCAATGCTGTCCTGCTGCCCAGGCTCCCCACCTAGCTGACAGGGCCGGGAACCGCTCGGCGGTAGGAAGGTCTCAAGGTACTTAGCCCCGATGCTGGCCCGCTGACCAGACTCCCACCTAGCTAGCAGGGCCGGGAACCGCTCGATGGCAGGAAGAAAAGTACTTAACCCCGATGCTGGCCCGCTGACCAGGCTCCCACCTAGCTGGCAGGGCCAGGAACCACTCGGTGGCCGGAAGTTCTCAAGTTACTTAGCCCCGATGCTAGCCCGCTGACCAGGCTCTCACCTTTCTAGCAGGGCTGGGAACCGCTCGGTGGTATGAAGGTATCAAGGCACTTAGCCCCGATGCTGGACCGCTGACCAGGCTCTCACCTAGCTGACAGGGCTGGGAACCGCTCGGTGGCAGGAAGAAAAGTACTTAGCCCCGATGCTGGGCCACTGACCAGGCTCCCACCTAGGTAGCAGGGCCGGGAACCGCTCGGTGTCCAGAAGTTCTCAAGATACTTAACCCCGAAGCTGGCCCGCTGACCAGGCTCCCAACAAGCTGGCAGGGACGTGCCGGAAGTTGTCAAGTTACTTATATGTTGGAACCTTAGTTTTGATTTGAGTTAGGATCCACCTTAAGTGTCTAAGTTTATATCATAATATATCTTATAACTTAGATTAAATATCATTAAGAAAGAAAGCTGAAATATACATATATTTAATAAGGCAGAAAATAAGAAGAGAAATTAAATTTACATATAGTTCACTACGTTCAACGAACGTTGAACGCCGCTCAGCTTTCGTCGAACGACGCTCTGCGAATGTCGAACAGCGCTCGACGAACAGATTATATTATAGCAGCGCTCGACAAAATATCAAGGAAGCAGAGGTCGACAAATTCCTCAGAACAACGGTCGACTAATTCCAACCAGAATAGCGGTCGACGAATTCTCAGATCAGCAGTCGACGAAAAGAGGAGATCGACGAACCTTCAGTGAGGCGCTCGACAAATATTCAGCAGAAGTTTAGAACAGTAAATTTAATGATCCGGTCAACGAATCAAATGATGCGCTCGACGAACGTGGACCTTTGCTCGACGAATTTCTGCAGCATTATTTTTATATCATTAAATATTACTTATATGCTGTCAGATTTTATCTAAGCAATATTTTATTTATCCTATTTATATATTGCTATATATATTGCTATATATATTGCTGATTTAACCTTACAACGTGCAAGCATTAATTAATATAGCCGTCAGCAGAAGCATTAATTACTGTAGCCATTGCAGCAAGCTAAACACGGCAAGTTATCTGCTCGAGGATCTGGGAAATGAAAGAGATAATATACCCTTCCTCTTTGGTCGGCAAGAATTCAAAATAGCCGAACAACTATCAGATTAAATATACAGAGCAGAGAAGAAAGAAGAAGATGAACAGCTATCAGCAGATTTATTATACAGCAGTTCTTTACAGCAGATCATATATATCATATATTGCTGTACAGATTTTATATAGACAGAACAAATACATTAACACTTGCTGTATAGGAAAAGGAAGAAGAAGAAAAAGCAGAGGAGCAAAAAGAAGCAGATCAAATTCATATTACATCTTCTTTTTGCCTAACCTCTTTCTTGCAGATCATATACGTCCTGAGACACCAAACACTATCACTTGCTAGGGATCAAAACGACAAGAAGAAGAAGAAGTGTTATTGCAATCTACAGAAGAAGCTCCATATCCTAAGCTTGTTGGACATGTGTGTCACATCCCTTTATTTGAGAATAATAAATTCCATATTGTATTTGATATTGCTTGTAGTGTGTTTATAGTGTGCATGAACTATAGGTGCAATACTCCACAGGTATAAAGCAGCTTGGAACAATCTTTTAAAAGGAGCAGCGCTACCGCCAGCGCTATCGCTAACGCCAGCACAACCGCCAGCGCTATCGCTAACGCCAGCACTATCGCTACCGCCAGGCGCTATCTCCAGTTCGTGCATAGCGACGGTTTCGCAACCGCTACCGCTACCGCCAGCGCTATCGCTACCGCCAGGCGCTATCTCAAGTTCGTACACAGCGCCACGCCGCCGACGGTTTCGCAACCGCTCCACATGAACGCTACCGCAGGCGCTAGCCACTACCGCAGGCGCTAGCTCCAAGTTCTATAAAATGCTGGGCTCTCTCTCATTTTGGTTAGAACTTCCAGAGACATTACTTGTGCCCAAACTCTCATGCTGCTACTCTGCCAAATCATCATCTCCCACTCAAAGCCAAAGAAGAAATTCTGGAGAAGGAAGCCATCACGCTACATCCGAAGAACGATCGCTTCGACCTCGCTTGTGCTTTAGCGATCCTTCATCCTCATCTCCAGAAATCTCAAGAGGGAGTTTGCTTGTTATTTACTTCACTTCTTTATTTGTATTTTTATATTTAATTCGCCTTGTGTTGGCGACTAGGTCTGGGTAGGACTTAGGGGGAAATTCGCCTTGTGTTGGCGACTAGTTCTAGGTGATTAAATCTAGGGGGCTCGAGGCCATATCCGGGGAAGGATTGGCTAGAGCGGCTTGAGGCTTTATCCGGGAAGGATAGGCTAAAGCCAACCGGTTTGTGAGGATACAAGTCGGTATAGAAAAGGAAAAGAAATTCACTTTTGTACGCCTCCGATTTCTAGCGATATTGAAATCAAATTTTGTAAACACCCTTTTTATATAATGCAATCATGATTATATTTGTGTTTATTTGATTTCTCTCAATTGGCGTAAAATTTCATTATTGCAAAATTGTTATTACTAATTTGTCATCTTATTTCCTATTAATAAAAAACAACTTAGTAATTATCTTAAAAATTATAAAAAGAATTTTATTCCCTTATTCACCCCCCTCTAAGGGCGCCGTAAGATCCAACAAGTGGTATCAGAGCACAGGTTATTCCAAACGGTTTAAAAACCAGGAATAATGGCGTCTTATGATCTCGCTTTTTCTGAGGGTCGGGAAATTAGTAGACCACCTCTATTTACTGGGTCAGATTATAATTATTGGAAAAATAGGATGCATTGTTTTCTAATGACCCTAGATATTGAGGTTTGGAACATGGTAGAAGAAGAATACACTCCTCCTACATTTGTAGTTGGAGAGATAACTTTAGACAAACCTAAAGATAAATGGGATGATCGAGATAAACTCAAATGTAAAAATAACGCAAAAGCCATGAATGCTCTATTTTGTGCGTTAGATAGAAATGAATTTAATAGAATTTCTGCATGTACTTCTGCATATGAAATTTGGAATCATTTGGAAGTTACTCATGAAGGTACATCGCAGGTTAAAGATTCCAAGCTTTTCCAACTGGAATCGGAATATGAAAAATTCCGAATGGATGAAAGCGAAGATGTTGATGGTATGTACACGCGCTTCACCAAGATCGTCAATGCCTCAAAAGCTCTTGGAAAGACCTTCTCAAATGGAGACTTGGTCCGTAAGATCCTTCGTTCTCTTCCTCCAAAATTCAACCCGAAGGTGACGGCTATTTCGGAATCGCACAACTTAAGAACGCTCCAAGTTGAGAGCCTCATTGGGAATCTCAAAACCCATGAGGTAGAACTCAAAATCCAATTTGATGAATACAACAAGGAGCCAAAGAAGAAGGCGTTGGCATTAAAATCAAAGAAGGAGTGCCAAGAGGATGAGGATGAAGATGAAGAGAGTCTTTTGGTGAAGAACTTCCGAAAGTTCATGCGAAATCCGGAAAGGCGAAACACTTTTCGGAAATTTATCCAAAAGGATGGAAGATGGAAAGGGTCGTTCTCAAAGAAGGAAAAGGAGAGCGACGATGAAGAAGAAAGACCTCCACCAGAGTGCTTTCATTGTAGGAAGACGGGGCACATAAGGAGCCAATGCCCAAAATTCTTGAAGGAGAAAAAGGAGAAACGGCACAAAGGGAAAGAAAAGAGGAAGGTGCTAAAGGCAAAGACATGGGATGACTCCACTTCCTCCTCCTCCGAAGAATCAAGTGGGTCTTCATCAAACGAAGATGAGGAAGCAAACATGTGCCTCATGGGACATGAAAACGATGACGACGACACCAGTGTTCCTAGTGACACTGAGGTAATTCCTCCCACTTATGATGAATTATTTAATGAATTTCTTGAAACGTGCAAAGCTTTTGATAAAAATATGAAAGATAGTATTTTATTAAATCGTGAAAATGAATCTCTTATTAAAGAAAATCAAAAGCTTTCCAAAAAGGTAATTATTTTAGAAAAGAGAAAGGTTTCTTGCCATGAATGTGATCACTCCATAAAATTGGCAAAAGACATTGAATAGTCACTTTCTAAAGCCCTCTCTCATGCCAAAACTCTTACAAAAGACAAGGGGGAATTAGAAAGGAAATTAGAAGCCTCTCTTTTGCAAATCAAAAATAATAAAAAAGGTTTTGAAAATAGGTGTGTCATGCTTGTGAAAGAAAATTCTTCACATAAAGCACAAGTTCATGATCTCACCATGGCCATTAAAAAATTTGGAATAGGCCAAAAATCACTGGAAATGATTCTAGGGAACCAGTGCCATGGTTCTGGAAAGTTTGGGCTCGGATATCGAGGAGAGGGCTACCGCCCGGCGCTAGCCACTAACGCCGGCGCTAGCACCTCATACCAGAAACCTGAAATTTCTTTTTCAAAATGCTTTCCTTCTGCAAATCAAAATTTTTCCAGCAAGAAAATATACCAGAAAAGGGCATCAACCCCCTTTATTTCGTGTGCAAACTGTTATAGGTTAGGTCACACATCTAGTTCTTGCAGGAGAATAAAACGAAATACTTTAAAGCAAGTCTGGGTACCTAAGGCTTCCACTTACACTATGGGTGGTTCCACTTGGGTATCCGGATCTTTACTCTCATCTTCTTTCTAGATGTGCAGGCAGGCTAAGGGTAATGAAGATGTGTGGTACTTGGATTCAGGATGCTCCAAGCACATGACGGGCAATAAAGCAAAGTTCCTTAGCCTAGAAAGGAAGAAGGGAGGGATTGTGACTTTTGGCGACAACGGAAAAGGAAGAATCATGGGAATTGGTACAGTTGGTAACGAATCCTTCACTATGTCAAATGTTCTTTATGTAAAAGGGCTAAAGCATAATCTTATTTCAATTAGCCAATTATGTGATAAAGGATTAGATGTTTTATTTGAATCTTTTACTAATCTATGCAAAATATCTAATCCTATTACAAACAATATTTTACTAACTGCACCAAGAATACACAATGTTTATATTGTTTAATTTCATGATCTTTCAAAATCATCTTTAAAATGTTTTATTCCAAAAATGATGAACTTGATCTTTGGCATAGAAGGCTAGGACATGCTAGCACAAAGCTTATTGTAAAACTTGCCAAAAGAGATTTAATTAGAGGATTGCCTAGATTAAATGGAAATTTACCTTCACTTTGTTCACCATGTCAAAAAGGTAAAATTACTAGATCCTCTTTCAAAAGTAAAAATGTTATTTCTACTACAAGACCTTTGCAATTAATTCATATGGATCTTTTTAGTCCCGTTAGCACCGCAAGTCTTGGTGGTAGATTATATACATATGTTTTAATAGATGATTTTTCTAGATATTGTTGGACAATATTTCTATCATCCAAATCCCAAGCGTTTTGTGAATTTTCAAAATTATGTTCTCGTATTCAAAATGAAAGTGATTTAAAAATTAAATGCATTCACTCGGATCATGGAGGAGAATTTGAAAATGAATAATTTACTTCTTATTGTGATATGTTAGGCATAAAACATGAGTTCTCCGCACCACGCACACCACAACAAAATGGTGTTGTAGAAAGAAAGAATAGGACACTTCAAGAGCTAGAACGCACTATGTTATGTGAATATAAATTACCAAAGTCCTTTTGGGCCGAAGCCGTAAACACATCATGTTATGTTATAAATAGAATCATGCTTCGCCCATCTTTAAATCTCACACCATATGAACTCTATTTTCAAAAGAAGCCTAATGTGTCTTACTTCAAAGTTTTTGGTTGTAAATGCTTTATCTTAAATACAAAAGATAGCTTGGGAAAGTTTGATGAAAAATGTGATGAAGGAACATTTCTTGGATACTCTTCAACTAGTAAAGCTTATAGAGTTTTTAATAAAAGAACTAGAAAAGTTGAAGAATCAATTAATGTGAAATTTGATGAGCTTGTTCCTTGTATAGAAAGACTTTCCGCAGGTAAAGAGGATGATCTATTACCTCCTTTGGAGCATGGTGATGAAGAACCTTCCAAAGAAGAAGAAGAGGAGGCCAAGAAAGATGAATATGTACCTCCAAGCGTCTTAAAAAAATTCACAAAGGATCATCCACGGGAATTGATAATTGGTGAACCATCCATTGGGGTAAGAACTCGCTCTTCTCTTCATGAATCTTTTTCAAATATTTGTTTTGTTTCCGAAATAGAACCAAAAACCGTTACTACCGCTTTAAATGATGAATTTTGGTTTTTGGCTATGAATGAAGAATTAGAACAATTTGAGCGACATAATGTTTCGAAATTAGTAGAAAGACCATCTAATCACCCGGTTGTAGGTGTAAAATGGATTTTTAAAAATAAATTAGATGGTGAGTCTAGAATATCTAGAAATAAAGCACGCTTAGTAGCACAAGGATATTCTCAAATCGAGGGGATAGATTTTGATGAATCTTTTGCACCCGTTGCTAGATTGGAGTCTATAAGAATTTTTCTAGCATTTGCAAGCTTTAAAAGAATAAAACTATTTCAAATGGATGTGAAAAGTGCTTTTCTAAACGGGTTTGTAAAAGAAGAAGTTTATGTTGAACAACCCCCCAGTTTTATTAATGAAAAATTTCCAAATCATGTTTATAAACTAGAAAAAGCGCTTTATGGTTTAAAACAAGCGCCCCGTGCATGGTATGAAAGACTTACATCATTTTTATTAAAGCACGGTTATATTATGGGAAGTGCGGATAATACTCTCTTCATTAAGCACAATAATGATGATATAATTATTTTACAAATATATATTGATGATATTATTTTTGGATCTACTAATGAAGAGATGTGTAAAAAAGTTATTTTAGTGATGAAAAATGAGTTTGAAATGAGTCTTGTAGGAGAACTTTCTTATTTCCTTGGTTTTCAAATATCACAAAGAATTGATGGTATCTTTGTATGTCAAACTAAATATGTCCATGATATGCTTAAACGGTTTGGATTTGAAAACCTTAAACATGCTTCTACACCAATGAGTGCATCACTAAAATTAGGAAAAGATGAATCAGGAGTTTCTATAGATCAAACTTTATATAGAGGTATGATAGGATCTCTACTTTATCTTAGTGCAACTAGACCCGATATTATGTTTGCCGTATGATTATGTGCTAGAATTCAAGCCAATCCAAAAGAATCTCATTTAAAAGCGGTAAAACGAATTTTTAGATATCTCATTGGGTCATCTAGATTAGGATTATGGTACCCGCATAATGATTCATTTATATTGTATGTCTATTCCGATTCGGATTATGCCGGTTGTTCATTTGATAGAAAAAGCACTAGTGGTACTTGTCATTTTCTAGGACCTTCATTACTGTAGCCATTGCAGCAAGCTAAACACGGCAAGTTATCTGCTCGAGGATCTGGGAAATGAAAGAGATAATATACCCTTCCTCTTTGGTCGGCAAGAATTCAAAATAGCCGAACAGCTATCAAATTAAATATACAGAGCAGAGAAGAAAGAAGAAGATGAACAACTAACAGCAGATTTATTATACAACAGTTCTTTACAGCAGATCATATATATCATATATTGCTGTACAGATTTTATATAGACAGAACAAATACATTAACACTTGCTGTATAGGAAAAGGAAGAAGAAGAAAAACAGAGGAGCAAAAAGAAGCAGATCAAATTCATATTACATCTTCTTTTTGCCTAACCTCTTTCTTGCAGATCATATACGTCCTGAGACACCAAATACTATCACTTGCTCAGGATCAAAATGGCAAGAAGAAGAAGAAGTGTTATTGCAATCTAGAGAAGAAGCTCCATATCCAAAGCTTGTTGGACATGTGTGTCACATCCCTTTGTTTGAGAATAACAAATCCCATATTGTATTTGATATTGCTTGTAGTGTGTTTATAGTGTGCAGGAACTATAGGTGCAATACTCCACATGTATAAAGCAGCTTGGAACAATCATTTGAAAGGAGCAGTGCTACCGCCAGCGCTATCGCTAACGCCAGCACTACCGCCAGCGCTATCGCTAACGCCATCACTACCGCCAGCGCTATCGCTACAGCCAGGCGCTATCTCCAGTTCGTGTACAGCGACGGTTTTGCAACCGATACCGCTACCTCTACCGCCTGCACTATCGTTACCGCCAGGCGCTATCTCAAGTTTGTGCACAGCGCCACACCGCCGACGGTTTCGCAACCGCTCCACACGAACGCTACCGCAGGCGCTAGCCACTACCACAGGCGCTAGATCCAAGTTCTATAAAATGCTGGGCTCTCTCTCGTTTTGGTTAGAACTTCTAGAGACATTACTTGTGCCCAAACTCTCGTGCTGCTACTCTGCCAAATCATCATCTCCCACTCAAAGCCAAAGAAGAAATTCTGGAGAAGGAAGCCATCACGCTACATCCGAAGAACGATCGCTTCGACCTCTCTTGTGCTTCAGCGATCCTTCATCCTCATCTCCAGAAATCTCAAGAGGGAGTTTGCTTGTTATTTACTTCACCTCTTTATTTGTATTTTTGTTTTTAATTCGCCTTGTGTTGGCGACTAGGTCTGGGTAGGACTTAGGGGGAAATTTGCCTTGTGTTGGCGACTAGTTCTAGGTGATTAGATTTAGGGGGGCTCGAGGCCATATCCGGGGAAGGATTGGCTAGAGCGGCTTGAGGCTTTATCCGGGAAAGATAGGATAAAGCCAACCGGTTTGTGGGGATACAAGTCGGTATAGAAAAGGAAAAGAAATTCACTTTTGTACGCCTCCGATTTCTAGCGATATTGAAATCAAATTTTGTAAACACCCTTTTTATATAATGCAATCATGATTATATTTGTGTTTATTTGATTTCTCTCAATTGGCGTAAAATTTCATTATTGCAAAATTGTTATTACTAATTTGTCATCTTATTTCCTATTAATCAAAAACAACTTAGTAATCATCTTAAAAATTATAAAAAGAATTTTATTCCCTTATTCACCCCCCCTCTAAGGGCGCCGTAAGATCCAACAAAGCTGTCATCTAAACTAAATCAGACAGGGGGAGCCTTCTTCAACAGCATCCTCATCAAGAGTCTTCTCAGCAAAAGAGAAGAACACTATAACTTTTCTGTTTTCTTTTATTCCTCCCACCTTGTAAAGGGTTAAAACTCTCTTCAAAAGTTTACTCCCGGTGACAGGCCATCTTAGCAAAAACCTGCATCTTGGTTTATAAGCACCTTATCAAAAGCTTATAGGTGAATTGGGCACCTGATCAAAACTCTCATTATTGTGTGGACACCTTATCAAAATCACCTTGGTGTGAGGGCATCTTATCAACAACCTCCAGTGGTTTCCTACCAGTGGGTAGAAGAGTAGATGTACCCAGTTGAGGGGAACTACTATATTTCCTTGTGTCATCTGGATGCTTGTTTATTTTGTGGTTTGCTTGTTTGTTTTATTTCTGTATTTGTTGTGCTGTGTTTATCTTTGCTCTCTTAGTGTTTGTTTAAATTTCTCATACAACACACCTATATATATATAATTTACTTTGAAAGAAAAACTTAAATAAGAGTTTTAACAAATATAATAAGAACTAATCTCCTTTCAATTGGTATCAAAGCAGGTTGATTTTATCAATCACCCTCATCAGAGCATATCAATTGTCCCTTTCAATTGGTATCAGAGGAGGCTGATTTTATTTTTTCAATTTCTTGCACCTGATACTTAATTGAACCCCTTTCAATTAGTATCAGAGGAAGTTGATTTTTCACATAGGCTAACACCTGAAATCACAAAGATCACTTAGTTCTTATTTTGTTTTGTTGTAAAAAGGTTTTTCAAAAATTTGATGGCACTAGCAGATTTTACTTGTTCAGATCCACCTTTATGTAATTTGGATAAATTTGATTTATGGCAAGTTAGAATCAAATTATATATGAATGCAATAGATGAAGATATCTACAAATCTGTTTTGGCAGGAACTCAATCTTTAATCTCTTCATCTGATGATCAAGAAAAGTTGATCAGTGCTGATGCAAAGGCCATGGAGATATTAACTCATTCAATGTCAAATGACATTTATCAAAGAGTTAATGATTGCACTTCAGCAAGGAGCATTTGGAACTCCCTCTCAAGGATGGTAAATGAACCATCTTCTTCCTCTTCCACTAACATCATTTTTGATGCAGAACCTTCATTCAGTCTAACTGAAGAAGAAGAAAAAGAAGATCAACAAGCCAGAAACTTCTGTTTAATGGCTATATATGGTTCAGATTACATATCAGATGCAGAATCTGAACAAGAAAAGGTAAAAGAGGTAACATCATTTCCTAATTTTACCTCTGAAAATTTCAGATCTGTTTTCAATTCACCTTGTGCAGGTTTAAAAATTTCTGAAAATAGAATCAGTAAAAAGCTAATAATAAACAAATTAATTTCTGATAAAATTAAAGATGATTTTAAATTAACAGAAAAACAAATTATCTGTTTAGAAAATAAGTTCATTAAGGCTGAAAACTTTAAACAATTAATTAAAGCTAAAGAAAAAGAATTTTCTTATGATCAGCAAAATAAAAATAAGTTTACAAAGTTATACTTTAATGAAATAAAAAGGCCAAAATATCTATCTATCAGGCAAATCTTTAAACTTTTTAATATTTTAACTCAGATTATAATTAAACAGCAGTTTTAAAATTTTTGAATTTTTTTTCTTAAAAATAAGTCAGATAACTTCACATTCTTCCAGATTTTCTCCTAAAATCATGTTGAGCATTCTACTGTAGTTGCATTGATCAGGAATGATCATGGCACTGAGTGTGAGTGTCTTCTGATTAAAGGGGATTCTATAGAAAGAAGCTATCAGATTTTGTATTTATGATTTTCAAATTCTTAGAATCTATAACAGCTAGCAATTCACATATTAAAATTCCTATTTAAAATCAAGATTTAGGAAATTAGAAATTGCTTAGTTTTAAAGAAGAAATTTAAGAAAATAATCTCTATCCCTTAAGCCTTAAGTTAATTCAAGACTTTTTATGCTTAGGAATCCTAAACCAAATAGGGGGAGATTGTTAGAACCTTGTCTTAATTTGGATTAGGATTCCAACTCAAATAGGGGGAGATTGTTGGAACCTTAGTTTTGATTTGAGTTAGGATCCACCTTTAGTGTCTAAGTTTATATCATAATATATCTTATAACTTAGATTAAATATCATTAAGAAAGAAAGCTGAAATATACATATATTTAATAAGGCAGAAAATAAGAAGAGAAATTAAATTTACATATAGTTCACTACGTTCGACGAACGTCGAACGACGCTCAGCTTTCGTCGAACGGCGCTCTGCGAATGTCGAACGGCGCTCGACGAACAGATTACATTATAACAGCACTCGATAAAATCTCTAGAAAGCAGCGGTCAACAAATTCCTCAGAACAGCGGTCGATGAATTCCAACCAGAACAGCGGTCGACGAATTCTCAGATCAGCGGTCGACGAAAAGAGGAGATCGACGAACCTTCAGTGAGGCGCTCGATGAATATTCAGCAGAAGTTCAGAACAGTAAATTTAATGATCCGTTCGACGAATCAAATGATGCGCTCGACAAACGTGGACCTCTGCTCAATGAATTTCTGCAGCATTATTTTTATATCATTAAATATTACTTATATGCTGTCAGAATTTATCTAAGCAATATTTTATTTATCCAATTTATATATTGTTGATTTAACCTTACATCGTGCAAGCATTAATTAATATAGCCGTCAGCAGAAGCATTAATTACTGTAGCCGTTGCAGCAAGCTAAACACGACAAGTTATCTGCTCGAGGATCTGGGAAATCAAAGAGATAATATATCCTTCCTCTTTGGTCGGCAAGAATTCAAAATAGCCGAACAACTATCAGATTAAATATACAGAGCAGAGAAGAAAGAAGAAGATGAACAGCTAACAACAGATTTTTTATACAGCAGTTCTTTACAACAGATCATATATATCATATATTGCTGTACAGATTTTGTATAGACAGAACAAATACATTAACACTTGCTGTACAGGAAAAGGAAGAAGAAGAAAAATAGAGGAGCAAAAAGAAGCAGATTAAATTCATATTACATCTTCTTTTTGCCTAACCTCTTTCTTGCAGATCATATACATCCTGAGACACCAAACACTATCACTTGCTGAGGATCAAAACTACAAGAAGAAGAAGAAGTGTTATTGCAATTTAGAGAAGAAGCTCCATATCTAAAGCTGTCATCTAAACTAAATCAGACTGGGGGAGCCTTCTTCAACATCATCCTCATCAAGAGTCTTCTCAGCAAAAGAGAAGAACACTATAACTTTTCTGTTTTCTTTTATTCCTCCCACCTTGTAAAGGGTTAAAACTCATTTCAAAAGTTTACTCCCGGTGACAGGCCACCTTAGCAAAAACCTGCAGCTTGGTTTATAAGCACCTTATCAAAAGCTTATAGGTGAATTAGGCACCTGATCAAAACTCCCATTGGTGTGTGGACACCTTATCAAAAATCACCTTGGTGTGAGGGCACCTTATCAACAACCTCCAGTGGTTTCCTACCAGTGGGTAGAAGAGTAGATGTCCCCAGTTGAGGGGAACTACTATATTTCCTTGTGTCATCTGGATGCTTGTTTATTTTGTGGTTTGCTTGTTTGTTTTATTTCTGTATTTGCCGTGCTGTGTTTATCTTTGCTCTCTTAGTGTTTGTTTTAATTTCTCATACAACACACCTATATATATAGTTTACTTTGAAAGAAAAACATAAACAAGAGTTTTAACAAATATAATAAGAACTAATCTCCTTTCATTATCCCCGATGCTGGCCTGCTGACCAGGCTCCGACCTAGCTGGCAGGTCCGGGAACTGCTCAGTGGCAAGAAGGAAAGTACTAGCCCCCATGCTGGCCCGCTGACCAGGCTCCCACCTAGCTGGCAGGGACGGGAACCGCTCAGTTGCAGGAAGAAAAGTACTTAGCCCCGATGCTGGCCCGTTGACCAGGCTCCCACCTAGCTGGCAGGGCCGGGAACCGCTCGGTGGTAGGAAGGTCTCAAGGTACTTAGCCCCGATGCTGGCCTGCTGACTAGACTTCCACCTAGCTGGCAGGGTCGGGAACCGTTCGGCGGCAAGACGAAAAGTACTTAGCCCCGATTTTGGCCCGCTGACTTGGATCCCACCTAGTTGGCAGTGCTGGGAATTTTTCGGTGGAATGAAGTTCTCAAGTTACTTAGCCTCGATGCTGGCCCGCTGACCGGGCTCCCACCTAGCTGGAAGGGCCTGGAACCGTTCGGTGGCAGGAAGGAAAGTACTTAGCCCCGATGCTGGCCCGCTGAGCAGGCTCGCACCTAGCTGGCAGGGTCGGGAACCGCTCGTTGGCAGGAAGGTCTCAAGGTACTTAGCCCCGATGCTAGCCCGCAGACCAGGCTCCCACCTAGCTGGCAGGGTCAGGAACTGCTCGGTGCCCGGATGTTCTCAAGTTACTTAGCTCCAATGCTAGCCCGCTGACCAGGCTCCCTCCTAGCTGGCAGGGACGGGAACCGCTCGGTATTCAGAAGTTCTTAAGTTACTTAGCCCCGATTCTAGCCCACTGACCAGGCTCCCACCTAGATGGCAGGGTCGGGAAACACTCGGTGGCCGAAAGTTCTCAAGTTATTTAGCCACGATGCTGGCTCGCTAACCAGGCTCCCACCAAGCTGGCAGGGTCGGGAACCGCTCGATGACCGGAGGTTCTCAAGGTACTTAGCCCTGAGATGGCTCCACTAGCCGGGCTCTCGCTAGTCGGTGAGGTCGAAATGCCTCTCGGGGAGGTTAAGTGTTTTCCCCCGAGGTGGCTCCGCTAGCCGGGCTCTCGCTAGTCGGCGAGGTCGGAAGGCCTCTCGGGGAGGTTATGTGTTTTTACCCCGATGAGGCTCCGCTAGCCGGGCTCTCGCTAGACGGTGAGGTCGGAAGGCCTCTCGGGGAGGGCAAGTGTTTTTCCCCCGAGGTGGCTGCGCTAGCCGGGCTTTCGCTAACCGACGAGTTCGGAAGGCCTCTCGGGGAGGCTAAGTGTTTTTCCCCCGAGGTGGCTCTGCTAGCCGGGCTCTCGCTAGCCGCCGAGTTGGAAGGCCTCTTAGGGAGGCTATGTGTTTTTCCCTCAAGGTGGCTCTGCTAGCAGGGCTCTCGCTAGCCGGCGTGGTCGGAAGGCGTCTCAGGGAGGTTTAGTGTTTTCCACTGAGGTGGCTCTGCTAGCTGGGCTCTCGCTAGCCGGCGAGGTCGGAAGGCCTCTCGGGGAGGCTAAGTGTTTTCCACTGAGGTGGCTCTGCTAGTCGGGCTCTCGCTAGCCGGTGAGGTTGGAAGGCCTCTCGGTGAGGTTAAGTATTTTTCCCATGAGGTTGCTCCGCTTGCCGGGCTCTCGCTAGCCGGCGAGGTTGGAAGGCCTCTCGGGGAGGTTAAGTGTTTTTCCCCCGAGGTTGCTCAGCTAGCCGGGCTCTCGCTAGCCAGCGAGGTCGGAAGGCCTCTCGGGGAGGCTACGTGTTTTTCCGCCGAGGTGGCTCCGCTAGCCGGGCTCTCGCTAGCCGGCGAGGTCGGAAGGCCTCTCGGGGAGGTTGTGTTTTTTCCCCGAGGTGGCTCCGCTAGCCGGGCTCTCGCTAGCCGGCGAGGTCGGAAGGCCTCTCGGGGAGGTTAAGTGTTTTTCCCCCGAGGTGGCTCCGCTAGCTGGGCTCTCGCTAGCCGACGAGGTCGGAAGGCCTCTCGGGGAGGTTAAGTGTTTTTCCTCCGAGATGGCTCCGCATGCCGGGCTCTCGCTAGCCAGCAGTGCGGGATTGACCTCTTTGGGAGGCTTAGGTAAATTTTTACCGGGGTGATATAGAGTTATCTCATTTTCCCCCAGCGCCACTCGCTGAATAAACAGGGTTGGACTTTTCTTTCGGAGCATGTACCCGTACTCGAAAAGAGCGGGGATTGTGTACAACCCTGTATTCGCCGAGTAGGTCCCCGGGGACCGGGGTGTTTTTAGCACTGCCCCAGGCAAAGAGGGGGGGGGGGGGTGCATGAGAGTTTTCTGGGCATACCCGATAAGAGGGAGGTGAACGGTGGAGTCGGGCGGACTCCCGCTCGCTCATCCTCGTAAGGCGGCAAGCCAGGGGGGAAAGATTAGGTAGGTGGCCTCGCGGTCTCGCCCCCATCCCAGCAGGGGGTTTAGCCGAGGCAGGTGGCCTCGCGGTCTCACCCCCGCCCCAGTAGGGGGCGAGCCGGAGGTGGCCGACCTCCCGGGCTCGCCCCCGCCCCAGCTGGGGGGCGAGCCGGAGTTGGCCGACCTCCCGGGCTCTCCCCCGCCCTAGCTGGGGGGCGAGCCGGAGGTGGTCAACCTCCTGGTCTTGCTGCTGCCCCCGCCCCAGCTATGGGGCGAGCCGGAGGTGACCGACCTCCTGGTCTCGTCTCCGCCCCAGCTAGGGGGCGATCCGGAGGTGGCCGACCTCCTGGTCTCGCCCCCGCTTCAGCTAGGGGGCGAGTCGGAGGTGGCCGACCTCCTGGTCTCTCCCCTGCCCCGCTAGGGGGCGAGCCGGAGGTGGCCGACCTCCTTGTCTCACCTCGCCCCAGCTAGGGGGCGAGCCGGAGGTGGCCGACCTCCCAGGCTCGCCCCGCCCCAGTAAGGGGGGCGAGCAAGGGAGGCGGCCTGCCCCTTCTCGCCCAGCCTCGAGGAGAGGGGGCAGTTTGCATTTAGCGTCTCGGAATGGCGGGATTTGGCTTTTGGCAAGCCAAATCCGTGGGTATTTTCGTAATCTCATAGGCCAGAATGTGGCTATCGGCAGACCAAGTTCAGAAATCTATTAATAGGACCAAGGGGGCACCATTTGGATGGACTTCTCTTTTGGCCACTCTCTCCCCATGTTTCTTTGGTGGGTGGAGAGAGCCTCCAAAGCTGCCCAAGCTTAGCATTGGCTTAGGAGGGGAAGCGCTCTAAGATCTTCTGGGTGTGTGGTGGGACCTCCTCGCTAAGACCTTGGTCTTGTTCCTAGTTCCTAAGCCTCCAACCTAGCGCTCTCCCTTGGGATAAGTAAGTGTGAGGTCACCCCCAACTTGTTGAGGGCCAGAACTCCACAAGAAGCCAAGTTATTAGTTTCAACAATGATCCATACGCAAGATACTACCTATTTGAGACATGAGAAATCCTTATCTCTTAGGTTCAACTCTAGGTCTTCCAGATCTACGTAGGACTTGTGTTTCTTGAGCAGACCCTCTAGCTACAATAGTTTGTAGTCCTTGCTCAGGTTCCATCTCTAGTTCATTCATTGTTTATGGTTTTTGATCCTCTTCAAGCAGACCTTGGTGTTCTCTCTAGATAGAAACTCTTTCTCTAGAAAAAGACCAGTCCTTGCGATAAACACTTTTCCCTCAAGACGCAGGTAGAAGTAATACCCTTTAGTTTCCTTAGGATACCCAACAAGATAACACTTATCTAACTTGGGTTCCAGCTTGTCAGGCATTTTACGTTGCATGTGTGCCTCATAGCCCCAAATCTTAATGAAAGACATACTAGGATGCTTCCCAGTCCATATCTCATATGGTGTCTTTTGAACTATTTTAGTTGGAACATGATTTAGTGTGAAAGCAGCTGTCTCTAGAGCATATGCCCAAAAGGAAATGTGCAGATCTACATAACTCATCATCGACCGTACCATGTCTAAGAAAGTATGATTCCTCCTCTCAGAACACCATTATATTGTGGTGTTCTAGGTGGAGTGAGCTGTGATATAATACCCCACACTTTTAGATGATCATAATACTCTTGACTCAAATATTCACCACCTCTATCAGATCATAGTGCTTTAATTATTTTTCCTAGTTGGTTATATACTTCATTATGAAACTCCTCGAACTTTTCAAAGGATTTGGATTTGTTCTTCATAAGAAACATGTATCTGTATCTACTAAAATCATCATTAAATGTAATGAAGTAGTAGAACCCACCTCTAGCCATAGAACTCATGGGTCTGCATACATCACTATGTATAACACCCAAATGATCATCAACCCTCTCAGTATGACTAATGAAAGGGTCTTTAGTCATTTTTCCGAATAAGCAAGACTCGAATCTCTCAAATGATTCATATTCAAATGAGACCATCAATCCATCTTTATGGAACTTGGATATGCACTTTTTATTTATATGGCCTAAATGACAATGCAAAAGGTACATAGGGTTCGAGTCATTTATCTTTAGTCTTTTAGTATTTTCAATATTATAGATTGACTGGTCTAAGTTCAAAACATATAAACCATTAAATAATTCAGCTACACTCTAATAAACATCATTCGTAAAAATTGAACAACAATTGTTCTTAATTATAAATGAAAAACCTTTCATGTCAAGACATGAAATGGATATAATGTTTCTAGTTATGGCTGGAACATAATAACAATTATCAAGTTCAATTATAAGCCATGTGGGCATAGAAAGACAATAAATTTCTACGACAATGGTATCAACTCTTGCTCCATTTCCAACACGCGGATCTGTCTCCCCTTTACCCAGCATTTCTCTCCTTCCTTGTTCCTGCACATTTATACAAATGTGAGAACCACACCTGATATCCAATACCCAACATGAAGGAGCAGAAAGATTTATTTCTATAACATAAATACCAGAAGCGGGAACCACAATTCCCATCTTCTTTTATAGATACTCAATATAGAGGGGATAGTTCCTCCTCTAGTGCTCTGCCTTACCGCAGTGGTGGCATTTCCCTTCCTTGGCCAGACCCAACTTTTTAGTGATGAAGACTTGGGATCAAGATAAGACATAGATCTTATCTTTGTCTTCCTTGATACCTTTGCCTTGCCCTTTCCTTAATGCACCATCAGTATGGGGCTAGTAGGCTTGGTCATCTTCATGTTGTTCTCAATAGTTCTTAACATGCCTAGGAGCTTAGTGTTGGATCTTTAGGCTCCATTAGAGGGGGGTGAATCAGGGTTTTTGAAATCTTTAAGATTTTAAGAAAACCTTTTGATATTTTATATGATGTAATTTAATCAATGGTAGATAGCAAGAAATCATTGTTATTGAATAAAAAAAAAGACATGATTATCATTTAAAAAATTCATTACAAAATGGATTTGTATGACGCTAGAGATCAAAGGAGAATATAAAAGACTCTTTGGTTTTCTATACTGACTCTTCTCACTGAGGACCAGTTGGCTTTAGCCGATCTCTCTCCAGATACGACGTCAAACCGATCTAGCTTTTTTATCCCCAGAAAGGCCTCATGCACCCCCTAGATCCATGCCCTAGCCCTAGTCGCCAACAACCATGGTGAATTCCCCCTAAGCCACACACAAACCTAGTAGCCAACAACCATGGCGAATTCCCCCCAAGTCACACATGAACCTAGTCTCCAACAACTGCGACGAATTCATGAACTGGTCACAAAGATAAAGGTGTTACAATATTAAAGTCAAATATAAAACTCCCTATGAGGTAATCTGAGGGAGACGATGAAGAATCTCTAAATATCATTGAAGTTAAAGTGTGCATTCTTTGCGTTGAGTTAGAGTTGATCCAAGTCTCCTTTGATTCCTTCTTTTGAAATTAAATGGGAGATCTTCAGTGGTGTGGAAATATGGCCCTCACAAATAATTCAGAGTGCTGGAATAGGGCTCCTTTTATGGATGATTGAACAGAACGAAACACACCTATTTATAGGACAGGAAGCTAACGCCAGTGTTAGGGATAACGCCAGGCGTTGACTCTATATAAAAATAACTTGATGGCTCGAATCTTCAAATCAAGAAGGAGATTCTTCATCTTTGGAAACATTTCATTTTAGGCAACCTTAACACCGGCATTAATTCAAATCATTCCCAAAATGCACCTACAATCACGTCAACTTCCCTCCATGTCATTTTCTTCTTGGTGGGAATGAAAGTCAACACCAATGTTATCCCTAATGCCTAACATTAGACTTCTTTCTTCTTTTCAGCTTGTGAGCAATTCTAGACCAACATCAGCAACCTAGTGTCATATTTGTTCAAACCTGCATGCAAAAAACACAATGGCAAACTAGATCAAATACAAGTAGGATTTGTTATTCTCAAATCAAAGGGATGCAGAAAACCGTGTTCCAACAATCTCCCCTTTTGATAATAACAAATCCAATTAAGATAAATCAGATTTAGATGTAAAAGATGTGTTTTTATAAAAAGATATGACACAATGCTTTAAAGAGATTTCAATCAAGAAATACATTTATAGATATGTGCTCCCCCAATTTAAGTGCTCCCCCTTAGTGTATACTCCCATAGAATAGATTTATGCTCCCCCTTAATCTAGTGAATCTTACTCATTAATCATTAAGATTTATCATTTTATTCTCCCCTTTTGTTATTAGCAAAAGTGGGTGGAGTGAAACAAAACTAGGATAAAGAGGTGAAAGTTAGGACAACTAAGAGAGGATTAAGAGTTTTGTTGAAAATAAAGTAATTCATGATCGAGCTAAGAGATAGTAGCACAGCGAAAAAAATATGATAAGCGTGAGTAACAACATCCCATGTACTTTACCAAGCCATTCTACCACTTGTTAGAAAACAATGAAAAAGAGTTTGAAAAATACCACTTGTTGAAAAAAAATAAAAAAGAGTTTGAAAGACACAAGTGAAGAAAAGACCTTAAAATTAAGCATGGATAAAGCATGGTAAATATACATGATCAAATCAATAATGCAGAAAAGCAAGGTAACCAAGATAAGCATACAAAAATTATTTTTGTTTTGGTTTGACAATTCTAACAATATTTCTAGACTTTTCACATATAATGAGCATTATCCTTGAATTTTTTTCACAACTAATATGCAAGCATGATTTAACATATGAAAAAAGATAATAACTACAATAGAACTAATTTTTATTTCATGTAAAGAAAATATTGTATAAATCATGCATTGTAATCTAGTGCTTTTATTTAGGTTTGTAGAGAATCATGTAAATATGCAATAGGAACCAATTATCATGAGTCAAAGCTTTATGAAAAACAATGATTTGTGCAAATAGTGTTTGATAAGAGTATACACGTGGAATAATCAAAACACGTGACATATGTAAGGGAATAGTAAAACAATATTAAGATTATAATCTTAGAATCACTTTCACACATCAATTCTAGAACAATATTTTGAAGCATAATAAGGTGTACAACTACCAAGGTGCTTCACCCACATAATGCTCATTAAGATTTATCAGGGAGCAATGTATTTCTTGGGAGATCACGTAAGCATTTTTATAATTTTTATTTTATTTTTAGTGGTCCAGTGTACAAATAGAAGTGATAAAGAAAATGTATTTGCACAAGACACTTTACAATTCTTTCCAAGGTGCTTGGTGGAGTTATCTTTTTCATTGTAATTTATATTTTGAATTTTGGGACAAATGTCTCCGAATTCACTTGTTTTTACAAACACTTAAAATATTGAAATAACACTTCTATATGTGCATGAAATTTATTGTTTGAAATAAGGTGTAGGTAATTTAGGCATACAACTTAATGTGTAAAATCTATTACACTACAAAATCATGCAAGAATAAGATTATGAGCACATCTAGATTACCAAAATAGTGAGTGAAGAATGATTGTTAAACATACAACATTACTCATACATAGAGGCATGATAGGCAATCTTACACAATTTTCTTTAGACTATTTCATTGCACATAATAAGATTAAGGTCAAGGCATGATAAGAAAAAACAATGTTTAGGAAACTTGAACTGAAAAGTAGACATTGAAATTTTATTTGAAGTGTATGCATAATCAATTTTAACCATTTGTAATAAAAAAAACTAAGATGTTTGCTCATGTGAAGTCTTATAGTCAAAACCATATTTTTGTATACATTTAAAACAAAAGAAATGACAAAACATATTTTTCAACTTTTTGGATTTTTTTTTGTATTTTTGAAATAAGACACATTAAAAAAATCAAATCCTAGAAACAAACAGAGAAAATGCATGAGAAAAATACCAGAAATATTTTAGAAACAATAGAATGAAAATTGGGCCAAATAAGCTAACACCTGACATTGACTTCTAACACCCAAACATACCATGATTTCCTTAGGTTTTGGAAAAAACATTCTTTGAATTAGAGTTGATATATATATAGGCCTTCTTATTGTAGAAATTTTAGATAATTTAGATATGATTAGAAGGCTTTTTAAGCATATTTTTGGTAGTTTTTTTAATGGTTTTATATTTTCATTGGGTTTTCAAATACTTGTATTTTACATGATCATTAACGCTCAAAATGATAAATATGTGAAACACAAGAGAAGCATGCTCAACCAAACCAAGAATACATGAAGTGTGTAATCATAATGAGTGCATGCAATATATATGATATAGGCGTGTCCTAGATTATAATACCCTCACTATGTGCCTACACTCTAGCCCCGTACTAAGTGTCGAATGGGCATGAGGATCTGCACACATGTCATAGGTTGGGGTGTTAATACCATATATACACACTAGATAATGCTCAACCTAGCACTCATTCCCCCTAGTGCCTCGCAAGGCCCCACTAGAACCCTCCCCAGTTTAGGACAAGACCTGACTTAGAGGTTGGGTCTTCTAATTCATACAATCCTACACCCTCGCTATTATTAGACACATAATGTGGGTGAATGATCATGGACTTACTAAGCATTTAATAATATGGAAACAATTTATAAACTATGGCTTTCATAAGAGAATGATTTCAAATTGTATTTGATTTTAAAGTCACATAGTTATTTTGAATTTTATCTTACAATTGTTCTACCATTTTTAAAATTAATTCATTGTGGCAATAAGAGATAACTAGCATGGGTGTTAATGTATAAAAGTTGATAATGCCAGAATGATGAGTTTGAATGTAATGTTATGCCATATGATTAATAGTGATAATGTTGCATGTATTTAAAAATAAGTGTTTCAATTTTTAGACCTAGAATGAAGTGATGATTCTATTTGATTTATTCTTATTGATATAAAGATAATTCTAAGGTCTATAAATAAGCGAGATACATGCACACACTATACATAATAGAAAGATTGTAAGGTGAAATGATGAATATAGTGAGAAAATATTTTTGGTTATTTTGAAAGGTTTTGTAAAATTTCTCTTTGAATTTTTGAATATTAAACAAAACATTATATATATATATATATAAATATATAAATATACATATATATAATTTTCTTGACTTTCAAATTTCATTATTCTATTTTTCTTTAACATAACATGGCATGATATAACTAGCATAGACATTGATTTCTACTTGTAGTAAGTGGTGATGCTAGAAAAAGTTATGGTAATAAGGTGTAATGTTATGTAAGGATTACACGCATATGATTGATTTGCATGTATTCAACACGAAGCTTCAACCTAAATGTACATAGACCTAGAATGACGTGATTTAATCTTGTGAGTTATTTTCAATAAGTATAAGGTTAATTCTAAGGTCTCGACAAGAATGAGATACAGTCAAATTCAAGACATAATTCTTACGTAAAATAAGTTATGAAATAATGGAATCAATTCCAATTATGTTTATTATAAGAATTTTTATAAGATCATTAATTCTTATGATGAGTTGAAAACTTTAAACATAAAATAGATATATTATCTTTTAGTTCATCATATGATAAATTATTCATATTTATTTTAATTATTTATATCAAAAAATTTAATTGTGAAGATGTTATTGGTCATTTGTAAAGACTATTGCACTTTCTCTTTGTTTCTAATTTTATGTGAATATGACTAAAACATATATAAGTTTTTTTTCTGAAGTAGAAGAGAACAATAATTAATGTAGTAATATAATTTTACAGAAATTAATATTTAGAGAAATTGGATTTTTCAGTATAATAGTGCTACCTCCAGAGTTATAAACTAACGCCAGGCACTAGCAACTAGCAAACAATTAATTTTTCATTTATTTAAAACATATGTTTTTTTGCAATTTTTTAATTCCAATTTTTCATGATTATGGTTAAACACGATAGGGGCTATCAAATGACACAAGGATATTCAATAAATAAGCAAACATTTGCGCATTTTATACTTTTATCCTAAGACCCCTAATACTCCTTTTAAATCTATTTTGACAATTATTTCATTTGTCTTGATAACATCATATAACACATTTAGAGTTTAACTTATAATGATGATAAGAGACTTTTATAGGTAATGAATTTAGAAGGATAAAAATAAAAAAGTTATGTAGATTACTTGAGAAATGAAATGACTTTTTATTCAATTTGATTTATTAATGAATTTAGGCTTAATGTGTGAAAAGTCATTTCATAAGTTATATAGAGTGACCTTAGCATGTTGGCTCAAGAAAGGAAAAAAGAAAAAATAAGCAAACAAAATGAAAGTTAAGCATATCATGAAGTAGAGTAATGGCATTCATTTTTGATTTGTTTCTACTTCATGCAATTATATGATACCTAATGAATAAGAGATTTAGGTATCCAAAGAGGACCAAGTGGGATGGTTCCTTTGGCTACCCAAATACATCGTGTTTGTTTTTGGGGAGATAGAGATCAATGGGCCCATTCAAGTGGAATTAGTTTTTCATTTTTAACTTTGGGCCTCCATTCAAACCTTAGTTTAATGTTATTTTTATTTTTCAAATTTTTGTAGTCATTTACTTAAATTTTTGAAAAAAAAATAACTTTTGAATTTATTATTTAAAGGAAATTTGTCTGTATTTAACTTTATGCTGGGAGAAGATTGATGTTATAAATGATAATGATGATAGTGTTTTGGAATTTCATTTTTAATTTTTGATCCTTTTTATTTCCATTGTTTGGCTTAGTCAAGATATGACAATTCATATTCAGCTTACTTTTGGATTTTGCTTGATGTTGTGGATTTGTGTGTTGAGAATTTTTCTTTTAATTTCCTTAAGCAAGTTGACTTTGGTTTCTAATTCATAATTCTTAACTTTGAGATTATGTCTAGCTTTATTATAAACAATTATGCTATTCTTAAGAGTGATGATAATATAATCAAAATGAGTTTCATAATTATTTCTTAATTTTTCAAACATTTCAACCATCTCATTAATATCGATTTTATAATTTTTACACAAAACACAATTACTTTTTGAAGATGAATTTTCCAGAGACAAATTTTCATTATGTTCTTTTACAAAACTAAGCTTCATTTCAAGTTTCTTGTATTTTTCTTTTAATTCATTAAATTCTATACACGGTGTAATATTTTCAATGAATGTGCCATGGGGAAAACTAGATACATTAAAATTTGATTCTACATTAACTTTCGCTTTTAAACTTTTATTTTCTAAATGCAATTTGTAATTAGCATTTTTCAATTTCTGAATTTTACGCTTAGTAATTTGTAGCAATTGTAATGTAGAAATTGAATTTCAAACAAAAGGGATTTTGATTTTCTTACAATGCTTTCAGATGAGACAAGATTTGAACATTAAGTTCCTTTGACATCTACTTTGCATTCCCCTTCCATAGATGAGTTTCCATCTTCACTTCTCATTGATGTGTTGTCTTTTTCCATTTCCTTTGATCTGCACTCCATACCTAGAGAAAGGGAATCATAAGCATTTTCAAGAAAATTCCAAATCTCATAAGTAGTAGGTAAAGTGTAAATGAGCTTGAAAATATTTTGATCTAGCGCACAAAATAAACTGTTTATAGATTTTGCATTTAAAACAATTTTATTTCTATTTAATACGTTTGGGGGCTTTTCACTAGTAATATTCCAAACTTTTTCATCTACAGATTTAAGAAAATTTTCCATTAATATTTTCCACCCTTTAGAGTTTTCTCCAATAAATAAAGGTGGTGCTAGAGATTTTTCATTTATATAAATTTCTCCCCACTCGTAAAAGCGAGATCATGATCAAGAATCGTCATTATTCTCGACGGTGAAACCATTTTGGAATAACCTTCCTCTGATACCACTTGTTGGATCTTTAGGCGCCCTTAGGGGGGGGGGGGGTGCATAAGGGTTTTTGAAAACTTTAAGATCTTAAGAAAACCTTTTGATATTTTATATGAAGTAAATTTAATCAATCGTAGAGAGCAATAAATCAATTTTATTGAATAAGGAAATACATGATTATCATTTGTAAAATTGATTAAAAAATGGATTTTTATGACTCTAGAAATCAAAGGTGAATACAAAAGACTCTTTGGTTTTCTATACCGACTCTTTTCATTAAGAACCGGTTGGCTTTATCCGATCTCTCCCCAGATACGACCTCAAGCCGCTATAGCATTGCTATCCGCAGAAAGGTCTCGAGCACCCCCACATTTACGCCCTAGACCTAGTCGTCAAAAACAACGGTGAATTCCACCTAAGCCACACACGGACCTAGTCACCAATAACGGCGGTGAATTCCCCCTAAGTCGCACGCGGACCTAGTCGCTAATAATCGCTGCGAATGCACGAACCGATCACAAAGATAAAGGTGTTATAATATAAAAGACAAATATAAAACTCCCTATGAGGTAATCTAAAGGAAACAACGAAGAATCACTAAAGATCATTTAAGTAGAAACGTGTGTTCTTTGCGTTGAGTTAGCGTTGATCCAAGCCTCCTTTGATTCATTCTTTTGAAATTGAATGGGAGATCCTTTGTGGTGTGGAAATACAAACCTCATAAATAATTTAGAGTGCTGGAATAGGGATCCTTGGCATGGATGATTGAAGAGAACGAATCCCACCTATTTATAGGACAGGAAGCTAACGCTAGTATTAGGGATAATGCCAGGTGTTGACTTTGTATAGAACTAACTTGATGGCTTGAATCTTCAAATCAGGAAGGAGATTCTGCATCTTTGGAAACATTTCATTTTAGGCAATCTTAGCGTCGGCGTTGAGGCTAACGCCCGACGTTAAGTCAAATCATTCACAAAGTGCACCTGCAATCATGGCATCTTCCCTCCATGTCATTTTCATATTGGTGGGTACGAAAGTCAATGCTGGTGTTAGACCTAAAGCCTGACGTTAGACTTCTTCCTTCTTTTCAGCTTGAGAGCAAGTCAAGACCAACAACAGTAACCTAGTGTCATATTTGTTCAAACCTGCATGCTAAAAACACAATGACAAAATAGATCAAATAAAAGTAGGATTTGTTATTCTTGAATCAAAGGGATGCGGAAAATTGTGTTCCAACACTCGGGCAGTGTCTTGTAAATTTCATTCATGTTGTAGTTCAAGACAAACTACTTAAAACTATCTGGCAAAGATTGTAGGATCAGATCAGTGGCCAACTGTTGGCCCAAGGGAAAACCCAGTCTCTCAAGGTTCTCGATATACCCAATCATCTTGAGTACATGAGTTCCTACAAGGCCTCGAGCTCCCATCTTGCACTGAAACATTGCCTTGGATATATTAAACCTCTCTTTCCAAGCTTCCCCCTCTAACATTTTCTTGAGGTGCTCGATTATCTCATAACCACACATGCTCTCGTGATGCTACTGAATCTCAAATGTCATTGTAGCAAGCATGAGGGATTCAACATCCAAGGAATCATCTTGATACTTCTTGTAAGTATCTCTGTCTGATCGGTAGCATTCCTAGCTGGCTCTGCATAGGGATCCTCTTCTAAGACATAGAGCTTTCACTCTTGCTTAAGTACAATCCTCAGGTTCTTATACAAGTCAAGGAAGTTCATCCCGTTGAGCTTGCCCTTCTTAGGGATGGCTCTTAGGGATAGGGTGGAGTGAGATCCATTTTCCATGAAAATTCTACAAGAATTTGCAAAATAGTTTTAGTACTATATTTCAAAATACATTTTATTTTAATAAGGACTTTTAATAAAATCTCCCAATATTTTTTTCAAATTTATAACCCTTAATATCAATTCGGAGAGTTATGCGAGCTACTCTCTTAGTGGACAAGATCCGTACTTCACCCCCATCATAAGTCTGCTTTGGCTGATCACCCATAATGTGGATATTTAGGTAAACAACATTTGCCAACCATGCTACTCTTGTATGGTTGGTGAATAACATTTATTCGCATCCATCAAATGGTACATTCCAACCCTATGCCTCTAGGTACTCAACTGTTGAGGTCACCTAGTTAAGTTGGACCCGATGTTGACAGTGGGATATCACAATTATCTGCTCGTACCCTTACCAAGATATATTTATGCACCTTGCTTTGAAAATCTCACACTTCATCGATCGAGGCAGGAAGAGCATCCATCGGAAGGCATCCGAATACTTAATATTAATTTTAAGGGATTTTCATAATATTTGATTAACACTTAATTATGATTAACATTTAATCATGTGCACACAATTTTCTAATCATGAAAGACATAATAAGCACAACCCATATACATTCCAGATGTACAAAACCATCAAAAATTGATTTTTTGATAAAATATGAACACTTATAACATTTCTAAGTCTTCGTATTTACATGTATCGGATGCTAGCACAAGCAAACACCCTTATGATAGTAGACAAGCTCGTCTCTCTATACTTTAGTTTCACAAACTAATATAGAGGAAGATGGTTATTGCAAAGGGAACAATTTTTGAAACATGGAAATTGTAGAAACCTCCCTCTGATACCACTGTTTCGTCTTATTTAAGAGTAGACACATCAAAATATGCGCAGCGAAAATTCAATAACAACCTAAAAGAAAGCATATAAGAACTTACTCAAACC
Source organism: Dactylorhiza incarnata (assembly GCA_033032865.1). Taxonomy (NCBI): domain Eukaryota; kingdom Viridiplantae; phylum Streptophyta; class Magnoliopsida; order Asparagales; family Orchidaceae; genus Dactylorhiza; species Dactylorhiza incarnata. The sequence goes on from JAWHQI010000011.1 coordinate 9,947,637, forward strand.
ATGGATCAAGAAATCAAAGCAATAAATTAGAATACAAATGCTGAATCGAGTAGAGACTTTATCAGACTATCCAAAAATTAGATTACCTGAATCAGATTCCTAATCTAAGTCTTCGTCCTCATTGTTGGAACAACCCTATTACTGATTTGGGATAGGATCACCATCTGTTTATTAGGACTAAGTTGACCACAATGTATAGTCTTAAGGGTCAAGGTTTTAGGATGATAGAACTAAGGAAAAGATAAGTTTTCTGCGTTCGACAAACTCCATACTGCGTTCGGCGAACTCCATCCTGCGTTCGACGAACGGCATGCTCTAGTTCGATGAAATCGCCAAGGTTCTGCGTTCGACGAACCCATTCTGCGTTCGATGAACTCCTCTCTGTGTTCGACGAATGACATGCTCCCGCGTTCGACGAACTTGGCAAGTCTTAGCGGTCGACAAGTTTGTTTAGTCTCAGCGGTTGATCAATTTCAGTCTCAGCGGTTGACCAAGTCTCAGCGTTTAACCAAGTCTCAGCGGTCAACGAATTGATTCAGATCGACGAAAGCTCTTCTCAGCTTAACGAATTCAATATTCCAGCTAGCTTATCAGATATTATCTTTCAGTTCGATGATCTCCAGCTTGAGATCGACGAACTCCAGATTGTGTTCGATGAAATTTCTATTCAGTTCAGTATTTCAGAAGGATTACTTTTATTTCATTCTCTGAACTCAGATCTTTTATCAACAACGGATCTATTCCTTCCAGATAAGTTAAGGATATTATATTTACTTTTAGTACTCTCATATTTCGATAAAATAGCCATTGATATATTTTGGAAAAGGACACTTTCATGGAAAAGGAAAAGAAATAAAGTGTATCAGATTTGCAGTTCTGAGAATATCTCTTCTGAATATTTTATTCCTTAAATTAAGGGATTTGAATTTCAAATCAGTCAGAGATTTCAAAAGAAATAAGGAAGAAGATTTATAGGACATAAATTACAGAACAGAACATCAAGATAGATAGGAGAAGAAGAAAGTTGTCGAGAGATATACAGAAGGAAGAAACAAAAAGATTTACAGATCTTCATCTTCCTCAAGCAACAATCTTATTCTTTGAGAACAACATCAACATTCTTATCTCAGATCTCTGCTGCAAGTTCTAGATCTTCAAAGAGCAACAAACAATCTGAGAAACATTTGTCTCCCAGATTCATCAGCTATCAGGAAGATCTACATTCAAGAGAAAGCTCCATCCTCAACTGTCAACCATTTCAATCAGACAGGGGGAGCTTTACATCATACATTCCACTAGTCTTCTCTCAGATTATTGACAGAGAAGAACATATAAACCCTCTTTATCCCATTCTGTACAGGGTTATAACTCCCTTCAAAAGTTAACACCTTGGTGGCAGGGCACCTGAACAAAAACCTGTAGTTTGGTTAGAGCACCTGATTAAAAGCTCATTGGTATTTGGACACATGATAAAAAATCCATTGGTGATAGGGCACCTGATCAAAAACCTAGTGGAATCCTACCAAGGGTAGTTGAAGAGTAGACATACCCAGATTTATTGGAGAACTACTATAAAATCCTTGTGTCCTCTGTGTTGTGTTTATTTTTCTGTACTGTGCTGTGTGCTTTGTTTTTATTTTGTTTTATAACTCACTCTGTTATACACATATAAATATCACTATTTTAATTCCGCTATAAAATTAAGTGAAAAACTTTTTAATACTCTATTCACCCCCCTCTACAGTAAATCTAAGATCTAACCTCACTTTTAATTGGTATCAGAGGTTGTTTGATGGTATACAGGATAACACCTGAATCAGAAGATCAATTAGATCTTAAATTTATTTTAGAGTTTTCTTTTGCTTAAAAACTCATGGCACAGAACAAACAATATCCAAGCACAAGACCTCCTATGTGCAATCTAAATAAGTTTGCACTATGGAAGGCAAGGATCAGATTATACATGAATTCTATTGACGAAGAAATTTTTAATATTATTTTGACAGGACCTCCTACTCCTACAGCAACAATAAGTGTTGAAGCAACAACAAAGAATGCTGTTCCACCTCCTGAGTGGACATAAGCTCAAAAGAAGCAGAGAAGTGCTGATGCCAAAGCAATGAATATATTGGCACAGACAATGTCAGATGAACTATTTCAAAAGGTTGTGGACTGCACCTCAGCCAGGGAAATCTAGACCTCCCTCAACAACATGGTTGAAGGTTCTGCAAAAGAGTCAGAATCTTCATCCAGCTCATCTGAAGATGAAAATGAATCAAATGACAAGGATAATTGCTTGATGGCTATATATGACTCAAGCAGTGAGTCAGAAAATACAATATCATCCAGCTCCAGTGATGATGAAGATGATGCAGATGAAAGAAGTTTCTGCATGATGGCAATCAATGCATCAACAGACAATTGAGATGAATTAGAATCTGAAAGTGATGATGATCAAGTAATATCTAACTTTGATTTTAATTCAAATGATTTTAAAGTTCTTTGTTTAGATTTAATTAAATCTGAGAAAAAGATAATCTCTCTCAGAAATGAGTTTGCTGAAATGAACCAACTAAGTGAAGAAAATGTCAATCATAAGAAAGATTTGGATGCCTCCAGAGAACACATTGTTCTCATTAAGAACAAGTTATCTGAAGCTAAGAAATTTGAAGAATCCATAAATGGGAGAAGTATCAAACTGATGGACATCACAAGCACAGTGAATGCTAGATTAAGTTGCATACTAGGCTTGGGTGCATCATCAAGTGAGCCACATCTGATTAATAAAAACATCTTATCTACACCAGTAAAATTCATTTCTGCTAAGAACAAAGAGCCAGTAGAAGTAAATAAAAATATCTCAAGCAAGGCTGTTAAGAATAAAGGAATTCAGCAGAATTCGTCGAACGGAGCTCGACGAAATGAATTAACTTAGTCGAACAGAGATCGACGAACTCTGAAGACAAATATTTAGTATAGTCATTATTCGAACGACGCTCAACGAAAGCACTTCACTTCGTCGAACAGCGATCGACGAACTCAGCCCAGTTCGTCAAACGGAAAATTTACTGAATATCAAAAGAATTCTTATTCTTCACATACTAAGAATCCTTTCACTTAGTGGATAATTCCTCCAAGGAGATATCATCCACAAGGTTATATGGATCAGCCTGAGATGTCTTTTATTTCAGAATTTTGTGGAAAAACAAAAGGACCCAAGGTTGTCTGGGTCAAAAACAACTAGTTTATTTTTTTCTGTTGTGCAGGTACAGGGCTATCCAAAATTAAAAGAACAATGGTATTTGTATAGTGGGTGTTCAAAGCACATGACATGAAACAAGGCCAACCTGAGCAACTACAAGGCAAGGTTTGGACCCAAAGTGATCTTTGGAGACTCCAACTGTGGACAAACCAAAGGTTATGGACATATCAAAGTTGGAGCAGTCACCTTCAAAGAAGTAGCTTATGTCAAGGGTCTGAAGCACAACCTCATCAGCATAAGCCAGTTATGTGATGAAGGTTATCAGGTAACCTTTAACCATTTCTTTATGTCTTATTACCAATAATAAAAACATAAATGTGTTATCTGGTATTAGACATGGAAATATTTATTTAGTCAATTTTGACTCTGCCAATTCAGATATTTGCTTATTTAATTCTATAAGTAAAACAAATGAATTATGGCATAAAAGGCCAGGACATATTAACCTTAGAACTATATCTAAGCTCTCTAAGGAAAATCTTGTTACAGGACTGCCTTCTGGTTCTTACAAGAAGGAAGGATTTTACAGGGCTTGTCAATTAGGTAAGCAAACCAAGAGTAGTTTTAAATCTTTATCCAAGAGTGATTCACCTAGGATTTTGTACTTACTGCATTTGGACCTTTTTGGACCCACTGCAATACAAAGTCTAGGAGGGAAGCATTACTCTCTAGTTATTGTAGATGACTTCTCAAGATTCACTTGGGTGTTCTTTCTTAGGAACAAGTCTGACACCTTCAATGTTCTGACAGACTTTCTCAGGTCCATCAAGATTGAGTACTCTACTCTAGTTGCATTGATCATAAATGATCATGGCACTGAGTTTGAATCTCACCTGATGAGAGAATTCTGTGGAAAAGAAGGGATCAGGCAATGTTTCTCTGCTCCTAGAACTCCTCAACAAAATGGGGTAGCTGAAAGGAAAAATAGAGCACTAATTGAATCAACAACTACATTGCTTGCTGAGGCTCACTTGCCAATCTCTTTTTGGGCAGAGGAAGTGAACACAGTAAATTATGTGTTGAACAGAAGCCTGATACATAAACTTAAGGGCAAAACTCCCTATGAATTACTTAAGAATAAAATGCCTAAGGTTAACTATTTTAAGATATTTGGATGTAAATGCTATGTGTATAACAATGATAAGAAGTATTTAAGGAAATTTGAAGCAAAATCTGCTGAAGGTATATTCCTTGGATATTCACTTTCTAGTAAAGCATATAGAGTTTACAACAAATCTACTCTTAAGATAGAAGAGTCCATGCATGTATCTTTTGGTGAAACTAACATGTTAAATGAGGAGAGGAACACCACCTCTACCAAAGATAGTTTGTAGGTACCAGTTCTATGTGAAGAACTAAATGGATTGGATCTACAGAATAAAGATTCTCTACTTCCATCAAATGAAATAATTGAAGACAGTGAAGAAGAGGATAATTTAGATTTTGCTGACAAATCAAATCAAGTGACAGCTGAACAAGTCCCTCAAGAAGAAACTATTGCTGAACCAACTCCAACTGTTGACCACATCACAGTTAGAGATCATCCAATATCTCAAGTGATTGGAGATATTTCAGTAGGTGTTCAAACAAGGCATCAACTACACCAAAATCAGATGCACACTTGTTTCCTATCCTAGATTGTACCTCAATCCATAAAAGATGCAGAACAAGACCCAAAATGGATTCTTGCAATGCAAGAGGAGCTCAATCAATTTGAAACGAACAAGGTATGGGATTTGGTTCCAATACCAAAAGATGCAGAACAAGACCCAAACTGGATTCTTGCAATGCACACTTGTTGAAAATATTAAAGTGGAAGTTGTGAAGTTGGTGGTCTGGGAGGAGACCGCGCGGCTTGGTCTGACCGCACGGTCTTGCGGTCTCCTCTGGCGGTCTGACCTCTTTGGTCTAACCGCGAGCTTTTCGGCGTGACCGCCGTTCTTCTTTCCTTGGGTAACGAGGTGAGGCCGCGCGATCTGGTCGTGTGACCGCGTGGCGAGCTGGAGTAATTTTGCGGTCTGGTGCTTGTGACTGCGTGGTGGGGGCAGCCCAGTCTGGTGACTGTACGGTTCTTTGCGGTGCGCATGGACTAAGGTCTTCTTAGTCGCGCGGTCTCCGATTTGTGTTCGCATGGCTGGTCCTTCGGCGATCTGCTGGTATATGCGGTCACAGGTGTTTGGTCGACTTGGCGGCCTGGTGTCCTAGAAGGCCTGGCGTGTTCGCGGTCTCTAGATGAGGTTGGGTGGCGAACACAGGTGGTGAGCGTCATGACCGGGCGAGTCATCATGATCGCGCGGCTTCTTCGTGAAGTCGGCGAGCTCACTAAGTAGGAGGATCTTTTGCTGATCGCGTAGGTTGACCGGTCTGGTCGGCAGTGGCTCTATCTCATAGGGTGGTGACTGGATCAGGTCTCACGCCTATAAATAGGAGCCACTGTAGCAGCAAAAAGATCGCATGAAGTGTAAGCAGAACTCGCGGATAGTTCTTACGGTCTCTTTTCTTGTGACCGGTCGGTCTTGCTGATCGAACTTCTTTTGTGCAACTTCTACGGATTGTGCTGGTAGCCGCGATCATCTCCTCTTCTGAAGGTGTTTGGGCAGTCTCGCGGCTTGCAGTGCGGGTTGCTAGAGTTCGGGAGGATCAGTGAAGTCCGGGAGTTCGCGTGGTTCTCAGTTGGTGTTGTTCAAGTCGCTAGCAGGCAGTTCGGGCGGTCTCATCTTCTAGTCGAGTGAACTGTCAGGTCGGGCGGTCAGGCGGTCTCAGCCAGGCAGACCGCTGGTTTTCCTTTCAGCTATTTTTCTCTTCTATTTTGTGTACTGGCGAAGTCATGTCTCGCCATGTATACCTCGCCCTGTAATGAATAATTTTGCTTGATCAATAAAGATTGTGTTTGCTTCATGTGCTTCTGGTTGTTTGGCTTGAACTTTTTGTTATACTATTCCTGCTGACTCCTAGATCTACGGAAAATTTCATATGGTATCAGAGGGAGGTTCGAGTGGATAGTGCAGTGGTTAACTAAAAGTTTCCATCCCCTTTGTGAAGAAGGAACCAGTGGTAGAGCCATGGAAGCAAGGAGTCTTGGAATTAAGATGCTTACATCGACTAACTTTAAGAAGTGGAAGTCGTGTATGCAAAGTTATCTTCTGGGTGAGGACCTCTGGGAGGTGGTTGGATGAGAGAGCACTAAGGAAGTTATTCTGATTGGGGATAACGGTCACGAGGTGAGGAACTGGAGGTGGATTAATGCCAAAGCAGAGTTCGCCCTAAAGAGGGCAATATCACCTGACCTGTTTGATCATATCTTGGGGTGTGGATCAGCTGCTGAGATCTGGAGAGCCCTGGATGGGCTGTTTAACAAAAAGAATGTGGCAAGACTTCAATTCCTGGAGAATGAGCTGGTCAGATCGGCTCAAGGTGATCTTTCTATCTCTACGTTCTTCTTGAAGATGAAGAACCTGTGCGCTGAGATTTCAGCACTGGATCCCGATGAGCCAATTTCTGAGGCGAAGCTGAAGAGGCACAACATCCGTGGCTTGCGGAAGGAGTATGTTTCCTTTATGACGTCGGTGCAGGGTTGGGCAAATCAGCCGTCTCTACTGGAGCTGGAAAATCTGCTTGCTTCGCAGGAGAGTCTGGCAAGGCAGATGGCGTGGGTGTCAGTGTCTGGGGGAGATGGCGAGGTTCTCTTCATGGGGAAGAAGAAGAAGTGGGATAAGAAGAAGACCACTGGAGGAGGCAATGGGCCTTCAACTTCTGGACAGCAGGAGAGGGGCTATGCTCCTAAGGCTGAAGGGAAGAAGAAGCGAGAAGGTCCCAAGTGCTTTAGGTGCGGGAAGCTTGGTCACATCAGGAAGGAGTGCCGGGTGAATCTTCTGCCGGGGCATGGTGCTGCAGGAAAGGAGGAAGATGAGGCCAGACAGATTGATGGAGGATGGGGAGGAGCCTTCTTGGCTTTTGTTGGAGCTGCGGCTCCTATCAACTATCAGGAGGACTGGATCGTGGACTCAGGGTGTGGTCATCACCTCACCGGGGACAAGTCGAAGCTTACTTCAGCGCAGCCGTACTCAGGTAATGATGCCATTATTACTGCTGATAATACCGTGCATGCTGTCGAGAAGGTGGGGGTTGTTTCCTTGGGCAGTGATAGAGGGCCACTAACTTTGAGGAGTGTCTATCATGTGCCCGGAATGAGGAAAAATCTCTTCTCCGTGACCAACGCTGTAGACGCTGGGTATCACGTTCTGTTTGGCCCAACAGAAGTGAGGTTTCTTCGGAATGTGGAGGTGGTGAAGGCTGAGGTCGTTCATGTCGGGAGGAGAGCTAAAGACTTGTTCGTTTTATCGACAAGTTCTTATGTCGACAAGATGAGGACGAATGATAGTGCCGTAAAATGGCACGAGAGGTTGGGGCATGTGGGAATGGATAAGCTGAAAGCTATGGCGGTGAGAGGTCTGGTCAAGGGCCTGCCTAGTCTATCTTCCTACGGAGACGGTCATGTATGCGCGGAATGTCAGTTTGGCAAGTCTCATCGACTACCGTTTGACAAGTCGCAGACAAGGAGTAGTGTGCCGTTGTAGTGCCTCCACGGTGACTTGATGGGACTGACTGCAACCTGATGCGCAAATCTTAGCACACCGCTATAGGTGGTAGCAAGACTGCGTCACGAAACGGCAGTGTACCGATCGTTCAAGTAATAATAAATGTGGAAGTGAAACCCTAAGTATTGATCTCGAAGGAACATAGCAAGGTGGAGTTTATTATTGAGGAAGGACTTGAGATTGAAGTCCTTAAGTCGGATGGGTTGCGGAAACAGGGAGTTTTGGTTTGTGGAAAAAAATAAGAAAACAACTACTCCTATGCAATGCCGCTATGCAATGCTTCGCGAGGCGGGATGGAGACTACGTAGGCCTTGAATGCGCTACTTCGCTAGGGCGGATGGATGAGTAGACAAACGAAATGAGGGTCGCAAGCACCTCGTCGACAAACACGCCACTAGCAATTGCTAGTGCGGCACACGAACATGACGGCGGAATGAAAAATGGATGGCGACGCACCTCATACACACATATAAACAAAAGATAATTTCATACAAATGAAATAAGCATTACATAAAATGGTTCATAGTGTACATCATCAAAATACAAGAGATCTACTAGATAAAACTACAAATACAAAGTTAAAGAGAGCAAGAAATCGACCGAATCCGAAGTCTTGTTGAAGATTCATGGTTGGATTCGCCGGATTGTCAATCCGCGTCCAAGCTTGGTCCTCAACCGCGTCCGGGGTAGAGAAGGCTGTCACTACCCTCCAATGGCCCGTCTTCTTCGTGTAACGATACGGAAATGACCTAGCTTCCTTCTCCTTGGATCTTGGTGGATGTAGGGTTGAATCCCTCTACTTAGAGCTTGAGGATGATGGAGGAGGCCCAAAGGGATGAAACCTCAGTGGAAGTGGTGAAAACGGCGTTGCTGTACGACGTGTACGGTCTTCCTATTAGGTTGAAAACTGCAGCTTTTATAGAGAAAGATCAGAAATTTGGTCACGCACGGTCGAACGCACGACCGTACGTTGCCCGTGCGATTTTAATAATAGAGAACAGCGCAGGAAGACGACCTGGAGCGCCCGTGCGATTTACTCACGCATGGGCAAATCTGCCCATGCGTCAAAACGCACGGGTAAATTCAGAAAAGCTAAAAACAAGGCTAAACAGGTTGATCGTGCGATTCCTTCACGCACGGGCACTGCTTGTGCGTAGAGATGCACGATCAACAATAGAACATCGTATTCCACCCCAGAAGAGAACGCACGATCACCTGTGACCGTGCGTCAAGGAAAACGCACGACCGTGCGATATGCGCAGTCATGAATACTGGATAGAACTGGATGAACCGTCCACCTGCATCAGCCACAGCATAACTGGGAATACCGTTCCAGCTCCAACAAAATGAGAAAAATACAATGGGGAGCACAAAAGTGCTTACCCCCAACAATAAAATGCGCAATTGCACACAACAACGAGCCTAAACATGTACCTCAAATAAAAGCATGAACAAGGCGAATATGGATAAAAACTGAAGTACAAATGCAGGAAAACTAGCCCAGATGAGTCCGAAAATGTGTATATAATTAGGACTCATCACACCCCCAGACCTACCTGTTTGCACGTCCCGAGCAAACAAATTCTAAGCAAGCAGGAACATGAAATAGCTAACTTAAAATTACAAAATGGAATACCTTGCGAAGTCGCCTGCCCATGTGCGTACAAGAATACTAGAGAAGATTTCTAATTATACACATAGTTTATAAATTTCTAAAAGAATACATAAGTGTTACTTCTACTCAAAATGGAAATCACGGTGAATCATCCGGTCACACATATGGAGAAAGTAAAATAAATGCTGAGATAAGCATTGCCAAAGTTGGGGTTCTGGACAAACTCCACCGAAATCCATCGGTGTCGGAGACCATAAGCTCACCCGTTCACATTCTCTCCACGACACTAGATTGATTCATAGCGTGAGTCGGTAGGACTTTAGGTTTAAAAATGGGGCTTGGGTTAAGGTGAGGTAAACAAAGATAGAAAGGGCGGCTCAAACACTAAACCCAAATGATCTTTAACACAACTCCTCGTGCAGCGACATCGAATGCAAGTGCACCACACCCCCAGACTTAGACTTTTGCAACATGGGTGTGTGCACCACCTACTTCTACTCACAATTTTACACAGATTTTTTCAATTAAGCTCATCTGCCTCTTTTTTTTTTCTTTTCACTTTTTTTTCTTTTTCTCAATTTTCTTTTCTTTTTCTTTTCTCTTTTTTTTCAGCAAATGAACAATGAAGCACAACCACATTTTCACAAAATATAACACCACATCAACACCCCAATCATGAAATAACAAATAACTAAAGCTCAATTTCGGGTGTGCGACTAGGATTGGCTTTTAGGCTTTGGTGTGATAAAGGTGGAGCTGAATCAAGAAACGGGTAGGCACAACTGGGCTAACGAGGATAAGATGATAGGAATGGCACAAAGGCTCAACCGGGCAAAAATGATGGCCTACGTCATTCTCACGCACTAGAACTATCCTATATCTATGCTTCGAGAATCGCTTGGGGCAAGTTCTTAGCCACCGAGAAAGATTATCTTTCCTCCCGGTTCGAGCAATACACATCTAACAATCATTTACACACATCCCTATGCTACCGTTTGATTCACACCAGATTCACCATTTGAGTAGAGTAAACAATATTCATACTAATAGAAATGCATAAAGCTAAAAGTATAAAAAGAAATCTAATCTACATGAATCCCTATACTCACATGAGTACTTGACTAGCAACACCGGAGTCAACATTTTATTCCACTACATAATTTAAAATGCTAGCACAATCATTTTCCCAAATATAAAAAGGAATGAGTTATACTCGTGATGCACTAAAGGATAAGCACGCGCTCAAGTGGGTGCATTTTGTGCAGACAAAATAAACAAAGCAATCTAGATAAGAACTTCTAGCATGCTAAATAAATGTGCACGTGATTGGGTACACAAATAGGTCTCCCCCAGACTTAAACTCTGCATTAAGATATTCTAAAACAAAGTTAGGGGAAGAGGGTACCCAATGCTCAACAAGTAAGCATGCCGGAAGCCTGGAGTGAAGCCCTACGAAGAATCACAACCACCGCCTGCACAAATAGAAAATACCTGCAAGGGGGGTGAGCACCGCAAAAACAACTAAAATAAAACACAACTACTAATTTTTACACGTGGTAAAATAAAAGACAGGAAAAAGTAAGATAACTACTGGGGTTATTGTCATCCCAGCATGACTTATTCAGAAAGGCGAGGGTCTTAGCTAATGGTAGTATGAAACGAGAAGTGGACAGGCAACTGTTCTAATTTCCGTGTCGGTAGCGGGTACCGATACGGTGATAGACCACTACTCCTCTACCTAAATAATAATACCTGCTAGACACAGGTAGAGGAGAGAGAAAGAAAGAGGTGGAGGGAGAGTCCTCCACTCTACTTTCACCAAAATAAATTTCCTTGCCTAGCAAGGTGTCATCTTCAGGGAGGCAACAGGAGGGGAATACAGTACATGGCATATCCTCTATGGAGGGGGAATTAACCTCCTCACACAAGAAGATGTGCGCAACACTGAATGGTGCAGTTTGCACCACCTCCTGCATAACCTGTGAAGGCTCAACCTGCATAGGATCGGAAAGGGAAGGGTGATCAAGAAATAAAAGGGAAGAATGACATAAACAATCAAAAATCGGGGGAGTGGTCCCGGTCTCACTCCCATTAGATTGGTAAAGTAAAATAATGTCGGCATTGTTGACAATGCCGCAAGGTTCGTTGGGATCAATGGTGACCTTAACCAGGAGTTGGACTTCCTCCACCGGTGCTGAGGAAAAACCCTCTTCACCTAGAAGGTTGTCCTCCTCCATAGGAATAGGCACAACACAAAGATCGCCCGCCTCCTCTTGCGACGCATCTTCAACAATGTTATCAGAAATAAATGTAATAGAATGCACAATAGGGGGAGGAATAGGGCTTGGAAAAAAGTCAAGCACCGATTCCTCACAAAGAATCGAATCTATGCATGGTGATATATGTACAGGGGAGGTGGGCTCAGCTATGTCAGAGCCTAGATCAGCCACACATCTGGTGACTGTGTCCATATCATACCCTTCAAAGCTTGAAGGTGAAATGGGCACATAACCAGATGTTGAAGGTGTGCTGCCAGAAGTATGAGTCGGGACGATCCGGATATCCGGCTCGTCATCCTCGTCCATTTGGCGAAGGAATGCAGCACAATCCTTCAAGGCATGATCCATGCTCCGACAAAATAAGCACTGTTTTGCATTTTTCTTTGGCTCAAATTGAACCAGAGATGAATGCGAAAAGGGCATGTGCAGAGCGGATGAGTAGCCGTAGGACTTACGCACACCATATGGAGTACCAGACAAATTCGGTGCTCCATGTACTGGGCGTTGAGTGCTAGGGTTACTATCTCCCTTTGGACATCTATCAATAGCATGAGATATATCTCCACAAAAGCAACAATGAATATTAAACGAAGCCCACATAGTGTGAAGATGAAAAGATTCAAAATAAATACGCTATTGTGCAAAATAATACACCCAACAAAAATTTACTAAGCAACCTAATAAAAACAGTAAAATAGAATAAGAAGAAATAAAACAAAAAGGACGCGATAAACCAATGGAAGGGCTTCTTTCTCAGATTCTCCCTCTCCAGAAAACTCAAACGTCTGTGTTCCCCGGCAACGGCGCTAAAAACTTGATGCGCAAATCTTAGCACACCGTTATAGGCGGTAGCAAGACTGCGTCACGAAACGGCAGTGTACCGATCGTTCAAGTAATATAAAATGTGGTAGTGAATCCCCAAGTATCGATCTCGAAGGTACACAGTAAGGTGGAGTTTATTATTGAGGAAGGACTTGAGATTGAAGTCCTCAAGTCAGATGGGTTGCGGAAACGGAGGGTTTTGGTTTGTGGAAATAAATAAAAAAATACTACAAATACTCCTATGCAATGTCGTTATGCAATGCTTCGCGAGGCAGGATGGAGACTACGTAGGCCTTGAACGCGCTACTTCTCTAGGGCGGATGGACGAGTAGGCAAATGGAATGAGGGTCGCAAGCACCTCGTCGACAAGCACACCACTAGAAATTGCTAGTGCGACACACGAACATGACGGCGGAATGAAAAATGGATGGCGGCGCACCTCATACACACATATAAACAAAAGATAATTTCATACAAATGAAATAAGCATTACAGAACATGGTTCATAGTGTACATCATCAAAATACAAGAGATCTACTAACTACAACTACCAATACAAAGTTAGAGAGAGCAAGAAATTGACCGAATCCGAAGTCTTGTTGAAGATTCACGATTGGTATCACCGGGTTTTCAATCCGTGTCCAAGCTCGGTCCTCAACTGCATCCGGGGTAGAGAAGGCTGTCACTACCCTCCAATGGCCCGTCTTTTTCGTGTCACGATCCGGAAACGACCTAGCTTCCTTCTCCTTGGATCTTGGTGGATGTAGGGTTGAATCCCTCTCCTTAGAGCTTAAGGATGATGGAGGAGGCCCAAAGGGATGAAACCTCAGTGGAAGTGGCGAAAATGGCGCATCTATACGGCATGTACGGTCTTCCTATTAAGTTGAAAACTACAGCTTTTATAGAGAAAGATCAGAAATTTGGTCACGCACGGTCGAACGCACGACCGTGCGTTGCCCGTGGGATATTAATAATAGAGAACAATGCAGGAAGACGACCTGGAGCGCCCGTGCAATTTACTCATGCATGGGCTGTTGGGTTTTTCTAGAACCATACATCAAATGTAGGCGCAGCGGAAATGAAGAGAAACAACCCAAAAGACTTTGATCGGGCCATGAATATTGAATCAAGAAGTTAATAAAATACTAGGCAAAAATTACCTTTGCGGGATTGGATCAAATCCAACCTAGATGCTCCAAGAAGAAGATTGCCTTCGTCGGCTTTGCAAGAGTTCTCACGTAGAATAATGTCTACGTCTCTACAGCAGTCCACACGAGCCGGGAGAAGAAGACTACACCTTGCGCTTCCACGGATTGCTAGATCCGCTTCAGGAAGAACAACACCGGCGACAATCGTCGGAGAGGAAGTCGGCGGAGGCGATTCAGACGGAACTCCTTCCGTCTAGGGTTCGAGCGGAACTCCTTCCGTCGGCTTCTATTCGTGAGTTATGAGAACCCTAAAAGAAGTTATATTTATACCCAAAGGATAAACATACTTCTAGAAGAATTGTTATCCGCAGACCATACAGCAGAATAGGGGCTTCTGTTACAATTCGTCGAGATTCCACGGAACAATCCGACGAATCCGGACGAATCCGACGAATCATATCAGACGGCAACATTTGCCGAGTTAATGATCTCTGTGACAATTCGTCGAGATTCCACGGAACAATCCCACGAATCTCGACGAATCCGACGAATCATGTCAGCCGGCAACATTTGCCGAGTTAAGGATCTCTGTAACAATTCGTCGGGATTCCACGGAACAATCCGACGAATCCGACGAATCCGACGAATTCTATCCGTGTAAACCCGACGAATTCAGACAGCAACATTTGCTGGACTTCCCCCATTCTATATGGTGATTGGTAACCTTTACCAACATAGTCAATCTTCCAACTTCTCCACATGCTCTTATGTGCGACCCTGCAGGCTCATATCGCGTTGGTAGTGACATTACATGTTTGACCACTTCTAGATCACAATGGTAACTCCAACATGGGCAAATCCGCCAGTGCGTCAAAATGCACGGGTAAATTTAGAAAAGCTAAAAACAAGGCTAAACAGGTTGATCGTGCGATTCCTTCACGCACGGGCACTGCTCGTGCGTAGAGACGCACGATCAACAACAGAACATCGTATTCCACCCCAGAAGAGAACGCACGATCACCTGTGACCGTGCGTCAAGGAAAACGCACGAACGTGCGATATGCGCAGTCATGAATACTGGATAGAACTGGATGAACCGTCCACCTGCATCAGCCACAGTATAACTGGGAATACCATTCCAACTCCAACAAAATGAGAAAAATACAATGGGGAGCACAATGTGCTTACCCCCAATAATAAAATGCGCAATTGTACACAACAACGTGCCTAAACAAGGACTTCAAATAAAAGCATGAACAAGGCGAATATGGATAAAAAACTGAAGTACAAATGCAGGAAAACTAGCCCAGATGAGTCCGAAAATGTGTATATAATTGGGACTCATCACTACCCCAAGCCTCGGAGGTAGCAGATATATGCTGGTGTTGATCGATGATTACACCAGATATGTCTGGGTTTATTTCTTGAAGGAGAAGGCGGAGGCGTTTGCCAAGTTTGTGGAGTTCAAGGAGCTCGTGGAGGGTCGGCTAGGTCTGCGGGTTAAGAAGCTGAGAACTGACAACGGAGGGGAGTTCACCTCTGGTGAGTTCTCTAGTTTTTGTAGGAAGGCAGGCATCCAGAGGGAGCTTACTTGTATGCATACTCCACAGCAAAACGGAGTTGCAGAGCGGAAGATCCGTCATCTGACGGAGACCTGCAAGTGTTGGCTTCATGCTAAGAGTATCCCAAAGTCCTTCTGGGCGGAGGGAATGTCTTGTGCTGTCTACGTCATCAACAGGATGCCTCTTAGTCCCATCAATATGAAGACCCCGCATGAATTGATGTTCAATGAAAAGCCAAGCGTGGCGCACCTTCGGGTGTTTGGTTCCACCTGCTATGTGCACATTCCAGATGCGCTTCGGATGAAGCTAGATGCAAAAGCAAGGAAGCTAGTCTTCATGGGATATGATGATCAAAAGAAGGGCTGGAAGTGCATGGAACCGGAGATGCGGAGATTTGTTGTATCTCGCGACGTCGTGTTCGTCGAGGTGACGTCTTACAAGTGGAGTTCTGGTGTTGAGCTACCAGAAAGCAGGGTGGAGGAGCCAGAAAAAGCTGTGGAAAATCTGCAGGTGGAGCTTCCTGTGTTACCAGGTGGTCCATCAATATCTAGTTCTGAGGCGGAGGCTTCTGGATCAGGAAGCAGGGGGAGCGATGCTCCTAGTACGTCTGGAAGTGGAGCTAGGGAAGAAGCAGCTAAGGATACTGCGAGTCAGGGGAAGGCATTACGGAGATCGAAGCGAACAATCATTGCCCCTGATCGCTATACAGGATGAAACATGGTGAGCTTTGTCTTGTGTTTCTTTGCTGGTCCCTTGGATGAGAGGGAGCCGTCGAGCTTTGAAAAGGCCAAAGGCGTGGAACAGTGGGATTCAGCTATGCAGGAAGAGATGAGTGCTCTTGAGAAGAATGAGACTTGGTCTCTGGTGCCCAAGCCCAAGGGTATCACCCCTGTGACATGCAAGTGGGTCTATAAGCTCAAGAAGAAGGCTGACGGTAGTATCGAGCGATACAAGGCTCGCCTTGTGGCTCGGGGATTCTCGCAGCAATACGGTGAAGACTATGAAGAGATATTCAGTCTGGTGGCAAAAATGACTTCAGTTCGGGTTGTGATTGCCTTGGCGGCTTGTTGGGGTGGGAGATTTGGCAGCTCGACGTAAAGAATGCGTTCTTGTATGGTGAGATTGACAAAGACATCTTCATGGTCCAGCCGCCAGGCTTCGTATCTGAAGATTTTTTGGAGCATGTCTGCAAGCTCAAGAAGGCCCTGTATGGGTTGAAGCAAGCGCCGAGGGCATGGTATGGAAAAATAGCAGAATATCTCCTATTCTGTGGGTTTGGTGCTTCAGACTCAGACTCAAGCTTGTTCGTCAAGAAGAGCGAGGAGCTTCAAGTCATCGTGTTGCTTTACATCGATGATATGATCGTGATGGGGAATTCGAAGGAGGAGGTAGCAAGGCTTCGGGCCGAGTTATCCATCAGGTTCGAGATGAAGGACTTGGGTGAGCTTCACCACTTCCTTGGACTCAAAGTGCAGAAGAAGAAAAGTGGAGTGCTGGTGTCTCAGGCCAGATATGTGGAGCGAATCGTGGAGCGGTTCGGCATGAAGGAAGGGAAGTGCATTTCCACACCTCTGTAGAAGGCCATGAAACATCGCAAGGATGAGGGGAGGATTCTGGAAGATCTGTTGGTGTTCCGGGCTCTGGTTGGGATCTTGATCTATCCGATGATTACCAGGCTGGATATCGCATATGCAGTCGGCAGGGTGAGTCGGTATATGGCGGAACCACGGATGCCTCATCTTCTAGCGGCCAAGAGTATATTGAAGTATGTCAAGGCGACTTCGGATATGGGTCTCCTTTACAGGAGGGATGCGGGCTTTGAGGTGCATGGGTACATGGATGCTGATTACGGCAGAGATTCAGATGATCGGAAGTCGACGTCTGGATACGTCTTCATGGCGGGCCCCAAGGCTATATCATGGTGCAGCACGAAGCAGGTTTCCGTGTCTGTCTCAACCACGAAAGAGGAATACAAGGCTTTAGCCTTGGCAGCTCAGGAAGCGATCTGGCTTAGGAGGTTGGTTGGAGACGTCGATTTGGAGGTTCGGGGTCCGACTCTGCTCCGCGGCGACAATGAGAGTGCTCTCAAACTGGTTACTAATCCAGTTTGTCACGCGAGGACCAAGCATATCGAGATCGAGCATCATTTCATTCGTGAGAAGGTGTTGGAGGGGTCTCTTTCGGTCGAGCATGTTCGGAGACAGGACAACATTGCTGACATCTTCACAAAGGTGCTGCCGAAGGGGCCGTTTACTTGGCTAAGGAGTTTACTGGGGCTGTTTTCAACTTCCCACTTCAAGGGGGAGTGTTGAAAATGTTGAAGTGGAAGTTGTGAAGTTGGCGGTCTGGGAGGAGACCGCGCGGTCTGGTCTGACCGCACGGTCTTGCGGTCTCCTCTGGCGGTCTGACCTCTTTGGTCTAACCGCAGGCTTCTCGGCGTGACTGCCATTCTTCTGTCCTTGGGTGCCGAGGTGAGGCCGCGCTGTCTGGTCGTGTGACCGCGTGGCGAGCTAGAGTAATTTTGCGGTCTGGTGCTTGTGACTGTGTGGTGGGGGCAACCCGGTCTGGTGACTGTCCGGTTCTTTGCGGTGCGCGTGGACTAAGGTCTTCTTAGTCGCGCTGTCTCCGGTTTGTGTTCGCATGGATGGTCCTTCGGCGATCTGCTGGTATATGCGGTCACAGGTGTTTGGTCGACTTGGCGGGCTGGTGTCCTAGTCGGCCTGGTGTGTTTACGGTCTCTGGATGCGGTCGGGTGGCGAAAACATGTGGTAAGTGTCATGACCGGGCGAGTCGTCATGATCGCGCGGCTTCTTCGTGAAGTCGGCGAGCTCACTAAGCAGGAGGATCTTTTGCTGATCGCGCAGGTTGACCGGTCTGGTCGCGCGGTCAAGGGGCGATGACTCTATTTCATAGGGTGGTGACTGGATCAGGTCTCACACCTATAAATAGGAGCCACTATAGCAGCAAAAACATCGCACCAAGTGTAAGCAGAAATCGCGGCTAGTTCTTGCGGTCTCTTTTCTTGTGACAGGTCGGTCTTGCTGATCGAACTTCTTTTGTGCAGCTTTTGCGGATTGTGTAGGTAGCCGCGGTCATCTCCTCTTCTGAAGGTGTTCGTGCGGTCTCGCGGCTTGCAGTGTGGGTTGCTGGAGTTCGGGAGGATCAGTGAAGTACGGGAGTTCTTGTGGTTCTCAGTTGGTGTTGTTCAAGTCGCTAGCAGGTAGTTCGGGCGGTCTCGTCTTCTAGTCGAGCGAACTGTCAGGTCGGGCGGTCAGGCGGTCTCAGTCAGGTAGACAGCTATTTTTCTCTTCTGTTTTATGTACTGGCGAAATCATGTCTCGCCATTTATACTTCGCCCTGTAATGAAGAATTTTGCTTGATCAATAAAGATTGTGTTTGCTTCATGTGCTTCTGGTTGTTTGGCTTGAACTTTTAGTTATACTATTCCTGCTCACTCCTAGATCTACGGAAAATTTCACAATCCAATATCTCAAGTGATTGGAGATATTTCAGCAGGTGTTCAAACAAGGCATCAACTACACCAAAATCAGATGCACACTTGTTTCCTATCCTAGATTGTACCTCAATCCATAAAAGATGCAGAACAAGACCCAAACTGGATTCCTGCAATGCAAGAGGAGCTCAATCAATTTGAAAGGAGCAAGGTATGGGATTTGGTTCCAATACCAAAAGGCCATCCGGTCATTGGCACCCAGTGGGTCTTCAGGAACAAGCTAGATGATCAAGGCATCATAGTCAGAAATAAAGCAAGATTAGTAGCCCAAGGATATTCTCAGGAAGAAGAAATTGATTATGATCAAACCTTTGCTCCTGTTGCTAGACTTGAAGCTATAAGGATTTTTCTTGCCTTTGCTGCATTCAAGAAGTTCAAGGTATATCCGATGGATGTGAAGAGTGCATTCTTGAATGGAGACATCAAAGAAGAAGTCTATGTGGAACAACCACCAGGTTTCATCTCTTCAACTCACTCTTCTTTTGTATTTAAGCTTAATAAAGCTCTCTATGGTCTCAAACAAGCTCCCAGAGAATGGTATGAGACATTAGCTAATTTTCTTTTGGAGAACAATTTCTGTAGAGGCATAGTTGATAAAACCCTATTTTTTAGGGTACATAAAAAATCAAACTTTACTAGTTCAAATTTATGTAGATGATATTATATTTGGCTCTACTGATTCAAATCTATGCAAAAGGTTTTCTAACCCGATGCAATCTAAATTTGAAATGAGTAGTATGGGTGAGTTATCATACTTCCTTGGTCTTCAAGTGAAGCAAACTCCAAATGGCATATTCATATCACAATCTAAGTATGCTAAGGAATTAGTGAAAAGATTTGGTATGTCTGATGCTTCTACCATGAAAACACCCATGCCCTCCAATGCTGTTGTTGACAATGATGAATCAGGGAAACCTGTTGATCAGAAAGTATATGGAGAAATTGTTGGCTCATTACTTTATTTAACAGCAAGTAGGCCTGATATAATGTTTGCTACTTATATTTGTGCTAGGTTCCAAGTTAATCCCAAAGAATCTCACCTAATTTTATTAAAAAGAATTTTGAGATATATAAAGGGTTGTCCAAATCTAAGACTCTGGTATCCAACAGTATCAGAATTTGAATTAACTGGATTCTCAGATTCTGATTATGCTGGATGCAGAGTAGATAGGAAAAGCACATCAGGAACTTGTCAGTTTCTTAGTGATAGGCTTGTGTCTTGTTTTGTAAGAAACAAACATCTGTGTCTACATCAACATCTGAAACTGAATACATAGCTGCAGGCAGTTGCTGCTCACAGATATTGTGGATACAAAATCAGCTTCTAGACTATGGTATCAACTTAAATAAATCAATTATATTTTGTGACAATACTAGTGCAATATCTATAACACAAAATCCAGTACTCCATAGTAGGACTAAACACATAGAAATTAGGCACCACTTTATCAGAGATAATGTGGATAAAAATAAAATTTGCCTACAATTCATTTCTACTGATTTGCAAAGGGCTGATATTTTCACCAAACCCTTGGATGAAAAGAAACATATCTTCTTTATAAATCATCTAGGAATGATAGATGGAGATTCAATCAATTGAAAAAAAATTAAATTTTATACTTATCCCATCTCTTCATCGAACTGAGATCGACGAAATCTAGTCGTTCGTCGAACGGAGATCGACGAAGTCATCTAGATCGTCGAACTGAGATCGACGAAAATTTATTTTTTGTCGAACGTAGTTTTGATGAAGCCTTTGTTTCTGATCTTCCATTATAATCAATTCTTTTACTTCATTTTAACTGTATGCCTACAGAATTGTTTCTCTTCCAGTTCCTTTGCACTTGATCTCTATTTTATTTTGTAGGAACAATAGCACTATTTCTTCAAAAAGATTGCATCCTTCCCTACCTCCTCACCTGTCCCTTCTTCTAGGGGTCTAGCTTCAGGCCTTCCTGAAACTAGGCTGGGGGAGATGTCTTGAAGAAGCTCCTTTTTGTTAGGGGGAGATACTTTCCTTTTGACAGGGTGAGAGGTTTTGAAGAAGCTCCTTTATGATAGGGGGAGATGTTTTATGAAGATGCTCAAGTTTCAAGGGGAGATGCTGTATGAAAAAGAAAAATCATTCAGTTGATGAAGAAGCATGTTTTCAGTTCTTGATAAAGCTCACATCAGTTTGCAATTTTTGTTTTTGTTTCAGAAATTCAGATATGACAATTCAAATGCAGATTGGTAGCAAAGCAGATTAAGAAATAATTTTTGTTAGAGCAGATTCAGTTCAGATCATCAAAAGCAAAAGCTGAAAAATACAGATTCACATTATAAAGCTTTTCAGATGTGAAGGCAACGTCAGAATCCAGAGAAAAAGCTGAAAAATGCAGATTCAGATTATAAAGCTTTTCAGATAATCAAATTTAGAAAGCTGAAGGCAATGCCAGAATTTAGAGAAAGTCAAAAGGTTCTATTTATTTGTTTTTAATGTAAAAATTCAAAATCAGAGTATCATATTTTATATCTGCTGAAAAATTAAAAATCTGTCAGATATATATGCTATGTTGTTTTGTTGTTTGTTTTATTATTCAAACTTTGTCAAATAGTGTCCTAAACTAAATAGGGGGAGATTGTTGGAACAACCCTATTACTTATTTGGGCTAGGATCACTATTTGTTTATTAGGACTAAGTTGACCCCAATGTATAGTCTTAAGGGTCAAGGTTTTAGGCTGATAGAACTAAGAAAAACATAAGTTTTCTGCATTCGACGAACTCCATACTGCATTCGACGAACTCCATCCTTCATTCGACGAATGGCATGCTCTAGTTCGACGAACTCACCAAGGTTCTGTGTTCAACGAACCCATTCTGCGTTCGATGAACTCCTCTCTGCGTTCGACGAATGACATTCTACTGTGTTTGACGAACATGGCAAGTCTCAGCGGTTGACAAGTTTGACCAGTCTCAGCGGTCGACCAAGTCTCAGCGGTTGACCAAGTCTCAGCGTTCGACCAAGTCTCAGCGGTCGACGAATTGTTTCAGATCGACGAAAGTTCTTCTCAGCCCAATGAAATCAATATTCCAGCTATCTTATCAGATATTATCTTTCAGTTCGACGACCTCCAGCTTGAGATCGACGAAATCCAGATTGTGTTTGACGAAATTTCTATTCAGTTCAGTATTTCAGAAGGATTACTTTTATTTCATTCTCTAATCTTAGATCTTTTATCAGCAACAGATCTATTCCTTCCAGAACATTTCCATCTTGATCTCAAAAGAGGGCTTGAGAAAGTACCTAATCATATGACAGAAATATCATTGAGACAATCTTGATGATATTGTCATCATGACCCATGTAGTGGAGACAACTCGACGATGTCTCACAACAATCTCAACAATCCATATCGTCGTGATGATCTACATCATCGAGACAATCTCAAAGATATCACACAGCATCTCAATGATCCATATCATCGAGATGACTGAAATATAATCGAGACTATCTCGATGATATTGTAGTGAAGATCCATAGTGTCGAGGCAATATCGATGCTATCGTCGCGAAGATCAATATCTTCAAGACGATACACTCAATTTTAATAATTAGTTTAATTCTCCTTGACGTCTTGACGATATTCATAATATCGTTGTAATGATCTTACCGATATTCATAATATCATTTGATCGTCCAGACTATGCCATCCAGTCATCCTGACTAAATGACGACATTCACAATGTCATCTTCAAGTCTTCTAGACGATGTTCACAATATCAAATGAGCATTTTGCCGAACCAACTCAACTCCAATTAGTCATAGGATTTCTCCCTAGACTCATATCCAATATGAGCAAGACCAACACAATCCTTCCTCCAACTTCTACAAATGTTCTTATGTGCGACCCTATAAGCTCATATTGCGTTGGTAGTGAGACTAACTCCTTGATTACTTATGGATCACCATAGAAACACCAACAAACTCCTCCCGCCATTCAACCAGTGATTAGAGGAACGACAACCCATTCAACCAGTGATTAGAGGAACGACAAGCCATTCAACCAACGATTAGAGGAACGACAAGCCAGGTCTTCGCCTCCAACTGCAATGATCTCCAGCAATTTCTAGTTCGCCGACCTTCCCTACAGAGGATCATTCAGATTTGGGTATTCAGAACTATCTTTATTTCATCTTCACTTCACTGTGAGCTTTCTTCTCTTTCCTTATCCCTCTTCTATTTTGTCATCTATTACAGCTTCACTTCATTGTATAGTATAGTATATTAGTTTTTTTTTTCACTTTCCATTGGTATAGTATACAAGTATTTGGGGGTTGTCTTGTTGGACAACTTTGAGTGTGTTACTGTTGCGGCATGATTGGATAATTGGGGGTTTTGGTTTGTGGTTAGAATAATTAATTTTCTTCGTTTCTCTGAATGGGTTTCATTCAAAATTTTATGCCCATTTTTATCAGATGCTAGATTTGGTCACTAGTTATATTTTTTGAACTAAAATCTGTGGTATTGTTTTTCGCAAGCGATTTTCTCCTAATGATTAGAGTGGAAACTCATGTTTTTTTGTTTTTTTTTTATGTCGTGATTCTGTTGAAGATTGTGCGTGAGTGTGTGTGTATGTGTAGCTTCCTAATTGTTTTGGTATACAGTTTTATAGGAAACCCAAAGATGGGAGGAAACTCAGCAACTTGGGAGTCAAATGAAGTTTTGATCTTCTGTGTTCTTTGCATTATAGAGATCGGGTTGGGCAATCGACCTACCACCCACTTCAGAAAGTATGGTTGGAAAATTTTGATTAGGTCTTTTAAACAATGTATTGGAAAAACCTACGATCGAATGCAAATGAAGAGTAAATGAGACCATCTCATGAAAGAATGGAAGTTGTGGAAAGAATTAAAAAAAGGAGAGACCGGTTTGGGATGGGACGAAGAAAAGAGAACCATTACAACATCTTATCAGTGGTGGGAGGATAAAATCAAGGTTAACTCCAAATCAATGATTTTAAACAAAATTATATATTTAATAGCTTCTTATATTTGTATAATTGTTCTATACAGGTTGTTCCTACTGCAATAAAATTTTAATATGCTGGTGTTGCACACGAGTTAGAGGAGAAACTGAATATTATGTTCAATCAAGCTATTGCAATAGGTGAAGATTCTTGCGCATCATCAACTAGCAGTGTACCACCTGATATGGAGCA
Source organism: Dactylorhiza incarnata (assembly GCA_033032865.1). Taxonomy (NCBI): domain Eukaryota; kingdom Viridiplantae; phylum Streptophyta; class Magnoliopsida; order Asparagales; family Orchidaceae; genus Dactylorhiza; species Dactylorhiza incarnata. The sequence continues at coordinate 9,971,638 of JAWHQI010000011.1, forward strand.
CATAGCTGAGGAAGAAGACAATGCAGTAGAGGACTTGGAGATCCCGTGAATTGATTCATCAACCAATATTGGAAATGCCTCCAACTCTTTGAGTACATAAAGGAGTGGCTCATTCCTATATGATTTAGTTGTGTGCATCTACTCTAGCAGAGAAGACACCAACAGTTATCACAATCAAGGAGGCAGTGTAGTTGATCTGCAAGATACAAGAGATACATGTTGATTTGGGTTTATACTACTTTGCTTTGAATCATATCAAGGACAAAAACAATAGAGAGATGTTCATTAACATTCCTATGAGGATAGAGTACGGTGGATCAAAAGTGCTTTTGATAATAGGCATCCATGATTTCATTCTAGGCAGTTGTGTGTTGTGTTTTGTGTTGTTTATATTTTATTCAGGCTACTACATTTTGTTTCTATTTTGTGATGTTTCTATTTTGGAAGAAATTATTGGGAAAAACACCCTTGTGATTTATCTAACAAATTGTCTTAAAGTGATTTCATAAATCTAGGATGTATTACCCATATTGTATAGAGAGGGTAATCTGGTCATTAGATGTCCTAGGGTATCACACTCACACTAGAGTTTCAAGACCTGTCCAAAGCAAGCACAAAAGTCAGTTGTGCTAAACATGCGTTGAATAGAAGTTGATGAAACTTTTACTAAAAGTCAAAGCAACTTCAAACACAAATAGAAGTAACTCAGACTGAAGTCGAAGTATAAGTGAGGTCAATGCAACATCGAGATAAACTCGACGCAGAAGAAGAGTATGTCAAAGCAATATAAGAAGTTGACGCAACTTCAACTTGAATTTCACATAGACGATAAAGTTCAAAGTCCAAGTCTAGAACTCAATGGATATGTCGATAAGGATTCGGCACAACATCGATATCTGTGTTCAGTAGAGCGAAGAAGGAATTTGAAGCTACTTCTATAAGAACTCAGAGGTGCGATGAGTACAGTAGAAAAAGAAGTTGACGCTACGTCGAATACAGACAGGAATGGAATGTTTTCTGCTGTCTATTCTGATGCTTTTCCAGAAGGTATCCAAGACTATAGTCTGACTTCTAACAACTCGTTTATTGCCAAGAATGGAATGGAGTGCTCCAGATAGACAACAAGGCATTCTTGAAAGTTATTCAAATCAGATGGACGGGTCGGGAAATAGAAACAGAAGGAAATATTTAATGTCCAATGGATATTCCTTCTAAGGATAGAATAGAAGAAAAAAGAAATTCAAATACTATTCGACAAAGAATAAGTATACAAAAAAGGAAGAAAATCATAACCAACATTATTATTCTGTCTTCTTCTTCTTCCTCAAGCTCTCTGAGATAGAAAATAAGAAGAACTTTGTACGGAAAACAAGGCTGTTGCTTCTTCTTCACAACTTTTAGCAACAAACAAACTATAGTACAGAGATCACAAGGATCTAAAGCTCATAACCATTGCATTCTTATCTACCATAAGCAAGGTTTCATTTTATACAGATCCGGAAGGACATCAAAAGCTCATAGCCGTAGAAGGATTCATACAACAGAATCCTCCTTTTCCTCTTATTCTTCTTCTTTACTTCTCCTCTTTATTCAGTAACTGAGAAAGAGTCCTAAGAATCCCTCTCTAAAGGATTCAATTGGTCCTAAGAGTCTCCTTATCAAAAGACTCAGTGGTTCTAAGAGTCTCCTTATCAAAAGACTTAGTGTGTGGTTCTAAGAGTCTACTTACCAAAAGACTCAGTGGCTGGTTCTGAGAGTCTTCTTATGTAAGACCTCCTCCCAGAAGACAAGAGACGGCCAAGGGGAGTCCAATGCCCAGGACAGCCACCTGGTGGAAGTGCCACGGGCTAGCCCCCTCCACAAGATGCCTATCCATCCGACTATTCTCACATATCATCATGCCAACCCATCAATAATAGAAAACAATAGAAACCATTTATTCACAACTAAGTAATAATGTCCAGACAGTACAAAATGACAGGAAGCTACACAAGCTCATGTTAATCATCAGAGTACAAACTTGCCCCAAGGCTACATCCCAACCACTCGCTCACATATACCACTGACAGTAACCCAGGTATCGTAGTCACCAACCCTATCACCCTTGCCTGGCTGTCCTCCTATGTAGTACGCTGCTGCTCCACCTGAGTGTGCTCCTAAAAGTAATGGTGTAATAACCGTTAGTCATAAATACTAAGTGGATTCACATCCTCTCCCCTGGCGACTCCAAGGCACCAGGCGGAAGGGAATGATGAGGAGCTGCAATATAAACATTAGTAGCAAAAGCAGGTGACAAGGAAAGATGTAATCACAACAGTATATCAAATGTATGAAATGTACGCCTAACAAGTAATATGTCAACGACAGAGTATAAGCAAGCAGTGTAACAGTACAGAAGTAAGCAGTATATTTGCAGTTTCAAAACATACCTTAACTTATATGAATGCCCATACAAACTGATAAGTTAAGGTTTCCAATTTGGAACCCATCATATAAAAGAGCCCATACTAATTTATATGATGGACCTGATGCGGCGCAATGCAATGACCATGAAAGGATGAATGCAATGCAATGATTATGATATGATGATTCACCCATGCATTTTTGCTATGTTGACATATACATGTAGTTCCCGCTTTTCGAGGGTAGCTAACCACTCAGGCACCTCACGTTGTGGCCAGACGGAGACAGTGGAACGAGCTCTTCCACAACTAGGCAGGTATGAACACTACCAAAACTAGGCCTATGTACGCATTAACACTAAGAACACATAGCATAGACCCTGCGTACTGCTCGCATCATGCCGAGTCTTCATAACATGGAAGGGGTCTTGGGAATTGAACACCAAGAACACTACACAACTGGTTTAGAGTCTAACTGCTGGCTTCTGTCGTTGTCACAACTAGCAAGCCCGTAGACCTTCCACAAGTAATCCTCCATCCAGGATCATTACACCACCTTGTGTAAACCATGCACATTCATGTAATTGTCATGCACACCCGTGCTATCAAGCACCCAAGGACTCACAGATGGAGTCTTAATACCTTTCCCTTCCTACAATCAATGCCGATGCTAATTAGCATCCAAGGCCCCCAATCATCTGGTCCTTAACATTTCACCATAAGATATAACCATATCTTATAATCCACCCCAAGCCATCAGTGCTACCCATACCGAGTTATCATAATTCTTGTGTAGTGGCATGCACAAAACATGGAAATTACTCTATGATACCCTGTAGGACTGCTTGTTTGTACTGTGTCATACTCTTATGTTACTAATTAAGTATTCCGAATATATCACCAATATTCAATCCTCATGCATAAATCACAATGTGTTTCAATATGGTTAAAGCCATCAACCTTTCTCAGAGGTTGTCACCAATCTAAACCATCCAATAGATTATCAAGTGACAAGAATATTAATTCATATATGCTCCCCCACAATCTATCTTCAGTTGCTCCTCATAACGTTTCATTCATCATAATAATTGCCCACATCATGTTCTGTTGAATTGCACATCCAAGGAGTTCTACTCAGCTCTGAACATGATCTACTTTCCTTCCCTCTAGGTCTAGACTTCAACAGTAGGCCTATATCAACTATAATCATCATACGCCCATACCCTAAGGAATCATATTCGTGTAATAATTTATATCATAGTATATAATCAAGAGATTATTTCTGAACCGAACCCTCTGAAATTTTCTATCATAGCTCATAGCCATCATTTTGAACATTTCCCCAAATTTAAGTCTCATCAATTACTAACATAATTATGCATCACCATGCCCTATTTCAGAATCATAACATTCATCTACGCCTCGTTCAATTTACATGGGAACCCAGGAACTCCTACCACACCAAAGGAGGAGAACCAAAAGTTCTCTGCTTGGTAGCGCTGGCGGTAGCGCTACCGCTGGGCGCTAGTGATCCAGTCAACACACTTTCCTGTCGACATTGGGTGTCGATGAGAAGTTATCCCTTCCCGTCGAACAGTCGATATGCTAGCACCGTCGGTAGGGCTACCGCTGGGCACTAGTGATTCTACCAGCATTCCTTCTCGTCGATCTTAAGTGTCGACGGGAAGTTATCCTTTCCCATCGTCCCATCGACTCGCTAGCAACGGTGGTAAGGCTACTGCCAGGTGCTAATATTTCTACTTCCACTCCTTCCCATTGATCTTAAGTGTCGACGGGAAGTTCTCCCTTCCCGTCGACAATTCGACTCGCTAGCACCGATTGTAGCACTACCTCCATGTGCTAGTGATTCTATCAACTCCCTTTCCATGGAAATTAAGTGTCGACGGGAAGAGATCCCTTCCCGTCGACCCATCGACACGCTAGCGACAGCGGTAGCGCTACCGCCGGGTGCTAGCTAACATGAATCAGATCCTTTGTTATTCCTGTCCAAATTTCTTCACTGGCAGCCTAGCTCCAAATCACATGATATCCTTTCTTTCCCTAATGGTTGGACTCCCATCACCATGCATATATATATATATATATATATATATATCTAACATGATTCAAGTTTAAAATTATAATTAAAGACTCTTTTTAACATGGACTATTCATCTTCTTCCCCAATTAAGGGTTATGTTATTTCACTTTCTCTCCTCCAATACTCCCTAATTAGACCATGGATTTCTACGAAATCAAATCATATCTCTTCCTTTTGAAGAGAAGAAGTGATTGAAGGAACTTTCACGGGAATCGGTGCCCTAAAATGAAAGATCCAGCTTGGTCTTTTCCTAGGAAGCTTCATTAACTCACAAGCCAAGCTTTTGTGAGCTCAACACCTCTTCTAATTTTTTTCTTCTATGATCTAGCACCAAGGAAGAGGGGTCGGAAGTCACCTTATTTTGTGGCCATGGTTGGAGCTCGTCTTCATGGCGGCCGGCTGGTGGTCGGCCAAGCTCCAAATCCTTCTCGAAGCTTGCTCCTACAAGAACCCTAAGTTAAAGCCTTGAGGTGTGAGGAAGAGGATGAAGAAAAAGAAGAAAGAGAAGAAAAAGAAGATGAAGAAGAAGATGAATAGGGCCATTTGGTTAAGGATTCAGCCCATTCATGTTAGGAGAGAATGAAGAGAGAGAGAGAAGCGTTCATTAATATGCATTTAATGCAAATCCCAATTTTCAAACCTTATGTTGAAACTCCCCAACTACTTGTCAGCTGCATATTGGCTTTTAACTCCCCATTAACCTGGAATTAGGCAATTTAGGCCACCCACTAAGTAAAAATCACGTGCACTGATTCGGCCGCTACCGCCAGTGCTAGCTAAAGATACCGCTGGCACTCGCTCCCTGCTACCAATTCCTTTGCCATTTGCTTCCTAACTCCAAAGGGTGATGGTTACACCCATTCCTGGAGATCAGGGCACATTCATGGCACCATTAGGATCTCAAGAATCCTACATAGCCCAAGCATCTCCAAGTGACTCATGTCACTCGAGGGGTCTAGCTCGAATTGGGATGTCACAAATCCAATAAATGAAGAAACAATTTCGTCCCTGAAATTTAGGTTGAGTCTATGGGGATTGAAGGTAGGATTATGTAAATCCAATTCGGAGTACACTTGATCAGGTTATAGGTTTAGTATGTCCTGACTCCCACTTAACCCTTGTGCGTGGCCTTACTTATCCACATTCCATCGCGCATCACCCCATATTTCCCTCAAGTGTACCTTTATAATTCCCCACAAAAGTCGTAATCATAATTATGCACAAGAAGTCACTTGAATGTCTCTCACCGTTATGGAGACCATCGTTGTTTTATACAGGTAGGGACTTGTAACTCTGCTCATCTTGATCAAATTTTGTATCTACCTCAAATATGCATGAGCGGTTGGTCGATACAATCATTTACCATTCTTACACGCACATGTGATCCTCATGAACAGGTCGTGCTAACAAGCGCACAAGGACTTCCACCAAGTCCTTACTCAATTCTTATTTTATAAGTACACCCGGTGCTAATTAGCACCCAAGGACCTACCACTCGGGTCCTTACCATATACCACAGGATATAATTATATCCTTCGAATTACATCAACCATGACCGCTACCAATAGTGAGCTGTCATAACTCTAACGCAGTGAAATGTATAAGTCATGGAATCACTCTATATGATCCCTTCGAACTTTGTATCATGGCTCACAATTTGATATTTAGTAATTTAACCTGATGATAGTATGAACCATGGTCTAAAGAGCAAATAGAGGCAAATCTTGACTCCATGCCTCGCATTGGTTATAATCACATCGTTCCCTTCTAATAACACGTGACTTCGAGTCACGTGCTACTTTTTTGTACTCCCGATCCTACTTAGATTTGCACCGGATTCAAAAATTGGTGCTACTTTTATCTCGTGATTTAAATCATTTCATCTAATGGCTCCTCAACCGAGAACATAAACCTTATTCAACGACAGGGTTACGATACAGAGCCTCTAGGAATCTACCTTGTCGAGGTAAAATGTTACATGAACTCTTACTTTTTGTGCATTCTCCCAAAATTTTGATGCTTCAGAGGTAATTGGCTACCTCTCTAAGCAATTTGCAACTGCTCTTTACATAGGGGAAGTTAGCATGCATGTCATATTTACTCCGCACTACAAGGTGGAGATTCATATCATCCGACAGGTTATACAACTTTTGATAATTTCAACATATAAGTTTCTGCCATCCGTACCTCAAATATGTGCGATCTCTTTCCAGATCAACCACTGAAATGAATACTATTGTGAATTCTTTTTTCCAAATTCCACAATATCTTAATTGCCGACCAAACATAATCATCATCATTCACATATTATTCGAAGAACAGGACCTTGATATCATACATCTGTATCACACCACTTCAAAATAAGATTTAGGGAAAACCCAAGTCGGTACATGACTAGTCCAATAAACGAAGTGATAAGATCCCGTACATTTGAACAAGGTTTTTTCCACCACCCATGTGGTACATTCAACTCATGTATGGGCACAATCCTTAGGTGCATATATCCCTCGACTTAGAGTTCTTACCCTATAAATCCCCGTATCGACGCACTTGTAAATCATCAGTGATGTAGGAAATCAAAATTTTTGCGGCGACCACGTTGCATCTCATAGTAAAGAGAGCATGTACAAATAACATCCAATCAATCAGTACCTTTTATGTATGTTTGAACTTGACATGAACCAAGGTGCAAGGTTCGAGATGATTCCCCTTCAACACGGGTTATGCAGACACCGAAGGTAAGGCATAATTCCCAATATGATAAACTAAATCCAATCAATTCCAAGTGCCTTACCATCTCTGCCAATGATCGTTCAAAACACGTTTATTTTCAGATAAAGTTGAGATGCCAAATCACCCAACAAGTCATTCTAATCATGTTACCTTCACCACAAATGATTATCAATTAAACTTCTGAACTTAAAAGAATAATGCTCCCTCAGCAGCTCTGCCTACCTGGAGCTCTTCCTGAGGCAGGTACGATGATATGTAACAATTCTCAAATCCTTGGGTAATTATCCGGAGAGGAATTAAAAACGTAAGTTCATGTTATTCGTACCTCAGGCATGCATAGCCTCTCTTTAGGTTGAAACCTCAAGGATTAATGTTGTTTTAATTTTTCTAGTCTCACATTACCACGCCTTTATTACTACTTAAATATTGTCATCATCATACCAATCATCCATATACAAAATTTTATTATATCCTCTTGTATGTACAAAATTTCATCAAGTCCTAGACGATTATGTTATAAAAAGTCTACATGTAGACAAATACAAATGCATACCCCCAAGGGTTAGCTTACTATTCTCCTCGTTTCCTTATCCACAAGGTCTCAAGGAATCATAAAGAGACAATGTTTATCCTTGGAACGTTTCTATTTTCTTATTCTGATAATGAAGTTTTCTCTTGATCAAAAACATGGTGTTAGCAGTTCACCCTGCTCAAGATGAACTAACTGTTCAAGGATTACCAATTTCCAGTGTTAAAAATTGTGAAGATTTGTAATTCCCTGTGAAATCTCCAGTCGGTAGGTCACTAGCCCAATAAATGAAGAGATCATCCCCCCATAGTTCCTCGGCTGAGCATCTTCGACCACCAACATGGTACAATCACCCTACATGTTCACACACTTACGAGGGCATACCATCCTCGACTCGATGTTTTATCCTGAAATTAATCCATTCTTTAGGCCCTTAGGGTTACTATTCACGACCACCCTTTTCAAGGTAAACATGTCACCAAATCAAAAATAGGCCTATTTCAGATTAAAATTCTTATTCGACCTCTGGTATTCGTCATGGTGATTGCTTTAATACAACAAAATTGGAAGTGACAGGTTATGAGCAACACAGTTAGGCTTACGAGTCTCCCACTACTTCAATAATAGTTTCTGGGCATCAACTTTTCCTCCAGATAACCTATTAGTCTGGGTAAGAGGTGGTAATATCTCTCAATAAGCCAAGTTGCGCTTTATAGTGTAAGACTTGAAAATCTACCCTCACCTTAAAGTCTTCCCATAATCACTTTGTGTGTCCTCATGTTTCAACCAAATACATACCTGAGATCGACTTTTGACTAGGATACGCCACAAAACATCTTGGCCAATTAGAATAAGGTGGTATCCTAGTTAGTTTGGCAGTAGTTCTAAGGGTTAGCAGACATACTTAATGTGAATCCCACATGGGCATACCACAACTTCCGCTGCATCAGTTTGTCCTCAAACTGATCTAGCTAGCAGGGGTGTCCAAGTGGTTTAATGGACTTCTTTTTTCTCAGGATCGTTGCAAGCTAATACCATTTGTAAGACCCCCCTCCCGGAACACAAGAAACGTCCGAGGGGAGTTCTATGCCCAGGACAGCCGCCTGGAGGAAGTGCCAGCACACGGGCTAGCCCCCTCCACAAGACGCCTATTCTACCAACTATTCTCATATATCATCATGTCAACCCATCAATAATAGAAAACAATAGAAGCCATTTATTCACAACTAAGTAATAATGTCAAGATTGTACAAAATGTCAGGAAGCTACATAAGCTCATGTTAATCATCAGAGTACAAACTTTCCCTAAGGATACATCCCAATCACTCACTCACATCTGCCACTGACGATAACCTAGGTATCATAGTCACCAGCCCTGTAACCCTAGCATGGATGTCCTCCTGTGTAGAATGCTGCTTCTCCACCTGAGTGTGCTCCTAAAAGTAATGGTGTAACAACCGTTAGTCATAAAGACTAAGTGGCTTCACATACTCTCCCCCGATGACTCCAAGGCACCGAGTGGAAGGGAATGAAGAGGAGTTGCAATATAAATAGTAGTAGCAAAAGCAGGTGACAAAGAAAGATGTAATCACAACAGTATATCAAATGTATGAAATGTACGTCTAACAAGTAATATGTCAACGATAGAGTATAAGCAAGCAGTGTATCAGTAAGGATGTAAGCAGTATATCTGCAGTTTTAAAATGTACCTTAAATTATATGAATGCCAATACAAACTTATAAGATAAGGTTTCCAATTTGGAACCCATCATATAAAAGAGCCCATACTAATTTATATGATGGACCCGATGCGGTGCAATGCTATGATCATGAAAGGATGAATGCAATGCAATGATTATGATATGATGACTCACCCATGCATTTTTGCTATGTTGATATATACCTGTAGTTCCCGCTTTTTGAGGGTAGCTAACCACTCATGCACCTCATGTTTTGGCCAGATAGAGACAGTGGAATGGGCTCCTCCATAACTAGGCGGGTATGAACACTAACAGACCTAGGCCTATGTACGCCTCAATGCTAAGAACACACAGCGGAGACCCTGCGTACTGCTCGCATCATGCTGAGTCTTCATAACACGAAAGGGATTTTGGGAAGTGAACACAAAGAATACAACCCAATTGGTCTAGAGTCTAACTGCTGGCTTCTATCAGTGTCACGACTAGCAAGCCCGTAGAACCTCCACAAGTAATCCTCCAACCAGGATCATTACACCACCATGTGTAAACCATGCACATTCATGTAATTCCCATGCACACCCATGCTATCAAGCACCCAAGGACTCACAGAAGTAGTCTTATTACCATTCTCTTCCTACAATCAATGCCGATGCTAATTAGCATCCAAGGCCCCCAATCACTTGGTCCTTAACATTTCACCATAAGATATAACCATATCTTATAATCCACCCCAAGCCATCAGTGTTACCCATACCGAATTATCATAACTCTTGTGTAGTGGCGGGCGCAAAACATGGAAATTACTCTGTGAGACCCTTCAGGACTACTTGTGTGTATGGTGTCAAGCTCATGTTTTACTAATTAAGTAAGCCCGAACATTTCACAAATATTCAATCCTCATGCACAAATCACAACGTGTTTCAATATGATTAAAGCCATCAATCTTACTGAGAGGTTGTCACCAATCTAAACCATCCAATAGATTATCAAGTGACAAGAATATTAATTCATATATCTCCCCCACAATCTATCTTCAGATGCTCCTCATAACGTTTCATTTATCATAATAATTTCCCACATCTCGTTCTGCCGAACACATCCAAGGAGTTCTACTCAGCTCTAAACATGATTTACTTTCTTTCCCTCTAGGGCTAGACTTCAACAGTAGGCTTATATCAACTATAATCATCATATGCCATACCCTAAGGAATCATATTCGCATAATAATTTATATCATAGTATATAATCAAGAGATTATTTTCGAATCGAACCCTTAGAAATTTTCTATCATAGCTCATAGCCGTCATTTTGAACATTTCCCCAAATTTAAGTCTCATTAATTACTACCATACTTATGCATCGCCATGTCCTTTTTCAAAATCATAACATTCGTCTATGTCTCGTTCAATAGATATGGGAACCCAGGAACTCCTACCACACCAAAGGAGGAGAACCAAAAGTTCTCTGTTTGCTAGCATCGGTGGTAGCGCTACCGTCGGGCGCTAGTGATCCAGTCGTCACACCTTCCTATCGACATTGGGTGTTGATGGGAAATTATCCCTTCCCGTCGTCCAGTCGACATGCTAACGTCGGCGGTAGGGATACCGTCGCACTCTAGTGATTCTACCAGCATTCCTTCCCATCGATCTTAAGTGTCGATGGGAAGTTATCCTTTCCCATCGTCCCAGCAACTCGCTAGCGCCAGTGATAAGGCTACCAACGGGCACTAGTATTTCTACTTCCACTCCTTCCCGTTGATCTTAAGTGTCAACGGGAAGTTCTCCCTTCCCGTCGACAAGTCGACTCGCTAGCGTCGGCGGTAGCACTACCATCGGGAGCTAGTGATTTCATCAACTCCGTTTATGTGGACATTAAGTGTCGACAGAAAGTTACCCATTCCCGTCAACCCATCGACACCCTAGCGCCTGCGGTAGATATACTGCAGGGCGCTAGCTAACAGGAAGCAGATCCGTTGTTATTCCTTTCCAAATTTCTTCACTGGCAGCCCAGCTCCAAATCATATGCATAACCTTTCTTTCCCAGATGGTTGGACTCCCATCACCATGTATATATATATCTAACATGATTCAAGTTTAAAATTATAATTAAATACTCTTTTTAACATGTACTATTCATCTTCTTCCCCAATTAAGGGTTATGTAATTTCACTTTTTCTCCTCCAATACTCCCTAATTAGACCATGGATTTCTATGAAATCAAATCCTATCTCTTCCTTTTGAAGAGAAGAAGTGATTGAAGGAACTTTTGCGGAAATCGGTGCCCTAAAATGAAAGATTCGGCTTGATCTTTTCCTAGGAAGCTCCATTAACTCACAAGCCAAGCTCTTTTGAGCTCAACACCTCTCCTAATATTTTTCTTCTACGATCTAGCACCAAGGGAGAGGGGTCGAAAGTCACCTTATTGTTCGACAATGTTAGGAGCTCGTCTTCATGGCGGCCGGGTGGTGGTCGGCCAAGCTCCAAATTGTTCTCCAAGCTTGCTCCTTTAAGAACCCTAAGCTAAAGCCTTGAGGTGTGAGGAAGAGGATGAAGAAAAATAAGAAAAAGAAGATGAAGAAGAAGAAGAAGAAGAATAGGGCCATTTGGTTAAGGATTCATCCCATTCATGTTAGGAGAGAATGAAGATAGAGAGAAGATTTTATTAATAAGCATTTAATGCAAATCCTAATTTTCAAACCTAATGTTGAAACTCCACAACTACTTGTCAGCCGCCTATTGTCTTTTAACTCCACCATTATCCTGGAATTAGGCAATTTAGGCCACCCACTAAGTAAAAATCACGTCTACTGATTCGGCCGCTACCGCCGGCGCTAGCTAAAGATACCACCGGCGCTAGCTCCCTGCTACCAATTCCTTTGCCATTTGCTTCCTAACTCCAAAGGGTGAGGGTTACACCCACTCCTGGAGATCAATGCACATCCATGGCACCATTAGGATCTCAAGACTCCTACCTAGACCAAGCATCTCCAAATGACTCATGCCACTCGAGGGGTCTAGCTCAAATTGGGATGTTACACCTTATCAAAAGACTCGGGCACTTATGGTGCATTCCTACCAAGGTGGTAGAAGAGTGAACTACCCACATTTTGGGGAAAGACTATAAAACTTTGTGTCTTTTGTGTTTGCATCTCTGTGTTGTCTCTATACATCTTACTGTTTTTTTTTTCTGTGACTATATTATTCTGTGTTGGTATTGTAGACTGCATTGTTATTAGAAGAGTTTTTATTGTGTGTGCATATTAGGGTAAAAGATTTAAAACTCAATTCACCCCCCTCTAGAGAAAACTCAGAGGGCATACTATGTACTTTCAATTGGTATCAGAGGGAGGTTGATCATTAAAAGGCTAACACCTTGATGAACAGATTACCTCTCACATTTTCTATATTTAAAAACTATTTTCAGAAAAAATGAGTTTTAAGGACTATGCATCAACAAGACCACTAGTGTCTAATCTTAATAAGTTTACACTTAGGAAGACCAGAATAAAGTTATACATAAACTCTATTGATGAAGACATCTTTGATGTTATTATTTCAGGTCCCCCAACACTATACAAGAAAGTTGCTAGTGGATCTGCAACATAGGAAGTTGTGCCAAGGGCTGAATGGACAGATGTTGAAAAATTGCTTTAAGGAATTTAAAAATTACTTTAAGGAATTTTGCAATGAGTATCTTAAATTTCAAAAAGAAATATAAACGGTTAGGGAAGAGTTAAAAGACTTTAAAAAGGATGATTTATACTCTATAAATTATGATCTGAGAAATGAAATTTGTAAAAAGGAATCAGAACTAATTAAAACAACTAATGAAAATTTAGCTTTAAAAGAAGAGCTTGCAAAGGCAAAAGCCTTTGAGGACTCACTCAATGGAAGGAGTCAAAAGCTAAAAGATATTACATAAAATCTCTCCATGAGATTCAAGCACTTAGGGCTAGGAGCAGACCCATCCACTAGCACAGAAGTCCATAGTAGACATACTTGGAAAAATCCAGTTTGATTTGTTAGACCTAGTGTCTATCAAACAAGTGGAGGGAGTGTAGTATTTAAGAACCAGGACAATAATAATCCTGATAAAATAACTATATTTAATAAAGTAAATCCAAATAGTGAGAAGACACCTCTAGGGAAAAATAGTTCAGACAAACCAATAAATCTAAATCAAAAGGCTAAATTCAAAAATATAATCATTAGACATTCTGCAGATTTATTGTACTTAGAAACATTATATGCACATTTTCCGCTCCATGATAATAAGCCTAAGTTTGGTAAACCAATTCTCTACCCTCCAAAAGGATACCATGAAAGACCATTCTATTCTTTCATATCACCTTATAATGGTAAAAGCAAAGGGCCCATGGTAACCTGGGCACCTTCTAATGCTTGAGCTATTTGTGCAGGAAAAGTTAGGATTCTTCCCTCAGGGAGAATGAAGGGAAAGAAAGAACTAAATGTTCAGTAATGAACTACACATATTCAGAAGGTGTGATCTCTACTCTAAAATCCTTTGTTGTTTTTATAGTTCATTAAAATAATATTATAAATACTATTTTATAATAAACACCATTGATGGGAAAAACAGCAAGAATTTTCTAAGAAGATAGAACTGTATATTCAGAGTCGCGTCAAATAGAATTGGACGTACCGTCTAGTTCCACTCGACGCTAGACTCGAGAGCCATCTGAATTAGATAATTCGAATAGCATTTGACGCAGCGTCGATTTCATATCGATGCATACTTCGATTTAATAGTTGCTCTACAAATTCGAAAGTGCGTCGAGTTCTAATCGACGCAATGTCGACATATCAAGCGCGTGCAGTTATGCTTCTAGAAGAAACTTTGACACATTTTGGCACGCTGAATATTAATCTTTGTCGACAGTGCATCGAACACAACCCTAAGTTGCGACAAATGGTCTTCTTGTAAGCAACTTAGAATTTCAAATTTGATACACTTATGATTTTTCTCGTTCTTGCACTCGTGCTTTCTTTCTCTCCTGTTCTCTCGTATTCTTGCTCTCTCTTTCTCTCTCTCTCTCTTCTTTGCAGGTGAGTAACTACAGAGTCAATGACTCCTCCCAAGATAAATTCTAGTTTTAATGTGGATGTGGAATCGTTCAACACAACATCTAATAACTTCATAGCTATTCTCGGCTTGTTTCATACTGCTGGATTGACAAAACTGATCTCAACAAGGTTCACAAGTTTCTTATGTCGAGTTGACAGAGCTGAAGGACAACGTTCACATAGGAGATGATGGATCCCTCAATGGGAGATTTTTTGAAACTAATATCAACAATATTGAGGAAGTGTTATCCCACACCTTTGACTTACCAACAGGTGATGATTCTGATGAATTGACAGGGGAAGAGACAAGTAAAGCATTACAGATAATGTAGTTCAGAAAGGAGATGACCATTAATATGAAAAAGAATGATGTATCTAAGTAATACATGTTTTTGGCTTATATAGTGGGAAAGTTGTTGCTTTGCAAGATTTCGACACGTTATGAAATTCCCAAACAACAACTACAAGTAATGGGAATTCTGGTTCTGAACAAGAGGATAACTGGGGGAGGTGCCTCCTGAAGATGATATGACACAAACATGCTCATAAGGAGAATTCATATATGAGAATGATGACCCATGTTCTGCTCCATCATTACCCAATGGCCTGCAAGTCAAAAAGAGTGTTTGTTCCTCCTGGTAAAAGAATAAACATAGTGATTTTCTCAAAATGGACCAGGCAGATTCTAAAGCCTGGTCAAGCAGCCCCCTCTCCTCCTCCTTCTTCAGTTCCATAGGAACATGAGCCAATTCTACCAGATCCCCAAGGAATAATCAAGCACAGGACCCTACAGTAGTTGAACAAGATATTATCCCAGATGATGTCACTGCTCAAAACCTTAAGTCTATTCCATATACTCCAGCTCCAGACCTTACACAACAACAACCATCCATCACCACTACTATTGAAAATCCTCCATAAATCCATTCTGCTCCCCTACCATAATCTCTCACCACTCTAGAAGATAATCAATCACAATCCCCTATCCAACAAAATTTCCCGGACTTCAATGACGTTTCCACAGCAATTCCTCCAGTTATCTTATCTAAAACCTCTTCTTGGCACACCTCTTGCTTCTATCACACATTCTTCCCCTCCTTTTGATGTTGAGCAAGTCATCTCTAAAGCAGTAGGGCTAGATACTGGTATATTTGTTTATCAATTGCTGACTCAAGCAAGAAAGTTCAATAGGAAGTACTCACACATGGAGACCAAATTGCAGGAATCAAAAGAGTCTCTCCTATCTCTCAAAACATTCATGTACTCCTCCATATAGACTAAAGAATTCTTAACCTCTCTGGTTAGTAAGGTTTAGAAGGGGGAGTAGTTCCATGAGGAGGAAATGCTTGGTCAAGAAAAGGAGGGTGGCATAGAGAAGGACAATATTGCTGATGTTCCTGATCCAAATAAGCTTACTTTATTCCTAATAGTAATTCCAGATGCACAAATTGAGGGGGAGCAATCTACCCAAAATCAGGGCGAGCTTCTTACAATATATCAGGATGTAGTTCTCTTAGAGGATGAGCCTTTGGCAAAAATACCTGCTCTAACCTAGGGGGCACTTCCTACACAAACTCTGGGGGAGCCCCTAGAAGATGATCAGTTCTTGGATGAAGTTTCAAACATTGCTAAGGAGGATGCGTAGTTAGCTAAAAAGGAAGTACAAACTCAGGGGGAGCCTCTCAATGAAGATGACACTCATCAAGAATCTTACAAGACTGATGAAGAGGAGAATGAGCCTCTGGTATTTGCTTCATGAACGGTGATACCACTGGTTTTCTCTAAGAATAGGAAAGAACCTCGAACAGAATTAAAACAATACAGATAATCAGCAAGTGAACAATCTCTACTATAACATTTAAGTGAAAATACTTGAATATATAGCTATGAAAGACATTCTGATCAATTGAAAATTTATCATGTTGGTCTATGCATCTGTGCAATAATGTTATTTTGTGCTATTATATGTGTTTGTACCGTGCTTTTATTCAACTGTATGTTTGAAATCACCTATATTATCTGTAAAATTTGTAAAGATAAATATGGGAGATTGTTGGAAAAAACACCCTTGTGATTTATCTAACAAATTATCATAAAGTGATTTCATAAATCTAGGATGTATTACCCATATTATATAGAGAGGGTAATCTGGTCATTAGATGTCCTAGGATATCACACTTAGACTAGATTATTAAGACCTGTCCAAATCAAGCACAAAAGTCAATTGTGCTAAACTTGCGTCGAATAGAAGTCGCCGCAACTTCGACTAAAAGTTGAAGCAACTTCGAACATAGAAATAAGTATCTCAGACTGATGTCCAAGTATAAGTGAAGTCGACGTAACATCGAGAAAACTCGACGCAGAAGAAGAGACTATCAAAGCAATATCCGTAGTCGACGTAACTTCGACTTGAATTTGATGCATACGATAAAGTTTAATTTCCAAGTCTAGAACTCGATGAATACGTCGATTAGGATTTGACACAACGTCAACATCTGAGTTAAGTCAGAGCCAAGAAGGAATTCGAAGTTGCTTTTATAAGAACTTAGAGGTACATCGAGTAGAGTGGAAAAAGAAGTTGATACTACGTCGAATACAGAAAGGAATGAAATGTTTTCTACAGTCTTTTTTGATGCTTTTCTAGAAGGTATCCAAGATCATGGTCTGACTTCTAACGACTTGTTTATTGCCTAGAATGTAATGGAGTGTTCCTGATAGACAACAAGATATTCTTGGAAGTTATTCAAATCATATGGACGGGTCGGGAAACAGAAATAGATGGAAATATTTAATGTCCAATGGATATTCCTTCTAAGGGTAGAACAGAAGAGGAAATAAATTCAAATACTATTCGACAAAGAATATGTATACAGAAACAGGAAGAAAATCATAACCAACATTATTATTCTGTCTTCTTCTTCTTCCTCAAGCTCTTTGATATAGAAAATAAGAAGAAATCTGTACAGGAAACAAGGCTATTGCTTCTTCTTCACATCTTACAGCAACAATCAAACTAGAGTACAAAGATCACAAGGATCAAAAGCTTATAACCCTTGCATTCTTCTCTACCATAAGCAAGGGTTCATTTTATATAGATCCTGAAGGATATCAAAAGCTCACATCTATAGAAGGATTCATACAGCAGAATCCTCCTTTTCTTTTTCTTCTTCTTTACTACTCCTCTTTATTTTGTAACTGAGAAAGAGTCCTAAGAATCCCTCTCCAAAGGATTCAGTTGGTTCTAGGAGTCTCCTTATCCAAAGACTCAGTGGGTCTAGGAGTCTCCTTATCAAAAGACTTAGTGTGTGGTTCTAAGAGTCTCCTTATTAAAAGACTCAGTGGCTGGTTCTGAGAGTCTCCTTATCAAATGACTCAGACACTTATAGTGCATTCCTACCAAGGTTTTAGAAGAGTGGACTACCCATATTTTGGGGAACCACCATAAAACTTTGTGTCTTCTGTGTTTACATTTCTTTGTTGTCTCTTTACGTCTTACTATTTTCTATTTTCTATGACGATATTATTCTGTGTTGGTATTGTTGATTGCATAGTTCTTAGAAGAAATTTTATTATGTGTGTATATTAGGGTAAAAGATTTAAAACTCCATTCATCCCCCCCTAGAAAAACTCAGAGGACACACTTTGTAATTTCAGAAACCATCTTCATGATTTTCATTAACTACTTTGCCACCTAAAATGTTCTGTGTTATTTCTATTTTATGAAATATGTTTTGTGGCAACTAAAATTTCGATATTATGTCATTTTGTGCTCCTTTGTAATAAAAAATAATCTTTTATGATATATTCTTTGACATCTTAGGTAATGGAAACACATGACTCTTTTAGTGAAGATTCGGGAGAATCTACATGTCTTTCACTAGAAAGTTTGCAATATGTTGAATACTGCAGTATAATTATTTCACCAATTGCTGAGCTAAATAATTGCATAGGCAAGATAAGACCATATGTGATGTCTACTCAAATAGGTGAGAAATGATTGAAAGAGTTACTTGAAGGGCACCTAGATAGGATTAATGATGCATTTAGAATGTCAAGGCGTATTTATTGATTTACTTCGAAAGCTAGAACATGATCATGAGTTCCAAGGATCGCAACGCACAACCACATGAGAAGTCTTGCGAATTATATTGTACATCTTAGTACATGGAGGCTATGTGAGATTAACAAAAGAGCAATTCCAACAATCAACTGAAACTATAAGTAGATATTTTTTGAAAGGTCTTAAATCACTATTGCTACTATCAATTGATGTTATAAATTCAATTGATCGTCATTTTAGAGATATAACTATGGAAATAAGGTATGATGTATGTTTTATGCCATTCTTTAAGGACTGCATTGGTGCAATTGACAGTACACATGTAGATTTTAGGATACTCGTTGAAGATCAAGTTAGATATACTGGACATCATGGTACTACAACGTAAAATGTAATGGTTGTTTGCGACTTTAATATGTGCATCACATTTGCACTCGTTGGATGGGAAGGATCCGCTCATGATAGTCGCATCTTCACACATGCATTGACATACGATATGTTATATTTTTCGCATCCCCCTCAAGGTAAATTATTGAATAAATGATCACATACACTATAATCATTCACTACCGTGTTATTATGTTTAACATACCAACTAATTATATGTAAATATTATTTTGTGGATGTGGGATATCCATTAAATACCGTCTATTTAAAACAATATCCAGAAATAAGATATCATTTGGCAGATTATGCATGTGGGAGTCATCCCATCCAAGGCATACATGAGCATTTTAATAAGGCTCATTCATTTCTTCGAAGAGTGATAGAGCAAATGTTTGGTGTTTGGAATTAAAAGTGGCACATTCTTCAAAAAATGCATCAGTACAGTTTCAAGAAACAACGTTCAATTGTGATTGCTACCATGGCATTGCATAACTTCATTCGTAGATATCCATCTCGATGGGACCCCAAAAAATTTAATGCTTGCGATGCTGATGACTCATTCATACCCCCAGAGGATGAAGACCCTGCAACAGAGAATGATATTGAGACTGATATGTTTGATGCTGGGGGAGCTGATCATTTGTTTGTAGTACGAGATAGTATTGTTGAAAAATTGTACAATGCTCGCAGGTAAAAAGATTCAGCAAATTTTTTACAAACTCTAGAAATCATCATATTCAAAAGTATGATTAATATCAATTTTTTATCGCACATGTGAACAAAAATGATAGGAAGAAGTGGAAAGAAAGCACCGTAAAAACCAACTTTTTTCATGTTATGTGTGATAACAATTTATATTTTTATTGATATGTTTAAATGTCTTGTAATATTTTATTTCTATTATATTTCAATATTGTCGCTTAGGAAAAAACTGTTCTGCCAAACAATCTTAAATGAAAAAGCACTATTCCATCAGCACTTATACACATACTCTCTGAACAGTCTGCAACTTTTTAAAATAGCTTTTAAAAGAGCTCTGTTTAATAAGCTCTATTAGATTAGCAACTTTTCAATCCGCAACAGCTCACCCAAACAGACCCTAAGTGGCTTCACATGCTCTCCCCTGGTGACTCAGCGAATAGTCTGCAACTTTTCAAAACAGCTTCTAAAAGTTCTCTATTTAATGAGCTCTAATAGATTAACAACTTTTCAATCCGCAACAACTCTCCCAAATAGACCCTAAGTAGCTTCATATCCTCTCCCTCGGCGACTCTTAGGCACCGAGCGGAAGGAGGAAAAGGGGGTTACAATATAATCAGTAATAAGTAATGTAAAAGCAGGTGGCAAGCCAAATTTATACTTAACTATGAATTAAGATTAAGCAGTATAATAGAAGCCATATACAGTATCATATCATAAGGAAATAAATGCACATCCAAGAAGGTAATAAATACTGAATTGAACTTAACTTATAAAAATGCCCATATAGATTAAGTAAAGTGTCTGGTACAATAATAAATAACTCATCATATAAAAGTGCCCATACAGGTTTATTCTATGATGGTCTTTATGGGATGCGATGCAATGTAATGAATGAATGTTTTATGACTCACCCATGATTTTACTCACACACCCTGATTTGTTATGATTGCATAGACCTTTAGTTCCCACTTTTTGGAGGTAGCTTGCCTCTCAGGCACCCCCGGTCATGTCCAGAAGGTGGCAGTGGAGCGGGCATCTCCACTACCGTGTGGGTAAATGCACTACCAGACCTAGGCCTATTATGCCTTGACACTAAGAACCAAACAACGGATAACATGCGTGAAAGTGCATAGTGTGCCTCTGAGATTCCTCTAGAGGGGGGGGGGGGGGGGGTGAATAGAGTTTTAAAATATTTCTATCCTAATTGTGATTAACAATAAATTACTCTAAGGAGTTATGCTTGACAATCCAGGCAGAATAAAGAATGCAGGAAATAAAGAGCAGAATAAAAGTCTGGGATAGCACAGAAAATCATAGCACAGACATAATGAATTTTATAGAGGTCCCCAAAATGTGGGTAGTCCTCTCTTCTACCACCTGGTAGGAATGCACCACTGTTCCTGAGTCTTTTGATAGGGAGACTCTTAGAACCAATGATCTATTGACAAGGAGATCATGAACCACCAGATCTTTTGATAAGGTGGTCTTGAACCACCATATCTTTTGATAAGGAGATCTTGAACCACTAAATCCTTTGAAGAGGGATTAATAAAGCTCTATTACAGAATGAGAGAGAAGAAGAGAGAAGGTTGAATTCTTGAAAATGGCTGTATGAAGATCAGCCTATGAGTTGTTCCAAAGGATCTACTCTTGATTAGCCCCTGCTATTGATAGTGATGATTTGCAGAAGCTTTGTATTGTCAGATCCTTTCTTCTTCTTCTTCTTCTTCAGATTATGATCTGGCTGCTATGAGATTGTGTTAAAGAGCAGTTTTCAGATCCTCTGTTCTATTTGATGAAGAACAGCAGAGCCTTCCTTTCCTTTTTGTTTCCTATGTTAGAGTTCCTGAGAGAGGGAGAAGAAGAAGAAGCCCTAGAAAATGAAGGAGATGACATATAGTGATTCATGCCTTGTCTGCCTCTGTCTTCTCTTCTCTTTTTATCCTTCCTCCTTCCAATTCAAATTCCTTTCCCTTTCTGATATGCCTTGATAAGGTAATCTGCTTATCACTTTCTCTTTCTTTCCTCTTTAATTCTCGGCCCGTCCACCTGGAAAGAATATATTTTCAAGAAACCTTTTTGTCTTCTTCTTTAATACTCCTTTCTAATTCAGGCAATTATTAAGCCGTTGGGGAACGGTCTTGAAGAATGTGGGCCATGAAAGAAGGATCAGAAAGACAGCTATAAAGATATACTTTTACAAACTGTATTCGACGTAGCGCCGAATTCATTTCTTCTCTTATCGACGCAACTTCGAGTTCTTATAGAAGCAGCTTCGATTTCATCTCTGCTTTGATTGAACTCTGCAAGTAGATGTTGTGTCGACATCATATTGACGTGTACATAGAGTTGATTTGTCTGGCTCTGAACTACATCTTCTGTGTCGAGATGAAGTCGATCTTTCGTCGACTTTAGATGGCTTCGACATATAACCTCTTCTGCGTCGAGTTGAAGTGGAAGCTGCATCGATTTCTCCAATTGCTTCATAAGGTCCCTGACCTCTACGTCGATATCTATTCGACGTAGCGTCGACTTAAATTACTTCGACAGAAGGTTGGACCATTTGGACTTCTAGTCAGAGCAGCGTCGATATGGACTCGATGTTACGTCAAATTCTAGTCGACGTAAATGTTAACTTAGCCCAATTTTGCTTCCCTTGATCTGTTCCTGATACCCTATGTTGAGTATGACATCCTAAGACATCTAATGACCATATTACCCTCACTATACAATTGGTATTTTAAATCCTTGTAGATAAAATTACTTTTAAGTAATTTGTTAAGTTAAATCAAAAGGGGTTTTTCCCAACAATGTGTACTCTTGCTCTCTAAAACCAGCTGAGTCTTATGGCACGGGGGTATGTCATCAGGGGTAAAACAACTTGAAGACCACAAGCCCCACCGGACTAAAGTCTGTCCGCCAGCTCCCATCAGTGTGATTACTAGTAAGCCCGTAGACTCGCCACAAGTTATCTTATCACCAAGGATCAATATGGAATACAATATACAAACACACCCATACTTCCGAAGCATAAGCTCGTGCTAAGAAGCACCCAAAAACTTCACAAGAAGTCTTTACCATATTATATTAGGATATAATCATACCCTTTAAGCTCGTGCTAACTAGCACCCTAGGACTTCCAACCAAGTCCTTAGAATAATTGAGTATTTACCATAACATATTAGGATACACTCGTATCCTCTAACCTACATTAAGCCATCACTGCTACCCATAAAGAGTTGTCACAACTCTAGTGAAGGGGAATGTGTAAGTCATGGGAGTATCTCCTCGTGATCCTATAGGACTACTTGTGTGTCTAGTAAAGAAATATGTTCGCTAATATAATTTGCAAAAATAATTAGATCAGCCACTTTTAGAATATATTAGAATTATGATGGAGTCTTTAAATTCATTAAAGGTACGAGACTTTTACCATTAACAACTTGCCTAAGGTATCCCTCATACTTTCATTCACCTAGTGCAACATCATTCAAGTGATTAACTAATTGATCATTTCAAATCCAAACTCACCGACACTTTTACCAAAAGATATCATTACCATTATATGCATGTCACAAAAATTTCAGCCCCATTGGACATCATAATAATTATATACATCACATTTAATTATAATAATACTATTTTCAAAATCATAGCAATTACATGTCCAAAAATTCTAAAACATAACAGTGGTGTCCACAATGTCATCAATCATATACCTATAAAATTTCATAAGTATCCGAGTAGTATTTTGAGAGAAATACCCAAAATATTTCCATCTGTAAGTTTGCGACACTGTCTACTAAAAATAGATTTCTAAGAGCTATATTCCATACAAAATATTGTGTCACCCCGTTCTAGAAAGGTCTCTCCTAGGGTTACAACTTTCATGTTGAGCCCAAGGTCCAGATATAAGTGTGTCCTACCTAAAATTGGGCCTGTACCAGGCTGTGTAAAATAGGACAGATTCTGTTTGGTATTTATTCTAGAGTTGAAATGCAACACAACAATTTCAAAATACTACCCTGGGAGCTTCAGATCTCCACAAAAAACATGCCAGCCAATTTTGGAATGGTCTTTCCAAGGGCTACAACTTTGATGTTGAGCCCAACGACTTAACCTAGCTGGAACATGCCCAAAAAGTGTCTTGAGCCCAGCTATGCAAACAAAATCGATTTGGTTTGGTCTGCAAATATGAAATTTGCATAGATCTTGAGTAGATCTAAGAGAGGATGTTTGTCTTCTTCTCCAATCGATGAATAGGATAAGCACTACCTACTTTCCTTCAATACTCCCTCTATGGACCGCCATTCTTCACGAGATCAAGTCCTGCAACTTCGTATTGAAGAGAGGAGACGATTAAAGCTATTTTCACGGCAAATGATGTCTTGTAATAGAAGTTCTATTGTGCACTCTTCTTACGAATCTCCATGGATCCACCAAAATCAAGCTCTTTTAAGCTCAATATCTCTACTATTTTGATTTAAAGATCTGCACCAAGCGAGAGGGGTGAAAGTCACCTGATTCACGGCCATGGGCCAGGTTTGTCTCCTTGTTGGCACAATGGTTGTTGTCTCCAGTGACCATGCTCCAAACATAGATCCAAGAACTTTTCCTGAGCTCAATTTCTTTAGAAAAATGGCTGGTCTCAGCTCCTTGAGGGGTGGCGAAGGTGAGGTGGAAGGGAAATGAGAGAGAAGCTAAGGATTGAGATGAGACTTCCCATTTGTGGGTTTAGCTTGGATTTTATGAGGAAAGCATTCTCCATTATTTGGGAAGACAACCCAATGACATATGTCCTCTTCATAGTGGTTAAGAGTCTCCTCTCAGTCTTGGGATAGGCTGTAAAAGCACTGCCAGTATGGTGAGTCATGCCATGCTTTATCTTCCAGTCAGCTACTACCGATAAATGCCTACCGTGAGGCATTATCCCTTCTCGATGACTCACTATCGTCGAGAAGTTAACACTCCTCAAGGACAGACCAAGGATTCTAGATGACAAGCTACCTCCAATGGTAACACTACCGTGGTTAATTAGCCCTTCTCGATGACACGCTATCGTCGAGAGGCTAACACTCCTCAATGACAAACCAGGGCTTCTCAACGACAAGCTACCACCAGTGGTAACAATACCACAGGCCGTTATCCCTTTGTGGTGACACGCTATCATCGAGAAGCTTACACTCCTCCATGACAGACCAAGGATTCTCGACGACAAGCTACTGACAGT
This sequence comes from Dactylorhiza incarnata, assembly GCA_033032865.1. Classification (NCBI taxonomy): domain Eukaryota; kingdom Viridiplantae; phylum Streptophyta; class Magnoliopsida; order Asparagales; family Orchidaceae; genus Dactylorhiza; species Dactylorhiza incarnata. The sequence continues at coordinate 9,996,566 of JAWHQI010000011.1, forward strand.
AGTAACACTACCGCAGGACGTTATCCCTTCTCGATGACACGTTATCGTTGAGAATCTAACAGTCCTTGATGAAAAACCAGGGTTTCTCGATGACACGCTACCGCCAGTGGTAACCATAGTGCGGGGCAGTATCGTACTACTGCCAATTTTTTTCCATTTTGATTATTTACTATAGTGAAGTGGGGGTGGGGGGGGGGGAGGTTTCACCCACTCTGGTCGACCAGACCGTGAGTCATCCTTGATCCCCGTAAGGCCCTAGGACTACTACCTAGTCCAAGCTAACTCCCAGTGACACATGTCACTCCGAGGTTCTAGATCAAATCGGGATCTAACATTATTCAGCATTCAATTACTATATTAATTTCATGTACATTTGTTACTTACCATTTATATATTGTACATATATACATTTATTGCATGATTATTAGCTCGTCGCTTCTTGAGCATATAAGGCTTGAATAAGAGAGTGTAGTCACTTAGTTAGTTATGTCTAACCTGTTAGTTGATGCCACCTTTTAGGTGTGGCTAGCAAAGCATGACATGAGATTCTTTAATGAAGACCCACTGATGAGCTGAAGGGTAGAGTAGACCATTAGCTAGTTTCACTTTTATTACCCGGTCAATGCGCGGTGTTAATTATCAGGTCACAATTTTATTTATATACCTTGTACTTGTAATATTGGGTCTTCGGGTCTGGAATGTGTTTATTTATGATTATATGTTTCTTCTTGTTCATTATTCGATACTACTATGTGGATAAATATATTTTCGCTACATAAATTTTGCTTTACTTGTGCTTACTATGTTTTATACTTGAGCCGACCGTGATGTGAAGATTATTCGCTAAGCACCATTTTTGATTAATAACGTTGAGAGTAGAAGGTGGGGTAGAGTTGAGACATTATACCTCTACTCTACTGTCATACACTTCATCGTCGAGGGTTGGTATTGGTGTGTGGTAAGACCCCTTCATCGGTGAGAATTTCCTGATGTGGGGTCTTACAGTTAGCCCCAATAGGCCCCCACCTATTACATCTAGATGGATTGGTACTCTCCACTTCTTGGATTGTTAGTGCAATCAATCTTAAGCCCTATCATAGAGTAGAAGGATTCACTTTTGCTGACTGATGCGATGTTCGGCAAGTGCACCGGTCGCGCAAGTAATAAATGTTGGGAATAGGATCCCCGAGTGTCGGTCTCTTGAGGAATGCAGGTTGGGTGAACGAATTGCGTTGTGTGACAATTGTTACACAAGCGGGAACAATCACAGAAAATGGGGTTTTGATTTGGTTTCCTACCGTTAACAACAATAGAAGAAATGCGGGTCGAAATCACCGCTTCACAAGGTGAGATGGATGCAACGGCCGCGATGCCGAGCTTCGTGAGGCGGATGGACGGTGCGCATGCGAATGAAGTGATCACTAGTGCGGGGAGTGAGGGTCGCAAACACCTCTTTGCAAATCGCCGTTAGCTCTTGCTAAGGCGAATCGAACACGATGAGTGCGTGAGTGAGTGAGTGAAGGTGAGACGTATCACAAGCAAATACTGAAGAACGGATAAGAAACAACCATTGCATTTAAACTAAACATCATGATATTCAAGTTTAAATGATTCAAAGGAGTACAACAAGGGGAGGAAGAAATCAACCAATGGACGAAGACTAGCGGCCGTTCACGGCCGGAATGGTAGTTTGTCAAGCTACCTCCGGACTCGGGCGGACTGTGCTTCCGGCGTTGAGAGACTGTCACGACCTCTCCACGTGCTTCCGTCATCTTCTACCTCAGGATGACTATTCTTTTCACCGGACCGAACTGGAGATAGCTTGCTTGAGTGCTTGCGGAGGGCGGAGAATGCTCCCGGACGATGGAGGATTGCTTAGAATGGCTGGAGATGACTTCCCCTTGCGGAGAAGATGAGGTGGAGGTGGCTGGAATTGGAAAACGGCGGCGTACGGACGGCAAATCGCGCTCCCGGAACCCCCCGATACCTAATTTTGCGGATCAGAACATTATATAGGCGCTGGCGAGAATACTGCGCACGGTCATTGGCGCACGACCAGTGGTCGTGCGCGCTGGAGTTCTGTGATCGTGCGCCTACCTGTGTGGAGCCTGCAAAGTAAGAAATTTATAAAATATCATGTTCGCACGACCAGTGGCGCACGACCGGTGGTCGTGCGCACTATCGTAGGTGGTCGTGCGCACTGGTCAAAACAGAACTCATGAAATTGATGTTAAGTGCGCACGAACAGTGGCGCACGACTGGTGGTCGTGCGCACTATCGTAGGTGGTCGTGCGCACTGTCCGAGACAGAACTCCGAAAAAAGGGTTAAGTGCACACGATCAGCGGCGCACGACCAGTGGTCGTGCTCAATTGAACCAGTGATCGTGCGCAGTGTTCCTGTACAGAATTTTACCAGGAACACCTGCACGACTCCTGTTTCTACAGAAATGCTAATCAGGCCACTGAAAGTGGCACTCAACAAAATGATAAGGCTATCAAATGGGAATAAGCATAAAACACACCAAATTAGGCCAAGAAGTGCACCTAGCATAGAAAGACAAATATGAGCTGAAACAGGGCTAAAGTGCAGTGAAACGACTAGAAAACCGGCCTAGATGAGTCTAAATATGTGTATATGATCAGGACTCATCACACCCCCAGACTTACCTGTTTGCACGTCCCGAGCAAACAAAATCTAAGCAGACGGAGAAAAACAACTAGCTAACAGAGAAATTGCGACACAAAGTACCATGCGAAGTCGCGTGCTCGCACGCATAAAAATATAACAGAGGAAATTTCTAAGTATGCATAACAGTTTGTACTTTTCTCAAATGCGTATCAAAAATTTATTACTACTCAAAAATAGAATCACGGCGAATCATCCGGTCACGCGTAGGGAGAAAATAAACTAATCGCAAAGGTGAGCATTGCCAAAGATCGGGGCTCAGGACAACCTCCAAAGGAATCCACCAATGTCGGTGACCATAGGCTTGCCTGTTCGCACTTTCTCCACGGCACTGGTTTGGCTCACTCACGAATCAGTAGGACTTTAGGTGATAATGGGGCTTGGGTTTCAGTGAGGTAAACAAGGATAAACATGGAGGCTACGCACCCCAAACCCAAATGCGCTAGCATAAACAAAAAAAATAATCTATCCGCTAACCCAAATATATGCGAGTACACCACACCCCCAGACTTAACTTTTTAACAATGGGTGTGTGCACTGCCCACTCCCAAATACAAATCAACAAATATTTTCAATTAAACTTTTTCTTTCTTTATCCATCTTTTTTTCAATTTTCTTTTTCTCTTTTCTATTTTTTTTTCTTTTCTTTTCACAACAAAATCAGCAGATTAAACATTGAAGCACATCCACAATTTCACAAAAATATTCACCACATCAACACCCTGAATGAATATATAAAATACTAAAGCTCGAATTGGGTGCGCGACTAGGATCAACTTGAGGCTTTGGTGAAATAATGGTGGAGCTGTTCCTAAATATGACCAACATCTCGACGACAGAACTTGTTGTCTTGGTGATCCATTTGGGACTTGACAATTCTTCAAGATTTCTGAAATCTTCACCTGAGATAGATATCTCGACGATATGGAATATTTCAGCTACATGTCCAGTCACGATGTCATGAAGTCTTCTCGTTGATATCGTCGAGATCATCTTGCCGATATGAGGTCTTCTCACCTATATCATCGAGATCATTTTGACTATTACTTCAGTTGCAAACTATCTCCATGATCACTGGCTGAGCCTTCAAGATGATATAGCTTATTTACGATGAAATGTCTTCTTATCCAGACACTTTACTTATGAATTCTGACGAGCTTCAGTACAACAGTCTTTTCAACGATACCCTTAAATTCTCAGCGATAAGCCTAGATCCTTCTTTAGTCAACACAACAATACAGTCGTGTGATACTTGTTATTACGATAATATTGTCATGTTATACTTGATGTCATGACGATACCTTAACTAAGTTGTTTCTTCTTCTTCTTTTTCTTACAACGATATCGGCGTGTGTACTATGTTAACACAACGATATCGTCATGTTATTCATAATGTCACGACGGTTCCTGGCTGATTTCTTCTACTATCTTTTGCGAGTAATCTTAACGATATATATATACTATTTCAACGATATGTCCAATCCTTTTCAACGATTTTGGACTTAGAGGGATTAGAGAAGTACTGGGCATACTGTTTATACTCTACAATCATAAGTAAGACATATCATTAAATACATAGTGCTTTTATCATTGATCTGAGCATTTCTTCAAATCAGGTACATTGCAGGGCAATGTTCCCAATAATTCCCTCTATTTGAAGAATTCGTAACTCACCTCGATGATAAATACCAAATAATATGTAGAATCAAAATTAAAGACACTCAAGCAATATAGAATAATTCAACTACCAACAATATATAAATAAGAGATAATGTCTAATACAAAATAGTCACAGTCTTTTGCCAAATCATTTTTGCAGTTAAGCATTCTTAGAGAATTGATTCCTTCAGTTACTGTAGCTGCTTCCACTTCCTTTTCTCTTCTGTCTTTCATAGAAGCTAATTGGCTTGGGAATCTTTTTAGGAGAGGGAGGAGGACCATGGGGAAAAGCTAGCTTGTGGTACCTCCTCTTTCTCTTCTTGCTGCAAATGAAGATTCCAATCAGCAGAGTAGTAAACCTTTTCTGAACCATTCTGAGGATATCCAAACTCAATCCATGCTTTTGAAATTAGGGTTCTAGAATTGGGACTCCATCTGCCTGATTGGGGATGTTGCTCAATTTCCCTTAGCCTCCTTTGCCTGTACAGACTGTTCTGAGTTCTCTTCCTCTTCCTTTAAGTTGATGATTCTCCAATTTCAACTACATTATCTTCGGAGTCAGTACTTTCTGAACGTTCTTGCATATCAAATACAGAGTGTGGCTTTTGCATGGATTGTTTGACTTGATTGATTGCCCATAAGGCCCGATGAGAGCCAGCATTTATTACATCCTTCTCCCCCTTTATGACTTCTTCATCTACCAGATCATTCAAGGCAACTTTCACCAAGTTGATCCTTTCATGAAGATTTTTTTCAGCCTCATCTAGATTGTTTCTCAGTTGGAGCAAGTGATCATCTAGAGTTTGAGCATTGGAGTCAACTCAGTTATCAATATGATGTCTATCTTCACCCATGAAGTTTGTTACCTCTTGAAAGGAATGTTGAATTTCCCTTGTCGTGGTTATTTGATTTTGAATGACTTGAAGAGTGAATTGCTTGGTTAGGTTCGCCTGATCACCAAGAGCATCCATTGATGGAGCTGCCATGTGAAAAAAGTGAGTATGTCGAGTGTTGAGATGGTGGATGTATTATTTCATAATCTGTAGCTCAGCCTTTATTTCCTTCCTCAGACCATCAATTGTTTTCAGAATGAAAAGTTCCATCTTTTTTCTTTGTGCATTAAGCAGGGATGACATCATTTGAAACATGGATCCTGACTGTTCACTAGAGGGTTCAATAGTAGCAACTTCACGGGGCATCTTTAGAGTCACTGACAAGGAATTGGAAGATGGGAGAGTCTGTCTGCATTTTCTCTCCTTCTGTCATGACTGAATTTCCTTTGAAAAGGACCAGGTCAAGGCCAATCATTGGTCCCACGCCTTCAACCTTCTCTGGCTCATGATCTGCACTCTTCTTAGGCTCATGGTCTACATTCTACTTAGATTCTTCCACAACCTCCTCCTGAGCTCCTCCCTTAACACAGGTTTAATCTTCTCTAGCAGTAGAATCTCCATCTTGATCAATCAGGGCATTGCACCCCAGATGGGTCTCCCCTTCAACAGCCTCAGTGTCTTGGGGTAAGCTCCCTAGTAGAGACTCCCCCTCATCTAGATCAGCCACTTGATCAGAGCTTTTTGGTAAGCACTCCCCCTCAACAAGTACTTCTCTTTTCTTGTGTCTCCTTTTCTTTTATAGACAGCTGGAGGGTTACTAAAAGGTGCTCTCCTTTCCTCAAAAACCTTTATGGTAGCAGGTTCAACTCTTGACTCAGGAACTACTAGAGATTGAGATCTCTCCCCCTTTGTTAGAGTAGGGTTTGAGATGGATGGGACAAATTCTTCCACATAACTGCTTGATGACCTGCTCTCATTTTTCAGGATCAGCAGTCTACAGATCTTTCTTCTCCATCCCTTTCAGAACTACTTGACTATCTTTAGGGGATTTGGAGATCAACCTTTCCAATCTCTCCAACATCTTGGAGTCCAACTTCTTTGAATAGTGCAGTGACACTCCCATTTCTTTTTCAGAACATCTCCAAAAGAGTTTAGAAGGAAAAGTGATAAAATTCTTCCAAAGAATGGGGTCATTAGATTGATCTTTAACCTTTGAAACATAAGATCTCTCCAATCAGTCTTCTTGGAGACTAAAACTCTGCACGTGATCTCAAACATCTCTTTGGAAATCCTATCATGAGAACTCGGTTTACACAACAATACCTTCCATACTATATCAACCAGTAATTTTTCCTTTGGATTGAATTCAACTTGCTTTATGGACCCATAGGTCTTTCCACTATGTCCACACCATGAATATACTTTAAGGAAGTCCTCAATAAAATAAGCATTCTTCTTCTTCTTCTGCCTCTAGTCGGGGCGGTCTTGTTAGTTATGGAACTATCACCTAGAGGGGGGGGGGGGGATAGGTGATATGTTTTTTTCTTAATTTATGAACCAAAACTAAATAACTATATCACAGCACAGCAATAAATCACAGAAACACAATACACAAGAACACCAGATATATAGTGGTTCCTCAAGACATGGTCTCTTGAGTAGTCCACTATCCCTCTGCGCCTTTCTAGCAGTGTGCTAGGGTCGGCAAACTCCGCCAAAAACTCAGGCCCGCAAGTGTTGGAACATGGTCTTCCGCATCTCCTAGGTTTGAGAATAACAAATTCTATGTGTATTTGATCTTGTGTGTTTAAGTGTGCAGGAAAACAAAGTCCACATGACTCAAGGATGGTTGTCCCCAAAATTGAGGCCAGAATTCCAACATGGCCACTAGCGCCGGCGGTAGCGATAGCGCCCGGCGCTAGCGATGATTAGCGCGATTCCGGCAGTGTTTTTAGAAGGAGCTAGCGCCCGGCGGTAGCTACTAGCGCTAGCGGTAGCGTGGCACACAAAAGGCATAGAGCAAAATGTTGCCGCGGATTGAAGATCCTGCCGCGCAAAACATTACTTAATCCGGGCTAGCGCCGACGGTAGCGCTAGCATCGGCGGTAGCGCTGAGGCTATAAAATGGACACTTTGGCTCCGTCTTTATCATCCTCTTGAGATCCATAGTTCTAGAGCTTCGTGCCACAACATAGAGAGGAAGGTTCAGAGAGATACTCCCACAAATCCATGAAGGCTTAAGGAGATCCGTAGAGAAGATTTCAACACGCGTCATCATCGTGACGAAAGACCGCATCGACTACGATCATACTCTGCCTCTTCGTCTACTTCTCCAAGAGATCCACATAGAGGGAGTTTTTATATTATTTTTATTTATTTCACATCTTTTCTTATTATCGTTTAGTGAACTCGCCTCTTATTGGCGACTAGGTCTGGGTAGGACTTAGGGCTGAAATTCGCCTCGTGTTGGCGACTAGATCTAGGCTAGTTCTAGGGGGTGCTCGAGGCCACATCTGGGGAAGGATTGGCTAGAGCGGCTTGAGGCTGAATCCGGGGAAGGATAGGCTAGGGCCACTGGTTCGTGGGGATACGAGTCGGGATAGAAAACAAAAAGAGTTTTATTATTCGCCTTCGATTTCTAGCGTCATATAAATCTAGTTTGTAATCATTTTTATTAATAGTAAATCATGTGTCTTTTGGTGTAATAAAAATGATTTGTTCTTCATTTCTCTAAATTGTTTATTATCCTCTCTTTCATTATAAAACAATTCAGATCGTTATTCAAAATCACTATTTTGATCCCTTATTATTTCAAGTATTACAAAATATAAGTAAAAGTTTTTAAAACCCTTATTCACCCCCCTCTAAGGGCGTCTACCGATCCAACAAGTGGTATCAGAGCGGTTTTATTCCAATCAGCTTAACAACCGGGAATAATGGCGTCTCATGATCTCGCTTCTACTAGTGGGGTAAATTTTTATGAAGAAGAAAAATCTCTTTAACCACCTTTGTTCGAAGGGAGAAATTATAAAGGATGGAAATTATTAATGGAAAAATTTATTAAAAATTTAGATATCAATGCATGGGATATATCAATAGTTAGACCAGCGAATGAATCAAATAAACGGGAACATCATCTAAATGCAAAATCTTTAAATAGTATTTTCCGTGCTTTATCTTACGAAATTTCAAAATTAATATATTGTTTTTCTAGTGCATACAAAGTATGGAAATTTCTTGAAGAAATGTATGATTCTCCTTCTACAGGTATGGAACAATCACAAGAACCGGAGAATATGCAAGCTTGCACAAGTCTTCAAGAATGCTCCTCTCATGACGGATCAATGGAGCTCACATCAAATGGAAAAGAAGAAGTATTGTCTTCGGAAGAGGAGTGCCAAAAAGATGTAAAAGAAACTATATGTTCAATTCATACCTCTCCCGAAAGCAATGTAAGGAAATCAAATTCCATCTTTTGTACTTCTATTTCTTCATTACAATTGCTTCAAACTACAAAGCGCAAAATTAAGAAATTAAAAAATGCAAATTGCAAATTGCGCTTAGAAAATAAAAATTTAAATGCAAAAGTTAAATTAGTATCAACATCTGATTTATCTAGCTTTACTCATGTCACTTCAATTGAAAATACAAAACCTTGTCTTGATTGTAATGATATTAAAGAAAAATTGAAGGAACTTGAAAAAGAAATTATTTTTATAAAAGAACAAAATGAAAAATTATGTTTAGAAAATTCATCTTTGATAAATGATTGTGCTAAGTGTAAAGAATATAAAATTGAAATTAAAGAGATGGATGAAACATTTGATGAATATAGAAACAACTATCAAGATCATATTGATTCAATTGTTTCCACTCTTAAAAATAGCACAATCGCTTATAATAAAGCTAGACATAATTTAAAGATCAAGAATGATGAATTAAAATCAAAAATCAACTTGCTTATGAAAATTGTAAATACAAATTCACAGTATCAAACTATATCTAAAAACAAGTTGAATATGAATATGAACATCTTAACTAAGTTTAATAATGGGAGTAAGGAACATAAAAGATTTCTTAATCTAAATCAAAATCACCATTATTTACAAAATTATGTATCTCCTAAAGTAAAATCAAATATGCAAAAATTTCCTATGAAAAATGATTTCAAATGTCATCATTATTTTAAGTATAAGTTTAATGCATATGGAAATTTAATGCAAAATTATAATATTAAACCTAAGTATGAGTGGAGACCCAAAATTAAAGATGAAACATTAACTCCACTTGAAAGGGTCCATTCGTACTTGTCTCCCCAAAAGCCATCTCGCTATATTTGGGTACCCAAAGGAACCATCCCACATGGTCCCCTTTGGATACCTAAAACTCTTATTCATTAGGTATCATCAATTGCATGAAGTAGAATCCTTTCAAAATGAAATATACAAAGTTCTACTTCATGATATGCTTTCATGTCTTTTAATTTTTCTTGTTTTCTTATTTCTTTTGATCTATCATGTCATGGTCATCCTATACAGTATTAAAAATATGATTTTATGTCTTAAAAGCTCAATATGTTTATAAAATCAAATTGATCAAAATTCAAAATCATATTTTATTTTGATGAACTATCTTTTATTCTTATATTCATTGCCTCTAAATATCTTATATTATTCATATGAATTAAACTCTAAATTTGCTATAAGATATTTGAAATTAAATCCAGTTATTAGGCTATTAAGAGTTTTAGCCTTCACTAACAAGTGGTTTAGTGAAATAACATGATCTAAAAGAAAATTCAAGATCTAAATAAAAGTTCAACTTTCAATATGTTTATCTTTCTTCGCAACAAAAAATAATAGTGTGTTCACTCCTTAATGTCAAACATGATCTAAACCATCACCATTGTTCACCTATCAAAAATCATATATATATATTCAAAATTCTTAATTAGTTAAAAAGAAAATCACTGAAATGTATTGAAAGAATTTACCCTCATAATGAATATTGAATTCACAAACACAACTATGATCTATTGATGCCCTTTGCTAAAATTCTCTAACATCATAAGTCTTATCAAAAGTCTTCTAAAAATAAATGTTTCTATCACATTTATGTGAATTATAATTGATATATTAACTGATGATAATTGATATTATAATGGTTGGTGTATATTGTGATTTATTTTGAGTTTAGACCTTTGAATCATCTTGATATCAAATCAAATAGAATCGTCACTCCATTCTAGGTCTATAAGTTGAAACACTATAAAACCTTGGTATAACATTAATCTCAAACTTATCATACTAACATTGTCGCCTAAAAGATATTTGTGTCTATGTTAGGCTTTATATGTTTACCAAGACATACAGGCTGGGTATTCTCTTCTAGGGCTTATCCATGGTATTCATGTGCATGAACATTATGGTTAATCACTAAAATCATGCATATTTGATTTGTTCATTCATGTCATCTCATGCAAAGTTTAGTTGGTAAAGTCATATACAAAATCACTAATGTTTCATGAAATTTGCACTATCTAGACATTTCCTAAAAGTCTGAAATTTCAGCATGAAACTACTATTATGACACTTAATCAAGATCAACAATTAAAAATTTCAAAATCATCAAAAATCGGGTACTGTTTCCCGCGCTAGCGCTAACTCCGGCGCTAGTGCACCTATATGTTTTTCTGTAATTTTAAAATTTTGAAAAATCCCTAAAAATATATTAATCTATGTGCAATATTCATTTCTGCATTTTTGCTTTTATTACATTTTTTGAAAAATCAAATACAAAAATACAAAAGCTAAATTACAAAAAAAAATTAATTATATGTTTTGCCTTTGTGTTTTTTGTCATTTGTTTAAATTCTATTTCTAAAAGCAAAAATCAAATACAAAAATATAAAACAAAACAAAATTATAAAAAAAAATGTTATTTTTGATCTTAACTTTTTACTTGTATCTTTTGAAAGGGTGATTTGGGCTATCATCCCATCATATCACCTAGTACCGGGCGAACCTCTCACAAGGTAGTTCTCGGGAAGTCCAAGATCAATTTTATAAGTTCAAACATTAAATAAAAATGATTCTTCAAAAATATCAAAAATATTGTATGGACTTCATTGAAAATCAAGCATGAATTAATCTATTATTTAGAACTTTTATAATGTTGCAATTTATCTTTTCAAACTACTTTGAACATTGCTTTCATCATGCTTTGATATATCTATTAATATGTGCATCAATTATTTTTTAAAGGTTGTCTAGAACTACGCTTAGCATGCCTCTAAGTATGAGTAAATGTTTTATGTTTGATAATGATATTTATTCACTCACTTAGTTTTGGTATTGTCTACATATGTGCTTAATCTAAGAATGCTTGTGTATGTTTTGTATTAGTACAATGAATTAAAATTGCACAACTATCTTACCTACACTTCTTTTTTTGCACTCTTAAAAATTAAGAAAAGTGGTTATGTTTTTCATAAATTCTATTGATTTGTAAAACAAGTGTATTCAGAGAACTTTGTACAAAACAAATTTATAAAATAAATGACAAAGATAACTCCACCAAGCACTACTTGAACCTCCCGATAAGTCTTAATAAGCATTGTGAGGTTGAGCACCTTGGAAAAAATAGTAAAGTGTCTTGTGCAAATCAAATCTTTCTTTCAAAAATAAGAAAAACCACTTACTCTTAAGTACACCGGATCACTAGTCTCAAAATTCAAAATAAAATATGTGATCCCCCAAGCACTACTTTGCACCCTAATAAGTCTTAATGAGCATTGTGTGTGCAGAGCACCTTGGTAGTTATACTTTTTATTGTGCATTCAAGTGTGTGGAAGTAATCTTATTTGTGTTTTATTGTGCTATTACTTTACATATTTCTTGTATTTTGGATTAAAACATTTGTTTACACTACTCAAAAATACACTTATGTACACATCATTATCTTCCATAACACTTCTTCTCATGAGTATTGGATCCTAATGCTAATTCTATATTACTCTTTACTTATGAAATGCACTAGATAACCTAGCATGTTTTCTATAATGTTTGGTATGATTTGAAATTATGAATTGAAATAACATTGTAGTAATCTCTTTGTGATAATATTATTTCATGCTTGGTTATTTTTGTCAACCATAAAAGATTTTCATTGAAACATGATTTACATAAACATCTTCTTTTTGAAATTAAACTCATATATCTTTTTATGGATTATTCTTGATTACAATAAGATGTTTCATGTATTTATACAAGTCTTCCGCATCATCACCATATAACTTTTACCTTGCACTTTCATGCTTATATCAAGTCTTAAATCTCAATTTGTTTCTTAAAAACAAGTGGTAGACTTGCTTGGTAGAATTTATATTGGTTGTTCTAACACGCATATCATTTTTATAGTAACAAACTCTGATTTATTTCAATATAAACGTGTATGCTAAACGCTCTTCCAACAAGTGAAACATTGCTAAAAGGATGTTGTTTCTTTCTTCCAAAATGCTTCAACTCTTATCTTTATAAAGCTAGTTTTGAAACTCAAAAACATCTCCTTTTTAACTTAAACTCTTATTTAGTATTATGGTGTTTTTTTCGAAATCTTCCGAAATGCTCAAACTCTGATACATTCATGAATTTCAATATAGCTAAGTAAGTTTTATTTCAAAAAAATTTCAATTATGATTCTTCCCATTAGATTTAAAAGCTTCATGTTTCAAAAAACTATTATTCGTGACTTCATATCTCAGCATAGCGGGGGCGTAGGGTTGTAGACATTAGATAAACTTATCTTTAGTCATGTCTTGTCCTTAACCGGGGAGGGTTCCAGTGGGGCCTTGCGAGGCACTAGGGGGAAAGAGTGCTAGGTTGAGTTTTATCTAGTGTTTGCATATGGGACTAACACCCCAACCTACGACATGTTTGTAGCTCCTCATGCCCATCCGTCACTTAGTACGGGGCTAGGGTGTAGACATATTGTCTGGGTAGATTGGTTATTTGGAAATCCTTATTTTTTATGCTTAAAACTTTTATATCAAGGGAAAATCATTACTTTTTTATGCTAAAAACTCTGATTTCCTTCTATGAAAAATTTTGTAATGCTTATAACTCTGATCTATTTAAATGAAAAACAATTCTAAAACTCCTTATCATTTACATAAAAAGCTCGATCATGCCTTCTCTTCTATTTACAAATTCTTTGGTGCTTTGTTTCCCTACCTGTTTGCCCAGAAAGCCCGCGACCTCCTCTTACTGGCCAATTTCTTCAGTTGCAGCGGTCTCAGTTTGTGTGATCGCCCAGACCGCCAGCTACCTTCTCGACCAGGATTTTCTAAGGACCAAGCGGTCAGAACAGTGGAGACCGTCAGTTTAAGCGGTCTGATCGTTTTTCTTTATCTTTGTTATTTGCACCTCTTCTCCCTGCCCGGCTCTCCTGTATCCCGGGCAGCCCGTAGTTTATCATTCTGCCCGTTTGGGCAGCCCCCTCGTCTATAAATAGAGTGGTAGGGGTACCAGAAAAGGGACTGGATTCGGAGGCTCCAGCTTACAACCTGTGTAAGCGGTCTCATTTTTTCGTGATCGCCATTTTACGATCGCCTTCTCTTTTTTCCAGCATCTTCTGTCTTAGTAACCTGCACTTCGCAGTTTTCTCCCGTCCCCTTTAGTGTGAATTTTGGAGGTACCATTTTTGGCACCAACAGAACGAACACGCGACCTTCAGATTCGAAGTGTCAGGTGAATTTTGGACTTCCAAGATGGCTGATCGCCATAGAGGTCGTCCCCTGCGGTCTCCTAGCGTTCACCCTTCCGATCACAACCCGTTAGAAGCGCTTGAGCGCCGCTTCGAGCTTCGTGTTGAGCAGGCTCTCCGCGAGGCCGCCCGAGCTAGGCAGGATACCGCTTCTGTTCAGCAGGAGATCGCGCGGTCTCAGCAAGAGGCCGCTCGAGATCGGCAAGAAGTCGTCCGGACTCAGCAGGAGTCCGCAAAGCAGATTGAGGCTATGAACCAGGTTCTAGCCGCGATCTCCCAGAAAATCCTTCCTCAAGCCTCTCAGATCGCTACTCCTGACCGAGTGGCAAGCGGTCACCCTAGCGATCATCCCGTCTTCCATCCCGCAGCTCCTCAGCGATCTCAGCATGAGGAGTTCGCCGCTCGTCATAATTCCTTCCGAGCCGCAGCCCAGGGGCCTCCGGCTCAGACCCTGAACTTTGAAGAAGGGTTTGCTTACCCTCAAGCTCCTCCTACTTCCTTTTTTCCTCCTCTGGGGCCTTCTGAATTAGGGGAGCCCTCTCCCTTTACCGATGAAATTCGTCGGGATCCCATTCCTCACGGGTTCAGAGAACCTCGACTCCCTGTGTATACGGGAGAGACCGACCCCATGTGTCATCTTCAAGCCTTCGAGTCTGCCGTGGCTCTCAGGAACATTTCAGATGGAGTGAGGTGCAAGCTGATGGTCACCTCCTTCGATGGGTCAGCCATGGAATGGTTCTATAAGCTGCCTTGTCAGTCTATCCCAAGCTTTGCTGCCCTAAGGCAAGAGCTCCTCCTGAGGTTCGCCACTGCAAAGAAAAGGAAGAGTGGTCCTGCGACCCTCTTCAAGATCTGGCAAGGGGACAACGAAACTGCAGCGCATTTCGTTGACCGTTTTCAGAAAGAGATCCTGGGGGTCAGAGACATGGATCCCGAGCTCTATATGGTAGCTTTGATCAGCGGCCTGCAGGAGGGTCCTCTGAAGTTCAAAGTCACAACCAAAGAGCCTGGCTCCTATCAGGAGCTGATCAGCATTGCCAATCGCTATATAGAAGGGGACATCAACAACCCCACCTATGTGAGCAATCTGACCAACAGAGCCACTCAGAAGGGCTCTGCGGGGTTCTATCCTGCTCCATCTTCCTCGAAAACTAGACAAGAGCTTCCACCTCCAGTTCCGAGAGGTAAGAATTATCGCAACAACCGCTTCAACCGAGGTAATCAATTTTTCCCACCTCAAAATTCATTTCTTCAAACTCCTGCTACTCCTGCTCCGCAAGTCACCCCCATCCACCAGATCCAGTATAATCAACCTCCTCTTCTACCCATTCCTTCACTTTATAATGAATCCCAAGAGTCCTTCACGGACTTTGGTGTTTCTATGAATGAAGTGCTGCAAGTCCTTCAGAAACAGCCCTTTTTTAAGAGGCCAGCTCCGCTGAATTCTGACCCGAAAACCAGAAACCCAACCCTCTACTGTGAGTATCACAGAGATAGAGGGCATTTGACAGAGGATTGTAGAGCTCTCCGCCTATTTTTAGAGAAACTATTAAAGGAGGGAAAGCTCCGCGATCTCATTCAAAAGAATGACTCTGCCAAAGCTTCAACCTCCAAGGCCAAGGAGGTAGCAGAAGTTCGCTGGGAGTGCGAGGAAGTAGATGATGTTGGCCATCTGGGCAACATCGGTTTTCCCAGCGAATGCGTGGACGCTAATGATGAGGGTGCCTTGGGCAACCTTTTCTGCATCCATGGGGGTGCAGGCCCGGAGTCCTCGAGAAAGGCAAGTCTGAAGAGAGTTTATCAGTCAGAGGTTGCCGCTACTTCTTCGACTCCGATTCGAGGGACGGTCACTTTTGGAGATGAAGATCTTCCTCAGACCGCGAATCCCTTTGATGATGCAGTCGTCATCAAAGCTGTGATCGAAAACTATACGGTGGAAAAAATTCTAATAGATACGGGGAGCTCAGTCAATGTGCTTTTCAAGCCTGCCTTTGAGGCGTTAAAGACAGGTAAACCCCTCCTACCAACTGAAGGACCTCTTTATGGTTTTTCAGGAGAAAAGAAAGAAGTTGAAGGGCTCGTCACCCTCTCCGTGATTCTTGGAGGAATAGTAAGGCTGGTCAAATTTATAGTCGTTGATGCTCCCAGTAGCTACAACGCAATTTTCGGGAGACCTTTTCTGAACGGGTATCAAGCCATTGTCTCCACTTATCATCAAGCGGTGAAGTTCGCCTTGAATGGCAAACAACATCGAATCAGGAGCGACCCCAGGAAAGCTAGAGAATGCTATGTAAAGACGGTCAACATGATCATGTCTTCTCCACCTCAGGAAGTTATGATGACTGAATCCATTGAAGTTCCTGAACAAGTTCAAGTTGCAGAAGAAGTGGAGGATGTGAGAGATGGAGTCCGCTTGGAACCTGCCCAAGCAACTCAAAATGTTCAGATCAGCGAGGAAGATGAGAGCAAGAGCCTCTCCATCAACGCTGAATTATCTGAAGCCGACAAGAGTCAGCTCATCTCTTGTCTCCTGCAAAATTTAGATATCTTCGCTTGGTCGGCAGACGACATGCCTGGAGTGAATCCGGATGTTGCTTTCCATCACCTCAACATTAGTCCAAACGTCATTCCGGTCCAGCAGAAGAAGAGAACTGTTGCAACTACTCTGACTCAACCTATTCGTGAAGAGGTAGAGAAGCTTCTGAAGGCAAAGTTCATTCAACCAATCCAATATCCGGAGTGGGTGTCAGTTGTAATGGTAACTAAGCCGGGTGGAAAGTGGAGGATGTGTGTCGATTTTACCAAACTCAATAAAGCTTGCCCCAAGGATTGCTATCCCTTGCCTCAGATAGATTCTTTAGTGGATTCAGCGGTAGGTTATTCTTTTATGAGTTTTTTAGATGCTTTTTCAGGTTATCACCAAATCAGGATGCATAAACCGGATATACCGCATACTTCGTTTATCACAAATGATGGTTGCTTCTGTTATCTCATGATGCCTTTTGGGTTGAAGAATGCTGGAGCAACTTATCAAAAAATGATGGATACAATTTTCAAAAGTCAGAAGGCAAGAAACCTTGAGGTGTATGTCGATGACCTCTTGGTGAAAAGCAAATCCTTCTCCTCTCATCTCGAAGATCTCTCGGAAACTTTTGCAACCCTACGAATCTTCAATATGAGATTGAATCCATTGAAGTGTGTTTTCAGAGCAAACAAAGGTAAATTTTTGGGTCATCTCCTCACTCCAGAAGGGTTAGAACCCAATCCAGACAAGGTAAAAGCTATTTTGGAAATGCCACCTCCCAAAACTCCAAAAGAAGTTCAACAGTTAGGAGGAAGAATGGCAGGCTTGAGTCGATTCATCTCCCGGTCAGGGGATAAAATTGCACCTTTCTTTAAGACCCTCCGGGGAGGGGCCAAGTTTGAATGGACTCAAGAGTGTGATGATGCTTTCAATCAGCTTAAAAAACAGTTAACTTCAATTCCTCTACTCCAAAGCCCGCGAGAAGGGGAAGATCTTTTTCTATATTTGGGAGTTGGCGCCGATGCTATAAGCTCTGTTTTGGTCCGAGAAGAGAAAAGGAAACAATTTCCAGTTTACTATGTAAGCCGAATTCTGAAGAATGCAGAGACTCGATATCCAATCCTAGAGAAGCTAGCCTTAATGCTCGTAATTTCAGCAAGAAGACTAAGACCGTATTTTCAATCTCATTCAATTTTAGTCGTCACTGACCTTCCATTGAAAAATGTCTTGGAAAAACCAGAACATTCAGGGAGGTTGGCAAAGTGGGCAATAGAGCTTAGTGAATTTGATATATCCTATGTTCCAAGGGTGGCAATCAAAGCTCAAGTTTTAGCAGACTTCATGGTGGATGCCAAAGAAGTTGAGTCTCAGAAGAAGGTCGGGGTGCCCCTAGCCTGGAAAATCTTCGTTGATGGAGCCTCCGGGAAAAATTCTTCCAGAGCCGGAATTGTCTTAATCAATCCAAACGGAGTAAGATTGGATCAGGCCCTGAAGTTCTACTTTCAAGTAACAAATAATCAGGCAGAATATGAAGCTTTGTTAGCCGGTCTTAAGTTTGCAAGAGAGCTGGGAATTGATGATGTCAAAGTCTTCACAGATTCTTTGGTGATGGCTTCTCAAATAAATGGAGCTTTCGAAACTAGAGATAGCATTTTAAAGCGGTATCTAACTCTGGTAAAAATCGAGGTAGGAAAATTCAAAAGTTTTGCTATCGAGCATGTTCCAAGAGGTGAGAACGTGGAAGCAGATGAGTTGGCAAAATTTGGACTCCCCTCGGGAGGAACAACTTCGGAATTGTTCCGCCCAGCAATTGAAGAAGGAGAGGTTATGGAAATTGATCAGCATCCGTCTTGGATGGATCCATTTGTTCAATATCTTTCGACTGGAGATTTCCATTCAACAATAAAAGATAGGAAAAGTTTTAAGCGGAAAGCAGCTAACTATTATCTTGTTGCAGGAGTACTTTATAGAAAAACTTTCCTATCACCAATAGCACGGTGTGTTTCGGAAGGAGAGTTTCCAGCGATCCTTCAGGAGGTCCATTCTGGAGAATGTGGAAGTCACTCTGGAGCTAGAACTTTGGAGAAAAGGATTCTGAGGCAAGGCTATTTTTGGCCCCAGATAAGGAAGGATGCGGAAAAGTTTGCTAAGAAATGTGTAAAGTGCCAGAAGTTTGCTCCTCTCCAAAATCAGCCAGCTCAACAACTCAAGTCAATAGCAACTCCATGGCCATTTGCAGTTTGGGGAATGGATTTGATTGGGCCTTTCCCTATGGCAAGTGGGAAACGGCGATATATTATAGTCATGATTGACTATTTCAGCAAATGGATAGAGGCAAAAGCATTGGCCAAAATTACCACTCAAGCCGTGAAAAATTTTATTTGGGGAGAGATAGTGTGTCGACATGGGATTCCAATGGCAATCATCACGGATAATGGTTCTCAGTTCAATAATTCGACTCTTATAAATTTCTGTAAGCAAATTGGCATCGAACTACGTTTCGCTTCCGTACATCACCCTAGAAGCAATGGACAGGTAGAAGCCGCCAACAAACTCATCATAAATCTCTTGAAAAAGAAAGTAGAAAATGTCAGGGGCAACTGGGCAGAACAATTACCTTCCGTCTTATGGGCCTTGAGGACAACTCCAAGTTCTGCTACTGGAGAAACTCCGTTCAAACTGTCACACGGTTCCGAAGCACTTATTCCGGTGGAGTTTGAAGTAAAAAGCCCAAGAGTGTTATTGGCACAACAAAATCAAATTGATTGGGTGGAAGGAAATGATGAAGAGCTAAAATGCAGCCTTGATTTAATTGAAGAATTGAGAGATACGACAATCATCAGACAAGAAGAGGTGAAAAGAAGGATGGCGAGGCTGTTCAATAAAAACGTAAGAACCAAAGAATTTGCTGTTGGAGATCTAGTCTTGAAGAAGGTAGATGCAGCAGCAAGAGCCGGTTCGGTTGGAATTCTTAACCCGAACTGGGCAGGGCCGTTCGTGGTGAAGAATGTGCTTAAAAATGGTGCTTACCATCTCCAAACTTATGAAGGAAAAGAGCTGCCTCATTCATGGAGCGGAGATGATCTCAAGCTTTTCTTCTCTTAAGTGTTCGTATCTGATTCATTCATTTCTTTTTCCTCACTTAAAACATCACGCAGGTATTATCAAAACATTCGCAATACTAGTGATGGGTGACAAGTCTTAAAAATAAGTTGATTTTTGAAAAAAAAGCTAAAAAACCTGTCAAGTGAGATATCGACGGATCCTACTATCTTCCCCCTCGACTTGTCAGCTCGACGTGTAATTCTGCCAGGACCACAGATGTCGGGGAGATTTCGAATCTGTGTAGCAGTAGCTCGCCAAGCTCGAACGGTGGAAGTTTAGGATACCGGGTCCTTGCTGACATCTGGCACACCTCAGCTTTTCAAGGGGGTCTGGGTGGCTGGCTCAGCTCTGTCATGCAATAGGAAGGACATTGTTACGATCTTAATGATCTTTCAGGGAAAGCAATGTCGGTATAGCCTCCGCGGCATGACCACACCTGCCCTACAGATCATTTTGGTTTGTAACTCTCGAATACTCGTTGAAGCGTGGTTAGGTAAGGGGCGGTCAGAAACATCCATGACCGTCGCCTGAACCTTGGATTGGCATGTTTGCAGTAAACTCGGAAATCCTTTTAAAAAGGCAATGTCGGTATAGCCTCCGCGGCATGACCACACCATCCTTTTGGGTCATCTTTGAGATCCCCTTTTCCCATCTTCTTACTACAAAAAAAAAAAATCTCTTAATCCTTTTTGTACTGAGATCGGGCGGTCAGCAGTTTATGAGACCGCCTATTCTTCTTTCCTACAAAGAGTGATGTCGCTTATGATCGTCAGATGAAATTTTTTCCAGGATAATTGAGGTTGCTATTTAGGAATCTTCTATGCCAGCCCGATAGAGGTCGGCCCGGTCTCAGTAAGAACGAGATTCCGATATTCCTTTTTATTCAAAGTTACATGAAATAATCATGATGTTCTGTTTCTTATCAAGAGAAAGTGGGGTTTTTTCTTCAAGGGCGGTCTGAATATAATGAGATCGCTGAACTGAATTCATGAAGAGTTATTTCCTTTTTTCAAGTAATAACCTTGACTATCAAGGGATCTTTATCAGACGGATTTCCTGAAAGACATTTGGGCGCCGATCACCCAGAGTTCAATAAGTTCAAATCTTCAAGATTAGTTTCTTTGTATCGCGATCTGTGTAATATGAGACCGCGTGACTGTTGCAAATAAATTGGTTATTTTTCTGATCACAGTTAAATTGCTAAATATTCTTTCAGTGGTTTGATTATCTCAAGACCGCAGAGTAGTTCTATCTACGCAAAAGTATCAATTTTTCCTTCAAAGTCCTTGATGTCTTTTTCAAGAGATCGCCATCTGTAGTTCTTTAATGTTGATATAAAAATTACGTGATAAACCTAAGGCATTGAGATTGAATGCCGATTTTCGAACTCAGAAGAACAAATAAATGTACATCAAAAACAAGTTCACTCAGAATCTAACAAAAATCCAATTTTCATATATATTCTAAAATATCTGTTACAACGAGACCGCTCGGTCTCCCAAAAAAAATATATATCACTACAATTCATTCCTTTTTTGATCTCTTCGGAGATCGCTCATCTAAAGAAGTGGAGTCAGTGTCTGCAGAAGATTCTTCCGATTTACTAAGAGGAATTCTTGATCCAGAGCTAGAACCCGAGCTTGAGTCCCGGCCTTGAGTGTAGCGGCTTCCGCTTTCTTCATCTTCGATCACCACGTCTTCATTTTGACTCGCGGTCTCGTCAACAAAGTCCGCGGTCTCTTCAGCAGTTGTAGATTGCTCTTCAATCCTCTGAGCCGCATCAGGGAAGAGATCGGCAAATGTAATGTCCTTATACTCTTCAGTAAAACCACCTCGACCTCGAACCTCATTCAGCACTTGGTCGGCGGTCTCCTTAATGTGATGCATCATAGCCCTCTGGAAAGCTGGATTTTCAGGGTCATGAGCTGCATTTTTAGATTGCTGCAAAAGAGATATATGTTAGACCGCGCGATCATAGGTAACGCATTCATAAAACACAGTAAAATTCTCACTTTTCTTTCTTCTTACAAGGCAGCTATTTCGTCCAGAGCGCTGCGAAGAGACCGCCCCATATGGTGATTTAAGATCGCACTCCTAGCGGTCACCTGGGCACAAAGGTCGGGGAGAGCATCGGTCTCTATATTCAATATTTCGTTTGTATTCTTTTTTCCATACAGAGCCGAAGTGACCGCATATGCGTGGCGGGTCACTTTTCCACTCCATAAAGGGAGATCGGTGGAAACCTTCACAGATCTTCCTTTGGCCGCCCACTTGAGGAGAGGTTTTCCTTTAATATCTTTCATTTTTCTTTTGAAACCAATCAATGGAAAATCTCGCTCGGCAGTCTCAGAGGTGGTGCCAAACACATCGGCTTCGCGCTTCAGCCTTCTCTCCCGCTGAGTAAGAGTTTCTGCTGCTGGGGAGATAGGATCTTTTGTAGGGACCGCAAAGGTCGCTAGAAGTAAAAAAAAAAGAATTAGGAAATGCATTCAGAAGGCATGAAAGGAAATTGTTCGAGACCGCAAGAAAAATTTACTTTCAGCAGGGACGATCTCGGCGACCTCGGGCCAGATCGCTAAATAATGAACAAGATCGATCCTCTTGCCCGCCAAGAAAGCCAAAATCTTCAGCTCCTCTTCTGAGACCGCTTTTATCTTCTTAAAGATACTGTCAGGTCGCGGAGAGGGAGAGCACCTGAGACCGCCAAGGTCACCTTCAAAGACAAGAAATCTCTCCGTCCAGAAAGAGATTTTGTTAGGAAGATTAAGAATTTTATTCCTTCTGCTGAGAAGTACATCAGCCCTTTAAACTCTTCCTTCTTCTTGCCTTCCTTCAGAACTTTTGCAGTAAAAGTTGCGCGGAACAGGTTCATCGTAAATGTCACTTTTGCCGATCTCAAATAATTTATGAAGACATTAATCAGACCGATCGAGTTTGGAGGCAGCTGAGCGAGCACAAAGCCATAGTACTCCAAGATCTCTAGCCATTCCCAGGGGAGGGGAATTCTCAACCCTAGGTCAAAATGATCGATAGGGATGATAATTTTTCTTTCCTCTCCAAAGTTCAGCCTTTCATGTTCAGCTGGCGGTCTTACAACTATCTGTGTCTGAATCATGTGCTTCTTAATGAAATCAATGTACTCGTCCTTTGATAAGTGGCTTTGCTTATGATCGGCGTTCAAGAAAGTATTAGCAGAAGAGGCACGAGCGGACACCATTTTGCGTGGTCGCTGAGATCGATGTTTAGCACGCATACAAAAGAATATGAAATGAAGAATATGAAGACAGCTATTTATAGAAGCCAAAGGGTCATTTCGTAATCATTACCTTCTGCAGATCGTCCAGCAAAAGCCTCTCAGACCGCTCGATCTATGCTAAGCTAAGTGAGGGTATTCCATTTTGGCGATCTCAATAAATAAAATATAGACGCAGTAACAGGCAGTCCATGCATAAAGAGATTGAAATCAAAGAAATAAAGACCGCACAAGACATAAAATTGAAAAGGTCACAAAAACAGATGGAACATTAATAGCGAAAATATTACAAGGCAAAATGTTTAAAATTCAGAGACCGCTCGGTCTCAAAACAAATGATCATCTCCTAGAAGGCCTGTTTCTTCCAACATGAGCTGCGACATCTTGCATATCATTCACTGCGGCCATAACTGATACCAAGCTGTGATTAGCCAGCATCGCAGACCGGTGAATTTTCGACATTTCCTTGTCCACCTGCTCCATAGGAATCAGCACAATTTCAGGCTGCGGTCTCTCCGCTGGATGATCGCTGGAGGTGCCCGGTCGCATCAGCATTTTTCCATGACCGCCCCTCAGCCTCTCATTCTCCGTAGACAGCGCCGCAGCCTTCCCCTTATAGTACTCAGCCTCCTTTTCGGCTTTCTTAAGAGCTCGAGCGATCTCTGCAACTCTCAGATCGCATTCTTCACGAATCCGCTTCTCATTATTGCGCAATTTTTCTTCGAGATTACGGATCTGATCGTTCTGAGTCCGCTCCCTCATCAGCATAGAACGAACATCCTCGAACATAGGGTTGAGGATGTTGGTTAACTGAGGGGAGATCTCAATATGCTGAGGAATTTCTCCCTCCTCGATCTCAACATTTTCATTATCTGCGGTCACAAGAGATGGGTTATTTCAATCATGAGCATGCAATCAAATAAACTCTTTAAATGAACAGAAAGAGTACTTGGAAAGAAGTTAAGACCGCAGTCACGTAAAGCTCTTCTGGTATCTTTAGTGACCGCGGGATCGGCGGTCAGAAAAAGGCGATTTGATCCCCTTAAGCGCTCCAGATCCATTCTTTCCAAATCTCCTTTCTGCGATTTTTCTCCCTCTTTTCTTCTCCTTTTTAATTCTTCATTACTTAAGAGGATGTCATCGGTCTCAATAAAAACGATCTCATGTTTTCTTTCAGGAGAAGCAGAGCGAACTATAGGTAATGAAAGGAACTCGACCGGCTGAGGAATCATTTTATACTTACCAACTCGCAAAATCGAGACCGCCGCCGCACGATCTACTGCAGCCTTATTCAAACGGTCTCCCTGAAGAGAATCATTTGGGAGACCGCTAGAAAGCGCAGTTTTCTCCTTGGCGATCTGCAACCTCTGCGCGATCTCCTCCTCAGTATTTTTATTTTCTGCGGTCTGCAAGATCGCAGCCTTTTCCCTCTCTTCAGCGATCAAGGCCGCCTTTTCCTCAGCAATCCTGGCCGTTTCCTTCCTCCTCTCCTCAGCGATAAGAGCTGCCTTCTCCTCGGCAGCCCTAAGCGCCTCTTTCTCCCGTTCCTCCTCGGCGATCTTAGCCGCTTCTTTCTTCTTTTCTTCCTCTTCTTTCTCCTTTTTTCTTCTCTTCTCCCTCTCCTTATCCTTCCTCTTCTTCTCATCAACCTTTTTCTTCATCTCTTCTTTCTCTTTCCTTTCTTTCCCCCCTTTTTCTCTTTTCTCTTCCTTCTCTTTCTTCTTCCCGTCCTCCTCCTTCGCCTTGATCGCCGTATCAGCGATCTCCTTTTCCCCGTCAGCGATCTCCTTCTCCCTGTTAGCGATCTCCTTCTCAACAGCGACATTTCTAAGAGCAGAAGCTTCAAGGGGATCCAACACCTGCAACGATGAAAAAGACGAATTGTTAGAAGAAGCTTCATCAAGATAGGCGATTAATTCAGAATCATCCTCTCTTGATAAAACTGAGATCGCAGGAGGGAAGGAGGGATCGCCCTTAACGTTCACCTTAGAAGTTTCCACGATAATCTCCGGATCGGTAGATTCAGACAGTGTGATCGCCCCCGAGACGATCACGTCTTTTTCTTCCTCATTTTTTCTGCTTCTTTTATAAGTTAAACTGGAAGGGCTTGAATCCTTTCTCTTCTTGCTCTCAGCAGCTTCCACGCGATCAGCAATTTTTTGCCTTAAAGATTCTGCCTCGGCCTGTTTCTGACGCAGACCGGCCAAAATGGTTTCGGTAGAAGCGGTCTCGGGTGGCTTGGAAATTGTTTGATCTAGCATGTCCAGGGTTTTCTGACAGTCAAAGGAAATTGAAAAGTCAGATAATTTCAATACAGGATCTGAAGAAGCATTAGATGGCTCAGGAATAACAGAGACCGGCACAACTGAACTCTCAGGAAGATCAGATTTCTTCGGAGATCGGGCGGTCCCCTTTGAAGCGCTCGCTTTCGTCAAAAATTTTGGTGCCTTCTTCCCTTTCTTTGAGCTAACATTCTCTTTTTTCCCAGGAGAGTTCGTTTTTGATGGAAGAACTTTTAAGAGGTCAAGCATCGTCATCTTTGTAGGAGATCGCGCCTAGCAACTTTTCAGTGACCGCTCGAGGATTGGGCTTTCACAATATCTCGGAATATGAAGATATCAACCGGTATTTATAGATCAAGACGCATTTATGACGGTCGCGGTCTCCGCGGTCAGAGTTAACATTTTCGAAGTTCCAGGCGCAACTTAAAAATGTGCGGGGATTATGTTTGCCCAGAAAGCCCGCGACCTCCTCTTACTGGCCAATTTCTTCAGTTGCAGCGGTCTCAGTTTGTGTGATCGCCCAGACCGCCAACTACCTTCTCGACCAGGATTTTCTAAGGACCAAGCGGTCAGAACAGTGGAAACCGTCAGTTTAAGCGGTCTGATCGTTTTTCTTTATCTTTGTTATTTGCACCTCTTCTCCCTGCCCGGCTCTCCTGTATCCCGGGCAGCCCGTAGTTTATCATTCTACCCGTTTGGGCAGCCCCCTCGTCTATAAATAGAGTGGTAGGGGTACCAGAAAAGGGACTGGATTCGGAGGCTCCAGCTTACAACCTGTGTAAGCGGTCTCATTTTTTTGTGATCGCCATTTTACGATCGCCTTCTCTTTTTTCCAGCATCTTCTGTCTTAGTAACCTGCACTTCGCAGTTTTCTCCCGTCCCCTTTAGTGTGAATTTTGGAGGTACCATTTTTGGCACCAACACTACCCACTTTTGATAATAACAAAGGGCGAGAACTAACATGATAAATATATACCCGCTATCATAAACCCAACATGACAAATTCAGATGATAACTTACATATTAGGGGAGCATTCACTTAGGGGGAGCATGTATTTAGGGGGAGCAATTATAAATGCTAAAATCAATAATTATCCTAAGTCATCACTCTCACACACACACAAGTATAGTTTCATCATGCTTATTTAATAATGCTTTGATTTATCATTAATGGATTTGTTATTATCAAAAGGGGGAGTTTGTTGGAACATGGTCTTCCGCATCTCCTAGGTTTGAGAATAACAAATCCTATGTGTATTTGATCTTGTGTGTTTAAGTGTGCAGGAAAACAAAGTCCACATGACTCAAGGATGGTTGTCCCCAAAATTGAGGCCAGAATTCCAACATGGCCACTAGCGCCGGCGGTAGCGATAGCGCCCGGCGCTAGCAATGATTAGCACGATTCCGGCAGTGTTTTTAGAAGGACCTAGCGCCCGGCGGTAGCTACTAGTGCTGGCGGTAGCGTGGTGCACAAAAGGCATAGAGCAAAATGTTGCCGCGGATTGAAGATCCTGCCACGTAAAACATTACTTAATCCGGGCTAGCGCCGGCGGTAGCGCTAGCGCCGGCGATAGCGCTGAGGCTATAAAATGGACACTTTGGCTCCGTCTTTATCATCCTCTTGAGATCCAGAGTTCCAGAGCTTCGTTCCACAACATAGAGAGGAAGGTTCAGAGAGATACTCCCACAAATCCATGAAGGCTTAAGGAGATCCGTGGAGAAGATTTCAACACGCGTCATCATCGTGACGAAAGACCGCATCGACTACGATCATACTCTGCGTCTTCGTCTACTTCTCCAAGAGATCCACATAGAGGGAGTTATTATATTATTTTTATTTATTTCACATCTTTTCTTATTATCGTTTAGTGAACTCACCTCGTGTTGGCGACTAGGTCTGGGTAGAACTTAGGGCTGAAATTCACCTCATGTTGGCGACTAGATCTAGGCTAGTTCTAGGGGGTGCTCGAGGCCACATCCGGGGAAGGATTGGCTAGAGCGGCTTGAGGCCGAATCCGGGGAAGGATAGGCTAGGGCCACCGGTTCGTGGGGATACGAGTCGGGATAGAAAACAAAAAGAGTTTTATTATTCGCCTTCGATTTCTAGCGTCATAGAAATCTAGTTTGTAATCATTTTTATTAATAGTAAATCATGTGTCTTTTGGTGTAATAAAAATGATTTGTTCTTCATTTCTCTAAATTGTTTATTATCCTCTCTTTCATTATAAAACAATTTAGATCGTTATTCAAAATCACTATTTTGATCCCTTATTATTTCAAGTATTACAAAATATAAGTAAAAGTTTTTAAAACCCTTATTCACCCCCCCCCCCCTCTAAGGGCGCCTACCGATCCAACAACAAGTCCTACAATCTCAGGCCCTCAAGCCATATAACTCAGGCCCTCAAGCCATACAACTCAGGCACTCAAGCCCTACAAAACTGAGATCTGAAATAGATCCTACAAGCTCATGCCCTCAAACCCTACAATACTCAGGCCCTCAAGCCCTACAAACTCAGTCCCTCAAGCCCAACAGCTCAGGACCTCAAGCCCTACAACTCAGATCTGAAACAAATCCTAAAAGCTCAGTCCTCCAAGCCCTACAAAAAAAGATGTGAGAAAAACTTCTTAGCCGGATGAAGACTGGCTTCTTGGACTTAAAAAGAATGCTTTGATGATTTCTTGGATAGCACAGATTCTTCTTCAATCCATTCTTCGATCTGGAATAGTTCTTATCTGCCAATGTTGCTGGACTGAAATTAAGAGAACACTTGATGAAGAATTATTGTTGTTCTCTGGTTCTTATTCCTTCATTACGCAGGTTGTTACTGTTCTATTGATTTATGAATTTTCTCTGCGTTCTGCTTGGTTCGAATTAGGGCAGACACATATCCCTTTTATTTGACTGAGAAGCCATCTAATGGTCTCCTAGAATGTTCTTTAAGTGTCAGGAGCCCATTCCTTATCGGCACGCGTTGATTGGGACATCATGCAGCCGCATTAAATGTAGACAGCGCGATTTGAAATGTCTTGATCTATCTCGACGATATTTGCAATGTCTCGATGACAGAACTTGTCATTACAACGATCCATCTTGGACTTGGAAAAATCTTCAAGTCTTCTTCAACCTTCTTTAGACAATGATATCTCGACGATACAAGATATCACAGTTGCACTTGAACTTAAGACGATATAAATATGTCATTGTAATCGTGTTGTCAACTTCAGGTCTTCTCAACGATGTTGTTGAAACCATTCTGTCTTATCGATGATATTGTTGTGACCATAATGTCTTATATATCGATGATATCGTTGAAACCATTCTGTCTTATCGACGATATCATTGAGACCATAATGCCTTATCGATGATATTGACTTGATCATCTTGATGACAAGTGATTCTTCTTACATAAGCTATCTTCACAAGAACTCCCTTAGCCTTCTCGGCGACTAGGCTTCTTCATGACGATGTCGTCGACATCCCCGAGTACTTTGACTTAACTCTTCTTAGACTTAACAGTGATGTCGTGGTGTGATTCCGATTAACACGACGATACTGGAAATTGTTTGATTCTTCTTGATCTTAAGACGATATCCTTGTGTATACTTTGATGTCACAATGATATCGTCGAATTGTCCATGTTATCTCGATGATAGCTGATATGAACCTTCTGCATAACTCTTAGTATCATCTCGACAATGTCTGAGTGTTTATTCAACTATATGTAACATCCCCCAAACAACCAGACCCCTAGAATGATTTTTTCATGACTAGGTCATGCCAAAACCCTAGGAAGCACGAAAGACCATGTGAACTTAGGCAAGAAGGAGGAAAACCACAGTGGTCTGCAAATAGCAATTTCCAGTTACCATGCTTAAGGTTGGACTTTAGGGCCTCACCTTGACCCTTTGACCCCACCATGGCACACCTAACCCTTTGGAGGGTACCTTAGAGCATTTAGGACGCATTGGGGTCAACCAAAGAGGCAAAATTGACCAAAGTCAACCCTAGCATCAAATAAGTCAAACCACCATATTTAGGGTCAATTAAGATTCAATTGGACCAATTGACTTTCCCCAAGTTCCATTGGTCACTAAGGGAGGCCAATGGGTCAACGTTGACCCATTGGGCCTAATTAATTTCACCAATTTGACCAAAGTCAACACTTTGTCAATATTGCCCAACTTGGGTTAATTAAGCCCAAAGCTCAATCACTTTGGGCTAAGCCCAATTTCAATGGCCCAAATGATTAGTCACCCCTGAAATTACATGAAATGCCATCCAATTTCTAGAGGGGGTGACTAGGAGAGAGAAAGTGGCCATTCAAGGTGAATTCATGGCATTCAAGGCAAATTAACGCCCATTCATCTCCCCATTGAATTGTAAGATGTTTTACAACCTTTCCCATGCCATCCGGTGGAGGATTCAAGAGGTTTCAAGTGAAACCAAAATGGCCATTAATGGCACTCCACCATTAAGCCTTTCCCTCCTCAAATTGACCCTTCCATTACCTTCAGAAGGGGGATATCAGTTGAAATCGAGTACTAGATCGTTGCATTTGGTGGGGAATCAAGAGATCGGCAAGGATCACAACTTGAAGGGGGCGGCCATGGCAAATCCGAGAAACAACCACCCTCGAGCCCGATTAAAGGTCTGGTTCTTCTCCTCTCCCTCTGTGGATAGATCCCATCAGGTTGCCTGCAAGGATTGGGGCCAATTGGTCCCTGATCGGGTAGGACAAGTGCTCCGTTTTTGAAGCTTTAATCCCGCCTCCATACCCCAGTTTAGACCACCTCCGACCGGCAAATTGCCGGCCACCACCTCAACGAAGGTGGTGGTGGCATTGGCCGACCAGGGCGGCGCTTAGGTGTCCGGGAAAACAAGGATGAAGGAGCTCCAGGTGCGGTTAATCCTGGCCGTCGACCAGAGGAGGAAGACTAGCGAATGTCGTCCGTTCTGCTTCAAGATCTGTGCAAGATCATTATATTAAATTTTATGATATATATATATTTATATATATATATATATTTCTGTCACATATTTTGATGTGCATAGTTTAGTTTATTTAAAATACTGAGCCATCGGATTCGTCGATCTGAGTAGAAGAAATTCGTCGAGTGGAACCCGAAGTTCGTCGAACGGAACTCGGAGTTCGTCAAACGGAATTAATTCACCGAACTAATAGTTGAGTTCGTCGAACTGAACCCAGAGTTCGTCGAACGGAATTATTTCACCGAACTGATAGTTGAGTTCGTCGAGCTGACCCCGGAGTTTGTCGAATGGAATTAATTTGCCGAATGAATTAATTCGTCAAACTGAATCTGGAGTTCGTCAAACGGAGAGGTAATCTGCTGAACTGGGTAGAGAACTGATTTCGTCGAACTAAAGCATGGCGTTCGTCGAACGCAGAACATATTTCGTCGAAGGCAAGTCAGATTTCGTCGAACGTAGATCTGATTTCGTCGAACGCACTAAAGCACGGCATTCGTCGAACGCAGAACAGATTTCGTCGAACGCAGGTCAGGTTTCGTCGGACGCAGAGACTTGTTCCAACACATTTTCTCATACTTCCTGCAGTATTTCATTTTAATTATTAAAAATACTAAAACCCCTCAAATGAAAAAGTGGCAACACAAAAGTTGTATCCCTTGGAGTCTACTTTATTTCAAATATTTATTTCACCCCCAAAGGAGTTATGTAGCTCCATGTAGGTCCATTTTGGTGGGACTGGTCCCTAGTGTAGGACAGCCACCATTTCTTGAATAACTTTTGATTGGTTATGGGATTGATATGAAATTTGAAACATAGGCTATTTACACCTACCCACACATCATACCCAAAGATGGGAATTTTAGGAGAAACTTTTTCTAAGGTTTTTGTAATAATTTAATAAATTAAATATTAATTAATTAATGGGTCAAATCACCTCCAATGCCCTCCAAATTTTGGTGGGTACTTGTTAGGGTTATCACATGACCCTGGTAAAAATCTCAGCCCAATTGAGACTGATTTTGTTGGGTAATTTGTCAACCCAAGTTAGGTCAAATTGGGTCAAAGTTAGGGCATGGTGTTTATCTTGGGGTATGGTGGTCAGAACTCATCACCATGAGTTGAAACCTTGGCCACTGGTTTAGGATCACCTAAAACACCTTCATGAGTAGGATGGGGTGGTATAGAGGTGGATATGCCCTAGGACCCTAGTTTTACCCCTTGGGCTGCATATAGATCCTTGTGAAGGACATGTGGTCAAAAGCTATAGAATGGCCATGGAATTTAGGAGATATGTTCATGGGGTGTGATTATGCTCTAGGTAATTTTGAGAGAATTTTGAGAGAATTTATTCCACCTAGATTAGGTCATAAACCCTTTAGGGAAATTTCTTATAAGAGACATTTACATGTTCAAATGGCCTTGGATGGTGATGAAACCTTGGTAGTGCCTTTCTGATCATATGATGGATTTCTGGTAATTTTTGTGTAATTAATTAGGTGATTTAACCAGTACTTCATTCTCAAGGCACCTATTTTGTCTTAATCTTAAGAAAAATAATTAAGGGTCCAAAACTCTCTAGAAAAATGTGCAACTTGGTGATAGGACATTTCAAAGCACTTGGAAGCTCTGTGAATTTTTATAGAATTTTTGGAGGTTATTATCAGTAGGCTACTTCACAACATGTACAAATTAGGATTTAATTAGATTAATTATTTGAGTGAGAAAGTTTTTTCAATAAATTGTGAAACTCTGTAATTAAGCTTTTCTGGTCATAATAGAGGTTTGGTAATTTTCCTATCATTTTGGCATAAGTATTCTTGGTAGTTCCTTCATAAATCTTTAAATTTGGATAGATGATAAATATTAAAAACAGAGGACATTTCCTTACTGTAAAATTGTGATATTCATTACTTAATGTTATTTTGGCATGATAGATTTATCTTAATTTTATAGGAGCCATATCATATGAATACCTTACACTTCATGCTCATATTCATACTTGGCAAATATTAGAGAAATGATAATAAATGCAAACAAGTAGGGAAAAATATGATTCTCTGGATTTAGTTTTAAAACATCATGATAGACCTCCAGTAAATATCTTGGGTCAGTTGGATGAATATTTGGAGTACCTCTACTTATTAGCTTCATATAGTTAGTTTGGTTTGCGTATAGTAAAACTGTGAAATTTGGATATTTAGGGGCCTACCGAGTGGAAGTGGCATGTAGTTGGTGTACATGGTCAGGTTGAAGAGATTGAAGGTCGCCAAAAGGAGTTTAGGTGATGAGGGTGTGCTAGCGAGCTAAGAGTTAGGGTCGTGCTTGGGGTTGACGAAAGATCGTCTTTCCCCTAGCGTGTCATAAACCACATAGAGTTAATCCAAGTGTAATAACAAGGAGGGTGTTCTTATGGGTAGATACCAACAACACTAAGTGTCTTGAGAAAGGGAGCTCTGGGGTTTCATCCCAATGTGGTTCCTAGTACCGTAGCGAGTCCCTCACAGGGTAATCCTCGGGAAGTCCAAGATAAACCATAAATTGTAGGGATAAGTTGATGTACAAGATTAACTTAATTATACGCATACCCACACCCCGTAGTTACGGGAGGTTAGTTGGTATAGTTGTACGAGCGGTAGGCTCGGTGGTTGAAGCAGCGGACTAGTTAGTCTGGTGAGCTTGTAACTCAGTAATGCTTGTTGGTACGGACGGATTGGTCCGGCGAGTCATTGGCCTAGAAGGTTATGATGACGGGCAGGTAATCCCGGGGAGTTTATGGCTCAGGATATAGTAGAACATGTTTGCATGTGCATAAAGGTGGTGGGTCTTCGGTATTGGATGGTCGTTCACACCGATGTCAATACGATGACTCGGCAAGTGTGGAATTTGCACTTAGCCCTGAAAGTCTGGTGGTCCATCCAGTAAGAGTACGCAGATGCTCCGCGGTTTTGCGTTGAGGCGTACGATAGGTCTAGGTTAGGTATTGTGAATACCAACCTAGAGGTGGGCGAGGCCCAACCCACCGCTTCCATTTGCCACTAAGGGAGTATCCACAAGAGGCATGCAAAATGGGAAGAGGCATGCAAAATTTCGTATTGCCCTAAGATTAATACTGTCTCCCTCCTCGGCAGGTTAATCACGACAAATTAATCCCAATTAAGGTACAACATCCCCAAACACTTTCAGAAACTTCAAATCACACAAGTTTTCGAAGCGTTTTAGAAGATTTGGTTCTATGTAGATGCTCAAAGTAATTTAAGTAATAAAATAAATTCAAATAACAGCATAATCGATTGACGATTGTGATTTCCGTGGCAACATTGTAGAAAGAAAAATTAGAATGGGGCAGTTCCCGTCGCGGATCTTCGGACAAAAATCTCCTTTCTTCTCGTTGAGTCCTCCGACGTTGTTCTCCCAATGAATATGAATGAGAGTTAACTTAGGAATGAAAATATGAGAGTATGTAGGAGAGAAAAATAGGAGAGAAAGTAGGAGAAAATTCCTATCTCCCATAAACTCATTTATGGAAAAAGAATATATGTATTTTTCATATAGGTTTCGTACCCCAAAGTAAGACGCACTCATTAGAAAATAATTTAAAGGGGTTTTACCCTTTTTCACGTATTAATTAATATTTTATCAATTAATATTCTAACGGATAACGCTTTCAATCAATGCTCACTTCTCTATAGTACAATACCCGACTTGATTTGAATTCAATGTCATAGGACATCAAAGAAGTAAAAAAGCACCGGGACTTCAGTTTGATGGAGCAAACACAAAAATAACAGCAAAAAAGAACAAATTTCGCGGGAAAAAAAAGATAAAAAACTTATGTGTATGTAAATCTCAGGAAATTATGTCCTATAAAGGATTCTAAAAAACAACACCTATCTGATGCAGCGTACGTCGCTAAGGAGATCACCACAAGCTAACCCTAAATCGCCTACAACGCACTCTTGATCGGCCGCACCTACACAAGCATCTATCGCCCACAAATACGCTATTCTCTCACACACATAAACCAATCCATTCGGAGAAGTGTTGACTCTAAAACAGCGATAAAAAATGAGACAACAAATTCCCAAAATTAACGCAAAGGTTGTCAATCCTTTTTGAGGGCAAGATCAAGGCGATAGGCCAAGATCCGCTCAAGCAAAGTGGACCTACCCAATCCGAAAAATAGAAATGCGGAGAATAACGATTTTAATCAAAGATTCAAAAGCGATTGAAATTTAAAATCACGGAGAACACGATGGTTCAACCTCCACAAATATAAAGAAAGAATCACTAGGAGATGAACAAGATGTTACCCAACCCTTAGCGGAAAGCACACTTGATAACTTGTGGGAGAATCACTCTCTCCACGATTTCCACCGGCGTCGCACCGAATGGTCCTCCGACGTCACACCGATAGTGGTTGTCATCCTTCTTCCTTGGAGTCGCACCAAGAAACCACGCCGGAATCTCCACAAGAGGGGAGGCCGAAATAGGAGAAGAGGGAGACAAGGGGGTGGGCGGCTTCTCACAAGCTTGGCCGAAATTCTCAAAGAGAGGGGGCTAATTTTAGGGTTTCAATAATCTTCATTCTCTTTAAAACACTGCTATATATAGGAGTTACAAAATAGATCCAACCATCCAAGATTGAGATGATAATTTCATCAATCTGAATGGCTAATAATACACCAAATTGTCTAATAGCACACCAAAAATAAAAAAACATAAAAAATAAAATATTACAAGTCCCGCATTTAAAAGAAATAATTAGAAACTTAGAAATATGCTTAAAAGAGATCTTAAATAAACTTTGCGCGCCGCGGACGGAGGTTGTAACGTTCTTTTCCGTTAGCGGCCATTGAGTCATCATGTCGCCTGAAATCTGTATGTTGCAGAACATCCAGTTCTAGTCCATCATCCTCTGGTGGCGGGGATGCCGCGACATCAATCCTCCCCCGCTTAACTTCACGTATCACCGATGCGTGGTCCAGGAGATAGCGGTGGAGAAGGGCAGCATCCAAACGTCGAAGCTTCGACTCGAGTACCCATGAGTCGTCGGAAGGAGGGCGATATTGCCAACGGATGAGAAAGCGGCGAGTAGCACCATCGTCAGTAGTAAGTGGCTCAGCATCAAGTATCCTGTCAGGTATAAGAAAGGTTTTGGGAAACCTTGGAAACATGTCAGAAGTAGGAAAAGAATGCAACTTGTAACATCCTCAGAACTACTAGACCCCTAAAGTACACTTTGTCATGACAAGGTCATGACATTGCTCTATGAGACTGAGAATTTCCCTAGAACCAAGGTGAAAAGGGTGAAAAACACCTTGATGTGCAAATAGTCAAACTGACTTCAAGGTTTAAGGCTTGGTGTATAAGCCTCAAAATGATTCAATTTACCTTACCCCAACTCTTCCTAATCCCCTAGGGAGCTCAATGGGTCATTAATAACCCAATGGGTCAAGATAAATCTAGGGTTTGGGTCAAAATCACCATTTGACCCATTTAGCCTAAGTTGACCTAAATAGGTCAAAAGTGCCCAAAGAGGGTTCACCAAGCCGTGAATCACCCCAAAGGAAGTCTATGGACCCCATGGTCACCATGTGGGGCCAGCCTACTCATCAATTGACCAAGTCAACCCAAAAGTCAACATTTGATCAAATTGGCCTAAAATGGATCTAAATGGATTTGGACCCAATTCCCATGGATTAAGGCCCTCATTAGGGGCCCATTCTGAGGACCAAGAGACAATTACCATGCTTGCCCCTCAGTTTTTGGAAGAAGGTGACATGCAAGGGTGATTTTGGGATTTTTCCCCAATTTGGAAAGAGACAAACCCATGAATTCATGGGGATAGCTCCACTTGTCCACCACCCCCTTTTTGCTGGTCTCCTCTCAGCTACACCAAGAGAAACCAAACAGTTTTTGGTGAGGTGGCAGCCAAGTGGAGGAGAGAGAATGGAGCTCCTTTGAAGTACTGGCCACCATTAATGGTGATCCAAGAATTAAGAGGAGTTAGGCCTGGATTACACACCTAATCGACTCTTCACAACTCAGAGATTAATTTCCCTATGATCTGGAGTGCTGTGGTTGGCTGTTGAGGGAGGTGCCACCCTTGGTGAAATCGCCCATAATGGCTGCTCTGAATATAGCCTCTCCCAGCCCTGTTCAAACATCTGGTTAGCTTCAGAATGATCTGAGGAGAAGAAGCCCCATGGTAACAGGAGAAACCGTGGGCTGGTAGCGAAGATTGGCAAGGAACTCACCATGGAGGTCGGCCATGGCAAACCCGAGCCTCCTTCAACCTCGAGCTCGATAGAGGCAAGTCTCCTCCCCCTCTCCCCCTGTGCTAGTCCTCCCATCTTCCCGTTTTGATTTTAGTTGAGTAATGGCGAGTTTGCCATTTTCCTGATCGGGCTCCAAAGCCCCTCCAAGTCCCCTCCCCCATTTCCCCTACAGGCCACCTCCAGCTGAGATATCACCTCCAATCGACGGTCAAACCTCAGTCGGAGGTGTTGACGTCGTCTGTTAGGCCGGAGACCACCAGAGTTGGCCAGAATTGAGCTCCAAAGTAGCTCCAGGGCGGTGAAATCGGGACCATCAGCTCAGGGAGGAAGACGATCTCCCTGCAGTCTGATCTGAATGTGATGATATTCGCAGACCAATATAAATAAATATAGATTTTACAGTAGCACAATATTGATCTCACATGCAAGATCTCTAGTTATGGTGAATAGTAACCCTTTTACCCAATGACCTATTTTGTAAAATTAATGGAGAAATTCTCCATGCATGCCTCTGAAACCTAGGGGTTTTTGTATGTCATGTGGATATACACTATAGATATGAGTTTCATATTTTTTGGAAATTAATTTCCTAAGGTTGTTGAATAAACAAAAATTGTCACACTTTTAAATAAATGAAATATCTTGAATCAAAACTTTAAGGATAAATCCAAAACTCTGGGAAATGAGTCTTTGACTTGAAAGACATATTTAGGATTTTTGTTGGTATTTTTGATCATATATATTTCTCTGAAATTGATTTATTTGGTTAGGTCAAATTTATTCAAGTATGATATTTATGTCTCATATGACCATGGAAAATTGTTAAATTATTCAAGTACATTCCCTTAGTGACCCTTTAGTCCTGTTAATTTTCTCAGAATTTATGGAAAGCAATTGTTGGTAGTTGTAGTGTAAATCCTTATTGGCACCCCACTCTTATTAAATGGTAATTATAGATAAATACTCCTTGGAATATTATGAAACTTAGGCACTGATGTTCTTAGGTCAATATAATACTACTGAAATTTTATCAGAATTTATTGTGACCTGTAGATGGTGGTTGTAGTGTAAATCCTTATTGGCACACCACTTGTATTAAATGAATATTATAGACAAATACTCCTTGGAAAATTATGAAACTTAGGCACTGATGTTTTTAGGTCAATATCATACTTCTGTGATTTTATCGGAACTTATTGTGATCTGTAGATGGTGGTTGTAGTGTAAACCCTTATTGGCACACCACTTGTATTAAATGAATATTATGGACAAATACTCCTTGGAATATTATGAAACTTAGGCACTGATGTTTTTAGTTCAATATCATACTTCTGTGATTTTATCAGAATTTATTGTGACCTGTAGATGGTGGTTGTAGTGTAAACGCTTATTGGCACACCACTTGTATTAAATGTATATGATGGACAAATACTCCTTAGAAATTTATGAAACTTAGGCACTGATGTTTTAGGTCAATATCATACTTCTGTGATTTTATAAGAATTTATTGTGACATATAGATGGTGGTTGTAGTGTAAACCCTTATTGGCACACCACTTGTATTAAATGAATATTATGGACAAATACTCCTTGGAAAATTATGAAACTTAGGCACTGATGTTTTTAGGTCAATATCATACTTCTGTGATTTTAGCAGAATTTATTGTGACCTGGAGATGGTGGTTGTAGTGTAAGCCCTTATTGGCACACCACTTGTATTAAATGAATATTATGGACAAATACTCCTTGGAAAATTATGAAGCTTAGGCACTGATGTTTTTAGGTCAATATCATACTTCTGTGATTTTATTAGAATTTATTGTGACCTGTAGATGGTGGTTGTAGTGTAAACCTTTATTGGCACACCACTTGTATTAAATGAATATTATGGACAAATACACCTTGGAAAATTATGAAACTTAGGCACTGATGTTTTTAGGTCAATATCATCCTAGTGTAAATTTATCAGAATTTATTGTGACTTGTAGATGGTGGCTGTAGTGTAAACCCTTATTGGCACACCACTTGTATTAAATGGTAAATATGGATAAATACTCCTTGGAATATTATGAAACCTAGGCACTGAAGTTTTTAGGTCAATATTGTGCTACTGTAATTTTATCAGAATTTATTGTGACCAATAGATGGTGGTTGTAGTGTAAACCCTTATTGGCACACCACTTGTATTAAATGAATATTATGGACAAATACTCTTTGGAAAATTATGAAACTTAGGCACCAATGTTTTTAGGTCAATATCGAACTACTGTGATTTTATCAGAATTTATAGTGACCTGTAGATGGTACTTGTAGTGCAAAGCCTTATTGGCACCCACTCTTATTAAATGGTAATTATGGAGAAATACCTTCTGGAAAAATGTGAAATTTGGGCTTTGAAGTTTTTAGATCAATATTATACTACTGTGATTTTACCAAAATTTATAGAGATCTGTAGATGATACTTGATGTGTAAATCACCATTTGTACCCCTTCATTTTAAATAGAAATCATGAGTAAATATTCCCTAGAAAAATATGAAACTTAGGGTTTGAGGTTTTTAGACCAATACTATACTATTGTGAATTCATCAGAATTTATAGAGATCTGTAGATGATACTTGTTGCGTAAAACTTTACTTTCATCCCATCTATTTGAATAGAAACTATGATTAAGGATTTCCTGGAAGAGTATGAAGTGTAGGATTTGAGGTTGTTAGATCATTACACATTGTGAACCTATGGTAAGAACTGAGAACTCATTAGGACTTGATAGGACCAAGGTTGCATCTTAAGAGTCAAACCTAGTTCAATTCCACCTTGGCCTACGAACAGTAGAAACTGAAAACATAGATTCGGACCCCTTCCTTATGGTCACCACCCCTAGAGTTATAACTCTAAGAGAATTGCAGATGCCCAATTAAGTTGAAGGATTAATCACCAAGGGCAGTCATCAGAAATAAAGATGGGGTGCATTTAGTAAAACTATCAATTCAGGAATTTCACAAGGACCTATTAGGGAGGCGAAGGATGACTTAGCAAGAAGTGAAAATTGTGATTGAGAGATAACACAAGGAAATAGTTGGACACTAGGAATGATATGGTTCGGTGTTCAATAGAACACCGACACATGTCTGCCCGA
Source organism: Dactylorhiza incarnata (assembly GCA_033032865.1). Taxonomy (NCBI): domain Eukaryota; kingdom Viridiplantae; phylum Streptophyta; class Magnoliopsida; order Asparagales; family Orchidaceae; genus Dactylorhiza; species Dactylorhiza incarnata. The sequence continues at coordinate 10,036,080 of JAWHQI010000011.1, forward strand.
GTCAAATGGTAATCCACCCTAGGATTTTAGAGCAATTGGAGAGCAAATGGGTATACAAGAATGGGTAGCAACTAAATAAAATAAATATCCTGGAAAGGGGGATTTGGGCTTCAGTCACCATCACATTCCCTAGTACTGTTGCGATCCCTTCATCGGGTAATCCACGGGAAGTCCAGGATTCACCCCAAGCTGTTAAGATCAACTAACCATAGACAAGAGTAGTAAAGTAGGAGAACTTGAAACATAATCTACCTCCCAAATTTGGGAAGGAATAAAATAAGGACTGAGATAGTCCTGCGAGCGGTAGGCTTGGGTTATAAGGAAGGACTGGGATAGTCCTGCGAGCGGTAGGCTCGGGTTATAAGGAAGGACTAGGATAGTCCTGCGAGCAGTAGGCTCGGGTTATAAGGAAGGACTGAGATAGTCCTGCGAGCAGTAGGCTCGGGTTATAAGGAAGGACTGGGATAGTCCTGCGAGCAGTATGCTCGGGTTATAAGGAAGGACTGGGATAGTCCTGCGAGCGGTTGGCTTGGGTTATAAGGAAGGACTGGGATAGTCCTGCGAGCGGTTGGCTCAGGTTATAAGGAAGGACTGGGATAGTCTTGTGAGCGGTAGGCTCGTAGTTTGAATAGGTACTGGTATAGTCTAGGGAGCGGTAGGCTCGTGGTTTGAATAAAGAATGGTATAGTCTAGCGAGCGGTAGGCTCGTGGTTTGAATAAAGACTGGAGTAGTCTAGCGAGCGGTGGACTCGCAGCTTAAATATAAGACTGGTGTAGTCTGGCGAGCGATAGGCTCTACTTTATAAATGTTGATTTAGAATTGCGAGCTGGAGGCTCGGTAGTAAGGGTTAATACATATTTGCATATGCATAAGATGTGGTGGGTCTTCGGTTCTGGCTTAGTCGTCACACTGACAGCACTTCGTTGACTCGGCAGTGCTAGTGGTTTGATTAGGGGCCAGGTTGTTTTACTGCGCGTCCGACGGGACGGATTCCCTAAACCATGCCTGGCCAATACTGTTTAGTACGCAGGAGCTCGTGAGTACCAGGTACCGGTATCATAGCGTACGTTAGGGCATAGGTCTGGTAGTGTGACTTACCCACCTAGGTGAGGAGACGCTTGCTCCTCCGCCACCATTTGACCATGACGGGAGGTGCCCGAGTGGTTAGCTACCTCCGAAAAGTGGGAACTAAAATTCTATACGTACAAAGTCGTGTGCGTGAGTTGCACTATTGTGTTGCATTGCATTGCATATCATATCATAGCATTCTTGCATAAAATGGAGACCTCATCGTATAAACTAGTATGGGCTCCTTTATACGATGAGTTTACCTTAGTACCAGATCCCTTAGCTTATGTGCTTTTGTGTGTGCATATAAGTTAATGTTACATTTGTAGCTGCTCTTATTTATTATACCTGCTCTTTTACTTATACTGCTATTTACTTATTGCTTATATACATACTCCTGCTAGGGTAGAGATGTTTTCATTACTGTTTAGTATCTATATACTTGCTAGTCTTACCACTGTCACCTGCTTTTGATTTACCCTTTGATGTCCTCCGCTTCCTCCTCCCGCACGGTGCCTAGGAGTCGCGGGTGGAGGCGGTGAGGAATATGCTGAGTCTTATAGACTGACAGTCGGTGGACCTCATCATTTTAGGGATGATGTGTCGGAACGGCAGGACCCCGTTCAAGAGACAGGACAGGAGGATGGGATGAAGCAGAGGAGCCACTACGCATCATCGCATCAGCAACTACAGATGCATGAAGACAGAGTTTTATAGCTTCCGCATAGATGTAGAGTGAGAGTGTTGTTGCACTATATTTGAACATGTACTGGGCGTAAGCCCCTTTTCTCTTAGTTCTTTCTCGTCGTGGACAATATAATCTTGTATTATGATAAATATATAATGTGATTTTGTGGACTTGTTTCATCTAAATACTTCAATTAGTGTGATTATGGTTGTCCTGGATGATGATGAATAACCGGCAGGATCGGCGTCTTGTGGCGGCGACCATTGAGCGTAATGGTGCTGCCGCAAGACGGCGGTTCTGGGCGGTAAGACCCGGGAAAAAAATGCAAAAAAAGAGGGTCTTACACAACTTACCATTCGATGCTAAACCTATTGAAACCATAGGAGAGAGATCATCCGTACTACCACTCCCCAACCCCGTAGAAATTTGAGTGGAAGGAGAAGACGACGAAGAAATCTACTCTTATGGAGGCAAAACAAACATCGATAAATCCGAGACATTAAAAATGAGTGTTACACCCCAATCAACAGGCAAATCTGAGATAAAAGCGTTATCGCCTAGTTTCTTTATAATCCGGAAAGGGCCGGCTCACTTTGGTGCTAACTTCTTAACGGTGTCAGTTGGCATTCGCTCGGGAACTAGGCGGACTAAGACTTGATCGCCGACTTCAAAGTGTGACGCTCTCCTATGTTGATTAGCATGTGTTTGATAGGATTCGTATTGGGAGGTCAAGGTTGCTCGGATATGTGCATGCAAATCATGAATATGTTGGGCGAAGGATTGTGCAAATTGACTTGCTTTATATGTAGGTGGTAATGGAACCAAGTCAAGGGGCACCAGAGCCATATACCTGTGAACAATCTCATTAGGGGACATACCCGTGGACCTATTCTTAGAGTTATTGTACGCCAATTGGGCATGGGGAAGAAGTAGATCCCATGAGCCCTTGTGATCGCTCACAAGACACCGAAGAAGGTTCTCCAAACTCCGATTGACCTCTTCCGTCTGCCCATCGGTTTGCGGATGAAAAGCAGTGGAGAATAATAATTTCGTCCCCATTAAAATCCATAAGGTCTTCCAAAAGTAGCTAGTGAATTTCACATCCTTATCCGAGACAATTGTCTTCGGCACTCCGCGATGGCTAATGACCTCTTTAAAATATAATTTCGCTACGTGAGATGCGTCGTTGGTCTTGCTACACGGGATAAAGTATGTCATTTTGGAAAACCTATCCACAACCACGAGGATAGAATCGTGACGTCGAAGTGTGGGGGGAAGGCCTAATATGAAATCCATGCTCACGTCTTCCCATGGTATGGAAGGAATAGGTAGAGGGGTGTATAACCCAACATTAGATTTTGTGACTTTCGATACTTGACATGTACGACAACTACTCACTACACTCCCAACCATCACCTTAAGCTTAGGCCAATAAAATTTCTCCTCAACGAGAGTAATGGTCTTATCCCGCCCAAAGTGTGCACCTAAGCCTCCTCTATGTAACTCCCAAATAATGTGGAGCCGTAGAGAGGTCCGCGGAATACATAGCTTCCCGTGCTTAAGGAGATAACCGTCCCTAAGAGTAAAGGCCGAAATAGGCGTTGGAGAGCTGTCCTGGGCGGATAAATACACCTCTTGGAAATCTGGGCATGTGGTGTACTCATCCTTAATGCGCTCGAACCCTACAACGTGGACTTGCATGGTGGATAGCAATAGGGTGAGGCGACTAAGTGAATCAGCGACTCTGTTTTCGGAATCCTTAAGGTGCTTAAGATTAAATGTGTATCCTTGCAAGAAGGCTACCCACTTAGCGTGACGCGGGCTGATCTTGTGCTAGTCGTTTATGAATCGCAAAGCTTCATGATCAGAGAGGATCACAAATTCTTTGGAGAGGAGATAGTGCCTCCAATGATGCAAGCACCTAACAACCGCATAGAACTCTCTATCATAATTTGAATATTTTAACTTGTTGCCCGCTAACTTCTCACTAAAATAACTGACCGGGTGACCTTCCTGACTTAAGACACCTCCTATTCCCGCACCAGAAGCATCACAAGTAAGCTCAAAGACTTTGGCAAAGTCAGGTAGACGTAACACATGTGCCTCAGTCATAAGCTCCTTAATGCGTCGAAAAGCATGGGTGGCGGACTTCGACCAGGTGAACTCACCCTTTTTCATGCAATCAGTAATGGGTGCCATAATGCTACTAAAGTCTCATATGAAACGGCGATAGAAGGTAGCTAATCCATGGAAACTATGCACCTCTCGTAGACTAGTCGGTTCGGTCCAATCCCTTATCACTTGAACCTTTCCGGGGTCAACTCGTATACCCTCAGACCCGACTATATAACCCAAGAACTCTACCTCGGGGACATAGAAAGTACACTTCTTAAGGTTTAGGAATAATGTTTCCTTCCTCAAGGTGGAAAGAATCACTCTCATGTGGGAGGTGTGCTCAGCAGTGGAGGTTCTATAGACTAAGATGTCATCGAAATAAACTACCACAAATTTCCCCATATAAGGCTGGAAGGCATGAGTCATCATCCGGGAGAAGGTGCTGGGTGCATTGGATAACCCAAAGGGCATCACAAGCCACTCATATAGCCCATCCTTGGACTTAAATGCAGTCTTCCACTGAATCTGGTGATAGCCACTCCGTAAATCTAACTTCGAAAAGATAGTGGCGTCAGACAAGACATCTAAGAGGTCATCTAAACGTGGGATAGGAAACCTTTACTTGATAGTAATCTTGTTGATAGCACGACTATCAACACACATCCGCCATGTTCCATCCTTCTTGGGGGCAAGCAGGGCTAGAACAACACATGGACTCAAACTAGTATGAATGAACCCCTTCTTCAATAGGTCCTCAATCTGGATCTGTAACTCCTTATGGGCAGCGGGATGAAGTCGATAATGGGGCTGGTTGGGGAGGGATGAACCGGGTATAAGGTCGATCGCGTGCTGAACATCCCTAAGCGGTGGTAAAGTCGAGGGAAGCTCATCCGGGTAAACGTCCTTGTATTCTTCCAACAACACCCGTAGATCTCTAGGTAAGTCATCCAACATTCTCGAATCAGTCTTCGCACTCATAGAACGAAGGCGTACATCATACCATCAAGAAATGGATCCTTCACAAACTCTTTCCTACCAACTAGACTCAACGTCTTCCTCTCTACTGGGATAGTGGTGTCCTTGGCCAAAACTACTGGCTCCTTCGGGATGGTCTGCCTCAAGGTAATGGTTTTGCCATTAAATTTAAATTCATAAGTGCTAGCTCTACCAAAATATGTCATCACATCACGGTCATAGAGCCAAGGGCGGCCTAATAACACGTGACAAGCGTCCATCGGCAGGACATCACACCAAACCTCATCAGTATAGGATTTGAATGAGAGAGGGACCAGGCACTGCTTGGTGACCGGGACGGTGATCTTGCTGATCCAAGCTATCTGATATGGGGTCGGGTATGGTTCCATGGTCAAGTGCATACGGGTGACGGCGCTCTCCGAAATGACATTCACACAACTACCACTATCAATAATCAGCTTGCAAAGCTTCTCACCACTCCTAAAGATCAGAGAAAATATGCTCGTCCTCTTCCAATCATCTAACGGACGAGGAATGGTCAAGAAACACAGCATCACCATAAGGCGGTGATCGTACTCTAAATCACTTGGGACCCCATCTGGGTCACTCTCCTCTTCAGCCTCATATACGTAATCAGCGGGGTCGGTGGTCGAATCTAAAAGGGCTATGGCCTTAGTCTTCGTTGGGCATTCGAAGGCATAGTGACCTTGAATGCCGCAAGAATAACACGTAGTATTGGCCTTGCTAACCTTCCCTATGGGTACACGCTCACCCGCGGGATTCCTATTATTTCTAGCAGTGATCACTACAGACTTCGACTTGGTGGACCTAAACTTTCCCTTATCCGGATACGTGGAGGAAGATGCTCCAACGGTGGACTTGTTCTTCATATGGGAATAACGAGAGTGGGCCTTCGAGGCAAGATGCTTTTCAATGTCAAGGGCGGCATTGAAAGTCGTGTTCAGGTCCGTGTGACCATAGCGGGAGCTTCCTCTGAATATCGGGTTGAAGCCCCTTACGAAATCTAGACAGGGTGACCTCGGGGATCTCCCTAAGATTACAAGGCACCATACGTTCCTTCAGCTCTCCCATATATTCAGCTATCGAATTTGAGCCCTGTCGTAGGGTGGCAATCTCGTCGAACATCTGTGTTCGGTGGTACGCTGGGACGTGCTGATCGGTCAGCAAATTCTTCATCATAGGCCAACCTATAGGTGGGACTCCCTGCCTGGCTCCTAAACTCCGCTCCTCATTCAGCCAAAAAGTTTCGCACGACCCGTTAACTTCATCCTGGCAACTTGGATCTTTTGAGGGTCCATCAGGTTGTGCCATTCGAAGTAACATTCCATATCGACTACCCAAGTAAGGAAGACCTGGGGGTCCCCCAAACCATCGTAAGTGGGGGCGCCAATCTTAATGACCCTAGTAATATCAAAGCCACGCCCGTGGCGGTGTTCTCGAGGGGGCACTCGGGGAGAGTTCCCATCGGAATCCGAATCTCGGACCTGTTGGAGCTAGTTAGGCTGCTCAACATTAACGGGTGGTGGTGGCGGTCCCCCTTGATTCAGAAGGATTTGTGCTAACATGGTCCTAAGCTTGGTCATCTCGTTACGTAGCCCCTCTATGGCCTTAGCGTTACGATCCCCGTGCTCATTCGCAGCCATCCTAGACGATGAAGGTGCGTTATACTCCGTGCCTACTCTAGTGCGCATGCAGTTTTGGACAAAATAATAAGGAGTGAATTTTTGTAGTGCAATAAAAATCAATTTTTATTGGCAGAAAAATATTTTCGGGATGTTACTAAAAAGGAGAACCTACAAAATTTTTTTTGGATATGTTTGAAGAAAAATATTTATTTTAGGCCGCTATTCGCTGACCACCGAATTTGTTTTTTTTTTATTTTTTGATTAGTTTGCGCCACGGAATTGAATATCAAGGGTGTATCAATTGAGAAATTGACACGACCGCCTCTGATACCAAATTGATGCAGTGTACGTCGCTAAGAAGATCACCACAACCTAACCATAAATCGCCTACAATGTACTCTTGATCGGCCGCACCTACACAAGCATCTATCGCTCACAAATACGCTATTCTCTCGCACACATAAACCAATCCATTCGGAGAAGCGTTGACTCTAAAACAGCGATAAAAAATGAGTCAACAAATTCCCAAAATTAATGCAAAGATTGGCAATTCTTTTTGAGGGCAAGATCAAGGTGATAGGCCAAGATCCGCTCAAGAAAAGTGGACCTACACGATCCGGAAAATAGAAACGCGGAGAATAACAATTTTAATCAAAGATTCGAAAGCAATTGAAATTAAAAATCGCGTAGAACACGATGGTTCAACCTCCACAAATATAAAGAAAGAATCACTAGGAGATGGAGAAGATGTTACCCAACCCTTAGCGGAAAGCACACTTGATAACTTGTGGGAGAATCACTCTCTCCACGATTTCCACCGGCGTTACAAGAATGGTCCTCCGGCGTTGCACCGAGAGGGATTGCCGTCCTTCTTCCTTGGAGTCGCTCCAAGAAACCTCGCCGGAATCTCCACAAGAGGGGAGGCCGAAATAGGAGAAGAGGGAGACAAGGAGGGGGGGGGGGGGGGGTCGGCTTCTCACAAGCTTGGCCAAAATTCTCAAAGAGTGGTGGCTGATTTTAGGGTTTCAATCATCTTCATCCTCTTTAAAACACTCCTATATATAGGAGTTACAAAATAGATCCAACCATCCAAGATTGAGATGATAATTTCATCAATCAGGATGGCTAATAACACACCAAATTGTCTAATAGCACACAAAAAAAAAGCATAAAAAATAAAATATTACAAGTCCCGCATTTAAAAGAAATAATTAGAAACTTAGAAATATGCTTAAAAGAGATCTTAAATAAACTTTGTGCGCCGTGGACGGAGGTTGTAACGTTGTTTTCCGTTAGCGGTCATTGATTCGTCATGTCGCTTGAAATCTTTATGTTGCAGCTCATCCAGTTCTGGTCCATCATCCTCTGGTGGTGGGGATGTCGCGGCATCAGTCTTGCTAGCTCCAAAAAGGGGGAACAAAAGGTCTGTGCGCATAGAGTCGAAGTGTGTGAGTTGCACTTGTATGAACATAGCATAAACTGCATAACTCTGCGTGTCATGGCATAAACATTGCATTTCAACCCTTACCCTTATCGTATAAATTGTTTATGAGACTTTTTATACGATAGGCCTTGCTAAACGACCCCTTGGTCTATAGGTTTGTAGGGGCATTCCTATAAATCAATGGTTACTTTATATTATATACTTTTCTTTACTTACTATTCTTTACTTGTTCTTTACCATGCTTTCTATTACTGATTCAATTATCTGTATACACATGTGTAGTTGTAGACATTTCCAGTAGACAAAATCCGCCGCCATCTGCTTTGTTTTATACCCCTTGTTGTCCTCCGCTTCATCCTCCCATACGGTGCCTAGGAGCCATTGGGGGTGGGGTGGGGAACATAAGGCTTAATCTTTTTGACTAACGTTCGGTGGACCATATCATTTTAGGGGATCGAGGAGACGCAACAGCACTAGAGGCCGGTGCAGATGGAGGCGGACCAGTCTAGTACAGGAGCACATGATTCACGATCAGTGAGTGATTAGTAGTTAGCTTCTGCGAGTGATCTTGTAGTGAGGACATGATGTACAGGGCATGAGCCCTTTATTATTGTAACTTAGTTATTTCAGTTATACCATGTGGACATTTATATATATAGCATGTGATTTGTGGACTTGAAGTTCTATTAGTTCGTTTATTCTTTTCTTCTTCTGTGATCGATATGCCGGCAGGATCGGCACTTTGTAGTGGCAACTTTCCCGTGTGATGGTGTCACCGCAAAGTGGCGGTTCTGGGCATAAGACCCGGGGTTTTGAAAAAAAAGGGGTCTTACAAAGTGGTATCAGAGGAAAACTAGATCCGAAGAAAAGAAGTCCACAAACCCTGGGCCACCCCGCGCGAGTTTAGTTTGAGGACAAACTAAGCAGCGGAAGCAATGGTGTGCCCATATGGGGAAATCACATGAAAAAGTCCACTTTTCATTGATCTTTTGACAAGTTTTCTTTTGTAGCCGACGACGAACCCTGCCCCCCAGCAGGGAATACCTCAGGTACAAAGATCTCTTTAGATAATTCTTTAGTTAATGAGTTAGACTAAACCCCACTAGGACACCTGACTCACCATGATAATTTATATCATGCCCTAGTCCTGAAATAGACAGTAGATATAAATTCGATTAAGGTCCAAGGATACCCCAAAGATATTGGAGGAAGAGCTTAAAGCGGGAACGACCACCTAAGCCATAAACTCTGATAATGATACTTCACATACCAAGGATTATCCAAACTGAAAGGACTGCCTCATGGAAATTTGATGCATAAGCAGAATGGTAGGGGACTCGTAAACTCAAACCCTCGTACCAGAGACATGTTTACATAGAGACAACCACCATCAGATAAAAATTGAAGTTCTGAAGATACCCATTCGGGATTGGGTAATATGTTGACACTGATAAGGTTGTCATAGAAGGTACCTGAATGAGTCTAAGGTGTGGAGTATACCAATGAGCCTCAAGATAGAACCCCAAGTTTAAGGTTGTGTGCCCTAAGAATTGTTTGCAAACTTGAGACGAATGTAACATGGTGATATTGAAGATACTTAGCCCAAAATAGATAGTGGCTTATCTTTTGTTTATTGGGATTTTCTTTTGTTTATTGGGGCTTACCTTTTGTTTATTGGGCAAATTAGTTACTGACTTGGGTTTCCTTTGGATCTAATTTAGAAGATGTTGCATCGTAAACATAGTGATTTTGAGGTCGATCTTATTCAACGTTAAGCCGGCAAAGATGAGATGGTGTAACAGTAGGTCTGGAGTGATTATCTGAAGTTTTACCAGGGCAATGAAAGGACATAATAGATCGAGCAATGACTTGACCTTAGTTGAAGCATTAGAAATATAAAGTTGCTAGGTTTAGTCACTTAGGGATGCAGGTGCCTTTCTAGAAGTTGGAAACTGAAATTAGGTCGTGCAAGCTTTAGTTATATTTGAAAGTTCTGGTAGTTTGGGGCATTTGGAAGTGATTAACTCATGAATTGTTAAAAATCACGCTTTGTCATGGTAGAAAATTTTAACTACAATAATAACCCTTATACCTTGGGAGCTATGACGATGAATAACCCGAGATCTTGGACAATGACTTATTGGAATTAAAATATAGTGTTTGAGTTTACTATGATAAGAACGATCTAAGTTTATCTTACTTTGGACCATTCAAAAGTGATCTAGACTAGCATATGTGAAAGTAATAGGAATTTGGTGAAATAAACGTGGTGATACTTCCTTGATGAAATTGACTTGTGAAAAATCTTAGGGTTTCAAAAAAATTTTACCCGTATACCTTATGAATAAAACTCCACATAGAAAGTGATTGGGAGTCATCTTATAAACATGAATACTAATAAAGATTGATTAACATATACTCATAAGATTCACAAGTGCAACCCCTGAAATTTTGAGGATGATTGGAGCGCTTGATGATCTGATTAGTTTCACCAATGGTAAGAACTGGATAAGTTGTAGAGTAGGAAAATGCTGTATTCCGGAACACGTATGTCCTCGGAATGAAGAAAGACGTCATAAGTTTTGTGATGCACGGTGAAGGCCAAGTGCAAAAGTCTTTGGAGAACTACCACAGTCACTGCCCAGGTTAGATTGGAAATTTGAGGATATAATTATGGATTTCATACAAAGGTTACCACATCCCTACTCCACGCACAAGTTAATTTGTTTGGAACATCGAGGATAAACTGACCAAGGTAGCTAGGGTCACCTCGGGATGGAAGGACGCTCCCGTTGGTTTTTGATGGGATTTGACGAGATGTTTGTCCATTATCGTAGTGTGACTAGGATGATCGTGTCAGATCAGGATGAACAGTTTACGGCCAAAAAGTGAGGATCATTCCAGGCTTATCTGGGCTCTTGGTTGACGTCAACACAGCTTTCCACCCTCAGAGGGACAGAGGCACAAGACTCCACTGTCTTAGATCCAGGATGAGGATCCCAAGGCACTCTGCTTGGAATTTATGGAGGACATAGATACCCAGGTGCGACTGATTTGAGTTAGGATGTTGGGGACCAGAGCTGTCAGGTCAGGTATTACGATGCGTGGTATCGTCAAGTAGAGTTCCAGGTTGGAGACCGGGTGTTCCGGAAGATACGTTTGATGCAGGGAGTCTTGCGGGTACGTGGGTGGAAGAAGCTCAGTCTGAGATAGATGGGGCTCTATAGGATCCTGGAGTTGATCAGCCCGTTGGCTTATAGACTGGAGTTGCCACTGGAGTTAGCGGGATTGCACGACGTCTTCCATGTCTCCTCCTTTAGGAGAGCTCTACTACGACCGGAGCAGCAAATTTCTACTATAGATGGCCCGTTATCCTCCGATCGATTGATTCACCTGAGAGCCACTAGAACTAGTGTGGCAGAGATAGTCGGTGCTCTTCGAGTCAGAAATAACTTCAATTCTTAGGGGATGTTACGTTCAGTCTCTCTCGGTGAAAACCCCGCGAGCCTAGCCTGAATTTCGAGGACGAAATTATTTTTTTGTTTATTGGGATTTGTAACATCCCCCAAACAACCAGACCCCTGGAATGATTTTGTCATGACTAGGTCATGACAAAACCATAGGAAGCACAAAAGACCATGTGAACTTAGGCAAGCAGGAGGAAAACCACAATGGTCTGCAAATAGCAATTTCTAGTTACCAAGCTTAAGGTTGGACTTTAGGGCCTCACCTTGACCATTTGACCCCACCATGGCACACCAAACCCTTTGGAGGGTCCCTTAGAGCATTTAGGACCCATTGGGGTCAAACAAAGAGGCCAATTTGACCAAAGTCAACCCTAGCCTCAAATAAGTCAAACCACCATATTTAGGGTCAATTATGGTTCAATTGGACCAATTGACTTTCCCCAAGCTCCATTGGTCACTAAGGGAGGCCAATGGGCCAACATTGACCCATTGGGCCTTATTAATTTCACCAATTTGACCAAAGTCAACACTTGGTCAATATTGCCCAACTTGGGTTAATTAAGCCCAAAGCTCAATCCCTTTGGGCTAAGCCCAATTTCAATGGCCCAAATGATTAGTCACCACTGAAATTACATTAAATGCCATCCAATTTCTGGAGGGGGTGACTAGGAGAGAGAAATTGGGAGTATCCCCCAACTTGAAGAGAGAGAAAGTGGCCATTCAAGGTGAATTCATGGCATTCAAGGCAAATTGACGCCCATTCAACTCCCCACACCCTCCATTCATCTCCCCAGTGAATTCTAAGATGTTTTACAACCTTTCCCATGCCATCCGGTGGAGGATTCAAAAGGTTTCAAGTGAAACCGAAATGGCCATTAATGGCACTTCACCATTAATTATTTCCCTCCTCAAATTGACCCTTCCATCACCTTCAGAAGAGGATATCAGTTGAAATCGAGTCCTAGATCGTTGCATTTGGTGGAGAATCAAGAGATCGGCAAGGAGCACATCTTGAAGGGGGCGGCCATGGCAAATCCGGGAAACAACCACCCTCGAGCCCGATTAAAGGTTTGGTTCTTCTCCCCTCTCTCCGTGGATAGATCCCATCAGGTTGCCTTCAAGGATTGGGGCCAATTGGTCCCTAATAGGGTAGGCCAAGATCTCCATTTTTGGAGCTTTAATCCCGCCTCCATACCCCTATTCCAGCCACCTCCGGCCGGCCAACCACCGCAAATCGCCGGCCACCACCTCAACGAAGGTGGTGGTGGCATTGGCCGGCCGGGGCGGCGCTTAGGTAGCCGGGAAAACAAGGATGAAGGAGCTCCAGGTGAGATTAATCCTGGCAGTTGGCCAGAGGAAGAAGACAAGTGAATGTCGTCCGTTCTGCTTCAAGACCTGTGCAAGATCTTTATATTAAATGTTATGATATATATATATATTTATATTTCTGTCACATATTTTGCTGTGCATAGTTTAGTTTGTTAAAAATACTGAGCCGTCAGATTCGTCGATCTAAGTAGAAGAAATTCGTCGAGCGGAACCCGTAGTTCGTCGAACGGAACCCGGAGTTCGTCGAATAGAATTAATTCACCGAACTAATAGTTGAGTTCGTCGAACTGAACCCGGAGTTCATCGAACGAAATTAGTTCACCGAACTGATAGTTGTGTTCGTCGAGCTGACCCCGGAGTTCGTCGAACGGAATTAAATCTCTGAACGAATTAATTCATCAAACTGAATATGGAGTTCGTCGAACGGAGAGGTAATCTGCTGAACTGGCTGGAGAACTGATTTCGTCCAACTGAAGCACGGCGTTCGTCGAATGCATAACATATTTCGCCGAACGCAAGTCGGATTTCATCGAACGCAGATTTGATTTCGTCGAACGCACTGAAGCACAACATTCCTCGAACGAAGAATAGATTTCGTCGAACGCAGGTCGGATTTCGTCGAACGCAGAGACTTGTTCCAACACATTTTGTCATACTTCCTGCAGTATTTCATTTTAATTATTAAAAATACTAAAACCCCTCAAATGAAAAAGCAGTCAACACAAAGTTGTAGACCTTGGAGTCTACTTTATTTTAAAATTTATTTCACCCCAAAAGAAGTTCTGGAGCTCCCTGTAGGTCCATTTTGGTGGGACTGGTCCCTAGTATAAGAAAGCCACCATTTCTTGAATAACTTTTGATTGGGTTATTGGATTGACTTGAAATTTAAAACATAGGCTATTTACACCTACCCACACATCATACCCAAAGATGGGAATTTTAGGAGAACCTTTTTCTAAGGTTTTTGTAATAATTTCATAAATTAAATATTAATTAATTATTGGGTCAAATGACCTCCAATGCCATCCAAATTTTGGTGGGTACTTCTTAGGGTTATCACATGACCCTGGTAAAAATTTCAGCCAAATTTGGACTGATTTGGTTGGGTAATTTGTCAACCCAAGTTAGGTCAAATTGGGTCAAAGTTAGGGCATGGTGTTTATCTTGGGGTATGGTGGTTAGAACTCATCACCATGTGTTGAAACCTTGGCCACTGGTTTAGGATCACCTAAAACACCTTCATGAGTAGGATGGGGTGGTGTAGAGGTGGATATGCCCTAGGACCCTAGTTTTACCCCTTGGGGTGCATATAGAACCTTGTGAAGGACATGTGGTCAAAATCTATAGAATGGCCATGGAATTTAGGAGATATGTTCATGGGGTGTGATTATGCTCTAGGGAATTTTGAGAGAATTTTAGTTGAATTTATTCCCCCTAGATTAGGTCATAAACCCTTTAGGGAAATTTCTTATAAGAGACATTTACATGTTCAAATGGCCTTGGATGGTGATGAAACCTTGGTAGTGCCTTTATAATCATATGATGGACCTCTGGTAATTTTTGTGTAATTAATTATGTGATTTAACCTGTACTTCATTCTCAAGGCACCTATTTTGTCTTAATCTTAAGAAAAATAATTAAGGGTCCAAAATGTGAAATTTTCCGAAGATCTAGGAGTGAGCAGGAATAGAGCAACTCAAAGCTATAGCTAACAACCAGAAGCACATGAAAAACTCAATCTTTATTGATACTTGCAGAAATCTTCAATACAGAGCGAGGTATACATGGCGAGACATGATTTTGCCAGTACACAAAAAATAGGAGAAAATACAAGCTAAGAAAGATAAGTAGCGGTCTGAAGATTGAGACCGCCTGACCGCCCGACTTGCCAGTTCGCTCGACTAGAAACCGAGACCGGCCGAACTGCTTTCTGATGCGCAGATCTTAGCACACCGCTATAGGCGGTAGTAATACTGCGGCACGAAACGGCAGTGTACCGATCGTTCAAGTAATATAAAATGGGAATGAATCCCCAAGTATCGATCTCAAAGGAACACAGTAAGGTGGAGTTTATTATCGAGGAAGGACTTGAGATTGAAGTCCTTTCGAGCGGATGGATGCGGAAATGGGGGATTTGGTTTGTGGAAAATAAAAGAAAACAACTTAAACTACTCCTATGCAATGCCTCTATGCAATGCTTCGCTTGGCGGGATGGAGACTAGGCATACCTTGAGCGCGCTGCGTCGCAAGGGCGGATGGACGAGTAGGCAAGCGGAATCGAACTGTGCAGGCCTTGAGCGCACTGCTTCGTAGGGCGAATGGATTACACGGGCCGCTATGCCACGCTTCGCTAGGCGGATGGAAGAGTAGGCATACAAATGGAATGGAGAGAACGGCGAAATGAGGGTCGCAAGCACCTCGTCGACAAGCACGCCACTAGCAATTGCTAGTGCGGCACACGAACGTGACGGCAGGATGGAGGATGGAATGGGGCGCACTTCAAGCAACTCAAACAGTAAAATATTTCACATAGACATGAAATGTAAAGAAATGCAAATAAAGTTAAGTGCTACTTCATCATAATGTTAGCTCTAGGTACATATACATCAATAAGAGAAGAACAAGGCAAGAAATCGACCGAATCCGAAGTCTCGTTGTAGATTCACGGTTGGAATCACCAGGTTGTCAATCCGCGTCCAAGCTCGGTCTGCAACTACGTCCGGGGTAGAGAGAGCTGTCACTACTCTCCAATGAGCCCGTCTTCTTCGTGTCACGATCCGGTAGAGGTTGAAAACTTCCTCTTGCTTGATGGCGATGGCGACTAAACCTTCCTTGAAGCTTTAGGATGAAGGAGGAGGCCGAGAGGAAGCTCCGGCTCAAGAATGGCGTGAAGAACAAGCCCGGAGCACCTCCCGATGGTGGGAGGCGATGGAGGGGCGAAATAGGGATCTCTGGAGCAGGAAACGGCGGAGCTGGGCGGAAGAAATGCGGAGCCCCAAACCTAATTCGCGAGCAGGAATATTTATAGGCGCTGGAATAAACAATGCGCACGATCATTGGCGCACGATCACTGGTCGTGCGCGCTGGAGTTCTATGATCGTGCGCCTGCCTGGGTGGAGCCTGCAATGTAAGAAATTTATAAAATACCATGTTGGCACGACCAGTGGCGCACGACCGGTGGTCGTGCGCACTATTGTAGGTGGTCGTGCACACTGGTCGAAACAGAACTCATAAAATTGATGTTAAGTGCGCACGACCAGTGGCGCACGACCGGTGGTCGTGCGCACTATCGTAGGTGGTCATGCGCACTGTCCGAGGCAGAACTCATAAAATTGGTGTTAAGTGCGCACGAACAGCGGCGCACGACCAGTGGTCATGCGCAATAGAACCAGTGATCGTGCGCAGTGTTCCTGTACAGAATTGTACCGGGACCACCTGCACGACTCCTGTTCCAGCACAACCACGAATCCAGCCACTGAAAGTGGCACTTAACAATGCATGAAAACTACTAAAGAAGAAGAACATGAAATAACACCAAAAACGGACCTAAAGGTGCACTTAGCATGGAGTATCAAATATGAGTGAAAACATGTCTAAAGTGAAGTGCATAGACTAGAAAATTGGCCCAGATGAGTCCATAAATGTGTATATATTTGGGACTCATCACACCCCCAGACTTACCTATTTGCGCGTCCCGAGCAGACGAATTCCTCAAGCGGCTGAGAAAAATACACAGCTGGCATAGAAATTGTAAAGCAGAGTATCATGCGAAGTCGCATGCTCATGCGCGTAGAAATATACAGTAGACAAAATTTCTAATTGTACATATTAGTTTATACTTTTCTAGGGGCGTATTTATATATTACATTTACTCAAAAAGTGAATCACGGTGAATCATAAGGTCGTGCATAGGAAGAAAGTAAACTGAACTCTGAGGCGAGCATTGCCAAAGATCGGGGCTCGAGACAACCTCCATTGAAATCCATTAATGTCGGTGACCATAAGCTTGCCAGTTCGCACAATCTCCACGGCACTGGTTTGACTCAAATGCGTGAATCAATAGGACATAAGGTTTTATATGAGGCTTGGGTTTAGGTGAGGTAAACAAATATAAACATGAAGGCTTAGAACACAAAAACCCAAATGAGCAAATGCATAACACTAACCAAGTAGCCATAAAACACGCGGATGCACCACACCCCCAGACTTAGACTTAGACGCATGGGTGTGTGCATCGCCTACTCCCAAATATAAATCTCAAACAGATTTTTTTTAATTAAACTTTTCATTCTTCTTTTTCTTTTCAAATCTTTTTCTTCTTTTCTTTTTCTTTCTTTAGCAATTTCAGCAAATTTTCAAAGATGCACATCAACATTTTCACATTGTACTTCCACAATCAACACCACCAATTTAAAATTTAAACAAAATGCTTGTATTTTGGTTGTGCGACTAGGATTGGAGTTTAGGCTTTGGTGAACAGTAGTGGAGATGAACCAAAAGAATGGGGTAGGCACAACTGGGCTAGCGAGGAAATGATGATAGGAATGGCACAAAGGCTCAACCGGGCCAAAATGATGGCCTATATCACATTCACGCAGTTGACTAACCGTATACCCATGCTTCAAGAATCGCTTGGGGCAAGTTCTTAGCCACCGAGAAAGATAATCCTTTCTCCCGACTCGGGCAATACGAGGCTAACGAACGTCTACACACATCCCTATGCTACCGTTTGATTCACACCGGATTCACCAATTTTTGAGTGTAGTAAACAATATTTACGCTAATAGAAAAATATAAACTAAAAGCATAAAAAGAAATTGAATCTACACGAATTTCTATGTGAGACATGAGCACTAGACTAGGAGCACTATCGAAGTCAACATTTTACTCCTACTCACAATCCTAAGCCAGCACAATGATTTTCCAAATCACACAAAAGAAATAAGTTCAGCTCAAGACGTGCCAACAGCTAAGTGCATGCTCGAGTGGGTGCTGTGGTGTGCAATGAAAATAAACAAAACATTTTAAATGAAATCTTCTAGTATGCAGTGCAATAGTGCACGTGAGCGGGTAAACAAAACTACTCTCCCCAGACTTAAACTAAACAATCCACAAAATATATGACATGAAAATCAAAAAAGGCTAGGGAAAGAGAGTACCCAGTGCTCAGAAATGAGCACACCAGAAGATTGGCGTGTAAGCTAAAATGAGCCGCAACGTCCGCCATCCAGAAAAGATACCTGCAGGGGTCAGCTCCGCAAAAACAAAAGAAGAAGATAAACTAAAGTAAACTACAGCTAACTAAGCATGATTGAATAAAATGAAATGCATGAGAAAGTAAGATAACTACTGGGGTTATTGTCATCCCAGCACGACTTATTCAGGTTTTGTACAGTTCTAGCTTACATGCCTATGAAAAAGAAAATGCACAGGTAACTGTTCTAATATGCGCATCGGTAGCGGGTACCGATACGGAGACAGAGCAGTCACCCCTCTACCTGTATAATAATACCCACAAACCGCAAGTAGAGGAAACAGAATGTAAGAAGAGGAGGAGGCCTAGTCCTCACTCATCTCACATAAAAAATCCTTGCCGAGCAAGGTATCGTCCACAGCAGGTCCGCAGGAGGAGAAGGCAACGAATGAGGCTTCCTTAATGGAGGAGGGATCAACCTCCTCGCATATAAGGACACACTCATCATTGACTTGAGCATAAAGCTCCAAGTCCTCTTGAAGTACCTGTGAAGATTCAACCTGCACAGGCTTGGGTGAAGAAGGGTGGTTAGGAAATAAAAGGGAAGAAAAACTTAAATAATCATCAATCGGGGGAGTGGTCCCAGTCTCACTCTCAGTAGGATCCAAGGATAGATCGCTATCATCATCGTAAGTATCATGGCGAGGGGAACCCAAGAACTCAAGTGCCTCGGTGGTGAGTTGGACCTCCTCGTCCCATGAGGAAGTGCGAACCTCCTCATCAGAAAGAGTATCCTCCTCATCCCACCGAGGTGCACCATCGTGTTCAAAGTATTCATTCTCCCCTTCGGGGAAAACAAACTCCTCATCCCACTTTGGAGCATCCTCCGAGTCAGAAGCATCACCCCGCTCCTTTACTTTGATAGGATCATAAAGAATGTGTGTAGAAAAATCTTGCAAAGAAACTGGAGGAACACAAATATTTGGTTCCTCCGCAAAAAGATCTGCTAAAGCCTCCCCGATGGAAAGAATACTTTCCTCATCATACTCAGGTGCATCTAGGAGCTCCCATTCCTCTCCTTGTTGGCTAACAAATGAGTGATCATCATCACTGGGAGTGAAGCCATACACAGGGAGTGAGGAGTCCATGCACGAGACAAGCTCGGGGGTAAAGGGCACAATTGCCTCCATGGGTAAAGAATGAGCGATAGGGACAATGTTGTCATGAGTGGAGGAGCAGCGGTCAGGATTGAAAAGACTAGGACAGTCTTTCAATTCATGACCCTCTCCTCGACACAACAAGCAAACAATGTTCCTACACTGCCTAGCATTTAACTCATTCATTTGGTCTATATAATAAACCATCTTGTCATTAAAGCTAGGTGAAATATCCCTTGACGACATTTTCAATAATAAAAGCAGGTATAACGAGACTGAAATTCTTTGCAAGAAAATTTACACAAACTAATAAAACTTCTTGGATTAGACTTGCCTAAAACTTTAAAATAAGAGGGAAAGAAATAATAACAAGCAGTAAATAAGTAAAAAGCAAACAAAAATAACAAGGCAGCTATACACACTGGAAGAAACTTCTCTCTCTCAGCTCTCCCTCTCAAGAAAACTCACACGTCTGTGTTCCCCGGCAACGGCGCCAAAAACTTGATGCGCAGATCTTAGCACACCGCGATAGGCGGTAGTAAGACTGCGGCACGAAATGGCAGTGTACCGATCGTTCAAGTAATATAAAATGGGAATGAATCCCCAAGTATCGATCTCAAAGGAAGACAGTAAGGTGGAGTTTATTATCGAGGAAGGACTTGAGATTGAAGTCCTTTCGAGCGGATGGATGCGGAAATGGGGGATTTGGTTTGTGGAAAATAAAAGAAAACAACTTAAACTACTCCTATGCAATGCCGCTATGCAATGCTTCGCTTGGCGGGATGGAGACTAGGCAGGCCTTGAGCGCGCTGCGTCGCAAGGGCGGATGGACGAGTAGGCAAGCGGAATCGAACTGTGCAGGCCTTGAGCGCACTGCTTCATAGGGCGAATGGATTACACGGGCCGCTATGCCACGCTTCGCTAGGCGGATGGAAGAGTAGGCATACGAATGGAATGGAGAGAACGACGAAATGAGGGTCGCAAGCACCTCGTCGACAAGCACGCCACTAGCAATTGCTAGTGCGGCACACGAACGTGACGGCGGGATGTAGGATGGAATGGGGCGCACCTCAAGCAACTCAAACAGTAAAATATTTCACATAGACATGAAATGTATAGAAATGCAAATAAAGTTAAGTGCTAATTCATCATAATGTTAGCTCTAGCTACATATACATAAATAAGAGAAGAACAAGGCAAGAAATCGACCGAATCTGAAGTCTCGTTGTAGATTCACAGTTGGAATCGCCGGGTTGTCAATCCGCGTCCAAGCTTGGTCCACAACTACGTCAGGGGTAGAGAGAGCTGTCACTACTCTCCAATGAGCCCGTCTTCTTCGTGTCACGATCCGGTAGAGGTTGCAAACTTCCTCTTGCTTGATGGCGATGGCGGCTAAACCTTCCTTGAAGCTCTAGGATGAAGGAGGAGGCCGAGAGGAAGCTCCGGCTCAAGAATGGCGTGAATAACAAGCCCGGAGCACCTCCCGATGGTGGGCGGCGATGGAGGGGCGCAATAGGGCGCTCTGGAGCAGGAAACGGCGGAGCTGGGCGGAAGAAATGCGGAGCCCCAAACCTAATTCGCGAGCAGGAATATTTATAGGCGCTGGAATAAACAGTGCGCACGATCATTGGCGCACGACCACTGGTCATGCGCGCTGGAGTTCTGTGATCGTGCGCCTGCCTGGGTGGAGCCTGCAATGTAAGAAATTTATAAAATACCATGTTCGCACGACCAGTGGCGCACGACCAGTGGTCGTGCGGACTATCGTAGGTGGTCATGCGCACTGGTTGAAACAGAACTCATAAAATTGATGTTAAGTGCGCACGACCAGTGGCGCACGACCGGTGGTCGTGCGCACTATCGTAGGTGGTCGTGCGCACTGTCCGAGACATAACTCATAAAATTGGTGTTAAGTGTGCACGAACAGCGGGGCACGACCAGTGGTCGTGCGCAATAGAACCAGTGATCGTGCGCAGTGTTCCTGTACAGAATTGTACCGGGAACACCTGCACGACTCCTATTCCAACACAACCACGAATCCAGCCACTGAAAGTGGCACTTAACAATGCATGAAAACTACTAAAGAAGAAGAACATGAAATAACACCAAAAACGGGCCGAGAGGTGCACTTAGCATGGAGTATCAAATATGAGTGAAAACATGTCTAAAGTGAAGTGCATAGACTAGAAAATCGGCCCAGATGAGTCCATAAATGTGTATATATTTGGGACTCATCACTTTCCTGCGACTTGAACAACACCAACCGCGAACTCCGCACTCTTCCGAACTCCACTGATCGTCCTGAACTCCAGCAACCCGCACTGCAAGCTACGAGACCGCCTGAACACCTTAGAAGAAGAGGTGACAGCTGCTGCCCGCACAATCCGCAGAAGCTGCACAAGGAAAGTTAAATCAGCAAACCGCCCGGTCACAAAAACGAGACCGCGAGCTCTAGGCGCGAGTTCAGCTTACACTTGGTGCAATTTTTTTGCTGCTATAGTGGCTCCTATTTATAGGCATGAGACTTGATCCAGTCACCACCCTATGAGACAAGGTCACCACCCTTGATCGCGCGACCAGACCGGTCAACCCGCGCAATCAGCAAAAGATCATTCTGCTTAGTGATCTCTCCAGCTTCAACATAGACTAGGAGATCGCCACTCCTCCATGAAGCCGCCCACTACCAGTGTTCGCCAACGAGACGGCGAACACAAACTATTCGCATTGCCAGCCTCCACCAGAGACCGCGAACGGAGACCGCGCGACTAAGAAGCCTTAGTCGGCAAACACTACCAGGAACCCGGACAGTCGCCAGACCGGACTTCCGGATACCTGATCCAACCCTGTGCGGTCACAGCTTGACCGGCACAGTCCTGAAGTAACAACCCGCCACGTGGTCACAGGACCAGACCGCGCAGCCTCACTTCAGCAGCCTTGGACAGAAGAACGGCGGCCACGCCGAATAGACCTACGACTAGACCGAAAAGGTCAGACCGTAGATGGAGACAGCTAGACTGCGCGGTTTGCCATACCGCGCGACCTCCCCCCCAGCCCGCCAACTTCCACAAACTTCCACTTCAACATTTTCAACACTCCCCCTTGAAGTGGGAAGTTGAAAACAACCCAAGTAAACTCCTTAGCCGAGTGAACGGCCCCTTCGCCAGTGCCTTTGTGAAAATGTCAGCAATGTTGTCCTGACTCCGAACATGCTCGACCGAAAGAGACCCCTCCAGCACCTTCTCACGAATGAAATGATGCTCGATCTCGATATGCTTGGGCCTCGCATGACAAACTGGATTAGTAACCAGTTTTAGTGCACTCTCATTGTCGCCACGGAGCAGAGTCGGACCCCAAACCTCCTTATGGACGTCTCCTACCAACCTCCTAAGCCAGATGGCTTCTTGAGCGGCTAAGGACGAAGCCTTGTATTCTGCTTCCGTGGTAGAGACAGACACGGAATCCTGCTTCTTGCTGCACCATGATATAGCTGTGGGGCCCGCCATTAAGATGAATCCAGATGTTGACTTCCGATCATCCGAATCTCCCCCATAATCAGCATCCATGTATCCATGCACCTCGAAGCCCGCATCCCTCCTGTATAGGAGACCCATATCTAAAGTTTCCTTGAGACATACTTCAATATATTCTTGGCCGCTAGTAGATAAGGCATCCGTGGTTCCGCCATATAATGGCTCACCCTGCCAACTGCATATGCAATATTCGGCCAGTGATCGTTAGATAGATCAAGCTCCCAACCAGAGCTAGGAACACAAGCGGATCTTCCAGAATCCTTCCCTCATCCTTCCAAAGTTTCATGGCCTTCTCCAGAGGTGTAGAGATGCACTTCCCTTCTTTCATGTTGAATCGCTCCACTATTCGCTCCGTATAACAAGCCTGGGACACCAGCACTCCACTTTCCTTTCTCTGCACCTCGAGTCCAAGGAAATGGTGAAGCTCACCCAAGTCCTTCATCTCAAACCTCATAGATAGCTCAGCCTGAAGCTTTGCTACCTCCTCCTTCGAATTCCCTGTCACGATCATATCGTCGACGTAAAGCAGCACGGTGACTTGAAGCTCCCCGATCTTCTTGACGAACAAGCTCGAGTCAGAGTCCGAAGCACCGAATCCACAGAATATGAGATATTCTGCAATCTTTCCGTACCACGCCCTTGGCGCTTGCTTCAACCCATACAGGGCCATCTTCAGCTTACAGATATAGTCTGGAAAATCTTCAGATACGAAGCCTGGCGGCTGGACCATGAAGATTACCTTGTCAATCTCGTCGTACAAGAACGCATTCTGTACGTCGAGCTGCCAAATCTCCCAACCCCAAAATGCCGCCAAGGCAATCACAAACCGAACTGAAGTCATTTTTGCCACCAGACTGAATGACTCTTCATAGTCTTCACCATATTACTGCGAGAATCCTCGAGCCACAAGGAGAGCCTTGTATCGCTCGATGCTGCCGTCTGACTTCTTCTTGAGCTTATAGACCCACTTGCATGTCACAGGGGTGATACCCTTGGGCTTGGGCACCAGAGACCAAGTCTCATTCTTCTCAAGAGCGGCCATCTCTTCTTCCATAGCCGAATCCCATTACTTCACGCCTTTAGCCTTCTCAAAGCTCACTGGTTCCCGCTCATCCAGGGGACCAACAAAGAAACATGAGACAAAGCTCACCATGTTTCCTCCTGTATAGCGATCAGGGGCAATGATCGTTCGCTTCGATCTCCTCAGCTCCTTCCCCTGACTCGCAACATCCTTAGCTGCTTCTTCCCTAACTCCCCTTCCATACGTACTAGGAGCATCGCTCCCCCTGCTTCCTGATCCAGAAGCCTTTGTCACAGAACTAGAAGTAGATGGACCACCTGGTGACAAAGGCAGCTACACTTGATGATTTTCCACAGCTTTCACCAGCTCCTCCACCCTGCTTTCTGGTAACTCACCACCAGAACTTCCCTTATAAGATGTCACCTAGTCAAAAACGATGTCGCGAGATACAACAAATCTCCATGTCTCCGGGTCCATGCACTTCCAGCCCTTCTTCCGATCATCATATCCCACGAAGACCAGCTTCCTTGCTTTGGCATCTAGCTTCGTTCGAAGCGCATCTGGAACGTGCACATAGCAGGTGGAACCAAACACCCGAAGGTGTTCCACACTTGGCTTTTCCTTGAACATCATCTCATGCGGGGTCAACATGTTGATGGGACTGAGAGGCATCCTGTTGATGACGTAGGCAACACAAGACATTCCCTCCGCCCAGAAGGACTTTGGGATACTCTTGGCATGCAGCCAACACTTGCAGGTCTCGTTAGATGATGGATCTTCCGCTCTGCAACTCCATTTTGTTGTGGAGATGTGCACAAGTAAGCTCCCTTCGGATGCCCGACTTCATGCAAAAACTAGAGAACTCACTAGAGGTGAACTCCCCCCCTGTTGTCAGTTCTCAACTTCTTAACCCGCAAGCCTAGCCGACCTTCCACAAACTCCTTGAACTCCACAAACTTGGCAAACGCCTCTGCCTTCTCCTTCAGAAAATAAACCCAGACATATCTGGTGTAATCATCGATCAGCACCAGCATATACATGCTGCCTCCAAGGCTTGGGGTAGCAGTTGGTCCCATCAAGTCACCGTGGATGCACTCCAACGACACACAACTTCTTGTCTATGACTTATCAAACGGTAGTCGATGAGACTTGCCGAACTGACATCCCGCGCAAATATGATCGTCACCGTAGGAAGATAGACTAGGCAGGCCCTTGACCAGACCTTTCACCGCCATAGCCTTAAGCTTGTCCATCCCTACATGCCCAACCTCTCGTGCCATATCACGACACTATCATTGGTCCTCATCTTGTCGACATAAGAACTTGTCGATAAAATGAACAAGTCTTTTGTCCTTCTCCCGACATGAATGACCTCGGCCTTCACCGCCTCAACATTTCTTAAAAACTTCACTTCTGTTGGGCCGAATAGAACGTGATACCCAGCGTCAACAGCGTTGGTCATGGAGAAGAGGTTTTTTCTCATTCCGGGCACATGATAGACACTCTTCAAAGTTAGTGGCCCCCAATCACTGCCCAAGGAAATAACCCCCACCTTCTCGACACTATGCACGGTATTATAAGCAGTTATGATGACATCGTTACCTGAGTAAGGCTGCGCTGAAGTAAGCTTCAACTCGTCCCCGGTGAGGTGATGACCACACCCCGAGTCCAAGATCCAGTCCTCCTGATAGTTGATAGGAGCCGCAGCTCCAACAGAAGCTGAGAAGGCTCCTCCCCATCCTCCATCATTCTGCCCGGCCTCAGCTTCCTCCTTCCCTGCAGCAGCATGCCCCGGCTGAAGATTCACCTGACAATCTTTTTTGATGTGACCAAGCTTCCCGCATCTGAAGCACTTGGGTCCTTCTCCTTTCTTCTTTCCTTCAGCCTTAGGAGCATATCCCCTCTCTTGTTGTCTAGAAGTTGAAGGCCCATAGCCTCCAGCGGTCTTCTTCTTCTTATCCCACTTCTTCTTCCCCGTGAAGAGAACCTCGCCTTCTCCCCCAGACACTGACACACCCGCCATCTGCCTTGCCAGACTCTCCTGCGACGCAAGCAGATTCTCCAGCTCCAGCAGAGATGACTGATTTGCCCAACCCTGCACCGACGTCACAAAGGCCACATACTCATTCCGCAAGCCACGGATGATGTGCCTCTTCAGCTTCGCCTCAGAAATTGGCTCATCAGGATCCAATGCTGAAATGTAAGCGCAAAAGTTCTTCATCTTCAGGAAGAACGTAGAGATAGAAAGATCACCCTGAGCAGACCTAGCCAACTCATTTTCCAGAAACTATAGCCTCGCTACATTCTTCTTATTAAACATCCCATCCAGGGCACTCTAGATCTTCGCAGCTGATCCACACCCCAAGATGTGATCGAACAGGTCAGGTGATATTGCCCTCTTCAGAGTGAATTCTGCTTTCGCATTAATCCTCCTCCAGTTCCTCACCTCATGACCATTATCCCCAACTGGGACAACCTGCTTTGTACTATCTCCTCCGACCACCTCCCAGAGGTCCTCTCCCAGAAGATAACTCTGCATACACGACTTCCACTTCTTAATGTTAGTCGAGTTGAGCATCTCAATTCCAAGACCTCTTGCTTCCATGGCTCTACCACTGGTTCCTTATTCACAAAGGCGATGAAAATTTTGAGTTATTCACTGCTCTATCCACTCCAACCTAGCTCTGATACCATGTGAAATTTACCGAAGATCTAGGAGTGAGCAGGAATAGAACAACTCAAAGCTATAGCCAACAACCAGAAGCATATGAAAAACTCAATCTTTATTGATACTTGCAGAAATCTGCAATACAGAGCGAGGTATACATGGTGAGACATTATTTCGCCAGTACACAAAAAACAGGAGAAAATACAAGATGAGAAAGATAACTAGCGGTCTGAAGATTGAGACCGCCTGACCGCCCGACTTGACAGTTCGCTCGACTAGAAACAGAGACCGCCCGAACTGCTTGTGTGCAACTTGAACAACACCAACCGCGAACTCCGCACTCTTTTAAACTCCACTGATCCTCCCGAACTCCAGCAACCCTCACTACAAGCCGCGAGACCGCCCGAACACCTTAGAAGAAGAGGTGACCGCTGCTGCCTGCACAATCCGCAGAAGCTGCACAAGGAAAGTTCAATCAGCAAACCGCCCGGTCACAAAAATGAGACCGCGAGCTCTAGGCGCGAGTTCAGCTTACACTTGGTGCAATTTTTTTGCTGCTACAGTGGCTCCTATTTATAGGCATGAGACCTGATCCAGTCACCACCCTATGAGATAAGGTCACCACCCTTGATCGCGCGACCAGACCAGTCAACCCGCGCGATCAGCAAAAGATCATTCTGCTTAGTGAGCTCGCCAGCTTCAACATAGACTAGGAGATCGCCACTCCTCCAAGAAGTCGCCCACTACCAGTGTTCGCCAACGAGATGGCGAACACAACCTATTCAAATTTCCAGCCTCCACCAAAGACCGCGAACAGAGACCGCGCAACTAAGAAGCCTTAGTCGGCGAACACTACTAGGAACCCGGACAGTTGCCAGACCGGACTTCCGAATACCTGAACCAACCTTGTATTGTCACAGCATGACCGGCACAGTCCTGAAGTAACAACCTGCCACGCGTTCACAGGACCAGACCGCACGGCCTCACTTCAGCAGCCTTGGATAGAAGAACGACGGTCACGCCGAATAGACCTGCGACTAGACCGAAGAGATCAGACCGCATATGGAGACCGCTAGATTGCGCGGTTTGCCAGACCGCGCGACCTCCCCCCCAGACTGCCAACTTCCACAAACTTCCACTTCAACATTTTCAACACAAAACTCTCTGGAAAAAATGTGCAACTTGGTGATAGGACATTTCAAAGCACTTGGAAGCTCTGTGAATTTTAATAGAATTTTTGGAGGTTATTATCAGTAGGCTACATCACAACATGTACAAATTAGGATTTACTTGGATTAATTATTTGAGTGAGAAAATGTTTTCAATAAATTGTGAAACTTTGTAATTAAGCTTTTCTGGACATAATAGAGGTATGGTAATTTTCCTATCATTTTGACATAAGTATTCTTGGTAGTTCCTTCATAAATCTTCAAATTTGGATAGATGATAAATATTCAAAACAGAGGACATTTCCTTACTATAAAATTGTGATATTCATTACTTACTGTTATTTTGGCATGATAGATTTATCTTAATTTTATGGGAGCCATATCATAAGAATACCTTACACTTCATGCTCATATTCATACTTGGCAAATATTGGAGAAATGATAATAAATACAAATAAGTAAGGAAAATATGATTCTCTGGATTTAGTTTTGAAACATCATGATAAACCTCCAGTAAATATCTTGAGTCAGTTGGATGAATATTTGGAGTACCTCTACTTATTAGCTTCATATAGTTAGTTTGGTCTGCGTATAGTAAAAATGTGAAATTTGAATATTTAGGGGCCTACCGAGTGGAAGTGGCATGTAGTTGGTGTACATGGCCAGGTTGAAGAGATTGAAGGTCACCAAAAGGAGTTTAGGTGATGAGGGTGTGCTGGCGAGCTAAGAGTTAGGGTCGTGTTTGGGGTGGACGAAAGATCATCTTTCCCCTAGAGTGTCACAAACCACCTAGGGTTAATCCAAGTGTAATAACAAGGAGGGTGTTCTTATGGGTAGATACCAACAACACTAAGTCTCTTAAGAAATGGAGCTTTGGGGTTTCATCCCATTGTGGTTCCTAGTACCGTATCGAGCTCCTCACAGGGTAATCCTCGGGAAGTCCAAAATAAACCATAAATTGTAGGGATAAGTTGATGTACAAGATTAACTTAATAATACGCATACCCACACCCCGTAGTTACGAGAGGTTGGTTGGTTTGGTTGTACGAGCGGTAGGCTCGGTGGTTGAAGTAGCGGACTAGTTAGTCTGGTGAGCTTGTGACTCAGTAATGCTTGTTGGTACGGACGGATTGGTCCGGCGAGCCATTGGCCCAGAAGGTTATGATGACGGGCAGGTTATCCCGGGGAGTTTATGGCTCGGTATATAGTAGAACATGTCTACATGTGCATGAAGGTGGTGGGTCTTCGGTATTGGACGGTCGTTCACACCGACGTCAATACGATGACTCGACAAGGGTGGAATTTGCACTTAGCCATGAAAGTCTGGTGGTCCAGCCAGTAAGAGTATGCAGATGCTCCGCGGTTTTGCGTTGAGGCGTACGATAGGTCTAGGTTAGGTGGTGTGAATACCAACCTAGAGGTGGGCGAGGCCCAACCCACCGCATTCGTTTGCCACTACGGGAGTATCCTGGGAGTATTGCTAGCTCCAAAAGGGGGAACTAAAGGTCTGTGGCATAGAGTCGGAGTGTATGAGTTGCACTTGTATGAACATAGCATAAACTGCATAACTCTGCGTGTCATGGCATAAACATTGCATTTCAACCCTTACCCATATCGTATAAATTGTTTATGGGACTTTTTATACGATAGGCCTTGCTAAACAACCCCTTGGTCTATAGGTTTGTATGGGCATTCCTATAAATCAATGGTTACTTTTATATTATATAATTGTCTTTACTTACTATTCTTTACTTGTTTTTACCAAGCTTTCTATTACTGCTTTAATTATCAATATACACATGTGTAGTTGTAGACATTTCCTGTAGACAAAATCCGTCGTCATCTGCTTTGTTTTATACCCCTTGCCGTCCTCCGCTTCATCCTCCCATACAGTGCCTAGGAGCCATTGGGGGTGGGGTGGGGAACATAAGACTTAGTCTTTTTTACTAACGGTCGGTGGACCATATCATTTTAGGGGATTGAGGAGACGCAGTAGCACTAGAGGCCGGTGTAGATGGAGGCGGGCCAGTCTAGTACAGGAGCACATGATTCAGGATCAGTGAGTGATTAGCAGTTAGCTTCCGCGAGTGATCTTGTAGTGAGGACATGATGTACAGTGCATGAGCCCTTTATTATTGTAACTTTATTATTTCAGTTATACCTTGTGGACATTTATATATATATAACATGTGATTTATGGACTTGGAACTTATATTTGTTCGTTTATTCTTTTCTTCTTCTATGATCGATATGGCCGACAGGATTGGCGCTTTGTAGTGGCGACTTTCCCGTGTGATGGTGTCACAGCAAAGCGGCAGTTCTGGGCTTAAGACCCAGGTTTTTGAAAAAAAAGGGGTCTTACACGATATTTCCAATCCTTCTCGACGATTTTGGACTTAGTGATATTGGAGAAGAACTGGACATATGATTTAATCTCTGCAAATGTAAACTAAGCAAACCATCAAATGCATAGTGCTTTTATAATTAACCTGAGAACTTCTTCAAATCAGGAACATTGTTGGGCACTGTTCCCAACAATCTCCCCCTATTTGAAGATGTTTTAACTCACCTCAATGATAAATGTCACACATAGAAAGAATCAAAATTTAGGCAATTCAAATTAATTAAACTACCAAATATTATATAGATCTCAGCTGAGTAGTATAGCCTCTCAGGGCTTTCTTGAGGGTATCCAAATTCAATCCAACTTTCTAAGATAATCTCCCTATAGGTAGAACTCCACTTGCCTGCCTGTGGATCTTGCTCAATCTCCCTCAATCTCTTTTGCTTGTACTTCCTCCTTTGAAGTTTCTTCCTTTTCCTTGAGGTTGTTGACTCTCCAAATTCAGCACCATATTACTCTGAGTCTGTGATGACTTCCAACTAATTCATATCCTGAGGGAGGCTTCTACAAGGCTTGCTTGACTTGACCAGCAGTCCTCATAGGTTTATGTGAGCCTGCATTTATAATTACCTTCTCCCCCTTTAGTACTTCTTCAATTAAATGATCATCCAGGGTTTCTTGCATTGAGATCGGCCTTTCATTTCTTTCTTCTATGATAACTTCCAGCTGGAGAATATTTTCCTGAGCTTCTAGGGTAGAGCACCTTATATGGGTCTTCCCCTCAACCATTGCAGTATCTTGGGTTAAGCTCCCAGGTTGGAACACCCCTCAACTGGATCACTATCTAGAATTGGACTTCTCCTCTCTTCAGCCACCACTATGTTAACAGGTTCATCTTCCTTCTCTAGGATATCTTGATGCAGAGAAATCTCCCCCTCAATCTGATATCTTAATATTTCTTCGGATGACTCTGATTTGTCGACCCATTATCTTGTTTAGTAGCTTTATCCTGATTCGACGATACTCTAGTATGTCATCGAAATATGTCGTCGTTATGCTCCTTTCCAACTCGGTTCATTTCTCATCGAGATGCACTGTGTTTCGTCAAGACAATTGGTTGTGTCTTTGAGACAACTGATTATGTCGTCGAGACAACTTGTTTGGCTTTAGATAATGTTCATCTCATCTTGAAAGGCTCCTTCAGCATTTATCCTGACCTTCTCCAAAGAAACAAATGATTAGTGATAAAAATTAAAGTGAGTTGAAATTACTCTAAGTTTATCATCCCCAATTAAAATTTGAAGAAGTTAAACTTAGCTTCATCTAGGTGCTTTGTGAATATATCAGCCACTAGTTTATCTATGCTAAAAAACTCAAAAGTGATATCTTCATTCTCCACATGCTCCTTAATGAAGTGATTCCTGATCTCAATATGCTTAGTCCTGCAGTGTGAGACAGGGTTCTTAGAAATTGAGATATCGCTTGAAGAATCATAAAATAAGTGTGTTTTGGTCATCTTTAAATAATAGTCTTCAAGTTGGTGCTGGATCAATTGCAGTTGAGCACAGCAACTCCCTGCAGATATGTATTTTGATTCTGCAATGGAGATTGCTACACTTGTTTGCTTCTTGCTTCTCCATGAGATCAGTCTTCCTCCAAGAAATTGGTAAGTCCCTGAAGTGCTCTTCCAATCTTCTTTGCACCCTGCATAGTCTGCATCTGAATATCCAGTTAGTTTACACTCATTGTTCCTAGGGTACCATAGGACAAGATTAGGTGTACCCTTCAGGTATCTTAAGATCCTCTTGACAGAGGTGTGATGAGATTCCTTGGGGTTCACCTGATATCTAGCACAGACACATGTGGAAAACATTATGTCAGGCCTACTTGCAGTAAGGTAAAGCAAAGACCTAATCATGCATCTGTACTTGGTTTCATCAAAGGGTATTTCCTTTTCATCCTTGTCCAGAGACACATTGGATCCCATGGGAGTCTACATAGAAGAACCACTCTCCAATCCAAATTTCTTGACTAGCTCTTTAGTGAATTTGGTTTGTGAGATGAATATACCATCTTTAGATTATTTCACTTAAATACCTAGGAAGTATTTGAACTCTCCCATACTGCTCATTTTAAACTTTCCCTGTATTAAAGTAGCAAATTTCTTGCAGAGATTTTCATCTGTAGAGACAAAGATAA
This sequence comes from Dactylorhiza incarnata, assembly GCA_033032865.1. NCBI lineage: Eukaryota > Viridiplantae > Streptophyta > Magnoliopsida > Asparagales > Orchidaceae > Dactylorhiza > Dactylorhiza incarnata. The sequence continues at coordinate 10,068,095 of JAWHQI010000011.1, forward strand.
TGTCATCCACATAGATCTACACTAGCCCTTCACTTCCCTTAGTAACAATGTCTTATCAATATTTCCCCTTGAAAACTTATTCTCAATGAGAAAGCATGACAGGGTCTCATACCAGGCTCTAGGGGCCTGCTTTAAGCCATATAAGACCTTTCTAAGAAAGTAAACAAAGTCAGGGTGAGTAGAATCAACAAAACCTGAAGGTTGTTCTACATACACTTCTTCTTTGAGGTCACCATTAAGAAAGGCTGACTTCACATCCATCTGGTAAACTTTGTGATGCCGCAACCCCTCCACCACTACTTGATGATGATCCGGTCGCCGAAGCACAACGACATAAATATTTTCGGTGCCATGTTGACGCTAACGGAAGACAGCGTTACAACCTCCGCCCGCGGCGTGCTAAGCCCACTTGAAGGCCTATTTTATTTAATTATTATGCTTTGTTATTTTATATTTATGAATATAAAATTATTCCATGTTTGGGTAATAATTTTATATTCATATAAGCATTTTTCTATTTTATTTCTTGCACTTTAAAATTATTTGGTGTGTATTTAACCGCTCGGATGGTAGAGATTACATCTCCATCTTGGGCGGTTATGTGTTGTTTGTAACTCCTATTTAAGGAGGCTTGTTTTGAGGATTATGATAAGAAAGAATTAACCCTAATCCCCACTTGAAAATTTTGGCCAAAGAGGAGCCCCTTCTTGCCGCCGCCCCTTGGTTGGAGTGACTCCAACGATTGCTTTCTCCACCCCTCTTCGGTGCGACTCCGGCGTGGATTCCTTCGGTGCGACTCCAAGGAAGAAGGTTGCAGCCCCATTCGGTGTGATGCCGGTGGATCCGTGGAGAGAGTGATTCTCCCACATATCTTGTGCGATTATAGATCCGGGTTGGGTAACATCTCCTTTTCTTTGTGATTTCTTGCTTTAGATTTGTGGAGGTTGAGCATCCATTTTATCCGCGATTTTTAAATACTCGGTTGCGATTTCATTGCTATCGAACTCTTTATTTTCCGGATCGGGTAGGTCCAATTTGCTTGAGCGAATCTTGGCCTCTAGCCTTGGTTTTGCTCTCCAAAAGGATTGATAACCTTTGTGTTAATTTTGGGGAATAATACGACTCCTTTCCGATCGTTATTTTAGAGTCGATCATTCCTCCTTTGTGATGTATGTGCTGCGTTAGATGCGAACGTATTGCGACGTTAGATGCTTGTGTAGGTGCGGTAGATCTAAATGTGAAGAGCGTAGAGAGCGTTATTTTCGTATCGATATCCATCTCATGGACATCCCTACATCAATTTGGTATCAAAGCAGGTCGTGTCAATTTTTTAATTGATACAACCTTGATATTCATTTCCGTGGTGCAGTCTAATAAAAAAAATCAAATCAATTTTTTTTTTCTGCGGTCTGCGAATAACAGGCTAAAATCTTTATTTTGTGTCAAAATTCAAAAAACAATTCTGGAAGTTCTCACTGGTAGTCACATCCCGAAAATACTTTTCTGTTAAAATATTTCTTTTTGATCTGCACTACAAAAATTCACTAATCATAATTTTGTCCAACCCTGTATGCGCAGTAGGCTAGGAACTGAGTATAACACACCTTCATCGTCTAGGATGGCAGCGAATGAGCACGGGGATCGTAACGCTGGGGCTATAGAGGGGTTACGTAACGAGATGACCGAACTTAGGACTATGTTAGCGTAAATCCTTCTGAATCAAGGAGGGCCGCCCCCACCACCCGTTAATGCGGGGCAGCCCAACCGGCGCCAACAGGCCCATGATTCGGATTCCGATGGGGACTCTCCTCGAGTGCCCCCTCGAGAACCCCGCCCTGAGCGTGGCTTCGACATTACTAGGGCCATTAAGATTAACTCCCCCACGTACGATGGCTTGGGAGATCCCCAGATCTTCCTTACCTGGATTGTAGACTTAGAGTGCTATTACGAATGGCACAACCTTACGGACCCCCAGAAGGTCCAAGTTGCCAGGATGAAGTTAACGGGTCGTGTGAAAACTTTTTGGCTGAATGAGGAACAGAGATTAGGAGCCGGGCAGGGGTCCCACCTATAGGTTGGCCGATGAAGAAGAATTTGCTAACCGATCAGTACGTCCATGCGTACCACCGAACACAGATGTTCGATGAGCTATCCACCCTGCGTCAGGGCTCAAACTCGGTAGCTGAGTATATGGGAGATCTGAAGGACCATATGGTGCGTGGCGATCTTAGGGAAGTTCCAATGGTTACCCTATCTAGATTTCGTAAGGGGCTTCACCCCGATATTCAACGGAAGCTCCTGCGCTATGGTCACACAGACCTGAACACAACTTTAAATGCCGCCCTCGACATTGAAAAGCATCTATCCTCGAAGGCCCACTCCCGTTATTCCCATATGAAGAACAAGTCCACTGTTGGAGCATCTTCCTCCACATATTCGGACAAGGGAAAGTTTAGGTCCACCGAGTCAAAATCTATGGTGATCACTGCTAGAAACAATAGGAATCCTGCGAGTGAGTGTGTCCCCATAGGGAAGGTTAGCAAGGACAATATTACATGTTATTCTTGCGGCATTCAAGGTCACTATGCCTTTGAATGCCCCACAAAGACTAAGGCCATAGCCCTTTTAGATTCGGCTATCGACCCCGCTGATTACGTTTATGAGGCTGAAGAGGAGAGTGACCCAGATGGGGTCCCAAGTGATTTAGAGGGCGATCACCACCTTATGGTGATGCGTTGTATCTTGACCACGCCTCGTCCATTAGATGATTGGAAGAGGACGAGCATATTTCCTCTGATCTTTAAGAGTGGTGAGAAGCTCTGCAAGCTGATTATCGACAGTGGTAGCTGTGTGAATGTCATTTCTGAGAGCGCCGTCACACGTATGTCCCTGACTACGGAACCACACTCGACCCCCTATCAAGTAGCCTGGATTAGCAAGGTCACCATTCCGGTTACCAAGCGGTGCCTTGTTCCCCTCTCATTCAAATCTTATACTGATGAGGTTTGGTGTGATGTCCTATCGATGGACGCTTGTCACGTGTTACTAGGACGCCCTTGGCTATATGACCGTGATGTGACGCATTTTGGTCGAGCCAACACATACGAATTCAAATTCAATGGCAAAACCATAACATTAAGGACGACCATCCCGAAGGAGCCAGTAGTTTTGGCTAAGGACACCACTGTCCCAATGGAGAGGAAAGCGTTGATTCTAGTTGGTATTAAGGAGTTTGTGAAGGATCCGTTCCTTGATGGAGTGATGTATGCACCAATACTTATGAGTGCGAAGCCAGATTCTAGTTTTGGATGATTTGTCCAGTGAGTTACGGGTACTGTTGGATGAGTATAGGGACATGTACCCGGCGGAGTTGCCATCGTCATTACCCCCGCTTCGGGATATTCAGCATGCGATAGATCTGGTCCCGGGCTCCTCTTTGCCCAACCAGCCTCATTACCGACTCCATCCTGCTGCCCACGAGGAGTTACAGGCCCAAATTGAGGACTTGTTGAAGAAGGGGTTCATTAGGACTAGCATGAGTCCATGTGCGGTGCCCGCCTTGCTTGACCCCAAGAAGGATGGTACATGGCGGATGTGTGCTGATAGTCGTGCTATCAACAAGATTACCATCAAGTATAGGTTTCCTATTCCACAATTAGATGACCTCTTAGATGTCTTATTTGGCGCCACTATCTTTTCGAAGTTAGACTTACGGAGTGGCTATCACCAGATTAGGATCCGCGAGGGAGACGAATGGAAGACTGCATTTAAGTCTAAGGATGGGTTGTACGAGTGGCTTGTGATGCCCTTTGGGATGTCCAATGCCCCCAGTACCTTTTTGCGGATGATGACCCACGTCTTTCGGCCGTTCATGGGTAGGTTTGTGGTAGTCTAATTTGAGGACATATTGATTTATAGCACTACCATTGCCGAGCACACCTCCCACATGAGAGCGATTCTTTCCACCCTGCGGAAGGAAACATTATTTCTTAATCTTAAGAAGTGCACTTTTTATGTCCCTGAAGTAGAGTTCTTAGGCTACATAGTCGGATCGGAGGGCATTAGAGTTGATCCAAACAAGTTCCAAGTCATTAAGGACTGGCCCGAGCCGACCACTTTACGAGAGGTGTGTAGCTTCCATGGTTTAGCTACATTTTACCGCCGTTTTATACGGGACTTCAGTAGCATCATGGCCCCCATTACTGATTGCATGAAAAAGGGCGAGTTCACCTGGATGAAGTCCGCCACCTATGCTTTCCAACGCATTAAGAAGCTTATGACTGAGGCACCTGTCTTACATCTACCTGACTTCACCAAAATCTTTGAGCTTACTTGTGACGCTTCTGGAGTAGGATTATGAGGTGTTTTGAGTCAAGAAGGGCACCCCGTGAGTTATTTTAGTGAGAAGTTATCTGGCGCTAAGTTAAATTATTCGAACTACGATAAAGAGTTTTATGCGGTAGTTCGATGTTTGCACCATTGGAGGCACTATCTCCTCTCCAAGGAGTTTGTGATCCTCTCCGATCACGAGGCATTGTGATTCATCAATGGCCAGCATAAAATCATCCCGCGTCACGCTAAGTGGGTATCTTTCCTGCAAGGTTACACGTTTAATCATAAGCACCTTAAGGGAGCTGATAACTGAGTCGCGGACGCTCTTAGTCGCCTTACAATTTTGCTTACTACTATAGAGGATAATGTTGTAGGATTTGAGTGCATTAAGGATGAGTACGCTACTTGCCCAGATTTCCAGGATTCATATTTATCTGCCCAGGATAGTTCCCCCACAACTATATCTGCGTTCATTATTAAGGAGGCTATCTATATAGGCATGGGAAGTTGTGCATCCCGCAGTCATCTTTGCATCTCCATATCATCTGGGAGCTGCATAGCGGAGGGTTGAGTGGTCATTTCGGTAGATATAAGACCGTTACGTTAGTTGAGGAGAACTTTTATTGGCCTAAACTTAAGGCGATGGTGGGAAGGGTAGTGAGTAGTTGTCGTTACCTGTCAGGTATCTAAGGGCACAAAAACCAACGTAGGATTATATACACCCTTGCCTATCCCTTCCACACCATGGGAAGACGTGAGCATGGACTTTGTTTTAGGCCTACCCACCACTTTATATTGTCTCGATTCTATTCTCGTAGTTGTGGATAGGTTCTCAAAAAAGGCATATTTTATTCCGTGCACTAAGACCAACGATGCGTCTCCCGTAGCAAAATTATATTTTAAAGAGGTCGTTAGCCATCGCGGAGTGCCGAAGACAATTGTCTCGGATAGGGATGTAAAATTCACTAGCTATTTTTGGAAGACTTTATGGATGTTAATGGGAACGAAGTTACTATTCTCTGCTTCTTATCACCCGCAAACCGATGGGCAAACGGAGGTGGACAATCGGAGTTTGGGGAACCTCCTTCGGTGTCTTGTGAGTGATCACAAAGGCACGTGGGATCTACTGCTGCCCCATGCCCAATTGGCGTACAATAATTCTAAGAATAGGTCCACGGGTATGTCACCTAATGAGATTGTTCACGGGTATAAGGCTCCGGTGCCTCTTGACTTGGTTCCGTTACCACCAACATATAAAACAAGTCAATTTGCACAATCCTTCGCCCAACACATTCATGATCTACATGCACGTAGACGGGCTACCTTGACTTCTCAATACGAGTCCTACCAAGTGCACGCTAATCTACATAGGAGAGTGTCACACTTTAAAGTCGGCGATCTGGTTTTAGTCCGATTAGTTCCTGAACAACTGCCATCTGGCACCGTTAAAAAGTTAGCACCAAAGCGTGCCGGCCCTTTTCGGATTTTAAAGAAACTAGGTGACAATGCTTTCGTTTTGGATTTGCCTGCGGATTGGGGTATCTCCCCCATTATAAATGTTTCGGATTTGACGTTGTTTGTTTCGCCTCCACTTGAGTTGTCTTCTTTGTCGTCTTCTCCCTCCACTAAAATTTCTAATGGGTTGGGGAGTGGTAGTTCGGATGATCTCTCTCTTTCGGTCCCCACAGGTATATAATCGGATGGTGAGTTGCATTCTTTTATTCCTACTGCTGACATGTTTCCTAGGTTTCCCAAGACATTTCTCACTCCAGATACGATACTTGCTGCTGAGCCACTTGCGACTACGGATGGTGATACCTACAGCTTCCTCATCCATTGGCGTGACCGCCCCCCTTCGGACGACTCATGGGTACTCAAGACGGAGTTTCGACGCTTGGATGCCGACCTTCTCCACCGCTATCTCTCGGACCACGCATCGGAGATACGTGATTTTGAGCAGGGGAGGATTGATGCCGCGACCCCTCCACCACTACTTGATGATGATCCGGTCGCCTAAGCACAACGACATAAAGATTTTCGGTGCCATGTTGATGCTAACAGAAGACAGTGTTACAACCTCCGCCCGCGGCGTGCTAAGCCCACTTGAAGGCCTATTTTATTTAATTATTATGCTTTGTTATTTTATATTTATGAATATAAAATTATTCCATGTTTGGGTAATAATTTTATATTCATATAAGCATTTTTCTATTTTATTTCCTGCACTTTAAAAATATTTGGTGTGTATTTAACCGCTCGGATGGTAGAGATTACATCTCCATCTTGGATGGTTATGTGTTGTTTGTAACTCCTATTTAAGGAGGCTTGTTTTGAGGATTATGATAAGAAAGAATTAACCCTAATCTCCCCTTGAAAATTTCGGCCAAAGAGGATCCCCTTCTTGCCGCCTCCCCCTTGGTTGGAGTGACTCCAACGATTGCTTCCTCCACCCCTCTTCGATGCGACTCCGGCGTGGATTCCTTCGGTGTGACTCCAAGGAAGAAGGTTGCAGCCCCATTCGTTGTGACGTCGATGGATACATGGAGAGAGTGATTCTCCCACATATCTTGTACGATTATAGAGCCGGGTTGGGTAACATCTACTTTTCTTTGTGATTTCTTGCTTTAGATTTGTGGAGGTTGAGCATCCGTTTTATCCGCGATTTTTAATACTCCGTTGAAAATTTCTGAAATCGATTTCATTGCTGTCGAACTCTTTATTTTCCGGATCGGGTAGATCCAATTTGCTTGAGTGGATCTTGGCCTCTAGCTTTGGTTTTGCTCTCCAAAAGGATTGACAACCTTTGTGTTAATTTTGGGGAATAATACGACTCCTTTCCGATCGTTATTTTAGAGTCGATCATTCCTCCTTTGTGATGTATGTGATGCGTTAAATGCGAACGTATTGCGACGTTAGATGCTTGTGTAGGTACGGTAGATCTAAACGTGAAGAGCGTAGAGAGCGTTATTTTTGTATCAATCTCCATCTCATGGACATCCCTACATCACTTTGAATCCTTTATGGGTTGCATAGGCCAGGAACAATCTGATGGCTTCCAATCTTGCAATAGGGCAAAGGTCTGATCAAAATCAATGCCCTCTTTCTGTCTATAGCCCTTGTCTACTAACTATTGGATCGGTAGGAGCCCTTAGAGGGGGGGGGGGGGGGGTGAATAAGAGTTTTAAAAACTTATATTATATTTTGGAATACTTGAAATAATAAGAGATCAAAATAGTGATTTTGAATAAAGATCTAAAATGTTTTATAATGAAGGAGAGGATAGTAAACAATTTAGAGAAATGAAGATCAATTCAATTTTATTACACAAAGAGAGACATGATTATTATTAATAAAATTGATTACAAAGTCCGATTTCAATGACGCTAGAAATCAAGGCAAAATATGAAAGACTCTTTTTGTTTTCTATACCGACTCGTATCCCCACGAACCGGTTGGCTTTAGCCTATCCCTCCCCGGATATGGCCTCAAGCCGCTCTAGCCAATCCTTCCCCTGATATGGCCCCGAGCACCCCCTAGACCTAACCTAGATCTAGTCGCCAACACGAGGCGAATTTCATCCCTAAGTCCTACCCAGACCTAGTCGCCAACACGAGGCGAATTCACTAAATGATTATAAGAAAATATGTGAAATAAATAACAATAATATAAAAACTCCCTATATGGATCTCTTGGAGAAGTAGACGAAGACCCGCAGAGTATGATTGTAGTCGATGCGGTCTTTTGTCACGATGATTATGCGTGTTGAAATCTTCTCCACGGATCTCCTTAAGCCTTCATTGATTTGTGGGAGTATCTCTCTGAACCTTCCTCTCAATGTTGTCGCACGAAGCTCTGGAATTTGGGATCTGAAGAGGATAAAGAATACGGATCCAAGGGGTCCTTTTTATAGCCTTAGTGCTAGCGCTACCGTCAGCGCTATCTCGGATTAGGCATTATTCTATGCGGGGGAATCTTCAATTCGAGGAAACATTTCTCTCTTGCCTTCTGTGCTCAGCGCTACCGCTTGCGCTATCCGCTACCGCCGGGTGCTAACTCCTTCTATATGTGCTCTGAAATTGCGCTGATCATCGCTAGCGTCGGGCGCTAGGTGCTACCGCCGGTGCTAGTGGGAATGTTGGAATTATTGGCGCAATTTTGGGTGCAACCTTCTTATGTAATTCTTGAGTCATATGGACCTTGTTTCCTGCACACTTAAACATACAAGATCAAATACACATAGGATTTGTTATTCTCAAACCTAGGAGATGCGGAAGCCCATGTTCCAACAAACTCCCCCTTTTGATAATAACAAATCCATTAATGATAAATCAGAGCATTAATAAATAAGCATGATGAAACCTACTTGTGTGTGTGTGAGAGTGATGAGTTAGGAAAATTATCGATTTTAGTATTTTAGAATTGCTCCCCCCTAAATACATGCTCCCCCTAAGTGATTGCTCCCCTAATATGTAATCTATAATCTTAATTAATCATGTTACTTTTCATTTGGATAGCGGATTTTATTTATCATGTTAGTTATCCCCCTTTTGTTATTAGCAAAAGTGCGTAAGGAAGCAAAACACAGAAAAGTTTTGATAATAAGATTAAGGCATGAACGAGCTTTGAGAGAAAAGGAAAATGATAAGGAGTTTTAGAATAATTTTCATAGAAATAGATCAGAGTGTGTAGCATAAGTATTGTTATAGAAATAAATCAGACTTTTTAGCTTGAAAACTTGAGATAAGCATGAAAAGAACACAATGTAAATGAAATGTAGCAGAAGACTTAGAAAAGTACAGCAAACATCTTTTTGTAAGACATGATAAAAGATGTTTTTGACAAAAAAATTCTGAAAAGGATTATCATGAAGTAACCAAGCATGAAAGAGATGTATGAAAGAGAGACTACTACAATGTTATTCTAATTCAAACAAAAGTAAAAACACACCAAACATTGTAGAAAGCATGCTAGGTTATCTAGTGCATTTTAGATATAAAAAAGTATTATAGAATTAGCATTAGGATCCAATACCCATGAGAAGAAGTGTTATGGAAGATAATGATGTGCACCAAGTGTATTTTGAAAAGAGTAAACCAATGTTATAATAAAAAATACAAGACAAATGTACAGTAAAGTGCACAATAAAACACAAATAAAATTACTTCCACACTTTTATGCACAAAGAAAAAATGTACAACTACCAGGGTGCTTTACACACACAATGCTCATTAAGACTTATCAGGGTGCAAAGTAGTGCTTGGGGGATCACATAATTTTATTTGTTTCAGTTTTGTTTTTGATCCGGTGTACTGAAGAATAAGTGTTTTTTTAATGAAAGTTTGCGCAAGATACTTTACTAATCTTTCCAAGGTGCGCAACCTTATTGTTGGATCTGTATGCGCCCTTAGGGGGGGGGGGGTGAATAAGGGTTTTAAAAACTTTATATTATAATAGAAAACTTTTGATATTTTGATCTAAGTTAAAACAAAAGTAAAGAGATATTGCTAACGCCAGCGATATCGCTAATGTCGGGCGCTAGCTCGTTCGATGAACTTGAAGCTTCGTTCGACGAAAATTTTCGTTCGACAAAAATTCCGTTCGACTAAAAATTACGTTCGACGAAATTGGAGCTCCGTTCGACGAAAATTTGTTCGACGAAAGTTTGTTCTGCCACGCCTCCGACGGTTTCGCAATCGCTCTCGCCAGCTCTAGCGCTACCGCCAGGCGCTATCTCAAGTTCGTGCACAGCGCCACGCACCGACAGTTTCGCAACCGCTCCACACGAACGATACCGCGGGCGCTAGGAGATACCGCAGGCGCTAGCGAGAAGTTCTATATATTGCAACTTTGCTTCTCATTTTTGTAATCCATCCTAGAGAGGTTGCTTGTGCCACAATTCCAGTGTTGTCATGCTGCCGAAGATGGATCTCCCACAAAAAGCTTAAGGAGAATTCTGGAGGAGGACTACGTCACGCTACATCAGAAGGACGATCGCTTAGACCTCGCTCATACTACAGTGATCCTTCATCTCCAACGTCAGAAGATCTCATATAGGGAGTTTTTATTATTGTTTTCATTATTTCCATTCCATACTTTTTGTAACCGTTTAGAGAATTCACCTTGTGTTGGCGACTAGGTCTGGGTAGGACTTAGAGGGAAATTCGCCTTGTGTTGGCGACTAGGTCTAGGTGATTAGATCTAGGGGGTGCTCGAGGCCATATCCGGGGAAGGATTGGCTAGAGCGGCTTGAGGCCATATCCGGGGAAGGATAGGCTAAAGCCAACCGGTTCGTGGGGATACGAGTCGGTATAGAAAAGGAAATTTTTTTTACATATTTGTCGCCTCCGATTTCTAGCGATATTGAAATCAATTTTTGTAAACACCTTTTCATATAATATAATCATTTCTCTATTTGTGTTTACTTGATTTCTCTCATTTGGGGTAATCTCTATTATATTGTGTTCTAAGTTTTCAATTCTAAATCTAAATTATTTATTTCAATCTCTTTCATCATAAAACAATTTAGTACTTGTTTCTAAAATTGCAAATCATAATTTTTTATTCATTTAGCTAAATTGTTATTTTACCTTCTCATATTATAAAACAATTTAGTAATTTTCTTAAAATTATAAAAAGAATTTTTATTCCCTTATTCACCCCCCCCCCCTCTAAGGGCGCCGTAAGATCCAACAAGTGGTATCAGAGGAAGGTTATTCCAAATGGTTTAAAAACCAGGAATAATGGCATCTCATGATCTCGCTTCTACTAGTGGGGGAAACTTTCTTATAAATGAAAAATCTTTACCACCACCTTTATTTGAAGGCAAAAATTATAATGGGTGGAAATTTCTTATGGAAAAATTTCTTAAATCTTTGGATATTAAAGTATTGAATATTACAATTAAATTGCCCCCAAGTATTTTAAATAAAAATGAAATGTTTTTAAATGCCAAATCTATGAAACATTAGATCAAAATATTTTCAAACTTATTTATACACTTCCTACTGCTTATGAAGTTTGGAAACATTTCTTGAGAATACTTATAGTCTTCCTTTCACAGATGATGAACAAGAGCAATTCCTTGTGGATCCAAGAGAAGAAACTGATGAGGACTTATGCTTGGAGGAAGAAGAACATAACGTCACAATATTGGACTCATTTGTTGGCAACACAGCAAGCAAAAGAGAAGACGGAAATTCCAGTTTGGAAGAGGAAGAATGCAAAGAAGATGTCAAAGTAACCGTTGGTCCAAATCTTGCCTCATCCCATAGCAATGTAAGAAAATCAAAAACTCCTCTTTTTGTAACAAATTCCATTTCTACTTCTCGTATGCTTAAAATTGCTAAACGTAAAATTTTAAAGTTAAAAATTGCTAACTCCAAATTACGTTTAAAAATAAATCTTTAAAAGCAAACGATAACGTAGAATCAAATATTGATGTGTTAAATTCTCTTTCATGCTCTTTAGTTAAAATTCCTATTCCTTGTCTTAATTGCAATTTATTAAAAGAAAAATTCAAGGAAATTGAAAAAGGGCTCTTAATTTCTAAAAGGCATAATGAAAAATTGATAATTGAAAATGATGCTTTATCTTGTAAGTTAATACAATTAAAATCTTTTGTTGAAAAATTTCAAATGTCATGTAATGAATTTCATCATAAGATTTTGAATAACAAGGAGAAATTAACTTACAAAATCATTTCTAAAAAGGACCATTTTCACACATTAAATCAAAAGGAGTTTAGTTTCAAAAAGAATTATGATCCTCATAAAATTCTTAAGAGTCACTATTATAAGTCTCAATATATTTTCAATCATGACTCAAATTTAAAAACTCCTTTTCATGAAAATAAAACTATAAATTATTATCCTTCATATTATAAGAGTATGTCTATAAGAAAGAGTGGAAATAAAAATCATCAAAAGAAGAATCAATCATTTAAAACATATTGTAACCCACTCTTTCAACAATCACTTCTAAAGAAAGACAATCACTCTTATAAAATTTCAAGGAATCCATATAATAAAAATCATTATGATTATCAACATCATGCTATCTTGAAAAATAATTTGAATAAACATAAATCCCCAAAGAATTATTTTTCAAACAACTATCATCATATAAAGATATCACATAATCATTATATGGATTTAAGTAATAAACAACCAATGTATGAATGGAGACCCATAAAGAAAAATGACATATCAACTCTAATTGAAAAAGCTCATTCATCATTATCTTCCCAAAAGCCATCACGATGTATTTGGGTACCCAAAGGAACCATCCCACTTGGTCCCCTTTGGATACCTAAATCTCAATACTCTACTTCATGATATGCTTATTGTCTCTTTTCTTTTGTTTATTTTTTATTATTTTTTTTGAACAAACATGCTATGATCACTTTATATATCATGAAATATGACTTTCATACATTAAGCCTAATGTTTATCAAATAAAATTTGAATTAAAATTGAACATTAAGTCATATATTTTTCAAAGTGATCTATATCTCATCTTAAATTGTTTATATATATCCTTTTAAATCCTTTACCCATCAATGTCTGGAATTAACATTATCATTTGAATATTGAAATTATTTTCAAGACTAATGAAATTATTTAAAAAAAATGGATTTACATGGTTTATTAAAGGGCTTAAGCTAAAAATTAAAATGCGTAACGTTTTGATTATTTTCTATGTTATTTGCTGCATTCGATAGCCCTTATAATGAAGAATATTATCAAATAAAATCGAAAACAAACATTCACAAAACGCGTATTTAATTTTTCAAAAATGTGAGTTTTAGATCAAAACTTCAAAAGCCATATCTTTTGATCCGCTCGTCCGATTTTCGCATTTAATATCTTTTTGGAAAGAGCACAGAAATCTCCATCCAACGGAGAACCAAACTTGTTCATTCAAATTCGTTTGGTGCTGTCAAAATTGCCCAAACTCAACTTTGTTTAAAAATTATATCAGTCTTCTTATTTCAGCAATTTCTGTGTCTTTGAATTCTTCATCACATGATATTCTTTGTATATTATGTGTATTGTGTGTCACCATTGTTTGCATGTTAATTTAGACCTTAGAATCATCTTGTATCATTAAGATCAAATCAAAAGTTTAATCATTTCATTCTAGGTCTAAAGAAAATTAATTTGAAAATGTCTCATATTATATGCAGCATGATCTCCATTAATCCTATGTAATAACATTGCATTCAAACTCATCATCCTAGCATCACCTCTTATTTTATGCTTAAATTTATATGCTAGGTATAACATGTACAATGTTATTTAAAATTGATGATAACTATGTGATTTGAAATTATAATAGAATACTAAAATTCCAACAAACACATAGTTTATGGATTAATCATTAGAATATATATGAATATTGTATCATAAATCATATATTATCATGCAAAAACAAAGATCAATAGATTCAATTATTGAATGCAAATTTTATTATAAATTTCAAAACATTATATATGTGATCTTTGTCTTTAATATGACTACATGTTAATCATTTTCTAGGCTTAAAAATCAAACATGCTTATTCAAAAGAAAATCACTATATCACTATATCATAAGTATAGAAGGATTAGAATTTTTCATACATCATGATGATCTAACATATATTCTATGCAAAATTGTCTATAATCATAAATCATAATTCATGTTCTATCAAGAAAAATCTCAAAACAATAATACCACCTAGGAATTATGAATCTTATGATAAAAATATGAATATTGTTATCTTTATATTAGTTGGTGTATGGATATGCTTTGATATTGATTGCATGTACCTCACATATATATAGATTCTAGAATCAACTTAGGAATAATAAAGATACATCAAACTTAATCATCACTTTATTCTAGATCTATAATTTGAAACTCTATTTTGGAATACATTCAATATTAATATTAATCTTATGACATGACATTAAATCCAAAACTCATCATACTAGCTTTATCACTTATTGAATATTAGTAATTATGCTAGTTATCACATATCGTCATCTCATAAAAGTAGAAAAACTATAGGGCTTTATATAACTCATCACATTAAACAAAACCCATAGATTATAAATCAACCCATAGTTTAAAAAGCATAGGTTGTCCAAAGATTATTCACCTTTGACTTCATATCTCACAATAGCGGGGGCGTAGGGTTGTATGCATTAGAGACCTAACCTCTAAGTCATGTCTTGTCCTTAACCGGGGAGGGTTCCAGTGGGGCCTTGCGAGGCACTGGGGGGGAAAGAGTGCTAGGTTGAGCGTCATCTAGTGTGTGCATATGGGATTAACACCCCAACCTACGGCATGTGTGTAGCTCCTCATGCCCATCCGTCACTTAGTTTGGGGCTAGGGTGTAGACATTTAGTCGGGGTAGTCTTTAATCTTAGGGCATACTTATATTACTCTTTGCATGATCATTTTATTTACTTATCACTTAAATCATGCATATTTTGGGTTGTTTAATAAAAAATGTCCTCTTGTGTCTTCATAATTTATCTTTTCATGATTAAATGGTTTTGAAAAACACAAGAATTTGAAAAAGCCAAAGTTTCATGCAAATTTGATCCACCTAGAGATCTCCAAAAATTCTGAAATTTCAGCATGAAACTACTCTAAGGACACTTAATAAATATCAAAAATCAAAAATTTAAAATTCTCAAAAAATCACGTACTGTTTGCCGCGCTATCACTAGCGCCGACGCTAGCGTGGGTTTGTGATTTTTCTATTTTTTAAAATTTCTAAAAATCAACAAAAATATGTTAGTTTATATATACTACTTTGATTTGTATTTCTGACATTTGTTATTTTTGTTTTATTCATATTATGAAAAATCAACTACAAAAATTCAAAATTCAAAAATACAAAAAATATGTTCTTTTTTTGTGTTTTATTCATATTATGAAAAATCAACTGCAAAAGTTCAAAATTCAAAAATTACAAAAATATGTTTTTTTTTGTGATTTCTGTTTTTAATTAATTTAAAAATGATAAAACAAAAAAAAAACTGTATGATCTTTATTGCCAATATCAAGCATGTATGAATTCTATTATTTAGAATTATTTACAATGTTAAAACATATTCTCTTAAATTACTATGAACATTGTTTTGCTTATCATGCTTTGATATAACTATTTAAAGTGCATCAATTGTATTGAAAAATATGTGTAGAACCAAGCTTAGCATGCCTCTAAGTATGAGTAAATGTATTATGATTGATAATGATACCTTTCACTCACTTATTTTGGTAATCAACATGTATGTTTAAATCTAAAAATGCTTGCTTGTGTATTGTATTTGTACAATAAATTAAAATTTGCATAAGTTTATTGCTTACACTACATTTGAATGACACTTATGAAATTTAGAAAAAGTAGTTAAGTTTAAAAGTTTGGGTTTGCAAAACAAGTGTATTCGGAGAATGTTGTCTGACAAATATGAACAAAAAAATTATATATGTAGACAAATATAACTCCACCAAGCACTACTTGAACCTCCTGATAAGTCTTTATAAGCATTGTGAGGTTGAGCATCTTGGAAAGAATAGTAAAGTGTCTTGTGCAAACCTTTGTTACTACACCACTTTGTTAAAAACTATGTGCATTAAAAGTGTGTGAAAGTTGATATACTTGTGTTTTATTGTGCATTTTACTTTACATATGTCTTGTATTTTGTTGATTTAAATCAATTGTTAACATTGCTCAAAATACACTTATGAGCACATCATTATCTTTCATAACACTTCTTCTCATGAGTATTGGAATCTAATGCTTTATCTATACTACTCTTTATATAAGAAATGCACTAGATAACCTAGCCTGATCTCTACAATATTTTGGTATCTCTTGAACTTAAAATTAAGTAACATTGTAGTATAATCTCTCTTTGATATGTTCATTTCATGCTTGGTATCTTTATGAAAAACTTTGAGATTTCAAAAAGGTTAGAACATCTATCAATTTTGAACTATAACTCATATTTTTACTTATGCTTTTTCATGCTTACAAAAAGATGTTTCTTATAATCTTCCGCTTGCCTACAACTCTTATCTTTTTATTTGAAATCTCTTATATATATTATGCTTAAACTCTTTATCATTTCATATATTACAAAAGCTCGATCATGCTTTAGCATTTATAAGAAATGCCTCCTTACTACCCTCACCCCACCTTCTTTTGATAATACCAAAATGGGGAGATTAATTAAAGAAATCTATATAGGAGAAATGTAGAAGATTAAGGGGAGAATAATTCATGTAATCTATCATTTAGGGGGAGTAAAACATAAATTGCATTTATGTAGGGGGAGCATTAAGATAGGGGGAGTATGCACATTATCATGCTTATCATATACTATAGTTGCACTATCATCTTGCTTATCATATACTATAAACACTAATGTTTATTTCTTGCTAAGAGGATTTGTTATTATAAAATGGGGGAGATTGTTGGACATGTGTGTCACATCCCTTTGTTTGAGAATAACAAATCCCAAATTGTATTTGATCTTGCTTGTAGTGTGTTTATAGTGTGCAGGAACTATAGGTGCAATACTCCACAGGTAGAAGGCAGCATGGAATCAAACTTTTGAAATGAGCATCACTAATGCCAGCGCTATCGCTAACGCCTGGCGCTAGTTCGTTCGATGAACTTGAAGCTCCGTTCGATGAAAATTTTCGTTCGACGAAAATTCCGTTCGACGAAAAATTCCGTTCGATGAAATTGGAGCTCCGTTCGACGAAAATTTCGTTCGACGAAAATTTCATTCGGCGAAAGTTTGTTCTGCCACGCCGTCGACGGTTTCGCAACCGCTACCGCCAGCGCTACCGCCAGGCGCTATCTCAAGTTCGTGCACAATGCCACGCCACTGACGGTTTCGCAACCGCTCCACACGAACGATACCGCAGGCGCTAGCGAGAAGTTCTATATATTGCAGCTTTGCTTCTAGTTTTGGTAATCCATCCCAGAGAGGTTGCTATCTCAAGTTCATTAAGCTGGTTTCTCGCTTAAACGTACTCATGCCGCCAGTCGAACTACTCGCGTGCGACTAGGTTAGGGGCGGGGCTATAAATAGAGGGCCTTCTGGAGTGGGAGGGTACGCTTTCACATATCTTTCAAACACCCTCTCCATCTCGAATTCTTCCCACAGACCCCCTACTCGTTGCCAACCATGGTGAAAGAGCCTTCCAAGGATGGGCGCACCTTCTGTGCTCGCAACTTCAAAGCGCACAATATCCCCAGCTCGCAGGCCTTGGGCGAGGAGCTGGTGGATGTCAAAAATTGCTTCCTGCCGCCCTATTATACCGTGAGGCGGACAACCCTTGGTGAGTTCATCAATACACTTTACGTCGGAGAACTCGCCTTCCCTATGGCTCACTTCCAGGTGGGGTTGAGATCGCCCCTCTGGCCTGAAGTCTGCCAAGTCTTCCACTATTTCGAGACAATCCCCGCACAGGTTAACCCCAACGTAATCATCATCCTGGTCGCTTATGCATGTTACCTCTGTGAAGAGAAGATCGAATGCAACCTCTCCGCCTTCCGCAAGATCCTGACCCTGAAGGCGACCAGCGATGGTACCCTATTCTTCACCAGCGTATGCGTCAAAGTTGCTGAGATGCTCAATAAGTTCCATCATTAGACCGATAAGTTCGTCCTGGTGCTTGGCGATTTCAGGAACATTCCCTTCTTTCCCCTCCAGAAGACAGAAGCGGAGTACAAGCCGCCTCGCCTACCGGGGGATGCGCTGAAGCTCTACCTCTTCCTGAAATACAAGGTCATGGACGTTGTCTACATGCGGCGAGGCGTGGATCAACTCGACTTTGTGAATCCGGCAGCGGGTAAGACCTGGGCCAACTCACCAAGCCTACTCACCTCTCAACTCTTACCGACGATGAAATGACTTTCTTCTCTTCTTTCGCAAGTGAGCATACTGTTCCTACTCGCCCCCCCTACGATGCTTCAGGATAATAGTCAAGCGAGCCCAACCACAAGGGTGTTCTCACTGGAGCTGTGGTCGTGGTAGACAGCAAGATGCCCCTTACCATTCATAAGGGGAAGGGTCATGTCGACCCCGAAGCCGCCTCACGAAGTGAGCCGAGGCAGAAGAAGCAAAAGATGTGGAGCTCTGTACCTCACCCTTCGGCGAGACTGCCTCCAGAACCCTTGACCCATGCAAATTTTGGGTTGGGGATGAGGAGTGAGGACTCCAAAGGCAACTCCCTGCTGATATGGAACCCTGCAGCATACAGGGTCTCTGTGAACTCGCTCCTCCCCTCCTGGGAGGACTTCGAGGAGGTCAGCAACAATGCGTACAACCTTCTCTTTGGTTGTATGGGCGCGAGGATGCTGAGGTCCTTGCAGAGGCTCCCATCCGTGAGCTGTCCAATCTCAGCAGCTGCTCCACTCTCCCCACTACCGAGCTAGTTCACCAGACTGCGCTGTTGGGGCTTCAATCAAATAGGAGACTCTGGGACTTGGGTCTGGCCTACGAGGAGTAGGGCGAGAGGCTGGCTCACGTGGAAAAGGAGCTGGTTGCGCTCAAGGCTAAGAATGCTCCTCCTCCCGAGGTAAGGGCTCTTTCTCGCCTCCATCATACTCGCCTGTCATCTCTATCGGCTAACCTTTTTTATTTCTGGAAACCACGGTCGCGCTGGTGATGTGGGCGTCTGAGCTGGAGGAGCAGCTGGCCATGACACAATAGGAAGCAGGCTATCTGCCGACTCGCCTCGTCTAGGCGGAGTCAGAGATAGAAAAATCTGCCACCCTACCAGAGGGGAGTCATCAACGCCCCCCCCCCCCCCCCCGCTCCTTCACTTCACCCCAACCCAAGTCACTGAGATGCGCAGGCAGCTGGCCATCAAGACGACGGTGTTGACGCGGGAGCGGCTTTGGCGGCGGTTCTGTCTCACCACTAAAGGGGCCCAAATTGACCTTGAGGTCCTCCTTCCTGGGCTATATCGTGAGCTGGCGAGCTCTGTCCCGGCGAGAACCCCAAGCAACGACTCTTCCGGCGAGTCAGAGGAAGATGACCAGGGCGAGTAGATTGCACCAAAATGTTAATAATTGTAGTAATAATTTCTTATTTACGAACATGCTTGGCGTACTCGTGATAATACATTATTTATAATTATTTTTATATAATATTTTAGTGGTAATTAATTAGTTTTTATATAATTTTAGTTTAATACATATCTAATTTACTTTATTTTGTGTTTTCAGGTAATCTGGGGCTGTTAATAACAAATTTGAGCTCACAGCCATGTTCAGAAGAAATAGAAGAACAAATCTGCAAAATTCCTCAGTACACGCCTTAGGTCACGGGCGTGACCTGGGGGCGTGACTCCAAGTCACGGCCATGCCAGCCCAGCCGTCTTCCAGCTGCCAGAACATGACGCCACGTCAGATTATTATTACACACCCCAGGTCACGGGCGTGACCTGGGGCGTGACCTGGGGCGTGGCCTGGGGCGTGACCTGGGGCGTGACCTGGGGCGTGACCTTTGGGTCACGGGCGTGACTCGCCCGACATGCCTTCAATACAAGCAGTTTCCGCCGCCAAGCCGTTCCAGCTTACACGCCCTTGGTCACGGGCGTGACCAAGGGGCATGACCTCTCCCACAACTGATGAATTGACTCCGGGTCGCACCGTTTCCCGCCATTTTCAGACTCAGTCAAGGCACACCCTTGGTCATGGGCATGACCAAGGGGCATGACCGACATATTAATAAAATTTGGCGATTTTGCTCCCAACGTTCCTGGTCTTTCAAGATGTCGGTTCTGCACCTTACACGCCCTAGGTCACGGGCGTGACCTAGGTGGTGACTTCCAAAACTTTTTCCTATAAATTCTTGCTGCTGTCATGAAGCTAGGAAGGGAGTCCATGCTTAGATTTGGTCAATTTTAGAGTAGTTTTGCTGCATTTTCTCAATGTATTTCTTTTATGCAATTTATTTTATGTCTTGCAATTTTACTTCATAATTTAGAATTTCCATTTCTCACAATTGTAATTCTCTTTTCAAAGTTATAAAATGTTCTCCTTTCCAATTATGTTTAGCTAATTTTATTGCATTTGATCGGATGAATTCCTAAGTCTTTGTATTTCGTAATCTTTTATTCATAGTTTGGATTTGGAAAACTATGATTTACCGTTGATTTGCAATTATTGATTTCATATTTCTAGGGTATGATAATCAAGCTTTGATCAATATTTTAGTTGATTGAGAGATCCGTAAATACGTGTAGATTGCTCATCGGTAGAAGGAGTTGCATGCACTCCTCGAGAGAGGATGACACAAATCTTCCGGATTAGAGTCAAATCCAATAGCGGGGTTCACCGCATAAAGCAAGCTTAGGGGTTTCGACTGGCCGAGGGGTCTTAATCGATCAACCTAAGGTTAGGTGGCAGTTCTCTCGAGAGAGGCTCTATCATATTTTAGGAACCTCCACGGTCAAGTTTGTCTAAATGAATTTCTTATGAATTCTAGATTTACGAAATATTTTACTTGAGAACGAATCTCGATCAAATGTTTCTTTTCCTTTTTATTATTCCTTTTATTAATCCATTTTATTATTTCCGATAAAATAATAATAATTTGCGTGAGTAGAAGTAATCAACAGACCCGTGGTATACGACACTTGATATTTATTTATAAATATCTTATGCTATGAACGATAGGTGCTCTTGCATATAGTTCATAGAATTTGGAGAATATTATTTATATCATAAATTTTAGGTATCAACTCGCCATCTTCATTTTATTGAATGAATAGGCGTTCTCGCCTTGGTTTATTATGTGATTATGTTCTCTTACTTTGTAATAGCGTTACATTTTTTCTGTACTTGCCCATACTGCATGCTCGCTCGTAATAATGACTCCTGTATGAGCGTTCTTTACGCTGATCCAGTACCTGCTCAATTCTTTACTCACTGAGAGTGTGGGGTCGTTAGAGGGGGCCTCACTGTGCTAGGCGATTGCATACTTCTGTTAGAATTTCTCGCGAGGTGGTAGGCGAGTAGGTGAGTGGTTTCGATGATCGTTGGTCTAGGAGATTTCGGGGGTACTAGCCTCGCCTCCCCTCACCCCAACATGAAATTATCCTGGGGTTAGCACTTTGTAGAATTTGGGACTCACTAGAGGGGGCAAGCAGGCAGTCTGCAGGGGAGGAGCCCAGTGCAACGGTCTGGTATACAACACACTTTGCTCGAGGACATAGAACTTCACTCGAGGGGGCAAGTAGCCAGCCTGTGTAACATCCCCAATCCTACTAGACCCCATGATGATGTTAGGGCATAACATTGGAGAGAAAGGTGAGTTGAGACAAGGGGAGACCCTAGGGCTCTTTGAGTTAGGCTGAACTCGCACAGGGTCCCCTAGGGTACACAAGTCAACATTGGTCAAACTGCCCAAATTGCACCCCACAAGTACAATTTGAACTCACCACTGTGTCCCTAACCCTAAGAGAAACTCATTTGACCAAGAACCCCAACAATTGGTCACCCAAATAGGCTAAATTGACCAAAGTTAAACCAAGGTCAACACAGCCCTATTCAACACAATTGGACTCTATGGGCCTCCAATACTTCAAATTGACCTTACCTGGGTTACCCAAACCACAAAGGGAGGTCATTAGGTCAATAATCACTAAATAATTCCACACAATTCCAAAGTGTTGACCGAAGTCAACTTTTAGTCAACATAGCCCAAATCAACCCAATCAAGGACCAATTGACCTTCAAATGGTCAAATTGACTTGACCCCTAACCTCATAACCCCATTAGGAATCTAATAGGCCCAAAAGCCCCATCAAGTGATCAACCATTCCCTTCAATTTGACAATAGTCAACCTTAGGCCAAATTAGGTCAAACTCACACCACATGGATCAAATAACCAAATTGAGACCACACCATGACCCAATTGATTTTGGGTAAGGTTATAGGACTCATGGCCATCAAATCGGGCTAACCCACTCACCAAATTGACAAAGTCACCCCTAAAGTCAACCATGGTCAACATAAGGCCTTAAGAGAGAAATTGAATAACCATGTGAAAACCAAGTGAATCAAGGCCCCACCGCAAGCCTAACCAGTATGACACGAGCCTATTAGCACCCCACATTTGAATTTGGAGAGAAATGATGAGCATGGGGGCAAAAATGCCATTTTTTTCCAAAAAGCTTAAAGGTGGAAATGAGTTGGAGTGAAGGAGCTTCCATGACCCCCACCACCTCAGCCCAAGCGACCCAAGTGAATTCCCTGGCCATGAACAGCCACTTCAGGCATGACAGCCACCCAAATAGTGGAGTAGAGGCTGTACCACCTATGGCCGAAACACCCCATCCCCATTCTCACTATACAGCCACCCACACCTCCATTTGAACCTTCCATCATCTTCAAAAGGCCCTTAGTAGTCGAGCCAGCCTACTGGAGTAGAGGAAACGGTGGAGAATCCACAGATCGAGCAAGCTCGCCGGAGACGGATAAATCCATGGCCGCACGCCGGAGCACACGTCGTCGAGCCATAATCGAGGTCTGTTTCTCCACCTCTCCCTCTGTGCTAGCATCTAGAACTACTTAGGAGAGAAATCGGGCTCAATTGAGCTCGATCCCATGTGAGAAAGAGGAAGATTTTTGAAGCTTTTCTCCTAGCTCGGGATCGCCAGAGGAGCTATCTCTGGTAGCCGTAACGCCGCCTGGCGGTAGCCACCACCTCAACGAAGGTGGTGGCTGGCAGTGGTGGCCCTCAGGTGGCCGGGAAATGAAGGTGGAAGTCAGCCCAGCTGGGAGTAATGCTGGCCGTCGGCTGGAGGAAGGAGATGAAATGAAGGCCGTTGATTTCAGTTGATGGCTATATGCAGACCAGAAATTATACATATTAATTAATCTGTCACACTTTATACAGCAGATTAAACTCAATATTTAGGCTACTTAGAGGCTGTTTTAGGCAAACGTGCCAGAGACAACTTTTGTATCCCTTTCTCTCTACTTCCTATACGGCTTTGAATCACCATATTTGGTGACCTACAGTCCCTTGTAGGTCTATTTTACCAAGAGATGTCCAAAAGGGTGTTCAGACCTTATTTTGTAGATCTAGACTTCATACTTACATGGATGAGTCTAATATTTTAGCCATAGTTGTAAATAGTATAGACTCATCCCCTGCTCAAAAATCAAAATTTTAGGGCAACATTTTTCTATGGTTTTATGTTAAATGTGGTTTTTCATATTAATGAAATATTTATGGTTAAATATATGCAAAGTGACCCAAATCTTGGGTGGTATGAGGGTTAGACCATAATGAGTAACATTTCAAAATTTGAGACCATTTGGCTCACTTTAGATCATATTTTCTCATATTCATAGAAATGTGATGTATGGAGGGGTGGTGCGCACTTAGCACATTTGTGTATTTTTGTAATTTCATCACTTATGGCTGGTAGTAAGCTTGGTAACACACCTAGCATAGAGGTGGGCACCACCCTTAGGAATATTCAGATTTTTGCAAAGAAAAATCCTAAATATTTGGACAATAATGAATTTGTCAAATAAATATATTAATCGAATAAAAGTGATCAAACAACCTAGGAAAAATCTGATTTTCTGTCAAATGATATTTTAGAATGTTATACACCTCTGTGAATTTTGTTGGAATTTTTGGAATTAATTTTCTTGGACATTTGTGAATAATAAATTTTGTCACAAAGTGTATTAATGGAATAAACATCACCTAAAACCTAGGGAAAAATTCAATACTCTGTCATATGATAGCGTACCTTGAAATACAACTCTGGAAATTTTGGTAGAATTTTGAGAAGTCATTCATACTAATAATTACCAAAAATGTCTTTTGTCACACTTATGTATTAATGGAATTTTACGGACTAATATTATCTGAAATTTTTTGAAAATCTGGCTAGGCCGTATTTTGATCATCATCAGTCTATGGTAATTTTTATAGAAATTTTGGAGCAATTATTTCAGTACTTACTGTGTAATGTGCCTAATTGATTTAAAAGTTTGAATATTTAAATAGTGGTTTTAAACACTATGAAAAATTAGGAAATCCAGCCAGGCATGATATTTATACATTATATGTCACTGATAATTTATTGAGAGCATTTTGACTTCAGAACATTGTACTTCATGTGTAAAGTTAGGTGTGCATGATCATTAAAGTATTTTTATAAATGGCCAAAATAGTTGGGAAAATTATGAATTTTTGACCATATTTTAATTATGTCATTTTTTATCTATAATAAAAATCTTAAGCCATTTGGTCATGCTTTGGTGATGTTCACATTAAGGAGATTAAATTAGCCCAATGTTGACTTGGTCTGCGTTTAACAAAAACTTGGGGTAGTATCTAGGCTAGCCAAAACATGTGGGAATGGAATGAAATTTTGGAACATAACATTAGGGCATATATAACTACAGTTCACATGAGTTGTAGGCTAATTGGAGAAAGTCTTCCTCGTAGAGAATAGTGAATGGAAGTACATCTCGATGAACAATCGAAGTAACTTTGAGGGTTTTCTATCCATAGTACTTATAGTGACACTTAGACAGTTAAGGTGACAATGAAGCATTCAAGGTTATATATATGAGTGTATAGGTGAACACCTAAGGATTTGCACCACGCATTAGTAAAAGGTCTTTAGTTACCTAAAAGAAATCTAAATCATACTTAAGTAATATTGAGCAACCATAAGGGTAACTGATAAGTAGTAGTTATATAAGTTTTTAATAAAAATTTTGTAATTATTTAATATGAATTTTTCCTTTTCATGTCAATTTTAGGTTATAAGTAGTTCTTTTTGTAATTTTGATTCTAACTTAGCCTAATTCCAATATTTGACAGAATTTTGGGAGAAATTGGTGAATTTTCCAAGTCATGCCCAAGGTCACACCCATGACCAAGGGGCGTGTAACCTGGAGATCAAACCAGAGTCGATGTCGCGCTGATTGAGTTAGCACACAACAAGTCACGCTCTAGGTCACGCTCGTGACCCAAAGTCACGCCCGTGACCAAGGGTCATGTAAATTTAGAATCTTCCCAGCGGAATGGTGTCGAGATGTGGGGCTGCCGTTGAGAAGTCAACATGAGTCATGCCCGTGACCCATATGTCATGCCCGTGACTTTCCCACGTGATCTGTACACGCCGCCGCGCCACAAAGAAGACCCACGCCGCATTTAATGAAGCCATCCAAGTACACGCTCGTGACACTAGTTACACGGGCGTGTAATGTCCGAATTCCTCTCGCCGTCACGCAAAGCCCACGCCACTGCCTGATCTGATGTTAACAGTGTTTACACCCCCTAGGTCACGCCTGTGACCAAGGGGCGTGTAACTTGAAAATTTTGCCTATAAATTCCAGGGCTCTGCTTGAGTCCAGGGTTCAGAAATTTTGAGAGGGGCAGGTGCTGTTAGAGCTGATAGTGAGTTTTTCATGTTCATGTTCATATCTTTTTATAAGTTCAAGCTCTCTTTCTCATCTCATGCAATGTACTAGTTTTACTTCCAATGCAATAGTTTAGTGATCTTATAGTTTTTCCTTGCTAATGTTGTAATTTTCCTTCAAACTTGTACTCGTTTTTTATATTAATAAAAATTAGTTTACTCTCTTTATTTGTCTCCTTCTACCTTAGTCATTTTTCCTTATTATGCAATTTTATTTTTCTTTCTCTTCCCCCTCCACCATGAGTAACTAATTCTCATTAGTGCTTGGTCGAAATGATCCGAGGATGAGTTAATCAAGTTATGATTTTCTAAGGTTCTCTTTTTTCCGTTTTTATAAACACTTGAATTACCCTTGATTTTTAACTAGTGAGGCCATATTATCGATGTATGGTTTTCGCTTAAGTTTTCATACTTAGTTAGCTGAGAGGCTCAAAGTATGAATAGATCAGTCAAGGGTAAAGAGAGTTGCACGCACCCCTCAAGAGAGGATGGCGTAAATCTCCCGGATTGGAGTCAAATCCAATAGTGGGGTTCACTTCGTAAATCAAGTTTTAGGTAATCAATTATAGGATGAGAGTCCGATTGTTTTTTCCTAAAATTAGTTGGGCATTAACCTCGAGAGAGGCATGTTCGAGCTTCGGGAACCTCCACGGTCAAGTAGTTTAATTAAATGGAATTAGATTTATTTTTCCCTTCGCTTGATTATTCTTAATCCAAGGTGACTTTTGATTGAGCACTAATCTCTTTTACCATCGTTTAATCCCTTCTTTTTGCTTGCAATTTGTCTCTATTTAGCTAGTAAAGCAAAACTCAAAAATTGTTTAGATAAGATAATAGTGATTTTCCTCGAAGTAGAAGTAATCAACGCACCCCATGGAATACGACCTTGGTATTTCTAAATATCATATATCGGATATTGTTTTGGAAAAAATCTTTAACCTTCGCTCAATTTAACAACACGAAATTTCTATATCAAGTTTTTGACGCCATTGTCGGGGACTTGCGTAGATATTTTGAAAAGAGGATAGCTATGAATTTTATCATGCTTCTTTTTATTTTATTTTTGCTTTTTCTAAATTCCAAAAAGAAAAAAAATATATAATAGTCTAGTTTTCCTCTTTCTTTCTTTTCTTTTCATTATCCGCCCTTTTTCTTCATTCCCTTTTTCTTCTTTAGTGTATGACCCGAGGTAGCTCTTCGAATATTCCCTTTGATCCAGAGATCAAGCAAACCCTTTGGCGGTGCCGCCGTTCTCGTGATAAGGATAATCAATTAAAATTCGAAGAGTCGATCTGGCACACTAACACAGCAAATATGGATCCTGATCTTAATCCTCCTAATGCTAACGCGCCAAATCCTAATGAGGCCGCGCAACGGACCATGTCCTTTTATGTGCGGCCGAATTTGGAGGGAACACAGTCGAGTATTGTTCGCCCCACGGTGGCGAACAATAATTTTGAGATCAAGTCCAGCATCATACAAATGGTGCAACAATCGGTGACCTTCGATGGTCAACCAAACGAAGATCCAAATTCGCATATTTCTTACTTTCTTGAAATTTGCGATACTTTTAAAAGCAATGGAGTCACCGATGACGCCATTCGATTGCGTCTTTTTCCTTTTTCTTTGCGTTCTAAGGCCAAGCAGTAGCTGGGCTCCCTACCTAGGGGATCCATCACTACATGGGCCGAAATGGCGGAAAAATTTCTAAATAAATATTTCCCGCCTTCAAAGACCGCTAAATTGCGCACGGATATTGCGTCATTCATGCAAATAGAATCGGAGACTGTCTATGACACATGGGAGCGCTTCAAGGAGCTTTTGTGTCGATGTCCTCACCACGCACTTGCCACTTGGCAACAAGTGCAAATATTTTATAATGGCTTAAATCTCCAAACAAGGCAAATGATTGATGCGGCCGCCGGGGGGACGTTAAATAAAAAAACCCCAGACGCCGATCAAGAGCTTTTCGAAGAGATGGCCACGAATGCGTATCAATGGAACATGCCCCGAGCACGACCTAACAAGCCATCCGGAATTTTTGAAATAGACGCAAACGCAAATTTAGCTTTACAAGTTGAGCACTTAACAAAGCAAGTGGCGGAGATGTCTGCTTCCTTCGCCACTCCTCCTTGGGCTAATAATATTTTAATTGAAGAGCAGGTTGACTGCATGGGAAATCTGCCTCGGCCTTCCTATAACCCCAACACCGCTCCGTACAACAACACTTACAATGCGGGTTATAGGAACCATCCAAATTTCTCGTGGAGCAACCAAGGAAATGCTCAGCGTCCTCTAAATATTAATCAACCTCCTAATCCCCCTCTAAATTTGAATTCTCAAAATTTTAATCCCCCCGGTTTTCCACCGCAATAGCAAAAACTCTCTCCGCTTGAAGAGGTTTTTGCAAAATATGTTGCTACAAATGAAACGAACATCCGGAATCTTACCGGATCGATCAAAAATTTAGAGAATCAAGTGGGCCAACTCGCAAAGATGATTTCCGAGCGGCAACAAGGAGCACTACTGGGGAATACGGAGCAAAATCCAAGGGAAAGCGCGAACGTGATTACACTCCGAAGCGGGAAGGAGGTGGTTTCAAAACAAGACGAACCCAAGGTAACTTCTTTTTCTCCTCCTCCTACTTTTATTTTATCTTCGAATTTGCCCGCTATGTTAGCTCTACACGCTTCTACTTCCAATATTCCGTATCCATCTAAGTTTAAAAGTGAGTGCACCGAAAAAAATTATAAAAAGTTCTTAGAAATTTTAAAACAAATCCATATTAATGTACCCTTCTATGAGGTTATCTCTCAAATGCCTAAATATGTGAAATATCTTAAGGAGTTGCTCTCCAATAAGACAAAGTTAGAAGATATTTCACATATTTATTTAAACACGGAATACTCCGCGGTTGTACTCAACAAATTGCCTCAGAAAGCAAATGACCCGGGAAGGTTCTCCATCCCGTGTCTATTTGGCAATTTGTTAGTAAAACGCGCCTTAGCGGATCTTGGAGCATGCATCAACCTCATGCCTTTTTAATTATTCAAAAAGTTAGGTCTAGGAAATCCAAGCCCCACTCGAATGAGTATTCAACTCGCCGATCGTTCATTAAAATATCCGGTAGGGATAGTGGAGGATGTGCTCGTTAAGGTTGACAAGTTCATCTTCCCGGTGGACTTTGTCATTCTTGACATCAAAGAGGATGCCGATGTACCACTCATACTCGGCCGCCCCTTCCTTGCCACCTCCCGCGCAATTATCGAAGTAAGTAACGGAAAGCTCCTCCTACGGGTTGGAGATGATGAAGTTACTTTTAGTATAAATCCCTCGATGAGAAACACCTTAGAAAATGATGATTCGTGCTTTTATTTAGAAGAGTGTTTTGAGAACGAATTTTATCCACCTCCCCAGTTAGTCTTCACATCGAGTCACGAATCCGAGCTCACCAAGCTCTTTTGTTTAGAAGAAGAAGTCTCTCGCTTCACACCACCCGAACCATTATTTTTAGAAAAATTAAAAATCAAAACGTCTTATGAAGGGCCACCCGTTTTAGAATTGAAACAACTCCCTCCTCACCTAAAATATCTATTCTTAGAAAAATAATCTAAGCTACCCGTTATCGTTTCATCCGAACTTAGCGAATCAGAAATTTCTGAATTGACTATAGTCTTAAGCAAGCACCGACACGCAATTGTGTGGAAAATATCAGATATCAAGGGTATTAACCCTTCCTTCTGCACTCACAAAATCTTTCTCGAAGATAATTCCCGCAACACGGTCCAACCTCAATGACGACTAAACTCAAATATGAAAGAAGTCGTTAAGGCCGAAGTTATAAAACTATTGGACAAAGGAATCATCTACCCGATATCGGATAGTACTTGGGTTAGCCCAGTACAAGTCATACCAAAGAAAGGTGGCGTTACGGTAGTTGCGAATGAGAATAACGAATTAATCCCAACCCGTACCGTTACGGGTTGCCATTTGTGCATCGATTATCAAAAACTAAATGATGTCACCCGTAAGGATCACTTCCCTCTACCTTTTATCGATCAAATCTTAGAGCGCCTTTCAGGTCACTCCTACTACTGTTTTCTCGATGGTTTGTCAAGATATTTCGAAATCCCGATTTCGCCCGACGACCAAGAGAAAACCACTTTCACTTGTCCATTTGGCACCTTCGCTTATCGAAGGATGTCATTTGGTCTTTGTAACACGCCAGCTACATTCCATAGATGTATGATGGCAATATTTGACGAGTTAGTATAGGAGGTGATGGAAGTGTTCATGGACGACTTCTCCGTATTCGGAAACTCATTTAAAAAAAATTAAAAAATCTCGAGTGCGTGCTGCAGCGATGTGAGGAAACGAATTTAGCGCTTAATTGGGAGAAATGCCATTTTATGGTCAAAGAAGGATTAGTCCTTGGCCATAAAATTTCGGGCAAGGGGATCGAGGTCGATAGGGCCAAGATCGAAGTAATTTAAAAACTCCCCCCTCCAACAAACATAAAATCTATTAGAAGTTTCCTAGGCCACGTGGGGTTTTATCGGCGCTTTATACAAAATTTTTCCAAAATCACAAAGCCGTTAACTCATCTTCTCGAAAAATAATCCTCCTTTATTTTTAACGAAGAATGTCATTTGGCCTTTAAACTTATCAAAGAGAAACTTATAAACTCCCCAATTCTAGTCGTGCCAGATTGGTCGCTCCCTTTTGAAATCATGTGCGACGCGAGTGATATTGTGGTTGGTGTCGTTTTAGGCCAACGGGTGAGTAACTATTTCCACCCGATTTATTATGCGAGCAAAACACTCATGTCGGCACAAGCGAATTACACCACTACCGAGAAGGAGCTTCTAGCGATCGTTTTTGCCTTCGATAAGTTTAGGTCGTATATCACTCTCTCAAAAGTTATCATCTTCGCGGATCACTCCACTATTAGATATCTTTTAAGTAAATCGGACGCCAAGCCTCATCTTTTGCGATGGATCCACCTCTTGCATGAGTTTTATTTAGAGATCCGGGACAAAAGGGGAGCCGAAAACTTGGCTGCCGATCAACTTTCCCGCTTAGAAAACCCTGCCTCGGAAGTATTAATAGAAGCCGAAATTAATGATAAATTTCCCGAAGAGCGCCTCCTTGCTCTCAAAAATATTAATTCATCTTCTACCCCCTGGTTTGCATATTTGGCTAACTATTTAGTAGCCCGGGTCCTGCCAAAAGAATTCTTGAGTCAGCAAAAGAAGAAATTCTGTTCTGATTTAAAGAATTATTTTTGGGAGGACCCCTTTTTATTCCGTGTGTGCGCAGACCAGGTAGTGAGAAGATGCGCCTCGAGTGAGGAAGGTCTTAAAATTTTACGACATTGTCACGAGGGACCAACCGGTGGTCATTATCATTCGAACCGAACCATGAGGAAGGCGCTGGAGGCGGGCTTTTATTGGCCCACGCTCTTCAAAGATGCTCACACCATTGTGAGTACTTGCGACAGCTGCCAGCGGTCAGGGAACATCTCCCGCCAGGATGAGATGCACCAAAACATTTTCTTAGAATGCGAAATTTTTGATCTTTGGCGTATTGATTTTGTAGGTCCTCTCCCTCCATCTTTTTCAAATAATTATATTCTCGTTGCGGTCGACTACGTGTCGAGGTGGACAGAAGCGCAAGCTCTCCCCACTAATGATGCGCGAGTCATCGTTAACTTCTTAAAAAAAATTATTTTCTCGATTTGGCACGCCGCGCGCTATAGTGAGTGATCGGGGCACCCATTTTTGCAATAGTCAATTTACAAAAAATTTAGCAAAATATGGTGTCACGCACAAATTATCCACTGCATATCACCCACAAATGAGCGGCCAAGTCGAAGTTGTTAATCGAGAATTAAAGTGGATTTTAGAAAAAAAAAGGTTTCGATTAATCAGAAGGATTGGGCAATAAAGCTCGATGACACGCTATGGGCTTATCGAACGACGTATAAGATGGCTATCAGTTGTACACCATATCGAATGGTCTATGTCAAGGATTGCCACCTTCCGGTCGAATTAGAACACCTCGCATTTTGGGCGCTTTAATTTTTAATTCTCGATTCTACATTAGCGACCGAACAAAGAAAATTTCAAATGAACGAATTAGATGAATGGCGAGCGAATGCGTATGAAAGTAATGAATTATATAAGGAGCAAACAAAGTTTTATCACGATAAACATATAAAATTTCTGAAAACTTTTTCGTCGGGCGATCTCATCCTCCTTTATAATTCTAGCCTTTGCCTTTTTTCGGGAAAATTAAAATCCCGATGGTCCGGACCCTTTATTGTTAAAGAGGTTTGGTCCTATGGGATAATCCTAATTTCCCACCAGGAAAAAGGTTCCTTCAAAGTAAATGGGCACCGCCTTAAGTTATATCTTCCGGGAGAGATAGCTAACGAGAAGAGTGAATCATTATCTTTTCATCCTATAATATGATCGACAAGTTGGTCAAGCTACGCGACCTTAAACAAAGCGCTTTTGGGAGGCACCCCAAGGTTATCTTTTTATTGTTTTTCTTCTTTAACAACTTTTGTAGGTAATTTTCGCTTCCCCCACAAAAGCTTCAAAAAAATCAGGGAAGCTCTTCTTCCTTCTCTTTTCCTTGTATTTCTTTATTTACTACTTTTTCTTTTCTTGTACTTCATACTTAGTTTTAAACATTGGTGGATAATGTTTAACTATAAGGATGGGGGTGTAAATAGTTTTTTGTAAATAATTTTTAAATTAGAAATTTTCAAAAAATAGAAAAAAAATATAAATTAAATTATTTTCTTATGTTTTTTAAGCACTTGTAAAACCCAAAAACTCAAAAAAAAGTTAGAAAATCAAAAATTAAATCTTGGAAAGGGACGTTTGTGATATTATCCCATCACACCTCCTAGTACCGTGAGAACCCTTCATGGGGTATACCTCGGGAAGTCCAGGAATTAACAAAAAATGTTAGGTTTAAAACTAGTTTCCTTTCTTAAATTATCAAAAATTCAAAAAAAAGATAATAGCCAAAAATTCAAAAAAAGAAGATAATATAAAAAGAAACTAAAAAAATATTTAATATCAAAAATTCCAAAAATCTCTTCTTATACCCCTCCTACTTGTTGTTTTTGTGATTTCTTAGAAATTTAGTTGAGAATGTTTATAAGCATTTTTAGGTTTTTAATTGGCTAAAATTTTGTTTATCATAGTTTGTTAATTTCAAATTTTATATAATCTTGTTTTAAGAACCATTTTATGATTTGAGTTTGATTGGAGAATTTTTGTTCGCATGACTTCTCTTTTTATCTTTAATTGGCTTCATTTTGTAGTAAATTTGCTAAACCACTTTAGATTTCAATTATATTTTCTTCTAGCTCTTTAGATCTTAGGAAATTTAAATTTACTAGAATTTGCCCTCAATATAATTTAATTTATAAACTAAAAATTTTTCCTACCCTACCCCTTTGATGGCATAAAAAAAGTGTTGTAAAAAAGATCATATGTCATGGGAATAAGAGGATAAAATTCATTATTCCCTAAACATATGCACCCAAAATTTTTGAAAAGATTATATGGAATGGAGTAAGAGGATAAAATTCATTACGCCTAAACCACATACATTTTGGGTTTTTATTAGAAGATAATTTAAAAAGATTATATGCATGGGAATAAGAGGATAAAAATCATTATTCCCTAAACATATACAAAAAAGCGAAAAGAAAAAAAAATAGAGGTGAGAGGATAAAATTCATCACCTAAAATTAAAAATCTCTTCTTATGCCAAGCTTTGTAACCCCTCCTTAGCCAATATCTTTGATCTAGGTTTAACTTAAGTTATGGATAGAGCAATATTTAGTAAGTTACTTTTCCTTAAGTTTCTTTTAAGTTAGAGTTCTTATAATTTTAATTTAATCTAGTTTTATATTTTCTACAATTTTGGTAAGCTAATTAATTACCTTGAGAAGTCCTTGCCTAAACAATTTTCTCTCTTTTCAAATCAACATCATAATTTAGGACTTAACTCCTCCTAGAATTTATTCTTAACTTAACTTTTGGTTTAATAAAATTTTAGTTTGAAATTAAAATTTTTATGGATGTCTTATATATTATGTCTCACACTTTTGCTATGGAATAACAAAACCTCAAGTATGGGGTGGTATTTGATTAGTATTTATATAAGATTTTAATAGAAAATTTTGTAATTATTTAATATGAATTTTTCCTTTTCATGTCAATTTTAGGTTATAAGTAGTTCTTTTTGTAATTTTGATTCTAACTTAGCTTAATTCCAATATTTGCAGAATTTTGGGAGAAATTGGTGAATTTTCCAAGTCACGCCCAAGGTCACGCCCATGACCAAGGGGCGTGTAACCTGAAGATCAAACCAGAGTCGATGTCGCGCTGATTGAGTTAGCCCACAGCAAGTCACGCCCTAGGTCATGCCCGTGGCCTAAAGTCACGCCCTTGTCTAAGGGGCGTGTAAATTTACAATCTTCCGAGCGGACTGCCGTCGAGACGTGGAGCTGCCATTGAGAAGTCAACATGAGTCATGCTCGTGACCCATATGTCACGCCCGTGACTTTCCCGCTTGATCTCTGCACGCCGCCGCGCCGCAAAGAAGACCCACATCGCATTAAATGAAGTCGTCCAAGTACACGCCCGTGACCCCAGTTACACAGGCGTGTAATGTCCAAATTCCTCCCTCCATCACGCAAAGCCCACACCACTGTCGGATCTGATGTTAACAGTGTTTACACGCCCTAGGTCATGCCCGTGACCAAGGGGCGTGTAACTTGAAAATTTTGCCTATAAATTCCAGGGCTCTCCTTGAGTCCAGGGTTCAGAAATTTTGAGAGGGGGAGGTGCTACTAGAGCTGATAGTGAGTTTTTCATGTTCTTGTTCATGTCTTTTTATACGTTCAAGCTCTCTTTCTCATCTCATGCAATGTACCAGTTTTACTTCCAATGCAATAGTTTAGTGATATTATAGTTTTTCCTTGCTAATGTTGTAATTTTCCTTCAAACTTGTACTTGTTTTTGGTATTAATAAAAATTAGTTTGCTCTCTTTATTTGTCTCCATCTACCTTAGTCATTTTTCCTTATTATGCAATTTTTTTTCTTTCTCTTCCCCCTCCACCATGAGTAACTAATTCTCATCAGTGCTCGGTCGAAATGATCCGAGGAGAGAGGCATGTTCGAGCTTCGGGAACCTCCATGGTCAAGTATTTTAAGTAAACGGAATTAGATTTATTTTTCACTTCGCATGATTATTCTTAATCCAAGGTGACTTTTGATTGAGCACTAATCACTTTTACCATCGTTTAATCCCTTCTTTTAGCTTGCAATTTGTCACTATTTAGCTAGTAAAGCAAAACTCAAAAATTGTTTAGATAAGATAATAGTGATTTTCCTCGAAGTAGAAGTAATCAACGCACCCCGTGGAATACGACCTTGGTATTTCTAAATATCCTATACTATAGACGATAAGGTACACTTGCCTTTATCGGATATAGTTTTGGAAAAAATATTTAACATTCGCTCAATTTAACAACACAAAATTTCTATGTCAGTAACCTTAACAAGGGTAGTTACCAATAAGAATAAATATTCTGAGAAAGGAAGGTCTGGGATGTCATCCCAGATTACCATCTAGTACCACTGCGAGCCCTTCACCGAGTATACCTCGGGTAGTCCAGATTTCACCCTAAATTGATTTGGTCGTCTAAGTAATAACCAAGAGTAATTCCTAACTGAGTTAATTTGAGAAAAGTAAATCTCGTCTGATTAGGAGGGACAGAATGATTCAAGATTAATTAGTCCTACAAACTGGTGGCTCGGGAATCGTAACAAATCTTGCATGTGCATAAACTAGTGGCAGGTTTTCGGTACGGGTCCATTTGTCACACAAATGGTGGTACGTTGACCTTAGCGGGGTGTGGTGAGTTAGAGGGCCAGTAGGTTACTTTACTGCGGTCTAGCAGACAATTCCTACTAACCCACCCCCGACCATAAACGTCAGGCGAGATGTCAGCAAGATTACGCAAAAGCTCATGGAAGTGCACCTAGGACGTGTACAACAACGTACATAAGGTCTAGGTCTGGTAGTTTGTATACCCACCTATAAGTGGAGTGCCCGATCCACTGATTCCGTTGCCACGGCGGAAGTACCTGAGAGGCTGGCTACCTCTGAAAAGTAAGAACTAAAGGTCTGTGCGCGCAGAGTCGTGTGAGTGAGTTGCACTATATGAACAAAACATAGCATATCATAACATTCATAACATCATAATGACACACACATTTGTAGACCCTTATCATATAAATTAGTATGGGCTCTTTTATTTGATAAGTTATAATTCCGGAAATCATAACTTATCAGTTTTTATGGGCATTCATATAAGTTAAGATACTCTAGATGATGGTGTGGTAGATTTACTTATTACTTCACCTGTGCTGCATTTATTTATTTACTGCTCATTACTTACCTACTACTGTTGTTTTACTTATTGCATTTATTACATGTTATTGTTGTTCTCACTGCTCATTTACCCTTTATACTGTTAGTACTATCCATGTCACTTGTATTTCTTGTTACCCCTTGATGTCCTCCGCTTCGTCCTCCCGCTCGGTAACTAGGAGTCGTGGGGGGAGGCGGGGACAAAATGGCTTAGTATTTTTGACTAACGGTTAGATGTGGACGTAACACCAGGAGATTGAGGAGCAGGAGCCGTAGTACATCAGGAAGGACGTGACGGCAGACCCTGAGGAGCAGATGTCGCGCATCACTACTACCACACGGCGACAGGTTGGAGAGTATTTTGATTTGTTTGCACTTAGCGTAGTGTGAGAGAGTGATATGTTATCAGTATTTCCATTTGAATATGTATCGAGCTTAAGCCCTTGCACTCATTTAGATTTGTGCTCATTGTGGACTATTTGCACTTTTCTTTCATATATATATATGTGTGTTTGTTGTAGACTTGTCATATTTGTGATATTACTTCTTGCAAATTGGCCGGTGTTATGATTAAACTAGCTGGCAGGAGCGGCGTCGAGCGGTGATGACTAACCTATGAGTTGGTGTCACCGCAAGACGGTGGTCCTGGGCATAAGATCCAGGAACTCTCCAATAAGGAGGAGGGGGGTCTTACAGCCTGCAAGGGAGGAGCCCAGTGCAACGGCCTGGTCTACGACAACACTCTGCTCGAGGGCTTAGAACTCACTCAATGGGGAAAGTAGCCAGCCTGCAGGGGAGGCGCACAGTGCAACGGCTTGGTCTACGACAACACTCTGCTCGAGGACTTAGAACTCACTCGATGGGGCAAGTATCCAGCCTGCAGGGGAGGGGCCTAGTGTAATGGCCTGGTCTACGTCAACACTTTGCTCGAGTACTTAGAACTCACTCGAGGGGGCAAGTAGCCATCTTGTAGGGGAGGAGACTAGTGCAATGGCATGTTCTACGATAACACTCTGCTCAAGGACTTAGAACTCACTCGAGGGGGAAAGCAGCCAGCCCGCCGGGGAGGATCCCAGTGCAACGGCCTGGTCTACGACAACACTCTGCTCAATGACATAGAACTTCACTCGAGGGGGAAAGTAGCCAGCCTGCAGGGGAGGAGCCCAGTGCAATGGCCTGGTCTATGGAAACACTCTGCTCGAGGACTTATAACTCACTCGAGGGGGCAAGTAGACAGCATGCAGGGGAGGAGCCCATTGTAACGACCTGGTCTACAACAACACGGATCAAGTTCCTGAAGTGGTTCATTTTTGAGCTCCTTTCCCATACCATATAACCATACTCCGGCCACCTACGACCGACAATTCCCCCTCAATCGTCGGCCACCACCTCGACGATGGTGGTGGTGGCATTTGTCGGTCGGGGAGGTGCATGGGTGGCTGACAATTCAAGCCCAAACTCTCCTAGGACAGGAGATTGTGATCCGTCCATTCATTGGGGATGAAGCCCTGCAGCTATCGGATGGGCGTGATCTATTATACGCAGAACAAATTGATTATTTTAATTCATTTTTTTCACATATTATGCTATGGTTAGAGTAAATTAATAAAAATACTTAGATACTTTATCAGTAAAAGTGGTCAACATGAAAAAGGTTTCCCATGAAGTCAACTTTATTTGGAAATTAATTTCAATTCGTTTGGACCACTAGATCTCCCTCAACACCCATTTTGGTGCAAGGTGTCCATATGGGACTCTATAGACTAAAATGAGTGCCACCATCACACCGCTCACCAAATGTGCTGAAATTTTATCCATAGGTGACATACCTGTCACCTAAAATTGGGAATTTTTGGGTGAAATATTTATATAGCTTTTATTAAAATTAAATAATGCCCCTAGGTGGTAGATCTAGGGCTTAAAGACCTCAAAATTCACAAAATCTCAGGTAGATAGTTTGTGGGGACATTATATGGCCATGCTAAAAATCTCAGCCCATTTGGGTTTGATTAGACTTGATAAATTAGTGTTCAACCTTGGTCACCTAGGGAAGGTTAACCCTAGTTCACCAAAAGTGCACCTTGTGGGTTTGGTTGACCACCCCTCAACCAAATGAGTTGAAACTTTGGTCACTTGTTTTTTATCATATGAAACACCACCACAAGAAATTTTAAGGTTTAGGGTTGGAATACCTAAGAAACCTAGTTCAAACCCTAGGGTTACATGTTAGGGTTAATGAAGGAAATGGGGTCACATCTCTATGGATGGACTTGCAGCTTTGATAATTTTGTTGGAATTTATGAAGACATTATCACATGATTTAGGAAAATTATGAAACTTTTGTAGTGAACTTTTTATGATGCTATGAGTCTCTACAAATTTTATTATAATTTTTTTGAATGTAGTAATTTGGTAGTTCCTTCACAACGTGTAAAAAATTAGTTTGCATGAATTAAATTATTGATGTGGTCATATGATTTCAAAAAAATATGAAACTTGGTCAAAGAGCTTCTAAGGCCAGTATTGTGGTTTGGTAATTTTATCATAATTTTTGGATGAATATTTATTGTATCTTGTTCTTACAATTGTTAAATATAGCATTTGTGAATTATTTATATTATAAGGGCACATGATCTTCTAAAATACTCAATCTCTTTTAAAGTACATGTTAGACCTATTTAACTCCTGGAAATGGATTCATGTCATTTGGGTAAGAGGAAGCTGAAGTTCCTTCAAAAATTTGGTTTATGTCTTAATTATTCATTTAATGATTTCCATGGATATAGTACAACAACAACAACAACAACAGAACCCATATAGTCCCCAATCATTGGGGGTATGGGCGGGGGAAGATTGGAAATAGACCTAACCTTTGGCACTATGCACAAAGTGGCTTCTCTCAGAGGAGAAAGACCTAACCTTTGACAATAAATGCACAAAGTGGCTGCTCACAAAGTACCACTGAAATAGTGGCCCCCTATACCATCACGTTTGCTGCGAAATCATGCCCTCAAATCAAAGCCAAAGACATCAGAGAGGGCAGACCCAAGAATCCATTTTGATTTATGTGCACATAACCATGCTTCCTTCATTCAGCATCCAGAGCATTGGTGAAGCACATAATTTCCATGGAAATAGTGAGGGAGAAAAATATAAATTACTGATATTTGATCAATATAGATCATAAACAACCTCTGGATGTGTGGTTCATCATATAAAAACCTTGGGGACATATGGGACCTTCATAAATGTCGGTCTTTCCCCTTAGGATTGAAGTGGTCTGCGAATAGCCAAAAAGGAGTTTAGTGGTTTTGGGTCTTTCTATGAGTTCTTGGGTAGGGATTCTTCAGTGAGAGGTTATGTAGGTCAATTCTATGGTTCGAAGGGCAAAATCCCCTTCAAGACATCTCCTAGTTATAGGTTTGAGTTGTATGGATAGTATACTTGTTGGGTCCAGCGTTCCTTCACTTGACCCGTAGAGCCTTTCCTACTTCCTTAAAGAAAAAGTAGCGCCCTTCCCATTAGTCTGGACTTTTAGGATAGTTGGTTGCACTTGATCCTACAAGAGGTATCAGAGGAGGTTACGGGTTTGAGGCCGGGGGGCGCTGATTAAATCCTGAAATTTCTCTACCCGTGTGGGTCCCGGCCGGTCAGGCGGTCGCGACCATGTGAAAAGCCACCTCTGAGCCATGTGGTGCGCCACATCTGAGCCATGTTGAGCACCTCTGAGCTTGCGGGTCATGCTGGACGCTGGGGGGGATTGTTGGGTCCATCATTCCTTCACTTGACCCGTAGCGCCTTTCCTACTTCCTTAAAGAAAGTAGCGCCCTTCACATTAGTCCGGGATTTTGGGATAGTTGGTTGTGCTTGATCCTACATTACTCTTATGTGAAGTGTTGGTGTTCAAGAGAACATTAATTATTCTGTTGAATCTTAATCCATCCGAGGATACTAGAGTAACATAAGAGAGTGGGTGTTGGGTAGTCACTAATAAAACTAAGTGTCTTGTGAAAGGTATGTTTAGGGGTGTCATCCCATTGTACCTCCTAGTACTACTACGAGCCCCTCGCAGGGTAGTCCTCGAGAAGTCCAAGACTTACCATTATATGGTTAGGAGTATGTAACTATGAAATATTAATCTAAGAATAAGTTATCAAAGTACACAAACACACACCCCTTTATTATGGAAGATAGCTTTAGTTTGTAAGGTTGGTTTAGTCCTGCGAGCAGTGGGCTCGGTGTGAGTTTAATGATGGAATGTACTGCAAGTTGTGACTTGGTGTTTGTTAGAATGGACAGGATAGTCTGGTGAGCCGATGGCTCGGGAATTTAATTGTAGCATGTGCTTGTGCATATAAGTGGTGGGTCCACGGTATTGGATAATCGTTCACACCGGCGTCAGTATGTTGGCTCAGAAAGTGTGGGTATTCACTTGGACAAGAAAAGACTGGTGGGTTGCTAACATTAGTACAAGATGCTCCATAACACCTGGCTAGGTGTACGGAGTAGTACATAAGGTCTAGGTTAAGTTGTATGAATATCGTCCTAGGAGTGGGGTGGCCCAACCCACTACCTCTTTTTGCCACTACGGGTGGTATCTGAGAGTTTAGCTAACTCCAAATCGGGGAAATAAAGGTCCGTGCGCATAGAGTTGTGTTGGTGAGTTGCACTTGCGTGGAACATTTGCATAAAATCATGCATAGTACTTCATATCATACATAACATTGCATAAAACTTATATCCACATCATATAAATTATTATGGGATCTTTTATATGATGGGTCTCTTGCAACACGATCCATTAACATATAAGTTTGAATGAGCATTCTTATAAGTTAAGCTTACTTTTCTCTATGATGGTAGTTAGCTGCTTTACCATATTACTATACTGCTTATTTATTGTCATTCTGTTACTTATTAGTTAGTTTCTTTACCATTTCGTGATACTGCTTCTTTATTGTCATTTCTTTACTTATGCTTTATTATATAAATATGTATGTAGGCCCCTATGAATTTATATATGAACTATACAATCGGTAATGTAGACTCCTACTGTAGTTACATCTACATTTATTACCTACTAGTTAAGGCCACAACCATCTACTTGTTTACTTCTGCTTTGATGTCCTTCCTCTTCATTACTTTCGCCCGGTGCCTAGGAGTCACCGGGGGAGGGGTGGGCGATCCTAGCTTAGTCTTTTGACTAACGATCGGTTATGACCAAACACCACAGGGGATCCATTTCCCAGAAATGGAGCTGCCCCCGAAGATCCAGCGCAACCAGGGTACGATGCAGGAGGAGGTGAGCTAGCCTAGCTCGGTACTAGTAACAACCACGGGTTCTGTGTGTGACTAGTAGTTATTTCTTTCATGAGCATTTTTGTAGTGAGGATTCTATGTACTTGGCAGGAGCCCTTTTCACATTCAGCTTTTCTTTATTTGGACACTTGTTGATATTTAATATATCATATTATGATTGTGGACTTAGTCTTATATATGTTCTTCGTGATTTTCTCTGTGATATATGATTAGACTGGATGTTAAGTTTTCCAGCAGAATTGGCGTCTTCTAGTGGCGACCTTCCCGAGTGTCGGTGTCACAGCAAGACAGCAGTTCTGGGCATAAGACCCTGTTGATAATCAAAAAAGAGGGTCTTACACTATCTAGGGCATCCCAATGCTCTTTGCGTGGACAACTAGTAAAGAGTCTTACCATGCCAACATAAATGGAAATCTCTAGTCTTGTACAACTTGCGGCTACAAGAGACTACCAATTAATCTTTGAGAATTTCACTTGATCAATATTGGCCCCTATATTAGGACTCAACATGAAATTATGAAAAAAAGGTGTCTCAACTAGCCTACAATCTATGTATCCCCTTGTAGAAAGAAGTTGCTCTATATAAGGAACTTGACTAAGAGTATCTTGACTCTTGTCCATTCTGACTTTTATACCTAATAATATATCAATAGGACCAAGGCCCTTCATGTCAAATTCTTTTGCGAGAGCAGATTTAATCACCTTCACTACAACAAAATCTTACCCCAGAATCAACATGTCATCCACATATAGACATATGATGACTGTCTTATTTGACATTAAGCGGTTATAAATGCATTTATCAGAGAGGTTGGACTAAAATCCAAAGCTCTTGACCACTTGGTCAAATTTCATGTGCCACTTCTTAGGCGCTTGTTTAAGCCCATATATTGATTTGTTTAATTTGCACACTTTAACTTTTAGATCTTTATGTACATAACCTTCGGGTTATGCCACGTGGATCTCTTCATCAAGCTCTCCATTCAAGAATGTTGTCTTTGTTGGAACATGGTTTTCCGCATCCCTTTGATTTGAGAATAACAAATCCTACTTATATTTGATCTTGTTTGCCATTGTGTTTTTAGCATGCAGGTTTGGACAGTTATGACACCAGGTTGCTGCAATAATGGTCTGGCACTAACCACAAGCTCAAGGATTGAAAGTTGTCTAACGCCTTGTGTTATGACTTAACGCTGGGCGCTAGCGTTCGACGAACTAAAAGATGCGTTCGATGAAATGGAAACTGAGTTCGACTATCTGGCGTTCGACGAAACTGTGTTCGACGAAAGAAGAAGCCCGTTCGACGAAATGTGTTCGACGAAATTTTTTGTTCTACGAAATAGCGTGCCAGCTGATTAAAGATGAAACCCAACGCCAGGCTTTAAAGCTTAACGCTAGATGATATCCGTTTGACGAAAATGGCGTTCGACGAAGATGCTGTTCGATGAAATGGTGTGCCAACGGATTAAAGAAAGAAAATCAACGCCAGGCGTTAGTCTTAACGTTGGGCGCTATCCGGTCGACGAATTTGTCAAGGAGAAAGTAGTCGTATTTGCAGGAGGAACTTTAGGAATGATTTGCCCAACGCCCCGCGTTAGCCTTAACGCCGGCGTTGATATTGCCTAAAATAAAACAATTCCTAAAGTGCAGAATCTCCTTCCTCTTCTAAAGATCCGAGCCATCAATATGTTGCTATACATGGTCAACACCCGGCATTATCTCTTAACGCCGGCGTTAGCTCATAGTCTATAAATCGGATGATTTTGATGTCTCTTAAAATGGATTGCCAAGAGCCCTACTCCAGCACTTCAGAAACTTTGTTAGGGGCGTATTTCCAGACAAACACATCTCCCACTCATACTTCAAAAGAACGAATCAAAGGAGGCTTGGATCAACACGCTAACTCAACGCGAAGAACGCACGCTTGGACTTCAACGATCTTCAGCGATTCTTTGGCGTCTCCTTCAGATTACCTCATAGGGAGTTTTATATTTGTATTTTGTATTTTGTCCTTTATCTCATCTTTGTAATCGGTTCGTGAATTCACCGCGTGTTGGCGACTAGGTCTGGGTAGGACTTAGGGCGGAATTCGTCTCATGTTGGTGACTAGGTCTAGGGAGTAGATCTAGGGGGTGCTCGAGGCCATTCTGGTGATAGATTGGCTAGAGCAGCTTGAGGCTGTATCTGGGGAGAGATCGGCTAAAGCCAACCGGTTCGTGGGGAGACGAGTCGGTATAGAAAACAAAAAGAGTCTTTCATTATTCGCTTTGATTTCTAGCGTCATTGAAATCAAATTTTGTAATCAAGTTTATTAATGATAATCATGCCTTTTCATGTTGAATAAAATTGATTTCATTATTCCAATCTCTTTACTCTTGATTTAACTTACTTCAACATAAAATATCAAAAGTTTTCTATTAAATATTAAAGTTTTCTTAAAACCCTTATTCACGCCCCCCGCCCCCTCTAAGGGCGCCTACAGATCCAACAAGTGGTATCAAAGCCAGGTTATTCCAAATAGGCTTAACAACCGGGAATAATGGCAACTTTTGATCATGATCTCACTTCTACGAGTGGGGAAATTTTTAATGTAAATGAAAAAGGATTATCACCACCTTTATTTATGGGCAAAAATTATAAAGGGTGGAAAACATTAAT
Organism: Dactylorhiza incarnata; assembly: GCA_033032865.1. Classification (NCBI taxonomy): domain Eukaryota; kingdom Viridiplantae; phylum Streptophyta; class Magnoliopsida; order Asparagales; family Orchidaceae; genus Dactylorhiza; species Dactylorhiza incarnata. The sequence continues at coordinate 10,112,346 of JAWHQI010000011.1, forward strand.
GAAAAATTTTCTTAAGGCCTTAGATGAAAAAGTTTGGAATACTACTAACTAGGAACACAATTGTTTTAAATGCAAAATCTGTGAATAGTTTATTTTGTGCGTTAGATCAAAATATTTTCAAACTTATTTATACTCTTCCTACCGCATATGAGGTTTGGAATTTTCTTGAAAAAACTTATGATTCTCCTTCTACAGGTATGGAACAATCGCAAGAACCGGAGAATATGCAAGCTTGCACAAGTACTCAAGAATGCTCCTCTCATGACGGATCAATGGAGCACACACCAAATGGAAGAGAAGAAGAAGTACTGTATTCAGAAGAGGAGTGCCAAAAAGATGTCAAAGAAACTATATGTTCAAATCAAGCCTCTCCCGAAAGCAATGTAAGTAAATCAAATTCCATTTTTGTACTTCTATTTCTACAGTGCAATTACTACAAACTACTAAACGTAAGATTAAGAAACTAAAAATGGCTAAGGCAAAACAACGTTTAGAAAATAAAACTTTGAAAGCAAATGTGAATGTAGAATCCAAAAATGAAATGTTTGTATCTCCATCATGCTCTTCATTTGAAAACTCTATATCTTGTTTTGATTGTCATGATATTAAAGAAAAATACAAGGAACTTCAAAAGGAATTTTTTTTGTAAAAGAACGCAATGAAAAATTGTCTTTAGAAAATTCATCGTTAAAAAATAATTGTGATATGTGCAAAAACTATAAAATTAAAATTAAAGAGATGGATGAAACGTTTGATGACTTTAGAAATGAATATAACAATCATATTAAGTCTATCGTATCCACTCTTAAAAATAACACAATAGCGTATAATAAAGCAAGGCGTAATCTTAAAGTTAAGAATTATGAATTGGAAACTAAAGTCAACTTGCTTAAGGAAATTATAAAGAAAAAATCTCAACACATAAATCAACAATTTCAAGCAAATTACAAAAGAAAGTTAAATGTGAATTTTCATAATATGTCTAAGCCTAACAAAGGAAATGAAAAATATCAAATGCGTGATAATGAAAATCCAAATCATTATCATTTACAACATCATCTTTCTCCCAACATAAACGTAAAGACAATCAAGTTTCCTATAAATAATATTTTGCAAAATCATCATTGAAAATTGACAAATAAAAATAATATTAAACCAATGTTTGAATGGCGGCCCAAAGTTAAAGATAAAACACAAACTCAAATCAAAAGGGCCTATTCAATCATATCTCCCCGAAAGCAAACACGATATATTTGGGTACCCAAAGGAACCGCCATACCCGGTCCTATTTGGATACCTAAATCTCTCATTCAATAGTATCCTATCATTTGCATGAAGTAGAAATCTATTAAAAATGAAATATCAATTCTCTACTTCATGATGTGCTTTATTTCCTTTTTGTTTTTGCTTTTATTTCTTTGAGCCATCATGATAAGATCACTTTATATAACATGTGATATGACTTTCACATATTAAACCAAAATTCATAAATAAATCAAATTGAATAAAGTTGAATAGAAAGTCATCATTTTTCAAGTGATCTACTTATCCTTTTTATTTTTATCCTTCTAAATCCATTTCCTAAAAGTCTTATAAAATTTGAAAAACTAAATTTGTCATATGATATTATTAAGACTAAATGAAATAAGTGTCAACATGGATTAAAAATGTGTTTTTTGGGGGTATTAGGCTAAACTTATAAAATGCGCAAGTTTTGCTCAGGTATGTAATATATTTGCGTTAATTTTTATTACCCCTAATATGTTTAATCATAATCATGTCAAACCGGAATTGAAAAATTGCATGAATATTATTTCACTTATTTATGATCATTTCACAAAATGCATATGTTGTGCAAAACTCAAGAATTAAGGTTTAATGGATATGAAGCTTTAATGTATATGAAACCCATATACTAAAATTTTAACTTCCACAACTTTTTGGGATTTCTTCTCGTCTCTGCAATTCATTAGACATGCCTTACATTGCACAAACATAATTAAGTAAAATTGGAAGCAAAATCGAAGAAAATCTAGGCTATATGATTAAAATAAGCACTCTCTGTGAGCTAACGCAGGCGCTAGCTAAAGTATCTGATTTTCTGTAATTTTAAAATCCTGAAAAATCACTAAAAATATATGTTTTTGTTTAATATACAAAAACCAAAGAGAAAATTTATAAAACCTTTCAAAAATAACCAAAAAAATAGTTTCTCATTGTATTCATCATTCACCTTGCAATCTTTCTCTTTAAATATTTTGAAAAGATTGAATATGAATTGTTTTATATATTTGACTTAAAATAATAAATTATGAGTATCAAAATTCTATGTGATAACATTAATGATCAAAATTATATTATGTAATATTAAAAGATCTTTTAATTCAACATTACACATTACTACAAAAGGTCCTTTTTGTTATATCATATGATTAGTGATCATGATAATTATATGAATAAATTATGTATTGTGATTGCATGTGTCTTAGACCATGGAATCAACTCTATATCTATATGAATAAATCAATTAGAATCATCACTTTATTCTATGTCTAAAATTTGAATCACTATTATTGAGTACATGCAACATTATATCAATTAACCTTATGGCAAAACACTACATTCAAACTCATCATGTCTAGCATTATCAACTAATAAATATTATCATCCATGCAAGATATATTTTTATTGCCATAATGAATCAATCTTAAAGAAGAACAATTGAAAGTTAAAACTCATAATAACTATGTTGCTTTAAAATCAAATATAATAAGAAATTAATCGTGCATAAAAGCTATAGTTTTGATTCCACAGAACAAAATGCCTAGGGTGTCCATGATCATTCATCCACATTATGTGTCTCACAATAGCGAGGGCGTAGGATTGTATGCATTAGAAGACCTAACCTCTATGTCATGTCTTGTCCTTAACCGGGGAGGGTTCCAGTGGGGCCTTGCGAGGCATTGGGGGGAAATAGTGCTAGGTTGAGCGTTCTCTAGTGTGTGCATATGGGATTAACACCCCATCCTATGGCATGTGTGCAGCTCCTCATGCCCATCTATCACTTAGAACGGGGCTAGTGTGTAGGCATATAGTTATGGTATTATTATCTAAGACATTCGTATATCGTATATTTTGCATGCACTCTTTATGACTATATTATTCATGCATTCTTGGTTTGATCGAACATGCTTATTTTGTGTTTTGCATATTTTATTATTTTTAAGCTCTAATGATCTTGTAAAACACAAATATATGAAAACCAAATAAAAATATAAAAACTATTTTTGAATAAATGAAACATGCTTGAATAGCCTTCTAACCATTTCCAACGTCTCTGAAATTTCTACCCTAAGAAGGTCTATATATATACTATCTATGGCAAAAGAAATTTTTTCAAAAAATCTCAAAAATCGAGAACTGTTTCGGCGTTAACTACTTAATGCCAGGCGTTAGCTATTTTGGCCAAATTGAATTTCTAATTTTTCCAAAATATTTCTAATATTTTTCTAATGATTTTTCTTATTATATTATGTATGATTTCAAATTATTTTATTACTAATTTGGTGGTTTTATTTCAAAATACAAAAAAATTCAAATAATTCAAAATGATCAGAAATATATTTTGTTATCTGTTTTGCTTTAACTCTTTATAAAATTATGGTTTGACTATAAGTCTTCACACGAGTATACACCTTAGTCATTTTGTTTCAAATGGTCAAAATTGATTAGGCATACACTTTAAGATTCTCTTCAATGTCTAATTTTAATTTCAAATTTTCTAAACATTATTTGTGTCATGCCTTGACCATAATCTGATTATGTGCAATGAAATAGTATATAGATAATTGTGTATGATTGCCTAACATGCCTCTAAGTATGAGTAATGTCTTATGTTAATCAATGAATTATACACTCACTATTTTTGTAATCTACATGTGCTCATAATCTTAGTCTTGCATGATTGTGTAGTGTAATAGTTTTAACATATTAAGTTGTATGTCTAAATTACCTACATCGTCTTTCAAAAATAAATTATATGCATAATATAGAAGTGTTATTTCAATAATATTATTGTTTGCAACAACAAGTGAATTTGGAGACCTTCGACCCAAAATAAAAATCTGAAATAAAAAGCCAAAGATAACTCCACCAAGCACTACTCACCCTCCTGATAAGTCTTAATGAGCATTGTGAGGTTGAGCACCTTGGCAAGAATTATAAAGTGACTTGTGATAACATAATCCTTTTTATCACTTCTATTTGTACACCGGATCACTAAAATTAAAATTTTATAAAAAAAAGACTTATGTGATCCCCAAGCAATACTTCGCTCCCTGATAAGTTTTAATGAACATTGTGTGGGCGAAGCACCTTGGTTGTTGTACGTATGTTATGTGCTTTGAAATTTTATTCTAGATGTGATGTGTGAAAGTAATTCTATAATTACAATCTTAATGTTGTTGTTACTATTTCACTACATATGTCATGTGTTTTGAGTATTTCACTTATATACTTTTATCAAAACACCTTATGCACACATCATTGATTTTCATAAAGCTTCCACTCATGAGAATTGGATCCTAATGCAAACATTACATAATTCTTTAAAAACTTAAGTAAAAGCACTAGATTGCAATGCATGATTTCTACAATGTTTTCTTTACTTGAAATACGAATTGGTTACATTTTAGCTATTATCTTCTTGAATATGCTAAATCATGCTTGCCTATTAGTTATGAAAATTTTCAAAGTTAAAATGCTCAAATGTGAAGAGTCTAGACATATTGTTAGAATGGTCAAACTATAACAAAAATACTACTCTTATTTGTTTTGTTTTTGTTTTCCACATTTCTCTTTTGATCATGTACTTCGTTTACCATGGTTTATCATGCTCACTTCTTTAGTCTTTATTCACTTGTGCTTGTCAAACACTATTGCATCTCTTTCAACAAGTAATATTCTTCTTTAAAAATTAATTTGCAAAGCAAGTGATTACATTCCTGTGGTATAATCTTTGAATAATGTTCTTTCATGCCTATTATATATTTTATTCCGCTGTGTTACTCTCTCCCTTATCTCGATCATGACTTATTTTATGTTTACACAAAACTCTTAATCCTCTCTTAGTTATGTCCCAACTTTTGTCTTCTTTATTATAGTTTTGTTTCACTCCACCCTCTTTTGCTTATAACAAAGGGGGGGAATACAATGCTAAATCATATTGATTAACAGAGTAGGATCCACTAGATTAAGGGGGAGATTGTATCTAGTTTATGGGAGTATACACTAAGGGGGAGAATCTTTGTAGGGGGAGCACTTTTAAATGATCTATAATTCTTATCATTATCTTATAATTGCTTAGTGTCATATATCCTTATAAAAACACAAATTCTTTATCTATAATCTGATTTATCCCTATTGGATTTGTTATTATCAAAAAGGGGAGATTGTTGGAACATGTTTTTCCGCTTCACTTTGATTTGAGAATAACAAATCCTACTTGTATTTGATCTTGTTTTCCATTGTGTTTTTAGCATGCAGGTTTGGACAGTTTTGAGACCAGGTTGCTGCAACAATCATCTGGTACTAACCACAAGCTGAAGCATTGAAAGTTGTCTAACGCCAGGCATTATGACTTAACGCTGGGTGCTAGCGTTCGACGAACTGAAAGCTGCGTTCGACGAAATGGAAACCGCGTTCGACGATCTGGCGTTCGACAAAACTGTGTTCGACGAAAGAAGAAGCCCGTTCGACGAAATCTGTTCGACAAAATTTTTTGTTCGACAAAATGGTATGCCAGCTGATTAAAGATGAAACTCAACGCCAGGCGTTAGAGCTTAACGCCGGGCAATATCCGTTCGACGAAAATGGCATTCGATGGAGATGCTATTCGACGAAATGGTGTTCTAGCGGTTTAAAGAAAGAAACTCAACGCCAGACGTTAGTCTTAACGTTGGGCACTATCCGGTCGACAAATTTGGCAAGGAGAAAGTAGTCGTGTTTGCAGGAGGAACTTTAGGAATGATTTGCCCAACGACCGTGTTAGCCTTAACGCCGACGTTGATATTGCCTAAAATAAAAAAATTCCTAAAGTGCAGAATCTCCTTCCTCTTCTAAAGGTTTGAGCCATCAATATGTTGCTATACATGGTCAACGCCCGGCGTTATCTCCTAAAGCCGGTGTTAGATCAAAGTCTATAAATTGGATGATTTCGACGTCCCTTAAAACGGATTGCCAAGAGCCCTATTCCAGCACTTAAGAAACTTTGTGAGGGGCGTATTTCCAGACAAATACATCTCCCACTCATACTTCAAAAGGAGATATCAAAGGAGGCTTGGATCAACACGCTAACTCAACGCAAAGAACGCACACTTGGACTTCAACGATCGTCAGGGATTCTTCGACGTCTCCTTCAGATTACCTCATATGGAGTTTTATATTTGTATTTTGTATTTTGTCCTATATTTCATCTTTGTAATCAGTTCGGGAATTCGCTGCGTGTTGGCAAGTAGGCCTGGGTAGGACTTAGGGAGGAATTCGCCTCGTGTTGGCGACTAGGTCTAGGGAGTAGATATAGGGGTGCTCGAGGCCTTTCTGGTGATAGATTGGTTAGAGCGGCTTGAGGCCGTATCTGGGGAGAGATCGACAAAAGCCAACCGATTCGTGAGGATACGAGACGGTATATAAAACGAAAAGAGTCTTTCATTATTCGCTTTGATTTCTAGCGTCATGGAAATCAAATTTTGTAATCAAGTTTATTAATGATAATCATGCCTTTTCATGTTGAATAAAATTGATTTCATTATTCCAATCTCTTTACTCTTGATTTAACTTACTTCAACATAAAATATCAAAAGTTTTCTATTAAATATTAAAGTTTTTTTTAAAACCCTTATTCACGCCCCCCGCCCCCTCTAAGGTCGCCTACAGATCCAACAAGTGATCTCAAAGCCAGGTTATTCCAAATAGGCTTAACAACCGGGAATAATGGCATCTCTTGATCATGATCTCGCTTCTACGAGTGGGAAAATTTTAATGTAAATGAAAAAGGATTATCACCACCTTTATTTATGGGCAAAAAATATAAAGGGTGGAAAACATTAATGAAAAATTTTCTGAAGGCCTTAGATGAAAAAGTTTGGAATATTACTATTGAAAAACCACCTAGCGTACTAACTAGGAACGAAATTGTTTTAAATGCAAAATCTATGAATAGTTTATTTTGTGCGTTAGGTCAAAATATTTTCAAACTTATTTATACTCTTCCTACCGCATATGAGGTTTGGAATTTTCTTGAAAGAACTTATGATTCTCCTTCTACAGGTATAGAACAATCGCAAGAACCAGAGAATATGCAAGCTTGCACAAGTATTCAAGAATGCTCCTCTCATGACGGATCAATGGAGCACGCACCAAATGGAAGATAAGAAGAAGTACTGTATTCGGAAGAGGAGTGCCAAAAAGATGTCAAAGAAACTATATGTTCAAATCATGCCTCTCCCGAAAGCAATGTAAGGAAATCAAATTCCATTTTTTGTACTTCTATTTCTACATTGCAATTACTACAAACTACTAAATGTAAAATTAAGAAACTAAAAATGGCTAATGCAAAACTACGTTTAGAAAATAAAACTTTGAAAGCAAATGTGAATGTAGAATCCAAAAATAAAATGTTTGTATCTCCATCATGCTCTTCATTTGAAAACTCTATATCATGTTTTGATTGTCATGATATTAAAGAAAAATACAAGGAACTTCAAAAGGATTTTTTTTTGTAAAAGAACGCAATGAAAAATTTACTTTAGAAAATTCATCGTTAAAAAATAATTGTGATATGTGCAAAAACTATAAAATTAAAATTAAAGAGATGGATGAAACTTTTGATGACTTTAGAAACGAGTATAACAATCATATTGAGTCTATCGTATCCACTCTTAAAAATAGCATAATAGCGTATAATAAAGCAAGGCATAATCTTAAAGTTAAGAATTATGAATTGGAAACTAAAGTCAACTTGCTTAAGGAAATTATAAAGAAAAAATCTCAACACATAAATCAACAATTTCAAGCAAATTACAAAAGAAAGTTAAATGTGAATTTTCATAATATGTCTAAGCCTAACAAAGGAAATGAAAAATATCAAATGCGTGATAATGAAATTCCAAATCATTATCATTTACAACATCATCTTTCTCCCAACATAAACGTAAAGACAATCAAGTTTCCTATAAATAATATTTTGCAAAATCATCATTGAAATTTGACAAATAAAAATAATATTAAACCAATGTTTGAATGGCGGCCCAAAGTTAAAGATAAAACACAAACTCAAATCAAAAGGGCCTATTCAATCATATCTCCCCGAAAGCAAACACGATATATTTGGGTACCCAAAGGAACCGCCATACCCGGTCCTATTTGGATACCTAAATCTCTCATTCAATAGTATCCAATTATTTGCATGAAGTAGAAATCTATTAAAAATGAAATTTCAATTCTCTACTTCATGATGTGCTTTATTTCCTTTTTCTTTTTGCTTTTATTTCTTTGAGGCATAATGATAAGATCACTTTATATAACATGTGATATGACTTTCACATATTAAACCAAAATTCATAAATAAATCAAATTGAATAAAGTTGAATAAAAAGTCATCATTTTTCAAGTGATCTACTTATCCTTTTTATTTTTATCCTTCTAAATCCATTTCCTAAAAGTCTTATAAAATTTGAAAAACTAAATTTGTCATATGATATTATTAAGACTAAATGAAATAAGTGTCAACATGGATTAAAAAGGTGTTTTTTCGGGGTATTAGGCTAAACTTATAAAATGCGCAAGTTTTGCTCAGGTATGTAATATATTTGCGTTAATTTTTATTACCCCTAATATGTTTAATCATAATCATGTCAAACCGGAATTGAAAAATTGCATGAATATTATTTCACTTATTTATGATCATTTCACAAAATGCATATGTTGTGCAAAACTCAAGAATTAAGGTTTAATGGATATGAAGCTTTAATGTATATGAAACCCATATACTAAAATTTTAACTTCCACAACTTTTTGGGATTTCTTCTCGTCTCTGCAATTCATTAGACATGCCTTACATTGCACAAACATAATTAAGTAAAATTGGAAGCAAAATCGAAGAAAATCTAGGCTATATGATTAAAATAAGCACTCTCTGTGAGCTAACGCAGGCGCTAGCTAAAGTATCTGATTTTCTGTAATTTTAAAATCCTAAAAAATCACTAAAAATATATGTTTTTGTTTAATATTCAAAAACCAAAGAGAAAATTTATAAAACCTTTCAAAAATAACCAAAAAAATAGTTTCTCATTGTATTCATCATTCACCTTGCAATCTTTCTCTTTAAATATTTTGAAAAGATTGAATATGAATTGTTTTATATATTTGACTTAAAATAATAAATTATGAGTATCAAAATTCTATGTGATAACATTAATGATCAAAATTATATTATGTAATATTAAAAGATCTTTTAATTCAACATTACACATTACTACAAAAGGTCCTTTTTGTTATATCATATGATTAGTGATCATGATAATTATATGAATAAATTATGTATTGTGATTGCATGTGTCTTAGACCATGGAATCAACTCTATATCTATATGAATAAATCAATTAGAATCATCACTTTATTCTATGTCTAAAATTTGAATCACTATTATTGAGTACATGCAACATTATATCAATTAACCTTATGGCAAAACACTACATTCAAACTCATCATGTCTAGCATTATCAACTAATAAATATTATCATCCATGCAAGATATATTTTTATTGCCATAATGAATCAATCTTAAAGAAGAATAATTGAAAGTTAAAACTCATAATAACTATGTTGCTTTAAAATCAAATATAATAAGAAATTAATCGTGCATAAAAGCTATAGTTTTGATTCCACAGAACAAAATGCCTAGGGTGTCCATGATCATTCATCCACATTATGTGTCTCACAATAGCGAGGGCGTAGGATTGTATGCATTAGAAGACCTAACCTCTATGTCATGTCTTGTCCTTTACCGGGGAGGGTTCCAGTGGGGCCTTGCGAGGCAGTGGGGGGAAATAGTGCTAGGTTGAGCGTTCTCTAGTGTGTGCATATGGGATTAACACCCCATCCTACGGCATGTGTGCAGCTCCTCATGCCCATCTATCACTTAGAACGGGGCTAGTGTGTAGGCATATAGTTATGGTATTATTATCTAAGACATTCCTATATCGTATATTTTGCATGCACTCTTTATGACTATATTATTCATGCATTCTTGGTTTGATCGAACATGCTTATTTTGTGTTTTGCATATTTTATTATTTGTAAGCTCTAATGATCTTGTAAAACACAAATATATGAAAACCAAATAAAAATATAAAAACTATTTTTGAATAAATGAAACATGCTTGAATAGCCTTCTAATCATTTCCAACGTCTCTGAAATTTCTACCCTAAGAAGGTCTATATATATACTATCTATGGCAAAAGAATTTTTTTCAAAAAATCTCAAAAATCGAGAACTGTTTCGGCGTTAACTACTTAACGCCAGGCGTTAGCTATTTTGGCCAAATTGAATTTCTAATTTTTCCAAAATATTTCTAATATTTTTCTAATGATTTTTCTTATTATATTATGTATGATTTCAAATTATTTTATTACTAATTTGGTTGTTTTATTTCAAAATACAAAAAAATTCAAATAATTCAAAATGATCAGAAATATATTTTGTTATCTGTTTTGTTTTAACTCTTTATAAAATTATGGTTTGACTATAAGTCTTCACAAGAGTATACACCTTAGTCATTTTGTTTAAAATGGTCAAAATTGATTAGGCATACACTTTAAGATTCTCTTCAATGTCTAATTTTAATTTCAAATTTTCTAAACATTATTTGTGTCATGCCTTGACCATAATCTGATTATGTGCAATGAAATAGTATATAGATAATTGTGTATGATTGCCTAGCATGCCTCTAAGTATGAGTAATGTCTTATGTTAATAAATGAATTATACACTCACTATTTTTGTAATCTACATGTGCTCATAATCTTAGTCTTGCATGATTGTGTAGTGTAATAGTTTTAACATATTAAGTTGTATGTCTAAATTACCTACATCGTCTTTCAAAAAGAAATTATATGCATAATATAGAAGTGTTATTTCAATAATATTATTGTTTGCAACAACAAGTGAATTTGGAGACCTTCGACCCAAAATAAAAATCTGAAATAAAAAGCCAAAGATAACTCCACCAAGCACTACTCACCCTCCTGATAAGTCTTAATGAGCATTGTGAGGTTGAGCACCTTGGCAAGAATTATAAAGTGACTTGTGATAACATAATCCTTTTTATCACTTCTATTTGTACACCGGATCACTAAAATTAAAATTTTATAAAAAAAAGACTTATGTGATCCCCAAGCAATACTTCGCCCCCTGATAAGTTTTAATGAACATTGTGTGGGCGAAGCACCTTGGTTGTTGTACGTATGTTATGTGCTTTGAAATTTTATTCTAGATGTGATGTGTGAAAGTAATTCTATAATTACAATCTTAATGTTGTTGTTACTATTTCACTACATATGTCATGTGTTTTGAGTATTTCACTTATATACTTTTATCAAAACACCTTATGCACACATCATTGATTTTCATAAAGCTTCCACTCATGAGAATTGGATCCTAATGCAAACATTACATAATTCTTTAAAAACTTAAGTAAAAGCACTAGATTGCAATGCATGATTTCTACAATGTTTTCTTTACTTGAAATACGAATTGGTTACATTTTAGCTATTATCTTCTTGAATATGCTAAATCATGCTTGCCTATTAGTTATGAAAATTTTCAAAGTTAAAATGCTCCAATGTGAAGAGTCTAGACATATTGTTAGAATGGTCAAACTATAACAAAAATACTACTCTTATTTGTTTTGTTTTTGTTTTCCGCATTTCTCTTTTGATCATGTACTTCGTTTACCATGGTTTATCATGCTCACTTCTTTAGTCTTTCTTCACTTGTGCTTGTCAAACACTATTGCATCTCTTTCAACAAGTAATATTCTTCTTTAAAAATTAATTTGCAAAGCAAGTGATTACATTCCTGTGGTATAATCTTTGAATAATGTTCTTTCATGCCTATTATATATTTTATTCCGCTGTGTTACTCTCTCCCTTATCTCGATCATGACTTATTTTATGTTTACACAAAACTCTTAATCCTCTCTTAGTTATGTCCCAACTTTTGTCTTCTTTATTATAGTTTTGTTTCACTCCACCCTCTTTTGCTTATAATAAAGGGGGGAATACAATGCTAAATCATATTGATTAACAGAGTAGGATTCACTAGATTAAGGGGGAGATTGTATCTAGTTTATGGGAGTATACACTAAGGGGGAGAATCTTTGTAGGGGGAGCACTTTTAAATGATCTATAATTCTTATCATTATCTTATAATTGCTTAGTGTCATATATCCTTATAAAAACACAAATTCTTTATCTATAATCTGATTTATCCCTATTGGATTTGTTATTATCAAAAAGGGGAGATTGTTGGAACATGTTTTTCCGCTTCACTTTGATTTGAGAATAACAAATCCTACTTGTATTTGATCTTGTTTTCCATTGTGTTTTTAGCATGCAGGTTTGGACAGTTTTGAGACCAGGTTGCTGCAACAATCATCTGGTACTAACCACAAGCTGAAGCATTGAAAGTTGTCTAATGCCAGGCATTATGACTTAACGCTGGGTGCTAGCGTTCGACGAACTGAAAGCTGCGTTCGACGAAATGGAAACTGCGTTCGACGATCTGGCGTTCGACAAAACTGTATTCGACGAAAGAAGAAGCCCGTTCGACGAAATCTGTTCGACAAAATTTTTTGTTCGACAAAATGGTGTGCCAGCTGATTAAAGATGAAACTCAACGCCAGGCGTTAGAGGTTAACGCCGGGCAATATCCGTTCGACGAAAATGGCATTCGATGGAGATGCTATTCGACGAAATGGCGTTCTAGCGATTTAAAGAAAGAAACTCAACGCCAGACGTTAGTCTTAATGTTGGGCGCTATCCGGTCGACAAATTTGGCAAGGAGAAAGCAGTCGTTTTTGCAGGAGGAACTTTAGGAATGATTTGCCCAACGACCGTGTTAGCCTTAACGCCGACGTTGATATTGCCTAAAATAAAAAAATTCCTAAAGTGCAGAATCTCCTTCCTCTTCTAAAGGTCCGAGCCATCAATATGTTGCTATACATGGTCAACGCCCGACATTATCTCCTAAAGCCGGTGTTAGATCAAAGTCTATAAATTGGATGATTTCGACGTCCCTTAAAACGGATTGCCAAGAGCCCTATTCCAGCACTTAAGAAACTTTGCGAGGGGCGTATTTCCAGACAAATACATCTCCCACTCATACTTCAAAAGGAGATATCAAAGGAGGCTTGGATCAACACGCTAACTCAACGCAAAGAACGCACACTTGGACTTCAACGATCGTCAGGGATTCTTCGACGTCTCCTTCAGATTACCTCATATGGAGTTTTATATTTGTATTTTGTATTTTGTCCTATATTTCATCTTTGTAATCAGTTCGGGAATTCGCTGCGTGTTGGCAAGTAGGCCTGGGTAGGACTTAGGGAGGAATTCGCCTCGTGTTGGCGACTAGGTCTAGGGAGTAGATATAGGGGTGCTCGAGGCCTTTCTGGTGATAGATTGGTTAGAGCGGCTTGAGGCCGTATCTGGGGAGAGATCGACTAAAGCCAACCGGTTCGTGGGGATACGAGACGGTATATAAAACGAAAAGAGTCTTTCATTATTCGCTTTGATTTCTAGCGTCATGGAAATCAAATTTTGTAATCAAGTTTATTAATGATAATCATGCCTTTTCATGTTGAATAAAATTGATTTCATTATTCCAATCTCTTTACTCTTGAATTAACTTACTTCAACATAAAATATCAAAAGTTTTCTATTAAATATTAAAGTTTTTTTTAAAACCCTTATTCACGCCCCCCGCCCCCTCTAAGGTCGCCTACAGATCCAACAAGTGATATCAAAGCCAGGTTATTCCAAATAGGCTTAACAACCGGGAATAATGGCATCTCTTGATCATGATCTCGCTTCTACGAGTGGGAAAATTTTAATGTTAATGAAAAAGGATTATCACCACCTTTAATTATGGGCAAAAAATATAAAGGGTGGAAAACATTAATGAAAAATTTTCTGAAGGCCTTAGATGAAAAAGTTTGGAATATTACTATTGAAAAACCACCTAGCGTACTAACTAGGAACGAAATTGTTTTAAATGCAAAATCTATGAATAGTTTATTTTGTGCGTTAGGTCAAAATATTTTCAAATTTATTTATACTCTTCCTACCGCATATGAGGTTTGGAATTTTCTTGAAAGAACTTATGATTCTCCTTCTACAGGTATAGAACAATCGCAAGAACCAGAGAATATGCAAGCTTGCACAAGTATTCAAGAATGCTCCTCTCATGACGGATCAATGGAGCACGCACCAAATGGAAGATAAGAAGAAGTACTGTATTCGGAAGAGGAGTGCCAAAAAGATGTCAAAGAAACTATATGTTCAAATCATGCCTCTCCCGAAAGCAATGTAAGGAAATCAAATTCCATTTTTTGTACTTCTATTTCTACATTGCAATTACTATAAACTACTAAACGTAAAATTAAGAAACTAAAAATGGCTAATGCAAAACTACGTTTAGAAAATAAAACTTTGAAAGCAAATGTGAATGTAGAATCCAAAAATAAAATGTTTGTATCTCCATCATGCTCTTCATTTGAAAACTCTATATCATGTTTTGATTGTTATGATATTAAAGAAAAATACAAGGAACTTCAAAAGGATTTTTTTTGTTGTAAAAGAACGCAATGAAAAATTTACTTTAGAAAATTCATCATTAAAAAATAATTGTGATATGTGCAAAAACTATAAAATTAAAATTAAAGAGATGGATGAAACTTTTGATGACTTTAGAAACGAGTATAACAATCATATTGAGTCTATCGTATCCACTCTTAAAAATAGCATAATAGCGTATAATAAAGCAAGGCATAATCTTAAAGTTAAGAATTATGAATTGGAAACTAAAGTCAACTTGCTTAAGGAAATTATAAAGAAAAAATCTCAACACATAAATAAACAATTTCAAGCAAATTACAAAAGAAAGTTAAATGTGAATTTTCATAATATGTCTAAGCCTAACAAAGGAAATGAAAAATATCAAATGCGTGATAATAAAATTCCAAATCATTATCATTTAAAACATCATCTTTCTCCCAACATAAACTTAAAGACAATCAAATTTCCTTTAAATAATGTTTTGCAAAATCATCATTGAAATTTGACAAATAAAAATAATATTAAACCAATGTTTGAATGGCGGCCCAAAGTTAAAGATAAAACACAAACTCAAATCAAAAGCAAACGCGATATATTTGGGTACCAAAAGGAACCGCCAAACCTGGTCCTCTTTGGATACCTAAATCTCTCATTCAATAGTATCCTATCATTTGCATGAAGTAGAAATCTATTAAAAATGAAATATCAATTCTCTACTTCATGATGTGCATTATTTCCTTTTTGTTTTTGCTTCTATTTCTTTGAGCCATCATGATAAGATCACTTTATATAACATGTGATATGACTTTCACATATTAAACCAAAATTCATAAATAAATCAAATTGAATAAAGTTGAATAAAAAGTCATCATTTTTCAAGTGATCTACTTATCCTTTTTATTTTTATCCTTCTAAATCCATTTCCTAAAAGTCTTATAAAATTTGAAAAACTAAATTTGTCATATGATATTATTAAGACTAAATGAAATAAGTGTCAACATGGCTTAAAAATGTGTTTTTTGGGGGTATTAGGCTAAACTTATAAAATGCGCAAGTTTTGCTCAGGTAGGTAATATATTTGCGTCATTTTTTATTACCCCTAGTATGTTTAATCATAATCATGTCAAACCGGAATTGAAAAATTGCATGAATATTATTTCACTTATTTATGATCATTTCACTCATGCATATGTTGTGCAAAACTCAAGAATTAAGGTTTAATGGATATGAAGCTTTAATGAATATGAAACCCATGTACTAAAATTTTAACTTCCACAACTTTTTGGGATTTCTTCTCGTCTCTTCACTTCATTAGACATGCCTTACATTGCACAAACATAATTAAGTAAAATTGGAAGCAAAATCGAAGAAAATCTAGGCTATATGATTAAAATAAGCAATCTCTGTGAGCTAACGCAGGCGCTAGGACCTAACGCGGGCGCTAGCACAAGTATCTGATTTTCTGTATTTTTAAAATCCGGAAAAATCACTACAAATATATGTTTTTGTTTAATATTCAAAAACCAAAGAGAAATTTTATAAAACCTTTCAAAAATAACCAAAAAAATAGTTTCTCATTGTATTCATCATTCACCATGCAATCTTTCTTTTTAATATTTTGAAAATATTGAATATGAATTATTTTATATATTTGACTTACAATAATAAATTATGAGTATCAAAATTCTATGTGATAAAATTAATGATCAAAATTATATTATGTAATATCAAAAGATCTTTTAATTCAACATTACACATTACTACAAAAGGTCCTTTTTGTTATATCATATGATTAGTGATCATGATAATTATATGAATAAATTATGTATTGTGGTTGCATGTGTCTTAGACCATGGAATCAACTCTATATCTATATGAATAAATCAATTAGAATCATCACTTTATTCTATGTCTAAAATTTGAATCACTATTGTTGAATACATGCAACATTATATCAATTAACCTTATGGCAAAACACTACACTCAAACTCAACATGTCTAGCATTATCAACTAATAAATATTATCATCCATGCTAGATATATTTTTATTGCCATAATGAATCAATCTTAAAGAAGAATAATTGAAAGTTAAAACTCATAATAACTATGTTGCTTTAAAATCAAATATAATAAGAAATTAATCGTGCATAAAAGCCATAGTTTTGATTCCATAGAACAAAATGCCTAGGGTGTCCATGATCATTCATCCACATTATGTGTCTCACAATAGCGAGGGCGTAGGATTGTATGCATTAGAAGACCTAACCTCTATGTCATGTCTTGTCCTTAACCGAGGAGGGTTCCAGTGGGGCCTTGCGAGGCACTGGGGGGAAAGAGTGCTAGGTTGAGCATTCTCTAGTGTCTGCATATGGGATTAACACCCCATCCTACGGAATGTGTGCAGCTCCTCATGCCCATCTATCACTTAGAACGGGGCTAGTGTGTAGGCATATAGTTAGGGTATTAGTATCTAAGACATTCCTATATCGTATATTTTGCATGCACTCTTTATGACTATATTATTCATGCATTCTTGGTTTGATCGAACATGCTTATTTTGTGTTTTGCATATTTTATTATTTTTGAGCTCTAATGATCTTGTAAAACACAAATATATGAAAACCAAATAAAAATATAAAAACCATTTTTGAATAATTGAAACATGCTTGAATAGCCTTCTAACCATTTCCAACGTCTCTCAAATTTCTACCCTAAGAAGGTCTATATATATACTATCTATGGCAAAAGAAATTTTTTCAAAAAATCTCAAAAATCGAGAACTGTTTTGGCATTAACTACTTAACGCCAGACGTTAGCTATTTTGGCAAAATTGAATTTTTGATTTTTCCAAAATATTTCTAATATTTTTCTAATGATTTTTCTTATTATATTGTGTATGATTTCAAATTATTTTATTACTAATTTGGTTGTTTTATTTCAAAATACAAAAAAATTCAAATAATTCAAAATGATCCGAAATATGTTTTGTTATTTGTTTTGCTTTAACTCTTTATAAAATTATGGTTTGACTATAAGTCTTCACAAGAGTATACATCTTAGTCATTTTGTTTCAAATGGTCAAAATTGATTAGGCATACACATTAAGATTCTCCTCAATGTCTAATTTTAATTTCAAATTTTCTAAACATTATTTGTGTCATGCCTTGACCATAATCTAATTATGTGCAATGAAATAGTATATAGATAATTGTGTATGATTGTCTAGCATGCCTCTAAGTATGAGTAATGCCTTATATTAATCAATGAATTATACACTCACTATTTTGTTAATCTACATGTGCTCATAATCTTAGTCTTGTATGAGTGTGTAGTGTAATAGTTTTAACATATTAAGTTGTATGTCTAAATTACCTACATCGTCTTTCAAAAATAAATTTTATGCATAATATAGAAGTGTTATTTCAATAATATTATTGTTTGCAACAACAAGTGAATTTGGAGACCTTCGGCCCAAAATAAAAATCTGAAATAAAAAGCCAAAGATAACTCCACCAAGCACTACTCACCCTCCTGATAAGTCTTAACGAGCATTGTGAGGTTGAGCACCTTGGCAAGAATTGAAAAGTGACTTGTGCAAACATAATCCTTTTTATCACTTCTATTTGTACACCGGATCACTAAAATTAAAATTTTATAAAAAAAGACTTATGTGATCCCCAAGCAATACTTCGCTCCCTGATAAGTTTTAATGAACATTGTGTAGGCGAAGCACCTTGGTTGTTGTACGTATGTTATGTGCTTTAAAATTTTATTCTAGATGTGATGTGTGAAAGTAATTCTATGATTACAATCTTAATGTTGTTGTTACTATTTCACTACACATGTCATATGTTTTGAGTATTTCACTTATATACTTTTATCAAAACACCTTATGCACACATCATTGATTTTCATAAAGCTTCCACTCATGAGAATTGGATCCTAATGCAAGCATTACATAATTCTTTAAAAACTTAAGTAAAAGCACTAGATTGCAATGCATGGTTTCTACAATGTTTTCTTTACTTGAAATACGAATTGGTTACATTGTAGCTATTATCTTCTTGAATATGCTAAATCATGCTTGCCTATTAGTTATGAAAATTTTCAAAGTTAAAATGCTCAAATGTGAAGAGTCTAGACATATTGGTCAAACTATAACAAAAATACTACTCTTATTTGTTTTGTTTTTGTTTTCCGCATTTCTCTTTTGATCATGTACTTTGTTTACCATGGTTTATCATGCTCACTTCTTTAGTATTTCTTCACTTGTGCTTGTCAAACACTATTGCATCTCTTTCAACAACTAATATTCTTCTTTAAAAATTAATTTGCAAAGCAAGTGATTACATTCCTGTGGTATAATTTTTGAATAATGTTCTTTCATGCCTATTATATATTTTATTCCGCTGTGTTACTCTCTCCCTTATCTCGATCATGACTTATTTTATGTTTACACAAAACTCTTAATCCTCTCTTAGTTATGTCCCAACTTTTGTCTTCTTTATTATTGTTTTGTTTCACTCCACCCTCTTTTGCTAATAACAAAGGGGGAGAATACAATGCTAAATCATATTGATTAACGGAGTAGGATTCACTAGATTAAGGGGGAACATGTATCTAGTTTATGGGAGTATACACTAAGGGGAGCATCTTTGTAGGGGGAGCACTTTTAAATGATCTATAATTCTTTTCATTATCTTATAATTGCTTAGTGTCATATATCCTTATAAGAACACAAATTCTTTATCTATAATCTGATTTATCCCTATTGGATTTGTTATTATCGAAAGGGGGAGATTGTTGGAACATGTATTTCCGCTTCCCTTTGATTTGAGAATAACAAATCCTACTTGTATTTGATCTTGTTTTCCATTGTGTTTTTAGCATGCAGGTTTGGACAGTTATGACACCAGGTTGCTGCAACAATCATCTGGCACTAACCACAAGCTGAAGCATTGAAAGTTGTCTAACGCCAGGCGTTATGACTTAACGCTGGGTGCTAGCGTTCGACGAACTGAAAGCTGCATTCGACGAAATGGAAACTGCGTTCGACGATCTGGCGTTCGACAAAACTGTGTTCGACGAAAGAAGAAGCCCGGTCGACGAAATCTGTTCGACAAAATTTTTTGTTCGACAAAATGGTGTGCCAGCTGATTAAAGATGAAACTCAACGCCAGGCGTTGGAGCTTAACGTCGGGCAATATCCGTTCGACGAAAATGGCATTCGACGGAGATGCTATTCGACGAAATGGCGTTCTAGCGGTTTAAAGAAAGAAACTCAACGCCAGATGTTAGTCTTAACGTTGGGCGCTATCCGGTCGACAAATTTGGCAAGGAGAAAGCAGTCGTGTTTGCATGAGGAACTTTAGGAATGATTTGCCCAACGACCGTGTTAGCCTTAACGCCGACGTTGATATTGCCTAAAATAAAACAATTCCTAAAGTGCAGAATCTCCTTCCTCTTCTAAAGATCCGAGCCATCAATATGTTGCTATACATGGTCAATGCCCGGTGTTATCTCCTAAAGCCGGTGTTAGATCAAAGTCTATAAATTGGATGATTTCGACGTCTCTTAAAACAGATTGCCAAGAGCCCTATTCCAGCACTTAAGAAACTTTGTGAGGGGCATATTTCCAGACAAACACATCTCCCACTCATACTTCAAAAGGAGAAATCAAAGGAGGCTTGGATCAACACGCTAACTCAACGCGAAGAACGCACACTTGGACTTCAACGATCGTCAGCGATTCTTCGACGTCTCCTTCAGATTACCTCATATGGAGTTTTATATTTGTATTTTGTATTTTGTCCTTTATTTCATCTTTGTAATCAGTTCGTGAATTCACTGCGTGTTGGCGACTAGGCCTGGGTAGGACTTAGGGAGGAATTCGCCTCGTGTTGGCGACTAGGTCTAGGGAGTAGATCTAGGGGGTGCTCGAGGCCTTTCTGGTGATAGATTGGTTAGAGCGGCTTGAGGCCGTATCTGGGGAGAGATCGACTAAAGCCAACCGGTTCGTGGGGATACAAGATGGTATATAAAATGAAAAGAGTCTTTCATTATTCGCTTTGATTTCTAGCGTCATGGAAATCAAATTTTGTAATCAAGTTTATTAATGATAATCATGCCTTTTCATGTTGAATTAAATTGAATTCATTATTCCAATCTCTTTACTCTTGATTTAACTTACTTCAACATAAAATATCAAAAGTTTTCTATTAAATATTAAATTTTTTTTAAAACCCTTATTCACCCCCCCCCCCTCTAAGGGCGCCTACAGATCCAACAGTCTTTACATCCATTTGATGAATTATAAAGTTCTCTATATATGCTAAAGCGAGAAGAATTTTTATAGTCTACAGGTGACAAACAGGTGAATTAACTCTATTCCTCCATGTTGTTTATAACATTTAGCTACTAAGTGTGCTTTGTATCTGGCTATAGGTTAATCACTATGTAATTTCTTATTCAACACCCACTTGCATCCTACGGCTTTAGCTACTTTCGACAAGTCAACAAGATGTCAAGTGTTATTTTGTAGTAGCGAGTCCATCTTATCATCAATGACTTCTACCTAAATTAGTGAATTTCTAGATCTCATTGCTTCATGTTACAAGAATGGATCATCCTCTAAGGGATAGGTGATAAAATTTTAATTAGAGTTCTTAGGGATTCTATCTCTTGCAGACGCTCTAACTAGAACAAGTTCAACCTCTAAAGCTTGGGGAGCAGTGCTAGAGGGGCCAAGCTTCAGGTTCTACGGTAGATTTTGAAATCATATTAGTAGACTCGGAGATGGTTAAGCCATGATCTTTGATAAACTTATTTTCAAAGAATACGACATCTCACTACAAAAAAAACTTTGATTAGCTAGGACCTAAATTCCTTCTTAATTAGATAAATTTCTTGCTAATTTTAATTAGCAAGGAATTTAGAAACAAAAAGTTTTCCTAGCTGATATGAGCCTAGCTAACTTTAGCAAGGAAAATTTTTGCTTTTTATTTTGCATGATTTTTTTGCAAGATAATTTGTCCTTTCTAAATTAGCAAGAAATCCTAAATTTATTGCTAATGTTTAATATTTTATTAAAATGTTCTTTTAAATTAAAATAATGTCTACATAAAAAAATAGAATTGCACGGGATTTGAACTGCTAACGTCCTACATCCAAGTTAGAAAGCTTATCCAACTCATCCAAATTACAATTTGTTATAAACAGGCGATATATTATATATATATATATAAACATACATATATATAATTTATAAAATTTACTAATATTTCCCTATGTTATATATGTATATATAACATACATACATATATAACATTCATACACATATATATACATATATATATGTATATATATATATATCTCGTTATAAAATTTAAATAAATTTACGTATAATATATATATATCGTTATATAATTTAAATAAATACATATGAATAATTAATATACATATATATATATATATAGATATCTTTATATATATTACTTTATATAATATATATATATATATATTTCTTATGTTAATTTATATTTATTTCTTCTTTATCATTTATATATATATGTATATTTCTTTTGTTAATTTATATATATTTCTTCTTTATCATTTATATATATATATATGTGTGTATGTTGTGGTCTACTCGAGGCTCCTAAAATCGGTCTAGAATGACCATCTTAGCCCAGGAGCAGACATGCACGTTATCAATCACAGAGACGGCTGGCAAGGGATCTTTTTTATCGTGGAAAACTCCGAAAGAGGTGAAAACTACGCGGTTGGTTCAGAGCCAACCAAACTTCACTATTAGTTGTTTCTTTAAATGGCTATTGTGAGAACTCAAGGTCGACGGGCCGCTCCTCGTTTCAATTGGGGAAGAGAGATGGAGAGAGGCATTTAGAGGGTGACATGCCATCACTCTCGATGCTGAGTCTACTTCTTCTTTGTCACGGTGAGGAGCACCGCGCTCTGAGGCGCAACTCTTGGACCTTTCTGTTTTCATTTGGAAGATGAAGGGGAGCGCGCGCAACTCTTGGAGCACTTTGGTGGTTGATGCTGGTGGCCGCAACGAAGAGCTTGTCATTGACTCGGAGGTGACAACCTTGAGGAGTTTCATGCTTGAAACTAATCTGGAAGGAGGACGAAGCTCTCTGAACCTTCTTCGAGGTGTTCGAAGATTCTTCAAACACTCCTTCGAAGATGATGATGATCTTCAAGGAGTTCTCTCTCTCTCTCTCTCTCTCTCTCGCACTTAGGAGGAAAGGAGGGAGAAGAGAAATATGGAAATGAGAGAAGGCTTGAGGTTCTATTTATAGGCCTTAGAGGTGGTTACGGTAGTTATGTGATTATTCGTAGGCCATAACCACTATAATTGCTAATTGCAGCCCAATTTTACATAGTTTAAGACGCGCATTATTTGTGTATTTTTTTATACGCAACCTGATATGTTTTACATGGTTTGACATAGTTTAAGGGAGGCAAGTCGTGGGGCCAAACTGCCGTGCGGCCATGAGCAGCCAGGCGCAGGGGTTAGCGGTCACATGCCGCGGGCGGTGCGGTGGCGACCGATTAGTGCATCTCGGGAAGTGGTTTGATGGTAGTTGTGGCGAGGATTGCATGTAGTGATCGAGCGCATGGTGTTTTTCCTAACTCCCCACTAAAGGAGTGGGTGTCATGGAATTCCGGCAATTTGCAACACAGAATTCCTATACAATGAGGGCGACCCCATCATTTGCCCCCCAAAGTCCCCGAAGCTCAGTGCCGGTGTGAGAGAGGTGCGGGGACTTTTGTGCAAAGGAGTGGTGGTGATTATGGTGGAGCCGGACAATGCGGTGCAGAAGGAAGCGTGCAGATAAATATGGAGTGAGCAGCACCCCATGCATCAATAGCAATGCGAGCACAGCACCTACATATGGGTGTGAGAGCATGGGTGTGCGCGCGGGTGTTCTGGTGCACTACATGCACTTGCATCGAGCTTATGTGTGCGGGCGCATGCCCACATGTGGTGTCTTACTTGGTTGTGCTTGTACTTTGCAAATATTTACTCGTTTCCTCTTTCCAGGATACAAGGCGTTGTTTGCAAGTTAAGGCGATGCGATTGCATTATTCTCTTAGTGCAGAGCGGGTTGGTATATGGAGGAAGCATTACGGGATACCTGCTAAATTAGGGATAAGGATCCTGCAGATTTTGGAATGCGTACAGACTCCTCCGTGGCGCTGGATGACGTTGTGCGGGTCATTTTTGTGATCCTGGTTTCGCTTGCCCCCTATGAGGAGGTTATTGAGATCCTGAAGCACTGCAGCATACCAGTATCCCAGTTTACTCATACCGGATGACGCGAATTATGGGCATGATCACCTTCTTCAGGGAGCATGGATCAAGGTTTACTTTGGATCTTTTCAAGCAATGGTGCTACGCGCTCTATTGGAGGCGAGCAGATCAAGAATTATAGTAATAAGCATTAGCTCGAGTTTGAGAACCGACCAGACCGTCGTCATGGGAAAACCTTGTTTGGTTATGCTAGGAATTCTTGGGGCTTTCCGTAGCTCTGGAATTCGCTCCACGACCGCTGTCGTCGCTTTAAGGGAGATGAGCGAGAGTTTACCCCGCTGTTGGGATTTGTTGAGCCTCATGTGTTGGCGAATCCTTTGTTTGTTATCTCCGTGTTCATTGAGGAGAATCACCTCTTATTTTGTCATCTTTTTATTGACGTTGAGCATCATGCAGTAGTTCCGTTGGATCGAAGATGGAAAAGGACATTGGTTTTTAGGAATGGCAGTTCGGATTCATCATCTCGTCCTCCTTGTAGTCCTGAGGGGCATGCTGACGAGGCAGCTCCATGTAGCTCAAGGGTTAATGATATCCCAATTGATATTGATGTGGAAGTCCTTGGCTCTACTGCCTCCAGGGTCCCGCTGCCCCCTAGGCTTTTGAGGGTTATTCTGTTCTGCTGCTTGTTAAGGCGAGTTGGGTTTCTTCTTCTCTGGAGGCTATGAATGTTGTTGTAAGGATCATAACTTTTCCTTTGTCCATTGTTTTTTTATGGGGACCCTAACATTTTCCTTCTTTTTGTAGATCGGAGTCTAGACCAGTATTGCCCTCACGTGGAATGATGGATATGTGGGCCTGAAATATTGTTACCTCATGCTTCAGGAGGAGCTTCGTGGAGTCAGGAGATCCTTTTTGGACTTGATGGGGCGGCAGAATCACGATGTATCTCGCTTTTGGCATATTGAGGCCAGGTTGTAAGCTGGGCTCGAGGAGTCTCGCGTCGAGGTCCAGAAGGAGAAGGCTGTCGTGGAGAGGATGGTCCATTTGTTGGAGAATTCATTGTCTATGACGGTTTGCCAATACGCGGAGCTAGTGTCTTTAAAGGCCGAGATGGAGCGCCTTTGTTCACTGGAGAGGGCTACCGAGTTGAAGGATGTTGGAGTCGCTGAATATAAAGACTCTGTCGATTATATGCGGGTCTATTCTCTGATCTCAGAGGAGGTTCATGAGTAGGTATTGAGCAAGGAAGTAGAGCCCCAGCTTGAAGACGAGAGCGAGGTAGCATTTATGCGTGGGATGGCGAATAATTTCTGCTTGGTTGCGCGGATACGAGGTTGTGACGTGCAGGATTGGGCATTGGAGACCTTTCCAAAGATGAGCGCACTGCTTCCGATGTTGAGGAGTAGTTTTCCTCCATATCTTGTAGTCTTTTCCCTTTGATAGTTTTATTGTATTTGAGTTGGTACTTTTGTATTCTTGTTTGTGGAATGTTAGAGTGCCTTTACCTGACTTTTCATCTTATAAACGACACTGCATGTGTGGTGGTTACATGTTAGAGAGCTGATTGTGCTGTCTTTTGTACGAATTGGATTTTTTGTTATTTGCCTCTGGATGTCGTTTTTGTGGGGATTGTTATCCCGATGTTGCAACCTTCTTTGTGTGTTTTGCGCCAGGTGGTGTGAGATTAAGGTCTCCGCACTGCGGATTGACTTTGATTGAGATGGTGAGGGTCGGATCCTCGAATTGTTGAAAAAACCAAGTCATTGGGGCATGGCCCCAGAGAGGCGGTAAAGGGCGTGCACTTCGAATCGTTTGAGAGCGTGAGGGTGTAGGCCATGGCGATGCGGCGACATTTTGCGGCAGCGAAGGATGGACCTTCAAGATGGGGTAATAAGTTCATGTGGGCGTGGCCCCGGATAGGCGGTGAAGGGCATACACTTCGAACCATTTGCGAGCACGAGGGGGCAGGCCCTGGTGACGCGATGACCTATTGCGGGAGCGAAGGGAGGACCTTCGAGCTGGGGAAATGATGTTATGGGGGCATGCCCCTGAAGAGGTTGTGAAGGGAATATATTTTGAACCATTTGCAAGCACGAGGGGGTAGGCCTTGGCGATGTGGTGACCTATTGTGGGAGCGAAGGGAAGACCTTCGAGCTGGGGAAATGAGGTCATCCGGGGGGGCCTGGAGAGTCAGTGAAGGGCATACGCTTTGAACCATTTGCGAGTGTGAGGGGGGCAGGCCCTGGCGATGCGGCGTCCTATTGCGGGAGCGAAGGGAGAACCTTTGAGCTGGGGAAATGAGGTGGTTACCGTGTTGCAGGTTGCCTATGATCGAAGGGGATCGTTCTTCAAGGGGTTCCTGAAATAACAGGGTTAGGAGCTGATAAATCGTACTTAATTGAAATTGCAAATTGTGGGGCTTAAGCACACTTTTTGAGTTTTAACAATCATTTCTAGTGCAGGCAGAATGTAGAAAAGTGTGGACAAGCCCTAATAATGTTGTGACTCGCTGTGGGTGTGAAGGGAAGATCTTTGAACCGCGGTAGCGGGATGATTATGGCAATAGGGATGACTTACGTCCGTTGGGGGTTGTCCCCTGAATGCTTCTGTGATAGCATAGTTTGAAATAAAGCATTTCGAAATTAAACTCGCAGCAGTTCTTGCGCAAGTACACCCTTGCGACTTTTTAGAGTAGTGATTACAAATAAAAATGCATAAGGAAATTTAGCGAAGCTGGAATATAGGGGGACATTTTTGTCGGATTCCTAGCATTTATTTGGTGGGAACTTCAAGTTCTAGATGCGATGGCGTCTGTGGCTGCTCCTCGTCCAGGTTTCATCTGCTGCAGATATATGTGTATGCCGCCTCTTTGTTCAACGGACAACTCCAACTCTGCTCGGGGTGACAAATTTCATCGCGACGTGCGGGATGGAAGGGATAGCTCCAAATATTGTCTGCAGTGGTCGGCCAAAAATCGCATTTTAAGGCTACTCGGACTCAACCGTTACAAAATGTATGTCATAGGTAGCCTGCTTTGGATATTCTACCAGGGTTACTGGAAGACTGATGGCTCCTTTGACCGGGATAGGACGTCCATTGAAGTTGTATATTGGTCCGGAGGCTGGTTGGAGGTCTTCCTTCCATATCTTCATCTTGATAAGGGCGGGCATAAATATGACGTTGACCAAGTTGCCGTTGTCCATCAGTATTCGCTTGACGCGGAAGTCAGGGTTGCCAATCTCTACACTGATGACTAGTGGATCTTTGTGAGGTATGAGTAACCTCTCTAGATCTTCATCCTCATAGCAGATCGTCTATGTCGACTGAGAGATGGATTTGACAGTGGATAATGGAGAACTAGAGATGGTCTCCACTATCCCTACTATTTGCCTGTCCTCCCCCCGGTGCATCTTGATGAATGGGTGGATGCTCCCTTCTACCATGCGCGGACTGGTTTCGCGTCTGGTCTTGTTAGAACCTTCCAAGGATGCCTTGTTGGATGAGATGCTCAATCTTGTGTTTCAGCTTGATGAATTCTTCGGTGGTGTACCCCATGCCTCAGTGAAACTCGTAATACTTTGACTGACCTCTTTTGCCCTGCAAGAGTGTCTCGGCCTTCCTAATGTTGGGTTGTCCTGTATTACATAGAGTATGTTCGCACGAGAGGTGTTGAGTGGTGTGTATTTTTGGTAGTGCGGGGGGGGGGGGCATTCTTGTGGCGATCTTGTTGGCATGTGTTGCCCTGGTGTTCTACCCGCTGCCTTGGGGCTGGTTCTTCTCTCTTTCTCTTTACTCCTTCGAATTGTCGGCGATGAGCCTCGATTGCTTTGTCGACCGCGATTTGTGCTTCGACCATGTGCATAAGATCGGGATAGCTGGGGACAGTTTCCCTCATCAGGGCAGAGTAAAATCTGCTTGGACGAAGCCCTCCCAAGAATACTCCTCGGAGGAGCTCGGGATATACCCTCGAAATCTGACGGGTCTCGGTAGTGAACCGACGAAAGAACTCCTTGAGGGTTTCTCTTTCACTTTGTCTGATTCCCGAGAGATGGGAAGGATCTTTTACTATACGATGGTTCACAATGAACTGGTCTAAGAATTGTTGCGTTAGTCAGTGAAATTTCTAATTGTCCCACTCTGAATAAAGTAAAACCAAGTTCTTTCTTGGCCTATCATAGTGGCCAGAAACACTTGGCAGAGCAGTTGATCAGGGGCGTTGTAAATCTGAAGGATGGTGGATATGTGATTTACGTGCTCCAGGGGGTCTTCGGTCCCATCGTAGGATTCCATGCTCGGGAGATTGAATCCCCCTGGAATCGAGTGTGCCAGGACTTGAGGTGCTAACGAGGAGAAGTTGTGGATGGGGCGATATATATGTGTTGCTTGGTGGCCCACCTGGTTCTACTCTTCCGCTATCAACTCTCTAACTTCCTCTCGATTCAACCTTCCAGTGGGGTTCTCGGGGCTGCCTACTCTCTGGCGGTGATGCTGGGGGGCCATCTTCAGCGGGCCTGGTCAGATGGGCGGGGTGCGCAGTGCTTGCTGCTATCGAGAACAGGGAGTTCTCTTCTTGTTTGTCTTCCAGAGCTTGGCGCAGAGGTGGATGATGCGCGTTGACTAGCGTAGGGAGTTCTACAGGTGCTTGAGCCATTCTCAGGTTTCTTAAGAGGTTCAACATTTCTGCCTATTATTCCTCTTTCTGGACCATGCATCCTACCAAGGCATTCATTGGCGCAACCACTGTCTCTTCTACTCGTATCGCGTTGATGAGGGAATGGGAAGGACCAAGTTCGGCATGTCATTCACGGACCGAGCCTTGGGTGGTATGCGTGCTTCTTCTTGCCATGGTCTTTTGTCGCAAGTATCGCTATGCAGAAAATGATGTCTTCTGGATCTTCAGAGCTTCGGGAACCTTGTTCACACAAACGACGCCAAACTGTTGCAGTTTACTCGAGGCTCCTAAAATTGGTCTAGAATTATCATCTTAGACTGGGAGCGGACGATCACGCAATCAGTCATAGAATTTCAAGACAGCTGGCAAGGGATCTTTTTTATTGTGGAAAACTTCGGAAAGAGCTGAAAAACCACGCGGTTGATTCAGAGCCATCCAAACTTGGCTATCAGTTGCTTCTTTACAGGGCTATTGTAAGAACTCAAGGGCGACATGCTGCTCCTCATTACAATTGGGGTAGAGATATGGAAATAGGTGCTCGGAGGGTGACAAGACACCGCTCTCGAGGCTAAGTCTTCTTCTTCTTAGCACGGTGGGGACCACCGCACACTGAGCCTCGTATGGCTTTCTATTTGCCTTTAGAAGATGAAGGGGAGCACGTGCAACTCTTGGAGCACTTTGGAGGTTGATGCTGGTGGCTGGAGTGAAGAGCTCGTCGTTGGCTCGGAGGTGACGACTTTGAGGAGTTCCGTGCTTGGAATGAAGTTGGAAGGAGGATGAAGCTCTCTGAACCGTCTTCGAGGCGCTCGTAGATCCTTCAAACACTCCTTCGAAGATGATGAAGATCTTCAAGGAGTTCTCTCCTCTCTCTCTCTTGCACTTAGTAGGATAGAAGGGAGAAGAGAAAGATTGAATTGAGATAATGCTTGGGGTTCTATTTATAGGCCCCAGAGGTGGTTACGGTAGTTATGCGGTTATTCGCAAGCCGTAACCACCATAATTGCTAATTGCAACCCAGTTTTAAATAGTTTAAGACACGCATTACTTGTGTATTTTTCTATTTGCAACCCAAAATATTTTCATATAAACACACCCACCCATGATGGGTGGTTACTCGGGAAGTTACACGGGTGGTTACCCACCATTCGGAGGGTAGAGACCTCGTGGAGCGACCGTGCAATTATGGTTGAAGTCCCGACTGGCAACAGGGGAACAGGTCGGCGGCGAGGGGCATCCGGCTGAGGGAGACCGTCCATGAGTGACCGATGGGGCGGCCAGCCGCACGACCTAGGGGGCGCGTGCCGTGGGCGCACGGCCCAGGGTGGTCGGCCGTAGGCCACGTCGTGCGGCCCAAGGTGACCGACCGGGTGGCTGGCCGCGAGGCCAAGTGGCAATGCGCCATTGGCGCACGATCAAGGGTGGCCATCCAAGAGTGTCCAGTCGTGGGCCATGGTGTGCTGCCCAGGGTGGCCAACCAGGTGGGCGGCCAGCCAGGTGGAAAGCTGTGAGGCCTAGAGACCGTGCGGCATGGCGGTCGACCAAGGATGGTCATGCGCCGCGGCGCGTAGCCGAGGGCGGCCACGCACCGTGGCACAAGGACACGTGGGCCAAGCGCCTGCGCGCCATCACCGAGCGGCCATGGGTGGCCGGCCGCGAGGTGTTAGCGGTCGTGCATCGTGGCGCACGGCTGAGGGTGGCTGGACGATTGAACGGCCGCGTGGCCAAGTGCACGCGCACCATGGGCGGTCAGCTGGGAGGCCGATCGCGAGGCCTTAGTGGTCGTGGGTCTGGGTGCACGGCCGAGGGCGGCTGACCGGTTGGACGGCCAAACCAAGACAGAACTCGGCAACTCGGAAAACCAGGGAGCAAGAAAGAATAAGCTCTCTCTAGAAATTAGAAATCAGATCCTTTTTTGAGGTGCATATGGGGGTCTATTTATAGGATTCTGAAAATGGCATGCTGATATCAGCCTCCGCCTTTTGGTTTCTCCTAACTACAACCCAAAATGGTATGTGGATAGCAAAAATCAACCATTTGAAATTACTAGAGGCAAACCATTAAAATACTTGGCGAGTGCTTCCCCTTGGTGCACTCATCGAGGGGTCCGATTACTCTTACAGAGCTGCGCAATCGCACTTACTCGCCCTTACTACTAGGGGATAGATAATCTCATAACGATGCATGGTTCCTTCCTCCTTTCCTGGGACCGGCGAGCCCCTTATGAGTCATGAGACTCGCCCCTCAGTACAAGAACTCGAGCGAGTGTTGTATTTCATAGGGAGCTACATTCGGTTCCAACTCAGTGCACTCGCCGATACCCGTAGGTCGACTCGACAAATACGGGGTTGTACACAATCCCTGCTCTTTGCGAGCTCACTAGGGCTCGGAAAGACAGTCCAACCATGTTTTTGGCAAGTCTGAGCGCGCTTGAAGAATCTTTTTGGTGGCCTCCACCAACAGGCTATGAATTGCACTGGATGGAACTAGACCCTTTCGCAGGAGTTTCCTTCTCTCTTCTTCTTCATGCCTGTCACCAAACATTCGCTAGACATCATCCATGGCCTCGCCTATAGAGCTTTTGGCCCTCCTTTCCGCCCAAAGGGAGAAATCCCATGGAAGCACGACTAAGCTGATTGCTCTGATTTGGGATCCTTCACCCCGCTCCAAAAAATATGGCGGGAGATCGAGTACCACGAAACATTGCCCGATCTGACCATAGTCACGGCTCTTTTTCTTGAGACTCGAATCACGTCCCTGGTCGGTGGGGGCCAAGATGTAGTCCATCAGGTTTCAGCCCTTATTTTTCGGTGGCTTTTTTCCTATTACTGGGAAAAACTAATGGGGGAGTTAAACCCGTTGCAGCTCGCAACCGAGAGGAACTCCCCTCCTCCTGAGACCGGCGAGCGAGACGAGGGGAATGTCAACATGGACCTGGAAACTCACCTCCAGATCCCAGTATGTATTTCTCAAACTTTGGAATTGCGAGTAACTTATCACAGATGCTTAACCTTATGATTCTCGCAGTTCCACCTCACTCGGCAAATCCTGAAGTCTACTCGCAGATACCTCCCCAGGTGACTTAACCACCAAGGAGGCCTTCGCCCTCAGGTCTTCCTGTGGAAACAACTGTTTTCGCTCTCGCCCTGGTGGCGACAGACCCTCTTATCACAGATCACCCGGCTCGCTCCTCAAGGGTGATTCCATTGGTGTCGGGGGCTGGTATACCCCCTATCACTATCTCCAATATTGCTTAGGTTGGGCAACCTTCCACCTTTATGGGATGGAGGAGTTCTGACACCTCGCCTTCTCGCCGAATGTTGGACGTCGAGATCTTGCGCAGTTTGTTCTTTATGAAAGATTGATTTTTTATCTTGATCGGTTCTGAGTCGCATTATGACAAGACCAAATTCCCTTGCCTCTGGCGAGTCCAGCCTGTCGAGCGGGCCTCCCGTGCCCCCCCCCCCCCCCAACCAGATTCACAAGCTTCTTAGTCAGCCTGCCAACATGGCTGAGTTGACTAATCGCGTCGCCACTCTCCTTGAGAGGCATGAGCACCTCCTGATCGCCATAAATGAAGATCGCCTCACGGAGGAATCTGACCCGTTCCCTCGCATTATGAGCCTGGAGGAGCAAATTTACATACTTGAAGGAAGCATCACCTGGCTTTCAAGGGTGCTACAAAGCTTCGAAAGCGACACGACGAAGCTGGAGGAGAACATGGTGCGGGTGGAGGAGATGATCTTGGCCGCCCATCATGAGCTTGCTCGTGTGCGTGTATGCGCTCGTACGATGTGTGGCCAGAGGCCTCGCATGCGAGGTCGCGGGTTGGTGGAAGTGGGTTCCCCTCTATGTGTTTTCCCGCTTCTCTCTTTTTTGTTGCACGCGCATGTACTCTATTGACAATGAATAAAATTTGTATTCACCAGTTTTATTGGCCCTCCATGGACTCTCAACAATCGCCAATTTAGTAGCGTATTCCTAAATACTCGTTGATTTAGTAGCGTGTTGCTGAATACTCGCTGATTTAGTAGCTTGTACCAGCATACTTGCCGATTTAGTAGCGCGTTCCCGCATACTCTCCAATCTGGTCTACTCGTCGAGTGAACCCGGCATCGCGATGGAGCAAGTGAGTGGTAGGGCCACTTGTGATGGGATGTGGATGGGGCCCACTTTAGGAAGAGCGGGTTCCATTTTTCCTTATGCCTATTAATTCACCCCCACCCTTACTGCCTTAACTGCTCTGACCGTCCTCTTCCTCTTCTTC
Source organism: Dactylorhiza incarnata (assembly GCA_033032865.1). Taxonomy (NCBI): domain Eukaryota; kingdom Viridiplantae; phylum Streptophyta; class Magnoliopsida; order Asparagales; family Orchidaceae; genus Dactylorhiza; species Dactylorhiza incarnata. The sequence continues at coordinate 10,145,450 of JAWHQI010000011.1, forward strand.
ATCGCACTCGCTCATTCAACTCGCCTTTCTGAAGCCATGCAGAGGAAGACTGGCAAGTCCGACGATGGTCGATCAAACTGTGAGAAGAACTTCCAAGATTACTCCTTTCCGGATGGTTGGGTGACGCGGCAGAAACTCGTAGATTTCCAGGACGCCTACCCGGCGCCAGGGTTTAAAATTCGCTGCCCAAAGCCTGGTGAGTGCATCAACACCTTCTTTGCCGATGAGCTCGTGTTCCCACTTGCTCACTTCGAGATGGGGCTTCTCCTACCTCTCTGGCCTGACGTGAGAAAGTTTTTCAAATACTTCGGGTTCATCCCTGCCCAGGTGAATTCAAATGTGATTGAGATGCTGGTGGCATTCACATGCTTCTTGCGCGAGGAGTGAATCAAATTCAACCTCACCATCTTCTAGAAGCTATTCACCTTCCAAGCAACCACGGATGGGGTAACCTTCTTGACAGGCTCGCACATATGCGTGCTCGAGGCATCCAACAAGGTTCACCGCTAGAAGGATAAATTTGTCTTCATCAAGTGTGATCTCGGCAACATCCCCTACTCGCCGATTCAGAAGAGCGAGAAGATCTACAAAGTCCTGGCGGTGAACGGCGAGGCGGCCCTCCTTCATGCGTTCTTCTGGGAGAAGGACTTTGCGGTTGTCTACCTGAGGCAGAACATCGGTCAGCTTCCCCCTGTACCCCCGGGTGAAGGTTAATCATTGGTGCACTCGCTTATCTTCACCCTTCTTTCTTTTTGAAACTAACTTCTTGCACTTTGCAGGAAAGTGGACTTTGCAGGCAAGGCTAATATGGCGGCCGAGGCAGCTACTGATCCTGCGCTGAGGCTGCCTCCTGCAAGCACGCCTACGCAGAAGCGAGGGACCCTCAAGATTGAATCACTCGAGCAGCCCTATTCTCCTTAAAAGACCAGACAATCGCGTGAGAAGGGTAAGGACATCGAGTCAGTGTCTCTGAATGCTCCCGAGATGCATCCCTATCATGACCTAGGATTGAAGGTGATGGACCTCTCGGGCAACTCTATGTTGCACTGGGGGTCCTCAGCGAGCCGAGTCTCCCTTTCCCCCCTCCAACCTTCATGAGGCGGAGGGCGAGGAGACCGACGTGCGGGCATTCAGCTTCATACATAGGCTCTCTTTCCATAAGGACGCCACATTCTATTGGGATCTTCCCCTTCAAAACCTCACCCAATTAAGCGTCGTGCCGTTGCTTCATGCCCTTGAGCTTTCTCACACGGCAGCGAGGCAGGGTCTCATCCTCAGTTGACAGCATGCGAAATGCGGTGAGAAGCTCGAGCAGACTGAGAAGAGGGCCAAAGAGGCTGAGGCTCGCCTTTTGGATGCCGAGTTTGCTTCTGAATGGTCCATCTGCGAACTAGAAAGCTTTTCTCCATACTTTCCTTTCCTACCGACCTCGCCTACTCACTTTCCTGACCTTGTGTCTTTCTTTTTCAGGAGTCTAAAACCCTTGAGCAGCTAACCAGCAGGATCACGGAACTAGAGCGGCAAAATGCCCATTTGAAGGCGCAACTCGACTCGTGTTGTGAGCGAGATCAGGTGACTAGGTAAGGTGAGTCATCCTACATCGGCGTGAAGACCCTGCATGTTATGCCTTGCAAGATGGAGAGGATTCATCGTGAGTTGGTAACGACGATGGAGAAGTTTGTGATGGATTTCCTCTGCGAGGAGAATGCTCTCACTGAGACCTGGGCCACCGTTAGAGCCGAATCCATCATCCCTGAAGTCTACCTTCCATCTTCGGGCTCATCTTTGAGAGGGGAGGATTACTTACTTTCCCGGGGCAGCAAAGAGGAAGGTGCGGACTGGGGACTCACCCCATGGCTGAAGGACTTCTCTTTTTTTCCCTTTTTCTTTTTCTTGACAAAATTTTTAAGGGGCGAGTCCCCCCCCCCCCCCCCCCCCCCCCCCCCCACCCCCAACCACCACCCTCAGTATTGATCAATGAAAGGATGTTTTTGGAATTTTTACAATCCTTCTATTTTCTTTTTCATGTATTCTCGCCATGTTAGGCTATAGGACGTGATATGGATATGCGCTCATTTCGGCCGCTTGCCAAGACACGCTAGGAATATTTAAATTCTAAGTAAAAATCGAGCTAACTCCTCTGGTGACCAAGAACTCGCTCAACTCGGCTTCTCGCCGAGGAGCTATGGTGTCCAAATCATAATTCAAATTATAAGTAAAACAAAGGATGCTTCCTCTCCTCAGCTGCTCGCCGTGAAATGATAGGGAAACGTAGGTTACGCCTGACAACTTCGAGTACTTGCCTAGCTTCGCCACTCGTCAAGGAGTTATAACGCCTGAATCTCAATTTAAATCATATGTAAAATTAAAGATGCCTCCTCTCCTCGGCCGCTCATCGAGAAACAATAGGAAAATGTAGGTTACGCCTGGTTGCTGCGATCACTCGCCTGTCTTGGCCACTCGCCAAGGATTTATAGCTCCTGAACCTCAATTTAAATCATAAGTAAAATAAAGGATGCCTCCTCGCCTCCCAGGCGAGTGCTCCAGCCTTATTTGTCTCTTTCTCTTGTGAATGCATGCTCTGCCTCCCGCGTGAGTGCATCAGCCCTGCAGGTGTCAAGGAGCAGGGTCAGCGGTCTCTTCTCGAGGCCTTATCAAAAATATACTTCCTGTCACTCGAGTGAGTATATCAGCCCTTCCGGCATCAAGGGGCCCGGTCAGCGGTCTCATCTCGGGGCCTTATCAAAATACACTTCCTGCCTCTCGAGTGAGTGCATCAGCCCTGCCAGCATCAAGAAGCCCGATCAATGGTCTCTTCTCGGTGCCATATCAAAAATATACTTCCAATCCCTCGAGTGAGTGCATTAGCCTTGTCAGCATCAAGGAGCCCAGTCAGCGGTCTTTTCTCGGGGCCTTATCAAAAATACATTTCCCATCTCTCGAGTGAGTGAGTGCATCAGCCCTACCAACATCAAGGAGTCTAGTCAGCGGTCTCTTCTCGGGGACTTATCAAAAATATACTTCTTGCCTCTCGAGTGAGTACATCAGCCCTGCCGGTACAAGGATCCGGGTCAGCGGTCTCTATTTGGGGCCATATAAACATACACTTCCTGTCTCTCGAGTGAGTGCATTAGCCCTGCCGACATCAAGGATCTAGGTTAGCGGTCTCTTCTCGGGGCCCATTCAAAAATACACTTCCTGCCTCTCGAGTGAGTGCATCAGCCCTGCCGGCATCAAGGAGCCTGGTCAGTGGTCTCTTCTCAGGGCCCTATCAAAAATACACTTCCTGGCTCTTGAGTGAGTGCATCAGCCCTGCTGGCATCAAGGAACCTAGTCAATAGTATCTTCTCGGGTCCCTATCAAAAATACACTTCCTGCCTCTCGAGTGAGTGCATCAGCCCTGCCGGCATCAAGGAGCCCGGTCAGCAGTCTCTTCTCGGGGCCCTATTGAAAATACACTTCCTGACTCTCAAGTGAGTGCATTAGCCTTGCTAACATCAAGGAGACTGGTCAGCGGTCTCTTCTTGGGGCCCTATCGAAAATACACTTCCTGGCTCTTGAGTGAGTGCATCAGCCCTGCCGGCATCGAGGAGCGCGATCAGCGGTCTCTTCTCAGTGCCTTATCAAAAATATACTTCCTGCCTCTCGGTGAGTGCATCAGCCCTGCTGGCATCAAGGATCCCGATCATCGGTCTCTTCTCAGGGCCTTCAAATCAAAGAACTATTTCATCCTGGGGCACCTGGATCGCCAGCTTGTGAGAGCCCGTGCGGCGTCTCCTCTCTCGGGGAAAGTAAACAATAAAAATCATATTTTACAAGTGTTCTAGGCGTAAGACCAAAGCATAAGTGCAAAGCCTATCCCAAAGGATGCTAAAAAATTATTAAGGATAAAATTATTTGAGGTCGTCGCCACTCCAAGTGTCGCCGAGGGGAGTCTTCTCCGCGATTTGAAGGCGGTACCCCCCCCCCCCCCCCCCCCCCCAAACATTAGCGCTTCCAATATTGCTTAAGGTCCCTCCCAATTGGGATGGAGCTTTCCTACATCTGCTGATATTCCAACTACGTCGACCTTCTTTAGTACTAGTTCTCCCGAGGTGAATTATTTTACTCTAATATTTTTATCAAATTACCTGGCCATTCGACGCTTCACTTCCTCCTGTCCAATTACCGCCAGGTCCCGAAACTCCTCAACCATGTCCAGGGAGAGTCGCTATGCTTCCTCATTGTCCATCCTCCACTCTTCATCCCCTTAGCAACCAACCCGGGAGGTCTTGTCCTCGAACTCCACCGGCACTACTACCTCTGATCCATGAGAGAGCCAAAATGGGGTCTCTCCTATTGCTGAGTTAGGCATCATTCTTATGGCCCATAGGATAGAGGGGAGCTATTCCACCCAATTCCCCTTCAAATTTTGCACCTTCTTCTCCAACAAGTTGACTATAACTTTCTTCTTACCTCTACCTGCCCGTTACTTCGGGGATGGTGAACTAAGGCGAAGTGGAGTTCTATACCTAACTGACCACAAAAGCTGGTGAGTTCCTCGCTAGCAAACTGTGGCCCATTGTCGGTTACAATGGAGAGGGGGAAACTGTACCTCTAAAATATTTCCCTCCATATGAAGTTCCTTATTACCTGCGAGGTTATTTTTGCCAGAGCCTTGACCTCCATCCACTTTGAGAAATAGTCAATCATGACTAGGAGAAACCTTCTTTGCCCGTATGCATGAGGGAACAGGCTGACCATATCAATTCCCCATATGGCGAAAGGCCACGGGGTCGTGATGGTCCTAAGCCTCTGCGCCTGCTGAAGATGAAGTGGAGCAAAGAGCTAGCAGTCGTTCACTACCTTAACTGAATGCGCCTGTAAGTAGGGTCGAAGCTTCCTGGCCAAAATGATTAAGGCAAACACCAGCTTTTCTAAAATAGGTTATTTGAGCTCCGCCTTCTTCAGGACCCGGCTGACATAATAGATTGGAAGCTGCCTCCTCCCCTCTTCTCGGACCAGGACTGAGCTCAATGCCTCGGTGCCAACCCCTAGATAGAGGAACAAGTCTTCTCCTTCTCTCAACCCTTGAAGCAACGAAGCTTATGTCAGATGCCTCTTCAGGGCTTCGAATACCACCTCACACTCCAGTGCCCATTCGAACTTCTTATTTTCCCTATGAGCTTTGAAGAAAGGTGAGCACTTCTTTCCTGCCCGGGAGAGAAACCTGCTCAACCCTGCCAGCTTCCTCGTCAGCCTTTAAACTTCTTTGGTATTCTTTGGCGATTCCTGATCTAGGATGGCCTTGACCTTCTATGGGTTAGGCTCGACCCCCGTCGGGGTGAGCAGATGGCCAAGAAACTTCTCCTTACAAATGTCGAACACACATTTGGAAGGTTTAAGTCTCATCTTCTATTTACGGAGCGTTGCAAAAGTCTCTGCTAGGTATCGTAGGTGGGACTCCACATCCTTACTCTTCCCCATGAGATCATCCACATACACATCTAGATTCCCCCCTACTGCTCCCTGAAGACTCGATCCATCATCCTTTGGTTAGTTTATCTCATGTTTCTTAGCCAAAAGGGCATCATCCTATAGTACTATCACCTGTCATTCGTGATGAAGGAGACGTCCTTAAAATCTGGTGGGTTCATTCAGATTTGATGGTAACCAGAGAATGCATCCAAAAAACTCACCACAGGGAAACCGACGGCTGAATCTACCACTGCGTCGATTCAAGGAAAAGCGTAACAATCTTTAGGACATGCTTTCTTTAATAGGGAAAAGTGAATACACATCCTCCACTTCCCACCACTCTTTTTTACCTTTATAATGTTGGATACCCAGCCTGGATACTGGATCTCCTCTACGAAGCCTGCCTCAAAAGCTTACCTACTTCCTCCCTAATTGTCTCGGCGAGGGTGGTTTATAGAACTCTCTTCTTCTAGAGGACGGGCGGATGCTAGGATCGAGGTTGAGGCTGTGGCATGCCATATCTGCATCGATGCCTGACATTTTCGCAGTGCTCTAGGAGAGGATGTCCATGTTTTGTCGGATGCACCTTTGGACCTTCTCCTGATATTCCTTGCTTAGCTCCCCACTGATCCCCACCTTCTCCTTCCTCCCCCCGCCACTAATGACTTCCTTCATCTCTACCTCTTCCACCACTTCTAGCCTGGACAGGTTCTCCATCACCTCGTCCACCTCCTCTGCTTACTCCTTCCAAGAAATAGTGTTGACCACCGTGACATAGCATTGGCGGGCCACCTTGGGGTCTCCATGGGCACGGACTTGCAATCCTCCTTTGCTGTATTTCAAGCATTGTTGGTAGGAGGAATGTGTTGGATATGTAAGCGCCCTTAGAGGGGGTGAATAAGGGTTTTCAAAACTTATACGTTTAATAGAAAACTTTTGATATTTTATAAGAAATAAATTGAAGCAAATATAAAGTCCTAGAAATTGAAAGTCAGATCAATTTTATTGAACAAGTAAAAACATGATTATATTTTAAAATTGATTACAAAATTAGATTTATATCACGCTAGAAATGAAGGCGAATAAAATGAAAACTTCTTTTGTTTTCTCTACCGACTCTTCTTTCTAAGAACTGGTTGGCTTTAGCCGATCTATCCCCAGATATGGCCTCTAGTCGCTCTAGCCTCTCTATCCCCAGAAAGGCCTCGAGCATCCCCTAGATCTAATCTCAATACCTAGTCGCCACACCCATGTGGCGAATTCTCCTTAGTCCTCGCAAGGCCCTAGTCTCCAACACAGGCGAATTTCTCTACCGATGAAATTAAGAGATACAATAAATAAGGACTAAAATATCAAAGACTTCCTCAGAGATTGAACTTGACAATGATGTAGGCGTGATCGATCCATCTTCAAGTTCTAAGCATTCATGAGCATTGATGGAGTTCTCTTGGCTGCAAGGAGGAGGCTCCTACTAAGGTTCAGGAGTTGTAGCTTTCTATTCTTTGTATCGCAGCACCGCTTAAGCGAGGAGGACCTCTCTTTAAATAGTCTCGGATCCTAGCAGCTGCGAAAGTGTTACCGTCGGGAGGTAGCCACTTAAGACAAATAAGCTGGTACACGGATTGAGTAATCTTAGGCAACTTCTTGCACCAAATTTGGTAGACCCTCCTACCGCCCCTCCTACTGCTCCGCGGTAATGCTAATGCGCCACAATAGCTATATAGATTCCCTGGGTGTCAGATCTCCTTCCTTTTTCGATCCTCAATCAGCAGTGAGATGGCGGGGCTTCCATAAGTTACCGTCTGGCGTTATCAATAACACGCCACGGTAATACTTGCTATATTTGAGTCCTGTCGACATTCCTTTCTCGATGATGTTTCCTTCTCGATGATGTTTCCTTCTCGATGATGTTTCCAAGTATGTAGATGCTACTACCAGCAGTAGCGATAGCGCGCCGCAGTAACAAACAGAGTGTCATATCGATAGAGTATCATCATCTTTCTTTTTTATACTCATAGGGGATTGAAAGCTGAAGTTCCTACACACTATAAACACATGGAAAGTATGATCAAATACAAATGGGATTTGTTATTCTCAAACCAAGAGATGTGGAAAGCATGTTCCAACAAACTCTCTGTTTTGATAATAACAAATCCACTTAGAAATAAAAACATTCACATATAAGATTAGTGTTTATAGTAAAGGATAAGCGTGATAGAATGCATATGCTCCCCCTATATGAGTGCTCTCCCTACATCAAAGCATCCTATGTATTTTATTCCCCTTAAGTGCGAATTTTTCAAAGTTATTCTCCCCCTTTTGGTATTATCAAAAGAGGGTGAAAAGAAAAGATATCATTTAAGGTTTAATATGATGTTTAATGTAGAGACAGGAATGTGCATTACATATATTGACCTCTTAGTGATACTATTGGATCGGTCGGCGCCCTTAGAGGGGGGGGGGGGGTGAATAAGGGTTTTCAAAACTTTAGATTTTATTTAGAAAAACTTTGGAATATTGCAATATTAAAACAAGAAGACAGGTAAAACAAAAAGAGAGACAAGCTTTATTGATATTTAATAAGTTTTACAAAACTTGATCTCAATGTCGCTAGAGATCGGAGGCGAATAATAAAAGCTCTTTTTGTTTTCTATCCCGACTCGCTTCCCCACGAACCGGTGGCCCTAGCCTCCTCCTTCCCGGATTCGTCCTCAAGCCGCTCTAGCCAATCCTTCCCCGGATGTGGCCTCAAGCACCCCCTAGACCTAACCTAGATCTAGTGGCCAACACGAGGCGATTTTCAGCCCTAAGTCTTACCCCAGACCTAGTCGCCAACACGAGGCGATTTCACTACCGTTTACAATGATAAAAGAGAAATAAAATAATAATAACTTCCCTTAAGATGAACTTCTGAATATGGAGGCGAAGATCCGCTGTAGAATCAGCGTTTGTCGAAGTGGAATTCGTTTGGCTTCGGCGTGATGGAATCCTCCTTCAGAAGTAGGCAGAGCTTCGCCGGGACCTCAAATTTCGGCCAAGATAGGCCTCTGGAATTCTAGTACTCTCTCTCTCTGAGGTGTATGCATTGGTGTACGAAAACAAGAGGAGAGGGGGTCCTTTTATAGCCCAAGCGCTACCGCCGGCGCTAGCCTGGATTAAGAACAAATTCATATGGTCAAGAACCAAAGAAATAAAAAAGATATAAGCTCAATAGATCATGTATTAAGGGCTAACATAAGAGAGAAGGAAATAGAAAGGGCTAGAATAGAAAATCAGTTCCTTAAGGATAAGGTTTCTCAGGCAAAGGCCTTTGAAGAATCAATAAAAATGAGAAGTCAAACTCTTAAAGAAATCACTGAAAAACAAACAATAAGACACAAAAATCTTGGGCTAGGGGCTGATCCATCAATCAGCCTAATTCCATCCAACAAGCCTGCTTGGATGAGCCCTGTAAAATTCACTAAACCCATCAAATTAGCAAACCAAGAAAAAGAATCACAACATAAGAAAGAACACTTCTTCAAGGAAATAAAGGAATTTGATGAAACATCATATTATTCAGCTGATGACTAACAAACTTCATCTGAAGAGATAACTAAACCAAAAGAAACAACATTCAAAGGAGTAAAAACAGAAAAAGGTAAAATGAAAATTTATGAAGACACAGTTGCGTCGACTTCATATCAACGCATGAATGATAGTGCGTCGACTTCTACTCGACGTAACCTCTCAGATGCCTCGACCTCTACTCGACGCTTGAATAAAGATACATCGACATCCAATCAACGCAACTTTCTCCATGCGTCGATACCAGATCAACGCAATCTGAGGAATGCGCCGAATATAAATCGACGCAACTATCAACATACGTCGAATAGATATCGACTCATAAAAACTCAGAGCAACATGAACACCTATATTCCAAAAATCTTCCATCTTAACCCCCATTCAAGACTCATTCATCCTGATCATGATTTCTATCCTAATCAACATTCCAACCAAAATTTCCACCCAAAACTTGGTAACCAAAATTCCCATCCTAATCAAACCTTCTATCCTAATCAACACTGGTATCCTAGTCAACACTTCTATCCCCATTTAACCTCAAGCTCTCACAAAAGTAAGATACTTAAGTGTTACATATGCAACAAAAATGGCCACCTTGCCCAAAAGTGTTGGTATAATCAATCAAATTGGTCTTAAAACCCAGTCCTAGGCTAACTTAGAAACCCTTAGGATTAAGAAGAGATTAGAAGGAATAAACACCTAGAATTTTTCAGGTAAATTAAAAGTCACGTCGACCTATAATCGACGCACCGTCGATGACTCAGATCAATAGGTACAATCGACGCATGCGTCGACTACTATCGACGCATACGTCGATTAGAAACCCTTGCATCCCAGAACGAACTAAATCGACGCTCACACTCGACGTAACGTCGACCTCATAAAAACGAGCGGCAATACTAAAATATTTTTGATCACATCCATTGAAGTACCGAATAAGCCTCGAATTGAGTCCTGTTTCGACGCTTCACCTGACTTAAATAGACTCTTCAGTTAGAAACCTTCACTACTCTGAATCCTTCATCCCTCTTGCTCCTTAGTCCAGCCATTTCCTCCTCTCTTTCACTGACCTAAAATGGCTCCCAAGATTAACTCAGGTTTCGACATTGACCTGGAATCCTTTCAAGCCGCCGCCGACAACTTTAAGAGCATAATAACTCTGTTCACTGAAGCTGGTCTGGATAAGCTCATTTCAACAAGATGCAAGCTCCTGGAGAAAGAACTTACAGAGCCCATAGCTCATGTTCAGATATCTGAACAAGGAGAAATTCAAGGAACAATCTATGAGACACCAGTCTCAATCTCTGCAGAATACATAAGGACCACTTATGATCTTCCATCAGGTACAGTCAAATAATATCTTTACTCAACTCAAATAGGGAAAGAAAATCAGTCTCTAGAGAATAAACAAATTAAAGTCTCCTTCAATTATTCCCTTATCAGGTGATGAATCTGTAGAACTCACACCTGATGAAACCAAGACTCTGTTAACCACCATGAAGTTCTCAAAAGATAGACCAATCCACCTAAAGAAAATAGACTTTTCTGATGAATATAGGCTGCTGGCTGATATAGTAGGAAAAGTTCTACTATGCAAAAGCTCAGCACATGATGCAATACCCAAACAACAACTGAACATCATGGGGGCCCTTGTGCTAAAGAAGAAGGTAGACTGGGCCACATGGCTACTCAAGACGATAGGCTCTAAATTCTCTCACAAAGAGAATGCCTACATGAGGGTCATGAGTCAAGTCCTCTTCCACTCCCTTCCCTGACCTATGCAGGTCAAAAGGAGTTCCCATTCCTCCTGGCAAAAGGATGTCCATTGCTCTCTTCTCTAAGTGGACCAGGCAAATCCCTAAGCCTGGTTCCATTCCTGAAAGGACTCCATCTCCTCCTAACTCTCCTGCTCATCCATCTCTTTCTCCTTCTCCTCAAAGAGACAATTCTTCTCTACCACCATCATCCACTCAAATAATCTCTACTATCCTCACAACTCCTACTCTACCTACCTCTTCTCAAACACCTGCTCAAACAGCAGTTTCTCCTTCTCTTCCTCCTCCTATTTCCCCATCTTCTCTACCTCCATTATCACCCATACCTCATGTATCAACTCACTTCTCTCCTCCTCTATCACCTCTTCCTCCACCATCACCTCCTCACCTTTCACACCATGAATCATCTGCATCCCCTGAGGCTCTCATCACTCAGTGCATCGAATCAGCAGTTGAAAAATTCCAAGTGATGCTGGATAATCATTGCTCCCAAATTCATTCCTGCATCCTTCACATGCACACCCAAATAGATGGGGTCAGTGCCTCTGTGCAAGGCCTAAAGACCTCTCTCTCTTCCTCTAGAGTGACAAGGTCTTTCTTAACCTCCCTGGCCAAGAAGGTCAAGAAGGGGGAGAATCTAGATGAAGAGAAGCCATCCAATCCTAAATCTCTCTCTCACAAGTCCCCTCCTTCTCCAAAATCTGACAAAATCCTTGGGAATGAGATAGTACCTGAGCTACACCATGATGAACAAACAATAGAGGTACTCAACATAGCAAAAGATGCTGCAAATCAAATGGCACTACTACAAGGGGAGGGAAGCAGAGCAAACAATGAGGCTGAAAAGGAAGATGGTGAGAAAGAGCTGAATACTACCATAAATCAAGATAGAAATGAACCAGATGATGTGATGACTCAGGAGTCAGTTGCAACTGGGGCTGGAGATGATAAAGATACTGAAGAAGTAGAAGGAGTAAAAGAAGTTCTATCCCAGGGGGAGTTACCTGCTCAGGGGGAGCTACCTGCTCAGGGGGAGCGAAATGAACTTCCTACAAATGAGAAAGAGAAACCCTCCTCTCCTAAAATAGTAGTATTCAAGAGAAAGAGAAAGACTCCTCCTACCCCTCCTGAGTAATATTTGAAAACAATGGTGATATATTTTACCCTATAGTTGAATACTAATTGGTATGAACATGAAATCTGTTTATATGATTCTTAAAAATTTGTTTATCTCTTCTTCTAAATTTCACTTTTGATTGAGTGACATATTTCTTATCTTTACAAATGCTGTGCTGGGTTAATTATATGCTAGTACAATTTCCCTCTAAATAGGGTTAAGACAAATAAGGGGAGATTGTTGGGAAAATGATTTCTCTTAACCCCTAAAAATAAGTTAATGAAGAATTCTAAGAATGAAAAATAAGGCTAAGTAAATATGCGTCGAATAGTATTCGACACAACATCAAAATGTAGTCGACGTTTCCTTCAGATTGAGTCGAAGTAACTCTAGGAAGATTTCGACGTATGTGTTGTCGACGTTACTCTGATTTCTAGTCGACGCATCTAATGTAGTCGACGCACCTTTGTCGACGTACCTTCCTTATTCTCCTCTCGACGTCTAGACAGGATGTATTCGACGCTTGCGTCGAATAGTAATCGACGCACGTCGATCTTTATGACAGAATTCAAAATTGCCAGATCTCTTTCCTTATCTTATAGATCTGATTTATATGGAATCAATTTATGTCTTATAGCCATTCTGAATCTTTCTTTTCCTCTATTAGATTCTTGGCTAATTTGATAAAATTCATTATGGACATTATTTGAAATTAGAATGAATACTTTCCTTCTATGGATATAACTGTTATGGGAATTTCTCTTTCTTTCTAATACTCTGTCTGCTAATTGATTACTCTCCTTTAGTATTATTTGATTGAAACAGAGCTATAAATAAAGAGGAGGTCGACAGAAGAAGTAGTCAAGTGATTCACCATTTTTACATTTGAAAAGAGGAAAAGCTCCCAAGTGAAAAAGAGAGAATTGAGAAATAGTCCTGCAGCAATATTCAAGCATTCTTCTTCCTCTGCTTCTGAAGTCACCCTGCTGCAAATTCTGATAGCTCTCACATAAGAGAGAAAAGCTACAAATCTTCTTCTCTTTATAGAAGAAAGATTTAATTCACTTCTTGTGCTTCTAATCTTCTTGCTAGGAAGAAGATTCATTCTTGTTCTTATTTCTTTCTTCTTTCTTATATTTTCTTAAACATTGTAAAAGAGTTTTTAGAATCTCTCTTCAAAAAATTCAGTGTACTGGTTCTAAGAGTCTCCTTTTCAAAAGACTCAGTTGGTTCTAAGAGTCTCCTTGTCAAAAGACTCAGGGTGGTTCTAAGAGTCTCCTTATCAAAAGACTCAGTGCAAGATAGTGAATTCCTACCAAGGGGGTAGAAGAGTGGATTACCCAAAGTTTGGGGAACCACTATATTTTCTTGTGTTGTGCTGTGATTTCTTTTCTTGCATTTACTTTCTTTATTTGTTTAATTCTTGTTGGTGTGTGATGGCGCAAATCTCGCACACCGCTATAGGCGGTAGCTAGACTGCGGCACAAAACGACAGTGTACCGATCGTTCAAGTAATATAAAATGGGAATGAATTCCCAAGTATCGATCTCAAAGGAACACAGTAAGGTGGAGTTTATTATCGAGGAAGGACTTGAGATTGAAGTCCTTTCGAGCGGATGGATGCGGAAATGGGGGATTTGGTTTGTGGAAAATAAATGAAAACAACTTAAACTACTCCTATGCAATGTCGCTATGCAATGCTTCACTTGGCGGGATGGAGACTAGGCAGGCCTTGAGCGCGCTGCGTCGCAAGGGCGGATGGACGAGTAGGCAAACGGAATCGAACTATGCAGGCCTTGAGCGCACTGCTTCGTAGGGTGAATGGATTACACGGGCCGCTATGCCACGCTTCGCTAGGAGGGTGGAAGAGTAGGCATACGGATGGAATGGTTCACACCGGCGGAGTCGGAATGGATTACACGGGCCGCTATGCCACGCTTCGCTAGGCGGATGGAAGAGTAGGCATACGGATGAGGGTCGCAAGCACCTCGTCGACAAGCACGCCACTTGCAATTGCTAGTGCGGCATACGAACATGACGGCGGGATGGAGGATGGATGGTGGCGCACCTCATACACAAATGAACAAAATATAACTTCACATAGACATGAAATTAAGATTACAAGCACGATTCATAGTGTTCATCATCCATACATGAGAGATCTAGCTACAAACGCATCAATAAGAAAAGAACAAGGCAAGAAATCGACCGAATCCGAAGTCTCGTTGTAGATTCACGGTTGGAATCGCTGGGTTGTCAATCCGCGTCCAAGCTCGGTCCGCAACTACGTCCGGGGTAGAGAGAGCTGCCACTACTCTCCAATGAGCCCGTCTTCTTCGTGTCACGATTCGGTGGAGGTTGCAAACTTCCTCTTGCTTGATGGCGATGGCGGCTAAACCTTCCTTGAAGCTCTAGGATGAAGGAGGAGGCCGAGAGGAAGCTTCGGCTCAAGAATGGCGTGAAGAACAAGCCCGGAGCACCTACCGATGGTGGGAGGCGATGGAGGGGCGAAATCGGGCGGAACGGCGGAGCTGGGAGAACGAAAGATCGGAAGATCCGACCTAAATCGCGAGCAGGAGTATTTATAGGCGCTAGAATAAACAGTGCGCAGGATCATTGGCGCACGACCAGTGGTCGTGCGCGCTGGAATCCTGTGATCGTGCGCCTGCCAGGGTGGAGCCTGCAATGTAAGAAATTTATAAAATACCATGTTCGCACGACCAGTGGCGCACGACCGGTGGTCGTGCGCACAATCGTAGGTGGTCGTGCGCACTGGTCGAAGAACTCATAAAATTGATGTTAAGTGCGCACGAATAGTGGCGCACGACCGGTGGTCGTGCGCACTATTGTATGTGGTCGTGCACACTGTCCGAGACAGAACTCAAAAAGAAAGTGTTAAGTGCACACGATCAGCGGCGCACGACCAGTGGTCGTGCGCAATAGAACCAGTGATCGTGCTCAGTGTTCCTGTACATAATTGTACCAGGAACACCTGCACGACTCCTGTTCCAGCACAACCACGAATCCAGCCACTGAAAGTGGCACTTAACAATGCATGAAAACTACTAAAGAAGAAGAACATGAAATAACACCAAAAATGGGCCTAGAGGTGCACTTAGCATGGAGTATCAAATATGAGTGAAAACATGTCTAAAGTGAAGTGCATAGACTAGAAAATCGGCCCAAATGAGTCCATAAATGTGTATATATTTGGGACTCATCACACCCCCAGACTTAACTGTTTGCGCGTCCCGAGCAAACCATCTCTCGTGGACAGGAAAAACATAAACTGGCGAAGAAATTATCAAGCGGAGTACCATGCGAAGTCGCATGCTCATGTGCGTAGAAGTACAGTAGACAAAATTTCTAATTATACATATTAGTTTATACTTTTCTTAGGGGCGTATTTATATATTACATTTACTCAAAAAGTGAATCACGGTGAATCATAAGGTCGTACATAGGAAGAAAGTAAACTGAACGCTGAGGCGAGCATTGCCAAAGATCGGGGTTCGGGACAACTCCATTGAAATCCATCAATGTCGGTGACCATAAGCTTGCCCGTTCGCACTCTCTCCACGGCACTGGTTTGACTCAAATGCGTGAATCAGTGGGACTTAAGGTTTTAGATGAGGCTTGGGTTTAGGTGAGGTAAACAAATATAAACATGAAGGCTTAGAACACAAAAACCCAAATGAGCAAATGCATAACACTATCCAAGTAGCCAAAAAAACACGCGGATGCACCACACCCCCAGACTTAGACTTAACAACATGGGTGTGTGCACCGCCTACTCCCAAACATATATTTTTACACAGATTTTTCATTAAAGCTCATATCTTTTTCTTTTCTTTTCACTTCTTTTCACTTCTTTTCTTTCTCTCATTTTCTTCTTTTATTTTCTTATCATTTTCAGCAGCTAAACAATAAAACACATCCACATCTTCACAAACATATCACCAAATCAACAACCCAACTCATGAAAATAATAAACAGCTAAAGCTCAAATTTGGGTGTGTGACTAGGATTGGCATTTAGGCTTTGGTGAGACAACAGTGGGGCTGAATCAAAGAAAGGGTAGGCACAACTGGGCTGACAAGGATAAAGCAATAGGAGTGGGCACAAAGGCTCAACCGGGCCAAAATGATGGCCTATATCACATTCACGCAATTGACTAACCGTATACCCATGCTTCAAGAATCGCTTGGGGCAAGTTCTAGCCACCGAGAAAGATAATCCTTTCTCCCGACTCGGGCAATAGGAGGCTAACGAACGTCTACACACATCCCTATGCTACCGTTTGATTCACACCGGATTCACCAATTTTTGAGTGTAGTAAACAATATTTACGCTAATAGAAAAAAAATATAAACTAAAAGCATAAAAAGAAATTGAATCTACACGAATTTCTAAACGAGACATGAACACTCGACTAGGAGCACTACAGGAGTCAACAATTTACTCTGCCTCATAATCCTAAGCCAGCACAATGATTTTCCAAATCACACAAAAAGAAATGAGTTCAGCTCAAGACGTGCCAACAGCTAAGTGCACGCTCGAGTGGGTGTAGTGTTTGCAATGCAATTGAACATAACTAAATATCTGAAATTAAAATACTTCTAGTATGTAAATGAGATGTGCACGTGCAGTGGGTAACATATAGCGGCTCTCCTCCAGACTAAATCTAAGCAATAGACATAAATGATGTAACCATGAAAATTGAAAATGAAGTCTAGGGAAAGAGATTACCCAATGCTCAGAAGTGAGCATACCAGAAGACGCGTGTAAGCTAAAATGAGCCGCAGCATCCGCCCTCCAGAAAAGATACCTACAGGGGTCAGCTCCGCAGAAATAGAAGAAAATAGAAAACTGAAAAAAGAATACTACTAACTAAACTAAACAAGAAGAAATAAGAAATGCAGGAAAAGGTAAGATAACTACTGGGGTTATTGTCATCCCAGCACGACTTATTCAGATTTTATACAGTTCTAGCTTATAGGCCTATGCAAAGAAAAGTGGACAGGTAACTGTTCTAATATGCGTGTAGGTAGCGGGTACCTATACGGAGAAAGAACAGTCACACCTCTACCCGAATATAAAAACCTGCTCTTCACAGGTAGAGGGAAAAGAAAGTAAGAAGAGGAGGAGGCCTGGTCCTCACTCATCTCACCAAAAACATCATTGCCTAGCAAGGTGTTGTCAACAGGGAGGTGGCGGGAGGAAAAGGCAATGAGTGGAGCTTCCTCTACGGAGGGGGAATCAACCTCCTCACATAAGAGGATGCTCGCATCATTGACTTGAGCATCGTGCTCCAAGTCCTCCTGAAGTACCTGTGAAGACTCAACCTATACAGGCTCGGATAAAGAAGGGGGATCAAGAAATAAATAAGAAGAGTGACTTAAATAAAAATCAAACGGGGGAGTGATCCCGGTCTCACTCCCATCAGGTTGGGGAAGTGAAATAATGTTTGCATTGTCATCAATGCTACAAGGTTCAGCGGGATCAACGGTGGCCAGGCATAGGATTTGGACTTCCTCCACCGGTGCTGAGGTAAACTCCTCTTCACCTAGAAGGTTGTCCTCCTCCATAGGAGTAGGCACAACACTCAGATCAACAGCCTCCTCTTGTGACACATCATCGACAAGGTCGTCAGAGACGAATGTAGTATGCACAACAGGGGGAAGAATAGTGCTCGGGTAAAAGTCGAGCACCAACTCCTCACAAAGAATCGAATCCACTAGAGGTGGTGGATGTACATGGAGAATAGGCTCATCAACCTAATATGGAGTACCAGACGAAGTCGGTGCTCCATATGCTGGGCTACAAGAATTATGCCTACTATTCTCTGTAGGGCATTCATCACTAGAGTGGGAGGTATCTCTACACCAACGGCAACGGATATTGAGATGTGCCCACATAGTGTGAAGATAATACGATTCAAAATAAAAAGCTATTGTGCAAAATACTACACCTAACAAAAATTACTAAAGCAACCTAATATAAAACAAGAAAATGGAGTAAAAAGAACAGAAATAAAATAAAAGATGCAATTTACAAATGGAAGGGCTTCTCTCTCAGACTTTCCCTCTCTAGAAAACTCACGCGACTGTATTCCCCGGCAACGGCGCCAAAAACTTGATGGCGCAAATCTCGCACACCGCTATAGGCGGTAGCTAGACTGCGGCAAGAAACGGCAGTGTACCGATCGTTCAAGTAATATAAAATGGGAATGAATTCCCAAGTATCGATCTCAAAGGAACACAGTAAGGTGGAGTTTATTATCGAGGAAGGACATGAGATTGAAGTCCTTTCGAGCGGATGGATGCAGAAATGGGGGATTTGGTTTGTGGAAAATAAATGAAAACAACTTAAACTACTCCTATGCAATGCCGCTATGCAATGCTTCGCTTGGCGGGATGGAGACTAGGCAGGCCTTGAGCGCGCTGCGTCGCAAGGGCGGATGAACGAGTAGGCAAACGGAATCGAACTATGCAGGTTTTGAGCGCACTGCTTCGTAGGGCGAATGGATTACACGGGCCGCTATGCCACGCTTCGCTAGGCGGGTGGAAGAGTAGGCATACGGATGGAATGGTTCGCACCGGCGGAGTCGGAATGGATTACACGGGCCGCTATGCCACGCTTCGCTAGGCGGATGGAAGAGTAGGCATACGGATGAGGGTCGCAAGCACCTCGTCGACAAGCACGCCACTAGCAATTGCTAGTGCGGCATACGAACGTGACGGCGGGATGGAGGATGGATGGTGGCGCACCTCATACACAAATGAACAAAATATAACTTCACATAGACATGAAATTAAGATTACAAGCACGATTCATAGTGTTCATCATCCATACATGAGAGATCTAGCTACAAACGCATCAATAAGAAAAGAACAAGGCAAGAAATCGACCGAATCCAAAGTCTCGTTGTAGATTCACGGTTGGAATCGCCGGGTTGTCAATCCGCGTCCAAGCTCGGTCCGCAACTACGTCCGGGGTAGAGAGAGCTGTCACTACTCTCCAATGAGCCCGTCTTCTTCATGTCACGATTCGGTGGAGGTTGCAAACTTCCTCTTGCTTGATGGCGATGGCGGCTAAACCTTCCTTGAAGCTCTAGGATGAAGGAGGAGGCCGAGAGGAAGCTTCGGCTCAAGAATGGCGTGAAGAACAAGCCCGGAGCACCTACCGATGGTGGGCGGCGATGGAGGGGCGAAATCGGGCGGAACGGCGGAGCTGGGAGAACGAAAGATAGGAAGATCCGACCTAAATCGCGAGCAGGAGTATTTATAGGCGCTGGAATAAACAGTGCGCACGATCATTGGCGCACGACCAGTGGTCGTGCACGCTGGAATCCTGTGATCGTGCGCCTGCCTGGGTGGAGCCTGCAATGTAAGAAATTTATAAAATATCATGTTCGCACGACCAGTGGAGCACGACCGGTGGTCGTGCGCACTATCGTAGGTGGTCATGCGCACTGGTCGAAACAGAACTCATAAAATTTATGTTAAGTGCGCACGAACAGTGGCGCACGACCGGTGGTCGTGCGCACTATCGTAGGTGGTCGTGCGCACTGTCCGAGACAGAACTCAAAAAGAAAGGGTTAAGTGCACACGATCAGCGGCGCACGACCAGTGGTCGTGCGGAATAGAACCAGTGATCGTGCACAGTGTTCCTGTACATAATTGTACCGGGAACACCTGCATGACTCCTGTTCCAGCACAACCACGAATCCAGCCACTGAAAGTGGCACTTAACAATGCATGAAAACTACTAAAGAAGAAGAACATGAAATAACACCAAAAACGGGCCTAGAGGTGCACTTAGCATGGAGTATCAAATATGAGTGAAAACATGTCTAAAGTGAAGTGCATAGACTAGAAAATTGGCCCAAATGAGTCCATAAATGTGTATATATTTGGGACTCATCAGTGTGTGGGAAGCTATAATCTGTGATCATACACATATATATATTAACATTGCACAAAATATTTTTTAATCTCTATTCACCCCCCCCCCCCTAGAGAATTCTAGTGAGGTTAACTGTGCACTTTCAATTATAACTTTAGAGCTACAGCCGGCGTTAGTAGATAGCGCCGGGCGGTAGTGTTCACTTTTATATCCGAGTCCGATTTTTCCAGACCCAAAACATTGATTACCCAGAAGCATATCCAGGGATTTTTGACCAATCCCGAATTTGGTTATGGCTAAATTGAGATTTTGATTTTGTTTTTTAAGAGATGTATTTTCTTGAACAATCATAACACATTTGTTTTCAAATCCTTTTTTGTTCTTTTTAATTTTTAATATAGAAGCTTTCAATCTTCTCTCTAAGTCCCCCTTCTCTTTTGCAATAATTTTGTTTTGTGAGAGGGCATTAGAGAGAGATATTTCAAGTTATTTTAACTTAAATAAGGAGTGCTCACATTCTTGACATGAGACTTTTCTTTTTTCAAGAGAAACTATTTTTTTTGTGAGCTTACGATTTTCTTTTATAATAGATTCATTTTCAAGATTTAATAAAACAAATTTATCATAAAGTTCTTCAAAAGTAGGAGGCGATACCTCAGTGTCGCTAAGAACACTGGTGTCGTCATCGTCGCTTTTGGCCATCAAGCACAAGTTTGCTTCCTCCTCGCTACTTGACTCAGATTCGTTTGAATCTTCAGAGGAAGTGTCATCCCAAGTGGCGGCCTTCAGTACTTTCTTCTTTTCTTTTGTTTTGTTTTGTTCTTTTCGTTCCTTTTGTTATTTTGGGCACTGGCTCCGAATGTGCCCGGTTTTTCTGCAGTGATAGCATTCTGGAGGCGGCCTTTCTTCTTCGTCATCGCTTCCTTTTTCTTTCCTCGATGAAGAGGAAGATCCCTTTCGTCGAGTGTCCTTTTGGAAGAATTTTCTGAATGTGTTCCTTCTTTCTGGATTCCTGATGAACTTTTTGAAGTTCTTCACCAGGAGTCCTTCTTCATCATCATCGTCCTCTTCGGTGCACTCCTTCTTTGATGTTAGTGCCAACGCCTTTTTCTTCGGCTCTTTGTTATATTCTTCATGTTGAATTTTCAGTTCTACCTCATGGGTTTTGAGATTCCCAATGAGGTTCTCGATCTGGAGCGTTCTTAAGTTGTGCGACTCCGAGATGGCTGTCACCTTTGGATTGAACCTTGGGGGTAAGGAACGAATAATTTTCCTCACCAAGTCCCCGTCGGAGTAGGTCTTTCCAAGCGCCTTTGATGCGTTGACAATCTTTGTGAAGTGAGTGTACATGGAGTTGATGTCCTCTTCCGTGTCCATCTTGAATTTCTCGTATTCAGATTCCAGTTGAAACAGCTTTGCATCTTTCACCTGCGATGTACCTTCATGAGTTACTTCTAATTGATTCCAAATATCATAAGCAGTAGTGCATACAGAAATTCTATTAAACTCAGTCCTATTTAAAGCGCAATATAAAGCATTCATTGCTTTAGCATTATTTTTACACCTTAGTTTGTCGTTATCGTCCCATTTATCCTTAGGTTTTGCTAATGTCGCCTCTCCCACTACAGTTGTAGGAGGAGAGTACCGAACTTCTACCATGTTCCATACTTCTACATCTATAGTCATAAGAAAACACATCATTCGATTTTTCCAGTAGTTAAAATCAGACCCAGTAAAGAGAGTTGGTCGACTAACCCCTTGACCCTCAGGAAAAGTGAGATCATGAGACGCCATTGTTTCCGGTTGTTAAGCCGATTGGAACAAAACCGCTCTGATACCACTTGTTGGATCGGTCGGCGCCCTTAGAGGGGGGGGGGGGGTGAATAAGGGTTTTCAAAACTTTAGATTTTATTTAGAAAAACTTTGGAATATTGCAATATTAAAATAAGAAGACAGGTAAAACAAAAATAGAGACAAGCTTTATTGATATTAAATAAGTTTTACAAAACTTGATCTCAATGTCGCTAGAGATCGGAAGCGAATAATAAAAGCTCTTTTCGTTTTCTATCCCGACTCGCTTCCCCACGAACCGGTGGCCCTAGCCTCCTCCTTCCCGGATTCGGCCTCAAGCCGCTCTAGACAATCCTTCCCGGATGTGGCCTCAAGCACCCCCTAGACCTAACCTAGATCTAGTCGCCAACACGAGGCGATTTTCAGCCCTAAGTCCTACCCCAGACCTAGTCGCCAACACGAGGCAATTTCACTACCGTTTACAATGATAAAAGAGAAATAAAATAATAACAACTTCCCTTAAGATGAACTTCTAAATATGGAGGCGAAGATCCGCTGTAGAATCAGCGTTTGTCGAAGCGGACTTCGTTTGGCTTCGGCGTGATGGAATCCTCCTTCAGAAGTTGGCAGAGCTTCGCCGGGACCTCAAATTTCGGCCAAGATAGGCCTCTGGAATTCTAGTACTCTCTCTGAGGTGTATGTAATTGGTGTACGAAAACAAGAGGAGAGGGGGTCCTTTTATAGCCCAAGCGCTACCGCCGGCGCTAGCGCTACCGCCGGTGCTAGCCCGGATTAGGAAACATTTTGCGCGACAGGATCTTCAATCCGCGGCAACATATTGCTCCATGCCTCTTGTGCGCCATGCTACAGCCAGCGCTAGTAGCTACCGTCGGCGCTATCCCTGATTAAGAAACTGCTTGCGCGGCAGGATCTTCAATCCGCGGCAACGAGGCTTTCATTACTTCTGTGTTCACCGATACCGCCGGCGTTATCCGCTACCGCCAGGCGTTAGCGCCTTCCATAACAGCTCCCAGAAACGCGCTCATCATCGCTAGCGCCCGACGCTAGTTGCTACCGCCGGCGCTAGTGAGCCTCTTCGAATTGTGGCCTCAATTTTGGGGGCAGTCATCATGTGTACTCCTTGAGTCATGTGGACCTAATAAACCTGCACACTTGAACACACAAGATCAAATACACATAGGATTTGTTATTCTCAAACCTAGGAGATGCGGAAGACCATGTTCCAACAGATACCACTTGGTTAGTGAAAAAGTAGATTTCGAAGAGTGAAGTACCATTAATGTAGAAATAAGACACTTGTTGGAAAAAATAGTCATGATCGAGCTTACACGTTGTAATATAGTGGAAAGCATGTTGAAAGATTTTGTAAATAAACATCATTATAAGATTTTGAAGCATAGTAAATGAGTAGGAGTTTTAGTCTAGTAAAAATAGATGTTTTAGTCATTGAAGTTAAAGATCAAATATCACTTTGTAACAAAACATAATAGCACTTATTTAGAAAGTAAATTTATCAAGATTGAGTATACAAGGCGTGGCAGAAAATAGGTTCACAAAGAATGTTAGCATGATTCACTTTATCAAGGAAAGATAGAAAGATATAATGTTTTAAATTCATGATTCATGTAGACTTAAACATTGTAGAGATCATGTAATGTTATCTAGTGCATCCACTAAAGAGTTTAGAAAAAATGTAGATATGCATTAGAGTCCAATACTCATGAGTAGAAGTTTTAAAAGAGATAATGATGTGTACAAATTGTGTTTTTTGATAAGAGTATATATATGATATAATCAAAACACATGACATGTATAATGGAATAAACACAACATTATTGACAATTCTTTTAAAGAATAACTTCTACCCACAAGGCCAAATTTTATTTCAATGCACATACAAAAGTACAAGTACCAAGGTGCTCTGCACACATAATGCTCATTAAGACTTATCATGGTGCAAAGTAGTGCTTGGGGGATCATATATATTAAGTTTTCTTTGATTTTCTTGTGATCCAAGTGTACAAGAAGTAGTGTATAAAAGAGTTTACACAAGACATTTTGCAATTCTCCCAAGGTGCTCAACCTCACAATGCTCATTAAGACTTATCAGGAGGGTGAGTAGTGCTTGGTGGAGATATCATTGTCATTTATTCATTTGAATTTTAGCATTAACACGCTTCTTCAAATATGGGTGCATTAAAGAGAATTTTATTACGGTGTAGGTAAACTAATCACACATTTAGCAATGTTAAGTTATTACACTACACAATCTTGCAAGAGTATGATTAAAATCACATGTAGATTATCAAATATGTGAGTGAGTAAATCATTATCAAATATAAAACATTACACATACTTAGAGGCATGCTAAGCAATCCTACACATGATTTCTATAATCAATTTCATTGCACATTACAAGATAATGTTCAAGGCATGCCACAAAACAATGTTCTAAGATATTTATAATTAGAATTTAACATTGTATTTTAATCTTGGAAAGATAAACCTAATCATCCTTGAAACATTTCAATGAATAACAATTACTTTTTATAATATTTGAGTTATTATAATAAACACACATAAAGAAACAATAAGAAAAACATAATTTTGTTCTTTGAAAGTGTTTTGTAATTTTGTATTTGAATTTTTAAATATTCAAATTTAAAAATTTTGCTGGAAAACATAGAAGTGTTTATCAAGCCTATCAGTAAATGATATTCTATGCGAGAGAAACTACAAAACAAAAGGAAAAATATCGATTTTATGCTACCGCCAGCGCTTGTTCTATTGCATGGCACTAGCAACAGAGATTTGGCATTTTGCTTGGAATACATGAGTTTTGATAATTTTTCTTTATTCTTGTTTTATAAGATAAGATACACTAAGTACCGCAAGGAGTTTTGGATAATAGTGTGAAAGATGCAGATAAAAGATTTTTGGCTTAAGGTGTCAAAATACTCTTTCAAAATACTTATGTTTTTCAAAATCAAGAAAGTCCAATGAGTATATAGTATGAAAAACATAAGATAGCATGTTTGAACAAAATATGCATTTGTGAAATGATCATAAATAGTGAAATAATATTCATGTAATGTATATAATATGAGTATGTCTAAGATCAAGATACCCTACTACATGTCTACACACTAGCCCCGTACTAAGTGATGGATGGGCATGAGGAGCTGCACACATGACATAGGTTGGGGTATTAATCCCATATGCATACAAAATATGACACTCAACCTAACACTCTTTCCTCTCAGTGCCTTGCAAGGCCCCACTGGAACTCTCCTCGGTTAAGGACAAGACATGGCTTAGAGGTTAGGTTTCTAATGCACAAAATCCTACGCCCCCGCTATTGTGAGACATATAATGTGGGCGAATGATCATGGACCTACTGAGCGTTTAGTCCAAAATTTGAATTTATAGACTATGACTTTATTTTAGAAATTTCTAAAATGTGGATAGTTGATTTAAAGTCAAAATTTGTTTCATTGCTTTCAAATTTCATTATTTTATTTTACTTTAACATTGTATGGCATGATATAACTAGCATAGACATTGATTTCTACATAAATTAAGAGACGATGCTAGAATGAAAAAGTTATGGTAACAAAATGCAATGTTATGTACAGATTACAAACATATAATTTATTTGCATGTATTCAACATGGAGTTTCAACCTAAATGTTCATCGACCTAGAATGACTTGATTTAACTTTTGAGTTTTTTTCAAGGAGTATAAGGTTGATTCTAAGGTCTAGACAAGAATGAGATACATGCAAACACAAGACATAATTCATATGTGAGGCAAGTTATGAAAAATAATGGAATCTATTCCTATTATATTTATTATGAGAACGTTTATAAGATCATTAATAATTATGATGATTTGAAAATTTAAACATGAGATAAATAAATTATCTTTAACTTCATTATATGAATATTATTCGTATTTATTTTAGTTGTTTATAGTGAAGGATTAATTGTGAAGATGTTTATTGATCATTTGGAATGATTTTTGCAATTTTTCTTTGTTTTGATTTTTTGTGAACATGACCAAAACATATACAAGTTTTTTTAAGAAGAAGAGAATGATACTTAAAGCTGTAATATAATTTTCACAAAGAAGTCTTTTTAAGGAAATCGGGAGTTTTTCAGAAATATAGATACCGCCAGCGATAGAGTAAGTTCGAGGCGGGTAGCAAATAGAGGTTTGATTTTTCATCAAAAAACATGGTTTTTGAGATTTTTCAATTCAGATTTATCTTGATTATGATTTTACATTATAGGGGACATGCAACAAAGGAATTAGGGAAATAATCAAAAAGTTGCGCAATTTAAATTTTTTGCATAAGGCCCCTAAATAGCCTATTTATATCCATTTTTGGAAAATATTACTTTTGATAATATAATATAACAAGTTTAGTAGTCATGTTACAAATCATTTATAAGTAATGGATTTAAGAATGTTGAGAGCAAAAAGTATTGATAGGTCGCTTAAAAAATGATATGAATTTTTATTCAATTTTATTTGATTTGATTTATTAAAGAATTTATGCTTAAAGTATGAGAGTCGTATCACAAGTTATATAAAGTGATCATAGTATGTTGGCTCAAAAAAGACAAAAAACAAACAAAAAACAAAAATGAAAATAAGCATATCATGAAGTAAAGTTTTGGTATATCATTTTTAATTTGTTTCTACTTCATGCAAATATTGGATACTAATGAATAAGAGATTCAGGTATCCAAAGAAAACCAAGTGGGATGGTTACTTTTGGTACCCAAATACATCGTGTTGGTTTTTGGGGAAACATGGATGGGTGGACCCTTTCAATTGACATAAGTGAGTCATTCTTATGTATTGGTCACCATTCATACCTTGGTTTAATGTTTTAATAATGATGATTTATAACAACATTGTTTATAGGAAATTTATTAATTTTCAATTTTATGTTGTTAGAAGGTTGATGTTGTAAATGATAATGATGATATTGTTTTGGAATTTCATTTACGAATACTTTGTGTTTTTCATTTCTTTGTTTGTCTTAGTCAAGATATGGGAAGTCATATTCAACTTGCTTTTGGATTTTGCTTGATATTGTTGATTTATGTTTTGTGATTTTGTATATATAATTTCCTTAAGCAAGTTGATTTTTGTTTTCAATTCATTATTCTTAATTTTCATATTATGCCTGGCTTTATTATAAGCAAGTGTGTTATTT
Organism: Dactylorhiza incarnata; assembly: GCA_033032865.1. NCBI lineage: Eukaryota > Viridiplantae > Streptophyta > Magnoliopsida > Asparagales > Orchidaceae > Dactylorhiza > Dactylorhiza incarnata. Next base: position 10,172,314 of record JAWHQI010000011.1, read on the forward strand.
TTAAGAATTGATATTATAAAACTAATATGAGTTTGATAATCATTTCTCAATTCTTCAAATGTTTCATCCACCTCATTAATTCAATATTATAATTTTTGAACATAGACAATCACTTTTCAAAGATTAAGTTTCAAAACAAAATCTTTCATTTTGTTCTTTTACAAAAATACACTCCTTTTCAAGTTCCTACAAGGTGTAATATTTTCAACTAAAGTGTCATGGGGAAAACTAAATTCATCGAAATTTGATTCTACATTAACTTTTTCTTATAAACTTTTATTTTCTAAATGCAATTTTCAATTAGCATTTTTCAGTTTCTTAATTTTACATGTAGCAATTTGTAGCAAATGTAATGTAGAAATTGAATTACAAACAAGAAAGGAATTTGATTTCCTTACAGCGCTTTTGGTGTAACATCCCTAATTCTACTAGACCCCATGAAAGTGTGAGGGCATAACATGTCGTGATAATGGGAGTGGAGACAAAGAGATGACCTTAGGACCTGTTAAGTTAACGTGAACTTACATAGTACTCACAAGTGAGTACAAGACAACTTAGGTCAAATTAGCCAAATTGAACTCACAAGTACTAATTGACATCACCATTAAGTTCCTAACCCTAATGGAGACTCATTTGACCAAAAGCCCCATCAATTGGTCAACCAAATAGGCCAAATTGGCTTAGGGACCAAAGTCAACTCTTGGTCAACATAACCCAAATCAACCAAACAAAGGATCAATGGACCTGCAATTGTACAAATTGACTTCACCCCTTTCCTTCTAACCCCATTAAGGACCCATTGGACCCAAAGTTCCATCAAGTGGTCAACCAATCCATCCAATTTGACCAAAGTCAAACTTAGGCTAATTTGGGTCATACTCACACCACATGGATCAATTAACTCAATTGGAGACACACCATGGTCCAAGGGACTTTGGGTAGGGTCATTGGAATCATGACCATCAACTGGGGTTAACCACTGAATAATTTGACCAAGTCAATCCAAAAGTCAACCATGGTCAACATTAAGATTTAAGAAAGAAATCAAAAGCCCAAATGAAATCCAAGTGGACTAAGGCCCCAACACAAGCCCAACCAATAGGTCACATGCCTATTAGCACCCCAAGCCCTTGAATTTGGAGAGAGAAGATGGGCATGGGGGAAAATGACATTTTCCCTAAAAGCCTTAAGGGAAAAAGGAGCTTTTGTGGAATGGAGGCCCCATGGCACTCCACTCCTTTGCCCAAGCTTATAGCCGACCTAGTCAGGCATGAACAGTCTCCATCAAGGGATGGCAGCCACTAAGCAGCCAAGGCGAAGGCAATATAGCCATAGCCGACAGCCCATGCATCTCATTCTCTCTATACATCCGTCACCACCCCCAATATACACTTCCATCCTCTTCAGAAGGCCCTAAGGAGTCGATCCAGCCAATGAGAAGAGGGACATTGGTGGAGAATTGACGAATCAGGCAAGCTTGGTGGAGAGAAGAGAACCATGTCCAGCCGCCTGAACACCCATCACCGAGCTCCATTTCTCCTCCTCTCCGTCATGCTATCTTTCTATCTTCTTTGGCAGAGAAATCAGGCCCAATTGAGTTGCGATCCATGTGGGAAAGTTGAGATTTTTCCGAGCTTTTCACCCTGCTCGGGTTCGCCGGAGAGGCGATCTCCATTCGGCATCTCGCCGCCAATCGATAGCCTCCGCCTCAAAAAAGGTAGTGGTGGTGGCCGGTCATGGAGGTGGCTGGAGGGTCAAGAATTCAGCTTGGAAAATAGCCCAGGATGGGAAAATCTGGTCCCTTGGCTGGAGGTAGGAGACGCAATCACGGCCGTTGATTTCCGCTGCTGATGGCTATAAGCGGGCAAATTGTAATAAATGGAATTAATTGTCACAATTTATCCAGAAAATTAATACCCATTATTAGACAACTTAGTGGCCTTTTTAGGAAAATGTGCCTGAGATAACTTTTGTAACCCTTCAGGTCTACTGACTATAGGACTTTGAATCACCATGTTTGGTGGAAAACATCGCCTTGTAGGGCCATTCTCCCGAGGTATGCCCTAAAGGGGGACCAATCACTAATTTGTATGATTTATTTTACATAGATGTTTGTATAGACCTAATACTTTGTACCTAAGGGTATATATCATAAACATACCCCCTGTCCAAAAATCAGAATTTTTGGGCATCATTGTTCTGTGGTTTTGTGGGAAATATGATTTATCATATTATTGAAATAAATGTTGATAGATAAATTCAAAATGACACAAATCTTGGGTGGCATGTTCGCTAGGCTACAAATAGTCACATGTAAAACTTTGAGGTCATTTAGACCATTGTAGAATATTATATTCCACAAACATGTGAATGAGATGTATGGGAAGGTGGTGTGCATATAGCACTCTTTGGTACTTTGTGAAATTGTCACAAATGGATTGTTGTATGCTCAAGATATTTGGGTAATACACATATTATAATGAAGGGTATCATCCCTAGAAAAGTTAGGATTTTTAGAATGAAAAATCCTAGGTATTTAATTAATTATATTAATGTCACATAAGTGTATTAATCAAATGACAGTGAACAAATGACTTAGCATAATTCTGATTTTCTGCCACATGGTGATTTAGAGTAATCTATACCTCTGGAAATTTTATTAATATTTTTGGAGTTGATTTTTTAGCTATATGATCATAATTACTTATGTCACATAAATGTATAAATGAAATAAACACAACCTAATGCCTTAAGAAAAATCCAATTGTTTGTCACATGGTACTTTATGTTAAAATATAGTTTTGGAAATTTTGGTAGGATTTTTGGAAGTCATGCACACTGTAAATTATCAAAAATATGCTTTGTCACACTTATGTAATATTGCAATTTTCATTGTTTATATTACTTGGAAATTTCTGAAAGTTTGGCTAGACTATTTTTAGACTATTATAAACTATGGAAATTTGTCTAGAATTTTTGAATGAATTATCTTGATACTGACTGTGTAAAGTGGCAAATTTATCTAAATATTGAAGTACTACAATGATGGTCATAAATACTATGGAAAAATTAGAAAACTCTGTCTTTCATGATATTTCACCATCGTATACCACTGATAATCTATTTGGAGCACTTTGACTTCTGAAGATGGTACTTCATGTGTAAAGTCATGTGTCTTGACTTTAAAGAACATTTATTCATGACCAAATTAATAAGGAAAATTATGAATTTTTGAGTATTTCTTAATTTGTTCATGATGAACCTATGGTACAAATTTTAGGACATTTGGCTAAGTTATAGTAAAGTTCACATCATAGAGATCAATGCAGTTCAATTCTAGTGCTGGTTTGCGAATAACAAAAACTTGATGTAATGTTTAGACTAGCTAGAACACATAAGAAATGAATGAAATTTAGAACATGTAGGTAGGCCATCCATCATATTAGCCCTTATAAGATGTAGCTTTGTTGGAGGGCTTTTATCTAATAGATGATTAGTGACCTAGAATCACGTCACACGGTGAGCAATTAAAATCATTTGGGGTCTTTCCATCTTAGGCAATTATGATGATATTTAGGATGATAATATAATCATGCTGCATCTTTAAGATAATTGTTGGACATAGAGATAAACACATAAGGGTTTGCACCATGCACCATGCACCGCACATATAGGTCGTCACCTTTCCTAAAGAATTCTTAGTCATCTTATGGTAATGTAAGAGCAACCATGAGAATGGTCTTAACAATGGGTAGTTACCAATACAAGTAAATATTCTGAGAAAGGAAGGTTTAGGATGTCACCCAAGAATACCTTCTAGTACCGCTGCGTGCCCATCACCGGGTAGACTTCGGGAATTTTGGGATTCACCTTAAACAGTTATGATCAACTAAATAACAATCAAGAGTAACTTTAAATAAGAGAATTCGAGAAAGGTAAACCTCGTCCTAATGTATGGGATGGAAAGGTGATGAGCCCACTATTTACACTATTTTATGGACTCATTCGGGCTAGTTTTCACTCTTGTGCACATCATGTTCAAGGTATAATCACTTGTATTTCACTTGTATTCACATTCATGTTATGTGCACTGTTTAGGCCCGTTTTGGTGTGCAATTGCGCTCCATATCATTGGGGGTAAGCACGTGGTGCTCCCCACCCTTTTTTCTATTTCTAGATTGAGCTGGAGGGGTATCCCCAGCTGTGTGTTTCCCATGTTGATTATTGTGCAGTCGGACGGTTCATCCAATTTTGCCCAGAATTCATGTCTGCATGAATCGCACGGTCCTGCATTTCCTTGACGCACGATTGATCTGATCGTGCGCGGTCATCTATGGTTCAAAACAGTGATCTGGATTTGCTCGTGCATTTTGTTCACGCACTGTTGGTTTGCCCGTGCGTGAGTAAAATCACACGAGCTCCTTTGGTAAGCTGAAATTCTAGCTTTCAGAATTTGTCCGTGCATTTTTATGCATGGTCGGCTTCGACCGTGCGTCAGTAAAATGCACGGGCGCTCTTCTTCGTCTTCCCAAGCTTTCTGCTTCATTAATAATGCACGGCCCACGCAAGGTCGTGCGTTCGACCGTGCGTGACCAATTTTTTGATTGTTTACTATAAAATCTGCAGGATTTGCCCTTCCTCGGGAAGATAGACCGAGCCCACCACATCCGTTCCAGCTCCGCCATTTCCGTCGCTCCATCCATCTCCTCCACATGGGAAGTGTTCTTCGGTGATTCGAAGCCACATCCAAGGATCCAGAAGCCTTCCCGTCCATCTACAACCAGCATCAAGGTTTGGCATATTCCATTTGGTGAAGAAGAAGGAACCTACCCTAGAGAAGAAGACGGAGAAGGACAGAGGTAGTGACAACCTCTAGATCCTGGAAGCAACCATGGACTGAGCTCGGAGGTGGCTTGACAACCCACCATTCCGGCTACGACCCACGACGAGACTTTTCTTCTTGTGGTTCACTCTACCCTTTGTCTATTTGTGTGATGTGCTCCTAAATACTTGTAATGAACCTAGAATGCTCTTTGTTTGTATATGAATGAAAGAATGCCTAGCTATTTTCTCTACTTCGATGTTATGTTGTGATTCGTCTCACCTCCATTTCACATCCACCCAATACACGCACAAACTGAGCCAGTCTAGCAAAAGCTAGAGGTGATACATGGAAGAGGTGTTTGCGACCCTCACTCTCGCATTAGAGATCACTCCATCCGTCTGCCTTCCGTCCATCCACTTACCGAAGCACGACATTGTGGCCTGCACTTCATCTCGCCAACCGAAGTGGTGCTCTCAGCCCGCATTTTCCTTTTATTGTTGTTAAATTAGGAAACCAAAATGAAACCCCCCTTTTTCAAACGATAGAAATCTTTATAACTAATTTCCCTAACGAGAAAATCATACACCCCAACTTGCAGTCCTTTAAGAACGATATTTGGGGAGTCTCTCCCAACTTTTATTACTTGTACGACCGGTACACTTGCCGTAAGCATGTTAAGTTTTTTGCGCCACTGTCGGGGACTACAAGCATAGTATGAGTTATTTTCTTCCAGGAAGATTTTATAAAGGTATTTTGTTGTTTTTGATTTTTTGTTGTTGTGTAAGTTTATACAGGGACAGGGCCTTGATGATCTAGTAGAATTCGACCCATAGATAGAGAGGACATTGCGCGCACGCCGTTGTGCTGCTGTCATCATGGATCTTAACAAAAATAATGGAGTTAACCCTGGGGTAGAGAATGCGCCAATTGCTTGTCAAGTGGCTGATGAAAATGAGGTGGCCCGGCCAAGGCCCAGAACCATGCGGACTACAACACTCCACTGTTGGGAGTGCGTATCCCAGTTTTGGCCCAACCATCATGAATAACCAGTTCGAGATCAAGCCGGCAATCCTAAACATCATCCGCAATAATGCCCAGTTCTCTAGGTTGGCAAGTGAGGATACCCATCTTCACTTGGCAGAGTTCTCGGAAATCTGCAAAATATTCTGGTATGCCGGCATAGTTGACGACACGGTGAAATTAAGATTATTCCCGTTCTCCCTCCGTGATAAAGCAAAAGTGTGACTCCATACAATCCCTCGGGGCACAGCGACCACATGAGAGCTGCTCTCCTCCAAATTCCTAGAAAAGTTCCACCTAGTGGATAAAACTGTGAACATGAGGCGTGAGATTGCAACCTTCTGGCAACATGATCAGGAGACCCTTGCGGAAGCTTGGGAGAGATTTATGGAACTCCTCCAGAAGTGTCCTCATCATGAGTTGCAACCTTGGAACCTTGTGGAATTTTTCTACATTGCAATAGAGCCTAACTATAGGGCCATGACTGATGCCACTGTCGGCGGAACTCTGCTGAATCATACCCCTGATGAAGAATTGCGGATCTTGCAGGACACCGCTACTCATAGCTCATTTTGGACCGCAGGGCAGAACACCCCACGAAATGTCTGAGGACTATTTGAAGTGAACACTTGTGGTCCACCAGTGGAGCTTGCACCATCACCATATGAGAGCATAACATTGTTTAAGAAGCCTGCCCCTTCTGCGGCTCCGGTGATGGCCCACAGGTGAAATCTCCTCTGATTTTTATAATCTAAATGTGGAAGAAAATGTCACTTTATTAGTAATCAAACCCACACAACACCCTTTTCAAACAAATATAATCCGGGCATGAGAAATCACCCAAATTTCTCATGGAAACAAAACACTCTAGGCCAACGATGACAGTCGGGCCAGCATCAATTTGATGCACAAGCATCCGGAAGCCTACTGAGGCTGCCTCATTCGGGTTATAACCAAGGTGTTGTAGTGCAAAGAAAAAGTATGTTGGAAGAGATGATGGAAAAGTTTGTTGACATGGCCCAATCTAATATGGCTAACCAAACTGCCTCGATTAGAAATTTGGAGATGCAATTGGGTCAATTGGCTCAAGTGCTCTCTGAGCGAACTTTGGGTGCTCTCCCTAGCATGATGGAAAAGTATCCATGTGAGCAGGGAAAGAGCCTAATTGAGATAGATAGCTGCCATGAGGGTGACTTGAGACTGAAATGTGAGATCAATGATGTTGAAACCACCATCCTTCGCGACACTGGATCGTCGCGCAATGTTCTTGCACTACAAGATGTTGAAAAGCTGAACCTAAAAATCAATGTCGATGATCGTATATTACTTGTCCTTGCAAATGGAATGGTGGTGGAAACAGAGGGTGAGATTAAGGATATCAAGGTAGTTGTAGATGGAGCTTCGGTTGTCACAAACTTTCAAGTTCTGGGACCCAAGGAAAACACTTCCATGCCTATTTTGTGTGTCCCATTCTTGAAGGAGAGTGGTGCCACCCTTCACATTGTTATGGGGTGTGTCACCTTGTCACCTAAAGTGGCACACCATACTCTTTCATCTACCATAACCAAGGATCTAAATTCTCTACCTATAATTTCTGATAATTTGCTAATAAGTTGAGTACAGTTGTGAAGAAGCAAAGAAAAAAAAAACAAATGCTGAGTCAGAGGAAGAAGAAAAGGAGATAATGAAGAAATACTTGATGGATGAAGAGAAAGCTAAGAACAAAGGCGGCGAGGCCGCGAAGTTAGAAGTTACCATGGCTAGCATGGCCGAAAAAACTTTGAATGATTTTCTTAAAACTAAAGTAATTTGTAAACAGTTAAAGTAGGTTCATTGGGCGGATCTATCACCCGTAGGGGGTGAAGAAATGAAGCCCCTGGCTGCTCTGAAACTACTAGACACCGGTTACGATTGAGATCATGTTGCTCGTTGGCGCTCTCCTAATGTGGAGAAATTGAAATAGAACAAGTTGTTGTGAGCTACCCACTCTGGCGCCCTCCGACATGAGAAGGAAGAGGTTTTAGGGGCAAGGGAGAGACATCTCCTTTGAGCCCTAAATCCTTCACCCCCTTCCCATCTCGTGTAGCTGGGGAGAACCATCACAAAGCAGCATATAGTCTATTGTTGTTTCATCTCTTTAATGTGCTCAAGTGTCTCTTTTTGTGATCTATTGGACAATTGCTAGAACTCTATTTATACAATGCTAATATAGGTATTTGGTCCACCTTAAGGATGGTAAATAAAAGGGCTTATGGGAGACGACCCAATTTTGCTATTTTGTTTATGTTTTGTGCGGCACCGTAGCAATTATTGCAGGTATGACAACTTTAGTGGCGGGGTTGGAGCTAATTTGCAATTTAACGCCAATCTTACGGTATGCTCATTTCTGAGAATGTGGTAACCTCTCCTCTTACATCCTTTTATAATTGTAGTATTGCATTTTGTGATGCTTAGATTTAAGTCTGGGGAGAGTAGCTTGTCATTACCCACATGCACGTACACTTGGCACAATATACTATAAGTTATAATTTATCGCAATCATTTATTTATTTGTTCATCTTCATCGCACACCACAACATCCACTGGAGAGCTCACCTAAGCGTAGGCGCGTAACGAGTCTAACTCGTTTCTTTGGTGTGATTGGGAAAATTGTTGTACTGGTTTAGGATTGTGAGATGGAGTATAATGTTGACTCCCGTAGTCTTTAGTCGAGTGCTCGTGTCTCTTATTGAAATTCGTGTAGAATAAATTTTTATTTATGCTTATATTTTTGTATTTTTTCCATGTGCTTAAAAATTATTTATTCTACTAAAAAGTGGTGAATCCGGTGTGAATCCGATGGTAGCATAGGAATGCCTGTAGACGTTCGCTAGGCTTGTATTGTTCGAGCCGGGAGGAAGGATTGTCTTTCTCGGTGGCTAAGAACTTGCCCCAAGCGACTCTTGAAGCATTGTCATAGGTTAGTTCAGTGCGTGAGCATGACGTAGGCCATCACTTTGGCTAGTTTGAGCTTTTTCGTACTGATCCTATCATATGATCCTTGCTAGCCCCTTTGTGCCCACCCCATCTCTTGATTCAGCTCCACCTCTTCTCCACCAAAGCCAAAAAGCTGATCCCAATCGCATACCCAAAGCTGAGCTTTAGTTGTTTTCATATTTGTATTTTGGGAATTTTGATGTTGTGATTTAATTGTGGATATGTGGATGTGCTCCAACAACTAAATAATTGAAAAGAAAAAAAATAATGATGATATGAGAAAATAAAAATAGTTGAAAAAAGATGATGAGAAAAGAGCTTAATTGAAAATTATTTGCAAAAGGTTGTATTGGGAGTAGACGGTGGACACACCCATGTTTTCAGGTTCAAGTCTGGGGGTGTGGTTCACTCGTGCGTGTAGCGACTGCCTGGTTAGCTTTGTTGCATTAGCTCTTTTGGGTTAGGTGTGTAAGCCTTTGAGTTTATCATTGTTTATCCTACTGAAACCAACCCCCTATATCTAACCTAAAGTCATGCTGGTTCATGCAATGTATCAAACCAGTGTCGTGGAGATAATGTGACCAGGTGAGCTTATGGCCACTGACATTGATGGATTTCAATGGAGGCTGTCCCGAGTTCCGATCTTAAGCAATAGTCACCTCAACAATCAATTTACTTTCTTCCTACGCATAACCGGACGATTCACCGAGAGTCAACTTTTGAGTAGAAATAATATATAATTACACGCATAGATTTTTACAAACTATTTTGGATAATTAAAAATTTCTTCTATTGCATTTCTGTTTGCGTGAGTATTCGACTTCGCACGGTACTCCACATTTGCAATTACTAAGCTAACTAACATTTTTCTCGTCCACCTGAGGGATATTTTACTTGGGACGAGCAAATGGTTAAGTCTAGGGGTATGATGAGTCCAATATTAACACTATTTTATGGACTCATCCGGGCTAGTTTTCACTCTTGTGCATGTCATGTTCAAGCTATAATTGCTTTTATTTCACTTGTATTCACTTTCACGCTATATGCACTGTTTAGGCCCTTTTTGGTGTGCAATTGCTCTCCATGTCATTGGGGGTAAGCACGAGGTTCTCCCCACCCCTTTTTCTATTTCTGGATTGAGCTGGAGGGGTATGCCCAGCTGTGTGTTTCCTATGTTGATTGTTGTGCAGGTGGATGGTTCATCCAATTTTGCCCAGATTTCATGTCTGCATGAATTGCAGGGTCGTGCGTTTCCTTGACGCACGATTGTGTTGGATCTGTAGGCGCCCTTAGGGGGGGGGGTGAATAAGGGTTGTAAACATTTTATGATTATTAAAGAAAATAATTCTCTGTTGCTACCGCCAGCGGTAGTGTTACCGTTCGGCGTTAGTGACAGAGAAAATACGTTTAGGTTAAACCAATGAAAATCAGAGAGCACGAATTAGAGATGAAGAAACAAACATATTTTCATTAATATTAAATTGAAATAGTTGTGATTACAAGAACTATTCCCAATGACGCTTGGAAAGAGGCGACCAATGAAACCTCTTTTGGTTTTCTATACTGACCCTTCTCCCAAGGACCAGTTGGCTTTAGCCTATCTCTCCCCAGATAAGGCCTCAAGCCGCTCTAGCCTTTCTCTCCCCAAAAAGGACTCGAGCACCCCCTAGATCTACTCCCTTGACCTACTCTCCGTGTGGCAAATTCCTCCCTAAGCCCTACAAAACCTAGTCACCAACGTGAGACAAATTTCCCCTAGTCCCCGCAAGGCCCTAGTCACCGTGTGGTGAATTCCTCTACCGAACAAAAGATAAAAGGTAACAATTAGAAACTAAAACAAAACAAAAACTAAGAACTCCCTCCAAAAGAAGAATTTGATATCGATGTAGATGCGATCGGATTGGTCTTCAAGTTCTTTGCATTCACGAACATTGATGGAGTTCTTCGGGCTGCTTGGGAAGGCTCTCATGCGTGCTCTGAATATGTGGCTTCAATTCCTTCTGTATCAGCAAGCAACAATAGAGGAAGCGCGCGTCTTTAAATAGAATTAGCCGATACCACCTGCGGTAGTACTATCGCCCCGCGGTAGCCACATTAGGCAATGATCAAGTACACGGATCGTGGGAACTTAGGCAACTTTTGAGCGCCAAACTTTGAGCTGCGACTAGCGCGCCGCAGTAAAGCTTACGCTCCGCGATAGCGAGATAACCTTCCTTCATCCAATATCTCCTTCCATATTTGCTCCTCAATCACATGCATACGGGAGGATTCCAAAAGCTACCGCTGGGCGGTAGATATGTCGCGCCGCGGTAGAGCATGCTAAATATGCATCCCTCCAATCATTCCTTTTTTTCCACTGTTTCCTTCCCGATAATTGTTTCCATTTATACTAGCGCCAGCAGTATTTCTAATGCGCCGCGGTAGCAACGCCTGACATCAATTTTCGTCAACCGACATCTATTCTCATCGAACAACATTTCGTTGAACGCCATCTTCGTCGAACACATTTCGTCGAATGCCATTTTCATCGAACGACATCTTCTTTCGTCGAGCACCATTTCGTCGAACGGCATCTGATTCGCTAGCGCCAGCGGTAGTGCTGGCGCTCCGCGGTAGAGCACATCTCTTTTCATCGAACGCAGTTTCATTTCGTCGTGCGGCTTCACATTTCGTCGAACGCCATTTTCATTTCGTTGAACTCAATTTCGTCGAACGGCCTCACATTTCGTCGAACCGCTAGCACCAACGGTAGTGTTACCGCGCCGCGGTATCAACAGAGAATCATCCTGATGTCGCTTCGATGGCTTTCTTTTTCACACTCCTTTGGGGATTGAATGTTCAAGATCCTGCACACTATAAACACAATGCAAGTATGATTAAATACAATAGGATTTGTTATTGTCAAACCAAGAGATGCGGAAAGCATGTTCCAACAAACTCTCCCTTTCTATAATAACAAATCCCTTTAGAAAGAAATAGTTCAAAAGATAGGAATTGTGTTTATTAAAAAGGATAAGCATGAAATTTAAGGCATGTGCATATGCTCCCCCTAAATGAATGCTCCCCCTAAGTGAATGCTCCCCCTACAACAAAACTTCCTATGAACTTGACTTCCCCAAACATGTGAATTTCTTTCAAATTTATTCTCCCCCTTTTGGTATTATCAAAAGAGGGTGGCGAGAAAGTCAAACGTTAATGTGTGCAATAAATTTGTAGAGAGGGAATGAACATGATCGATAAAGAGTTAAAACGCTTAGTAAAAAAATACAATATATAGGAGTGAAAGAAAAGGGAATGTGAAGAAATTGTCATAAGGAAACCACTTGTTGGAAAGATGTATTCATGATCGAGCGTGCAAGTAGTAAAGAAGTGGAAAGCATGAAGAAATATATTTTTGAAGTGAACATCTATATAAGAATAGTGAAGCATAGTGGATAATTAAGAGTTTTTAGACAAAAAATAGATGTTGTAGCAATTTAAGTACACAAAAAGATTTCAGTTGCAACATAACCGTACACTTGTTTTGAAAAGGAAATATTCATGATCAAGCGATAGGAGAGAGTAGCACAGCGTAAAAGATATAGGATAAGCGTGAAAGAACATTAATTAATGAATATATAAAAACAATCACTTGCCTTTTAAAATTAATTTTAAGAGGTATAGTACTTGTTTAACGGAGATGCAATGTTGTGTGACAAGTACATGTAAAGAATAAGCATGAAAACAATGTAGGCAATTAGGAATGCGGAAAGTTAAAAACAAGGTTAAAAAGATTAATATTTTTGTAATAGTTTGAACATTTCAACAATTGAGCAATTTAACTTTGAAATTTTTTAACAAATACGCAAGCATGAATTAACATATCCAAAGAGATATAACTACAATGTGACCAATTAGTATTTCAAGTAAAGAAAACATTGTAGAAATCATGCATTGCAATCTAGTGCTTTTACTTGAGTTTTAGAGAATTATGTAATTTTGCATTAGGATCCAATTCTCATGAGTAGAAGCTTTATGAAAATCAATGATGTGTGCATAAGGTGTTTGATAAAAGTATACAAGTGAAATAATCAAAAGAGATGACATATGTAATGAGATAGTGACAACAATATTAAGGATGCAATCTTATAATTACTTTCACACATCAAAACTATAATAAAGTTTCAAGGCACAAATAATGAGTACAACAACCAAGGTGCTTCGCACACACAATGCTTATTAAGACTTATCAGGGAGCGAAGTATTGCTTGGGGGATCACATAAACAATTTTATTGATTTTGATTTTTAGTGATCCGATGTACAAATAGAAGTGATAAAAGATGAATGTGTTTGCACAAGACACTTTACAATTCTTTCCAAGGTGCTCAACCTCACAATGCTAATTAAGACTTATCATGAGGGTGAGTAGTGCTTGGTGGAGTTATCGTTGGATTTTTATTTTAGATTTTTATTTTGGGTCGAAGGTCTTCGAATTCACCTGTTGTTGCAAACAATAATATTATTGAAATAACACTTCTATATCACGCATGAAATTTATTTTTGAAAGACAGTGTAGGTAATTTAGACATACAACTTAATATGTTAAAACTATTACACTACATAATCATGCAAGACTAAGATTATGAACACATGTAGATTATCAAAGTAGTGAGTGTATGAATCATTGATAAACATAAAATATTACTCATACTTAGAGGCATGCTAGGCAATCATACATAATTATCTATAGACTATTTTATTGCACATAATCATATTAAGGTCAAGGCATGAAGATAAAACACTGTTTAGGAAATTTGAAATTAAAATTAGACATTGAAGACTATCTTTAAGTGTATGCCAAACACAATTTTGACCATTTTGAAACAAAAATAACTAAGATGTTTGCTCTTGTGAAATATTATAGTCAAACTAAAATTTTGTAATGAGATAAAGCAAAACAAATAACGAAAACATATTTTTGATTTGTTTTATAGTTTGTTTTGTTTCTAGAATTTTACAAGAAAATAACAGGAACTGAAAAATAAAAAATGAAAAAGAAACTTAAAATTTAGAAGTACCTACTACCTCCAGCGGTACCTAGCTATCGCAGGGCGGTAGTGACAGAACTCGAATTTTTGGGGAAAATGTGAAATTTTTTAGAATTTTTCTTCTGAATATTTTTGTGCAGATTAGTGACAATGAAATCAGACATATGCATACAGAAAAATGCGGATTTTGCAAGTTTAAGCTAATATGTCCAAAACCCCAAATTCTAGCCTTAGGTGTCACAATACACTTTCAAAATACTTATGTTTTTCACATGCCTGAGAGTTCAGAAATAGATAATATGAAAAACATAAGATATCATGTTTGAGCACAAGTATGCATGAGTGAAATGTTCATAAACAAGCAAAATAATAATCATGCAATCTATATAATATAAGTATGTCTAAGATCAAGATACCCTAATCAAGATGTCTATACTCTAGCCCCGTAATAAGTGACAGATGGGCATGAGGAGTTGCACGCATGCCGTTGGTTGGGGTGTTAATCCCACATGCATACAAAAGACAACGCTCACTGTAGCACTCTTTGTTGGATCGGTCGGCGCCCTTAGAGGGGGGGGGGTGAATAAGGGTTTTTTAAAAACTTTAGATTTTATTTAGAAAAACTTTGGAATATTGCAATATTAAAACAAGAAGTCAACTAAAACAAAAAGAGAGACAAGCTTTATTGATATTAATTAAGTTTTACAAAACTTGATCTCAATGGCGCTAGAGATCGGAGGCGAATAATAAAAACTCTTTTCGTTTTCTATCCCGACTCGCTTCCCCACGAACCGGTGGCCCTAGCCTTCTCCTTCCCGGATTCGGCCTCAAGCTGCTCTAGCCAATCCTTCCCCGGATGTGGCCTCGAGCACCCCCTAGACCTAGCCTAGATCTAGTCGCCAACACGAGGCGAATTTCAGCCCTAAGTCCTTACCCCAGACCTAGTCGCCAACACGAGGCGATTTTACTACCATTTACAAAGAAAGATAGATAAATAAAATAATAAAAACTCCTTTAAGATGAACTTCTGAAAGTGGAGGCGAAGATCCGCTGGAGAATCAGCGTTTGTCGAAGCAGACTTCGTTTGGATTCGGCGTGATGGAATCCTCCTTCAGAAGTTGGCAGAGCTTCGCTGGGACCTCAAATTTCGGCCAAGACAAGCCTCTGGAATTCTAGCACTCCCTCTCTGAGGTGTATGCAATAGGTGTCTCGAAAACAAGAGGAGAGGGGGTCCCTTTATAGCCAAAGCGCTACCGCCGGCGCTACCGCTACTGCCGGCGCTATCCCTGATTAAGTAACATTTTGCGCGGCAGGATCTTCAATCCGCGGCAACATTTTGCTCTATGCCTCTTGTGCGCCATGCTACCTCCTGCGCTAGTAGCTACCGCCGGGCGCTAGCTCCTTCTAAAAACACTGCCGGAATCGTGCTAATCATCGCTAGCGCCGGGCGCTATCACTACCGCCGGCGCTAGTGGCCATGTTGGAATTCTGGCCACAATTTTGGGGACAACTATCCTTGAGTCATGTGGACATTGATTTCCTGCACACTTAAACACACAAGATCAAATACACATAGGATTTGTTATTCTCAAACCTAGGAGATGCGGAAGACCATGTTCCAACAAACTCTCCCTTTTGAAAATAACAAATCCATTAATGATAAATCAAAGCATTAATAAATAAGCATGATGAAACTATACTTGTGTGTGTGAGAGAGTGATGACTTAGGATAATTATTGATTTTAGCATTTAGAATTGCTCCCCCTAAATACATGCTCCCCCTAAGTGAATGCTCCCCTAATATGTAAGCTATCATCTTAATTGGTCATGTTGGGTTTTTGATAGCGGGTTATATTTATCATGTTAGTTCTCCCCCTTTGTTATTAGCAAAAGTTGGTAGGGAAACAAAGCACCAAAGAATTTGTAAATAGAAGAGAAGGCATGATCGATCTTTTTAAGTAAATGATAAGGAGTTTTAGAATTGTTTTTCATTGAAATAGATCAGAGTTATAAGCATTACAAAATTTTCAGAGTTTTTAGCATAAAAGATTTTTATGTTTGAAGTAACCAATAAAAAGTGTTCCAAGTAAATCTATCACTTAATGAAAGATAGGAAATTTTAAGAATAAGTGATGATGTAAGGAATACAAGATATTAAGTAAGCATGAAATCGCAAGGTAAAACACTTATATGGTTAAGATGCGGAAGACTTATAGCAATACAAAAAACATCAAATAGTAATGATAATCCAAAGAAAAATGAGTTAAAGTTCACAAAAGATGATGTTTTTGTAAATCATTTTGCAGTTAGATCTTTAAATTTGATAATAACCAAGCATGAAATAATGTTTATCAAAAAGAGATTACCACAATGTTACTTCAATTCATAATTTCAAAAACATACAAAATATTGTAGAACACATGCTAGGTTATCTAGTGCATTTCATAAATAAAAAGTAATATAGAATTAGCATTAGGATCCAATACTCATGAGAAGAAGTGTTATGAAAGATAATGATGTGCACATAAGTGTATTTTTGAGTAATATAAACAAATGTTTTAATAAAAAATACAAGATATATGTAAAGTACGAGCACAATAAAACACAAATAAGATTACTTCCACACACTTTAATGCACAATAAAAAGTACAACTACCAAGGTGCTCTGCACACACAATGCTCATCAAGACTTATCAGGGTGCAAAGTAGTGCTTGGGGATCACATATTTAAATTTAATATTGAAACTAGTGATCTGGTGTACTTAAGAGTAAGTGGTTTTTATTTTGAAAGAAGGCTATGGTTTGCACAAGACACTTTACTATTCTTTCCAAGGTGCTCAACCTCACAATGCTTATTAAGACTTATCATGAGGTTCAAGTAGTGCTTGGTGGAGTTATCTTTGTTAATTTATGATATTTTTTTGTACAAAGTTCTCCGAATACACTTGTTTTTGCAAACCATTATAATTTTTGAAAGAAATAAACCACTTTTCTTAACTTTTAAGAGTGCAAAATAAAGGAGTGTAGGTAAGATACTTGTGCAATTTATTTGTACTAATACAAAACATACACAAGCATTCTTAGATTAAATACATATGTAGACAATGCCAAAAAAAGGTGAGTGAAAAAATATCATTATCAAACATAAAACATTTCTCATACTTAGAGGCATGCTAAGCTTGATCCTACACAACTTTTAAACTATAATTGATGCACATTTGAATAGATATATCAAAGCATGAAGAAAGACAATGTCCAAGTAGTTTGAAAAGATAAATTGCAACATTGTAGAAGTTCTAAGTAATAGATTAAATCATGCTTGATTTTTCACAAAAAATCATACAGTTTTTTGATAGTTTTAAAGTTTTATATTTTTGTATTTGATTTTAGCAAAAACAAAGCATATTTTTGTAATTTTTGCTTTTGTTATTTTTATATTTGATTTTTGCATAAAGATGAACTTTAAACAAAGGAAACAACACAAGCGAAAAAGAAAAACATATTTTTTGTAATTTGGTTTTTGCTGTTTTGTATTTGATTTTTAAAAAAATAAAGAAACACAGAAGTGCAAAACTAAGTAGAAAATATAGATTAATATATTTTTAGAAATTTTTCAAAATTTTAAAATCACAGAAAAATGAACATGGACGCTAGCGCCTGCGTTAGCGCTAGCGCGGGAGACAGTGAACGGTTTTTTAGGATTTTGGAAATTTTAATTTTGGATATTGATTAAGTGTCCCAATAGTAGTTCCATGCTGAAGTTGCAGATATTTAGGAGATGTTTTGGATGGTTAAAAATGAAGAAAATTGTATTTGTGAGCATGTTTTAACTTGAAAGATCTAGGACACCTAATTCAAGTCGTAATAATCGAAATCTTGCATCGGGAAGGGGTTTAGTAAATATGTCAGCAAGTTGAGAGTCCGTCCCAGTGAAGCTTACTTTTACATTTTCTTTCTTAATGTGATCCCTAATGAAATGATGACGAACGTCGATGTGTTTGGATCTAGAATGGTGTACGGGATTATATGTGAGGTCTATTGCACTTTTGTTGTCACATTTAAGATCTATGTTTTTGAGATGAAATCCAAAGTCCTCTAGTGTTTGGCTCATCCATAACGCTTGTGCACAACAACTACCAAGTGCTATATATTTGGCCTCTATGGTGGAGAGTGCAACCGAAGATTGTTTTCTACTAGACCAAGCAACTAAAGAGGGTCCTAACAAGTGACATGTACCGCTAGTGCTTTTTCTATCTAGTGAACACCCGGCATAGTCCAAATCGGAATAGCCGTGGAACGTGAAAGAGTCATTGTGTGGGTACCATAATCCTAATTTAGATGACCCTATTAGATAACGAAAAATCCGTTTTACCGCTTTTAAATGAGATTCTTTTGGATCGGCTTGAAAGCGAGCACATAAACATACGACAAACATTATATCTGGTCTAGATGCACTTAAATAAAGAAGAGATCCTATCATTCCTCTATATAGCGTTTGATCAAAGGAAATTCCAGATTCATCTTTTCCTAGTTTTAAAGAAGCACTCATAGGAGTAGAAGCTTGTTTAAGATTTTCAAATCCAAATCGTTTAAGCATATCGTGAACATATTTTGATTGACAAATAAAAATACCATCAGTTCTTTGTGAGATTTGAACACGAAGAAAATATGACAGTTCTCCTACAAGACTCATTTCAAATTCATTTTTCATTATTAAGACTACTTCATTACACAACTCTTCATTAGTGGCTCCAAAAAAGATATCATCAACATATATTTGTAGAATAATTATTTCATTATTTTTATGCTTAATGAAGAGTGTGTTGTCTGCAAATCCCATAACATAACCGTTCTCTAACAAAAACGATGTGAGTCGATCATACCATGCACGGGGCGCTTGTTTTAAACCATAAAGCGCTTTTTCTAATTTGTACACATGATTTGGAAATTTTTCATTTATGAAACCGGGGGGTTGTTCTACATAAACTTCTTCATTAATATACCCGTTTAAAAAAGCACTTTTAACATCCATTTGAAATAATTTTATTTGTTTAAAACTCGCAAATGCCAAAAATATTCGTATAGATTCTAAGCGAGCAACGGGTGCAAAAGTTTCTTCAAAATCTACCCCCTCGATTTGAGAATAACCATGAGCAACAAGGCGTGCTTTATTTCTTACAATCCTAGATTCACCATCTAATTTATTTTTAAAAATCCATTTTACTCCAATAATTGGATGATTAGATGGTCTTTCTACTAAATTCCAAACTTTATTTCATTCGAATTGTCCTAACTCTTCATTCATAGCCAAGAACCAAAATTCGTCATTTAAAGCGGTGGAAACGTTTTTAGGTTCGATTTCAGACACAAAGCAAATATTTGAAAATGTTTCATGAAGAGAGGATCGAGTTCTCACCCCAGAGGAAGGTTCCCCAATGATGAGCTCTTTTGGATGATTTTTGGAGAAGTTTAACACGCTTGGAGGTACGAATTCATCTTCCTTGGACTTCTCCTCCTCTTCTTTGGATGGTCTTCTTCGTCGTGCTCCAAGGATGGCAAAGGTTCATCATCTGTACCTGTAGGGAGCTTCTCTGCACATGGAATAAACTCATCAAATCTAACATTAATTGATTCTTCAACTTTACTTGATCTTTTATTAAATATTCTATATGCTTTACTAGTTGAAGAATAATAACTAAGAAATATTCCTTCATCGCATTTTTCGTCAAATTTTCCTAGAGAATCTTTTGTATTAAGAATGAAGCATTTACATCCAAATACTTTAAAATACAACACATTAGGTTTATTTTGATAGTAAAGTTCATATGGTGTGAGATTTAATGATGGGCGAAGCATGACTCTATTCATTACATAGCATGCAGTGCTTACGGCTTCGGCCCAAAAGGACTAGGTAATTTATATTCAGATAGCATGGTGCGTGCAAGTTCTTGTATTGTCCTATTTTTCCGTTCTACAACACCGTTTTGTTGAGGTGTACGTGGAGCGGAAAACTCATGCTTAATACCTAATATATCACAAAAAGATTTAAAATTTTCATTTTCAAATTCACCTCCATGATCTGAGCGAATGCATTTTATTTTTAAATCTAATTCATTTTGAATGCGAGTACATAATTTTGAAAATTCGCAAAACGCATCAGATTTGGAGGAGAGAAATAAAGTCCAACAATATCTTGAATTGTCATCAATTAGAACATAAGTGTATAATCTACCACCAAGACTCGCAGTGTTAACGGGACCAAAGAGATCCATATGAATTAATTGCAGAGGTTTTGATGTAGAAATTTCGTTTTTGCTTTTAAAAGATGACTTAAAAAATTTGCCTTTTTGGCATGGAGAGCATAATGAAGATAAATTCCCATTTAACTTAGGCAATCCTCTAATCAATTCTCTTTTTGCTAGTTTTAAGATGAGCTTTGTACTAGCGTGGCCTAAGCGTCTATGCCATAATTCTAATTCATCATTTTTCGTTATAAAACATTTTATAGAAGATTTAGAAAGATCATGAAATGAAACTATGTAAACATTATGAATTCTAGGTGTAGTTAATAACACATCTTTTGTTTTAGGATTAACAATCTTGCAAGGGTTAGTGGAAGATTCAAAAAGTACGTCTAAACCTTTATCACACAGTTGACTTATAGATATTAGGTTAGGTTTTAATCCTTTCACACAAAGTACATTTGATATAAGAAAAGATGCGTTACCCACTGTACCAACTCCCATGATCCTTCCTTTACCGTTATCGCCAAACGTCACTATTCCTCCTTTCTTCTTTTCTAGGCTAAGGAATTTTGCTTTATTGTCCGTCATGTGTTTGGAGCAGCCTGAGTCCAAATACCACACGTCTTCTATTTCCTTAGCCTTCCTGCAAATCTAGAAAGAAGATGAGAGTAAAGATCCGGATACCCAAGAGGTACCACCCATAGAGTAAGTGGTTTTCTTAGGTACCCAGATTTGTTTTAAAGATTGTTGTTTTATATTCCTGCAAGAGCCAGACGTGTGTCCAAATTTAAGACAATTAGCACACGAAATAAAGGGGGTGGAGACCCTTTTCTGAGTTTCTACGTTGCCCTTGCTGGATGATGTTTGTACATTAGAAAAACCAGAAGAATTTTTAACATTAGAGCTACCGCCGGCGTTAGTAGCTAGCGCCGGTCGGTAGTGTTCACTTTTATATCCGAGTCCGAATTTTCCAGACCCAAAGCATTGATTACCGAGAAGCATATCCAGGGATTTTTGACCAATGCCGAATTTGTTTATGGCTAAATTGATATTTTGATTTTGTTTTTTAAGAGATGTATTTTCTTGAACAATCATAACACATTTATTTTCAAATCCTTTTTTGTTCTTTTCAATTTGTAATATAGAAGTTTTCAATTTTCTCTCTAAGTCCCCTTTTTCTTTTGCAATGATTTTGTTTTGTGAAAGGGCATTAGAGCGAGAAACTTCAAGTTCTTTTTTCTTAAATAAAGAGTGCTCACGTTCTTGACATGAAACTTTTCTTTTTTCAAGAGAGACTAATTTTTTTGTTAGCTTACGATTTTCTTTTATAATAGATTCATTTTCATGATTTAATAAAACAAATTTATCATAAAGTTCTTCAAAGGTAGGAGGAGATACCTCAGTGTCGCTAAGAACACTGGTGTCATCATCGTCGCTTTTGGCCATTAAGCACAAGTTTGCTTCCTCCTCGCTACTTGACTCAGAACCGATTGACTCTTTAGAGGAAGAGTCATCCCAAGTAGCGGCCTTCAACACTTTCTTCCTCTCTTTTGCTTTCTTTTGTTCTTTCCGCTCCTTTTGGTATTTTGGGCACTGGCTCCGAATGTGCCCGGTTTTTCTGCAGTGATAGCATTCTGGAGGCGGCCTTTCTTCTTCGTCATCGCTTCCTTTTTCTTTCTTCGATGAAGAGGAGGATCCCTTTCGTCGAGTATCTTTTTGGAAGAATTTTCGGAATGTGTTCCTTCTCTCTGGATTTCTGATGAACTTCTTGAAATTCTTCACCAGGAGTCCTTCTTCATCATCATCGTCCTCTTCGATGCACTCCTTCTTTGATGTCAGTGCCAACGCTTTTTTCTTCGGCTCCTTGTTGTATTCATCATGTTGAATTTGTAGTTCTACCTCATGGGTTTTGAGATTCCCAATGAGATTCTCGATCTGGAGCGTTCTTAAGTTGTGCGACTCCGAGATGGCCGTCACCTTCGAATTGAACCTTGGAGGTAAGGAACGAAGATTTTTCCTCACCAAGTCCCCGTCAGAGTAGGTCTTTCCAAGCGCCTTGGATGCATTGACGATCTTTGTGAAGCGAGTGTACATTGAGTTGATATCCTCTTCTGTGTCCATCCTGAATTTCTCGTATTCAGATTCCAGTTGAAAGAGCTTGGCATCTTTCACCTGCGATGTACCTTCGTGAGATACTTCTAATTGATTCCAAATATCATAAGCTGTAGTGCAAGCAGAAATTCTATTAAATTCAGTCCAATTTAGGGCACAATATAAGGCGTTCATTGCTTTTGCATTATTTTTACACCTTAGTTTGTCGCTATCTTCCCATTTATCTTTAGGTTTTAATAATGTTGCCTCTCCCACTATAGTTGTAGGAGGAGAGTATCTGACATCTACCATATTCCAGACTTCTACATCCATCGTCATAAGAAAGCACATCATTCTATTTTTCCAATAGTTAACATCTGACACAGTAAAGAGAGGTGGTCGACTAATCCCTTGACCCTCCGAGAAAGCAAGATCATAAGACGCCATTGTTCCCGGTTGTTAAGCCGATTGGAACAAAACCTCTCTGATACCACTTGTTGGATCGGACGGCGCCCTTAGAGGGGGGGGGGGGTGAATAAGGGTTTTTCAAAAACTTTAGATTTTATTTAGAACAACTTTGGAATATTGCAATATTAAAACAAGAAGTCAAGTAAAACAAAAGGAGAGACAAGCTTTATTGATATTAAATAAGTTTTACAAAACTTGATCTCAATGGCGCTAGAGATCGGAGGCGAATAATAAAAACTCTTTTCGTTTTCTATCCCGGCTCGCTTCCCCACGAATCGGTGGCCATAGCCTTCTCCTTCCCGGATTCGGCCTTAAGCTGCTCCAGCCAATCCTTCCCCGGATGTGGCCTCGAGCACCCCCTAGACCTAGCCTAGATCTAGTCTCCAACACGAGGTGAATTTCAGCCCTAAGTCTTTACCCCAGACCTAGTCGCCAACACGAGGTGATTCACTACCGTTTACAAAGAAAGATAGATAAATAAAATAATAAAAACTCCCTTAAGATGAACTTCTGATAGTGGAGGCGAAGATCCGCTGGAGAATCAGCGTTTGTCGAAGCAGACTTCATTTGGATTCGGCGTGATGGAATCCTCCTTCAAAAGTTGGCAGAGCTTCACTGGGACCTCAAATTTCGGCCAAGACAAGCCTCTGGAATTCTAACACTCTCTCTCTGAGGTGTATGCAATAGGTGTCTCGAAAACAAGAGTAGAGGGGGTCCTTCTATAGCCAAAGCACTACCGCTGGCGCTACCGCTACCGTCGGCGCTATCCCTGATTAAGTAATATTTTGCGCGACAGGATCTTCAATCCGCGGCAACATTTTGCTCTATGCCTCTTATGCGCCATGCTACCGCCAGCGCTAGTAGCTACTGCCGGGCGCTAGCTCCTTCTAAAAACACGGCCGAAATCGCGCTAATCATCGCTAGCGTCGGGCGCTATCGCTACCGCCGGCGCTAGTGGCCATGTTGGAATTCTGGCCACAATTTTGGGGACAACTATCCTTGAGTCATGTGGACTTTGATTTCCTGCAAACTTAAACACACAAGATCAAATACACATAGGATTTGTTATTCTCAAACCTAGGAGATGCGGAAGACCATGTTCCAACACTCTTTCCCCCCAGTTCCTCACAAGGCCCCACTAGAACCCTCCCCGGTTAAGGACAAGATATGAATTAGAGGTTAGGTTTCTAATGCACACAATCCTACGCCCTCGCTCTAGTGAGACACATAATGTGGTTAAATGATCATGGGCATACTATGCATTTAATCTTATGGAAAAACAATTTATGAACTATGGCTTTTATGCAAGATTAATTTCTCATTATATTTGTTTTTAAAGCACATAGTTATTATGAATTTTAACTTCCAATTTTTCAGATTTTGGTTAAGCATGATAGGGGCAAACAAATGACGCAAATATATTAACTAAATAAGCAAAACTTGCGCATTTTATAAATTTAGCCTAATACCCCTAAAATATCTTTTAAATCCATTTCGACAATTATTTCATTTAGTCTTAAAAATATCATATGACAAATTTAGTTTTCCAATTTTATAAGACTTTTAGGAAAAGGATTTAGATGGATAAACATAAAAAGGATAAGTAGATCACTTGATAAATGGTATGACTTTTTATTCAACTTTATTCAATTTGATTTATTTATGAATTTTGTTTAATATGTGAAAGTCATATCACAAGTTATATAAAGTGATCATATCATGATGGTTCAACAAAAAGGAAAAATAAACAAAAAAATAGGTTAGGCATATCATGAAGTAGAATAATGATCTTTCATTTTTAGTTGATTTCTACTTCATGCAAATGATTGGATACTGATGAATGAGAGATTTAGGTATCCAAAGAGGATCGGGTGTGACGGTTCCTTTGGGTACCCAAATACATCGTGTTTGCTTTTGGGGAGATAGTGATGAATGGGCCCTTTTGAGTGGAGTTAGTGTTTCATCTTTAACTTTAGGCCTCCATTCAAACCTTGGTTTAATATTGTTTTTATTTGTCAAATTTCCATTATGATTTTGTAAAACATTGTTTATAGGAAATTTGTGAACATTTAATTTTATGTTGGGAGAAACATGATTTTGTAAATAATGGTGATTTTGACTTTGATTTACAAATACTTTGTGTTTATTACTCCCATTATTTGTCTTAGTTAAAATATTCATATTCATATTCATATTCAACATGCTTTTAGATATTTCTTGATATTGTGAATTTTTATTTATAAATTTCATAAGCAAGTTGATTTTTGTTTTTAATTCATCATTCTTGATCTTTAGATTATGCCTAGCTTTATTATAAGCTATTGTGATATTTTTAAGAGTGGAAACAATTGAATCAATATGATTTTGATAGTTTTTTCTATATTCTTAAAATGTTTCATCCATCTCTTTAATTTCAATTTTATAGTCTTTTCACTTAGCACAATCATTTTTCAAGGATGAATTTTCTAAACATAATCTTTCATTTTGTTCTTTTATAAAAAGAAGTTCCTTTTCAAGTTCCTTGCATTTTTCTTTTAAATCATTAAATTCTATACAAGGTGTAATGTTTTCAACTAAGGAGCCATGGGTAGACCTAGATAACTCAAGATTTGATTCTTCATTAATTTTTGCCTTTAAATCTTTATTTTCTAAGCGAAGTTTGCAATTAGCATTTTTTTAATTTCTTAATTTTTCGCTTTGTAATTTGTAGCAATTGTAATATAGAGATAGATGTACAAAAAAAGGAATTTGATTTCCTTACATTGCTTTCGGGAGAGGCACGATTTGAACATATAGTTTCTTTGACATCTTTTTGGCACTCCTCTTCCGAAGATAGTATTTCTTCTTCTCTTCCACTTGATGTGTGCTCCATTGATTCATCCCGTGAGGAGCTTTCTTGAACTTTTGTGCAGGCTTGCATATTCTCCGGTTCTTGTGAATGTTTTGTACCTATAGAAGGATAATCATAAGTTCTTTCAAGAAAATTCCAAATTTCATATGCGGTAGGTAAAGCATAAATAAGTTTGAAAATATTTTGGTATAACGCATAAAATATACTATTCATAGATTTTTCATTTAAAACAATTTCGTTTCTAGTTAGTACGCTAGGTGGCTTTTCAATAGTAATGTTCCAAACATTTATACCTAAGGACTTGAGAAATTTTTCCATTAAATTTTTCCACCTTCTAGAATATTTCCCTTCGAATAAAGGTCGTGCTAGTGATTTTTCATCATAAAAATTCTCCCCACTAGTAGAAGCGAGATCATGATCAAGAGACGCCATTATTCCCGGTTGTTAAGCCGATTTGGAATAACCTCGCTCTGATACCACTTGTTGGATCTATAGGTGCCCTTAGAGAGGGGTGAATAAGGGTTTTAAACTTTTTATGATTATTAAAGAAAATAATTCTCTGTTGCTACCACCAGCGGTAGTGTTACCGCTCGGCGTTAGTGACAGAGAAAATACGTTTAGGTTAAACAAATGAAAATAAGAGAGCACGAATCAGAGATGAAGAAACAAACATATTTTCATAAATATTAAATTGAAATAGTTATGATTACAAGAATTTTTCCCAATGACGCTTGGAAAGAGGCGACCACTGAAAACTCTTTTGGTTTTCTATACCGACCCTTCTCCCAAGGACCAGTTGGCTTTAGCCTATCTCTCCCCAGATAAGGCCTCAAGCCGCTCTAGCCTTTCTCTCCCCAGAAAGGACTCGAGCACCCCCTAGATCTACTCCCTAGACCTAGTCGCCGTGTGGCGAATTTCTCCCTAAGACCTACAAGACCAAGTCGCCAACGCGAGGCGAATTTCCCCTAGTCCCCGCAAGGCCCTATCGTCATGTGGCAAATTCCTCTACCGAACAAAAGATAAAAGGTTACAATTAGAAACTAAAACAAAACAAAACTAAGAACTCCCTCAAAAAGAAGAACTTGATGTCGACGTAGATGCGATCGGATTGGTCTTCAAGTTCTTTGCATTCACGAACATTGACGGAGTTCTTCAGGCTGCTTGGGAAGGCTCTCACGAGTGCTCTGAATATGTGGCTTCAATTCCTTCTGTATCAGCAAGCAACAACAGAGGAAGCGCGCGTCTTTCAATAGAATCAACCGCTACCGCCTGCGGTAGTACTACCGCCCCGCGGTAGCCACATTAGGCAATGATCAAGCACACAGATCGTGGCAACTTAAGCAACTTTTGAGCGCCAAACTTTGAGCTCCGACTAGCGCACCGCAATAACGCTAACGCTCCGCGATAGCAAGATAACCTTCCTTCAGCCAATATCTCCTTCCATATTTACTCCTCAAACACATGCAGACGGGAGGATTACAAAAGCTATCGCTGGGCGGTTGATATGACGCGTTGCGGTAGAGCATGCTAAATATGCATCCCGCCAATCATTCCTTTTTATCCACTGTTTCCTTCCCAGCAATTGTTTCCATTTGTACTAGCGCCAGTGGTAGTTCTAAAGCACCGTGGTAGCAACGCCTGGCATCAATTTTCATTGACCGACATCTATTTTCGTCGAACAACATTTTGGTGAATGCCATCTTCGTCGAACACATTTCGTCGAACGCCATCTTCATCGAACGCCAGTTCGTGGAATGGCATCTTCTTTCATCGAACACCATTTCATCGAACGACATCTGATTTGCTAGCGCCAGCGGTAGTGCTAGCGCTCCATGGTAGAGCATATCCCTTTTCATCGAACGCAGTTTCATTTCGTCGAGCGGCTTCACATTTCGTTGAACGCTGTTTTCATTTCGTCGAACTCAATTTCGTCGAACGGCCTCACATTTCTTCGAACTGCTAGCGCCAGTGGTAGTGTTACCGCGCCACGGTATCAATAGAGAATCATCCTAATGTCGCTTCGATGTCTTTCTTTTTCACAATCCTTTGGGGATTGAATGTTGAAGATCCTGCACACTATAAACACAATGGAAGTATGATCAAATACAATAGGATTTTTTATTATCAAACCAAGAGATGCTGAAAACATGTTCCAACAAATTGATCTGATCGTGCGTGGTTATCTGTGATTCAAAATGGTGATCTGGATTTGCTCGTGCATTTTCTTCACGCACAGTTGGTTTTCCCGTGCGTGAGTAAAATCGCACGAGCTCCTCTGGTAAGATGAATTTCTGGCTTTCGGAATTTGCACGTGCATTTTTATGCACGGTCGGCTTTGACCGTGCATGAGTAAAATGCACGGGCGCTCTTCTTTGTCTTCCAGTGCTTTTTGATTCATTACTAATGGACGGTCCACGCACGGTCATGCGTTTGATCGTGCGTGACCAATTTTCTGACTGATTACTATAAAAGCTACAGGATTCGCCCTTCCTCAGGAAGACAGACCGATCCCCTCACTTCTGTTCCAGCTCTACCATTTCCATTTCTCCATCCATATCCTCCACTTGGGAAGTGTTCTCTGGTGATTCTAAGCCACATCCAAGGATCCGAAAGCCTTCCCGGCCATCTACAACTAGCATCAAGGTTTGGCATACTCCATTTTGGGAAGAAGAAGGAACCTACACTAGAGAAGAAGACAGAAAAGGTCAGAGTTAGTGACAACCTCTAGATCCCAGAAGCAACCACAGACTGAGCTCGGAGGCAGCTTGATAAGCCACCATTCTGTCCACGACCCACGACGAGACTTTTCTTCTTGTGGTTCACTCTACCCTTTGTCTATTTGTGTGATGTGCTCCTAAATACTTGTAATGAACCTAGAATGCTCTTTGTTTGTCTATGAATTAAAGCATGCCTAGCTATTTTCTCTACTTTGATGTTATATTGTGATACGCCTCATCTCTATTTCACATCCACCCTATACACGCACTAACTGAGCCACTCTAGCAAAAGCTAGATGTGAGACATCGAAGAGGTGTTTGCGACCCTCACTCTCGCAATAGAGATCACTCCTTCCATCTGCCTTCCGTCCATCCGCTTACCGAAGCATGGCATTGTGGCTTGCACTTCATTTTGCCAAGCGAAGCGGTGCTCTCGGACCAGATTTTCCTTTTATTATTGTTAAATTAACAAACCCAAATCAAACCCCCCTTTTTCAAACCATAAAAATCTTTATAACTGATTTCCCTAACGAGAAAATCATGCACCCTAACTTGCAGTCCTTTGAAAACGATATTCGGGGAGTCTATCTCTACTTTTATTACTTGTACGACTGGTGCACTTGTCTTAAGCGTGTCAAAAGGTTCAGGAGTTTTTGGTCCTGCGAGCTGGAGGCTCTGGTGGTGAGATAAACCTTGCATGTGCATAAACTAGTGGTGAGTCTTCGGTTCCTGTCCAATTGTCACGCCGATGATAATACATTGACCATGGCAGGGTGTGGTAAGTTAGAGCACTAGTAGGTTACTTTACTGCGATCTGGAAGATAATCCCTAATAACCCACACCCTCCCATAAAAGGCTGGTGGGTTGCCAGCAAGAGTACGCAATAGCTCATTGAAGTGCACCTAGGACGTGTACAGCAGCGTACATAAGGTCTAGGTCTGATAGTGTGTATACCCACCTAGAAGTGGAGTGCCCGATTCACTATTTGCGTAGCTATGGTGGCAGTAACTAAGAGGCTTGCTACCTCCGAAAACTGGGAACAAATGGTCCGTGCGCGCAGAGTTATGTGTGTGAGTTGCACTGTATGAACATAGCATAACACATCATAACATGCATACATATTATAGGTATATGCACTAGTAGACCCTTATCATGTAAATTAGTATTAGCTCTTTTATATGATAAGTTATAATTCCGGCTTATATGTTTGTATGGGCATTCATATAAGGTAATGTACTTTAGATGATAACATAGTAGTTTACTTATTACCTTTACTTGTGCCGCATTTACTTATTTACTCCTTACTTATTATCTCTTGATGGTGTACATACTGCTCACTTGTTCATATATGCTGCTAGTAATATTCAAGTCACCTGCTTTTATTTTTACCCTTTGATGTTCTTCACTTCATCCTCCCGCTCGGTACCTAGGAGTCGTGGGGGAGGCGAGGACAAAATGGCTTAGTCTTTTTGACTAATGGTCGGATGTGGCCATAACATTAGGAGATCAAGGAGCGGGAGCCATAGTACGTCAAGCAGGATGTGACGGTAGACCCTGAGGAGCAGATGTCGTGCATCACTAGTACCACACGACGACAAATTGTTGAGAGTATTTTGACTAGCTTCTGCATAGTATAGTGTGAGTGAGTGTATTTCTATTTCCTTTTGGATTTGTACCGGGCATAAGCCCTTGCACTCTTTTATATTTTTTTCTCATTGTGGACTATTTGCACCACATACACACACACACATATATATATATGCCTGTGGTTGTGGACTTGTCATATAAGGTAACATTCCTTTCTTCTCAAAATTGGCCTGTGATATGATCCAACCAGCCGGAAGGATCGACGTCGAGCGGTGATAACTAACCCGTAAGTTGGAGTCACCGTAAGACGGTGGTTCTGGGCATAAGGTCTGGGAACACTCCGGTAAGGAGGAGGGGGATCTTACAACATGTATCACTTGATAAACGATCATAACAGAAAGAAGCCCATAAAACACTGGTCTCCCCACTCGAGAATTAGTTTGCGAACAAACTGTGCAGTGGAAGAAATGGTGTGCCTATGTGTGAAATCACATATATAGTCCATTTAAATAATGAGTTAGGCTGATTCTAATAAAAATTGCTTACATTTGTGTATCCACAGAAGGGTTACAGCCAATGAGATAGCGCCCCTTTCCCTTCGGCTGCCACTCCCTTCCAGTAGTCGGAGCTAGGTCAGACGTTGACAGCCATTCAGGAGGTTTGTAAGGCACAGCAGGTCCCGGCCTCTCAGCCGAACTCGGGATCTAACTGGTTTAGTGTATTCAGGAGCTTGTCCCCTCCGATTTATCATAGGACATTGAATGCGTTAAAGACGGAGGAGTGGCTAGATACTATACAGGAGATGCTAGCAGGCATCAGTTGCCCGATCAACACGACAGTTTCTTTGGCGACAACTGCATTGGATGCCCATGTCAAGAGGTGGTGGAAGTCCTTAATGGATTCCACTTACGCAGACTAGGAGTGCACAAAGCTGGAGCACTTTGTGACAGTGATGGATAGGGATGAGTTGGAGGAGAGGTTCTTGAACCTCACACAGTGGAACCGATCTGTGATAGAGTACCAGAGGGAGTTCTCCCACCTGGCCAAATTTGTGGGGATGCACACACTGGATGGCATAGGTTAAGCCAAGAGGTTCTAACAGGGACTTAGAGACCTATTCATGTAGGCACTATTGTTCGTGGATGACGGTAGTTTGGCAAAGATCATAGAGATGACAAAGAAGCTGGAAGTAGATCATTTGTTGGTGCAGAGTAGGGGGGAAGAGATCAGTGGATGGGACACACTTTTGAGAGAGCAGCAGGGGACCGCAGCGGGGCAGGATTAGGAGGCACAGGAGAGGGGTGGAAGACATCCTCATCCTAACTTCAGGCCAGAGCAGCAGCCTCCTGCAGTGCTAGTCCTCCACCTGTTTAGATTCTGGAGCCACCGAGGCACGATGATAGAGGAGTCCTCCAAGTAGTATGCTAGGGATGCCACCAGCCAGGGAATATCAGATCCAATTTCCCCTAGCTATGCTATCTACCACCTCCTCCTTCTCTTCAAGAAGCCCCACCATCACCAACACATCAGGGCCGAGGCTGAGGATGAGGTCAGGGTCAGAGGCATCACGGTATAGGCCCAAGGCCGGAGCAGGTGTATGCTCTAGATTTAGCTCAAGAGAGAATCCATGAGGAGGTCATCACAAGTACTTTAATGTTTTCTTATAATTACATAGTACCTTGCGAAAACATCAATTTTATTGAGACTTATTACCCGAACAACAAAAACCACAAAGGTATAGTGTTTTTCTATGGAAAACATGCATACACTTTATTTAACATGGGTGCCTTGCACTCATTCATCTCAGAAGAGTTCGTAGATAATCTTTTTCGCGTTCAGCATTTCGAAGGAATACACAGGAAGGTGAGACTCCTGGATGGGTAAGAGATAGTTTCGTGTGCCAAGTGCAACAAGGAGGTAGAGATTAGAGGAATGTCATTTGATGCACCGATGACACTTCTGAAGATGCCAAATTTTGATTTGATCATCGGCATGAATTGGCTACACTAGAATCATTTCAGGATCGACTGTCCGACAAAGAAGATCATACTGAGACATGAGGACTCTGAGGTGGTGCTCAAAGGTATTACACCTGTCTCCCATCTTTTATTATCATCTATTCAGGATGTTAAAGCCCATTGAAAGTGGAGGTTAGATCTTAAGTTACTCTAGAAGGGGGGGGGGGGGGGGGTGAATAGAGTATTAAAACTTTTCCTTAGTTTTTATAGCGGAATTAAAATAGTATTATATATAAGTGTAAGCAGTGTGAGAATTATATTAACAGGAAAATTAAGTAAATGAAATCACACAACAAACAGCACAAGCACAGAAAATAACCAAACACAGAAGACACAAGGAGCTATAGTAGTTCCCCAATAAATCTGGGTACGTCTACTCTTCTACCACCCTTGGTAGGAATCCACTAGGATTTTTGATCAGGTGCCCTCACACCAAGGGATTTTTGTTCAGGTGTCCACACACCACAGAGCTTTTGTTTAGGTGCTCAAAACCAACTAATTTTTTTGATCAGGTGTCTTGCCACCAAGGAGGTACACTTTTGAAGGGAGTATTAACCCTGTACAAGAGAGGTAAGAAAGAGTTTATAGTGTTCTTCTCTATCAAGATGCTAAGAGAAGACTCTAGTGG
The DNA here is from genome assembly GCA_033032865.1 of Dactylorhiza incarnata. Lineage (NCBI taxonomy): Eukaryota > Viridiplantae > Streptophyta > Magnoliopsida > Asparagales > Orchidaceae > Dactylorhiza > Dactylorhiza incarnata. The sequence goes on from JAWHQI010000011.1 coordinate 10,204,768, forward strand.
ATGTTGTTGTAAAGCTACCCCTGTCTGATTGAAGTATTTGACAGAAGATGGAGAAGCTTTCTCTTGAAAACTAAGATCTCTTGTAGCAGATTGATCTGGAAGAACAGGTTCTTCAGATTGCTTGTTGCTCTTTTAGAAGATCTGAATTTGCAGCAGATTCTGAGAGAATGCTCATGAGGAAGATGTTCTCAGAAGAAATTTTGTGCTGCTTGTAGAAGAAGAAGAAGAAGAAAAAAAATACTTGCTGAGAGAGATTTTGTATCTCTTTCTTCTTTTTCTGCTGTATATGTTCTTTGTATTCTGTAGTAGAATGATATTTGAATTCTGCCGACTGATTCATATATGTCCAAAAACAAAAACTGTCTTTAATGTATTCTATATTTGTGAATAGAATAATCAGTCTTTAAGATATTCTTGGAATAACAACAAAACTCAAACGACTCTGGTAGGTCCTTTAATTCCTTGGCCGTGAAAAGATTCATTTTCATTAAATGTCAACGACTATTGTTGTCTTGGAAAAAGAAAAGAAGGGAATATATTAACTGAGTTTAATATCCTTCCTTATCTGTCAGAATACGTCCAAAGATATTAAATAGATCCGTTATAGTCGTCGTTTTGCTGTTAGGATAAATAGAATGTAGCTGATAATAAATCTGGGCTTCAAAAAATGATATGTCGAACGTTGGCTATAATCTGTCGAGCGCTGTCTAGAAGATGTTGAACGCTGGCTGGAAACTGTCGAGCGTTGTCCAGAAGATGTTGAACGCTGGCTGGAAACTGTCGAGCGCTGTCAACAAAAACTGTCGAATGCTGTGAGCCATCTGTCGAGCACTGCTAGCCATTTGTTGACCGCTGGGAACTTTAGATTTTATCTTAAGTTCTAGCTAATTTATCAGCCTAAAGACTTGACCCTTAAACTATACAATGGGGTCAACTGATCCTAATCAGTACATAGTGATCCTAGCCCAAAACAGTAAAAGGGTTGCTCCAACAATCTCCCCCTATTTGGGTTAGGATACTATTTGACAAATAAATCAAATAATAAATAACACAAAGATAAACAACAGAGCAGAAATATATCTGACAGAATTGAAATGCTTCAGCAGATAATATTGAAATAAAATGCTCTGAGTTTAGAAACATTTATACTGAATTCAAGTAGTTCAAAGACAGAAGGAATTTGAAACTGTACTTTTTCACTGTGAGGAAGGCTTGAAAATGATTTCCCTGTTGGGATCTTCAGCTTGCTTCTTGCTCATGTAGCAATTTTCTGGACTTATGATTGTTTGAGATGTAGTAGGAAGAACTACTGCTGCTGGATACTTCTTTAAAAAATCTTTCAGCATTAAAAAATTTTCTGGAATTGTACTTTTCAAGCTCTTGCTTTCTGAATTCAGACAATGTAGAAAATTGAGAATGGTCCTCACCTTCAGCCTTAGCTTTATTGATCTGAGCAATAGCTACTGATTCTCTGAATCTAGCCATGTGAGCTATTTCATCTGTTTCTTGAATTTCTGGAGAAGGAGACCTTTCAACAGAATCATTTGCCTGCTCTGAGGTTTTATTATCTTGAAGATTCATTCTGCTGTGAAATAAGCCATTTGAAAAAGTATATCTGTAATCTGAAATTGGTCTGGAAGAACTTGAGGGAGGAGCTCTGGCTGGTGTAGAACTTTGAGAGACACTAGAGCTTTTATGAGTTCCTTCAAATCTCCTAGACTGCTGGGGGGCAGATCTAGAGAAGGAGGAAGACATCCCTGCTGATCCTGCTGCTGGAGGAGGAGGAGGAGGAGGGTGATTGAACTTAACTGGATTATCAGGAATATAACCAGTTTTCTTGAACTTCTTTCTTCTTTTTTGCTCATTTCTGGAGAGTGTCATCCAATGATGTGAGACTTTGTCAAGAGAGATATTGTGGAGAATATAATATGGGATATCATTATCTGGATTAGGAGGCTTGGGGATAGCTTTAGACTTAGACTTTGTTTTCTTTCTTTTCCTTGACAGTGTATCATCAGAATCACTATCATTATCTTCTTCATCAGAATCAGAAGAAGAGATTGGTGTATCATATAAATCTGCTATCAATTTAAGAGCTTTGATCCTTTGCTCTTCAGCTTCATAAGCTTCATCTTCTGCTTTCCAGATCTCATCAAAGTCTGGAATTAGAGTTTCATCAAAGATAAAAGTTGGAAAGTCAGAATTTGTGATTGCTTCTTCTGACATTACAACTAGTTTTTCTTCTTGACTGAGAGCTTGATCTTGAATGAAAACTGTATCTGTAATCTTAACTTCAAAACTTCTAATTATCTTATTTAACAGAGCTTCATTAACTGGAGCAGTGTATGGGACAATTGCTCAAGAATAATTATGCTGTTGAGGTAAAACTGGTAGAACTGTACTAAACTGAGAAAGCAAATAAATAATATCTATAGAGGGATTAATAGAAACATTATTTATTTCTTCTGGACCTGGTAGAACTGGTTCTTCTGAAATTGGAAGAACTGAATTTCCAAGTGCTTGAGCATCTGGAGCATCTGGAGCTTCTTCATCAGACATCTCCCCCTGCCTAGCTTCAGGGAAACCTGAATCTAGGCCCCTAGAAGAAGGGACAGATTGAAAGGAGGGGAAGGAAGAAATCTTTTCAGATAAAGCAGAAATAGATTGAACAATTGGAGCAAGTTTTGCATCCAATAACTGGTCTATTTTGGGAATGATGAGACCAAGTATCTGATCAGCTACAGATAAAAGATTTAAATAAGTGAATTCATGAGAATGAGAGGAGGATGGCTCAGAAGAGGGAGGAATAGAGATTGGTACAAAGATGTTTGAGACATCTGCACCTTGTTGAGAGGGTTCTTGATGAGTAGAAGAAGAATGATGGATAGGGCATTGGGAATCATTATGAGTAGGAGATGGAGGTGGAGAAGAGTGATGAGGGAGGAGATCAAAAGAAGGATGGGGAATGTCATCAATATGTGTAGAAGAATTATAAGGTGGAGATTGTGCAGGGGAAAAACTTTGAGTAGAAGGAGGTGTGAGAGGAAGGGAGGAGACCAAAGGAGGAACTTCTGGAAGGGTTAGGGAAGAGACTGAATCAGTCCTTGTGTCTTCAGAAGCTTGCTTGACTGACTTTGGATTCTTCTTTAGAAATACCCTTTCCCACTTAGCAAAGAGAGCTGAGGTCAGCTTCTTGCTAGCATTGATTGTTACCTTTGGGGAGACCAGAAGGTCTGGATGCCTTTCCTGCAGAACAATTCCTAAAATTCTTCCAAAGCTAACATTCTCCTTGGAAATCTTTTTCTTAATCAATTTAAACAGAAGTGATCCCCAGTTCACTTTCTTTTTCTCCATCAAGGCCACCATCAACAGAAATTGGTGCCTTTTAACATAGTCATGTCCTGTTGTTTTTCCTAACAACACTTTGCCAACTATATCTGATAAGAATTTATATTCCAAAGACAGATTTTTCTTAAGCAGATGATTAGGGTTTCCAGAGGAGTGACCCATTTTGACTAAAGCTGCTTCAAATTCATCAGAACTAATTTCTATATCTTCATCACCATTCACAAGCCCAAGAACTTCAGTTAGAATGGTATGGGTAAGAGAAACCTGGTGTCCTGAGATTGTGCCCGTCAGACATTCATCTTCCTGCTTAACTGTGAAACACCATTCTTTGATTTCAGCTGTGTGAAGCTTTATCCTCAAGCTCATTAACTTCCTCAACTGTTGCTCTTCAAAGATTTGAAGGATGTCCTTGATGATTTGATCAGATGTTGCAAAGGATTCCATATCTATGTCGAACCCAGCATCGAACTTCATAGAATAGAGCGAGGCTTGAGAAATCGCCATTGAGTCCTGCAAAAGAGGAGAAAGATCAAGTGCAAAAGGGGAACTGGAGGGAAACGATTTCTGTAGGCGCGCTCTTAAGAAATACAAGTAGTAAATATATATATGAGAGAAAGAGGCGCATTTGTGGAGTGGCGTTCAGCAACTAACCCTGATAAAGACAGAAGCCGAAAAGACTTTAAGTTTTTGTCAGACAGCGTTCGACAAAAAAAAATCCTTTTCGTCGACCGCTGTTCGACAGGTAACATTTCTTTATCGATTCTGAAAATATAAGGTTTTGTCGACCACCGTTCGACAAATGATATAAATTCGTCGTTCTCCGTTCGACAAATTTTTGAGGTAAATAGAGAACTTAATTTACTAGCAGATTGAGTCTCCATCTATCATTCCAAGTTGATTTATAAAGAAGATATGCTTCTTTTCATCCAATGGCTTGGTGAAAATGTCAGCTCTTTGTAAATCAGTAGGAATAAATTGTAGGCAAATTTTATTTTTTATCCATTTTATCCCTAAGGAAGTGGTGCCTAATTTCTATGTGTTTAGTCCTACTATGGAGAACTGGATTTTGTGCTATAGATATTGCACTAGTATTGTCACAAAATATAGTTGAATTATTTAAGTTGACTCCATAGTCTAGAAGTTGATTTTGTATCCACAATATCTGTGAGCAGCAACTGCCAGCAGCTATATATTCAGCTTCAGCTGTTGATGTTGACACAGATGTTTGTTTCTTACAAAACCAAGACACAAGCCTATCACCAAGGAACTGGCAAGTCCCTGATGTGCTTTTCCTGTCTACTCTGCATCAAGCATAATCTGAATCTGAGAATCCAGTTAATTCAAATTCAGATGCTGTTGGATACCAAAGTCCTAGATTGGGGCAACCCTTTATATATCTCAAAATCCTTTTAAGCAAAATTAAGTGAGATTCCTTCGGGTTAACTTGAAACCTAGCACACATACAAGTAGCAAACATTATGTCAGGCCTACTTGCTGTTAAATAGAGTAATGAGCCAACAATTGCTCTATATACTTTTGAATCAACAGGTTTCCCTGATTCATCATTATCAACAACAGCATTTGAGGGCATGGGTGTTTTCATGGTGGAAGAATCTGACATACCAAATCTTTTCACTTATTCCTTATCATACTTAGATTGGGATATGAAGATTCCATTTGAAGTTTGCTTCACTTGGAGACCAAGGAAGTATGATAACTCACCCATACTACTCATTTCAAATTTAGATTGCATTAGATTTGAAAATCTTTTGCACAAATTTGAATCAGTAGATCCAAAAATAATATCATCTACATATATTTGAACTAGCAGAGTTTTATTTTTATGTATCCTGAAAAATAAGGTTTTATCTATTAAACCCCTACAGAAATTGTTTTCCAAAAGAAAACTAGCTAAAGTTTCATACCATGCTCTGGGAGCTTGTTTGAGACCATAGAGAGCTTTCTTAAGCTTAAATACAAATGAGGGTTGAGTTGGAGAGAGGAAACCTGGGGGTTGTTCCACATATACTTCTTCTTTGATTTCCCCATTCAAGAAAGCACTCTTTACATCCATTTGATATACCTTGAACTTTTTGTATGCAGCAAATGCAAGAAATATTCTGATTGCTTCAAGTCTTGCAACAGGAGCAAAGGTTTGATCATAATCAATCCCTTCTTCCTGTGAATATCCTTGGGCTACCAGTCTTGCTTTATTTCTTACAATGTTGCCTTGTTCATCTAGTTTGTTCCTGAAGACCCATTTGGTGCCAATCACTGGATGGTCTTTTGGTCTAGGAACCAAATCCCATACTTTGTTTGAATCAAACTGATTGAGTTCCTCTTGCATAGCAATGATCCAGTTGGGATCTTGTTCTGCATCTTTTATAGTTTGAGGTTCAATCTGGGAGAGAAAGCATGTGTGCATCAAGTTCTGATGTACTTGATTCCTTGTTTGCACACCTGCTGAAATATCACCAATTACTTGTGATATTCGATGATCTCTAACTGTGATGTGGTCAACAGTTGGAGTTGGTTCAGCAATAATTTCCATTTGGGGAATTTGTTCAGCTGCTATATTCTGTGGAGGATTATCTGTTGTTATCTGTTCTGAACTTTCAGTAAAATCTGGGAGATTTTCTTCTTCACTCTCCTCAGCATTCTGCTGTTCAGGATTCAGAATTCCTTCTTTATGTAGATCTAATTGATCTAGCTGCTCACATAATATAGGTACCTGCAGATTTTCTATGGTAGAAGAATTCTTCTCCTTGTAAAACATGTTAGTCTCATCAAAAGTAACATGCATAGATTCTTCTATCTTGAGGGTAGATTTATTATAAATCCTATATGCTTTGCTGGTTATTGAATATCCTAAGAAAATTCCTTCATCTGATTTTGGGTCAAATTTTCTAAGGTATTTCTTATCATTATTGTGAATGAAACATCTACACCCAAATGATCTAAAATAGCTAACCTTAGGTTTCTTCCCTTTAAGTAATTCATAAGGAGTCTTTCCCTTAAGCTTGTGTATCAAACTTCTATTCAGAACATAATTTGTTGTGCTGACAGCCTCTGCCCAAAAGGATAGGGGCAAATTAGCATCTGCAAGCAATGTTCTTGCTGATTCAATTAGAGTTCTATTTTTCCTTTCAACTACCCCATTTTGTTGAGGAGTTCTAGGAGCTGAGAAACAATGCCTGATACCTTCCATCTCACAGAATTCTTGCATAAGAAGAGACTCAAACTCACTGCCATGATCACTTCTGATCAATGCAACTTCAGTAGAGTACTCAATCTTTATGCTCTTAAGAAAGTCTGTAAGAACTTTAAAGTTATCTGACTTTTCTCTCAAAAAGAACACCCAAGTGAATCTAGAGAAGTCATCCACAATAACTAGAGAGTAAGACTTCCCCCCTAAACTCTTTGTTGCTATAGGTCCAAAAAGGTCAATATGTAGCAAATATAAGATTCTAGGTGAATCACTTTTAGATAATGATTTAAAGCTGTCTTTAGTTTGCTTGCCTAGTTGACATGCCCTACATAAACCTTCTTTCTTATATGATCCCAAGGGTAAACCTCTAACAAGTTTGTCCTTAGATAGTTTAGCAATGGTCCTAAGGTTTACATGTCCTTGTCTCTTATGCCAAAGATCACTAGATTTACTTGTATCACTAAATAAACAGACTTCTGTAGTAGGTGAATTGAAATTTACTAAGTATATATTACCTTGTCTAATGCCTGATAAAATAGTAATACCATAAGTAAATTTAATAAGGCATTTCAATTTATTAAAGGTTACCTGATACCCTTCATCACATAATTGACTTATGCTGATAAGGTTATGCTTCAGTCCCTTTACATAGGCTACCTCTTTGAAGGTGACTTCTCCAACTTTGACTTTTCCATAGCCTTTGGTCTGTCCACAGTTGGAGTCTCCAAATATAACTTTTGGTCCAAGCTTTGCCTTGAAGCTGTTAAGGTTTGACTTGTTCCCTGTCATATGTTTTGAACAGCCACTGTCCAAATACCATTTTTCACTTGTTCTTGGACAGCTGTGTACCTGCAAAAACAAAGACAAAACAAATCTATTTGTTCCTGACCCAGATTACCTTGGGTCTTTTGGTATCTCCACTGAAATCTGAAATAAACGACATTTCAGGCTGATCCTTATAGCCTTTGGGATGATATCTCCTTGGAGGTATTGTCCACTCAGTAAAAGGATTTTTAGTTTGTTTAGAATTAGAATTCCTGAAATTCTGTGTATAGTGTTTGTTCGACAGATTTGAGTAAATTTGTCGATTGCCATTCGACGAATGTGCTTGATTTCGTTGAACAGTGTCTATGTAATTACTATACTGAACATCTGTTTTCAGTTTTCGTCGATCGCCGTTCGACAGATTGAAATCTTTTTGTCGAGCTTCGTTCGACGAATTCTTCTGAATTCTTTTATTCTCTACAAACTTGCTTGAAACATCTTTATTCACTTCTACAGACTCTTTGCTCTTAGTAGAATTGAATATCACTGGAGTAGAGAGGATGTTTTTCTTAAGAAGGTATGGATCACTTGATGATGCACCCAAACCCAGCTTGCTATTAAATCTAGCATTCACTGTTTTTGTGATGTCCATCAGCTTAACACTACTGCCATTGAGGAATTCTTCATATTCCTTAGCTTTAGACAACTTGTTCTCAATGAGAATAATGTGTTCTCTAGAGGCAGTTAAATCTTTCTTAAGATTAACATTTTCTGCAACCAGTTGATTCATTTCAGCCAACTGATTTCTGAGAGAGATTATCTCTTTCTCAGATTTGATTAAATCTAAGCAAAGACCTTTGAATTCATCTTTGAATTCACTAGAATTGAAATCAAAACTAGATATTACCTGGTCTGCATTATCTTCTGCTTTTGATTCTAATTCTTCTTTATCAGAATTGTTTGCTGAGGCATTGATTGCCATCATGTAGAAGTTCTTATCTTCTTCATAGCATTCATCATTATTGGATGAAGAAGCAATTCCTGACTCACTGTCTGAGTCATAAATGGCCATTAGACATTGGTCATTTTCCTTTGATTTTTCTTCATCATCATCAAATGAGCTGGATGATGATTCAGATTCTGTGTCACTCCAGGATTCTGCTATAAATCCTCTTCCCTTCTTTTTGTGCTTGTGGGAGGAAGACATGCTGAAGCTTCTCTTTTCTTCTTTATCCTTTTTCTTATCTTTCTTTTGCTTCTCTGGACATTCTGTCAAGTAGTGTCCAGATTTCCTGCAACCAAAACAAATAACTTCTTTAGGAGTTTATTTGTCATACCTTTGCTTATCTCTTGATCTGGATTCTTTCCTTCTGAAATCATTCTTAGTCATTTTGTAGAATCTTCTGGCTATGAGGCTCATGAGTTCATCATCTTTTGGAGCCTTTTCTTCTTCTGCATCAGCTGCCTTGAAAGCTATGCTCTTCTCTTTCTTTGGTGCAGGAGATGAAGTGGATGCTTCAGCTTCCCTGGACTTGATGAGCTGCTCATAAGATTTGAGCTTGCCCAACAAAGTTTCAGTGGTGATCTCATTGAGACTTCTGGCTTCCTTGATTGGACAGATCCTTGAATCCCAAGTGCTAGGGAAGCACATTAGGATCTTGTCATTAATCTTTGTTAATGAGATTTCCTTGTCCAGAGTCCTGAGTTCAGTTATAATTACACTTAACCTAGTGTACATGTCTGCAACAGATTCTTCATCACCTTTCTTGAAGTTCTCATACAGAGAGATCAGGTGTGATCTTCTGTCTTTCCTTTCATCAGCAGAACCTGCAACAATTGCAGTTAGGGTATTCCATATATCTCTTGCTGAAGTGCACTCAGCAACTTTTTGGAATATATCATCTGACATGGTTTGTGCCAATATATTCATTGCTTTGGCATCTGTATTCTTGTATTTCTTCAATGGATCTATGTGTCCTGGAGGAGGTACAACATTGGTTGATGATTGTTCTTGTGCTGGTGGAGGTCCTGTCAAAATAGAATTATATATATCCTCATCAATAGAATTCATGTAAAGCCTAATCCTTGCTTTCCACAGTGCAAACTTACTAAGATTACACATAGGAGGTCTTATGCTTGAGTATTCCTTGTTTTGTGCCATGAGTTTTAAACAGAAAATAGATAAAGAGAAACTCTAAATTAAATTAAGGTCTAATTGATCTTTGTGATCCAGATGTTAGTCTGTAAGTGAGATCAACCTGCCTCTGATACTAATTGAAAGTGGAGGTTAGATCTTAAGTTACTCTAGAGGGGGGGGGGGGGGGGGGGGTGAATAGAGTATTAAAACTTTTCCTTAGTTTTTATAGCGGAATTAAAATAGTATTATATATAAGTGTAAGCAGTGTGAGAATTATATTAACAGGAAAATTAAGTAAATGAAATCACACAACAAACAGCACAAGCACAGAGAATAACCAAACACAGAAGACACAAGGAGCTATAGTAGTTCCCCAATAAATCTGGGTACGTCTACTCTTCTACCACCCTTGGTAGGAATCCACTAGGATTTTTGATCAGGTGCCCTCACACCAAGGGATTTTTGTTCTGGTGTCCACACACCACAGAGCTTTTGTTCAGGTGCTCAAAACCAACTAGATTTTTTGATCAGGTGTCTTGCCACCAAGGAGGTACACTTTTGAAGGGAGTATTAACCCTGTACAAGAGAGGTAAGAAAGAGTTTATAGTGTTCTTCTCTGTCAAGATGCTGAGAGAAGACTCTAGTGGATGTTGTTGTAAAGCTCCCCCTGTCTGATTGAAGTATTTGACAGAAGATGGAGAAGCTTTCTCTTGAAAACTAAGATCTCCTGTAGTAGATTGATCTGGAAGAACAGGTTCTTCAGATTGCTTGTTGCTCTTTTAGATAATCTGAATTTGTAGCAGATTCTGAGAGAATGCTCTTGAGGAAGATGTTCTCAGAAGAAATTTTGTGCTGCTTGTAGAAGAAGAAGAAGAAAAAAAAATACTTGCTGAGAGAGATTTTGTATCTCTTTCTTCTTTTTCTGCTGTATATGTTCTTTGTATTCTGTAGAAGAATGATATTTGAATTCTGTCGACTGATTCATATATGTCCAAAAACAAAAACTGTCTTTAATGTATTCTATATTTGTGAATAGAATAATCAGTCTTTAAGATATTCTTGGAATAACAACAAAACTCAAACGACTCTGGCAGGTCCTTTAATTCCTTGGCCGTGAAAAGATTCCTTTTCATTAAATGTCAACGGCTATTGTTGTCTTGAAAAAAGGAAAGAAGGGAATATATTAACTGAGTTTAATATCCTTCCTTATCTGTCAGAATACGTCCAAAGATATTAAATAGATCCGTTATAGTCGTCGTTTTGCTGTTAGGATAAATAAAATTTAGCTGATAACAAATCTGGGCTTCAAACAATGATCTGTCGAACGCTGGCTATAATCTGTCGAGCGCCGTCCAGAAGATGTTGAACGCTGGCTGGAAACTGTCGAGCGCTGTCCAGAAGATGTTGAACGCTGGCTGGAAACTATCGAGCGCTGTCAACAAAAACTGTCGAACGCTGGGAGCCATCTATCGAGCACTGCTAGCCATTTGTTGACAGCTGGGAACTTTAGATTTTATCTTAAGTTCTAGCTAATTTATCAGCCTAAAGACTTGACCCTTAAACTATACGATGGGGTCAACTGATCCTAATCAGTACATAGTGATCCTAGCCCAAAACAGTAAAAGTGTTGCTCCAACACCCATCATCAGGAGGATGAGGTATACCTGGTCTGCTTTGGAATATTGGACGCGGAGGCCTACATGGTCGATATCCCGGTGGTTTAGGACTTTTCCGATGAATTTTTGGAAAATATTGGCCGGACTACCCCCACGATGAGACGTGGACTTTCAAATTCAGTTGGTACCCGAATCCAGGCATGTGTCTCAGGCACCATACAGGATGGCACCGAAGGAGATGGTTAAATTCCTCACGCAACTCTAGGAGCTAGTGGAGTCAGGATTTGTTAGGCCTAGTTTGTTAGCATGGAGAGCTCTGGTACTATTTGTCAAGAAGAAGGATGGGTCACTTTGACTCTGCATCCACTACCGGGAGCTAAACCAACTGACAGTGCAGAATACTTATCTGCTATCGAGGATTGATGGGTTATTTGACCAGCTTCAAGGAGCCCACTGGTTCTCCATTCTCAACCTAAGATCAGGGTATCACCAGTTGAGGATCCAAGAGGAGAATATATCGAAGATGGCATTTAGCTCACACCATGGATTACACGAGTTCACGGTGATCACTTACGGGCTCACGAATGCTTCCACCACATTCATGAGTCTGATGAACCATGTCTTCGAATCCTACTTAGGCATCTTCGTCATAGTCTTCATTGATGATATCTTGATCTACTCCAGGACCAGGGAGGACCATACCCAGCACTTGACACAGGTGTTGGCAAGCTGAGGGAGCATCAGATGTATGCCATGTTTTTGAAGTGCTGGGTCTGGCTGCAGGAGGTAGCATTCTTGGGGCACACTATCAGTGAGGCTGGGTTGGCAGTAGACCCGGCCAAGGTGCATGCAATTAGGGATTGGACGCAGCTGAAGGCGGCATCAGATGTCCGTAGCTTCCTCGGATTAGCAGGCTATTATCGCAAATTCGGGCAGGGATTCTCGAAGGTGGCCCTCCCGCTTACATCTTTGACTAAGAAGAATACCTTATTTACCTGTACAGCGCAGTGTGAGTCAGCATTCCAAGAACTAAAGGACATGGTCACCTCAACTCTAATCCTTACCCTTCCATATGGGAAGGAAAGATTCTAGATCTACACCAACGCATCTTACTTATAGATGGGTGCAGTATTGACGCAGCACGGTCAGGTCATAACATATGCATCAAGGCAACTGAAGAAGCATGAGTAGAACAAGCCAGTACATAATTTAGACCTTGGGGTGTGATCTTTATCTTGAAGTTTTGGAGGCATTATCTTTATGGGCTCATTATGAGATCTTCTCAGATCATAAGAACCTCAAGTATATAGATACACAGAAGGACCTCAACCTACGACAACGGAGGTGGTTATTGTTCTTATACAATTATGACTACACCATGCACTATCATCTGGGAAAGGCAAATATAGTGGCAGATGTCTTGAACAGGAGAGCCAGCATATCTGACCGGAGCCCCGAGTAAAGGTTATGGAGCTTGTGAAGACGCTAGAGGAGATGGAGATCACATTGGTATCTAGGGCTGATCCTGAGATCTATATGGAGCACTTAGCCTCCTTAAGCATTACCTGTGACATTCGAGACTGTATTAGGACACAACAGAGACATGATGCAATGTTGGAGCCGGTATTCAGAGCCTTAGAAGGGGCAATTCAGGAGATTTCTTATTATGGGATGACCTCGTTCATTTTCAGGGTTGTATCTACATACCTGCGGGAGGTGGGATCAGGGAGGACTTACTCAGGGAGGCACATTGCACTCGGTATTCAGTTCACCCCTTGATCACCAAGATGACGATAGACCTGCGAAAGGATATGTACTGGCTTGGGATGAAGAGAGAGAACATATCATGGGTGATACACTGCGAGACTGCCAGCGGGTGAAGGCCGAGTGCAATAGCCTTGGAGGTTTACTACAACCGTTACCAGTCCCAAAGTGGAAGTTTGAGGACATAGCCATGGATTTTGTGCATGGACTATCGCAGTCCCACTTTGGGCATGATTCCATCTGGGTCATAGTGGACAGATTGACCAAGGTGGAAATATTCATTCTTGTCCGGAAGGACACTCCAGTTGCTATGTTAGTGAGATTATTTGTGGAGTAGTTCGTCAGGTACCATGGTGTGCCCAGGACGATTGCTCGGATAGAGATGGTCGCTTCACCTCGAGGTTGTAGAGGGCAGTACATGCATACTTAGGGTCTCGGCTTACCTTCAACACCGCCTTCCATCCACAGACCGATGACCAGATAAAGCGCACCAAAAGGATGATGGATTACTTGTTGTGCTTGTGAATTCTAAATACCGGGAAACCATGGGAATGGTTGTTACCATTGATAGAGTTTTCCTATTATTACAGCCATCTGTCGAGCATTGAGATAGCAACATATGAGGCCCTTTATGGGAGGAAGTGCCGGACGCTGCTGTCTTGGGTCCAGGACGAGTATCAGAGTATATAGATGATATTGATGCATTAGTACGGATGATCCATGACCGGATGCTGGAGGATTAGAACCGGCAGAGCGTATCCCGCCGCCAATCGATAGCCCCCACCTCAATGAAGGTGGTGGCCGACCGTGGAGGTGGCTGGAAGGTGGGGAATTCAGCTTGGAAAACAACCTAGGATGGGAAAATCTTATCACTTAGCTGGAGGTAGGAGACGCAATCACGGTCGTCGATTTCCACGGCTGATGGCTATAAGCAGGCCAATTGTATTAAATGGAATTAATTGTCACATTTTATACAAAAAATTAATCCCCATAATTAGACCACATAAAGGCCTTTTTAGGAAAATGTGTCTGAGATAACTTTTGTAACCCTTGAGGTCTACTTACCATAGGACTTTGAATCACCAGGTTTGGTGGCTTACAGCTCCTTGTAGGGCCATTCTCCTGAGGTGTGTCCTAAAGGGGGACCAGACACTAATTTGTAGAGTTATTTCACATAGATGTTTGTATAGACCTAACACTTAGTACATAATGGTATTTACCATAGACACACCCCTTTACCAAAAATAATAATTTTTGTGCATAATTTTTCTAATGTTTTGTGGGAAATATGATTTATCATATTATTGAAATAAATGTTGCTTTATAAATTCAAAATGACCCAAATCTTAGGTGGCATGTTTGTTAGGCCACAAATAGTAACATGTAAAACTTTGAGGTCATTTGGACCATTGTAGAATAGTAAATTCCACATACATGTGAATGAGATGTATGGGAAGGCGATGTGTATATAGCACTTTTTGGTACTTTGTGAATTTTTCACAAATGGATTGTTGTATGCTCATGATATTTGGACAATACACATATTATAATGAAGGGTATCATCCCTAGAAAAGTTCGGATTTTTAGAATGAAAAATCCTAGGTATTTAATTAATTATATTAATGACACATAAGTGTATTAATCAAATGTAAGTGACCAAATGACTTAGGATAATTATGATTTTCTTCCACACGATGATTTAGAGTAATCTATACTTTTGGAAATTTTATTGAGATTTTTGGAGTTGATTTTCCTAGTTATTTGATCATAATTGATTATGTCACATAAATGCATAAATGAAATAAACATAATCTAATGCCTTAAAAAATCCAATTATATGTCACATGGTACTTTAGGTTAAAATATATCTCTAGAAATTTTGGTAGGATTTTTGGAAGTCATGCACACTGTAAATTATCAAAAATATCCTATCACACTTATGTAATATTGCAATTTTCATGGTTGATATTACTTGGCAAATTCTGAAAGTTTATCTACACTTTTTTTAGACTATTATAAACCTATGGTAATTTGTCTAGAATTTTTGAATGAATTATCTTGGTACTTACTGTGTAAAGTGACAAATTGACCTAAATATTTAAGTACTGAAATAATGGTCATAAATACTATGGAAAATTTAGGAAACTCAGTCATTCATGATATTTCACCATCATATACCATTGATAAAATATTTGGAGCACTTTGACTTCTGAAGATGGTACTTCCTGTGTAAAGTCATGAGTGTCTTGACTTTAAAGAATTTTTATTCATGAACAAATTAATTATGAAAATTATGAATTTCTGACCATTTCTTAACATGGCCATGATGAACCTATGGTATGAATTGTAGGACATTTGGCCAAGTTATAGTAAAGTTCATATCATAGAGATCAATCTAGTTCAATTCTAGTGTTGTTCTGTGAATAGCAAAAAACTTAATGTAATGTTTAGACTAGCCAGAACACATAAGAAATGAATGAAATTTGGGACACATAGGTAGGGCATCCATCATATTAGCCCTTATCACATGATTGAAATTGTTGGAGGACTTTTATCCAATAGATGATTAGTGAACTAGAATCACGTCACACGGTGAGCAATTGAAATCATTTGGGTCTTTCCATCTTAGCCAATTATTATGATATTTATGATGATATTTAGGATGATAATTTGATCATGGTGCATCTTTAAGATAAGTGTTGGACACATAGATAAGCACATAAGGGTTTGCACCATGCACCGCGCATATAGGTCATCCCATTTCCTAAAGTATTCTCAGTCATCATAAAGTAATGTAAGAGCAACCATGTGACTCTTAGCAATGGATAGTTACCAATGAAAGTAAATATTTTGAGAAAGGATGATTTGGAATGTCACTCAAGAATACCTTCTAGTACCGTTGTGAGCCCTTCACTGGGTAGACGTCGGGAAGTCAAGGATTCACCTTAAACCGCTATGATCATCTAAACAACAATCAAGTGTAAGTTTAAATAGGAGAATTCAAAAGGTAAACCTCGTCCAACTGTATGAGAGGGAATGGTTTAGGAATTGTTGGTCCCGCGAGCTGGAGGCTCAGGTGGTGAGATAAACCTTGCACGTGCATAAACTAGTGGCGGGTCTTTAGTACTGGTCCAGTTGTCACACCGATGGAAGTACGTTGATCTTGGAGGGGTGTGGTCAGTTAGAGGGCTAGTAGGTTACTTTACTGTGGTTTGGAAGACAATCCCTAAGAACCCACACCCGCACATAAAAAACTGGCAGGTTGCCAATAAGAGTACGCAAGAGCTCATGGAAGTGCACCTAGGGCGTGTACAGTAGCTTACGTAAGGTCTAGGTCTGGTAATGTGTACACCCACCTAGAAGTGGAGTGTCCAATCCATTATTTATGTAGCCCCGGTGGAAGTACCTGAGAGGCTTGATACCTCCGAAAAGTGGGAACAAAAAATCTGTATGCGCAGAGTTGCGTGTGTGAGTTGCATTGTATGAACATAACATAACACATCATAACAAACATGCAAACTATAGGCATATGCACTAACAGACCCTTATCATATAAATTAGTATGGGCTCTTTTATATGATAAGTTATAATTCCGGAAACCTTAACTTATAAGCTTTTATGGCCATTCATATAAGTTAAGGTACTCTAGATGATAACATAGTAGTTTACGTATTACCTTTACTTGCACATCATTTACTTATTATCTCTTGTTGATGTACATAATGCTCACTTGTTCATATATGCTGCTAGTAAAATTCATTTCACCTGCTTTTATTTTTACCCCTTGATGGCCTTCGCTTTGTCCTCCCGCTCGGTACCTAGGAGTCATGGGGGAGGCGAGGACAAAATGTCTTAGTCTTTTTGACTAACGGTTAGATGTGGTCATAATACAAAGAGATCGAGGAGCGGGAGCAATAATACGCCAGGCAGGATGTGACGTCAGACCCTGAGGAGCAGATGTCGCACATTACTACTATCACATGGCGACATGTTGTTGAGAGTATTTTGATTAGCTTCCGCATAGTGTAGTGTGAGAGTGTGTATTTCTATTTCCTTTTGGATTTGTACCGGGCATAAGCCCTTGCACTCTTTTATATTTGTTCTCATTGTTGACTATTTGCATCTTGTATGTATATATATATATATGTGTGTGTGTGTGTGTGTGTGTGTGTGTGTGTGTGTGTGTGCCTATGGCTGTGGACTTATCGTATTTGGTAACATTCATTTCTTATTGAAATAGGCATGTGAGATGATTGAACTAGCCGGCAGGATCGACGTCGAGCGGTGACAACTAACCCGTGAGTTGGAGTCACCGTAAGACGACAGTTCTGGGCATAAGGTCCAGGAATTTTTTGGTAAGGAGGAGGGGGATCTTACATTTGGATGAGGCAAGATTTGAACATAAAGTTCCTTTGACATCTTCATCTTCCGCTTCCATTGATGATTTGCCATCTTCCCTTCCGTTTGATGTGCATTCCATGGATCCATCAAGAGAGGATCTTTCTTGAATATTAATGCAAGCTATCATATTATCCAGTTCTTACGATTGTTCCATACCTAGAGAAGGAGAATCATAAGTTTTTTCAAGAAAATTCCAAATCTCATAAGCAGTAGGTAAAGTATAAATAAGTTTGAAAATATTCTGATCTAGCGCACAAAATAAACTATTTATTAATTTTGTATTTAAAAACATTTCGTTTCTATTTAATACGCTTGATGGCTTTTCAATAGTAATAATCCAAACTTTTTCATCTAAAATTTTAAGAAAATTTTAAATTAATATTTTCCACCCTTTTTAATTTTTGCCCATAAATAAACGTGGTGTTAATGATTTTTCATTTAATAAAATTTCATCCCCTCTGGTGGAAGCGAGATCATGAAGCGCCATTATTCCCAATTGTGAAGCCTTTTTGGAATAACCCAGCTCTTATACCACTTGTTGGATCTGTAGGCGCCCTACGAGGGGGTGAATAAGGGTTTTAAAAACTTATAGGTTTAATAGAAAACTTTTGATATTTTATTAGAAATAAACTGAAGGAAAAGTAAAGTGCTAGAAATTCAAAGTCAAATCAATTTTATTGTACAAGTAAAAATGTAATTATCATTTATAAAATTGATTACAAAATTAGATTTCTATCACGCTAGAAATTAAGACGAATAATATGAAAACTCTTTTTGTTTTCTATACCGACTCATCTTTCTAAGAACCGGTTAGCTTTAGTCGATCTATCCCCAGATACGGCCTTAAGAGATACAATCAATAGGAACTAAAATATCAAAAACTCCATCAGAGATTGAACTTGACGATGATGTTGGCATGATCGATCCATCTTCAAGTTCTAAGCATTCATGAGCGTTGATGGAGTTCTCTTGGCAGCAAGGAGGAGGCTCTCACGGAGGTTCAGGAGTTGTAGCTTTCTATTCTTCGTATCTCAACACCGCATAAGCGAGGAGGACTGCTCTTTAAATAGACTCGGATCCTAGCACCAGCGGTAGTGCTACCGGCGGGTGGTAACCACTTTAGGCAATAAGCTAGCACACAGATTGAGTCATCTTTGGCAACTTCTTGCACCAAATTTGGCAGCCCCTCCTACCGCTCCATGGTAATGCTACGCCTCGCGTTAGCGATATAGCTTCCCAGGCCATCAGATCTCCTTCCTTTTTTGCTCCTCAATCAGCAGCGAGATGGCGGGGCTTCCATAAGTTACCTCCCAACGTTAGCATTAACGCGCCGCAGTAATACTTGTTATATTTGAGTCCCGTCAACATTCCTTTCTCGACAATGTTTCCTTCTCGATGATGTTTCCAAGTATGTAGATGCTACCTCCAACGGTAATGATAGCGCACCACGGTAACAAACAGAGCGCCGTATTGATATAGGACCGTCTTCTTTCTTTTTTGTACTCATAGGTGCTTGAGAGATGAAGTTCATGCACACTATAAACAAGAGATATAGAAAGCATGTTCCAATAGAGGATGCACACTTGAAGTTGCTAATGAGGGGGCATCCAAAGATAACGATGTAACTGTTTGGTGCATCCATCATGAACCGAATTTTTTCGGCGTACCCCCTAAGGTGACCAGGAGCTCGACTCCCCCCTCAACTTCTCTCTTTTCTCCTGAAAAAACCAAAAAGTGGCCCATCCGACGCGACCATCCTACTTGCCTCAACCTTCATTTCATCGAAGGCCTTCTTAAAAACTACATTCACTAAACTCCCGTTATCTACCAGGATTCAGGAGACCGTGAAATTCTCAGTCGCGGACTAGATTACCAGCGTGTCACAGAAGGGATCTTCGTGCGCCGACATATCCTTATATGAGAAAGGAAGAATGATGGTTAGAGTAGAGAGGGTGGCAGGCGAGAAGACCAACTTGTACATGATGATCACACTGAGCCATTCGGAAAGAACTTCGCTATCGCTCGCCTCGCGATTCACAAAGTCGCCAAAAATGGAATGTATTAGGGCTATACGGACTCGAGCGCCCTCTAGCCTGAACCAGCTATCCGACAGGGTAAGGTCTGGTGCTTCACAAGCGCCTTCTAGCCAGCTATCCGACAGAAAGAAGAATTTCCATCTCCAAAGAAATGGATGATTGACCAAAAGAAAAGATTTTCATCTCCCTTAGACTTAGACCAAAGAAATGGATGAACCTAGCCGGAGAGAAAAATGACTCAAACCCCTTTTCTCTCGAACTCCTCACTCAACTTGTATGTTTTGAAGAATGGTTCCAGAATACGATTGAATAGAATAAAAATTGCAGGTAATTTACGTTATGGAAGAAAAAAGGTATATGTTATTTACTAGTTAGATAGGAATTATCCCCATCTTTTTTTCTAGCCCGCAATATTATGATTTCCCTTTTGAATTTTTAGCTATTTCGACTCAATCCATTTTAATGATAAAGATAAATAAAAAAAAAAATAAGTGTAGTTAAGTAAAAAGTACATCGTTTAAAGCAAGACAAAAACATTCACTACCTGCACTTGACAAGGTGTCTCGGCTGTTCAACATAACAAGGAGCTACCCACATCACCACCATCAACTGCTACCCCATCAGCTCCTGGCTCTGTGTCCCATCTACTTTGCCTTTTCTTACCATCCGACGTTACTGGGTTTGTCCTGGAGATCAATGCCTGAAGCATCTCACTCTGGCTGAAAGTGCTGGTCCTTAGATTGAGATCAAATCATTGAATCATTTCTTTCTCTTGGAATCTCTTTAATTTTTCTTTCCACCCGATGCGGGTTCTAAGAAAAAGGAATAGATCATTGGGCCGCGATGTCTTTTTAAAGAAATATTTGTCACTTGAAAATTTTCAACAGACTTTCCAAGTGTTTCAAGTACTTCCATTTCAATATTTTTTCCTAGATGAAAATAGGAGGATTTATAATCCCGATCCATGCAGTAAAATCATTTGGAATTTATTCCATTTGACGTCTTTCTTGCTCGGTGATCAGTCACTGGATCCCTAAGTCTCAATTTGTTTTAGGGAATAAAAAGAGAGGTAAGATCTATCCCTAAATATTAATCTGAATTATCCGTGAATCTCAATGAATAGGAATTTACAATTGAGGCGGGAAGTAACCATAAAATACCTAAAATGAAATATTCAGAGAGGCTTTGATTGTAATTTTTAAAAATTGTTTATTGAATTTAATTCTTTTCAAATAAGTTGTATCTTGTTAGAAGAGAGGACTCTTCTCGATTCTCTCAGAGAAAGCAACTTCCATCGTGAGAGTTTTTTGTAGATTTCGGAAAGGTCTTGAGCCAGTCTTTGTGATCTTCTCCTCTAGGGGAGAGGTTCGGGAGGTTGAAGCAACACTTTGATGATATATGGCATGTAGGCTACCATTGTGGGTGCCTCTATCTCTACCCTTCCATAGATCACATCAATCATGCCTAGTGCCCCCGAGTCTACACGGTCCTCGCACCGATCTTCCTCCTCTCCTCCATCTCCTATTCCTTCTCCTCTTCCTTCTCTTCAATCTCCTAGCAACAACTGCTCTACCCTATAGGGGCCCTTCTTCCTTCCCTAACTTCCAAGAATTTAGGGAAGGTGGTTGTCGCGTGACCTTCCACCTGATGGAAGTCATAAAAGGGAAACAGCCTCATGTCCCTTCTTACTCCGCCACTGCCACCACCTACACAGTTCCTTCTCCCTCTCCTTCTTTGACCAACCACCATCGCATGCTGAAGTTGAGGATGCGTCGGCCTCGGGCCCGGATGCCATCCTGGAGGGTTGAAATGCCCTTACCCTACAGGGAAGTTTCCACCTCCCTGAAAATAACCTCTTCCCTGGCACTAAGGGGGTCCTCGTGCTGGCCTCCAGATTGGTGGGTTGGTCGGTGGTTGGAATCTCCACCCAGGCTCCTGCCCCCTGGAAATCCTTGGAAACCTTTCCTTCTCGTCTCCTCCCTCTTCTTCGGCTCTGGATGCCAACTTCTCCCGACTTCTCCCCGCCTTTTGTCCATTTGGTCAGCTTGGCAATGAAGTCCTGGTTCGTCCCCTCGCACTCGATATCTCGCCCTTCTCATGCCATCAACTCTTTAAAATATAAAGTAGGGTCTTGGGCAAACCCCATTCAGAACAACCCTAGTAGCAGCCCTATGGTAAGAGCAAGCTGCAAGGTGTGACCGGGCACCTCATTGACGAGAAGGACCTCTTCTTGGAACCGATCCACATAATTTCTCAGTAAATCCTCTGCTCCTTTCTTGATCTCGAAAAGGGCAAGTGACCATTTCCTTCTCCTCTTCGATGTAGAGAGCCTCAGCAAAAAGCTTCGCCTCAAATCTTCAAAGCTATATATGGATCCTGATGGTAGTTGATGAAACTAGTCCCTTGCCTTTCCCCTGAAAGAGATGGAAAATAACCTGCACTTGAAGGCATCAGTCATCTGCTTGATGGACATGGCATCATCGAACCATTGGAGGTGCTGGATGGGGCATATTTTACCGTGTATTGGGGCATAGCTGGCTCCATGAACCCTTCTAGAACTGGGGTAGATAGGATCAGCTCACAGAAAGAGCTCCCCCTTCCTACCCGGCGAGAAGGCAGCACTCGCCCGACCTCCTCATCAAGATGCAAAACACTCGCTGGTCTAGGAAACAACACCTGCACATGAAGGGTCCGAACATCTTCAACCTGCACATCCTTGTCGGGTCTCCCGGATGGTGCCGCCTCGTCCAGAGTAGGCAAGGCAAGAACATGCGCCAATGGAGTCAAGCACTTGCTCACGTGGGTGAACGTGAAGTGTAGGGTCTTGAGGATTGACTTCTTGAACTCGTTGAAGTCGCTCTTTCTCATGTAGTCGTTGGGAGGGGGTGAGTTCCCCAAGTCTTCACTTCCAGTCATAGCTCTCACCTAGAATTTTTTGAGCGAGCTGATATCCATGCTTACCGTACCATAAAATGTTGGAACTGAGAACTCAATTCTTGGAGCATGGATCCCAAAAGGGTGTTGCTCACCCTTACTTCTATCGAGCAAGAACTAACGACTGGGCACTCAGAACCGAGGGCACTCACAAGACAACTAAATCCTCCAAAGAGACCCATGAGCCGTAGTGATGAGGTCCCGCCACAAACCCGAAAGATCTAAGGATCTTCCCCTCCCAAACCAAAACTGAGCTCGGCACCTCGGAAAACCAGAGATCAAGAAAGAAGAAGCTCTATCTCTAGAAATCAGAAATCAGATCCTTTTCTAAGGTGCATATGGGGGTCTATTTATAGGATTCTGAAAATGGCATACTGATAGCGGCCTCTGCCTTTTTGTTTATCCTAACTGCATCCCAAATTGTCCTGCGGATAGCAAAAACCCGCCATTTGAAATTAGAGGCAGACCATAAAAAATACATGGCAAGTTCTTCCCCTTGGTGCACACGCCCAGGGAGCCGAATGCCCTTAAAGAGTTGGGCAATCGCACTCACCTGACCTTACTTCTAGGGGCTAGATAACCTCATAATGATGCATGGTTCATGGCACCTTTCTTAGGATCAGTGAGCCTCTTATGAGTCACGAGACTCATCCCTCAGTCCAAGAACCCGAGCGAGTGTTATATTTTGCGGGAAGCTACACTTGCTTTTAACTCAGGTGCACTCGCCGATACCCGTGGGTCGACTCGCCAAATATGGGGTTGTACCCCTAAGTTTTTAGAGTATCAAATCTACAAGGATGACTATTCCACGACTCATAAGGAGTAGAAATGAGATTAGTATGAGGCAATCTATTTAGAATATGATTTGCAGGCAGTACTATTTCTCCCTAAAAGACCTAGGCATGCCAACTGTGAGTTGCATAGAAAGTCTGTCGATGAGAATGTTGTTTATTGAACTATCACCTAGAGGGGGAGAATAGGTGATGTGGCTAATTTACCATTTAATCCTGAGAGCACACAGAGAAAATCACAGCACAGAAATAATCACCAAACACAGCACAAAGAAACACCAGATTTATAGTAGTTCCCTTAGACGTTGTGTCTAGAGTACTTCATTGTCCCTTTGCGCCTATCTAGCTATATGCTAGAATCAATAAACTCCACCAAAACACAGATCTCCTTCACAGATCATACATCTCAGGCACAAATGCCCTACAGATCAGGCACTCCATG
The DNA here is from genome assembly GCA_033032865.1 of Dactylorhiza incarnata. Taxonomy (NCBI): domain Eukaryota; kingdom Viridiplantae; phylum Streptophyta; class Magnoliopsida; order Asparagales; family Orchidaceae; genus Dactylorhiza; species Dactylorhiza incarnata. Next base: position 10,228,210 of record JAWHQI010000011.1, read on the forward strand.
CCCTACAACTCAGATCCATCTAGGATCTTACCTTAGGTTCTAGAAACCCTACAACTCAAGCACTCCAGGCCCTACAACTCAAATCAATAAGAGATCCTAACTGAGGTTCCAGGAACCCTACAACTTAGACTTAAGGAGTCCTACAGAAAATAAATTATTTACAAGATTGAAGAATACTCCACATAGCAAAAAATAATATGGATAATTCTTCTGAAGCCTGATGTTGATGGCCTCTAGACTTGAAGAGAAAACTTAAAGAAGGTTTTACTGATGCACGAAAGCTTCTCTTCTATCCTCTTCTTCTTTCTGGAATACTTCTTATCAGTCGGTGATGCTTGAATTGACTTTGAGAACTAGGAGTACAAGTGTATGGTTCTCAAGGAAAAATAGTTCCTTCTTCTTACAGCCGTCCTGGGTTCTGATTCAATTATGTAACTTTTTAGGGAACACACTTTGTCTTTTTATATGACAAGGCCTTCTAACGGTCTATTTTGAGCACTCCTTAATGTAATAAGCTCATTCCTTAATGACATATGTTGATTGGCCCCTTAGATGACGGCATTAAATGTGGAGAGCGTGTTTCAAAAAATCTTGGTCTGTCTCAAGGAAGAAGACCGCAACTCATATGAGCAACTTCATTGACCCCAACTCCTTCTTCATTCCACTGGAGGCCATTTGATTTTGAATCAACAATACCTATTTAGGAACTGGTCAGACTGTTAAGTCCTTCTTGACCAACCTAGCTCTGATACCACTTGAAAGAATATAGGTATGCTAACTAATTCACCTAAAGGGGGGGGGGGGGGTTAATAGGTCTTTTGAGTTTTACTTGATTATTATGGCCTGTTAAAATATTCTAATCAGAGAATCAAGCAACACAGAAAAACACACAAGTGTTTATAGTGGTTCCCCAAGACAGGGTGTCTATGGGTAGTCCACTTTCCCCCTTCACCCTTCTAACAGTGTGTTAGACAGGGTCAACTCCTCCAAACTCGGCTCAAAGATCTTACAACACAAGTTCCTCAGAACTTCTCAGATCAAAGATGATCCTACCTCAGGATAAAAGTCCCTACAACTCAGAGCTATCACAGCTCCTACCTCAGGCACAGCTGCCCTACAAACTCAGAGGAAAACACCTCCTACAGCTCAGACCACCTCCTAGTCCTACCTCAGGCAACAAGCCTTACAACTCAGATCTATCACCAGCTCTTACAATCTCAGGCAAACCAGCCCTACAAGCTCAGGTAAACAAACCCTACACACTCAGGCAAAAAGCCTTACAGAAAAAGATGGTTTAGAAATATTCTACAGCAGAAATACTCTCCTGTAGATCCTGCACAGTCTGTGCTTTCCTGTAGCTGAAGATGTTGATAACAACTACCACTTGATCTTCCTCTTCAATAGAATGATGGAAGATCACCTTGCCCCTTCTGGTGGAGGAGCTATCTTCTTCTCTCAGTTTCTTCTTCTCTTTCAGTGAGCAGGAAGAAAGACGAGAGAAGCATCCGTCAATGGCGAATCGAGATTTTGCACGCAACTGGCCGGGGGTTAAGAAAATACCCTAAATCTTTCTTTTATACTTCTTTTATCTTCAACGGCTCTAATTTGATCTCCCAAGAAGTATGGGAGACAATGGTGGTCCCCTGTAGCTTTTCTGCAACTTGCCCTAGCCGCAGGTCCCGCCGCCCTACTTATCTGTAGAGAAGGTCTGCGTTCGACGAACGCGCTACACTCTGCGCTCGACGAACCCGCTGCATCCTGCCCTCGACGAACTTGCCACACTCTGCGTTCGACGATCTGCCTTGTCTCTGCATTCGACGATCTGCCTTGTCTTTGCGTTCGACGATCTGCCTTGTCTCTGCGTTCGACGAACGACACTCTGCGTTCGACGAACATGCCAAGCTCTGCGTTCAACGATCTGCCTTGTCTCTACGTTCGACGATCTGCCTTGTCTCTGTGTTCGACGAACGGCACTCTGCGTTCGATGAACACGCCAATTATCAGCTGTTTCTTCTATCTCATCTCAGCGGTCGACAAACTATATTCTGCGTTCGACGAACGGCTCTCTGCGTTCGACGAACACGCCCTTAGTGCCTTCTCAGCGGCTCCTTCTCTGACCTCATCTCAGCACGAACTTGGTTCTGCGTTCGACGAATGGCACTCTGCGTTCGATGAATCTTATCAGCTGAGACAATTTCTTCTATCTACTTAGGAGAAGATTTCTCCTAACTTTAGGTCTTGATTAACCCTTTCTCTTGAGTCACTTAAGCATGTTTAACTTACACAAACAAAGCTTTATCAAATACAATATGTACTTAGTATTGGAAGTGATGCCTCTTCAAATCAAGGGAACATTGAGGGAAATATTCCCAACAGGCCCACTCAAATCCACTTAGGCAGAAGTCAAGGTCAGAAGGTCAGCATGGAGGTCAACAGTCCAAGACACAAGACAACTCAGCCAGCAGGAGGAGAAGAAGGCATGGGCGAGTATGGGTGTACTCGCGCGAGTAGCCTTGATACTCGCCAAGGAAGAAGACCGCAACCCATATTTCATATGAGTTGAGACATTGAGGCATTGAGGCATTGAGGCATTGAGGCGACCTCGTAGGCCACCACATAGGAAGAACTCTCGAGTGAGAAGAGAATTAAGAGAAGTAATCAGCAAACAGAAAGGGCACTGGAATAATAGATTGTCATAAGTGCATTGCGCGAGTACAAAAGAAGCAAATGTTAAAATATATCCTTCACATTACAAAGACCTGAGGGATTGCGAGCGCGATTACATATCAGGCATCAAGAAATCAAAAGATGAGGACAACCTAAGGAACTCAATTGCGGTGCACCGGACCGCGACCCAGATGATGCATTGCGCTGAGGGTGGCGGGCTCTCCATGTAATGCCACGAGCAGCACATAGATCTTCACGAGTCTTCTCCAGATTCTCCTCACTCTACCTGATATGGTCCTCGCCACGCCTGATGTGTTATTTTAAAAGGGGGGGCTTCGCCCACAGTACCTGCCACTTGCCCGAACTGGTGGAGGTCATCCTCGGTGGCTTCCTGGTGAGTCTCCATCTTATACAATCTTGCCTCTAGATCGGTTACCCGGCCAAACAGGCCATCCTCGCCCTGCAGCTGGTGTTGGAACACCTCCACTTCAGCGAGGTAGTTTCCAAGATCAACCAACCACTCATTAAACTCAGCGGGCGGCATGTCCATTATAAGAGAGTCGTGGTCTTGGAGGACAACAATGATATGTTCCCATGACCCCTCGTTGAAACCAGGCGGGTCCGCGAGCAGCTCCCTCTTGGGCGTGGACACCGCGGGCAGTAGCGACCTCAACAACAAGTCCGTAGACGGAAAGTGGACGGAAGTGATGGAACTGTGACTATCTGAAAGAGGAAATCTGGCGGCGAGGATAAATGGCCGAAGGGAAAAGAGGTAATGAGACAAGCGAAGCGAGTACCTGCAGGGGCGTTATCTTCCCCCTGAAGCTGAAGCAGATCTGCCCAAACTCCTTCGGTAGAGGTAAGCAGGCGGAAGACCACGCTTGTCCCTCCAGGAAGGTGACCCATCATCAAGGACTTCCCTCTGGAAGTGGGGCGAGTAGGCTGACCTACCCCAGACAAGTGCTGAGATGTTTGATAAGGGAGGGCAAAAGTCGGGCCAACTCGCCCTGGGACCGAGGATGAAGTTGTGGATAGGCCCCTCGAGGGCGCTTCGACAGGTTTCTCGTGCGGTGACAGATGACTAGTGGATGTTGCAGAAAGCAAGGAGTTATGGTCGGCCCGATTGAGATATGCGAGTAGATAGTATTCTTACATGGTACAATGACAGGGTGAATAGGAGGGGGTGGCGGAGCACCCGCGTCAGCGGGGGCTGTCCATCATCCCGGACCCCTCTGGTCGTGATCTCGATCCTGCCCTCTCCTTGTCGAAGAGACAAATCAGCGTTGGTCTCTTCGTGGATAGGCAATACGGCGTGCCTCCTGGGTGACGACCCACACTTCGCGGTGGACTCAGGGTTGGTAGAAGACTTATCGCGTGGATCAGGATCAACTCTCTTCCTCTTGTGCTTCTTCTTCCACGCGGAGCTAGGAAGGCATGGGAGAGGAACTCGCCAATGATGTCGAGAATGGCGGCCTCCTCGGGCTCGTCATCAGCAAGCGCCTGGTTGCCGACCACAGAAGAACCTCCTCCAGAAGCTATCTCAACATAAATGATCAAAAATATACCCCCTCTATTTATAGAGGAAGGTCCAGTAAGCGCACAGTCTCGCCGAATAAGGGGTTGGACTCTTCTTTTTGACCTCTGGCGAGCTCGCAAAGAGGAGGATTGTGTACAACCTGTATTCAACGAGTAGGCCGGCCAGTGTTCGGCAAGTAGGACAACCAGTGTTTGATGAGTAGGCTGACCAGTATTCGGCGAGCAGGCCAACCAATGTTTGTCGAGTAGGCCAACCCATGTTCGGCGTGTAGACCCAATAGCGATCTGATTTGCCAAGGGTAAAGTGAGGCGAGTGCGCCCCTATAGTTCTTCTCGACCCCATAGTTCTTCTCGACGCCATAGTTCTTCTTGAGGACATAGTTCTTCTCGAAGCCATAGTTCTTCTCGACGCCATAGTTCTTCTCGACGCCATAGTTCTTCTCGACATCATAGTTCTGCTCGACAACATAATCTCTTCTCTATGTTATGAGTGTGATTCATCTAGGCGATATGAATAGCCTGTCTCGACGACAAAACCTCTTCTTGCCTAGGGCGAGGCGAGTTGACCTGGCCTCAAGTGAGGTCGCCTCTAAGAACTAACCCGCAGTGAGTAGGGCTTGACCTACTCACCTCAGCCTCACCCGCTCAAGGAGGGAGTGAGGCGAGCTCGGGTCCACCCCACCCCGCAGTCCTCACTTGCTATCTGTAGACCAGTGGGCCTGCGATTAGTATTTACGAAAAGACCAAAGCTGTTCGCAGACCATTTTGCTCTGCATATAGCAATTTGGTTAAGGTGGAGGGAGCTATCCGCATGCCATCAGGACAATTTTGCCATTAGAAGAATTTGCCTATAAATAGGACCTCTTATGTCTCAGATCAGCACATATCCACCCCCAAGAGAGCCTGAGCATTCTTCCTTGCATCCATGTGCTACCTGAGACAGGCTTAGCCATTGGTTTTTTGGAGGGGAAATCAAGTAGGATTTCTGGGTTAGTGGCGGGACCTCCTTGCTGCAGCCAGTGGGTCCATTCTTAGGCAACTACAAACCATTCGGAGAGGGTCAGTTCTCAGCTCGAAATACTTAGACCTAGGGATCTGACGTAGAGAGAAATAACTCAAACTACTCCCCAAGTCTCGAACATAGTTGGACAGGTATCCGGGTTCCTACAATAGGGATTTCGAAAAACCCCGAGAGACCGTTGAGAAAACAATAAAAAGGATGACCTGAAAGTCGCTCTAGGATTTGATCGATGAATGGTAGCGGGAAGTGGTCTTTTCTTGTGGCATCATTTAAATTTTTGTAGTCGATGCACACCCTCCAACCCGTAACAGTACGAGTTGGGATCATTTCGTTGTTCTGGTTTGCCACGACCGTTATACCGCCCTTTTGGGGACGACTTGTATGGGGCTTACCCACGTACTATTTGATATAGGATAGATAATTCCCATGTCGAGAAGTTTTATTATCTCAGCCTTAACAACATCCCTCTTGTTTGGGTTAAGTCGTCGTTGAGGCTGGATGGTTTTTGCGGGGGTTATCCTTAAGAAAAAATTTGTGGGTACAGAAGGAGGGGTTGATCCCCAGATATCTAAAATCTGCTATGCAATTGCACGACGATGCTAATTTAAAACTTCTACTAATTCGGAAGTCTCTGAATCACTTAAGGTAGAAGAGATAATAATAGTAAGTTTTAATTCTTTTTCGAGAAAAACATATTTCAGATTATCGGGGAGTTGTTTCAGTTCGAGGATTGGCGGTTCTTCATATGATGGTTTAATTTTTAAAACTTCTGAATTGAAGGGTTCAAAAGGCGAATATGTAGGTATTTCGTCGAGACAGAATATATTCGCCAAATCCAAATTCTCTAGTGTTAAGGAGATCAATTCAGAAATGGAAGACCATTTCTCTTCAAACGTGGGTTCCAGGTTGAAACAGGAATCATTGTTCGATGGTGAGTTCTGCATTAAGGGGTTAATGTGAAGAGTAACTTCGTCATCTCCAACCCGAAGGAGGAGTCGACCGTTACTTACATCAATTAATGCGCGGGAGGTTGTGAGGAAGGGGCGACCGAGTATAATAAGAACCTTAGCGTCCTCCTCTATGTCCAGGATGAAGAAGTCTACCAGGAAGATAAACTTGTCGACCTTGACAAGAACACCGTCCACTATCCCTATTGGGTACTTTATCGAGCAATCCACGAGTTGGATGCTCATCTTGGTCGAGCTCGGAACGCCTAAATCAAGTTTTTTTTAAAAGGGAGAACGACATCAAATTGATGTTGGCGCCCAAGTCTGCTAGAGCATACTTTATTAATAAATTGCCGAAGAGGCAGGGGATGGAGAACCGTCCCGAGTTGTTTAGTTTTGGCGGCAATTTGTTAGGGAGAACCGCCGAAAAATTCCACGTTAAGGGAAACGCGCTAAACATCCACGAGTTTCTTTTTATTAGAAAGCAACTCTTTAAGATATTTCACGTATTTTGACATTTGGGAGAGTGTCTCGCAGAAGAGAATGTTTATTTGAATTTGTTTTAAAATTTGTAAGAATTTTTTATATTGCTCGTTTCCGCTCATTATTTATTTTTGAAGGATAAGGAAGAGGCGAGCTACAAACATTCAACACAGTCAGAATACTTGGTGATTTATCTATCGAAGGAGAGGGTGTAGGGGTCGGTGTCGAAATATGTACCTTAGGCTTAACCCATTTTGGGGAGGTTACCTCCTTGCCGCTGCGAAGGTTAATGGCGTTGGCAGTTTCTCAGGGGTTCGGCTCCATATTTCCTGGCAAAGCTCCATATGGCCGCTCAGAGACCATCTTCGCAAGCTTTCCAACCTGCTTTTCCAAGTTTTTTTATAGATCCGACAATATTCCAGATATTTGACTCGTTGGACGCAACATATTTAGCGAAAACATCATCGAGCGGAGAAGGTTTTGTAGGAGGCAGCAGAAATTACCGATGAAATACTTGCGGTGATCCTTGCGGATTTGCATTTGGGGGCCGTTGAGCGTTATCTTAATTGGACTCAGATCAAGGCCTAAATAGATTCGAAACAACGCACCAAGGGAGGAGAAGGGGATCTGAAATGAGTGGTGGCCGATTGTCTGGTCAAATGTTGATTCACTATGGGAGCTTGGGAAGATTTTGGGGCCATGTCAATCTCCTGCTTAGAGTGCATGATTCCTTCTAAAAATTTTGGAGTTTCACTTCTCTCAGACCTCTAAAGATGATAGGCGTTTCAATTTGAGGTTGGGGAGGCTTTATTCCCAAATGCCATTAATGACCATTATGCCGTTTTCATCCAATGTGTAACCCACTTGAAATTAGCTTCCATCTGGCATGGAATTGGCTGGATTCTCCTCATAACTGATAGAGGGGATGAATTCCCATCAATTTCAAGGGGATCGAAGGGTTAATTGCATTCAAAGCCATGAATGCCCTCTTGATTCCTCTTTCAAAATTAGGGAACCCATATTTTTTCTCTCCTAGTCACCTCCTCTAGAATTTGAGTGATATTTCCTGTAATTTCAGTCATGATTGATTTAGTGGATCACCATAATTGGGCCTAGCCTAACTGGATTGAGCCTTAGGCTTGTTTATCCCAATTTGGGCTTTATTAACCCTAGTTGGTTTAGACCAACCCTAGGTCAATTTAGGTGGTGTGACTGACCCAAATGGGTGTTCATGCATCCCTTTACACCAACCAAGGTCAATTGTGACTTGGTGCGATCAATTTGGGTCAAATTGAGCCACTTTGACCTGACTTGGTCAAATTGGGCCAATTGTGTCCAAATATTGGTTTTGGCCCAATTCATAAAATTCATTGGACCCAATCAGTTGTTAGTGATCCATCGACCTCCTTATGGGTTAGAAAGGTTTGGGTGAGGTCAATTTGACTAATAGGAGAGTAATTGGTCCATAATAGGCTACTTTCACCTATCTAGGGTTAGGGCTGACTTTGGTTGACCCCAATGGGCCCTATGTGACCAAAGGGACTCCCTATGGGGTTAGGGGTGTGGTGGGGTCAGATAGTCAGCTTGATGCCCAAAAGTCAAACCTAAACTAGGTAACCAAAAATTATTATTTGCAGACCAAGGTGATTTCACCTACTTACCTAGGTTCTTAAGGTTCTTTTAGTCATCCTAGAGCTTTGTCATGACACAACTCTCCTAGGGGTCTAGTTGTTTGTGGGATGTTACAGATAGGCTGATGAGATGCTTGAGATGTACTAAAGATCATTCTCTATGCTACCTCCTACTTTGGATGTATACTCTGATGCCTCCTCGTGTTCAGAAGTTAGTAATAGTAAGTCAACCAGTGTTTTTATATTTAAGTTTGGTGGAGCTGCTATTACTTGGAAATCGAAAAGACATACTTATATAGCTTTGCAATCTATGGAAGCCGAGATGTTTGCCTTAGCTTTGGCTGGTGAAGAGGCATAATGGATTAGGAACTTGATTCTAGATATTCCCTTATCTAGGTTATAAGTCAATTCATTGAGCTTGTATTGAGATAATCAAAGCAGTAGTTTAAGTCGTTAAAAATGCTCTCTATAATACTAAGAGGTGACATGTATGACTAAGGCGTGATTTGCTAAATTATCTAAAAGAACAATGAATTATCACTTTGATCGATGTGCGATCTAACGATAACCCGGCTAATCCATTAATGAAAGGAATGCTCAAAGATCGACTAATCAAAAAGTGGGGGAAATGACACTAAAGACGATTTAGATCAGTCTAGTCCTAGTCAAATGTTTTGATTTTTTAGATTTCCTTTATGAAAGAAAGCATGTTGTGCTCTGTTGATGCTCTTGGTTGTTGATCATGAATCTGGTAAGTTATATCATTCCAAATCTAATGTTAATAACTTCACTTGTATTCGTCTGTATTACCTTGGAAGATAGTGTTATTCCAAATTTGATAACACAATTTGACTCGGTTTGACCCTATTTCTGTTAATTGGTTTCCGTTCAAACTTGATATTTTCCAATTAACATTAGAAGAAAAGTAACTGCGACATTCCATATTGGATAACAAATATAGTTGCGGTGTATAGAAGTCCATAAGATCATTTCATTGGATACAGATTATGGATTATGAGGTAGAACTTATAATACTCTGAGTAGGTGTCCTCCTAGCTAATTATAGAAGCACTATGCTATTATAGTAGAACTAGATACATGTATCAAAAATCCATACAAGTCCATAAACTTATTTTAAGGCTTGACATGCTGTGAATCCAGCTCACTCGAACAAGAACTCTAGCATAATGAGCTGTCCCGCAATTAAACTAGTTGTTGCATCCATTTGCGTAAGGGGTCCAAAATACATAATCGCTCAAGATATCATTTCACCACCTTATGTCGAAATAGTTGACATGACAGAGCATATAGCTAACCTGACAGAACCAATAGATTTGTGTATTGAATTAAAAATAAAGAGAGATCACGGATATCGTTAGAAATCTACAAAAAACTATCACGATGGAAGTTATCCTATAGATATTATATCCATGCCTATTCAAAATGCTAATCACAGTATTCATTCTTATGGGAATGGGAATGAAAAACAAGAGATACTCTTTCTATAAATATGGACGATTGATGAAACACCGGATATATGAGGACTAGAAATTGCTGAATCAACTGCTCCTCCAGAATAGTAAAAGACCCAGATCCAGAAGTGATCTTCAAACCCAATTACGCTCTCAAAAAAGATCACAATATCGTGTTCGTTTAGAAGAGAAACAGAAATCGCAATAATTGAATGAAAGGGCTCAGAGTCAAGATGTGGAGCATAGAAGAACCGTTGTTCGCTTACCTGACTAAGGTAGAACCTTTCGCTCCCGCGGGAGGATTGTTTGTTTTAACGGGGGTTTTCAAATGTCTAAATTCATTTTAAATGAAATTCTCTGTTGAAAATTACAAGAGATGTTGGAGATGGAGGAGCATTTGCTGATTGGGATCCTGATCAGGATGACGTGTTGTACATTTTAGGATGATGACAACTAGAGTGTTATTTGTTTCCTTTTTTATTTATCTTTGCTTAGAACATTGGTTAACTCACTAAGATACACTTGTTTGATTGGACTATTATGCTCTTTTGTTGATCTATTGTCACTAGATGTGTTGAACCTGTGCTATGATCGTACTTTAGACTGTTATATGGTACTGCTGAGATTTTTGTTTATTCTTATTCGTGCATATAGTTTTCCTTTAAGTAAAATGTGTTTATCAGGTGTGGGACACAATTGTGAAAGATTCACATTTGGATGTTGCACAAACCACACATTCTGACATCAGGTTTGAGGTGGACATATGAGGAGATTATTGGATAATTAGTAGTATGTCTACGCGTGTCGAGACCGACTTGGTTGTGTATAATGGGTTGCATGTCTACCTAAGTAAATGCTTTACGTTGGAGTTGTTGGAACATGGTTTTCTGCATACCATTGATTTGAGAATAACAAATTTTACGTGTATTTGATGTAGTTTGCCATTGTGTTTTTAGTATGCAGGTTTGAACAAAATTGACACTAGGATGCTGCATTGTTGGTATGGATTTGCTCATAAGCTGAAATGATGAATGTTGTCTAACGCCAGACATTAGGACTTAACGTCGGCGTTAACTTTCATTCCGACCAAGACAAAAATTTTTGGAACATGGTCTTCCGCATCTCCTAGGTTTGAGAATAACAAATCCTACGTGTATTTGATCTTGTGTGTTTAAGTGTGCAAGAAAACAAGTCCACATGACTCAAGGATAACATAAGAAAGTTGTGCCAAAATTTGAAGCCAAAATTACAACATGCCCGCTAGCACCGGCGCTAGCTCTGATTTGAGAAAATTTGGGGAGCAGTTATAGAATGTGCTAGCGCTGGGCGATATCAGCTAATGCAGGCAGTAGCAGTTAACATGGGAGGTATCTACTACCGTAGGCGGTAGCGCAAACCACAAGAGGAAGGCGTCCGACTTGCTTAAAATGAATGATTCACAAGCGGAGAATATTTCCTAATTTGGGATAGCGTCGGCGGTAGCGTTAGCGCAGGTGCTAGCTCTAATGCTATAAAAAGACCCCTTGGATATGTCTTCTTCATCCTCTTAAGATCCTAAATTCCAGATCTTCGTCCCACAACATAGAGAGGAAGATTCAGAGAGATACTCCCACAAATCCGCGATGGCTTAAGGAGATCTGTGGAGAAGATTTCAACACGCGTCATCATTGTGACAAAATACCGCATCGACTACGATCATACTCTGCGGGTCTTCGTCTACTTCTCCAAGAGATGAACATAGAGGGAGTTTTTATATTGTTGTTATTTATTTCACATCTTTTCTTGTAACCTTTTAGTGAATTCGCCTCTTGTTGGCGACTAGGTCTGGGTAGGACTTATGGCTGAAATTCACCTCGTGTTGGCGATTAGATCTAGGATAGGTCTAGAGGGTGCTCGAGGCCATATCTGGGGAATGATTGGCTAGAGCAGCTTGAGGCTGAATCTGGGGAAGGATAGGCTAGGTCCACCAGTTCGTGTGGATACGAGTCGGGATAGAAAATAATAAGTTTTTATTATTATTCGCCACCGATTTCTAGCTTTATAGAAATCAATTTATGTAAACCCATATTTCATATTAATAAAACATGTCTATACTTTATTTCACTTAGTTTGTTTGATTTCTCACTATATTAATCTTTTATTATTTCAAGATATTCAAAATATAAGAAAAGTTTTAAAACCCTTATCCCCCCCCCCCTAGGGAGCCTACCGATCCAACATTCAGTATCAGAGCAGTTTTATTCCAATCGGCTTAACAACCGGGAATAATGGCGTCTAATGATCTCGCTTCTATTAGTGGGGAAAATTTTTATGAAGAGGAAAAATCTCTTAAACCACCTTTATTTGAAGGGAGAAATTATAAAGGGTGGAAATTTTTAATGGAAAAGTTTATTAAAAATTTAGATATCAATGCATGGGATATAGCAATAGTTAGACCAGCAAATGAATCAAATAAACAGGAATGCCATCTAAATGCAAAAGCCTTAAATAGTATTTTCTGCGCTTTATCTCAAGAAATTTTCAAACTACTATATTGCTTTTCTAGTGCATACAAAGTATGGAAATTTCTTGAAGAAATGTATGAATCTCCATCTACAGGTATGAAACAAACGCAAGAAGTGGAGAACATAGAAGTTTGCACAAATGTTCAAGAAAGCTCCTCTCATGATGAATCAATGGAGAGCACACAAAGTGGAAAAGAAGAATCATATCTATGAAGGAGGAATACCAAATAGATGAAGATAACAAAGAAAATATGTGCTCAAATCTCATAGCATCCAAAAGCAATGTAAGGAAATCAAATTCCATCTTTTGTACTTCTATTTCTACATTACAATTACTACAAACTACTAAACTTAAGATTAAGAAATTAAAAAGGACTAATGCAAAATTACATTTAGAAAATAAAAACATAAAAGCTAAAATTAATGTAGAAACAAAGATTGATACGTTTGATTATTCTCCACCTTGCACTTTAATTGAAAATATAAAACCGTGTTTTTATTGTAATAATATTAAAGAAAAATTCAAGGATTTTGAAAGAGAACTATTAATTGTAAAAGAACAAAATGAAAATTTTCTTTAGAAAATTCATCTTTGAAAAGTGATTGTACTACAGGCAAAAGTTATAAAATTGAAATCAAAGAGATTGACGAAACATTTGAGGAATTTAGAAATGACTATCAAAATTATATTAACTCTATTGTTTCCACTCTTAAAAATAGCACAATAGCTTATAATAAAGCTAGGCATAATCTAAAGATCAAGAATGATGAATTAAAATCAAAAATCAACTTGCTTATGAAAATTATAAATAAAAATTCACAATATCAAGAAATATCTAAAAATAAGTTAAATATGAATATGAATATCTTAACTAAGCCTAATAATGGAAGCAAGAAACACAAAATGTTTGTAAATCAAAATCACTATTATTTAAAAAATCATGTATCTCCCAAATTCAAATATGCAAAAATTTCCTATGAACAATACTTTTGATAATCACAATGGAAATATTAAGCATAAGAATAACAATAATCCAAGATTTTAATGGTGGCCCAAAATTAAAAATGAAACATTAACTTCACATGAAAGGACCCATTCATCACTATCTACCCAAAAAACTAGACGTTGTATTTGGGTACCCAAAGGAACCATCTCACATGGTCAACTTTGGATACCTAAATCTCTTATCTACTAGTATCATTCATTTGCATGAAGTAGAAATAAATCAAAATGAATTAACAAATACTCTACTTCATGATGGGCTTTAATGTCTTTTCTATTTTTTTCTTTTTGTTTTCTTTTTAAGCCATCATATCATGGTCATCTAATATAATATTTGAAATTTGACTTTGTCCCCTAAAGCATAAATGAAGTTTACAAATCAAAGTAAATCAAAAGTAAAAGTCAGGTTTTCATTTATAAATGACCAATCTATTACTATTAAAATCATTGCCTATAAATATCATATAGTATTCATATAAATTGAACTATAAATTTGCTATAAGATATTTTAATTAAATCAAGTTATTAGGCTATTAAACACTTTAGCCTTCATCAACAAAATTGGAGAATTAACATGTAACAATGTGTGGACATCCTCACAAGAACTCTTTACAACACACGAATCATAATTTGGGTTTTGACCTCATGAGTTAAAATTTAGCTTCCGCAACTTATTGCATTTTCTTCAAAAAATTTCACTGTATTAGATAGGTCTTATATTGCTCAGTCATAATTAAGTGAAATCGCAAATAAAATCGAAGGAAATTCGGGCCAAATACTCACAATAAGCACTTTTTGTGAGCTAACGCAGGCGCTAAGACCTATCGCCGGAGCTAGCTCGAGTGTCTGATTTTCTGTAATTTTAAAATTCTGAAAAATCAATAAAAATATATTATTTTATATGTACTACTCATTTTTGCATTTATGGCATTAATTGATTTTTGAAAAATTAAAATAAAAAAAAAACTACAAAAGCCAAAATTGCAAAAAAAAATTTATTATCTTCGATTCTTTGTTTACTTGTTTAATTTTTGTATGCAAAAAACAAATAAAAGATATTAAACAAAGAATTATCAAAAATCATTTTTTTTCTTAAACTTTTCTATTTACAGGTATCTTGCCAAAGGGAGATTTGGGCTATCATCCCAACACATCTCCTTGTATCGGGCGAACCCCTTACAGTGTAGACCTCGGGAAGTCCAAGATCAATCTTAAGAGTTCAAACTTTAAATCAAAATTATTTTTTCAAAATATCAAAAATCCTGTATGGACTTTATTGTGAAAATCAAGCATGATTTAATCCATCATTTAGACCATCTACAATATTACAATTCCTCTTTTCAAACTACTTCGAACATCGTTTTTATCATGCTTTGATATATCTACTCATGTGATCACCAATTGTAATGAAAAGGTTGTGTAGAACCAAGCTTAGCATGCCTCTAAGTATGAGTAAATGTTTTATGGTTGATAATGATTTTTATTAACTCACTTATTTTGGCAAAGTCTACTTGTGCTTTTAATCTAGGAATGCTTGCTTGTGAATTATAACTGTACAATGAATTAAACTTTGCACAAGTATCTTACCTACACCACCTTTATTTGCACTCTTAATATTTATGAAAAGTGGTTGTCCTTTCAAATTACATTGGTTTGCAAAACAATTGTATTCAGAGAACTTTGTACAAAAATAATAATCATGAAATAAATTGACAAAGATAACTCCACCAAACACTACTTGAACCTCCTGATAAGTCTTAATAAATGTTGTGAGGTTGAGCACCTTGGAAAGAATAGTAAAGTGTCTTGTGCAACCTTCATTTTTAAAACCACTTATTCTTAAGTACACCAGATCATAAAAAAACAATATTGAAAAATAAAGTGTGTGATCCCCCAAGCACTACTTTGCACCCTGATAAGTCTTAATGAGCATTATGTGTGCAAAGCACCATGGTTGTTGTACATTTTTCTATATGTGCATTGAAGTCCGTGGAAGTAAAATTATTTGTGTTTTATTGTGCACTTTACTCTACATATGCCTTGTATTTTTGATTAAATCATTTGTTTACTCTATTCAAAATAGACTCATGTGCACATCATTATATTCCATAACACTTCTTCTCATGAGTATTGGATCCTAATGCCAAAATTCTATACTCTCTTTATATATATAAATGCCCTAGATAACCTAGCATGCTCTCTACAATGTTTTGTATGTTTTGAATTTGTGAATTAATATAACGTTGAAGTAATCTCTTTTTAAAAACATTATTTCATGCTTGGTTACTTTATTGTCCAACTTAAAAATTTTAAATGTGAATTGATTTACAGAAACATCTTCTTTTTTGGAATTTAATTCGTATATCTTCTTATGAATCGTCATGTTTACAAAAAGATGTTTCTTGTATTTTTATAAGTCTTCCGCATCATCACCATGTATTTTTTACCTTGCGCTTTCATGCTTATATCAAAGTCTTAAATCTCAAAATTCCTTTTTCAACAAATGGTATACTTGCTTGGTAGAATTTATATTGGTTGTTCTGACACGAATATCACTTTTATGCTAAAAACTCTAATTCATTAATAGATTTTAAATAGCTATGAGAGTTTTTCAAAAAATTCAAATAAAAATATAAACCCATTGGCTATGAACTTATCATTAGATTCAATGCTTAATGTTTCCAATGATTATTATCCCATAATTTTACATCTCACCATAGCGAGGGCGTAGGGGCATAGACAGTAGATAACCTGACCTATAAGTCATGTCTTGTCCTTAACCGGGGAGGGTTCCAGTGGGGCCTTGCGAGGCACTGGGGGAAAGAGTGCTAGGTTGAGTATTTTCTAGTGTTTGGATATGGGACTAACACCCTAACCTATGACATGTATGCAGCTCCTCATGACCATCCGTCACTTAGTACGGGGCTAGGGTGTAGACATATTGTCTGGGTAGATTGGTTACTGATGCAATTTATTCGGCAAGTGCACCGGTCGCGCAAGTAATAAATGTTGGGAATAGGATCCCCGAGTGTCGGTCTCTTGAGGAATGCAGGTTGGGTGAACGAATTGCGTTGTGTGACAATTGTTACACAAGTGGGAACAAACACAGAAAGTGGGGTTTTGATTTGGTTTCCTACCGTTAACAACAATAAAAGAAATGCGGGTCGAAATCACCGCTTCACAAGGTGAGATGGATGCAACGGCCGCGATGCCGAGCTTCGTGAGGCCGATGGACAGTGCGCATGCGAATGAAGTGATCACTAGTGCGGAGAGTGAGGGTCGCAAACACCTCTTCGCAAATCGATGTTAGCTCTTGCTAACGCGAATCGAACACGATGAGTGCGTGAGTGAGTGAGTGAAGGTGAGACTTATCACAAGCAAATACTAAAGAACGGAGAAGAAACAACCATTGCATTTAAACTAAACATCATGATATTCAAGTTTAAATGATTCAAAGAAGTACAACAAGGGTGGGAGGAAGAAATCAACCAATGGACGAAGACTAGCGGCCGTTCACGGCAGGAATGGTAGTTTGTCAAGCTACCTCCAGACTCGGGCGGACTGTGCCTCCGATGTTGAGAGACTGTCACGACCTCTCCACGTGCTTCCGTCGTCTTCTACCTCAGGATTGCTTTCCTTCTCACTGCACAAAAAGGAGACAGCTTGCTTGAGTGCTTCCGGAGGGCGGAGAATGCTTCCGGACTATAGATGAATGCTTAGAATGGCCGGAGATAACTTTCCCTTGCGGAGGAGATGAGGTAGGGGTGGCTGGAAGTGGAAAACGGCGGCGTACGTACTGGAAATTGCGCTCCCGGAACCGAATTATACCTAATTTGCGGATCAGGACATTATATAGGCGCTGGCGAGAATACTGTGCACGGTCATTGGCGCACGACCAGTGGTCGTGCGCGCTGGAATTCTGTGATCGTGCGCCTGCCTGGGTGGAGCCTGCAATGTAAGAAATTTATAAAATACCATGTTCGCACGACTAGTGGCGCACGACCGGTGGTCGTGCGCACTATCGTAGGTGGTCATGCGCACTATCCGAGACAGAACTCAGAAAAAAGGGTTAAGTGCACACGATCAACGGCGCACGACCAGTGGTCGTGCGCAATAGAACCAGTGATCGTGCGCAGTGTTCCTATACAGAATTGTACTAGGAACACCTGCACGACTCATGTTTCTACAGAAATGCTAATCAGGCCACTAAAAGTGGCACTCAACAAAACGATAAGGCTATCAAAAGAGAATAAGCATAAAAACACACCAAATTAGGCGAAGAAGTGCACCAAGCATAGAAAGACAAATATGAGCTGAAACAAGGCTAAAGTGCAGTGAAATGACTAGAAAACCGGCCTAGATGAGTCCATATATGTGTATATGATCAAGACTCATCACACCCCCAGACTTACCTGTTTGCACGTCCCGAGCAAACAAAATCTAAGCAGACGGAGAAAAATAACTAGCTAACAGAGAAATTTCGACACAGAGTACCATGCGAAGTCGCGTGCTCGCACGCATAAAAATATTACAGAGGAAATTTCTAAGTATGCATAACAGTTTGTACTTTTCTAAAATGCGTATCAAAAATTTATTACTACTCAAAAATAGAATCACGGTGAATCATCCGGTCACGCGTAGGGAGAAAATAAACTAATCGCTAAGGTGAGCATTGCCAAAGATCGGGGCTCAGGACAACCTCCAAAGGAATCCACCAACGTCGGTGACCATAGGCTTGCCTGTTCGCACTCTCTCTACGGCACTGGTTTGGCTCACTCACGAATCAGTAGGAATTTAGGTGAAGATGGGGCTTGGGTTTCAGTGAGGTAAACAAGGATAAACATGGAGGCTACGCACCAAACCCAAATGAGCTAGCATATAAAAAAAACTATCCGCTAACCCAAATATATGCGAGTACACCACACCCCCAGACTTTACTTTTTAACAATGGGTGTGTGCACTGCCCACTCCCAAATACAAATCAAAAATTATTTTCAATTAAACTTTTTCTTTCTATATACATTTTTTTTTCAATTTTCTTTTTTCATTTTTCATTTTTTTTCACAACATAATCAGCAGATTAAACATTGAAGCACATCCACATTTTCACAAAAATATTCACCACATCAACACCCTAAATGAATATATAAAATACTAAAGCTCGACTTGGGTGCGCGACTAGGATCGACTATGAGGCTTTGGTGAAATAATGGTGGAGCTGAATCAAAAGAAGGGGTAGGCACAACGGGGCTAACGAGGATAAGACATTAGGATCGGTACAAAGCTCAACCGGGCCAAAATGAGGGCCTACATCACGTTCGTGCACTGAACTAACCTATACCCATGCTTCGAGAATAGCTTGGGGCAAGTTCTTAGCCAACGAAAATGACTATCCGTCCTCCCGACTCGAGCAATGCAAACCTAATGCCCGACTACACACATCCCTAAGCTACTGTTTGATTCACACCGAATTCACCATTTTTTTAGTAGAATAAACTGTATTGACGCAAATAGAGAAATATAAAACTATAAGCATACAGAAAAATTAAATCTACTCAAATTTCTACATGAAATGAGAGCACTCGACTAGGACACTACAGGAGTCAACATTTTACTCCGTTTCACAATCCTAAGCCAGCACGATGATTTGCCCAAATCTTGCTCAAGAAATGAGTTTAACTCGCGGCACACACACAGCTAAGCACGCGCTCAAGTGGTTGCAAGTGGTGTGTGATGCAATGATCTAAACGAAATAAATCAATAAAAGCTTCTAGTATGCATATGCAGTGTGCACGTGCATTGGGTAACAAATACTAGCTCTCCCCCAGACTTAACCTAAGAAGTACATCACATGATATTGAAATGAAAATCAGAAAGAGACAGGGAGAGAGGTTGCCCCATGCTCAACTAGTCAGCATACCAGAAGATGCGTGAATGACCGAGGCCGCGCCACCACCATACAAAGAATCACAACCACCGCCTTATAAGATGTGCAATGAATACCTTCATGGTGGGTGAGCTCCGCAAAACAAAAGCAAAAATGTATAAAAACTGAATTGAAACATGTTAGAAAAACAGAAATCAGCAAATCTGGGTTGTCTCCCAGCAGCGCTTTTATTTTATGTCCTTAAGCTGGACCAAATACCTGTATTATAATTGTTTAAAGAGTGCAGAGATTTAAATAAAAAGTGCATGAAAAAGAGAGTTTCACAAAATAAGAGATAAACAGGAAATCAGCTGTAGGCGCTTTATGGTGCCCGTCTCCCGTAGCTTGAAGGCGGGAGGTGAAGGCTTTAGGGCCAACACTGGTGTCACCCAGTGTTCCCCTAATCTCCACCCTCTTGCCACGGAGAGCGGCAGAGCGCGCATCGCGCAGACGCTTCTCTTGTTTAAGTTTAGCGACAGTCGGAGACTGCCAACGTTGAATGTTTTCAGATTCTCTCAACTTAGTAGTGGGTGACGTCACTTCCGTCGCCGCAGTGACGACCGGATCAGCCCAAGAGATGGAACGCTTAACTAGTTTATTACATGATTCAATGCAAGAGAATAATGGGATGTCATCCCGAATCAAGTTCAGCTCAATATGTTCAGGACTGCCGTCCTCCTCCCTCTTAGAATTATAGTTTCTCCGAGCATCTACTTTTTCCTCTCCGCTTGACTGGTACTCTTCCTTTTCTCCTTCAGATGATCTATCATCTTTCTTATCCCCTGCACAACTCAGTGATTCATCAAAAATAAAAGGAGGGGGCAAATGGATGTTCCAGTTATAGTCTTGGGGCAAGTGGGCAAAGGCACCTTATTGGGTAGGAGGATACAACCCACAGAAAAATCAAGGGTGGCACCGCCCTCTTTCAAGAATGGTACACCCAAGATAGGGATGGAGTGATTCTCCCGGGGTCATAACACTTGAAAATCAGCAACCACCATTGTCCCCTCAACTATAACCTCTACATTTTTAACTTCCCCTTCCGATTGTATGATGGCGCCATTTGCGAGCATAAGAGATTTCCGGTCCTCCGTGTTAATTTCAAGTTGCAATTTATCAACGTCTTGCAAAGCAATGACGTTGCGGGAGGAGCCGGAGTCACACAAAGCCTTATTTTCAATTTTATTAATGGAACAGGAGATTACTAACTCACGCGGCTGACCCACTTCCGCATCGCCAAGACTCCTCCCTTGGTCTATTGGGTTTTTTCGGTGTTACTAGGGAGAGTTCCATGCGACCGCTCGGTGAGCACTTGGGCCAATTGGCCCAACTGTGTCTCCAAGTTCCGCATGGATGCGGTTTGGTTAACCATGTTTGAGTTAGCCGCTTGCATAAATTTTTCCATCATCTCCTCCAAGTTACTCTTTTTAGGAGCTGGGGGGCCTTGGTTATATTCCGGGTGAGGTGGCCTTGTTTGGCTCCCGGAGGCGTAGGCATCATTTTGATGCTGCCCCGGTGCCCATCGTTGGCCAGATGCGTTGGGGTTCCATGAGAAGTTTGGGTGACTTCTCACTCCCGGATGATACGTGTTATTAAACGGCACCCCCTTAGGTTGATTACCAACAAAATTAACAGATTCATTTAAAGAAAAGTGCGAGAAGTCACCTGATAAATCATTGCCCGAACATTCATACGCGTGGTTTCCGCCGCCTCCACATCCTTCACACGTAATGACAGCAACCAGTGCGGATGTAGGCGGGAGTGAATCGACCACGAAGAGACCACGGGCGCTTCTTGGTGCATTCCTCCCGGCAGTCTAAAATGTGCTGTGGGAGGCGGTGTCTCGCAGAATTCGAAGAGCCTCCTCTGGAGTATGGTTCATTAGAGTACCACCCGCAGCAGCATCGATCATCGCCCGGTAGTTGGGCTCGATCGCGAAGTAGAATGTCTCTACCACGTTCCAAGTTTGGAGCTCGTGGTTCGGGCAGCGGCGGAGAAGATCATTAAGGCGCTCCCACGCCTCGGCAAGGGTCTCTTGGTCAGCTTGGCGAAAGGTGGCGATCTCCCGCCGCAGGCTCACAATTTTATCAACGGGGTGGAATTTGGCCAGGAACTTGGATGCGAGAACATCCCAAGTCGCAGCGGTCCCAGGAGGAATGGAATGGAGCCACACCTTGGCCTTGTCGCGAAGTGAGAATGGGAACAGTCGCATCTTGACTGTATCGTCAGGAATCCCAGCGTAGCGGAAAGTTCCGCAGATATCAGAAAACTCTGCCAGGTGCAGGTGAGGATCTTCACTGGCCATCCCGGAAAACTGAGCATTGTTCCGGGTGATGTTCAAGATCGCAGGTTTGATCTCAAACTGGTTGTTCATAATGTTGGGACCAAACCCAGGATACACACTCCCAGCTGTTGGAGTGGTATAATCTCTCATCGTTCGGGGCCGAGGTCTAACTACCTCTTGCTCATCTCCAGGATGGTGCTGCTCCACGTTGGGTACTCTTGGTTCAGCATCATCTGGGTTTATGTTGTCACCCATTACCGCTTGTACGGCTGCTGCGTGCCTTCGTGCGCGAGCGGTCCGTTCGATCTTGGGATCAAAGGGTACAAGTTCCCCCGCGGCTTGTCTCTGCATGCACAATCTCAACCAAAAGAAAACAAAACAAAGAAAATCAAAAACAACTGCTCTTGTAACAGAAGTTCACAACTTAAGACGTTACACGCCTGAACATTCCCCGGCAACGGCGCCAAAAACTTGATGCGATTTATTCGGCAAGTGCACCGGTCGCGCAAGTAATAAATGTTGGGAATAGGATCCCCGAGTGTCGGTCTCTTGAGGAATGCAGGTTGGGTGAACGAATTGCATTGTGTGACAATTGTTACACAAGCGGGAACAAACACAGAAAGTGGGGTTTTGATTTGGTTTCCTACCGTTAACAACAATAAAAGAAATGCGGGTCGAAATCACCGCTTCACAAGGTGAGATGGATGCAACGGCCGCGATGCCGAGCTTCGTGAGGCGGATGGACGGTGCGCATGCGAATGAAGTGATCACTAGTGCGGAGAGTGAGGGTCGCAAACACCTCTTCGCAAATCGCCGTTAGCTCTTGCTAACGCGAATCGAACACGATGAGTGCGTGAGTGAGTGAGTAAAGGTGAGACGTATCACAAGCAAATACTGAAGAACGGAGAAGAAACAACCATTGCATTTAAACTAAACATCATGATATTCAAGTTTAAATAATTCAAAGAAGTACAACAAAGGGGGGGGGGAGGAAGAAATCAACCAATGGATGAAGACTAGCGGCCATTCACGACCGGAATGGTAGTTTGTCAAGCTACCTCCGGACTCGTGCGGACTGTGCTTCCGGCATTGAGAGACTGTCACAACCTCTCCACGTGCTTCCATCGTCTTATACCTCAGGATTGCTTTCCTTCTCACCGCACAAAAAGGAGACAGCTTGCTTGAGTGCTTCCGGATGGCGGAGAATGCTTCCGGACTATAGAGGAATGCTTAGAATGGCCGGAGATAACTTTCCCTTGCGGAGGAGATGAGGTAGGGGTGGCTGGAAGTGGAAAAAGATGGCGTACGGACTGGAAATCGCGCTCCCGGAACCGCATTATACCTAATTTGCGGATCAGGACATTATATAGGCGCTGGCGAGAATACTGCGCACGGTCATTGGCGCGCGACCAGTGGTCGTGCGCGCTGCAATTCTGTGATCGTGCGCCTGCCTGGGTGGGGCCTGCAATGTAAGAAATTTATAAAATACCATGTTCGCACGACCAGTGGCGCAGGACCAGTGGCGCACGACCGGTGGTCGTGCGCACTATCGTAGGTGGTCGTGCGCATTGTCCGAGACAGAACTCAGAAAAAAGGGTTAAGTGCACACGATCAGCGGCGCACGACCAGTGGTCGTGCGCAATAGAACCAGTGATCGTGCGCAGTGTTCCTGTACAGGATATCAAAATAGAATAAGCATAAAAACACACCAAATTAGGCCAAGAAGTGCACCTAGCATAGAAAGACAAATATGAGCTGAAACAAGGCTAAAGTGCAGTGAAATGACTAGAAAACCGGCCTAGATGAGTCCAAATATGTGTATATGATCAGGACTCATCAGTTACTTGGAAATCATTACCTTTTTATGCTTAAAACTCTTATATAAAGGGGGAGAACTAACATGATAATATTGATTACTTGGCAAATGTTATACTGTTCATCTTTATGCTAAAAACTCTGATCTATTTCTATGAAAATATTTATGCTAAAAACTCTGATTTATTTCTATTAAAGTATTTTTATGCTTAAAACTCAATATCATTTCATTTCCTCTAAAAAGCTCGATCATGCCTTATCTTATTATCAAAAATCCTTTTTTATGTCTCTTGCTTCCTTGCCCACTTTTGCTAATAACAAAAGGGGCAGAACAAACATGATAAATATTCACCGCTATCAAAATGGAAAACAAACATGATTAATTAAGATGATAGCTTACATATTATGGGAGCATTCACTTAGGGGGTGCATGTATTTAGGGGGAGCAATTATAAATACCAAAAATGACAATTATCCTAATTCATCACTTTCACACACACAAGTAGGTTTCATCATGCTTATATATTAATGCTCTGATTTATCATTAATGGATTTGTTATTATCAAAAGGGGGAGTTCGTTGGAACATGGTCTTCCGCATCTCCTAGGTTTGAGAATAATAAATCTTACGTGTATTTGATCTTGTGTGTTTAAGTGTGCAGGAAAACAAGTCCACATGACTCAAGGATAACATAAGAAAAGATGCGCCAAAATTTGAAGCCAAAATTCCAACATGCCCGCTAGCACCAGCGCTAGAGCTAGCGCGGACGCTAGCACTGATTTGAGAAAATTTCAGGAGCAGTTATAGAAGGTGCTAGCGCCCGGCGATAGTAGCTAACGCAGATGGTAGCAGCTAGTGTGGGCGGTATCTACAAGAGTAGGCGGTAACATAAAAAATAAGAGGATGGCGGCCGACTTGCTTACAATGAAGGATTCTCATGTGGAGAATATTGCCTAATTTGGGATTGCGGCGGTGGTAGCGTTAGCGTAGGCGCTAGCTCCAAGGCTATAAAAAGGACCCCTTGGATCTGTCTTCTTCATCCTCTTAAGATCCTAAATTCCAGAGCTTCGTGCCACAATATAGAGCGGAAGATTTAGAGAGATACTCCCACAAATCCATGAAGGCTTAAGGAGATCTATGAAGAAGATTTCAACATGCATCATCATCATGACGAAAGGCCGTATCGACTATGATCATACTCTGTGGGTCTTCGTCTACTTCTCCAAGAGATCCACATAGAGGGAGTTTTTATATTGTTATTATTTATTTCACATCTTTTCTTGTAATCTTCTAGCGAATTCGCCTCGTTTTGGCGACTAGGTCTGGGTAGGACTTAGGGTTGAAATTCGCCTCATGTTGGCGACAAGATCTAGGGGGTGCTTGAGGCCATGTCTTGTGATG
The DNA here is from genome assembly GCA_033032865.1 of Dactylorhiza incarnata. Taxonomy (NCBI): domain Eukaryota; kingdom Viridiplantae; phylum Streptophyta; class Magnoliopsida; order Asparagales; family Orchidaceae; genus Dactylorhiza; species Dactylorhiza incarnata. Next base: position 10,252,900 of record JAWHQI010000011.1, read on the forward strand.
GATTGGCTAGAGCGGCTTGAGGCCGAATCCGGGGAAGGATAGGCTTGGGCCACAGGTTCGTGGGGATACGAGTCGGGATAGAAAAGAAAAGGTTTTTATTATTATTCGCCACCGATTTCTAGCATTATATAAATCAAATTTTGTAAACCCATATTTCATATTAATAAAACATGTCACTACTTTATTTCACTTAGATTGTTTGATTTCTCACCATCTTAATCTCTTATTATTTCAAGATATTCAAAAAATAAGAAAACATTTTAAAACCCTTATTCACCCCCCCCCCTAAGGGCGCCTACCGATCCAACAAAAATGTCATGGAGGGAAGCTGACGTGATTGCAGGAGCATTTTGGGAATGATTTGGCTTAACGCCAGGCGTTAGCCTCAACGCCACCGTTAAGGTTGCCTAAAATGAATGTTTCCAAAGATGCAGAATATCCTTCCTATTTTGAAGATCCGAGACATCAAATTATTTCTATACAGAGTCAATGTCTGGCGTTATCCTTAACGTTGGTGTTAGCATCCAGTCATATAATTATGTGGCATTCATTCTCTTCAACGATTGACACTAAGGAGCCCTATTCCAACACTTTATAAACTCCGAGAGAACCGTATTTTCAGACCACCATCTGTTGGAACATGATCTTTCGCATCTCAAGGTTTGCGAATAATAAATCCTATGTTTATTTGATTTTATGTGTTTAAGTGTGCAGAAAACAATGCCATATGACTCACGGATAACATAAGAAGGTTGCCCCCAAATTTGAAGCAAAAATTCCAGCATTCCCACTAACGCCAGTGGTAGCCACTAGCGTAGGCGCTAGCCTTGATTAGAGCAATTTTGGGAGGCATTTTTAGAAGGCGCTAGCGGCTAGCGTAGGCGCTATGTCGAAGCACATTAGGAATGTCTACAGGGTTTCCTTGGAATGAAGATACGCAAGTGGAGAATGTTTCTTAAACTGGGATAGCGCTGACGATAGTGATAGCGTAGGTGCTAGCTCCAAGGCTATAAAAAGGACCCCTTGCTCCGCCTTCTTCTTTCTCTCACACATTTAAATTCTAGAGCTTCGTGCCACATCATATAGAGGAAGTTTTAGAGAGATACTCCCACAAATCCATGAATGCTTAAGGAGATCCGTGGAGAAGAATTCAATACGCTTCATCATCATGATGAAAGACTGCATCAACTATGATCATACTCTGTGGGACTTCATCTACTTCTGCAAGAGATCCACATAGGGAGTTCGTATATTGTTGTTGTTTCTTTATTTAATCTTTTATACTCATGCAGTGAATTTGCCTCATGTTGGCGACTAGGTATGGGTAGGGCTTAGTGCAGAAATTCACCTCGTGTTGGCGACTAGGTCTAGGGTGTAGATCTAGGTGGTGCTCGAGGCCGTATCCAGGGGAGGATTGGCTAAAGTGGCATGAGGTCGTATCTGGGAGAGGATTCGCTAAAGCCACCAGTTCTTGGGGATACGAGTTGGGATAGAAAATGAAAAAGACTTCTAACTATTCACCTTCGATTTCTAGCATCATAAGAAATCAAGTTTTGTAATCTGACATTTTATATTAATAAAATCACGTCTCTATTTTTTTTCACTTGATTTGTTTTGATTTCTCTCTATTTTGATCGCTTAGCTTTTCAAGTATTTCAAAATATAACAAAACTTTTAAAACCCTTATTCACCCCCCTCTAAGGGCGCCTACAGATCAAACAAGTAGTATCATAGGAGGTCATTCCAAATTGGCTTAACCACTGGGAATAATGGCGTCTCATGATCTCGCTTCTATTAGTGGGGGAAATTTGTGTGAAGAAGGAAAATCGCTTGCATCACCTTTATTTGAAGGGAGAAATTATAGAGGGTGGAAAATTTTAATGGAAAAGTTTATTTAAAATTTAGATATCGAAATGTGGAATATAGAAATTGTAAGACCAGCGGATGAAATCAATAAAAAAGAACGTCACCTAAATGCAAAGGCTTTGAATAGTATTTTGTACGCATTATCTCAAGATATTTTCAAATTGATATTTTGTTTTTCTAGTGCATACAAAGTATGGAAATTTCTTGAAGAAATGTATGATCTTCCTCTCATAGGAATGGAATAAACGCAAGAAGTGGAGAACATACAAGCTTGCCCAAATGGTCAAAAAAGCTCCGCTCATGATGGGTCAATTGAGTGCACATCAAGTGAAAAAGAAGAAATCTTATCTTTGGAAAAGGAGTGCCAAAAAGATGAAGATAACAATGAAATTCTCATCGTATCCAAAAGCACTGTAAGGAAATTAAATTCCCTTATGGTTTGCAATTCTATTTCTACTTTACAATTGCTACAAATTACAAAGCGCAATATTAAGAAATTGAAAAATGCTAATTGCAAATTGCGCTTAGAAAATAAAGGTTTAAAAACAAAAGATAATGTTGAATCAAATTCAGATTTATCTAGTTTTACCCATGTCTATTCAATTGAAAATATGAAACCTTGTTTTGATTGCAATATTCTTAAAGAAGAACTCAAGGTATATGAAAAAGAGCATCTTAAAAACATAATGAAAAATTATTTTAGAAAATTCATCTATTACAAATGATTGTGCTATGTGTAAAAGTTATAAAATTGAAATTAAAGAGATGGATGAAACATTGGAAGAGTTAAGAAATAATTACAAAACTCATATTGATTCTATTGTTTCCACTCTTAAGAATAACACAATTGCTTATAATAAAGTTAGACATAATCTCAAAGTTAAGAATTATGAATTAGAAAATAAAGTTAACTTGCTTAACGAAATTTTAAAGAAAAATTCTCAACACATAAATTCAAAATATCAAGCAAAATCCAAAGGCAAGTTAAATATGAATTTTCATAATTTATCCAAGCAAAACATAGGAAATGAAAAATAACAAAAGCTTATAAATGAAATTCCAAAACTTTATCATCATTATCATTTACAACATAATTGTTCTCCCAACAAAAATTTAAAAGTAAACAAATTTTCTTTAAATAATAAATTCAAAAATCATTTTTATCCAAATATTCAAGTAAATGACTATGGAAATTTGATGCATAATTATAACTATAAACCTAAGTATGAGTGGAGACCTAAAATTAAAGATGATACATTAACTCCACTTGAAAGGGTTCATTCATTCTAATCTCCCCAAAAGTCATCTCGCTATATTTGGGTAACCAAAGGAACCGTTACACTTGGTCCCCTTTGGATACCTAAATCTATTATTCATTAGGTATCATCAAATGCATAAAGTAGAATCGTTTCAAAATGAAATATACAAATTTCTACTTCATGATATGCTTTAATGCCTCTTTGTTTTTTTCTTATTTTTTAAGCTATCATGTCATGGTCATCTTATATATTATTGGAAATATGATTTCGTCTCTTACAACTTAATAAGTTTATAAATCAAATTGATCAAAATTCAAAGTCATATTTTATTTTGATGACCTATCTATCTTTCTTAAATCCATTACCGATAAATATCTTATATTATCCATATAAATCTAATTCTAAATTTGTTATGAGATATTTATCTAGATCAATGAAATCATGAACGTCAATTTTTCTCTTTCAGAAAACTTTGAGTCTATAGAGTTTAAAAATTAAGTACGGGTAGCAACCAATAACACATAAATATCTTGAGAAAGGGAGATTTGGGATGTCACCCCATCACATCTCTTAATATCGATGTAAACACTTCATAGGGTAGACCTCGGGAAGTCCAAGATCCACTCTAAATTGCTAAGTCCAAGTAAAGTCTAGCAAAGATCAAATTAATTATAAACTCATGCGTTCTCTTCCAATAACTGAAAAAAAACTATCATTATCTTGTACTTTCAGAAAATATTAAATATTCAAAATTCGTAATAAAAAGAATATCACAAAAGTCATATTGAACGAATGTCTCATCATACTAACATTGTCACCTAATAAATATTATTAGTTATCATGCTAATCTCATGCATTAATAGTTATCATATGATTGCCAAGATATAAAAATAGAAAATTCTGGAACTTAGAATTCATGATAACTATGAGGTTTTATATTATTATTCTAAAAAATCAAATAAACTCATAGTCTATAAATCAATCATAAACCTAGAACACTTTGTATGTCCATGATCATATACCCATATTGTTTGGCTCGCAATAGTGGGGGCATAAGATTGGATGCATTAGAGACCTAACCACTAAGTCATGTCTTGTACTTAATCGGGGAGGGTTCTAGTGGGGCCTTGTGAGGCACCGGGGAGAAAGAGTGCTAGGTTGAGAGTTCTCTAGTGTATGCATATAGGAGTAACACCCTAACCAATGACATGTGTGCAGCTCCTCATGCCCATCCGTCTTTTAGTATGGGGCTAGGGTGTAGACATATTGTCTGGGTATTTTTATCTAGGGCATACCTATTTTTATTTTGTGCATGAACATTATTTTTAAATAATCACTAAAATCAAGCATATCTATTTTGTTCAATCATGTCTTCTTCGTTTGCATATCCTATCATACTAAGCTTAAATGATTGTGCAAAACTCAAGTTGTTTAAAAAGGTAGAATTAAGTATTTGGAAGCTCATGGTCTAAAATTTTAACTTCCGCAACTTTTTGCGATTTCTTCTCATCTTTTCACTTCATTAGATATGGCTTACTTTACACAAACATAATTGAGCAAAATCAGAAGTGAAATCGAAGAAAATCTGGGCTATACGATTAAAATAAGCACTCTCTGTGAGCTAACGCAGGCGCTAGGACCTAATGTCGGCGCTAACTCCATTTTTCAAAACTCAGTGCTTCAATTTTTTGATTTTTTAATAAAAATATGATCTTATAATATTTCTATTTATTTCTGTGTTTTTGGAATTTTGTTTGTTTGTTTTTGTCATCTTAAGAAAAATACAAATATAAAATGTCAAAATATAAAAAAAAAGACTATATGGACTTTCTTGTTTATATCATGCATGGTTTAATCTGTTATTTAGACCTTCTTGCAATTCATCTTTTCAAAATACTTTGAACATTGATTTTATAATGCTTTCATATATCTAATCACATGAGCATCAATTGTATTGTAAATGTTGAGTAGAACCAAGCATATCAAGCCTCTAAGTATGAGTAAATGTTTTATGGTTGAAAATCATATTTATTCACTCACTTATTTTGGCAAAGTCTACATGTGCTTTTAATCTAAGAATGCTTGCTTTTGTATTGTAATTGTACAATAAATTAAAATTGCACAAATTTCTTACCTACACTACATTTATTTGCACTATTAAAAATTAAGAAAAGTGGTTGTGCTTTCAAAACTAAATTTGTTTGCAAATCAAGTTTATTTGGAGAACTTTGTACAAAACACAAATCATGAAATAAATTGACAAAGATAACTCCACCAAGCACTACACTTGAACCTCCTGATAAGTCTTATTGAGCATTGTGATGTTGAGCACCTTTGAAAGAATAGTAAAGTGTCTTGTGCAAACCTTGTTTTTTTACACCACTTATTCTTAAGTACACCAGATCAAAAAAATATCAATATTGAAAAATAAAGTGTGTGAACCCCCAAACACTACTTTGTACCCTGATCAGTCTTAATGAGCATTGTGTGTGCAGAGCACCTTGGTAGTTGTACATTATTTCAATGTGTATTGAAGTGTGTGGAAGTAAAATTATTTGTGTTTTATTGTGCACTTTACTCTACATATGTCTTGTATTTTTGATTAAATCATTTGTTTACTCTCTTCAAAATAAACTTATGTGCACATCATTATCTTCCATAACACTTCTTCTCATGAGTATTGGATCCTAATGCAAATTCTATACTACTCTTTATATATAAAATGCAATAGATAACCTAGCATGATCTCTACAATATTTGGTATGTTTTGAATTTGTGAATTAATATAACATTGTAGTAGTCTCTTTTTGATATCTTTTTTTCATGCTTGGTAAATTTATTGTAATCTTTACATATTTTAATAGAAAAGTAATTTACAAAAACATCTTCTGATTTTGCAATTTAACTCATATAAATAGTCATGATTATAAAAAGATGTCTCTTGTATTTCTATAAGTCTTCCGCACCATTAGCTTATTTAAAGTCTTTTCTTTTGTGTGTATCATCACGTGAATCTCAAAATTCCTTTCCTTCAACAAGTGATGGAATTTCTTGGTAAAGTTTATACTTGTTGTTCTAACACGCATACTTTCTATAAAAACTATGATCTAATTCTGAGAAATTATTTTTATGCTAAAAACTCCTTATCATTTCATTTCCTCTATAAGCTCGATCATGCCCTTTCTTTTTATCAAAATCCTTTTTTACGTCTCTTGCTACCTTAACCCACTTTTACTAATAACAAAAGGGGGAGAACTAACATGATAAATAAAATCGCTATCAAATTGGAAAACTAACATGATTAATGATTAAGATGATAACTTACATATAAGGGGAGCATTCACATAGGGGGAGCATGCATTTAGGGAGCAATCCTAAATACCAAAATCGATAATTATCCAAATTCATCACTCACACACACACAAATAAGTAGGTTTCATCATGCTTTAGGTATTAATGCTTTGATTTATCATTAATGGATTTATTATTATCAAAAGGGGGAGTTTATTGGAACATGATCTTCCGCATCTCCTAGGATTGAGAATAACAAATCTTATGTGTATTTGATCTTGTGTGTTTAAGTGTGCAGGAAATAATGCCATATAACTCAAGGATAACATAAGAAGGTTGCCCCCAAATTTGAAGCCAAATTTCCAGCATGCCCACTAGCGCCGACGGTAGCCACTAGCGCAGGCGCTAGCCCTGATTAGAGCAATTTTGGGAGGCACTTTTAGAAGGTGCTAGCGGCTAGCGCATGCGCTATCTCAATGCACATAAGGAATGTCGGTAGGGTTTCCTTTTAATGAATATACGCACGCAAAGATTGTTTCCTAAACTGGGATATCATCGGCGGTAACGATAATGCAAGCGCTAGCTCCAAGGCTATAAAAAGGACCCCTTGGCTCCATCTTCTTCATCCTCTCACACCCCTAAATTCTAGAGCTTCATGACACATCATATAGAGGAAGTTTTAGAGAGATACTCCCACAAATCCAGGATGGCTTAAGGAGATCCTTGGAGAAGATTTCAACATGATTCATCATCGTGACGGAAGACCGCATTGATTATGATCATACTCTTCGATACTTGGTCTACTTCTTCAAAAGATCAACATAGGTAGTTTTTATATTGTTGTTGATTCTTTTATTTACTATTTTATACTCGTGCAATGAATTTACCTCATGTTGGCGACTAGGTCTGGTTAGGACTTAGGGTAGAAATTTGCCTCGTGTTGGCGACTAGGTCTAGGGTGTAGATCTAGGGGGTGCTCGAGGCTGTATCCGAGGGAGGATTGGCTAGAGCGGCTTGAGGTCATATCCGAGGGAGGATAGGCTAAAGCCACCACTTTGTGGGGATACGAGTCAAAATAGAAAACAAAAAAGACTTTTTACTATTCGCCTTCGATTTCTAGCGTCATAAGAAATCAAGTTTTGAAATCTTAAATTTCATATTAATAAAATCACGTCTCTATTTTATTTCCCTTGATTTGTTTTGATATCTCTCTATTTTGCTCGCTTAGCTTTGAAGTATTTCAAATTATGACAAAAGTTTTAAGACCCTTATTCACCCCTCTAATGGTGCCTACAGATCCAACACCATCTCCCACATAAATTCAAGAAAAGAATTTGAAGGAGTATCAGATCAATGCTAACTCAACATGAATAACGCACGCTTCGAATTCAATGATATTAAGTGGGTTTTCGCCAACTCCAGAATTCTTCATATGGAGTTTAACTTGTCTTTTAAATATTGTTATACCTCTTTCTTTGTAATTGTTTAGGGAATTTGCTGCAGTTGTTGGCAACTAGGTCCGTGCGTGGCTTAGGGGGAATTCGCTGTAGTTGTTGGCGACTAGGTCTAGGGAGTAGATCTAGGGGGTGCTCGAGGCCTTTCTGGGGATAGAAAGGCTAGAGCGGCTTGAGGCCGTATCTGGGGAGAGATCGGCTAAAGCCAACCAATTCTTAGTGAGAAGAGTCGGTATAGAAAACCAAAGAGTCTTTTATATTCGCCTTTGATTTCTAGCGTCATAAAAAGTCCATTTTTGCAATCAATTTTATTAATGTTAATCATGTCTTTCTGTACTCAATAAAATTGATTTCTAGTTCTTTGTTTTTGTTTCAATTTACTTAGAAAATCACAAACATTTTCAATAAAATCTAAAAGTTTTTTAAAATCCTTATTCACCCCCTCTAAGGGCGCCTCAAGATCCAACAAGTGGTATAAGAGGGAGGTTATTCCAAAACGATTTTACCAGCAGGAATAATGACGCTTCTTGATCATGATCTCTCTTTTATGAGTGGGGAAATTTTTTATATAAATGAAAAATCACTAGCACCACCTTTATTTGAAGGGAAAAATTATAAAGGGTGGAAAAATCTAATGGAAAAGTTTCTCAAGTCCTTAGGCACAGATATTTTTAATATTACTATTAAGGAACCCCCCAAGTGTAAATAAAAATGAAATGGTTTTAAATGCGAAGGCTATGAATAGTTTATTTTGCGCAATGTCACAAGATATTTTCAAATTAGTTTATTGTCTCTTTAATGCGTACAAAATTTGGAAATTTCTTAAAGAGATTTATTGTCTTCGTCATATAGGTATGGAACAATCGCAAGAATCGGCGAATATGCAAGATTGCATAGACATTCAAGAAGGCTCTTCTCTTGATAGATCCATGGAATGCACATCAAGCAGAAGGGAAAATAACAACTCATCTATGGAAGAGGAATGCAAAAAGGATGACAAAGGAACATTATATTCAATTCTTGCCTCATCCGAAGGCACTGTAAGGAAATCAAATTCCATATTTTATAACTCTATTTCTACGTTACAATTGCTAGAAACTACTAAGCGTAAAATTAAGAAATTGAAAAATGATAATTCAAAATTACGTTTAGAAAATAAAAGAGTAAAAGCTATATCTAATGTAGAAATAAAAATTGATGTGCTTGATGACTCTCACTCTTGGTCTTTAATTAAAACTGCTTCACCTTGTATCAAATATGATGAATTAAAAGAAAATTTCAAGAAACTTAAAAAGGAGCTTATTTTTGTAAAAGAACAAAATGAACGATTATGCTTAGAAAATTCATCCTTTAAAACTAATTATTCTATGTGTAAAAATTATAAAATTGAAATAAAAGAGATGGATGAAACATTTAAGGAATTAAGAAATAACTATCAAACTCACATTGATTCCATTATCACCACTCTTAAAAATAGCATAATTGCTTATAATAAAGCCAGACAATCTCAAAGTTAAGAATTATGAATTAGGAACTAAAATCAACTCGCTTAAGAAAATCATAAAAAAATTCTCAAAACATACATTCACAATATCAAGCAAAATTCAAAAACAAGTTAAATATGAATTTTTATAATTTATCTAAGCAAAACTTAGGGAATAAAAAACAACAAAAACTTGTAAAAGAATTTCCCAAACAACATCATTATCATTTACAACATAATGTTTTTCCCAACATAAGTTTAAATGCAAATGAATTTCCATTAAACAATAAATTCAAAAGTCATCTTTATCTAAACATTCAAGTAAATGACAATGGAAATTTGAAAAATAAAAATAATGTTTTTCAAGGTATGAATGGAGACCCATACGTTAGAATGACGCACTAATGTCAAATGAAAGGGTGCACTCATCCTTGTCTCCCCAAAAATAAACTCCATGTATTTGGGTACACAAAGGAACCATCCCTCTTGGTCCTTTTTGGATACCTAAATCTCTTTGTCATTAGGTATCATACAATTGCATGAAGTAGAAACAAATTAAAAAATAAATATCATTACTCTACTTCATGATATGCTTAACTTTATTTTTGTTTGATTTTTTTTTCTTTTGTCCTTTCTTGAGCCAACAGGCTAAGGTCACTCAATATAACTTGTGATATGACTTTTCACACATTAAGCCTAAATTCATTAATAAATCAAATTGAATAAAATTAAATAAAAAGTCATATCATTACTCAAGTGATCTATATATCTTTTTATTTTTATCCTTCTAAATCCATTACCTATAAAGTCTCTTATCATAATTATAAGTTAAATTCAAAATATGTTATATGATGTTATCAAGACAAATGAAATAATTGTCAAAAATGGATTTAAAAGGAGTATTATGGGTCTTAGGCTAAAAATATAAAATGCGCAAATTTTTTGCTTATTTATTGAATATCCTTATGTCATTTGATAGCCCATATAATGTTTAAACATATGTTTTAAATAAAATAAAAATTCACTGTTTGATTGTGCCTGGCGTTAGTTTCTAACGCTGAAGGTAGCATAATTATACTGAAAATCCTGATTTCTCTAAATATTATTTTCTGAAAAATATATTACTACGTTAATTATCATTAACTTCTACTTCAGAAAAAACTTATATATGTTTAGGTCATATTCACATAAAATCAAAAACATGAATAATTTACATAACTTGTTGGAAATACTCTTGGGAAATGATCAATAACATCTTCACAATAAATGAATTATTAGGGGTCTTACATGCAATAACATCTTCACTGGAAATAATTAATAATTTACATGAAGTATTAGGGGTCTTACATGCAATATTCTTTGGAAATGATCAATAACATTTCACAATAAATTTTTCAATATACAAAATTAAAATAAATATGAATAATTTATCATATGATGAAGTAATATATACTCTATCTATCTCATGTTTAATGCTTTCAACTCATCATAAGAATTAATGATCTTATAGAAATTCTTATAATAAACACAATTGGAATTGATTCCATTATTCATAACTTGTTTTACATATGAATTATGTCTTGAATTTGCATGTATCTCATTCTTGTTTAGACCTTAGAATCAACCTTATACTTATTGAAAATAACTCACAAGATTAACTCACGTCATTCTAGGTCTATGAATATTTAGGTTGAAGCTTCATGTTGAATACATGCAAATAAATTTGATAGTTTATTAGGTAGTCATCTAATTCACCTAGAGGGGGTGGGGGGTGAATAGGTCTCTTTGAATTTTCTTAGATGTTGCTAGCAGTTAGAAATTAAGTGAAGCAAATGCACAACACAGGAAACACACAACTGTTTATAGTGGTTCCCCAAGACAGTGTGTCTATGTGCAGTCCACTTTCCATCTACACCTTTCTAACTTTGTGTTAGACAAGGCAACCTCCTCCAAATCTCAGCTCTAAGAGCTTACAATACAGATCACTCAGGATCTCTCAGGTTTGCTCCAAACCCTACCTTAGGTACAATAACCCTACCTCTCAGAGTGCTCCAACTCCTACACCTCAGAAATCCTCTTGATTTCCTACCTCAGGCCTATTAAGAAGCCCTACCTCAGATATCCATAGCGATCCTACACCTTAAGCTGGGAGTACAACTCTACAAGCTCAGGCTCAATAGCCCTTCACAGTCAGGCTCAACATCCCTATAAACTCAGGCATAAGGCCCTACACACTCAGAACAATAATGTTCTTACAGAGGTTATGGTGTTTGCTTACAACAGAGGACTCTAAAGATGTATCCTTTAGTGCTGGTCTTCTGTTGCTAATGTATAGTAGATGCTGTCTTGGAGCAGGGTTGAATAACAGTTGCTTCAGTCCTTGCTTCTATCTGATATTCTTCTTCAGTAGATGAAGAATGATCTACTTGTTCTTCTGGATTGAATCTGGAAGAAGAAACTTATCTCAGTTGATTGCTTGTAGCTTTAGGAAGCAGGCTGAGATAACTATGGAAGTCGGCAATAGTACAGTCATTTGCTTTTTGGATTATGTTCCACACCTACTATAATGCCTTAACATCATCTTCTATACTCCCTCTAATCTACAACATGGAAAGAAATAGAAAATGTTATCTTTGCTTTCCACCTACTTGCGCCAAAAGTAGATCCCGCCAGTTGTTTATTCAAATATGAATCTGTCTCATCGGTTGTGCTGAGATAGGCTTCATTCTTAGCAACTAAGCTATCTTCGTCTCAGCAGATAACCTGAGATAGTTTGTCTTCTCAGTGGTTTTGGTCTGAATGGAGCTCAGCTGAAGCAAACTCCTTCTCAACAGCTTTAGCTGCGTCTCAGCGGTACAGCTGAGACCAAGCTGTCGTCTCAGCAGTTTTGATAGTAAGACCACAAAACTATTCCATTATTTGGAATAACCTATCCCTACATATACATGATGTAAAATAGGGTTTATCAAATACAATATGTACTTAGCATTGAGTGTGATGCCTCTTCAAATCTAGGGATCATTGAGGGCAATATACCCAACAATCTCCCCATATTTGAAGAAGGCAGAACATACACCAATGCTAAGATACAAAACTATAAAAACATATCATGACAACATATGAAATAATAGTCATGATAACATAACAAATAATTGTTAACTGAATATAGACATCATAGAAAATATCATGACAAATTAAGAGTAATAGTCATGAAAACATAACAATAACATTGTTAACTGCATATAGTCACCACAATATATAATATGAAGTAATATAGAACAATATTAAGCTTGACTAACATTGGCCTATTACCATAAGATATCATTTCAATGTAATTATCAATTTCATTAATGACAGAATGTCAATACATCTTTTAGTTTACATTTGATTTAACTGAAAACTAAGTACATTAGATCAAGTTTTTCTTTTATTTGCTGAACTTGAGCATTCTGCACCACCAACATCAGGCTTCTATTTTGGAACAGCAACTTTCATCTCAGCTAATTTTGTCTTGTTCTCTTGCCTTTGGAAATACAGATATGGCTTGGGAATATATCTTGAAGGCATCCTTTTTTGGATTGTTCTTCCTCACAAGATTCTCTTTGATGACACTTTCCCTCTTTGAGTTCCTCTTATCAAAAAATTTAGAGGTTCGGAGTGAAGTAAAAATGCGGAACACTTCAACACAATCCACAAGCGTGAATATTAATGACAATGGGAAAACAGAATAGTGTTCTTGTATTAACTATCTCTTTACAGTGTGAGACATACATGGCGAGACATGATTCATAAGAATCACAGAGGAGAGAAGCATAAGACACAAAAACAAGCCACCAGCGAATTGCCAGAGCAGAGACCGCCAGACCGTTCGAATAGGAAAGTCGCACGGCTATCCCTGAGATCGCGTGAACAAAGCACAAGCTGCTGCTGTCAGACCGCAAACACAGACCGCATAACTCTCTACTTTATTCAACTGCTTTGCCTACTATATCTGATAGTAGCTTCCCTTTTTTGTTTGAAAAATTCCCTCTTTAGTGAGTCAGTCTTGGCATCACTATATTCACACCAATTGAGGACTTTTTCTTTGTCTTTGTCAGAGAGACTGTCTTCCTTAACATGACTGTATGATGGCATTTGAAATGCTTTCTCCAGCTTCCTTGGAGATATCTTAATTTTCAAGCTTCCAATCTTGGACATTAATAAAGACTTGGAAGATGATATTCTTGCCAAGAACAAACCGGCAGACCGCCCGGTCTCTTATAAGAACAGGCATATGAGCATCTGACCGATCAGGAGTAGACCGCCAAAATTGAGCTCATACAACCCGCTTGGACTCTTATAAGAATGACACCACAAGAACATCTTAACAAACCAAGCTGACCGCTAGAATGAACACATTCAGGCCGTAGTACGAGACCGCAGAAGCGACCTACAGTATAGACTGCCCGGTCTAAACCAGAATAAGGATACTTGGGCAAAATAGGCAGACCAAACACAGGCCGCCAACACTAGAAATGCACGACCACACCAGCTAGGTTGCCACACCGAGCTCGTAGTTTCCATAGGAAGACTGCAACACAAATCACGCAGTCTCTGCGGTATCCAAGAATAGACCGCCCGGCCTGACACTTCCACTTCAAAAATGTAACACTCCCCCTTGAAGTGGGAAGTGGAAATCAGCCCAAGTAACCTTCTCAACCGTGTGAACGGTTCCTTCGACAATGGCTTTGTAAATATGTCTATGACATTTTCCTTGCTCTACACATGTTCATCCATAAGAGATCCATCCAACACCTTCTCCCGAATGAAATGATGTTGAATCTCTATGTGCTTGGTTTGCGCATGATAAACTGGATTGTTCACCAGTTTGAGGGCACTCTCCTTGTCACCCTGAAGCAGAGTAGGACCATGCACCTCCCTATGAATGTCCTCCACAAGCCTCCTAAGTCAGATGGCTTCTTGAGCTGCCAAAGCTGAAGCTTTGTACTCCGCTTCCGTTGTAGAGATAGACATAGAATCCTGCTTCTTGCTGCACCATGATATAGCTATAGAGCATGTCATAAAGACGTATCCAGAAGTCGATCTCCGATCTTCTGAATCTCCTCCAAAATCAGCATCTATGTATCCATGCAAGCAAAAGCCCGAGTCCTTCCTGTAGAAGAGACCCAAATCTGATGTGGTCTTGACATTCTTCAAAATGCTCCTCGCCACCATCAGATGATGTTTCTCTGGCTCTTCCATATACCGACTCACCCGGCCAACCACATAAGCAATATCCGGCCTCGTGATCGTCAAATATATCAGACTTCCAACCAAATCCTGGAACACCAAAGGATCAGAAAGAACCTTCCGCTCATCACGTTAAAGATGAATACCAACCTCCAATGGAGTTGAGCTGTTACTCCGCCCTTCCATGCTGAATCGTTTCATAATTCGTTCTGCATACCCCTTTTGGGAAACAAGCATTCTGCCCTCTTTCCTCTCCAACTCGAGTCGAAGGAAATGGTAGAGCTCACCCAAGTCCTTCATATCAAATCTGATAGCTAGCTCAGCACGAAGCCTAGCTACCTCCACTTCAAAATTTCCCGGGACGATCATATCGTCAACATATAGCAACACCAAGACCTGAAGCTCCCCCCCATCTTCTTTACGAATAAGCTTGAATCAGAATCAGAAGCAAAATATTAGCAGAACTGGATGTATTCTGCGATCTTCCCATACCACGCCTGAGGCGCCTGCTTCAAGCCATAAAGAGCCTTCTTGAGCTTACACACATGTCTTGGGTAGACTTCAAAATATACCTGGGTGGCTGATCCATGAAGATATCTTTAACGATCTCGTCGTAAATGAAAGCATTCTTCACATCGAGTTACCATATCTTCCACCCTTGGCATGCTGCCAATGCGATCACCACCCGTACTGAAGTCATCTTGGCAACGGGGCTAAAAGTCTCTTCATAATCCTCCCCATACTTCTGAGAGAACCCACAAGCTATAAGGCGAGCCTTATACCGCTTGCTACTTCCATCAGCCTTCTTCTTCAGCTTTAAAACCCACTTGCAAGTCACTGGAGTAACACCCTCAACCTTAGGAACCAAGTCCCAAGTCTCATTCTTCCTAAGGGCAGCCATCTCTTCATCCATGGCCATTTCCCACTCCTTAACTCCAATGACATTTTCATAACTAGATGTCTCTCTCTCATCCAGGGGACCTGCAAAGAAACATGAGATGAAGCTCAACATGTTTACCGATCTGGTGGAATAATGGTCCTCTTGGACCTCCATAGAGCTTTACTCTGATCCACCTCTCCAGCTACTTGTTCTGGCCTAATTATCCTTTCAGGCATACTTGGAGCATCGCTCCCCCTGCTTCCAGAACCTAAAGCACCTGACCTAGAGCTAGAAGCACCTGGAGCACCTAGAGAAACATGCAACTCCACCAGAACCTCCTTAGTAGCATCACCTGGTCCAACATCTACCCTGCTTCCTTGTAGCTCAACAGAAGAGCTACCCTGGTATGACGTCAACTCGTCGAATACCACATCCCTTAAGACCACAGCTCTCCGTGTCTCTGGATCCATGCATCTCCAACCCTTCTTCCAGTCATCATAACCGACGAAGACTAGCTTCCTTGCTTTTGCATCTAGCTTCGTTCTGAGGGCATCAAGAACATGCATGTAGTAGGTAGATCCGAACACTCTAAGTTGTTCCACCATGGGATTTACCTTGAACATCAACTCTTGAGGGGTCTTCATGTTGATAGGACTAAGAGGCATCTGATTGATGACATAGGTTGCACAAGACATTCCTTCTGCCTAGAAGGACTTTGTGATATTCTTGGCATAAAGCCAGCACTTGCAGGTCCCCATCAAATGATAGATCTTCCGCTCTGCAATGCCATTCTATTGTGGAGTGTGAGCACAACAGAGCTCTCTTCGGATGCTATGCTTCCTGCATAAGTTAAGAATGCTTTGGAGGTAACTCCACTCCATTGTCAGTTCTGAACTTCTTTATCCGCAGGTTGAGCCGACCCTCCACTAGGTCCTTGAACTCCACAAACCTCGTGAATGCTTCCGACTTCTCCTTCAAAAAATATACCCAAGTATATCTAGTGAAGTCATTAATTAAAACCAGCATATACCTGCTGCCTCCAAGACTGACAGTTGCGGTAGGTCCAAACAAATCACCATGAATACACTCCAATGGTGCTTTACATCTACTTTGTGATTTGACAAATGGAAGGCATTGAGCCTTACCATATTGGCAACCTGCACAAACATGAACTTTGCTGAAGGACGACAAACTAGGCAGGCCTCTCCCTGCCATAGCTTTCAACTTGTCCATCCCAACATGTCCGAGTCTTTCTTGCCAGATAGCAGCGCTATCAGTAGTCCTCATCTTATCAACATAGGAACTTGTTGATAACACAAACAAGACCATCACCCATCTACAGACATGAGTGACTTCAGCCTCCACCGCTGACACATTTCTATGAAACTCATTTCTGTTGGACCAAACAGAACGTGATAGCCAGCATCCACAACATTCGTCACCGAGAAGAGGTTTTTCTTCATACCCAGAACATGATAGACACTCTTCAACGTAATAGTACCTCTATCATCATTCAAAGAAACTACACTCTCCTTCTCTACGGCATGTATAGTATCATCAGCCATAATAATAGCATCATTACCTTTATATGCCTGCAAAGAAGAGAACTTCGACTCGTCTCTGATTAGGTGATGACCACAACCCGAGTCCACTATCTAATCTTCCTGATAGTTGATGGCCGCCATAATCCGAACACACGTGCCCGTCATGAAGGCTCCATCACCCCATCTATCATCTGCATTGGAAATTGCCTCCTCCTTTCCTACAGTATGTCCTGGCTGAAGATTGACTTTGCAGTCTCGCTTGAATTGACTAAGCTTGTTACACCTGAAGCATCTAGGTCCTTCCTTCTTCTTCCCATCACGCTTAGGAGCATAGCTACACTCCTGTTGATATGAAGTAGATGGACCATCATCTCCAGATGTCTTCTTCTTCTTGTTCCAACGCATCTTATTCCCAGAAAAGAGAACCTCATCTTCTCCCCCAGAGACTAACATTCCCGCCATTTGCTTAGCCAAACTCTCTTGCGACGCAAGCAAGTTCTCTAGCTCCAGCAACGATGCCTGATTGGCCCAACCTTGCACAGAAGTGACAAAGGACACATACTCCCTCCGCAAGCCGCCAATTATAAACCTCTTCAGCTTTGCTTCTAAGATAGGCTCATCCGGGTCCAAAGTCGATATCTCTGCGTATATGTTCTTCATCTTCAAGAACAACATTGAAATGGAAAGGTCTCCCTAAGTTACTTTTGCCAACTCATTTTCCAAGAACTGTAGCCGAGTTACATTCTTCTTATTGAAAAATCCATCCAAGGCTGTCCAAATTTCAGCAGGTAACCTACACCCGATGATGTGGTCAAACAACTCTGGGATGATAGCTCGCTTGAGAGTGAACTCTGACTTCGCATTAGTTCTCTTCCAAGCCTTCACGAGCTTAGCATTCCCCTCAGTAGGAACAACAGCTTGTCTTACTTCTCCTCTAATTACATCCCATAAGTCCACGCCAAGAAGATAGCTCTCCATGCACGACTTCCACTTTTTAATGTTAGTCTGCGTAAGGAGCTCAATAACAAGACCTCTAGCATATCCTCGTTCCATTGCTATCCCACTGATTGATAACCGACTTCCAAAAATCCAAGCAGAAGACAACGCTAATTACTGCTCAGAAACCTACCTCTGATACCATGTTAAAAAATTTAGAGGTCCGGAGTGAAGTAAAAATGCCGAACACTTCAACACAATCCACAAGCGTGACAATCAATGACAATGGGAAGACAATAATTCTCTTGTATTAACTATCCCTTTACAGCGCGAGACATACATAGAGAGACATGATTCATAAGAATCACAGAGGAGTGAAGCACAAGACACAAAAACAAGATGTCAGCGAACTACTAAAGCAGAGACCGCCAAACCGCTCGAACAGGCAAGCCGCACGACTATCCCTGAGACCGCGCGAATAGAGCACAAACCGCTGCTATCAGACCGCAATCACAGACCGCACAACTCGCTACTTTATTCAACTGCTGAAAACAGTTGTCCGCACTTCTTGATCGCCCAGACAAAGAACCCGTGTACACTTCTTGTCCGCACTTATTGATCTCAAGATCACAGAAGAACCCGTGAACACTTGACAAAGAACTGCTTCCTGCTGCAAAGCCGCAACTCAAGACCGCCCGACCATTTAAGGCCACCTAATCAACTGAGTCCTCTGCACAGTCCAAGAACTCCTAAACACAGTCCACACAGACAGACCATTGTCGAACTGGTTTATTCAAAGCAGGAAAGAAAGGAGATTGCTGACGCTGACTGCTAGCCGCTAACCTACGAACAGAACAACCCGGTCAGACAACTCAAACCATGCGACCTCAAAGTCAGACCGGCACAATCAAGCCAACCTGAGTTCTTACAGTTCTTGCATATTTATGGCTACCCCGGCGTCCCTATTTATATGCAAACGAATGGATGTCGTCACCGCCCCACGGGATACAGTCACCTTCCTTATTGAAGCACGTGGTCTCCAGAACTAGACTGCGTGCTCTCATCAAGACCATATTACACTTAAGCAAAATTGTCCAAGACAGCTTGCCAAGAACAAACTGGCAGGCCACCCGGTCTCTTATAAGAACAGACATATGAGCATCTGACCGATCAAGAGCAGACTGCCAAAACTGAGATCATACAACCCGCCTGAACTCTTATAAGAATCGCACCATAGGAACATCCTGACATACCAAGCTGACTGCCAGAACGAACACATACAGGCCGCAGTACGAGACCGCAAAAGCGACCACCAGTACAGACTGCCCGATCTACACCAGAACAAGGATACTTGGGCAAAACATGTAGACCAAACACAGACCGGCAACACCAGAGATGCGCGACCACACAAGCCAGCTTGCCACACCGAGCTCGCGGTTTCTAGAGAAAGACCGCAACATAAGTCGCGCTGTCTCTGCGGTCTTCAAGAACACACCGCCCGACCTAACACATCCACTTCAAAAATTTAACATCTCTCAAGGTGCCTGATCCATTCCTCTGCAGGCTATATTCTGTCAATATCTTTGCAGATCTGGCCATGATGCAGCCATGCATTCAGAATGATACCCTTGGAGTCATCACTCCAATGCTCATAATAAGGGTCCTTGGCCCGCTCTTCTCTATTCTTTGTCATGAATTCTTATGCTAGCATGACACCTCTTTTCCTCCTTGTTGCAAGTTGAGCATCTTGAGCAACCTTGGCTTTAGCCTCAAAATCAAAATCTTCTGTTCTTAGATTATCTAGCAGAGACAGGTTCAGTGCTATCCTTGTTCCTTGCAGAACCTTGAGGGCTAACTCAGAATTATTCTCAGCATTGATCTCCTCCCCCTTTCTGTCTTCTTCAATTACTTTTTGTTCTAAGCTTTGTGAAGCAGCAGAAATTGACCCAGATAAGGTTTAGAAGGCATTCTCTAGGTCTGATTTAAGTTCATCTTTCATCTTTTCTGCCTCTCCAATCATTGTAGTTGCAGTAAACCATACATAATCTTCAATATGTTTTGAGGCCCTCTCTATTACCTCATCAGTTTTGCTCACATAACTCTTGACATAAGTCATGTCTTTCTCAGAGAGTTGCAGATGCTTGTCCATTGATCTCAGTATTGTATTCTGAGCTACAACTGACTTTTCATCTAGATCAAACCACATGGTCATCTGCCTATTAAGGTAAGAAGTTTCTTCTTTTATAACTTGAATTTCTAACAATATTTCACTCTTGACTGAGGAGACAGACATTTCAATATATTCCTTTATTGAAGTCATATGACCTTCAATAATTGTACTAATTGAACATAGGATAAGTTCTTTGACATTGCAGAGGTGGAGGGTTGAACTTCAGCTACCATAATGGGTTTTCTTTTCTCTTGGAGGGTCTGATTCTCACAATCATTTAGAGTGGATGGTTCCATTGCATGCACTTCATGCACCCCCTCAGTCAAAGCAGGGATACCATGCTCCCCATTAATTCTATTACCAGTCTTGGCAGCTAACTCTACAGAGTGATCAGTATGATCAACATCATCCTCTTCTGCCTCTTGGCTTTCTTCTCTAACTGATCCTTCTTGCTCCCCCTCAGATGGAGCATCATTATCTTCATCCTGATGCCCCCTCAGATGGAATATACATCCTTTCTAGATCACCCCCCAGTAATCTGCTGGTTCATTATGGATTAGATTAAATCTTCTTTCAAGATTAAAAATGATATTATCAATCTTACTTTGCAAGTCTGATTGCTCCTCAACATGCACAGTTTGTGTATTGTTATTAACATTTTGAGGATTAGGAGCATCACTTTGAGTATGATCTCCTTAATTTCCATCAGACTTTTCTTCAGCAGCAGCAGCCTCCACATCTTTCTCATGCTCTTCAGCAACATCATAATCATCATTCTTCTCAGGTTCTTCAGCAGCAAATGTCCTTCAGTGTCATGCTCTTCATGAACATCTTTGTCTAAACTGCTAGCAGGTCCTTGATCATCCTCAACAGGGACATTTTCAGCAGCTTCTGAATCTGAGTCAGAGCAGACTATTCTTGCATTCTTTAGACCTTTAACTAATTTCTTTTTCTTCTCCCTTACCTTAGAGGGCTGACTCATTGGGAGCACCCTTGAGAACCTATCCAAAGTCTTTATATCCATTCTTTCAAGATAATGAACGTTGGACCCATTTCACCTTTCAAAATCTTCAGGGTAGGAGTTCAGAAGGTATAAAGAAAGAATTCTGCCTAGGTTGGGAGCATGCGTACATTTTGTTATTCTTTAGAAAATTACAGCAGCCCATAAGGTCTTTTTCTTCAAGACCACTCTTGTCATCAACTAAAACATGTGCTTTGAGATTGTATCATGTGACCCTGTCTTACAAAGTAATGCTTTGCCTACTATATCTGATAGTAGCTTCCCTTTTTTGTTTGGAAAATTTCCTCTTTAGTGAGCCAGTCTTGGCATCACTATATTCACACCAATTGAGGACTTTTTCTTTGTCTTTGTCAAAGACACTGTCTTCCTTAACATGACTGTATGATGGCATTTGAAATGCTTTCTCCAGCTTCCTTGGAGATATCTTAATTTTCAAGCTTCCAATCTTGGACATTAATAAAGACTTGGAAGATGATATTCTTGCATTACTGTATAATTCCAGAACTTCAATTCTGAGAATCACAGATGGGTCTGATAGTAAATATTCTAACCCTTGGCCTTCCAGAAGTTGAATCACTTCTTTAATCTCAGCACTAGCATGATGAAAGCCATTTTTGATTATTTCATACCCTTCCAGAAAATCCTTTGAGCTTTTTGGTGCCATTTTTGAAGAAGACGAGTCGCTGGGTCGACGGGAAAGGAAGGGTCATCTCGACGGCTAGTTATGGTTTAGAGTGTGCAAAAAGTGATTTATTCAACCTAGCACTATTTAAAGGTGTATTACAAGTTGTCCTTAAAGAGTGCTGTTGATTAGACTTAATTATTAAATGATTTAAATTTAGCAATCCCATCTCAAAGGATCCGCTGGGACAGAAATCTTGACCACTAGGACAAGCTACACTTAACCGTTAAGACGGTTTAGCTATCTCGGCGGTAACCGCTGAGATGACTTAGCTGTCTCAGCGGTTCAGCTGAGACATTCTCAGCTGAACTCACTGCCTAGCAGTGAACCCTTCTAAATTGGACTGTCTTACTCCCTAATCATGTCACTAAGTGTTTTATAGCATGACTATCTTTTAGCAAAGCATAGGGAATAAAACAACAAACATGATAGACAAAATGAAATGTTGAGGCTTATTCTATGTTCAACATTCCTAGCTCAATTTTGAAACCATTAAATTTATCCTCATTCAATGGCTTTGTAAATATCTGCAACTTGATTGTCAATGGGGACATGTTCAAGGCAGATATCTTTACATTCTACATGTTCTCTAATAAAATGAAACCTTATCTCTATATGCTTAGTCCTGCTATGAGTGACAGGATTGATGCGCAGAACTATGCTTGCAAACGATAACGGCAAGTGTACCGTATCGAATGTAGTATAAGTTATTGAAACAAGGTCGTATTAGACTCGGGGCGGTTGAATACTCTTACTTCGGAAAATCTCTATTATTTTATTGAATAGAATTTGTGGTTGGTTGGTTGCGAAAAAAGGAGAAATAGCTTAAATTAATGAAAAAAGTTAGTACTCAACCTTGAATCACCTTGGAAAAAATAAATAAATAAAGAAATAAAACTTCTAATCCTCTTTAAAAGAAATGCTTGACCGTGGAGGTTCCTGATTTATGAACGTACCTCTCTCGAGGATACGCCTAACTGAGTTTAGGTTGATCAATCGAACTCTCGTTCTAGAATTGAAACCCCTAAAGCTCGCTTTATCGAAGTGAACCCCTCTATTGGATATAACTCCAATCCGGGAGATTTATGCCGTCCTCTCTCGAGGAGTGCATTCAAATCTCTTTATCCTTAAAGTGATCGATTCGAACTCAAAACCTCTCGATTATTTGACTACGAAAACAAGAATGAGATTATATATCGATAATATAATCTCAATCAATATAAATTCAAGGATAAATCTTAAGCGATCTAAATAAGAGAAAAAGAAGTTCTAAACTGAATTATGAATTATATTTTCCTTGGATCATCTCGGCCGAGTACTAATGAAATTTAGCTACTCATGGAGATGGAGGAATTGATGAAATACAAGAAGTGCATAATGAAGATTGAGAGTAGAATAAGAGTAAAAGTGCTATTTTATTAATCGAAAGGGAAATTACAACTAGGAAACAAGAAATTACCAACCTGAAATGAAAGTGCAAGCTAAGAAAGAAGATTACAAGCTTAAGAATAACAAAAGCAGTACAAGAAAATAAACTTAGAACTCCCAAAATTCGTCCCTAAATATCTAGAAAAGCTCCCTTTAAATAGCTGAATTTTTGGTGTTACACGCCCTTGGTCACGCCCGTGACCAAGGGCGTGTAAGGGGCGTGATCGAAGCGGCAGCGGAGAGGGCGCCTTCTGGAGTAATTGCGAGCGTTTCGACCGTGTCACGCCCTAGGTCACGCCCGTGACCTGGGGCGTGTAATCTTGAAATCTGGCTGCTGGCGGGAAACTCTGGCGGGAGGAAGCGCGGGGCGAGTCACGCCCGTGACCTGATGTCACGCCCTTGGTCACGCCCGTGACCTGGGGCGTGTAATTTTAACTGACGTGGCAGCGTGCTCCTGATGCTTGTGGCGGGTCGTGGCCGTGACATTGGGTCACGCCCTTGGTCACGCCCGTGACCTGGGGCGTGTACTTGGCGAAAGCTTCACGGAGCATCCCTGGAGTGGCAGAAGCAGGTCTGGAGTATTTCGTAGGTTACACGCCCATGGTCACGCCCGTGACCTGGGGCGTGTAATTTTAACTTTTTGCTCGAAACAACCCAGAAAACCTGAAAACACAAAATAAACTTAAGTTAGCTTATGAAATAACAATGGAAGGATTTATATGATAAAATTCCTAAAAATAACATAATTTTATATGAAAAACATAATAAACCTAAACTAAAAGATGAGTAAATAAATTACTCATCAAATACCCCCATACTTGCTCATTGCTCGTCCCGAGCAATCCATTTTTCACAAGGGAAAGAAAAATTAATGCAAGATAGAATTATGAAGACTAGAGAGTAAAATGCGAAGTATTATGCTGGTATGTGTAGATATTTTAGTAAAAAGATGTTCTTGGCATAAATGCTAATTTATGAAATACTTCTAAAATGCGTTATAATTATTTATCATTACTTTAAAAATGAGTCGACGGTCAATCAAAAAGTTATGTGAAGGGAGAAAATAGCGTGATTGCTGAGATTTAGATTACTAGATGTAGACGTTTGGGGTGGCCTCCAAAGAAATCCATCAATGTCGACGACCATAGGCTTGCCCGTTTGCACTTTCTCCACTACACTTCGAACTAAATCGACTCTATGGATCTTTAGGGCTTAAATAGGGTACATTTTAAGGCTTGGGTTTAAGGGTGAGGTAACAATGATAAACATGAAGGCACATTCCACTTAAACAAAATTTTTGAGCTAAAAGAAAATGATTGCCACCACAAAGTAATGAAGCTTTACCCCCATACTCGCATTTTTTCAAAGGGGAAACACTCTCATACTCTTTTATTTAAATCATGAATCTTCATAATTGGGATCATTCCAAGTATGCATGTACATACCTAGGCCGCATATCATTATGAGATTATTGCTTTTTGAGATTTAAACATTTTTTTTTTGAATTGATACCCATAATATTTTCATAGAATCGTACCCAAATATTTTTTTTTCAATTTAGCTCAAAATTTCAAAGTGTTCATTTGGGTTTTGGGCTTTTTAGCTTTGGTGCCGAAATGATGAGGGTGGATCAAATAAAGGTGTAAGGCTAAAATTTGTGTGAACAATGGTGGTAAATCTAGGTTGGGTGCAAAGGCTCAAACTATCCAAAGAAAGGCCTAAAACATTTCCGTAAAGTTAATTTGTCTAAAGCGCACATGTTTCGAAAATAGCTTGGGGAAAGTTCTAGACATCGAGAAAGGATACCCTTTTGTTCAATTTGAGTAATAGCTTTCTAACAATCTTCTACACACTCACCTAAACTACTTTTGGATAAGACCGGATTCGAATTTAAAAGTAAAATAAATTATTTCTACGCAAATTAATAAAACATAATTTTAGATTTATGCCAAGAATTTAATTTTACACCAAAACTACTCAAAGATAAGCATATGACTAGGAGCACTACATGAGTCAACAATTTTACTCTAAAGTTTCAAAAACTATTCTAGCACAAAATTATTTTTAGTCCATATGAAAAACAGTCTACTTAGAACTTACAATTTAGCAAGTGGGAGTTTTGATGAATAAAAAGAACATTTTTAATAGATTTTTTTTTTGTTCTTGGACTTCCCAAGATCTGCCCGGTGAAGGGTTTGCAAGGTACTAGAGGCTATGATGGGAATTCAAGCCCAAAGCATCCTTTCCAAGAAATTTAATTGCATTTTTATAATAAATTTTTCTTTTTGGTTTTTTTATTTATTTTTCAAGTAAAACTATAAAGAAAGTTATGCTACACCCCCATACTTAAAATTAAACATTGTCCCCAATGTTTAAAACTAAGTATGAAAGCTAAAACAAAAAAAATGTCAATAAAGAAAAATCAAGAGAAATTACTAAAGTGTAAAGAGGGCTTCCCTGAATGGTAGTCGGGGTTGCCGGTCGAACACCTGCAGAGTTAAATTAAACAAGAAAAGAAAGACAAAAATAAAGAGGTTAACATTGGGTTGCCTCCCAAGAGCGCTTTGTTTACCGTCGCGTAGCTTGACTAAGTGGTAATTTTAAAGATTTTGGAAGTGAATGGTTTCGATGTTTCCGGGCGCTGGGTCGCCCGGGTGATATAATTTTAAGCGTTGTCCGTTGACCTTGAAAGAGCCTTTTTCCGGGTGCTCTATTAGCATCGTTCCGTATGGCCAAACTTCTTTAACTATGAAGGGACCGGACCATCGTGATTTTAATTTACCCAGAAAAAGCCTAAGTCTTGAATTAAATAATAGGACTAAGTCTCCCGGTGAAAAAGTTTTTGGATTTTTGATTTTTTTATCATGAAAAAATTTTGTGCGCTCCTTATAAATCTTATTATTTTCGTAAGCATTTGCGCGCCACTCGTCTAATTCATTTAATTGTAGTTTTCTATGCTCGGAGGCTAAGTTTAAATCCAAATTTAAAAATTTTAGCGCCCAAAAGGCGCCATGTTCTAATTCCACCGGTAGATGACAAGATTTTCCATAGACTAATCGGTATGGTGTACATCCGATGGCGGTTTTGTACGCTGTCCGATATTCCCATAGAGCGTCGTCTAATTTTAGCGACCAATCCTTCCTATTAACGGACACAGTTTTTTCTAAAATTCTTTTAAGTTCACGGTTCACCACCTCCACTTGGCCATTTGCTTGTGGGTGGTAGGCGGTAGATAGCTTGTGGGTAACTCCATACTTTGCTAAAATTTTAGCAAGTTGGTTGTTACAAAAATGTGTGCCCCGATCACTAATTAGTGCTCGGGGTGTGCCAAATCGTGAAAATAATTTTTTAAAAAAATTTACGACGACTCTCGCGTCGTTGGTGGGAAAAGCTTGTGCTTCCGCCCACCTTGACACGTAATCGACCGCAACAAGGATATATTTATTATTAAAAGAGGAGGGTAAAGGACCTACGAAATCTATTCCCCAAAGATCAAAAATTTCGCATTCTAAAAAAATATTTTGGGGCATTTCGTCCCGGTTAGAAATGTTACCTGACCGTTGGCACCGATCACAATTACTCACGAAATTGTGAGCATCTTTGAATAAGGTGGGCCAATAGAAGCCCGACTCTAGCGCCTTTCTTGCGGTCCGGTTCGGTTGGCCCTTCGTGGCAGTGCCGCAGAATTTGGGCGCCTTTCTCGCCCGAAATACACCTTCTTACCACTTGGTCTGCGCAGACACGAAATAAAAAGGGGTCCTCCCAAAAATAATTTTTCAAATCTGAAAAGAATTTCTTCTTTTGATGACTTGAAAAATCTTTTGGTAGGACCCGGGCCACTAAATAGTTGGCCAAATCCGCGTACCAAGGGGTGGAAGAAGTCGTTACCTTTTCGATGGCAAGGAGGCGCTCTTCAGGGAATTTGTCATTAATTTCGGCTTCCACTAGTGTTCCTGTAGCCGGATTCTCCAACCGTGAGAGGTGGTCGGCCGCAACATTCTCCGCTCCCCTTTTGTCTTGGATCTCCAAATCGAATTCTTGTAGTAGGAGGATCCACCTTAGCAGTCGAGGCTTTGCATCTCCTTTTTGTAGTAAATACCGGAGAGCGGAGTGATCTGTAAAAACAATAGCTTTTGAAAGCATTAAATATGATCGAAATTTATCAAACGCAAAAATTATAGCCAAAAATTCTTTCTCCGTTGTTGTATAATTTGCTTGTGTGGATGTTAGCGTTTTGCTTGCGTAATAGATTGGGTGAAAATGTTTATTCACCCGTTGGCCTAAAACTGCACCTACAGCAAAATCGCTAGCGTCGCACATGATTTCAAACGGAAGAGACCATATTGGCACGATTAAAATCGGGGATTTGATTAGTTCATTTTTTATTTTATTAAATGCTTTTAAACATTCCTCATCAAAATTAAACGCGGATTCTTTTTCTAGGAGATGAGTTAGCGGTTTCGTAATTTTTGAGAAATCCTTTATAAACCGCCTATAAAAACCCGCATGTCCTAAAAAACTTCTAATAGATTTTATATTGGTAGGAGGGGGAAGTTTTTCTATGACCTCGATCTTGGCCCTATCGACCTCGATCCCCTTACTATAAACTTTATGTCCGAGGACTAACCCCTCTCGGACCATAAAGTGGCACTTCTCCCAGTTGAGTGCCAAATTCGTGTCTTCGCAGCGTTGAAGAACACGATCAAGATTATTTAGACAATTAGTGAAAGAATCGCCAAAAACAAAAAAATCATCTATGAATACTTCCATGATGTCTTCGATAAGTTCATTAAAAATTGCCAACATACATCTTTGGAATGTAGCCGGCGCGTTGCAAAGTCCAAACGGCATTCTTCGATATACGAAGGTGCCGAGCGGACAAGTGAATGTGGTTTTCTCTTGGTCTTCGGGCGCAATTGGGATTTGAAAATATCCCGAAAGACCATCGAGAAAACAGTAGTGTGAGTGACCGGATAAGCGTTCTAAAATTTGGTCAATAAAGGGTAACGGAAAGTGATCTTTGCGGGTAGCATCATTTAATTTTCTATAATCGATGCATACTCGCCAACCCGTAACAGTGCGGGTCGGAATCAACTCATTATTTTCGTTGGTGATTACCGTTATTCATCCCTTTTTAGGCACGACTTGCACTGGGCTAACCCAAGTGCTATCAGAGATTGGGTAAATAATTCCCGCATCTAATAATTTTATTATTTCGGCCTTAACGACGTCCTTCATATTTGGATTAAGCCGTCGTTGAGGCTGAATAGTACTGCGAGAATTATTTTCTAAATTAATTTTGTGCGTGCAAAAAGAGGGGTTAATCCTCTTGATGTCAGAAATTTGCCATGCAATTGCATGACGGTGATTATTTAATATTTTTATTAATTCAGAAATTTCCGAATCGTTAAGCGCGGAAGATATTATTACGGGCAGTTTTGAATTTTTTTCTAAAAATATATATTTTAAATGTTCCGGCAATTGTTTTAGTTCTAAACTCGGTGGCTCCTCGTAAGATGTTTTTATTTTAGAAATATTTAGGTTTACTTCTTCAAATTTGGTTGGCCGAGTTTTTTCTTCTAAACAAAATAATTTTGCAATTTCCGGATTTTCAAATAAAGGTGAAATTATTTCAGAAAACGACGTTATTTCCTCTTCAAAATTTGTTTCTATGGTAAAACAAGAGTCGTCGTTTGGAAATGCATTTCTCATCGATTGATTTATATTAAAAATAACTTCTTCCTCCCCAACTCGTAGGAGAAGGTTTCCGTTACTTACATCAATTATAGCCCGAGCGGTGGCTAGGATGGGCCGACCGAGTATGAGTGGTACTTCGGCATCCTCTTCGATATCGAGGATGACAAAGTCTACCGGAAAGATAAACTTGTCAACCTTCACTAGCACATCCTCAATGATCCCGATTGGATACTTTACGGGCCGATCCGCTAGTTGGATGCTTATATTGGTTGGGCTTGGTGTGCCCAAACCAAGCTTCTTAAATAAGGAGAACGGCATAAGATTTATGCTCGCCCCTAGATCGGCCAAGGCGTTTTTAATTAATAAATTTCCGAACAAACACGGGATGGAAAACCGTCCCGGATCATTTAATTTTTCCGGTAATTTATTAAGAACTATCGCTGAACATTCTGCATTAAGAGAAATACGCGAAATATCTTCAAGTTTCTTTTTATTTGATAATAAATCCTTGAGATATTTCGCGTATTTAGACATTTGAGAGAGTGCCTCACAAAATGGTACATTAATTTGTATTTGTTTTAAAATATTTATAAATTTTTTATACTGCTCCTCGTTGCGCTCATTTTGTAATTTAGAAGGATACGGAATAGAAGGCGTTTGAATAATGCGCGGAGCTAAATCAGAAGAATTTAAATGCGGAGTTGGAGTTGAGACGTTTACCTTAGGCTCGACCAAATTTGAACTTTTTACCTCCTTTCCGCTGCGGAGGGTTATAGCGTTGGCGCTCTCCCGTGGATTGGGCTCAGTATTGCCCGGTAGAGCTCCCTGCTGGCATTCGGAGAACATCTTGGCGAGTTGTCCAATCTGATTTTCTAGGCTTTTAATAGATCCGGAAAGGTTCTGGATATTGGCATCAGTAGAAGCGACGTATTTGGTGAAGACCTCTTCAAGTGAAGGGGCCTTTGGTGGTTGTGGTGGAGTGAATCCAGGAGGATTCACTTGTGGGGGGCGTTGAGCATTATTGGGGTTGCTCCATGAAAAATTCGGGTGGTTCCTTAAACCCGGATTATAATTATTAGGAAGATTATTATTATTTGGGTTATAAGGAGGACGATAGGAGTTCCCCATATAATCAACTTGTTCTTGATTATAATAATTATTATTATTATAACTATTATTATTATGATTATTAGCCCCGTTAATGGCGGAGGAAGCAGACATCTCCGCCATTTGCTTAGTAAGCCATTCCACTTGATGTGCTAAATTCGGGGTGGCCTCGACTTCAAAGAGTCCTGTCGGTTTGTTAGACGCGACCGTGGCACATTCCACGGATAAGCATTCATGGCCATCTCCTCAAAAAGCTCTTGAGCAGCTTCGGGGGTTTTGTTATTAAGCGTCCCCCCCCCCCCCCCCCCCCCCGCGGCTGCATCAATCATCTGCCTTATTTGGAGATTCAAACCACTGTAGAATGTCTGAACTTGTTGCCATACGGGCAAGGCATGGTGAGGACATCTCCGCAAAAGTTCCTTGAAGCGCTCCCATGTGTCGTAGAGAGACTCCGATTCTATTTGCATAAATGAGAGAATGTCCGTACGTAATTTAGCGGACTTTGCCGGATGAAAATATTTCGTTAAGAATTTCTCCGTCATCTCGGCCCATGTAGTGATGGAACCTCTAGGAAGAGATCCCAACCACTGTTTGGCCTTAGTCCGCAAAGAAAATGGAAATAAACGCAAACGAATGGCGTCATCGGTGACGCCATTAATTTTAAACGTGTCGCAAATTTCCAAAAAATTCAATAAATGTAAATTTGGATTTTCATCTGGTAACCCGTCAAAGATGACGGTTTGCTGTACCATTTGAATGATGCTAGTTTTGATTTCAAAATTATTATTTGCCACCGCCGGGCGAATAATACTTTATTGTGTTCCCTCCCAATTTGGCCTCGCATAATAGGACATAGTCCGTAGCGGAGCCTCATTATGGTCGGGGTCACCCATTATATCTTCGTTAGTTTCTCCGACTAACTCTTCGCGAATTACTGGTAGATCACTAAATAGGAGACGTCGCCGCAAGGTGCGCTCGATTTCCGGATCAAAACCAAATTCAAAATCAATTGAAGAGTTTCCTCGGGTTATAAACCAAAACAAAAGAAAAGAAGCGGGAAAAGAAAAAGGGAAAATAAGATTTTAGATAAATAAATTAATTTTTATTTAATTATATTTTATATATATTTTTTTTAGATTTTTTTTTTTATTATTATTAGGTGAATTAAAATTAGTCCTGGACTTCCCAAGATCTACCCGGTGAAGGGTTTGCAAGGTACTAGAGGCTATGATGGGAATTCAAACCCAAAGCATCCTTTCCAGGAATTTAGTTGCACCTTAAAATTAAGAAAAAGAAAAAAAATAAAATAAAATTAATAGATATTTCGGTTTTCGAAATATCAACCGTGTCCCCGGCAACGGCGCCAAAAACTTGATGCGCAGAACTATGCTTGCAAACGATAATAGCAAGTATACCGTATCGAATGTAGTATAAGTTATTGAAACAAGGTCGTATTAGACTCGGGGCGGTTGAATACTCTTACTTCGGAAAATCTCTATTATTTTATCGAATAGAATTTGTGGTTGGTTGGTTGCGAAAAAAGGAGAAATAGCTTAAATTAATGAAAAAAGTTAGTACTCAACCTTGAATCACCTTGGAAAAAATAAATAAAGAAAGAAATAAAACTTCTAATCCTCTTTAAAAGAAATGCTTGACCGTGGAGGTTCCTGATTTATGAACGTACCTCTCTCGAGGATACGCCTAACTGAGTTTAGGTTGACCAATCGAACTCTCATTCTAGAATTGAAACCCCTAAAGCTCGCTTTATCGAAGTGAACCCCTCTATTGGATATAACTCCAATCCGGGAGATTTATGTCGTCCTCTCTCGAGGAGTGCATTCAAATCTCTTTATCCTTAAAGTGATCGATTCGAACTCAAAACCTCTCGATTATTTGACTACGAAAACAAGAATGAGATTATATATCGATAATATAATCTCAATCAATATAAATTCAAGGATAAATCTTAAGCGATCTAAATAAGAGAAAAAGAAGTTCTAAACTGAATTATGAATTATATTTTCCTTGGATCATCTCGGCCGAGTACTAATGAAATTTAGCTACTCATGGAGATGGAGGAATTGATGAAATACAAGAAGTGCATAATGAAGACTGAGAGTAGAATAAGAGTAAAAGTGCTATTTTATTAATCGAAAGGGAAATTACAACTAGGAAACAAGAAATTACCAACCTGAAATGAAAGTGCAAGCTAAGAAAGAAGATTACAAGCTTAAGAATAACAAAAGCAGTACAAGAAAATAAACTTAGAACTCCCAAAATTCGTCCCTAAACATCTAGAAAAGCTCCCTTTAAATAGCTGAATTTTTGGTGTTACACGCCCTTGGTCACGCCCGTGACCAAGGGCGTGTAAGGGGCGTGATCGAAGCGGCAGCGGAGAGGGCGCCTTCTGGAGTAATTGCGAGCATTTCGGCCGTGTCACGCCCTAGGTCATGCCCGTGACCTGGGGCGTGTAATCTTGAAATCTGGCTGCTGGCGGGAAACTCTGGCGGGAGGAAGCGCGGGGCGAGTCACGCCCGTGACCTGATGTAACGCCCTTGGTCACGCCCGTGACCTGGGGCGTGTAATTTTAACTGACGTGGCAGCGTGCTCCTGATGCTTGTGGCGGGTCGTGGCAGTGACATTGGGTCACGCCCTTGGTCACGCCCGTGACCTGGGGCGTGTACTTGGCGAAAACTTCACGGAGCGTCCCTGGAATGGCAGAAGCAGGTCTGGAGTATTTCGTAGGTTACACGCCCATGGTCACGCCCGTGACCTGGGGCGTGTAATTTTAACTTTTTGCTCGAAACAGCCCAGAAAACCTGAAAACACAAAATAAACTTAAGTTAGCTGAGATGACTTAGCTGTCTCAGCGGTTCAGCTGAGACATTCTCAGCTGAACTCACTGCCTAGCAGTGAACCCTTCTAAATTGGACTGTCTTACTCCCTAATCATGTCACTAAGTGTTTTATAGCATGACTATCTTTTAGCAAAGCATAGGGAATAAAACAACAAACATGATAGACAAAATGAAATGTTGAGGCTTATTCTATGTTCAACATTCCTAGCTCAATTTTGAAACCATTAAATTTATCCTCATTCAATGGCTTTGTAAATATCTGCAACTTGATTGTCAATGGGGACATGTTCAAGGCAGATATCTTTACATTCTACATGTTCTCTAATAAAATGAAACCTTATCTCTATATGCTTAGTCCTGCTATGAGTGATAGGATTCTTAGCAATAGAGATAACACTGGACGAGTCACAAAACAGTGGAGAATTACATACCTTGAGGTTGTAGTCTTCTAGCTAGTGTTGTATCCACAACAATTGTGCACAGCAGCTCTGTTGGCACCAAAAATGGTACCTCCAAAATTCACACACTAAGGGGGGAAAAGAAGAAGACTGTGAAATGCAGGTTACTAAGACAGGGGAGGCTGAAGAGAGAGAAAATGATCACAGGATGACGATCACTAAAAAATGAAACCGCTTACACAGGTCGTAAGCTGGAGCCTCGGGGCCAGAGAGTCCCTTTCCAGGTACCCTACCCCTCTATTTATAGACGAGGAGGCTGCCCAAACGGGCAGAACTAAGAACTACGGGCTGCCCGGGGTACAGGAGAGCCGGGGCAGAGATGAGGGGTGCAAATAGCAAAAAGGAAGAAAAGGAGGAGACCGCTCAGGCTGTCGAACTCACACTGCCTTGACCGCTTGGGACTTAGAAAACCGGCTGAGAAGAGACTTGGTGGTTTGCTCGATCACCATATATTGAGACCGCTCAGACTGAAAAAACTTTGGCCTGCAGGAAGAGGTCGCGGGCTTTCGGGGCAAACATAATCCCCGCACATTTTTAAGTTGCTCCCAAAACTTCGAAAATGTAAGCTTTGACCGCTGAGACCGCGACCGTCATAAATGCAGCTTGGTCTATAAATACCGGCTGAGATCTTCAGATTTCAAGACGTTGAGAAATACCAAGTTCCAAGCGGTCTCTGAAAATTAGGTAGACGCGGTCTCTTACGGAGATGACTATTCTTGATTTTATAAAAGCTCTTCCACCGAAAGCAAACTCTCCTGGGAAGAAGGAGGATGTTAGTTCAAGAAGAGGAAAAAAGATACCGAAAATATTAACGAAAGCGAGCGCTTCAAAGGAGACCGTCCGATCTCCCAAAAAGAAATCTGAACTAGAAAGTTCAGCTGCGCCGGTCTCTGCTGTTTCTGAACCTTCCAACACCTCTTCAGATCCTGTATTGAAAATGTCTGACTTTTCTATCTATTTTAATTGTCAGAAATCCCTGGAGGTATTGGATCAAAAGACTTCTCAGCCTCCTAAGATCGCCTCAACTGAGACCATTCTGGCTGGGCTACACCAGAAAAAGGCCGAGGCCGAAATTATTCGGCAAAAGATCGCCGAACTGGAGACCGCTGCAAAAAATAGGAAAAGGAAAAATTCAAGTCCAACCAGTTTGACTTATAAGAGAAACAAAAGAAATGGAGATGGACAGGATGTGACCGCCCCTGAGACGATCACACTTCTTGATGACGCTGATCCGGAGGATTCCGCTGCGGTTCAAAAGGTGAATACCGGAAGCGATCTCCTTCTTCATCCTGCGGTCTCAACTTTATTAGGGGAAGATGATTTCGAATTAATCGCTTATCTTGATGAAGTTTCTTCTAACAATTCATCTTTTTCATCGATGCAGGTGCTAGATCCTCTTGAGGCTTCATCTCTTCAAAACGCTGTTGTTGATATGGAGACCGCAGCCAGGGAGAAGGAGATCGCTGATGCGGCGGTCAAGACGATGGAAGAGGAAGAGAGAAGGAAAAAAGAGAGGGAGGAGAAGAAAAAGGAGGAGACGATCAAGATCTCTGAGGAGAAGAAGAAGAAGAAAGAGGAAGAGAAGAAGAAGAAGGAAGAAGAGGAGAAGAAGAGGAGAAGAAGAGGAAAGAAGAGGAGAAGAAGAAGGAAGAAGAGGAAAAGAAGAGGAAAGAAGAAGAGAAGAAGAAAAAAGAAGAGGCGACCAGGACCGCCGAGGAGAGGAAAATGGCTCTTCTTAATGAAGAGGAGAAAAGGCAGGCGGTCTCACAGACTGCGGAAAAAAGGGCTGCTGAGGAAGAGACCGCCAGGAAGCTTCAGATCGCCACGGAAAAAACTACACTTTCCAGCGGTTTCCCAGATGACTCTTCTCGAGGAGACCTGGACAAGGCTGCAGCAGATCACGCGACGGCGATCTCAGTTTTGCGAGCTCGTAAGGGTAAGATAATCCCTAAATCTGTCGAGTTCTTTCTATTGCCCATGGTTCGACCTGCTTCCCCAAAAAGAAAATGCGAGGTTATTCTTATCGAGACCGACGATATTCTTCTAAGTAACAAAGAGTTAAAAAGAAGAAGAAAAGAGGGCGATAGATCGCAGAAAAGAGAGTTGGAAAGAATGAATTTAGAGCGTCTAAGGGGATCAGACCGCCTTTTACTGACCGAAGATTCCGCGGTCACTAAAGATACGGAAAAAGCCCTACATGACTGCGGTCTTGATTCCTTTCCAAGTACTCTTTCTGCTCAAAAAATTCTTTTTGAATATCATTCGTAATTAAAATAACTTATCTCTTGTGATCGCAGATGACGACAACGTTGAGATCGAGGAAGGAGAACTCCCTCAACGCATCGCGATCCCTCCCGAGCTTACCGGCATCCTTAATCCTATATTTGAGGATGTTCGGTCTATGCTTCTTAGAGAGCGGGCCCAGAACGATCAGATCCGCGGTCTCGAGGAGAAGTTGCATGCTTTCGAGAGGAGGAGTCGAGAGGAACGCGATCTGAAGATTGAAGAGCTCGCGCGGTCTCGCGATCTGAAGATTGAAGAACTCATGCGATCCCTCAAGAAAGCGGAAAGAGATGCTGAATATTATAAGGTAAAAGCTGCTGCGCTGTCCGTAGAGAACGAGAGGCTGAGAGGTGGTAACTCGAAGATGCTGATGAGACCGGGTACCTCCAGCGATCATCCAGCAGAGAGACCGCAACCTAAGATTGTGGTTGTCCCTATGGAGCAAGTTGACAGGGAGATGTCTAAAATTCATCGAGCTGCATTGTCAGCTAATCAGAATTTGGCATCTGTCCTGGCTGCTGTTAATGATATGTAGGATATAGCAGCTCATGTAGGGAGAAATAGGCCTAAGAAATGAATATTAAATTTGAGACCGAGCGATCTCTTAACAAGAACAATTTGTTGTAATATTTTTGATATTAATGTCCCATATATCTTCTGTTATTTTTGTGATTTCTCCTAATTTTTGTGCTTTATGCGATCTTGATTGTTATAATTTGCGATCTCTTTTATGTCTGGATTGTGTGTTGCTGGTATTTTTATAAATCTGTATTCTATTTATTGAGACCGCAGATTAGCTATATAATCTAGCCCAGGTCGAGCGGTCTGGAGGTTTTTGCTGGGCGGTCTGCCAAAAGTAATGATTACGAAATTATCCTTCGATTGCTATAAATAGTTGCCTTCATAACCTTCACTTTATGTTCTCTTGAATGCGCGATAAATACCGATCTCAGCGACATCTCAAAATGGTGTCCGCTCGTGCTTCTTCTGCGATCGCCTTCTTGGCTGCTAATCAAAAACAGGGACGTCTGTCGAAAGATGAGTTTATATCTTTTATAAAGAAGTATATGATCCAAACCCAGATTGTCGTGAGACCGCCGACCGAACAGGAAAAGCTGAATTTCGGAGAGGAAAATAAATATATTATTCCTATCGATCACTTTGATCATGGGTTGAGAATTCCCCTTCCTTGGGAATGGATGGAAATTTTGGAATATTACGGTTTCGTGCTCGCCCAGCTGCCCCCGAACTCAGTCGGTCTGGTTAATGTATTCATCAATTACTTGAGATCGGAGAGGATAAGGTTTTCGATGAACTTGTTCCGTGGAACCTTTACTGCGAAGGTTCTGAAAGAAGGCCAGAAGAAAGAAGAATTCAAGGGACTGATGTACTTCTCTGCGGAAGGAGTAAAGATCTTAAACCTTCCCAACAAGATCTCTTTTTGGACAGAAAGATTTCTTGTCTTCGAGGGCGACCTCGGCGGTCTCAAGAGTTCGCCGTCTCCACGACCTGACAGTACCTTCAAAAAGATAAAGGTGCTTGCTGCTGAGGAGATAAAAATTTTAGCCTTCTTGGCGGGCAAGAGGCTTGACCTTGTTCACTACCTGGCGATCTGGGATGAGATCACTGAGGTTACTCCTGATGAAAGTAAGCCTTTCCTGCGGTCTCTCCCGCGACCTCTTTTTGTTCATTTTTCATAACCTTTCTCCTAACGTTTTTCTTACCTCAGCGACCTTTAAGGTCCCTGAAAGAGATCCAATCTCTCCAGCAGCTGAAGTACTTACTCAAAGGGAGAAAAGGCTGAAGCGGGAGGCTGATGCGTTCGGGACCGCTGCTGAGACCGCAGATCAATACTTCCCCCTGCATGGTTTCTTAAAGAACATGAAGGATATTAAAGGAAAACCCTTACTCAAATGGGCCGCAAAAGGGAAGTCTCTAAAGGTTTCCACTGATCTTCCCTCGTGGAGTGGAAAGGTGACCCTCCACGCTTTTGCGGTCACCTCTGCATTGTGTGGGAGAAAGAACGCGGTAGAGGCTTATAATCTCGAGACCGAGGATCTCCCCGATCTTTGTGCTCAGGTGACCGCTAGGAGCACGATTCTAAATCATCATATGGGGCGGTCTCTTCGTAGCGCCTTAAATGAGATTACTGCCCTGCGTGAAGCTCAAAAGGTAAAGGTTTAATTGCATTATATGAATGATTACCTGTGACCGCGCGATCTAATCTTTCCCTTTTCCTTTTGATAGCAATCTGAGCGGGTGGCCTATGATCCAGCTAATCCAGCTTTCCAGAAGGCCATGATGCATCATATTAAGGAGACCGCTGACCAGGTCCTAGATGAGGTTCGCGGTCTTGGTGGTTTCACCGAAGAATTCAAAGACATAACATTCTCAAAGCTCTTCCCGGATGCGGCTCAAAGGATTGAAGAGCAGTCAGAGACCGCTGAAGAGACCGCGGATGAAGCCGGCGATCAAGATGAGAACGTCGAAATTGAGGATGAAGATGAAAGTGGGAGCCGCTATACTCAAGGCCAGGATTCTAGTTCAGGCTCAAGCTCTGGATCTAGAATTCCGGTGAGTAAATCGGAGGAATCCTCAGCAGAGGCCGATTCTTCTCTCTCTGCTGAGCGATCCTCCAAGAGACCGAAAAAAGATTGAGCTGTAACTTTTCTTTAGACCGGGCGATCTCATTGTAACAGACATTTTCTGAATATATATAAAATTCGATTTTTTGTTAGATCTATATTTGTTGAATGAATTTGTTTCTGGTGTATTTATTTTATTTGTTCTCCTGAGCTAGAAATGGCATTCGATCTCAATGCCTTAGATTTTATCGAACATCTCTATTTTGAAAAAGTTTCAGGTTATGATCTATAAAAACAGAAAGATTAATGTTCAGGCATAAACACAATGCTCATGCGGTCTTAAGATTACCAAACCGTCATCCGGATGATATCTGAACCCTTACTGCCCGGGCTACCATGATATACATATTTCTGATCAGTTCTGCGATCTCTAATTTGGGAGACCGCTATTTGGGAAGATACCGAAGATAGTTTTAACATGTATACATCTAGCATTCGACCTCAGGATAACCAGACCGCATTAAGCAGAAAAACCAATTTTATTTATCAACTACTGATTACCCTTTTACAGATGGAAATCATGGAAACCCAGCGACCTCAAAATATCCAGACCGCTGAGAGCTGATGATAATCTGGGCCTTTACGATCTCCTGACAATCTTGAACTGATTCGGATAAGAAATGCCTGGGTGAATGTCACAAGCCTTAGATGAAGATTATCTTGCGACCTTAACAAATTGAGACCGATTTTAACTCCCTTCGACAGATTCAATGTTGGCGATCACCTTTATATCGATCCTGGAAGAGATTAATCCATTTAATCATGATCAATATAGAACACCTTCTGAAGGTAAAGGAGAAAATGCGGTCTCAAAAGTTCTGACCGCCCGAGCTCAGTACTTGGGAAATAGAATGGAGCCTTTTGAAAGAGAGAAAAAGGAGAAAAGGGAGAATCTAAAAAAAATGATTCGCAGGGCAGGTGTGGTTATGCCGATGAGGCTATACCGACATTGCTTTCCCTGATAGATTATTGAATTCTTGCTTTCCTCAATCATTTTTAATGAACATTCGAGAGTTACGGATCAAAATGATCGATAGGGCAGGTGTGGTCATGCCGATGAGGCTTATACCGACATTGCTTTCCCCGAAGATCATTAAGATCGTAACAATATCCTTTTCGATGCATGACAGAGCTGAGCCAGCCACCCAGCCCTCCTTGCTAAGGTGTGCCAGATGTCAGCTAGGACCCGGCATCCTAAACTTTCACCGCTCGAGCTTGGCGAGCCACTGCTACACAGATTCGAAATCTCCCAGACATCTGTGGTCCTGGCCGGATTACACGTCAAACTAACAAGCCGAGGGGAAAGAAGTTGGATCCGTCGATGTCTTACTTGACGAGCTTTTGGTTTTATTAATAACTCACATTTGATCTTGCCGTTAATCATGCATGCCATGATCATCTTGGCCATGTCTGCATAATGCTTAAGAAAAGAGAAGTGAGAAATGGAATGAGAAAACTGAATACGAACTTTTCTAGAAAAGAAGAGTTTGATATCATCTCCACTCCAAGAGTGAGGCAACTCCTCTCCTTCATGGTTCTGGAGATGGTAGGCACCATTTTTGAGCACCTTTTTTATCACGAATGGCCCTGCCCAGTTTGGATTAAGCTTCCCAACCGAACCGGCTCTTGCCGCGGCATCTACTTTCTTCAAGACCAAGTCCCCAGCAACAAATTCCTTGGTTCTTACATTTTTATCAAATAATTTTGCCATTCTTCTTTTTACTTCCTCTTGCCTAATGGTTGCCGTATCCCTCAATTCTTCAATTAAGTCGAGGCTACATTTTAACTCTTCATCATTCTCTTCTATCCAATCAATTTGGTTCTGTTGTGCTAACAACACCCTCAGATTTTTACCTCGAATTCTACTGGAATAAGAGCTTCGGAACCATGCGATAATTTGAAAGGAGTCTCTCCAGTGGCTGAATTTGGAGTTGTCCTCAAGGCCCATAAGACCGAAGGTAGCTGTTCTGCCCAGTTGCCTCTAAGATTTTCTACTTTCTTCTTCAAAAGATTTATAATAAGCTTGTTGGCAGCCTCTACTTGCCCGTTGCTTCTAGGATGATGTACAGAGGCGAAGCGTAGCTCGATTCCAATTTGATCACAAAAACTAATGAGAGTTGAATTATTAAATTGAGAGCCATTATCGGTAATGATTGCCATTGGAATTCCATGCCGACATACTATCTCCCCCCAAATGAAATTCTTCACAGCTTGGGTAGTAATTTTGGTCAATGCCTTTGCTTCTATCCACTTACTGAAATAGTCAATCATGACTATAATATATCGGCGCTGGCCACTTGCCATAGGAAAAGGCCCAACCAAATCCATCCCCCAGACTGCAAAAGGCCAAGGGGTCGCTATTGATTTGAGATGCTGAGCTGGCTGGTTCTGGAGAGGAGCAAACTTCTGACATTTGACACATTTCTTGGCAAATTTTTCTGCATCCTTCCTCATTTGGGGCCAAAAATAACCTTGCCTTAGGATTCTTTTCTCTAAGGTTCTTGCCCCTGAATGACTTCCGCACTCTCCCGCATGGACTTCTTGAAGAATTATTGGAACCTCTTCTTCCGAAACGCATCGTGCTAATGGAGAAAGGAAAGTTCTTCTGTAAAGCACTCCTGCAACAAGATAGTAGTTAGCTACTTTCCGTTTAAACCTTTTCTTATCCTTTACCGTTGAATGGAGCTTTCCAGCCGAGAGATAAAGAACAAATGGATCCATCCAAGACGGACGCTGATCAATCTCCATGACCTCCCCCTCTTCAATTGCTGGGCGGAACAATTCTGAGGTTGTTCCTCCTGATAGAAGGCCAAACTTTGCTAATTCATCTGCCTCCATATTCTCTTCCCTCGGAATATATTCAATAGTAAAGCTCCTAAACTTTCCCACCTCAATTTTTACCAGAGTCAAGTATCGCTTTAAAATACCATCTCTCGTTTCGAAGGTTCCATTCACTTGGGAAGCCATCACCAAGGAATCCGTGAGCACTTTAACATCATCGATTCCTAATTCTCTAGCAAATCTGAGTCCAGCTAACAAAGCTTCATACTCAGCTTGATTGTTTGTTATTTTGAAAAAGAATTTCAGCGCCTGATCCAATCTTACTCCATTCGGATTGATTAAGATAATTCCAGCTCCAGAAGAAACTCTTCCCGAGGCTCCATCCACATAGATTGTCCAAGCGAGGGGTGGGTTGATCCCCTTTCCAAGCTCTACTTCTTTGGCATCTACCATGAAATCTGCTAGAACTTGAGCCTTGATTGCCACCCTTGGAATGTATGAAATGTCAAACTCACTAAGTTCTATTGCCCACTTGGCTAGCCTTCCTGAATGCTCCGGCTTTTCCAAGACACCTATTAAGGGGAGATCAGTGACAACTAGGATTGAATGCGCTTGAAAATAAGGTCTTAACCTTCTTGCCGAGATTACGAGCATTAAGGCCAGCTTTTCGAGGATCGGATAGCGAGTCTCCGCATTTTTCAGAATTCTGCTTACGTAATAGACTGGGAATTGTTTCTTTCTCTCCTCGCGGACCAAGACAGAGCTTATAGCATCGGATCCAACTCCCAAATAAAGAAAAAGATTTTCTCCCTCTCGCGGGCTTTGGAGCAAAGGGGTTGATGTTAACTACTTTTTAAGTTGATCGAAAGCATCATCACATTCCTTTGTCCACTCAAACCTGCCCCCTCCCCGGAGGGTCTTGAAAAAAGGTGCACTCTTATCTCCCGATCGAGAGATAAAGCGACTTAAGCCTGCCATCCTCCCTCCGAGCTGCTGAATTTCTTTAGGAGACTTGGGAGTTGGCATTTCTAAGATAGCCTTTACTTTGTCAGGATTCGGCTCCAACCCTTCCGGAGTGAGAAGATGGCCGAGAAACTTCCCTTTAGCAGCCCCGAACACACATTTCAAAGGGTTTAACCTCATGTTAAAGTCTCGGAGAGTTGAAAATGTTTCAGTTAAATCATTAAGGTGAGAAGAGAATGATTTGCTTTTTATTAGGAGATCATCAACGTAGACTTCAAGGTTTCTTCCTTTTTGGCTTTTGAAAACTGTATCCATCATTTTCTGATAAGTTGCTCCGGCGTTCTTAAGCCCGAAAGGCATCACTACATAACAAAAACATCCGTCATTCGTGATAAATGAAGTGTGAGGGGTATCAGGCTTATGCATTTTAATTTGATGATAACCAGAAAATGCATCTAAAAAACTCATAAACGAATATCCAACCGCCGAATCAACTAAAGAATCTATCTGAGGCAAGGGGTAGCAATCCTTGGGGCAAGCTTTATTAAGTTTGGTGAAGTCAACACACATCCTCCACTTTCCACCTGACTTTCTGACCATTACAACATTTGAAACCCACGCAGGGTATTGGATTGGTCGAATGAATTTTGCCTTCAGGAGTTTTTCCACTTCCTCGCGGATAGGCTGAGCTAGACGGGTGGCAACGGATCTTTTCCTCTGCTGAATCGGGACAAAGCTGGGATCAATATTGAGGTGGTGGCAAGCGACATTAGGATCTACTCCTGGCATGTCAGCTGCCGACCAAGCAAAAATATCTAAGTTTTGGAGGAGGCAGGAGATGAGCTGACTCTTGTCAGCTCCAGATAATTCAGCGTTGATAGAGAGACACTTGCTCTCATCTTCCTCGCTGATTGGGACTGCTTGAGTCACTTGGGCAGGTTCCAAGTGAGCTCCATCTCTTGTATCTTCTTCAGCTTCTTCTGTAGCCTGTATTTTCTCGGGAACTTCAACCGATTCAGCCATCATAACTTCCTTAGGATGAGACGATACGATCATGTTGACCGTCTTTACATAGCATTCTCTGGCTTTCCTCGGGTCACTTCTAATTCGGTGTTGCTTGCCATTCAGAGCAAACTTCACCACTTGATGATAAGTGGAGACGATGGCTTGATACCCATTCAAGAAGGGTCTTCCGAAAATTGCGTTGTAGCTACTCGGAGCATCAACGACTATGAACTTCACCGATTTCGCTATCCCTCCCAAGATCACAAAAAGAGTGACGAGCCCTTCAACTTCCTTCTTTTCTCCTGAAAAACCATAAAGAGGTCCTTCAGTTGACAGGAGGGGTTTACCTGTCTTCAGCGCCTCGAAAGCTGGTTTGAAGAGCACGTTGACTGAGCTTCCCGTGTCTATCAGAATCTTTTCTACTGTATAATTTTCTATTACGGCCTTGATGACGACTGCGTCGTCGAAGGGATTCGCGTTCTGAGGAAGATCTTCATCTCCAAAGGTGACCGTTCCTCCGACCGGAGCTGAAGAGGTAGCTGCAACCTCTGATTGATAGACTCTTTTCAGACTTGCCTTTCTTGAAGATTTCGGACCTGCACCCCCATGGATGCAAAAGAGGTTGCCCAGGGCACCCTCATCATTAGCATCTATGCATTCATTTGGGAAGCCGATGTTACCCAGATGGCCAACATCATCCACTTCCTCGCATTCCCAATGAACCTCTGCTACCTCCTTGGCTTTAGAGGTTGAGGCTTTGGCAGGATCGCTCTTCTGAATGACATCAGAGATTTTGCCCTCCTTCAGAAGCCTCTCCAAGAACAAACGGAGGACTCTGCAATTCTCTGTTAAATGACCCCTTTCTCGGTGATATTCGCAGTACAGGGCTGGATTTCGTGTCTTCGGATCTGAATTCAATGGAGCCGGCCTTCTGAAGAAGGGCTGCTTCTGAACAGTTTGAAGCACTTCACTCATTGGAACCCCAAAGTCTGTAAAAGACTCTTGGGATTCGTTGTAATGAGACGGGAGGGGCAGAAGAGGAGGTTGGATGTATTGAATCTGGTGGACTGGGGTAGCTTGCGGAGCGGGAGTAGCGGGAGTTTGAAAAAATGAACTTTTAGGTGGAAAGGATTGATTACCTCGATTGGGGCGGATGTTACGGTAATTCTTACTTCTTGAAGCTGGAGGTGGAAGATCTTGCCGGGGCTTTGAAGAAGACGGAGCCGGATAGAATCCCGCGGAACCCTTCTGAGCTCCCCTATTGGTCAGATTGCTCACATAGGTAGGGTTGTTGATTTCCCCCTCTATGAAACGATTAGCCACGCTAATCAGCTCCTGATAGGAGCTAGGCTCCTTGGTGGTGACTTCGAACTTCAGAGGGCCTTCCTGCAGGCCGCTGATCAGGGCTACCATGTAGAGTTCAGGATCCATATCTCGAATCCCCAAAATCTCCTTCTGAAAGCGATCAACAAAGTGGGCAACGGTCTCACTGTCCCCTTGCTTGATTTTGAAGAGGGTCGCATGACCACTCTTCCTCTTCTTTGCGGTGGCAAATCTTAATAGAAGCTCTTCCCTTAGAGCAGCAAAACTCGGAATGGACTGACTGGGAAGTTTATAGAACCATTCCATGGCCGCCCCATCAAAAGAGGTGACCATCAACTTACACCTCACTCCATCCGAAATAGTCCTGAGAGCAACAGCTGACTCGAAGGCCTGGAGGTGAGACATTGGGTCACTCTCCCCTGAGAAAATGGGAAGGCGAGGCTCCCTGAACCCATGGGGGATTGGGTCTCGACGAATCTCGTCGGTAAAAGGAGAAGTCTCCCCGAAAACAGAAGGACCTGGAGGAGCAAGAAAGGAAGCAGGAGGAGCTTGTGGGAAAGCAAACTCTTCTTCGAAATTCAGGGCTTGAGCCGGAGGCCCCTGGG
Source organism: Dactylorhiza incarnata (assembly GCA_033032865.1). Taxonomy (NCBI): domain Eukaryota; kingdom Viridiplantae; phylum Streptophyta; class Magnoliopsida; order Asparagales; family Orchidaceae; genus Dactylorhiza; species Dactylorhiza incarnata. The sequence goes on from JAWHQI010000011.1 coordinate 10,297,867, forward strand.
CTGCGGCTCGGAAAGAATGATGGCGAGCAACGAACTCCTCATGCTGAGATCGCTGAGGAGCTACAGGCTGGAAACTGGGGTGATCGCACGGGCGACCGCTCGCCACACGATCTGGGGTGGCGACCTGAGGCAGAGTAGGAAGGATTTTCTGAGAGATTGCGGCCAGAACTTGGTTCATGGCCTCAATCTGCTTCGCGGACTCCTGCTGAGTCCGAACGGCCTCTTGCCGGTCTCGAGCGGCCTCTTGCTGAGACCGGGCGATCTCCTGCTGGACGGAAGCAGCATCCTGCCTAGCTCGAGCGGCCTCACGGAGAGCCTTCTCTACGCGGAGTTCGAAACGGCACTCAAGCGCTTCCAAAGAATTGTGATCGGACGGGTGACCGCTGGGAGACCGCGCAGGACGACCTCTGCGGCGCTCAGCCATCTCGAAAGTCTACGAATTTCACCTGACACTTCGGATCTGAAGGTCGCGTGTTCGTTCTGTTGGCACCAAAAATGGTACCTCCAAAATTCACACACTAAGGGGAGAAAAGAAGAAGACTGCGAAATGCAGGTTACTAAGACAGGGGAGGCTGAAGAGAGAGAAAACGATCACAGGATGACGATCACTAAAAAATGAGACTGCTTACACAGGTCGTAAGCTGGAGCCTCGGGGCAAAGAGTCCCTTTCCAGGTACCCCTACCCCTCTATTTATAGACGAGGAGGCTGCCCAAACGGGCAAAACTAAGAACTACGGGCTGCCCAGGGTACAGGAGAGCCGGGGCAGAGATGAGGGGTGCAAATAGCAAAAAGGAAGAAAAGGAGGAGACCGCTCAGGCTGTCGAACTCACACTGCCTTGACCGCTTGGGACTTAGAAAACCGGCTGAGAAGAGACTTGGCGGTCTGCTCGATCACCATATATTGAGACCGCTCAGACTGAAAAAACTTTGGCCTGCAGGAAGAGGTCGCGGGCTTTCTGGGCAAACAAGCTCCCTACAGTAATGTACTCAGACTTAGTTGTGGATATTGCCACACTAGTCTGCTGCTTTGCTACTCCAAGAGATCAACCACCTTCCTAGGAATTGACAAGTTCCACTTGTGTTTTTCCTATCTTCTTTGCATCCAGCAAATTCTTCATCTGAAAAGCCAGTCAGTTCAAAATCATTGTTCTTAGGGTACCAAAGGCCAAGATGTTGGCTGCCTTTAAGGTATCTCAAAATCCTCTTTGCAGCTGAGTAGTGACATTCCTTAGGGCATGCTTGGTACCTAGCACAAACACATATTGCATACATATTGTCTGGTCTATTAGCAGTCAGATACAACAGGGATCCAATAATACACCTATACATAGATTCATCAAAGGGTTTTCCCTTCTCATGCTTATCGAGAGAAATATTTGACCCCATGGGAGTTTTCATTGTGGAAGTTGATTCCATCCCAAACTTCTTGATAAGCTCCTAGTGTACTTGGTCTGAGAGATTAATATCCCCTCATCAGACAATTTCACTTGGAAGCCTAAGAAGTGCTTGAGCTCTCCCATACTGCTCATCTCAAACTCCCCCTGCATAAGGTTGACAAACCTTTTGCAAAGGTTGTCATCAATAGACCCAAAAATTATGTCATCAACATAAATTTGGACTAGGAGACACTTGCCCTTTGTTTCCCTAAGAAATAATATACTATATATCATTCCCCTCAAGAACTTGTTCTTGATGAGAAAGCTAGACAAGGTCTCATACCAAGCCCTAGGGGCTTGCTTTAGAGCATATACTGCTTTCCTAAGTAATTAAACATGGGAGGTAAGAGTTGGATCTGCAAAACCTGCTGTTACACATATACCTCCTCTTTCAAATTTCCATTTAGGAAGACTGACTTGACATCCATCTGGTATACCTTGAACCCTTTGTGGGCAGCATAGGCAAGGAATAGACTCATTGCTTCTAACCTTGCAACTGGAGCAAAGGTTTGATCAAAGTCAATACCTTCTTCTTGCCTGTATCCCTTGGCTACCAGTCTAGCTTTATTCTTGATGATGATGCCATTCTCATCTAACTTGTTTCCGTAGATCCATTTGGTGCCAATAATGTTATGTCCTTGAGATTTTGGCACCAACTTCCATACTTTGCACTTTTTGAGTTATATAATCTCTTCTTGCATTGCTTGAATCCAGAATGTATCTTTATTAGCTTCTTCAAACTTCTTGGGCTCCATCTGAGATACAAAGATCAGGAATAGAGCTTCATTGTGAGCCCTGCTTCTGGTGATCACCCCTTGGTTCTCATCTCTAATTATCTGGTTCTTGGATGATCCCTAAGATTTCTGGTTGCGGTAGGCAATCTAACAACCTTCTGCAGCTCTTCTTCTAGAGCAGCAGGTTGTTCAGCATCCTGCTGATATTTATCTTCAGGAATAACACACTTTGAATTACTTTTGTTGGTGCTGGGTATGTCTTGGATAGACATTTCTTGTTTCTTCTGTTCATTATCTGCAAAATAGGAGAACTAGACCAACCATTATAAAGTAGGCTAGTCTCATAAAATACAGCATGCATAGACTCTTCTACAACATGAGTCTTCTTGTTGAATACTCTATAGGCTCTATTATGTGAGCTATATCCAACAAGAAACCCAACATTACATTTTTAGCAAACTTTTTTAGTTGGGATTTTCCATTATTCAAAATATAGCATTTGCAACCAAATATTCTAAAGTATGAGATTGTTGGTTGTTTGCCTTTCAGAATCTCATAGGGGGTTATTCCAAGGGCCTTATTGATGGAAGCTTTGTTGAGAACATAACAAGCAGTATTGACTGCCTCAACCCAGAACTATTCTAGAAGTGAGGAGTCACTAAGCAATGTTCTCCCAGCTTCTAACAATGACCTATTTCTCCTCTCAGCCACACCATTTTGCTGTGGAGTCCTTGGGGAGGAAAACTCTTGGGTGATACCAAATTCTTGACAAAACTTTATCATTGCCCCAGATTGAAATTATGTACCATGGTCAATTCTCGTTCTTACCACAGTACATTGTAGTTCATTCTGGATTGCCATGACATGGTTTATGAAGATATCTAAAGTATCAGATTTCTCCTTAAGGACGAATACCCATGTATATTTTGAGTGATCATCTGCAATCACTAAAGTATACAACTTCCCACCTAGGCTCTGAATGGGCAAAGGACCAAACAAGACCATATGTAATAGATATAGACATCTCTTAGTGTCTTTGGAGCCAATACTTTTAAAGGTGGCCCTAGTTTGCTTGCCCATTTGGTATGCATGACAGGGACCACATTTAATACATTTCAAATTTGGACTATTCCTCACAAGGTTTTTAGAAAATAGTCTATACGTTGTCTTATATTTAATGTGGGCAAGTCTCTTATGCCATTGAACACAAAGAGATTCACTTTTATTAGCTACAAGACATACAGGAGATAAAGAATTATTGCAAAAAAAATCTAAGCAATAAACATTCCCACTCCTAGTGCCTGAGAGAATGATCTCTAAGTGAATTGACTTTTTGATCAAGTACTTGTCATTGTGGAATTCAATGACATTGCCCAAGTCCCATAGTTGACTTATGCTTACAAGGTTGTGTTGCAACCCTTCAACATAAGCTACCCCTTGTTATTGAGACTATGTCATTTGTGATCAAACCATATCCTTTGGTGACTCCTTTTTCAGAACCTCAAAGATAACTTTTGGTCCATTCTTCACAGGATCCTACAGAAGACTCCTTGAACCTGTCATATGCCTTGAGCACCTACTATCCAAAGTACCATATCTCCCTTAGGCTGGTACTTGAACTATCCTGCAAAATGCAATTCATTTTCCCTTAGGAGCCCAATTGTTTTTGGGTCCTAGGTTCATATTAGCATAAACAGACTGGCTCACACCTGCTGCAGCCTTTGCAGAAATGCTCCTCTTTGCATTAGGCACACTATTGTTGTGCCAACAATCTATGGCATAGTGTCCCACTTTACCATTACACCAACATTCATGGATGTTGTACCTTCTTTTCTGAATACTCTTTGAGGTGGAATGAGCATCAAAATGCTTGTGTTTAGTGAAGAAGATAGCATCATTCTTCCCATTCCCGTTAGCAATACCCTGTCTGGTTGACTGTCTATAGTTAGTCTTAACAGACTTTTTCTGAATGACATCAGCTTGTCTTAGCTTGGCAGCCAAGCAAGAGTTGATGGCATCAGAAATAGTGCTGTCTGACTTGACAATAGGCTTGACAGCAGCCATGTGTTTTGTCGAGTGGGATTTGGAAGAACCTACTTCCTTAACCTTAAATGAAGGGGCTGAAATAACAAATACAAATGGTCTAGGATGTGCCATTTGAATTTCTTCATGGGGAGCTTTCAAAGCACTCATCCCCATGCCCTTTCTTTTGTTATAGTAAGTAGTATTTTCCTTCCTATAGGAACTTCCATTCTTCCAGTGACCATACATGCTGTCCTGGTCATACCTATTGGAGGGAAGCACGACCTTTTGAAAGGTGGTATGAGGCTTATCTTTAGCCTGACCCTTTACTCCATTCTCAACACATACTGCAACTTTATTGAAACCTACCCCTCTCCTATTAGTTTGGGAGGAGACAGTGTCAATAATGGGCAGTATGGATTTGGGTTTGGAGAATTGTGCCACCAAGCTCTTCTCTTTGAGAAGCTTCTCCTCAAGGTCCTTGATGACCTTGTTCTTTTGGCTAATGGTGCAAAATTGGAATATTTTAATTCCCTTCAACTGACTTATTTCCCTACTCATTTGAACTATCTGGGTAGATGACTCAGTGCAATCTGGCTTTGCTTGCTGAAGGGAAGAACTCTCTAGAGCTTGCCTCTTGGCTTGCTTCTTGCTCTTTTTCAGAGCATCCAATAGAGCACCATACTTGTCAATTAATTGATTGACATCCACTTCGGATTCTGAACCACTCTTATCATTAGATGAGCATGAGTCATTATCTGGTACTGACTCATAATTAGAAGAGGGGATAAGAGGAGTTGATGCCTTATCAGGATTATCCTGAATTTCTTCATCACCAAACATGGCCATTAAGCCATAACATTTATCTTCATCTTCATCCTCCTCATTATCACTATCTGAATGTGACAGAGGGGCCCTGATGCCAACCTTAGCAGAAGGATAGTCTTCATCCTCTTCAGCTGCAAACAACCCTATGTAGGCTTCTTCTTCTTTTTCTTCTTCAGAATCTGAGGATGAAGACTCAGATTCACTCCTGCTCTTCTCCTTCTTTGCAAGAAAGGATTTTTCACCTTTCCTTCCCTTCTGGTGATGAGGCTTCTTATCACCTCTTTCTTTCTTCTTGACTTGACAGTCATCTATGACATGTCCAGGCTTGCTGCAGAAATAACATATAACATTATTTGAAATATGTTTAACATATTTAGGGTCATACCTGTCACCCTTAGGGTGCTGCCATTCAGATCTGATGTGTTCCTTCTTGGGATGTGAGGAGGAGGAAGGTTTATTCTTACACTGCTTACTCCTCCTCATCTTCTTGAATTACCTTGAGAAAGCAGCAAACTCCTCATCTGATGAGGTGCTGTCAGATGTGCTGGGCCCAGAATTTTCTGAGTCAGTAGCCCTTCTTGGTGGAGAAGGCATTCTTGCTTTGCTCTTCTTAGAGCATTCAACTTTGAGAGACACATCTCTCTCCTTTGCATGAGGCCTGATCGATGTGTCCTCCTCCTTCCTTGCAAATAGCTGCATCTCATAGGAGAGACGCTTTCTAAATAGTGTGTGGGGAGGAGTCTCACCCAGCTTTGCCACTTCTCTGATGACACAGATCTTTATATCACAATATCTAGTTAGAGATCTTATGAATTTGTCATTCAGCTCATAATGACTGAAGTCCCTTCCATAGGTACTCAGCTCATTCACCACCTTAAAGAACCTTTCATAGCAGTCGGCTATACATTCCAGGCTGTGTTGCCTGAAGGCTTCATACTACTCCTGATTAAGGAGGGATTTCCTATCATCCCTCACTTCTTCAGTAGCTTCCATATACACTATGAGTGTATCTCACATATCCTTGGTTGTCTCATAGTGCACCAAGTTCTGGAAGGTTGAATCATTAATTGCATTTACTATTATGTTTTGTGCTCTCTTGTCCATGGTAGCAAGTGCAATTTCATCCTTAGTAATTTCAGCAAATGACTTGGCCACTTGCCTAGTTGGATCTATAGTGGAGGGCTTTGTGAAGACAAAAGGTCCCTCCATGACTGTTATGTATATCCTAGGGTCTGAGGCTTCAATGAACAGCCTTACCCTTTGCTTCCATATGCCAAAAGTTTCCTTCCTGCATACGTGCAACTTCATAGATCCCATCTCCCTCTAACCTCTAGTGGCAACCATTAGATTCAGGCTTGACTACTCCTTGTAGGATCTAGTCAAACTGTTAAATCTTTATTTACCAACCTACCTCTGATACCACTTGATAGTTTATTAGGAAGTAGTCTAATTCACCTAGAGGGTGCGGGGTGAATAGGTCTCATTGAATTTTCTTAGATGTTGCTAGCAGTTGTTAGAAATTAAGTAAAACAAATGCATAACACAGGAAACACACAGCTATTTATAGTGGTTCCCCAAGACAATGTGTCTATTGGTAGTCCACTTTCCCTCTACACCTTTCTAACAGTGTGTTAAACAAGGAAACCTCCTCCAAATCTCAGCTCCAAGATCTTATAACACAGGTCCCTCAGGATCTCTCAGCTTTGCTCCAAACCCTACCTCAAGCACAACAACCCTACCTCTAAGAGTGCTCCAACTCCTACACCTTATAAATCCTCCTGATTTCCTACCTCAGGCCTATCAAGAAGCACTACCTCAGATCTCCACAGAAATTCTACACCTCAAGGTGGGAGTACAGCTCTACAAGCTCAGGCTCAACAACCCTGCACACTCAGGCTCAACATCCCTACGAACTCAGGCACAAGGCCCTGCACACTCAGAACAATAATGTTCTTATAGAGGTTATGATGTTTGCTTACAACAGAGGACTGTAAAGATGTATCCTTCAGTGCCGGTCTTATGTTGTTGATGTACCGCATATGCTATCTTGGAGTAGGGCTGAATAGTAGTAGCTTCAGTCCTTGCTTCTATCTGATCTTCTTCTTCAGTAGATGAAGAAAGATCTACTTGTTCTTCTGGAATAAATCAGGAAGAACAAACTTATCTCAGTTGATTGCTTGTAGCTTTAGGAAGCAGGCCGAGATAACTGTGGAAGCAGTCAAAAGCACAGTCATTTGCTTTTTGGATTATGTTCCATGCCTTCTATAATGCCCTATCATCATCTTTTATACTCCCTCCAATCTGCAACAGCTCTAAAGAGGGACCTGGCACATCATGGACAAAAATAGAAAATGTTATCTTTGCTTTCCACCTACTTGCACCAAAAGTAGATCCCGCCTATTGTTTATTCAAATATGAAACTGTCTCAGCGGTTGGGCTGAGACAAGCTTCAGTCTCAGCGGCTAAGCTATCTTTGCCTTAGCGGATATGCTGAGATAGTTAGTCTTCTTAGTGGTTTCTGTCTAAATGCAGCTCAGCTGAGGCAGAATCCTTCTCAGCGGCTCTGGCAGCATCTCAGCGGTTCAGCTGAGACCAAGCTGTCATCTCAGCGATTTTAACAGAAAAACCACAGAACTATTCCATTGTTTGGAATAACCAAACCCTGCATATACATGATGTAAAATAGGGTTTATCAAATACAATATGAACTTAATATTCATTGTGATGCCTCTTCAAATCTAGGAACATTAAGGGCAATATTCTCAACACAATTATATGCTAGTAATCCTTACATAACATCGCACCTTGTTAACATAACTTTTCGTTATAGTATCATCAATTTCAATAAATAGAAATTTGAAAGTGAGGTTAGATCTTAAAGTTACTCTAGAGGGGGCGTGAAAAGAGTATTAAAAAGTTTTCACTTAATTTTATAGCGGAATTAAACTAGTGATATATATATGTGTATAGCAGAGTGATTTATAAAATAAATAAAAACAAATCAGCACAGCACAACAACACAGAAAATCACATGCACAGAGACACAAGGATTTTATAGTAGTTCCCCAATAAATCTTGGGTACGTCTACTCTTCTACCACACTTGGTAGGATCCACTAGGTTTTTGATCTGGTGCCCTATCACCAAGGGGTTTTTGATCAGGTGTCCACACACCAAGGAGCTTTTGATCAGGTACTCTAACCAAACCACTGGTTTTTTTCAGGTGCCCTGTCACCAAGAGGTTAACTTTTGAAGGGAGTTAGAACCCTATACAAGATGGAATAAATGGGTTAAGAAGTTCTTCTCTGTCAACAATCTGAGAGAAGACTCTATTGGATTGATGGTGTAAAGCTCCCCCTATCTGATTAAAATTCTTGACAACTTGAGGATGGAGCTTTCTCTTGAATGAAGATATATTCCTTGATAAGCTGATGAATCTGAAAGACAGAAGTTCCTCAGATTATTGTTGCTCTATTGAAGATTTGAAACTTGCAGCAGAAAACTGAGAGATTGATCTTGAAGAAGTTCTCCGAGAATGAGATGAGCTGCTAGAGGAAGATGATCTTTTCTTTTCTTTCTGAATAATCTTTTTCTCTCTCGGCTGATGCTCTGATATTTTCTATCTCTGTTACAGCTTTCTTTCTTGCTAGTATCCTATTTCCTTAAAGAGAAGATAACTGATTTGAAATTCAAATCTCTGAATAGGAATAGAATAATCTGCATTAATTATTTCCTTGGAACTTCAACTGATTCAGCAAATCTTAATTCCTTTCCTTTTCAACAATAAATGGTATCCTTTTCCAATAAGCCAAACGACTATTTTTCTCAAGAGAAGGAAATGGAAAGGGAATAAAATAAAGGAAGGATAAAACTTGTCTTATCTGGAAGAATAACTCCAAATGAAGAATAGAACTGAATCTGATAGTTGAACTGAGTTCAGAGAATTAGAATAACTGATCTGAATAGACTGAGAGAAAATTCTTCGAGCTGAGATAAGGATTTATCGACCTGAAGGATGAATTCGTCGAACTAAACATCTGATAAGGATTCATCGAACACAGGCTGGAGTTCATCGATCTCAAGTTAGAGTTCGTCGAACTGAAGAATTCATTAACCACTGAGCCGGTAAGCCGCTGAGTATTGAAGATCGTCGACCGCAGAGACAGAAGCAAGCCGTTCATTGAACGCAGAGAGCAAGACATTCGTCGAACGCAGAGAGCAAGCAGTTCGTCGAACGCAGAGAGCAAGCAGTTTATCGAACGCAGGAACTTAGAGAAATCTTGTGTTCTAGTTATCTTATCAGCCTAAAACTATGACCCTTAGACTATACATTGGGGGTCAACTTAATCCTAGTCAACACATAGTAATCCTAGCCCAAATCAGTAATAGGGTTGTTCCAACAAAATTAATGTCTATTCTAATTATATCATGACATGTTATGTTAAAGAAAAATAGAATAATGAAATTTGAAAGTCAAGAAAAATATATATATATGTTTTGTTTAATATTCAAAAATTAAAAGAGAAAATTTACAAAAACCTTTCAAAATAACCAAAAAGATTTTCTCATTATATTCATCATTTCAGCTTACAATCTTTCTATTTTGTATTGTGTGTGCATGCATCTCTCTTATTTATAGACCTTAGAATCATCTTTATATCTATAAGAACAAATAAAATAGAATCATCACTTCATTCTAGTTCTAAAATTTGAAATTCTATTAAATAACATGCAACATCATCTCTATTAATGGCATAACATTGCATTCAAACTCATTATTCTAGTAACATCTCTTATTATAGGTAGAAATCAATTTTTATGCTAGATATATCATGTCATGATGTGGTAAGGTAAAATTAAATAATGAAATTTTGTAAAATAAGAAAATTATTTGGATTTAAAATCATTCTAAAAATTCCTAAGAATAATGCCAAGGGTTAATGAATGGATCATTAGACTTAAATGATTAGGATGTCCATGTTCATTCACCCACATTATATATCTCACAATAGCGAGGGCGTAGGATTGTATGCATTAGAAGTCCTAACCTCTAAGTCATGTCTTGTCCTTAACCGGGGAGGGTTCCAGTGGAAACTTGTGAGGCACTAAGGGGAAACAGTGCTAGGTTGAGCATTCTCTAATGTGTACATATGAGATTAACACCCCAACCTACGGCATGTGTGCAGCTCCTCATGCTTATCCGTCACTTAGCACGAGGCTAGTGTGTAGGCATATAGTTAGGGTATTGTAATCCAGGACATACCTATATCATATGTTTTGCATGCACTCATTATGATTACACTTCTTATGCATTCTTGTTTTGATCGAACATGCTTATCATATGTTTTGCATATTTTATCATTTTGAGCTTTAATGATCTTGTAAAACACACAAATTTGAAAACCCAATAAAAATATAAAAACCATTTTTATACAAACAAAAACATGCTTAATAAGCCTTCTAATGATCTCCAAAATGTTTGAAATTTCTACACTAAGAAGGTCTATATACATAAACTCTAATCCATAGATTTGTTTTCAAAAACATAAGGAAATAGTGGTATGTTTGGGTGTTAAGAAGTCAACGGCATGAGTTAGCTTCCTTGGTCCAATTTTTCATTCTGTTTTTTTTAATATTTCTGGTATATTCTCATGCATTTTCTCTGTTTGTTTTATCAAATTTGGATTTTTTTTCTTTTTCTTAAGTTGTCTTATTTCAAAAGTACAAAAAATTCAAATAATTCAAAATGTTGAAAAATATGTTTTTTCATTTGTTTTTTTTTCAATGTTTACAAAAATTTGTTTTGATTATAAAAACTTCACACGAGCAAAACATCTTAGTATTTTCATTACAAATGGCCAAAATTGATTAGACATACAATTAAAGATTTTCTTTAATGTCTAATTTTCATTTCAAGTTTCCTAAATATTGTTTTATCTAGTCATGCCTTGAATATAATCTTATTATGTGCAATAAAATGGTATATAGAAAATTGTGAAAGATTGCCTAGAATGCCTCTAAGTATGAGTAATGTTTTATGATAATCAATGATTCATTCACTCACTATTTTTGTAATCTACATGTGCTCATAATCTTAGTCTTGCGTGATTGTGTAGTGTAATAGTTTTAACATATTAAGTGGTATTTCTACAATTACCTACACCTTCTTTCAAATAATAAGTTCCTTACACATATAGAAGTGTTATTTCAATTTTGTTAATGTTTGCAAAAAACAAGTGAATTTGGAGACCTTTGTCCCAAAATTAAAAATAATAAATAAAAAGACAAAGATAACTCCACCAAGCGCTACTCACCCTCCAGATAAGTCTTAATGAGCATTGTGAGGTTGATCACCTTGGAAAGAATTATAAAGTGTCTTGTGCAAACACATTTTCTTTATCACTTCTATTTGTACACCGGATCACTTAAAATAGAAATTTATTAAAAAAATACTTATGTGATCTCCCAAGCAATACTTCGCTCGCCTATAAGTCTTAATGAGCATTGTGTGGGTGAAGCACATTGGTAGTTGTACTATTTTATTGTGCTTTAAAATATTATTCTAGAATTGATGTGTGAAAGTAAATCTAAGATTACTATCTTAATATTGTTTTTACTATTCCCTTACATATGTCATGTTTTTTGATTGTATCACGTGTATAATCTTATCAAAACAATTTATGCACACATTATTATTTTACATAAAGCTTCTACTCATGAGAATTGTATCCTATTGTATATTTACATGGTTCTCTAAAAACTTAAGTAATAACACTAGATCGCAATGCATGATTTCTACAATGTTATCTTTACATGAAATACATATTAGTTACATTATAGATCATATCTTTTGAATATGTTAAATCATGCTTGCCTATTAGTTGTGCAAATCTTTCAAGGATAATGATCATTATATGTAAAAAGTCTAGAAATAATGTTGGAATTGTCAAACCAAAACAAAAATAATTTTTTTTGCTTATCTTGGTTACCTGGCTTTTCAGCATTATTGATTTGATCATGTATTTTTATCATGCTTTATCATGCTAATTTTTAAGGTCTCTTCTTCACTTGTATCTTTCAAACTTTTTTGATCATTATTTTCTAACAAGTGGTAGAATGGCTTGGTAAAGTACATGGGATGCTTATTACTCACGCTTATCACATTCATTTTCTGCTCTGTTACTCTCTCTCTCTCTCTCTCTTAGCTCGATCATGACTTACTTTATGCTTAAAAAAACTCTTATCCTCTCATAGTTTGTCCCAACTTAAAGTGCACAGTTAACCTCACTAGAATTCTCTAGTGGGGGGTGAATAGAGATTAAAAATACTTTGTGCAATTATATATATATATATATGTGTGTAATAATCACAGATTTAAGTTTCCCACACAACAACAAGAATTAAGCAAATAAAGAAGGAAAATAACAAGAAGAAAATCACAGCACAACACAAAGAAATATAGTGGTTCCCAAAACTTTGGGTAGTCCACTCTTCTACCCCCTTTGGTTGGAATTCACTATCTTGCACTGAGTCTTTTGATAAGGAGACTCCTAGAACCAGCCTGAGTCTTTTGATAAGGAGACTCTTAGAACCAGCCTGAGTCTTTTGATAAGGAGACTCTTAGAACCATTACAACTGAATTTTTTGAAGAGAGATTCTAAAAACTCTTTTACAATATTTAAAAATGAAATTAGAAAGAGAAGAAGAAGTATTTGAAACAAGAAAGAATCTTCTTCCTAGCAAGAAGATTAGAAGCACAAGAAATAGTGAATGAAATCTCTCTTCTATAGTGAGAAGGAGATTGTGAGCCTTTTCTCTCTTTTAGTGAGAGCTATCAGAGTTTGCAGCAGTATGGCTTCAGAATGAGGAGAAGAAAGCTTGATCTTTGCTGCAACACTATTTCTCAATTGTCTCTCTTTTCACTTGGGAGCTCTTCCTCTTTTTCAAAATGAATATGGTGGTACACTTGTTGTATTCTCTGCCGACCTCCTTCTTATTTATAGCTCTGTTTAAAATATATTACTAAAGGAGAATAATCAATTAGCAGATAGAGAATTAAAAAGAGATAAAAATTTCCATAATTAATATTTCTGTATAAGGAAATGAATTCATCCTGATTTCAAATAATATCCATAATAGTCTTAATCAAATTAGCCAAGAATCAAATAGAAGGAAAGGATGATTCAGAACGGCTATAAAAGAATAATATCATTCCATATAAATCAGATATATAGAACGAAGGAAAGAGATCTGGCGTGTTTTTGAATTTCTTGTAGATATCGACGTGCGTCGATTACTATTCGACGTAAGCGTCGAATTCATCCTGGCTGAACGTCCAGAGGAGAATAAGGAAGGAGCATCGACTAAGGTGCGTCGACTTCACTAGATGCGTCGACTAGAAGTCAGAGTAACGTCGACATAGAATGTGTTGAATTCTTCTAAGAGTTACTTCGACTCATTCTGAGAGAAATGTCGAATGTATTTCGACGTTGCGTCGAATACTATTCGACGCATATTTACTTAGCCTAATTTTTCATACTTAGAATTTATATACTTCTTAATTCTAGGGGTTAAGATAAATCATTTCCCCAACAATCTCCCCCTATTTTTCTTAACCCTACATAGAGAGAAATTGTTTCAGTCTTTTAATCAACAAAGCAAAGCATTTATACAGAGAGGAAATATGCTAAGCAATCAGAATCATATAAATAGACTTCATAATTTAAGCATGGAGAAGAGAAATATAGATTGTATCAATATTGTTCAACACATCATTCTGGAGGGGTAGGGGGAGTTTTTCTTTTCCGAGTGAATACTACTATTTTTCGAGAGGTGGGTTGCCCCTTCTCAGTAGCAGGTGGTTCACTCAACTCCCCCTGAGTTACAGCAGGTTTCTCGCCCTGGGATGGAACTTCTTTTGAGCCTTCTACTTCTTTTTCAGTTTCTTTCTTATCTCCATTTTCAGGTATAACAGCATCTGGCTCCCCCTGAGCTTCAGCTTCCTCTTCATTCTCTGCTCTACTTGCCTCCCCTTGTAATAGATCCACTTGTTATGCAGCTTCTCTTGCTATAATCAGTACATCTGATGTCTGCTCTTCAGTATGTAGCTCTGGTACTACTTCATTTCCAATGGTCTTGAGCAGTGCAAGACTATCAGTTTTTGAGGTAGGAAGAGACTTGTGAGAGAGAGATTTATGACTAGAGAGCTGTTCTTCATCTAACTTCTCCCCCTTCTTGACCTTCTTGGCCAAGGAGGTTAAGAAAGACCTGGTGACCTTAGAGGAAGAGAGAGAGATCTTCAGACTTTGCACAGAGGCACTGATCCCATCTATTTGGGTGTGCATGTGTAGGATGGAGGAATGAATCTGGGAGCAGTGCTCATCCAGCATTGCTTGGAATCTTTGAGCTGTGGATTGGATGCACTGAGTGATGAGGCTTTCATTGGATGGAGATGGTTCAAAATGTGGTGGTGGAGGAGGAGATAATGGTGGAGGTGAATGTGATGAAGGTGGAGAGGGGACTGTATCAAGTTGATGAGGTGTATTTGATGGAGGAGGTGGAGCAATAGAAGAGGGTTGAGCAGGTGACTGATTTGGTATTTGGGAAGGTGTGGATGATAGTGGTACATAAGAGATGTTTGTATGAGGAGGAGGAGGAGGTGAAGATGGAAGAGCAGGAGAGTTGGGAGGAGAGGGAGTCCTTTCAGGAATGGCACCAGGCTTGGGAATTTGCCTGGTCCATTTAGAGAAGAGGGCTATTGACATCCTTTTTCCTGGAGGGATAGGGATTCCTTTTGACCTATATAGGTCAGGGAAGGAGTGGAAGAGTACTTGACTCATGATTCTCATGTAGGCATTCTCTTTATGAGAGTATTTGTAGCCAATCATTCTGAGCAGGAGGCTTGCGCAGTCTATCTTCTTCTTCAGCACAAGGGCCCCCGTGATGTTCAGTTGCTGCTTGGGTACTGCATCATGGGCAGAGATGTTGCATAGTAGAATTTTTCCTACTATATCTGCCAGAAATCTATATTCATCAAAAAAGTCAATTTTCTTCAGGTGGATCGGTCTATCTTTTGAAAACTTCATGGTGATTAATAGATTCTTGATTTCATCAGGGGTGAGTTCCACAGGTTCATCACTTGATAAGGGAATGATGAAGGAGACTTGTTTAGTTGCTCTTTAGAAACTGATTTTCTTTCCTATTTGACTTGAACAAAGATAATATTGGAATATACCTGATGGAAGATCAAATGTGGTCCTAATGTGTTATGCAGAGATTGAGACAGGTGTCTCATGGATTGTTCCTTGGATTTCTCCTTGTTCAGATATCTGAACATGAGTCATGAGCTCTGTGAGTTCTGTCTCCAGGAGCTTGCATCTTGTGGAGATGAGCTTGTCTAATCCAGCTTCAGTAAACAGAGCTACGATGCTCTTGTAATTTTCTACGGCGGCTTGGAAAGATTCGAGGTCAATGTCAAAGCCTGAGTTGGTCTTAGGAGCCATTTTAGGTCAGTGATAGAGAGGAAGAAATGATTGGGCTGAGGAGCAAGAAGGGTGAAAGATGCAAAGATCGTGAAGATTTCTAACTGAAGGGTATATTTTAAGTCAGGTGAAACGTCAAAAAGAGGCACAATTCGAGGCTTATTCGGTACAACAGTGGATGTGACCGAAAATATTTTAGTATTGCCGCTCCTTTTCATGAAGTCGACGTTACGTCGAGTGGAATTCGACGTAAGCGTCAATATAGTCTGGTTTGGGACGATAGGGTTTCCTATCGACGTATGCGTCGACTGGAGTTGATGCATACGTCGATTGAACTGAGTTATCGACTGTGCATCTATTCGAGGTCGACGTGACTTTATTTGACAGATTCTGGGTTTTCCTTGAGAAATTATTTCTTCCTATTCCTAAAGTTTTCTAAATTACTCTAGGACTAATTTTAAGAACAATTTGATTGATTATGCCAACACTGTTTGGCAGTGTGGCCAATTTTATTGCAAATATAACACCTAATTTTCTTTTGACTAAGGAAATTTGAGTTTAGGGAGGAATAGAGATGGTGATTAGGATAAAAGTTTTGATTAGGATAGTAATTTTGGTTAAAAGATTTTTTATTAGAATAGAAGTTTTGATCAGGATAAAAATTTTGATCAGGATGAAAGGGTCCTGAATTGGGGTTAAGATGGAAGGTGTTTGGAGGATAGGCATTTAAGTCGCTCTGAGTTTTTATGTGTCAATATCTATTCGACGTATGTTGATAGTTGCATTTATTTATATTCGGCGCTTTCTTCAGATTGCGTTGATCTGGTATCGACGCATGGAAGAAGTTGCGTCGATTGGATGTCGACGTACTTTTATTCAAGCATCGAGTTGAGGTCGAGGCATCTGAGAGATTGCGTCGAGTAGAATTCGAAGCACTATCATTCATGCGTCGATATGAAGTCGACGCAATTGTGTCTTCACAGATTTTATTTTTCCCTTTTTCTGATTTTATTTCTTTATAAGTTGTTTCTCTTGGCCTAGTTGCCTTCTCAGAAGAAGTTTGAGAGTCATCAGCTGAATAGTATGATGTTTCATCAAATTGGTTTATTTCCTTGAAGTCTTCTACCTTATTTTGTGAGTCTTCTTCTTGGTTGGTTGATTTGATGGGTTTAGTAAATTTTACAGGGCTCATCCAAGCAGGTTTGTTGGATGGAATTAGGTTGGTTGAGGGATCAGCCCCTAGCCCAAGATTTTTATGTCTCCATGTTTGTTGTTCAGTGATTTCCTTAAGTGTTTGGCTTCTCATTTTTATTGATTCTTCAAAATCTTTTGCCTGGGATACCTTATCCTTAAGGAGCTAGTTTTCTATTCTAGCCCTTTCTATTTCCTTTTCTATGATGTTGGCCCTTAATTCATAGTTTTTAGAGCATGTAGCCTCTCTATTTCTCTGGTTTTTAACCATATTAATTTGTTCTTTTAGATCCTTAATTTCTTGCTTAGCTTTTAGTTGATCTAAACATAATCCTCTAAAGTTGTTTTTGAAATCATCACATGAGAAATCTATTTCATTAAAAATGCTTACCTCATCCTTATCCTCAGATTCATCTATGAGAATAAGGCTATTTTCTCTTTCATCTTCAGATGATATGCTTTCTTCTGATCCTGTCTCACTCCATGATTCAGCAACATCATCTTTCTTTGAGCTTTCAAGAGCCATTAAGCATAGATCTTTTTGCTTAGACTCTTCATTGTATCTTTTAGAAGAGGAGCTGTCCTCAGAGTCTGTTTCACTCCAGGCTTCTGCAATAAAGCCTCTTTCTTTCTTCTTCCCCTTTTTCTTGAGATCTTTCTTTTTCAGATCTTTCTTTGTCTCAGCATTTTCTGGACATTCTGGGGCAATATGTCTAGGTTTCCTGCAAGAATAACACACAATTTCTTTAGTGGGAGTTTTGTCATACCTTGGTTTTGACTCTCTCCTTCTAGATCCATCTGTCCTGGCCCATTTCTTAAATTTTCTAGCCATGAAACTGAATAGTTCTTCTTCAGTGACAGAGGTTCTTTCTTCTGTTGCTTTTAATGCAATGTTCCTTTCTTTTGAAGAGGTTGGAGTGTTTTCTCTTCTTTTCTTCTCTTCTCTGGTTTTCAGCAGTTGCTCATAGGATTTGAGTTTTCCTAAGAGAGCATCTGTTGAAATTTTCCTTTGTCCTCTTGTATCTCTTATTGCCCATATTCTTGAGTCCCATGAACTTTGGAGACCCATTAACAGTTTGTCATTGATCTCTGTGAGAGAGATCTCTCTATCCAGTCTTCTTAATTGATTAATGATCAGACTGAATCTGTCATACATCTCAGAGATGCTTTCTTCATTCTTCTTTTGGAAATTCTCATATTGAGAGATTAATAGAGCCTTCCTATCTTTTCTTTCATCAGCACTTCCTTCTACCATCTTTATGAGAGCCTCTCAGATTTCTTTGGCTGATTCACAGTCAACAACCTTTTGAAAGATTTCATCTGAGAGGGTTGAGACAAAAATGTTCACAGCTTTTGCATCCCATGTTTCTGCCTTCTTTTCTTCAACTGTCCACTCAGCCTTTGGGACAAGTGTTTGAGTCACTTCACCAATTGAGCCTCTTCTATAAGACTTGGGAGGACCTGTCAAGATAACATTAAATAATTGTTCATCAATAGAATTCATATAAATCCTAATTCTTGTTTTCCAAACTGCAAAGTTTTCAAGATTGCACATTGGTGGTCTGGTGAAAGCATAATCTTTGATTTGTGTCATGTGAAAAATAATTTTTAGAAATATATATATATATATAAGAGGTAGGATCTTTTTGATCAAGGAGTTAACCTTTTTAGATCAACCTAGCTCTGATACCAATTGAAAGTGCACAGTTAACCTCACTAGAATTCTCTAGAGGGGAGGTGAATAGAGATTAAAAATACTTTGTGCAATTATATATATATATGTAATAATCACAGATTTAAGTTTCCCACACACCAACAAGAATTAAGCAAATAAAGAAGGAAAATAACAAGAAGAAAATCACAGCACAACACAAAGAAATATAGTGGTTCCCCAAACTTTGGGTAGTCCACTCTTCTACCCCCTTTGGTAGGAATTCACTATCTTGCACTGAGTCTTTTGATAAGGAGACTCTTAGAACCAGCCTGAGTCTTTTGATAAGGAGACTCTTAGAACCAGCCTGAGTCTTTTGATAAGGAGACTCTTAGAACCAGTACAACTAAATTTTTTGAAGAGAGATTCTAAAAACTCTTTTACAATATTTAAAAATGAAATTAGAAAGAGAAGAAGAAGTATTTGAAACAAGAAAGAATCTTCTTCCTAGCAAGAAAATTAGAAGCACAAGAAATAGTGAATGAAATCTCTCTTCTATAGTGAGAAGGAGATTGTGAGCCTTTTCTCTCTTTTAGTGAGAGCTATCAGAGTTTGCAGCAGTATGGCTTCAGAATGAGGAGAAGAAAGCTTGATCTTTGCTGCAGCACTATTTCTCAATTGTCTCTCTTTTCACTTGGGAGCTCTTCCTCTTTTTCAAAATGAATATGGTGGTAAACTTGTTGTATTCTCTGCCGACCTCCTTCTTATTTATAGCTCTGTTTAAAATATATTGCTAAAGGAGAATAATCAATTAGCAGACAGAGAATTAAAAAGAGATAAAAATTTCCATAATTAATATTTCTGTAGAAGGAAATGAATTCATCCTGATTTCAAATAATATCCATAATAGTCTTAATCAAATTAGCCAAGAATCAAATAGAAGGAAAGGTTGATTCAGAACGGCTATAAAGGAATAATATCATTCCATATAAATCAGATCTACAGAAAGAAGGAAAGAGATCTGGCGTGTTTTTGAATTTCTTGTAGATATCGACGTGCGTCGATTACTATTCGACGTAAGCGTCGAATTCAACCTGGCTGGACGTCGAGAGGAGAATAAGGAAGGAGCGTCGACTAAGGTGCGTCGACTTCACTAGATGCGTCGACTAGAAGTCAGAGTAACGTCGACATAGAATGCGTTGAATTCTTCTAAGAGTTACTTCGACTCATTCTGAGAGAAACGTAGAATGTATTTCGACGTTGCGTCGAATACTATTCGACGCATATTTACTTAGCCTAATTTTTCATACTTATAATTTATATTCTTCTTAATTCTAGGGGTTAAGATAAATCATTTCCCCAACACCAACTTTTCTCTTCATTATTCTAGTTTTATTTCACTCCACCCTCTTTTGTTAATAACAAAAGGGAGAGAATTAAATGATAAATCTTAATGATTAAAGGAGCAGGATTCACTAGTCTAAGGGGGAGGGAGCATACACTAAGGGGGGCACTTAAGTAGGGGGAGCACAATTTAATGAACTATAATTATAATTTTTATCTCTATGTCGCTTAGTGTCATAATTCTTTCTAAAAACACATCTCTTATATATGAATCTAATTTATCTCTATTGGATTTGTTATTATCTGTTGGTAAAAACTCCTTGGATTTAACTTAACAATTAACTAAAGTGATTGTATCTCTTAGGTTTTATTACCCATTGTATAGTGAGGGTAATTTGGTCATTAGATGTCTTAGGATGTCACACTCAACTCAGAGTGTCAAGACCAGGACAAGACAAGCATAATTTGGGTTGAGTTAATACTTGCGTCGAATATAATATGGCGCAACTTCAATTTGCTGTCGACGCAACTCTGACTAGAAGTCCAACCAACTCAATCTCTCTGTCAAAGCATATCAAGTCGATGCAACGTCGAATAGGAGTTGATGTATATAAAGGAGCATGTCAAAGTTATTTTACAAGTCGACGCAACCTCAACATCAACTCAACGCAGAAGGAAGTATCTATCAGAGCCATCTGAAATCGACGCAACGTCGACTACAATTCGACGTAGATAATGAAGTTCAAAATGAAGTTATCAACTCGACAGTTACGTCAATAATTAATCGATGCAATGTCGACAATAGAGTTCAACCAGAGCAAGAAGGAATTCGAAGTTGCTCTTACAAGAACTCAAAAGCACGACGATAAGAGAGAAAATGAAGTCGACGCAACGTCAAATACAGTCTGAAAAGGAAATTTTTTTATCTGTCCTTTTAGAACTCTCTATGAAGGCCCACAATACTAAAGACAATACTACAATGACTTATTTATTGACTAGAATGGAGAGGAGCAGTAAAGAAGATTGGAAAAGCATTCTTGGAAAGGATTCAAACAGTTGGCAGATGGGTCGTGAGCAAATGAAGAAAGAAGGATTAATTATCCAAGATTGTGCCTTTTCAAAAGATCTGAGTGGTTCAAGATCTCCTTTTCAAAAGATCTGAGTGGTTCAAGATCTCCTTATCAAAAGATCTTTGGTTCTAAGAGTCTCCTTATCAAAAGACTCATGCACATGTTGTGCATTCCTACCATGTGGTAGAAGAGAGTGATGAGTCTCATTTGTATACACATTTTTGGTCTCATCTGGGTCGGTATTATAGTCAATGCACTACATATTAGATCCATAATGGCCCATATTTGTTCTCTATACTTCATTCCATGCTAAGTGCACTTTTAGGCCCATTTTGGCGTGCATTTGCGCTCCATGTTGTTGGGGGTAAGCACATGGTGCCCCTAACCCTTTTTCTGTCTTTGGATATTGCTGGAGGTGTATTCCCAGCTGATTATCGTGTTGTGAAGGCGGGCAGATTTCCATTTTGCCCAAATTACCTTTCTGCATGAATTGCACGGTCATGCATTTTCTTGACGCACGATCGCTCCGACTGTGCGTGCTTATTTGCTGGCAAAATGGTGATCTAGATTTTCCCGTGCATTTTTACGCACGGTTATTTTCAACCGTGGGTAATTAAAATCGCATGGCCTAATTCCATGCGTTCAGAATTTGCCCGTGCATTCTTACGCACGATCGGCTTCGACCGTGCGTGAGTAAAATGCACGAGCGATCCTACTTCTTCTTCCTAGGTTTCCTGAGCGATTAATATCGCACGGTCCATGCACGGTCATGCGTTCGACCGTGCGTGACCAATTTCTGACTATTTTACTATAAAAGCTGCATAATCCGCCCTATGTGGAATCAATCGTCTTTTTCGCGACAAACAGCTCTGCTCCATGCCATTTTCGCCGCTCCATCACCGCCCACCTTGAGGAGGAGCTCCAGCCACCATTTCCTTGCAAATCCAAAGCCGGAGCATCCTCTCGGCCGCCTCCATCATCCAAGTACTTCAAGGAGAGGATTCTACACTCATCTTCACCGCCATGCTAGGAGTTCTTTGCATCAGACGTGGCTGGATTGTTGTTTACCGGAGAAGATGGGTCCATTGGTAGGAAGTGACCCTCTACCCCGGACGATAGTTGGGACCGAGCTAGGACACGGATTGATGCCCCGACGATTCCTACTGAATCTATAACAAGCCTCCGGATTCGGTTGTTTCTCTTTCATTATTTACATCTTTGACTATTATTGTTAGTGTAATCTTCTTTATTTGATGATGTTTGCGCTCTACATTTGATTTAATATTCATCTCATTGTTATGCAATGTTATTATTATTGTATGGGTGCTTGAGGTGACCTCTTGTGGTAATTGTGGTGTGAGTGTTTTGGTTTGCTACACTAGAATTTGCTAGGTATGAGCTTTGTGGCGAGGTGCTTGTGACCCTCATTCCACCGGTGGACTCACTCCATCCGCAAGCCTTCTCGTCCATCCGCCTAGCCAAGTGGTGCTAACGGCCCTCACATATCCATATTACTAGTCACTCCATTCACAAGCTTACTGGCCATCCACCAAGCGAAGTAGTGCGTTTAATGCCTACATAGTTTTCCATCCCACCTGGCGAAGCAGTGCGCTCAAGGCCTACATTTTAGGACATTTACTTTTTCTGCATTAGTTTTAGAACAAACATAAAACTACCATCGTTACTCCAACCTAAAAGACTTCAATCTCAAGTCCTTCCTCGAACATTAACTCCACCTTATGGTGTTCCTCTAGAGATTCAATATCATGGGGATTTACTTCCTCAATTCTATTACTTAACAACGACCAGTACACTGTCGTTCAGACCGCATTTTGCTCCCTCCTATAAGCGGTGTAGGAATTCGTGCGTCAAGTTTTTGGCGCCATTGCCGGGGAACATAGTCGCGTGAGTTTTCTAGAGAGGGAGAACCCGAGAGAGAAGTTTTTCATTTGTATATTGCATCATTTTTGTTTTAATTTTTTTCCATATTCTTTGTTTCTTCCTTTTAATATAGGTTGCTTTAGTGAATTATTGTTGGGTGTAGTATTTTGGACAATAATGTTGTTCTTTTGATTCTGGTTATCTTCACGCAATGTGGGCCTCATTTAATATTCGTTTCCGTTGGTGTGGAGATATATCTCATGGTAGTCATAGATGCCCAAAGGGAGATAATATCCCTATCACTCAAGGCCCCGTATATGGAGCACCAACTTTGTCCGATACTCCATATGGTGTGCATAAGTCCTATGGCTATTCTTCTGAGCCTTTACTGACATACTTCTTTGCGGCTCCAGCACCTGTGTTGCCAAAGAAGCCAGCAAGGCAGTGCTTGTTTTGTTGGAGTACGGATAATGCCTTGAAGGATTGTGCTGCTTATCTTCGCCAATTGGACGTGGATGACGAGCCAGATATCCGGATCATCCCGACTCCTAACTATGACAGCGCACCTTCTATTTCTGATTACGTTGTTGTGTCACCTTCAAGTATAGAAGGGAATAATGCAGACACGCTCATCAGAGTTGTGGCAGATGTATGTTCGGACATAGCTGAGCCCATCTCCCTTGTGCATACATCACATTGCGTGGATTCGATTCTTTGTGAGGAATCAGTGCTTGACTTTTATCCAAGCACTATTACTCCCCATGTTGTGCGTACTGCTAAATTCATCTCTGACAACATTGTTGAGGATGTTTCACAGGATAAGGCAGGTGATTTGTGTGTTGTGCCTATTCCTATGGAAGAGGATATTTTCCAAGGTGACGAGGATTCAACCTCAGCACCGGTGGAGGAAGTCCAAATCATGGAGGAGGCCACTGATGATCCTACTGAGCCCTGCAGTATTGTCAATGATGCCGACAGTATCCTTTTGCATCAACCTATTGGGAGTGAGACCGGGACTACTCCCCTGATTTTTGATTCTTTATGTCATTCGTCTTATTTATTTCTTGATCCCCCTTCTTTATTCGAGCCTGTGCAGGTTGAGTCTTCACAGGTAATATAGGAGGACTTGGTGCAGTTTGCCCAATTCAATGATGCGCACATCTTATTGTCTTAGGAGGTTGATTAATCCTCCACAAAGGACCTGCCATGTATTGTACTCTCCTCCTGTGTCCTCCCTGACGATGACACCTTGCTAGGCAAGGATCCTTTTGGTGAGTTGAGTGTGAACTCCTCCTGTTCTCACTTTCTTTTCCCTCTACCTGTGATGGGCAGGTTTTATCTATATTCGGGTAGAGGCGTGACTGTTCTTTCGCCATATAGGTACCCATTACCGACACGGACATTAGGCCAGTTACCTGTGCACTTTTCTTTTCATACTCACATTAGATTAAACTATTTTAAATTTGAATAAGTCATGATGGGAAGACAGAAAACCCAGTAGTTATCTAGGCGTAGGAGTAGTTAATTTAAAATTTATCAACATATTAGTTTTATTTTTTTATTTGAAATTTGTGAGTTTTTATCTCTTATTTTTGAGAGTTTTCACGCGTCGCGCTCCCCGCAGAGATGGTAGTGGAACATTCGCTGTTTTCGAGTACTTCTTTGTTCTTCCTGTTCATTTTGGAGCGCGCACATTGTTTTTTTCCCATTTTGATCAAATTATAAAAAACAATTGGGAAATTTGGGGGCTGATTTTTGCAATAGCACGATTGGATTGCTTGTGCGTGATCAAATCGCACGACCGTGCGATTTTTATTTTTATAAAAAGTCCTCTTCCTCCCGATAGAATCGCACGCTGGCCCTAAACCCTTCAGTCGTGCGAATCGCAAAACCCCTCTCCCGTGCGTGATTTCTCCTCCCCCTTTCCATCTTCTCTCTCATTTTCTCTTCCACTCCTCTTCGTCCCCCTTCCATAGCACTTGGGTGTAGTTCCATGGGTTTCAAGAAGGTAGTGAGCATGCTTCACTGCGGTGGAGGAGCTTCATCTTCAAGAATGGACGATCATGGTGCAGAGACAATGCTGCAGTTTGGGAGACCTGAGTTTTTGGAAAGGTATAACTTGTTGCGACATAAAACATTCCTAGATCATCATTTTTTTTGTCCCGGATCTCCGAGCCGTGCACTTGGAGGCGGCGGTGGAAAGGCTACTCGACGTAGGATCATGGAGAAACCTATTCTCCATTACGGAGTTGGGCTACCGTGAACTCACGCTTGAGTTCCTCTCCACCTTCCGCATCTTTGATCACGTCAATGAATAAACCGGAGAGCCCACGTCGGTTTCATTCCGTATGAGGGGACGTACCCATACTATGGGTGTTGGCCAACTGGCGGTTTACACCGGGATTTACACCTAAGATGAACTCATGCAAAGGGACGTTCTCACCCATCCGGATTAGTTCCCTGAGGGAGTATCGCCTAGCAAATTCTGGCAGTCCATCACGGGACGGGATCAGTCGTAGGAGGCTCGTGCAGCAAAGTCTACCCACATTATTTCCCCCGCGCTCCGCTATATCCAGCACTTGATCGGGCATATATAGCATCAATGCCCGTGCCATGAGCCAGAATATAGCGGGCTGGCAGGATCTCCTCTACCATTACAGCATGCACCAAGGTGAACCTCTCCAAATCAGGTGAGTTCTCGCTCAATATCTTATTTTCAGGCCACCTACCTCCCCCTGAAGTCGATCAGAGTGTCACAGTACATCACTCGGATCGCCAAATGACTGGGCATCTGGGATTCGCTGCCTCCCATGACAGTCGTCTCTAAGGGATACCATATTTCTATATTCATGATGGTTACATTCAAGTTGATTCAGAAGGTGCGGTTTGGCGCCAACTGGGGCTACCAAGTCCGCGAAGTTGGGCTGGGACGTGTTGAGCGTGCTGTTCGTACAGATGCTGCCGAGGCTAGCACCTCGGCTGGGACGAGTAGGCAGCCTCCTAATGTGCCCCACTCTGCTGATCCTGCTTCTCAGTGGGATGCCTCGCGACATAGCATTGAGCAGCAGTATCCTGAGTTCTACGAACGGTTTATACGCATGGAGGATGTCATGGCCGTGCAGTATGAACTTTCTTCGCGGATAGGTGCACATTTGGGATTTGAGCCTCCTATTGTTCCAGCTCGGGCATCCACCTCACGATCTCGGCGGATGCATAATCCTCCTCCTCCTCTACAGTCTCCTCTGCCATCTACCCAGTGATTGCTCAGCTACTTCTTCCAGTGACTCTTGTTGCTTTTTTTGTTTTTCAGTAGTTTTGTTTCTTTTAATTATCTTGGGTGCACTTTTATTTTGACTCTGTACCTGATATAATTCTGCTAGGGCATCGTCCCTAGGGTGTGGTTGTGGATAACTTTTATATGATATTTTTTGCATCATTGTTGTATTGTTTGTCTAAGCCGCATTTTTCTTCTCATGATTAATATCAGTGCCGACAGTTTTGTTTATGTTCTATGCGGGTGTTGGAGATGTTGTTTTGCAGGTGGGGCGACTTCAATGGCGGATGCATTCTTAGCTCTAGTTCTAATTTTATGCCAATCTTCTGGTATTCTCATTTCTGAGCATGGGGTAATCTCATCTCCTACTTCTTTTTATGAATCTATTATTGCAATCTGTGATGATTAGATTTAAGTCTGGGGGAGAGTAGCTTGTCGTTACCCACTTGCATGTGCACATAAGCACAGCATACCAGAAGTATATTTTCATTTATGTCATATTATAGCATACACCAATTCACCCGCACAAGCGCGCACTCACTTGTTTGTGTGCTTCCGTTCACGCTTATCTTGGTTTGGATTTTGAAATAGGGTGCTAGCTTAGGAATTGCAAATCATAGTGCGATGTTGGCTCTTGTAGTGCTCTAGTCGCATCTGCATTCTCCCATAGAAATTTGAGTAAAATTAGATTATCTCTATGCTTTTAATATACAATTAGTTTTTTTGCGTAGCTTTTGATTTATTTTACTCATTTGGTGAATGTGACTGAAATTTGCAGTAGCACAGTGTTGTGTGTAAACGAGCGCTAGTTGTGCATTGCTCGTGTTGGAAGGAAGTTTTATCTTTCTCATGGGCTAAGAACTTGCCCCAAGCGACTCTTGAAGCATGGGTGAGAGCGACACAATAAGTTGAGCGTGACGTAGGTCATCTAGTTGGCTAACATGAGCTTTGATTTCCATGACCTACGCGCTTACCTTTGCAAGCCAATTTGTGTTGGGTTTTTCTAGAACCATACATCAAATGTAGGCGCAGCGGAAATAAAGAGAAACAACCCAAAAGATTCGGATCGGGCCATGAACATTGATTCAAGAAGTTAATAAAATTGCTAGGTTTGAAATTACCTTGGCGGGATTGGATCAAATCCAACCTAGATGCTCCAAGAAGAAGTTTGCCTTCGTTGGCTTTGCAAGAGTTCTCACGTAGAATAATGTCTACGTCTCTACAGCAGTCCACACGAGTCGGGAGAAGAAGACTACACCTTGCGCTTCCACGGATTGCTAGATCCGCTTCAGGAAGAACAACACTGGCGACAATCGTCGGAGAGGAAGTCAGCGGAGGCGATTCAGAACGGCGTAACACTTCCGTCTAGGGTTCGAGCGAGAGCGGAACTCCTTCCGTCGGCTTCTATTTCGTTAGTTATGAGAACCCTAAAAGAAGTCCTATTTATACCCAAAGGATAAACAGCTTCTAGAAGAATCGATATCCGCAGACCACACAGCAAAATAGGGGCTTCTGTTACAATTCGTCGGGATTCCACGGAACAACATTCGTCGAGTTTTCACGGGACAATCCGACGAATTCCGACGAATCACATCAGACGGCAACATTTTCCGAGTGAAGGATCTCTGTGACAATTCGTCGAGATTCCACAGAATGATCCGACGAATCCCGACGAATCATGTCAGACGGCAACATTTGCCGAGTTAAGGATCTCTGTAACAATTCATCGAGTTTCCACGGAACGACCCGACGAATCCCGACGAATCCGACGAACTCTATCCGTGTAAACCCGACGAATTCAGACAGCAACATTTGCTGGACTTCCCCCATTCTATATGGTGATTGGTAACCTTTACCAACATAGTCAATCTTCCAACTTCTCCACATGCTCTTATGTGCGACCCTGCAGGCTCATATCATGTTGGCAGTGACATTACATGTTTGACCACTTCTAGATCACAATGGTAACTCCAACAGTCTCCCACTTGATCTTGAAAGTATCAAACAAAAACCTCACAAACAATGAGCGGCATCTAGCAATGCATCATTGCTCCCCAAGCAATAAGAGTTCATAACTCAAAAGCCTTTATGACCAATGTTCCAGCGTTGTCTTTGTCCCTTTGTCCCTTACATCCGGAAAGAACTAGAGGCATGGACCGTGTCACCCTCATAATAGTTCAATCCAAGTTTCTTGATCTAGAACGGACTTCAGAGAA
Organism: Dactylorhiza incarnata; assembly: GCA_033032865.1. Lineage (NCBI taxonomy): Eukaryota > Viridiplantae > Streptophyta > Magnoliopsida > Asparagales > Orchidaceae > Dactylorhiza > Dactylorhiza incarnata. Next base: position 10,325,995 of record JAWHQI010000011.1, read on the forward strand.
TGGTGAGCTCAATATCACATATTAACTCAACCAAGCATGGCCATGCATTTCCCAATCCAATTCCATCAAGGGGCCCATGGATGCAACTCCTATTATATAGGAGGACAAATCCCATATCTGCTCACACCCAAACACCCAAATGATTCGTAACGTACCCAATGACCACCCTTATCATCAACCTTCTTCAAGGAAGACTTTAGATGACATCAAAGCACGCTCTTCCTCACTCGATGAATGCTGTGACTTAAGGTCAAAGGACCACAACACCATTGTCAAATGAGACCTACTTGTGACACTTTTAAGTAACAATCCACAAAGTAGTCTCAGGTTGGGTCTGTCCAGTACAACTTGTTCACTAACAAGTACCCACGTGATGACTTGATATCACAATATCATGACCTGTGAGAACCGGTCATCAGTCAACACACATGCTAGTCTTAATGTATCATCATCACCCTTAGCTTCTACGATGATACCTCGATCAGGGACCTTTTAAGAATGAAGCTTCGAAATCATAGGCTCTCACATTCAAGTCACGTACTTGATGTCCTATGGAAGCGAACATTCTAAGGGTATTTATCACGAATTTTATTCTATCATATAGAAACAGTATATCGTAATAAAAGAACTTGCCATTAATTGTAAAAGGAAATAATTGGTACACAATTCATCATATGAATAAATATTAAACAGCCAACAGAATATATATTTTACATGCAACCCACAAGACTCCCACTAGAGTTGATCACTCAGGTATCGTATACCCATTGATCTAGTATGACCATCATGCTTTCTCTGCGCGAGAGGCTTTGTCAGTGGATCTGCAATATTCTCCTCAGTCGGCACTCTGCAAATGTTCACATCTCCTCGTTCGACAATCTCACGAATAAGATGGAACCGCCGAAGTATGTGCTTGGAGCGCTGATGGGATCTAGGTTCCTTAGATTGTGCAATTGCACCATTGTTATCATAGTAGAGAACTACGGGACCAACAATGCTAGGAACTACATCTAGCTCGCCGATGAATTTCCTAATCCATACAGCCTCCTTCGCTGCGTTTGCCGCAGCGATATACTCGGTCTCAGTTGTAGAATCAGCAACTGTCTCTTGCTTGGAACTCTTCCAGCTCACAGCTCCTCCATTCAGGCAAAACACAAACCCTGACTGAGACTTCGAATCATCCCTATCAGTTTGGAAGCTGGCATCCGTGTAACCACTTACAACGAGCTCTTCCTCTCCACCATACACCAAGAATACATCCTTAGTCCTTCTCAAGTACTTCAAGATATTCTTTACGGCTATCCAGTGACATTCACCGGGATCAGACTGATACCTGCTAGTCATGCTCAAAGCAAAAGAGACATCGGGTCGAGTACATAACATTGCATACATGATTTACCCAATTGCCGAAGCATATGGAATCAACTTCATGCGGTCCTTATCTTCACAAGATTTTGGACACTGGTCCTTAGAGAGATTTACACCATGAGACATGGGCAAAAATCCTTTCTTGGACTCAATCATGTTGAACCGCTTCAACACCTTTTCAATGTACGTACTCTGGGTCAAACCCAACAACTTCTTCGATCTATCTCTATAGATCTTAATACCGAGTATGTAAGTCGCTTCACCCAAGTCCTTCATAGAAAAGCAGTTCCCTAGGTTGTTCTTAACAACTTTCAGGGTAGGTATGTCATTCCCGATCAACAGTATGTCATCTACATACAATATCAGGAAGACAACAATGCTCCCACTAATTCGCTTGTAAACACACGGTTCATCTTCATTCTTGACAAAACCAAACTCTTTCATTTTCTCATCAAAACGAAGATTCCAACTTCTAGAGGCCTGTTTCAATCCATAGATGGACCTATTCAGCTTGCATATTTTAGTGGCTTCATTTGGGGATACAAAACCCTCGGGTTGTGTCATGTACACTTCCTCAAGGAGGTTTCCATTTAGGAAAGCCATTTTGACATCCATCTGCCAGATCTCGTAGTCATAATACGCAGCAATAGCAAGCAATATCCTAATGGACTTTACCATGGCAACAGGGGAAAAGGTCTCATCATAGTCAACACCATGAATTTGCTTGAAACCCTTAGCCACCAGTCACCCTTTGAATGTCTGTACATTCCCATCCATGTCGGTCTTCTTCTTGAAGACCCACTTGCACCCTATGGGTCGTACCCCTTCAGGTGGTTCCACCAAGTTCCAAACTTGGTTTGTATACATGGAGTCCAGTTTCGGATTTCATAGCCTCAAGCCATTTGTCGGAGTCCGGTCCATTCATAGCCTCTTGGTAGGTTGCTGGTTCATCATCATGATCCATAAGCAACACGTTACCTATTTGAGACACGAGAAATCCATATCTCTCAGGCTCAAATCTTGGTCTACCAGATCTACGTAGGACTTGTGTCTCTTGAGCAGGTTCTCCAGCTACAACATCTTGTAGTCCTGGCTCAGAATCCAACTCTGGTTCATTCACTACTTGTAGTTCTTGAACTTCTTCAAATTCTACCTTTTGCGTCTTTCTTGACAAGAACTCTTTCTCCAAGAAGACACCCGTCCTTGCGACAAACACTTTGCCCTCAGACGGTAGGTAAAAGTAATATCCTTTCGTTTCCTTAGGATATCCCACCAGATAACACTTATCTGATTTGGGTTCCAGCTTGTCAGGCATTTGACGTTGTACGTATGCCTCACAGCCCCAAATTTTAATGAATGACATACTAGGACGCTTCCCAGTCCATATCTCATATGGTGTCTTTAGAACCGTTTTCGTTGGAGCGCGATTCAGTGTTATTGCAGCAGTCTCTAAAGCAAAACCCCAAAAGGAAACAGGCAAGTCTGCATGACTCATCATCGACCGTACCATGTCTAACAAAGTACGATTTCTCCTCTCAGACACACCATTATGCTGCGGTGTCCTAGGTGGAGTGAGCTGTGATACAATACCACACACTTTCAGATGATCACGGAACTTATGACTCAGGTATTCGCCACCTCGATCAGATCGGAGTGCTTTAACCTTTTTACCCAATTGGTTCTCCACTTCATTCTTAAACTCTTTGAACTTTTCAAAAGTTTCGGATTTGCACTTCATAAGATACACGTATCCGTATCTACTGAAATCATCAGTAAATGTAACGAAGTAGAAATACCCACCTCTAGACATAGAACTCATGGGTCCGCATACATCACTATGTACAACACCCAAGAGATCCTCAGCCCTCTCAGTATAACCAGTGAAAGGGGCTTTAGTCATCTTGCCTAACAAACAAGACTCGCATCGCTCAGATGATTCATAATCAAATGAGTCCAATAGTCCATCTTTATGGAGCTTGGATATGCGCTTCTTGTTTATATGGCCCAAACGACAATGCCAGAGATATGTAGGATTTGAATCATTTGTTCTTAGTCTTTTATTATTATCTACATTATAAATCGGATGGTCTAGGTTCAAAACATAAAGACCATTAAACAATTGAGCTACAACATAACAAACATCATTCTTAAATATAGAACAACAATTGTTCTTAATTATAAAAGAAAATCCAATCATGTCTAAGCATGAAATGGATATAATGTTTCTAGTTATGGCCGGAACATAATAACAATTATCAAGTTCTATTACAAGCCCACTGGGCAAAGAAAGACGGTAAACCCCTACAGCTACAGTAGTAACTCTTGCTCCATTGCCGACGCGCAGGTCCACCTCTCCTTTACTCAGCAATCTCCTCCTTCCCAGTTCCTGCACATTTGTACAAATGTGAGAACCACATCCGGTATCCAATACCCAAGATGAAGGAGCAGAAAGGTTTATCTCTATAACGTAAATATTCGAAGCGGAAGTCATACCTCCCTTCATTTTCTGCAGACCGTCAATGTACGAAGGACAATTCCTCCTCCAATGACCAGCTTTGCCACAGTGGTGGCATTTCCCTTCCTTCACGGTGCTCTTCTTTTTCAGCGCAGAAGATTTGGGCTCAAGATGTGACTTAGGTCCCACCTTCGTCTTCTTGAAGCCCTTTGCCTTACCCTTGCCTTTATGTACCATCAATATGGGACTAGCAGGCTTGGCCTTCTTCATGTTTATCTCGGCAGTTCGCAACATGCCTAGGAGGTCGGGCAGTGTCTTGTCTATTTCATTCATGTTGTAGTTCAAGACAAACTGCTCATAACTATCCGGCAACGATTGCAGGATAAGATCTGTGGCCAACTCTTGACCCAGAGGAAAACCCAGTCTCTCCAGGTTCTCTATATACCCAATCATCTTGAGTACGTGAGTACCAACCGAGTCTCGACCTCCCATTTTGCACTGAAATAATGCCTTCGTGACAACGAACCTCTCTTGACGAGCTTGCCCATGAAACATTTTCTTTAGGTGCTCGTCAATCTCCTTGCACCCCATGTTCTCGTGTTGCTTCTGAAGCTCAGAGTTCATGGTGGCAAGCATAAGGCACTCGACGTCTAAGGCGTCATCGGTATACTTCTTATAAGCATCCTTATCAACACGGGATGAGTTCCCGGTCGGCACCTCGGGGGCTTCTTCTTCCAAGACGTAGAGCTTTCGCTCTTGCCTGAGAACAATTCTCAGGTTCCTATACCAGTCCATATAGTTCGTCCCACTAAGCTTGTCCTTCTCAAGGATAGCTCTCAGGGACAAGGTGGAATGTGAACCACTTGCCATGGAATTCTACAAGAATTCATGCAGAATTTAATCAGCACCTTAATTTCAAAATACAATTTATTTTAATTTGGACCTCAATTAAATACTCCCACTATTTTATTCAAATTGATAGCCCTCACTATCAATTTGGAGAGTCCATGCGAGCTACTCTCTTAGTGGACAAGATCCGTATTTCACCAACACCACGAGTCCGCTTTGGCGTTCCTCTCATAATGCGGTTATTTAGGTAAGCAACGCTTGCCAATTGCATCCTCATACAACTCTTGTATGGCTGGTGAATAACTCCTTATTCGCATCCATCATATGGTGCATGCCAACCCTATGCCTCTAGGCACTCAACCTTTGAGGTCACCTAGTTAAGTTAGACCCGATGTCGACAGTGGGATATCACAATTATCCGCTCGCACCCTTACCAAGATAGATTAATGCACCTTGCTTTGGCAAGCCCACACTTCATCGATCGAGGCAGGAAGAGTGTCATCCATCGGAAGGCATCCGAACACTTAATATTTGATGAAGGGATTTTAATTTTAAAAATAATAGGTTAACACTTAACCATGATCAACATTTGATCAAAGTGCACACCCACTGAAAAACAAGCATTCTAAAATCCACATGCATCCCTTATGTGCACAACATAAGACTATCAACCTTTGATAGACGAAAGGGCTAAATCTGGACATTTAGAACTCTTCCAAATCTTCAGATTTACATGCATTGGACAAAGGCAAAGGCAACTCGATTTAAAGCAGTAGACAAGCTCGTCCCTCATTGTTGGATTCAAAATCCAAAACAATACAAGGGTTCATTAACCATTTGAGGGACGGTTACTGCTAAGGAGACAACAATTTCTAACAATTAGAAATAACCACGAAATCCCAGACGTTCCTGGCGGGGTTCCAAGGGGCCGCGCCCCTGGCGGGGTCTTAGGGGCAGAGCCCCTAACGGGGTCCAAGGGGCAGTGCCCCTGGCGGTGGTCTCGCTTCCAAATACCTAGATTTGCACGTATTGGAATAACCTAACTTCTGAAACAACATTCATGACCGCAACCTGGCTATGATACCACTGTTGGGTTTTTCTATGACCATACATCACATGTAGGCGCAGCGGAAATAAAGGGAAACAACCCAAAAGACTTTGATCGGGCCATGAAGATTGAATCAAGAAGTTAATAAAATTGCTAGGTTTGAAATTACCTTGGCGGGATTGGATCAAATCCAACCTAGATGCTCCAAGAAGAAGATTGCCTTCGTCGGCTTTGCAAGAGTTCTCACGTAGAATAATGTCTACGTCTCTACAGCAGTCCACACGAGTTGGGGGAAGAAGACTACACCTTGCGCTTCCACGGATTGCTAGATCCGCTTCAGGAAGAACAACACCGACGATAATCGTCGGAGAGGAAGTCGGCGGAGGCGATTCAGAACGGCGGAACACTTCCGTCTAGGGTTCGAGCGAGAGCGGAACTCCTTTCGTCGGCTTCTATTTCGTTAGTTATGAGAACCCTAAAAGAAGTCCTATTTATACCCAAAGGATAAACAGCTTCTAGAAGAATCGCTATCCGCAGAACACACAGCAAAATAGGGGCTTCTGTTACAATTCGTCGGGATTCCACGGAACAGCATTCGTCGAGTTTTCACGGGACAATCCGACGAATTCCGACGAATCACATCAGACGGCAACATTTGCCGAGTGAAGGATCTCTGTGACAATTCGTCGAGATTCCACGGGATGATCCGACGAATCCCGACGAATCATGTCAGACGGCAACATTTGCCGAGTTAAGGATCTCTGTAACAATTCGTCGAGTTTCCACGGAACGACCCGACGAATCCCGACGAATTCTATCCGTGTAAACCCGACGAATTCAGACAGCAACATTTGCTGGACTTCCCCCATTCTATATGGTGATTGGTAACCTTTGCCAACATAGTCAATCTTCCAACTTCTCCACATGCTCTTATGTGCGACCCTGCAGGCTCATATCGCGTTGGCAGTGACATTACATGTTTGACCACTTCTAGATCACAATGGTAACTCCAACAATTTGTGCCTACCCATCCATTGTTTCAGCTCTTCCATCAATCACCAAAGCCTGAAGCTTATCCCACTTTCGCAACCAAGTATTTGAGCTAACCAAGAGTATAATTATCGTTGGGTGTGATGTGTGTAAATTTCGTGATGATGAGAAACTATTATGCTGAATATATTGGTGAACCAAATGGGCTATTCAGATAAAAAGAAAGCAGAAAGAAAATGAAAAGAAAAATCTGAGGAAGTAATAGAAATGAAAAGAATTCCCCTTGTGCTTAATTGAGAAAATCAGTTGGAGTAGGCTGTGTGCACACCCAGTTTTCAAGCTAAGTCTGGGGCTGTGTCACACTAGCGCTGTTGTGGGCTTGTTCCGAGTAAGCATATTGTTGTTGCTAATTTTGGTTGCGTAGCCTTCAAGTTTATCATTGTATATCATTCTGTAACCTAAGCCTTGTAGAAACCCGAAATCCCTACGGATTCACCTTATGAGTTTGCTAGCACCATTGAGAGAGTATGACCGGGCAAGCTTATGGCTCACGACATTGATGGATTTCAGCGGAGTTACCCCTGAATTTCGGTCTTTAGCAACCCCCTCCTTAGTAGCTTGTTTACTTTCACACTGGTGCACGACTGCAAAATTCACCATGATTCACCTTCTGAGTAAACTTAAATCTCTGCTTACGCATTTATACTATTGTAAATTAGTTAGAATAGTTAAAATTTTCTCTTACTGAATTTCTATTTGCATGACTATGATACTTCACATCTTAATCCTTTGCAATTCTCTACTCTAACTACCATTTTCAATTCCCACGGGATTTGTTTGCTCGGGACACGCAAACAGGTAAGTCTGGGGGTGTGATGAGTCTCATTTGTATACACATTTTTGAACTCATTTGGGCCGGTATTATAGTCAATGCACTACAAATTAGATCCATAATCGCTCATATTTGTTCTCTATACTTCATTCCATACTAAGTGCTCTTTTAGGCCCATTTTGGTGTGCATTTGCGCTCCATGTTGTTGGGGGTAAGCACATGGTGCCCCAACTCTTTTTCTGTATTTGGATGTTGCTGGAGGTGTATTCCCAGCTGATTATCGTGTTATGAAGGTGGGCAAATCTCAATTTTGCCCAAATTACATTTCTGCATGAATCGCACGGTCATGTGTTTTCTTGACGCACGATCGCTCCGACCGTGCATGCTTATTTGTTGGCAAAATGGTGATCTGGATTTGCCCATGCACTTTTACGCATGGTTGTTTTCAACCGTGCGTGATTAAAATCGCACGAGCCCCTCCGTTGGCTTATTTCCATGCATTAGAAATTTGCCCGTGCATTTTTACGCACGGTCGGCTTCGACCGTGCGTGAATAAAATGCATGAGCGATCCTGCTTCTTCTTCTAGGGTTTACTAGGCAATTAATATCACGCGGTCCACACACGGTCGTGCGTTCAACCGTGCGTCACCAATTTTTGACTATTTTACTATAAAAGCTGTAGAAACCGCCCTATGCGGGATCGATCATCTTTTTCGCGCCCAACAACTCTGCTCCGCGCCATTTTTGTCGCTCCATCATTTCCCACCTTGAGGAGGAGCTCCAGCCACCATTTCCTTGCAAAATCCAAAGACGGAGCATCCTCTCAGCCGCCTCCATCATCCAAGTACTTCAAGGAGAGGATTCTACACTCTTCTTCATCGCCAAGCTAGGAGTTCTTTGCATCGGACGTGGTCTGAATGTAGTTTACCGGAGAAGACGGGTCCAATGGGATGAAGTGACAGCCCTCCTCTACCCCGGACGATAGTTGGGACCGATCTTGGATGCTGATTGATGCCCCGATGATTGCTACCGTGAATCTACAACAAGCCTCCAGATTCGGTTGTATCTCTTGCATTTTTTACCTCTTGTACTATTATTGTTAGTGTAATCTTCTTTATTTGATGATGTTTGCACTCTACATTTGATTTAATCTTCATCGCATTGTTATGCAATGTTATTATTCTTGTATGACTGCTTGAGGTGAGCTCTTGTGGTAATTGTGGTGTGAGTATTTGGGTTTGCTACACTAGCAATTGCTAAGTGTGAGCTTTGTGACGAGGTACTTGCGACCCTCATTCCGTCGGTGTGACTCACTCCAAACGCAAGCCTTCTCGTCCATCCGCCTAGCCAAGAGGTGCTAACGGCCCTCACAATTCCATATAACTAGTCACTCCATTGGCGAGCTTACCGGCCATCCACCTAGCGAAGTAGTGCGTTCAATGCCTACATTGTTTTCCATCCCGCCTGGCGCAGCAGTGCGCTCAAGCACTGCATATTAGGACATTTACTTTTTCTGCATTAGTTTTAGAACAAACATAAAACTACCATCATTACTCCAACCTAAAGGACTTCAATCTCAAGTACATACTCGAACGTTAACTCCACCTTATGGTGTTCCTCGAGATATTCAATATCATGGGGATTTACTTCCTCAATTCTATTACTTGACAACGACCGGTACACTGCCGTTTATACCGCATTTTTCTCCCGCCTATATGCGGTGTAGGAATTCACGCGTTAGAGAGGACTACCCACATTTTGGGGAACCTCTATAAAATCTTGTGTCTTCTCTGTTGTGCTTTTTCTGTGCTGTCCCCTTATTTATTACTTACTGTTTCTCTGTTTTTATAATTACTACACTTTATTTATTCCGCACCTTTGTGTTGTTGAAGCATAATTCCTTAGGTGTTTTATTGTATGCATAGTTAGGATAGAAATAATTTTTAAATATCTATTCCCCCCCCCCCCCCCCTCTAGAAAATTCTTAGAGGCACACTGTGCACTTTCAATTGGTATCAGAACTAGGTTGATCATTAAAGAGTTAACACTTTGATCAAAAAGACCTCCTACACTTATTTTGAAAGTGCAATTGAGTATCAGTTAAAGATGATTAATACAATCAACCTACCTCTGATACCAATTGAAAGTGGAGGTTAGATCTTAAATTAACTCTAGAGGGGGGGGGGGGGGGGGGGGGTGAATAGAGTTTAAAACTTTTCCCTTAGTTTTATTGCGGAATTAAAATTGTGATATATATGTGTATAGAGTGATTTGTAAAAACTAAATAACAACAAATAAAGAAATCAGCACAGCAACAAAACACAGAAATTCACAACACAGAAGACACAAGGAATTTTATAGTAGTTCCCCAATAACCAGGGTACGTCTACTCTTCTACCACACTTGGTAGGATCCACTAGGATTTTTGATCAGGTTCCCTCACACCAAGCTGATTTTGATCAGGTGTCCACACACCACAGAGCTTTTGATCAGGTGCTCAAAACCAACATGATTTTTTGATTAGGTGTCTTGCCACCAAGGAGGTCAACTTTTGAAGGGAGTTTTAACCCTGTACAAGAGGGGATAGAGAGGGGTTTATGAAGTTCTTCTCTGTCAAGATGCTGAGAGAAGACTCTAGTGGATGTATGTTGAAAAGAACTCCTCTGGCTGATATGAAATGTTTGACAGTTGATTGGCTGGAGGTTTTTCTTGAATCAAATGGTCTTCCTGTAGCTGATTAAACTGAGAGAACAAGTTCTTCAGTTTTTTGTTGCTCTTTTGAAGATCTGAAAACTTGCAGCAAATGACTGAGAGAAGAATGTTGAAGATGTTCTCAGTGTGTAAGAGCTGCTGGAGGAGGAAGATGGAGATCTGTGTAGCTGTTATTCTTCTTGTTCTTCCTGTCTCCTTTTTCTTCTTTCTTTTTATCTGTTCTTTTCTGTACAGCAAAACTGTGAAAATATTCTGTAAATTTGTTGTCGTGTGTAACTGAATATAATGATCTCTGTATATTAATCTACTATATCTTCTTCCTTATTTTCTTTTGAATCTCTGACAGACATTAATTGCAAATCACTTATATTAAGGAATATAATATATCTGAGAAGATATTCTGGGAACAGTACATCTGCAGCGCCGTTTGCCTTTTCCTTTTCCACGAAATGTCCTTTTCTGCTGGATGTCAACGACTATAATCTTGGAATAATAAAAGAAATATATTTTCCTTACTTGATCCGATAGAAAGAACCGTTGCTGTTAGTCGATCTGAGTTCAGAGAATGAAATGAATATAATCCTTCTGAAATTTCTGAACTTAAATATCAATTCTTTGATCTGAACAAAATTCGTCGAACGCAGATTCGTCGACCTCAAGATTTTCGTCGAACACAAAATTTACTTCGTCGACATCAAATGAATCTTGCTTGAATAATTAATTTTGTTGATCTGTGGAGAACTTTCGTCGATCTGAAGGTATTCGTCGAACGTAGACTTTAGTTCGTCGAACAGAAGTATTCATCGACCGCTGAGCCTGGATAAAATCATCGACCGCTGAGCTGGGGCAAAAGCGTCGACCGCTGAGCTTGAGCAATAGCGTCGAGCGCTGAGCTTGAGAAAAAGCGTCGAGCACTGAGCTTGAGCAAATTCTTCGACCGCTGAGATGGGAGCGTCGAGCGCTGAACCGCTGAGACGGGATCGTCGACGGCTGAGATGAGCTTGAAGCAAGCCGTTCGTCGAACGCAGAATGTAATTAGTCGAGCGCTGCACTTAGACAAATTCGTCGACAGCTGAGACTTGAGTTGTTCGTCGAACGCAGAATTTATTTAGTTCGTTGAACGCAGAATGCCAGCCGATCGTCGAACGCAAAGAGCTTGTCGTTTGTCGAACGCAAAGAGCACGTCGTTCATCGAACGCAGATATCCGTTCGTCGAACGCAGTGTGGAGTTCGTAGAACGCAGAATCTGAATGAAATCATTAGTTCTAACAGCCTAAACTCTTGACCCATTGACTATACATTGGGGTCAACTTTGTCCTTAGTCAACATATAGTGATCCTAGCCCAAATTAGAAATAGGGTTGTTCCAACAATCTCCCCCTATTTGGGTTAGGACACTATTTGACAAAAAATGAAAATAAACAAACAACAATAGAGCATATATATATATATATCTGATATATTTTAAATATTTTATCAGATATAAAATGAATATTACTCTGAGTTTTGAAATTACATTTCAATAAAACTAGAACTGATAAAAATACAATCAGAACCTTGATTTTCTCTGAATTCTTTCTTTCTGAATTCTGAAATTGTCTGAATTGTATTGTTCTGAATTCTGATCTGATAACTGAACTGTATCTACTATGTAAATCAGCTTTCTGAATTTGATCTAAACTGAGTTTGTAGCAGTAACTGATACTGAATTTGCTATATCAAAATTCTTCTTCTGAGCTGTATCTGCATCTGAACTTGATCATGAACTTTATCTGAAGTTTTCCGAAACAGCAAACTGTTATGAGCTTTATTAAGCTTCTTCATACAGCAACTCCCCCTGAGAGTGTCTCCCCCTGAGACTGGAGGTTCTTCAGCTTTCTCTCATTGCCTAGTCTATAGAATAACCCCCCCTGAGTAACTGCATCAAATGGAGCTTGTTCATAAAAACTTCTCCCCCTGCCTAGTTTCAGGAAGGCCTGAAGCTAGGCCCCTTGAAGAAGGGACATTTGATGGAGGTAGGGAAGGATGCAAGATTATCATTGCTATTGTTCCTGCACAATATAATAGAGATCAAGTGCAAAGGGAACTAGAAAGAGAAACAATTCTATAGGCATTCGGTTAAATGAAAGTTCTGGTTCTCTGATATTGAACTTGCAATTTCATTTGCATTCTTTATCTTGAGAGTGTAAACCCTTTCTTTTATTTCTGCAACTGATAGTTTGATCCCAATTGAAAGTGCAATTGAGTATCTATGTTCTGCTTTGATACCAATTGAAAGTCCTCTAATATCAGTTGAGGTCTCTGATAGTTTGTTGCCAATTGAATACCAATTGAAAGTGACTTCTGGTACCTGCACAATGTTTCTGGTAGAGGTAGTGTTCCTCTCATCATTTAGTAGGTTAGTTCCAACAATGCATAGACTCTTCTATTTTAAGAGAGGATTTGTTATAAACCCTTTATGCTTTATTAGAAGGAAAATATCCTAGAATGAACAGATATATAGAATGAACAGATAGTAAAATTAAGTTGTTCTTTTGAAAGCATTTAATCATAAATTACTAAATTTCTTATTCTTTTAATTTCTCTTCTTCTTTTAATTTTCCTAGATTTTGTTTCAATAGGATTCTATTAATATATGGGTTGCTACAACTTTTAATGGATTCTAAGGAAATCTTATCTTCTCAAGGATACATTGCCTGATACCTTCCTTCTTACAGAATTCTCTTATCAGAAGAGATTCAAAAACTCAGTGCCATGATCATTTCTGATCAATGCAACTAGAGTAGAATACTCAAATCATGATGAACCTGAGAAAGTCGAGCTCCGTTCATATAATGACTATATTGAAAATCTGTCTTCAGAGTTCGTTGAGCTCCATTCGACGAAGTGGATACATTTCGTCGAGCTCCGTTCGACGAATTCTGCTGAATTCTACTATTCTCGACAGTCTTACTTGAAATGTTTTTATTTATTCCTACAACCTCTTTGCTCTTAGCAGAGATGAATTTTATAGGTGTAGATAATATGTTCTTCTTAATTAGATGTGGCTCACTTGATGAAGCACCCAAGCCTACTTTGCTATTAAGTCTAGCATTTACTATACTTGTAATATCCATCAGTTTGATGCTTCTTCCATTTAGGGATTCTTCAAATTTCTTGGCCTCAGAAAGTTTATTCTCAAGGAGAATAGTTTGTTCTCTAGAGGCAGCCAAATCATTCTTAAGATTTACATTCTCTTCACTTATTTGATTCATTTCAGCTAGCTTATGTCTGAGTGAGATTATTTCTTTCTTAGATTTTAGTAAGTCTAAGCAAAGAACCTTGAATTCATTTTTGAATTCAACTGAAGTAAAATCAAAATTAGATATTACCTGATCTGCATCATTTTCTGCTTCTGATTATGATTCTTCTTATTAGAATTGTTAGCTGAGGCATTGATTGCCATCATGCAGAAGTTCTTCTCTTCTTCATTATCTTCATCATCACTAGATGATGATGCATTTCCTGACTCACTCCCTGAGTCATAAATTGCCATCAAGCATTGGTCATTTTCTTTTAATTCTTCTTCATCATCTGAAGAACTGGATGACTGTTCTGATTCAGTTTCACTCCAGGTTTCTGCTACAAATCCTCTTCCCTTCTTTTTGTGCTTGTTGGAGGAAGACTTGTTGGAGTGTCCTCTTTCTACCTTTTCTTTTCTCTTTTCCTTCTTTTCCTTCTTGTTTTGATTCTCTGGACAGTCAGGTGCAAAGTGTCCTGGTTTCCTGCAACCAAAACATATAACTTCTTTAGGTGGAGCTTTGTCATACCTTGGTTTTTCATGGCTCCTGGATGACTTTCTCCTTAAATCTTTTCTTGCCTTCTTGTAGAATCTTTGGGCAAGTAGGCTCTTGAACTCCTCATCTCTTGGATATTTTTCTTCTTCTTCAGCTGCTTTGAAAGCTATGTTCCTTTCCTTCTTTGTTGCTGGAGATGAAGTGGACTGATCGGCTTCTCTGGACTTGATGAGCTGCTCATAGGATTTGAGCTTGCCCAACAATGTTTCAGTTGTAATCTCATTGAGGCTTCTGGCTCCCTTGATTGGCCAGATCCTAGAATCCTATGTGCTGGGGAAGCACATTAAGATCTTGTCATTGATCTCAGTGATAGAGATCACATTATCCAAGGTCTTCAGCTCATTTATTATGAGGCTGAGCCTATTGTACATATCAGCAACACTTTCAAATTCTCCTTTCTTGAAATTCTCATATTGAGAAATGAGATGGGACCTTCTGTCCTTCCTTTCATCAGCAGATCCCTCAACCATATTGTTGAGAGAAATCCATATTTCTCTTGCTGAGGTGCATTCTACCACTCTTTGAAAAATGTCATCAGACATTGATTGAGCCAGAATGTTCATGGCTTTTGCGTCAGCACTCCTTTGCTTCTTTTGTGCTTCTGTCCATTCAGGAGGTGGGACAGCATTGTTCGTAGTGGTGGTTTCAGCACTAGTTGTTGTTGTGGGAGCTGGAGGTCCTGTCAAAATTACATTTAAGATTTCCTCATCAATAGAATTCATGTACAGTCTAATCCTTGCTTTCCATAGTGCAAACTTACTGAGATTGCACATAGGAGGTCTTGTGCTAGAATACTCTTTGTTTTGTGCCATGAGTTTTTTTTTAAACAAAAATAAATAAGATAAAAACTCTAAAATAATTTAAGATCTAATTGATCTTTGTGATTCAGGTGTTAGCCTGTAAAGAATCAACCTCCCTCTGATACCAATTGAAAGTGCAATTGACTATCAGTTAAAGATGATTAATACAATCAACCTACCTCTGATACCAATTGAAAGTGGAGGTTAGATCTTAAATTAACTCTAGAGGGGGGGGGGGGGGGGATGAATAGAGTTTAAAACTTTTTCCCTTAGTTTTATTGCGGAATTAAAATAGTGATATATATATATATATGTGTATAGAGTGATTTGTAAAAACTAAATAACAACAAATAAAGAAATCAGCACAACAACAAAACACAGAAATTCACAGCACAGAAGACACAAGGAATTTTATAGTAGTTCCCCAATAAGCTGGGTACGTCTACTCTTCTACCACACTTGGTAGGATCCATTAGGATTTTTGATCAGGTGCCCTCACACCAAGGTGATTTTGATCAGGTGTCCACACACCACAGAGCTTTTGATCAGGTGCTCAAAACCAACAAGATTTTTTGATCAGGTGTCTTGCCACCAAGGAGGTCAACTTTTGAAGGGAGTTTTAACCCTGTACAAGAGGGGATAGAGAGGGGTTTATGAAGTTCTTCTCTGTCAAGATGCTGAGAGAAGACTCTAGTGGATGTATGTTGAAAATAACTCCTCTGTCTGATATGATATGTTTCACAGTTGATTGGCTGGAGATTTTTCTTGAATCAAATGGTCTTCTTGTAGCTGATTAAACTGAGAGAATAAGTTCTTCAGTTTGTTGTTGCACTTTTGAAGATCTGAAAACTTGCAGCAAATGACTGAGAGAAGAATGTTGAAGATGTTCTCAGTGTGTAAGAGCTGTTGGAGGAGGAAGATGAAGATCTGTGTAGCTGTTATTCTTCTTGTTCTTCCTGTCTCCTTTTTCTTCTTTCTTTACTCTGTTCTTTTCTGTACAACAAAACTGTAAAAATATTCTGTATATTTGTTGTCGTGTCTAACTGAATGTAATGATCTCTGTATATTAATCTACTATATCTTCTTCCTTATTTTCTTTTGAATCTCTGATAGACATTAATTGCAAATCCCTTATATTAAGGAATATAATATATCTGAGAAGATATTCTGGGAACAGTACATCTGCAGCGCCGTTTGCCTTTTCCTTTTCCACGAAATGTCCTTTTCTGCTGGATGTCAACGGCTATAATCTTGGAATAATAAAGGAAATATATTTTCCTTACTTGATCTGATAGAAAGAGCCGTTGATGTTAGTCGATCTGAGTTCAGAGAATGAAATGAATATAATCCTTCTGAAATTTCTGAACTTAAATATCAATTCTTTGATCTGAACAAAATTCGTCGAACGCAGATTCGTCGACCTCAAGATTTTCGTTGAACACAAAATTTACTTCGTCGACCTCAAATGAATCTTGCTTGAATAATTAATTTTGTTGATATGTGGAGAACTTTCGTCGATCTGAAGGTATTCGTCGAACGCAGACTTGAGTTCGTCGAACGGAAGAATTCGTCGACCGTTGAGCCTGGATAAAATCGTCGACCGCTGAGCTGGGGCAAAAGCGTCGACCGCTGAGCTTGAGCAAAAGCATCGAGCGCCGAGCTTGAGCAAAAGCGTCAAGCACTGAGCTTGAGCAAATTCTTCGACCGCTGAGACGGGAGCGTCGAGCGCTGAACCGCTGAGACGGGATCGTCGACCGCTGAGACGAGCTTGAAGCAAGCCGTTCATCGAACGCAGAATGTAATTAGTCGAGCACTGCACTTAGACAAATTCTTCGACCGCTGAGACTTGAGTTGTTCATCGAACTCAGAATATATTTCGTTTGTTGAACGTTGAATGCAAGCTGATCGTCGAACGCAGAGAGCTTGCCGTTCGTCGAACGTAGAGAGCACGCTGTTCGTTTAACGCAGATAGCCGTTCGTCAAACGCAGTGTGGAGTTCGTCGAACGCATAATCTGAATGAAATCTCTAGTTCTAATAGACTAAAATCTTGACCCATTGACTATACATTGGGGTCGACTTTGTCCTTAGTCCCCATATAGTGATCCTAGCCCAAATCAGAAATAGGGTTGTTCCAACATATTTCTCTACAATAAATTTATTTTATTAAGAAAATGAGTTCTAAGGATTATGCCTCAACAAGACCTACATTGTGTAACATAAATAAGTTTACACTCTGGAATGCCAGAATAAAGTTATATATGAACTCTATTGATGAGGACATTTTTTATGTTATCACCACAGGTCCTCCAGCCCCATACAAGAAGGATGCCAGTGGAGCTTCTACACAGGAACCTGTACCCAGGTCTGAGTGGACAGAACCTGAAAAGAAGCAGAAGGCATGTGATGCCAAAGCTATGAACATACTGGTATCCCCCATGTCAGATGACATCTTCTAGAAGGTGGCTGACTGCCAATCTGCCAAAGAGATATGGGAACCACTTTCCAGACTGGTAGAAGGATGTCCTGATGAAAGGAAGGACAGGAAGTCCCTTCTCATATCCTAATATGAGAATTATCAAAAGAAATCTGATGAATCTGTTGCTGAGATGTATGACAGATTCAACATCATTGTCAATGAGCTGAAGAGTCTGGATATGGAGATATCATTAACTGAAATAAATGATAAGATCCTCATGTGCTTCCCTAGATCATGAGATTAAAGGATCTAGGCAATCAGAGAGTCCAGATGCCATAGAGAAATATCTACTGAGGCTTTGCTAGGAAAGCTTAAGTCATATGAGATGCTTCTAAAGAACATGGCTGAATTAGAGGAAAGGGAGACAACTCCAGCTCCTATCCAAAGGAGCCTTGCTCTGAAAGCTACTGAAGGAGAGCCCTCCACTCCTGAAGATGAAATGTTCAGTCTCCAAGCAAGGAGATTCAAAAAATGGGTCAAGACAGAAGACTCAAGGAGAAGAGAGAGGAGCTCAAAGCCCAGATATGACAAGACTCCAAAGAAGGAGATAATATGATACTCCTATAATAAACCAGGGCATATAGCTCCTGAGTGCCCACAAGAATAAAGGGACAGGAGCAGCAACAAGGATGAAAAGAAGAAGAAGAAGTCTTTCAAAGGGAAGGACAACAAGAAAGCCAAGGGGTTCATTGCTGAAACCTAGAGTGACTCTTAAGCAGAGTTAAGCTCCTCTTCATCTGAAAGTGATGATGAAGCAGAAGGAGAAGCAGCTTGCATGATGGCATTGGGGATGTCATCAGAGGATGATGAAGAAGAATAGGTATCATTGTTTGAAAATTTTGATTTCAATTCTGATGATTTTAAAAACTGCTTTAAAGAATTTTGTAATAAATTCCTCAATAGTAAAACAGAAATAATTGTAGTTTGGAAAGAGTTAGAAGAACTTAGGAAAGATGATGTATACTTAAGAAATCAGGATTTAATAGATGAGATTAATAATAAGGAATCAGAACTGATCAAAATAAGAAATGAAAATCAAGAGTTAAAAAAAGTGCTAACAATGGCAAAAGCCTTAGAGAACTCACTCAATGGGAGGAGTCAAAAACTCAAAAACATTACACAAAATCTCTCTATGAGATTTAAGCACCTAGGAGTTGGAGCAGACCCATTGATGAGTCCTGATCATATATACATTTATGGACTCATCCGGGCCGTTATTTTGTCAATATCACGCACTTTAGCCTTATTATAGTCTATATTTGATAACCCATGCTAGGTGCACATTTAGGCCCACTTTGGTGTGTTTTCGTGTGTATTATCTTTAGTAGTATTCACATGTTGTTAAGTGCCACTTTCGGTGGCTAGATCTGTGTTTGTGCTGGAATAGGAGGCGTGCAAGTGTTTCCGGTGCAATTCTGCACAGGAACACTGCGCACGATCACTTGTTCTAGTGCGCACGACCACCGGTCGTGCGCCACTAATCGTGCGCACTTAACCCTTTTTCACGAGTTCTGTCTGGTGCAGTGCGCACGACCATCGACTCTAGTGCGCACGACCATCGGTCGTGCGCCACTGCTCGTGCGCATTGACCATTAAATTTCTGAGTTCTGTTTGCTATAGTGCGCACGACCATCAACTCCAGTGCGCACGACCACCGGTCGTGCGCCACTGGTCGTGCGAACATTGTATTTCATGATTTCATCTCGTGCAGGTTCTGTCCAGGCAGTGCGCACGATCGCAGGATTCCAGTGCGCACGACCACTGGTCGTGCGCCAATGATCGTGCGCAGTGTTTAATCCAGCGCCTATTTAAGCGCCAGTTGCGATTTTAGGGCGGATCATCATTCCGGGAGCGGGATTTCTGCTCCGCACGCCACCGACCGCCCCCTTGGATCGCCCCTACTTCATCTCCTACGCAAGGGGAAGCTTCCTCGGTCCATTCCTAGACATCCTCCATCGTCCGTGAGTGTTCTCCATCATCCGCAAGCCTCCAAGCAATCATTTTCGCTTTCCGCCCGGTGAGAAGAAGAAGAGACCTTGAGTCGAAGACGACGGAGCACGTAGGGAGATTGTGACAGCCCTCTACGCCGGAAGCATCGTCCGCCCGAGTCCGGAGGTAGCCCGACAACCTACCATTCCGGTCGTGAACGGCCGCTAGTCTTCACCGCCGGTTATCTCCTTCCCTCTTTCCTTGATTGTACCCCTGTGAAGCTTTCACTAAATGAATATTGTGATATCTACTTGATGAGAATGAATGTTTCTGTGTTCTTATTCATGGGTTGGTTGTGATTCACCACGTTCAAGCGCACTCACTCACACACGCACGCAAGGTGTTTGCTCCGTGTTGGCAAGAGCTAACGACGGTTGTGAAGAGGTGTTTGCGACCCTCACTCTCTCGCGCCTGAGTCCACCTCATTCGCCTCACGAAGCACGGCATCGCGGCCGTTGCATCCACCTCACGTTGCGAAGCGGTGTTCTCGACCCGCATCTCTTTTATTGTTGTTAAAATTAGGAAAACCAACCAAAAACCCCTTATTGTGTTTGTGAAACGCTTGTGTAACAATATTCACTGCACGATTCGATCACCCATCCTGCATTCCTCAAGAGACCGACATCCGGGGAATTTATTCTCCACAATTATTACTTGACAGCGACCGGTGCACTTGCCGACGCGCATCAAGTTTTTGGCGCCGTTGCCGGGGACTGCAGGCGTGTTTCGTCTTGTGTTGTGACTTTCGTTATACGAGCAGTTGTTTTTTATTTTCTCCGTTTTTCTTTTTGTTTTTGACAGTTCATGCAGAGGCAGGTCGCAGGTGAACTCGCACCTTTTGATCCAGAAATCGAACGAACTGCTCGCGCGCGAAGGCGCGCTGCGGCTGTACAAGCGGCCATGGGTGATCAGGTAGACCCAAATGATGTTGATCCGAGAATGCCCGGCGTGGGGGAACATCAGCCTGGGATTGAGCAGGAGGCAGTCAGGCCTCGACCCCGCACGATGAGGGACTACACCACTCCAACTGCTGGGAGTGTGTATCCGGGGTTCGGGCCAAACATTATGAATAATCAGTTTGAGATCAAGCCAGCGATCTTAAACATCATCCGGAACAACACTCAGTTCTCGGGGTTGGCCAGCGAAGATCCGCATCTGCATCTGGCGGAGTTTTCTGATATTTGCGGAACCTTCCGCTACGCAGGGATTGCTGACGACACGGTTAAGCTTAGACTGTTTCCCTTTTCACTCCGCGACAAAGCAAAGGTGTGGCTCCACTCCATTCCGCCCGGGACTGCTGCAACTTGGGATGCCCTCGCATCCAAGTTCCTTGCTAAATTCCACCCTGTGGATAAGATTGTAAGCTTGCGGCGGGAGATCGCCACATTTCGCCAACTTGACCAAGAGACCCTTGCTGAAGCATGGGAGCGCCTCAACGATCTCCTTCGCCGTTGCCCTGGCCACGAGCTCCAACCATGGAATGTGGTTGAATTGTTCTACTTCGCGATCGAGCCCAACTACAGGGCAATGATCGATGCTGCGGCGGGTGGCACCTTGATGAACCACACTCCTGAAGAAGCCCTTCGAATTCTGCGCGACACTGCCTCCCACAGTACATTCTGGACTGCAGGGAGAAATGCTCCAAGAAGTGGCCGAGGTCTTTTCATGGTCGACTCACTCCCCACTCCATCTGCGCCTGTTGCTATCATTACTTGTGAAGGATGTGGAGGCGGAGGCCATCATGCTTATGAATGTTCGGGGAACCACATGGCAGGTGATTTCGCACACTTGACCTTAAATGAATCTGTGAACTATGTAGGAAATCAACCCAAGGGGGCGCCTTACAATAACGCCTATAATCCGGGAGCGAGAAGTCATCCAAACTTCTCTTGGAATCCCAACACGCCCGGCCAACGATGGTCACCGGGGCAGCATCAAAATGATGCTTACGCCTCCGGGAGCCAACCGAGGCCGCCGCACCCGGATTATAACCAAGCACCCCCCACCCAAAAGAAAAGTAATTTAGAAGAGATGATGGAGAAATTCCTGCTTGCAGCTAATTCAAACATGGTAAATCAAACCGCATCTATGCGAAACTTGGAGACGCAATTGGGCCAATTGGCTCAAGCGCTAACCGAGCGTTCGCAGGGAACCCTTCCCAGCAACACGGAAAAGAACCCTATTGATCAAGGGAAAAGTCTGGGAGATGCGGTAGATGCCAAACCGAGTGAGCTGGTAATCTCGTGCTCCATCAATAAGGTTGAAACCAAGGCTTTATGCGATTCCGGTTCCTCCCGCAACGTTATTGCACTGCAAGATGTTGCGAAGTTACAGCTGGAGATGAACACGGAGGAAAGGAAATCGCTGATTCTCGCTAATGGCACGATTGTCCAATCTGAGGGGGAAGTAAAGAATGTGGAGGTAACGGTTGAGGGGACAACTGTAGTAGCTGATTTTCAGGTTCTAGGCCCGCAAGAAAACCAGTCCATTCCTATCTTGGGGGTGCCGTTCTTGAAAGAGAGCGGTGCTACCCTTGATTTTGCCACGGGATGCATTTCCCTAACCAATGTGGTGCAGCAACCTACTTGCCCTGAAGCCACACCTGAAATATTCACTCCGCCCCCTCTCGTTATTTCTGATGAATTTCTAAGCGGTGCAGGAAAGGTACATGTTCAAGAAACAGGTGAAGGAGGAATGGAAGAGTTCCAATCGGATGAGGAAGAAGAGGTCGACTTCCGGAAAGAGTTCGACTCCGAGATGGAGGAAGACGACAGTTCGGGAAACGTTGACTTGAATATAGTTAGGGATGATATTTATTTATCTCCGTGTGATGAATCATGTAATAAACTATGTAAGCGCTCCATCTCGTGGGCCGATCCGGTAGTCACCATGATGCCGGAAGTGACGCCACCTGATTCTAAGGCAGAAAAATCTGAGAACTCTCAGCGGTGGCAGTCTCCAACTGTCACCAAACTAAAAAAGGAAAAACTTCTGCGTGACGCTCGTGCTGCTGCTCTCCGTGGCAAGGTGGCGGAGGTTAGGGGAGCATTGGGTAATACCAGTGCTGGCCCTAAAGCCTTCACCTCCCGCCTACGTGCTACGGGAGAAGCGCACCATAAGAGCGCTTTTAGTTGATGTGTGTTATATTTGCTGTGAAGAACTATTTCTGAGTATTTCTTTTTAATTCCTGCACTCTTTATAAACACTGTTAATACAGGTATTTGGTCCAGCTTAAGGACGTTAAATGAAAGCGCTACTGGGAGACAACCCAGATTTCCGTTTTTTTTATATATATTTCCTTTTATCTAACCTTTCCCAGTTCAGTTTTTGTTTTTGCTTTTGTTGTTTTGAGTTTTGCTTGCAGGTTTTGTGTTCGATGGTGGATGTTGCGGACTATTTTTGATTTTAAACGCCATTCTTCGGGTATGCTCACGTGCTGAGCATTGGGTAACTTCTTCCCTAGCTTTCAATTTTGATTTTCACTGTCATATCATTATGTTGTATGGTTTTGATTAGGTCTGGGGGAGAGCCGTTTCTTTGTCACCCACTGCACATGCTCATCTCATTTGCATACTAGAAGTATTTTAATTTCAGTTATTTAGTTTCGTTCATCTTCACACACCACTTCACCCACTTGAGTGCGTGTTTTCTTTTGTGTTGTTCCGTTTAAGCTAGTTTGGTTGGAATGTGAAATAGGCTATTAACACAGGAATTATTATTTGGAGCGCGGTGTCGACTCATGTAGTGTTCTAGTCGCTTCGCATGCTATAGTAGGACCTGAGTAGAATTAGATTTTCTTTATGCATTTAATTTATGTGTAGTATCTTTGCGTAAATTTAGATTTAATGTACTCAAGTGGTGAATTCGAATGAAATTGATGATAACCCGGTGTTGTGTGTGTGCGGTCGCTAAACGTGTGTTGCTCGAGTCGGGAGGAAGGTTTATCTTTCTCGTGGGCTAAGAACTTGCCCCAAGCGACTCTCGAAGCATGGGTGAGAGCTACTCGTTGAGTTAAAAATGACGTAGGCCACCATTTGGCTAGTTTGAGCTTTGTTATTCCATGTCCATTTCATTCACCTTTGCGAGCCAAATTTGTGCCTACCAATCCTTTGTTCAGCTCCTCTTCATCCACCAAAGCCTGAAACCTATCCTACACCCGCAACCAAAAATGTTTTAACTGTGCTCATAATTTTCAACTTGTGTGGTGTTTGGAACCATTGTGTTATGAAGGGAAAATAAAGTTTATCCGCTGATTTTGAACCAACCGGAGGATACATAAAAGAAGAAAAATATGTAAAAGAAAAAAAAAGTAGTTTGAAAAAAAAAAAAAATCCTCCTGAGCTAAAAACAGAAAATCTGTTGGAATTTGTGAAGTAGGCCGTGTGCACACCTGGTTTTCATGATAAGTCTGGGGGTGTGTCACACGAGCATAGTTGTTTGGTTTTGTGGGGTGCAGCGTTCCGATAGCTCACTTGGGTTGCGCAGCCATCGTGTTTAACTTTGAATATCATACCGTAACCTAAGCCTCGTTTTAATCCTATAAGTCCTACTGATTTGATTTGCGAGTTTGCTAGCGCCGTGGAGAGAGTGTGACCGGGCGAGCGTATGGTTCACGACGTTGATGGATTTCAGCGGAGTTATTCCTAAGCCCCGATCTTTTGCAACACCCGCCTCAGTGTCTCGTCGCTTTCATACCGGGCATGATCGCCAAATTTGTCATAATTCACCAACTGAGTATAATTAAATCTCTACTTACGCTTTAATACTTACGTAAATTAGTTAGCATAGTTAGAATCTCTTTCTACTAGAATTTCTACTCGCATGCGTATGTTACTTCGCACCGTACTCCCTTGTGTAATTCTCTATGTTAACTATCGTTTTCGCGCTCCGCCGGATTCGTTTGCTCGGGACGCGCAAACAGTTAAGTCTGGGGGTGTGATGAGTCCTGATCATATATACATTTATGGACTCATCCGGGCCGTTATTTTGTCAATATCACGCACTTTAGCCTTATTATAGTCTATATTTGATAACCCATGCTAGGTGCACATTTAGGCCCACTTTGGTGTGTTTTCGTGTGTATTATCTTTAGTAGTATTCACATGTTGTTAAGTGCCACTTTCGGTGGCTAGATCTGTGTTTGTGCTGGAATAGGAGGCGTGCAAGTGTTTCCGGTGCAATTCTGCACAGGAACACTGCGCACGATCACTTGTTCTAGTGCGCACGACCACCGGTCGTGCGCCACTAATCGTGCGCACTTAACCCTTTTTCACGAGTTCTGTCTGGTGCAGTGCGCACGACCATCGACTCTAGTGCGCACGACCATCGGTCGTGCGCCACTGCTCGTGCGCATTGACCATTAAATTTCTGAGTTCTGTTTGCTGTAGTGCGCACGACCATCAACTCCAGTGCGCACGACCACCGGTCGTGCGCCACTGGTCGTGCGAACATTGTATTTCATGATTTCATCTCGTGCAGGTTCTGTCCAGGCAGTGCGCACGATCGCAGGATTCCAGTGCGCACGACCACTGGTCGTGCGCCAATGATCGTGCGCAGTGTTTAATCCAGCGCCTATTTAAGCGCCAGTTGCGATTTTAGGGCGGATCATCATTCCGGGAGCGGGATTTCTGCTCCGCACGCCACCGACCGCCCCCTTGGATCGCCCCTACTTCATCTCCTACGCAAGGGGAAGCTTCCTCGGTCCATTCCTAGACATCCTCCATCGTCCGTGAGTGTTCTCCATCATCCGCAAGCCTCCAAGCAATCATTTTCGCTTTCCGCCCGGTGAGAAGAAGAAGAGACCTTGAGTCGAAGACGACGGAGCACGTAGGGAGATTGTGACAGCCCTCTACGCCGGAAGCATCATCCGCCCGAGTCCGGAGGTAGCCCGACAACCTACCATTCCGGTCGTGAACGGCCGCTAGTCTTCACCGCCGGTTATCTCCTTCCCTCTTTCCTTGATTGTACCCCTGTGAAGCTTTCACTAAATGAATATTGTGATATCTACTTGATGAGAATGAATGTTTCTGTGTTCTTATTCATGGGTTGGTTGTGATTCACCACGTTCAAGCGCACTCACTCACACACGCACGCAAGGTGTTTGCTCCGTGTTGGCAAGAGCTAACGACGGTTGTGAAGAGGTGTTTGCGACCCTCACTCTCTCGCGCCTGAGTCCACCTCATTCGCCTCACGAAGCACGGCATCGCGGCCGTTGCATCCACCTCACGTTGCGAAGCGGTGTTCTCGACCCGCATCTCTTTTATTGTTGTTAAAATTAGGAAAACCAACCAAAAACCCCTTATTGTGTTTGTGAAACGCTTGTGTAACAATATTCACTGCACGATTCGATCACCCATCCTGCATTCCTCAAGAGACCGACATCCGGGGAATTTATTCTCCACAATTATTACTTGACAGCGACCGGTGCACTTGCCGACGCGCATCACCCATGCACTAGCATAGAAGTCCCTAGGAAACCTGCCTGGAAAAATCCAGTTAGATTTGTTAGACCTAGTGACTATCAATCAGGTGAGGGGAGTGTAGTCTAAGGACAGTAATAATCCAACCAAAATATATGTGCCTAACAAGGTAATTCACTAAAAGAAAATTAATGGGGGATAACAATGCAGGGAAATTAAACAATCAAAAAGGTAAAACTAAAATTAGAATAATTAAACACTCTGCTGATCTTTTATATTGTGATTCATTCTATGCACATTTTTAATATCAAGGTAATAAACATAGGTTTGGTAAATCAATCATCTTCCATCCAAAAGGATACCATGAAAGACCTTTCTATTCTTTCATAGAACCTCACAAGGGTATAAACAAAGGGCCTAAGGTAACGTGGGTTCCTTCTAATGTTTGAATTATTTGTGCAGGATTAGGTAGGATCCCTCCTAACAGAGAATGGAGTGAGAAGAAAGATCTAAGTCATTGTAACGCCCCGAAAATTTTGAATAGATTATTTGTAATGAAAATAATAATAATTATTTTAGATCGAATGTCTAATTGGAAGTATTGATGTGAGGGCGTTACCATTTCTATCTCGTCGTCGAGATACGACGAGTTTTATAGGTTAAAAATATGTATATATACAGTAAGTATATATATATAAATAGTAAATATTTATATATATATCAGATATGTATATATATTTAAAATCCACTAACTTCAATGGTAAATCTTCATAGCAGCCAGTTGTATGCCATGTTGTCTAGCTTAAGTAGAAACTAAAAGCTACAAAATAGTTCTTCTTCCCGAGGAAAAACACCAGCATTTTTTCTTTTTTTTAGCGAAAGAAAAACAGAGGAAGAGGGAGAAAGATAGGATTCGGTCAGAGAGGGAGTTTCAGAAGGTCGATCTTGTCGCCGGAGTGAGGGATCAGAAGGTTGTCGTCAAGATCATCATAATCCGATGAATCACTATTTGAAATCGAGGCAAGTACAATTTTTATGATCTTGATCTTACCCTTTTTCTTTCCCAAGTAAGGTTTTGCTGAGTCTTGTTGTCAAAAGTTTCTAAATTTTTTGAGAAATTCCACATTTCTAGAAAATCTGTAATTATTCAGAGTTTTGCTTCAAGTAAACTCTATAGACTGGTTTAAATTCCCTTTTGTTCTGATTTTTGTTGTTGTTGATCTTCCTGTAAGTAAGTTCTAGGAAGAAGAGTGCGGTTGATTCTGCTCTTACAGGAAGATTTTGTTGTCTGGATTCCGTCTAAGTCTTAATCGATAGAGGATCCCATCGATCGACAGGACTTCCCATCGATCGACGGGACCGTCCATCAATCGACGGCAGCAGCGGGGAGAAATTTTCTTTCCTGTGCTGTTAAGTAAGAATCGTCGGCTATTCCCATCGATCGACGGGACCACGAGACAGTCCCGTCAATCGGCGGCTTTACCTAGGGAGAAGATGTTCCCCATATCATTTAAGGCAAAATTTATGGGACATCCCGTCGATCGATGGGACCTCCGGTCGATCGGCGAGACCGTTCCACCAATCTGCGGGTTCAGCTGGGGACAATGCTTCCCCGGGCCTCTAAGTTAGAATCGACAGGCCTTCCCGTCGATCGACGGGACCACCCGTCGATCGATGGGACCGCCCGTTGATTTTCTTTCCCTAGAGCGGTTATGCTCTAATGTGTGCTTTTGGTTGGGTTTTAGGCCTATTGATGAGGTATTTACTCATTTTTGGGTCTTTCTGGTCGTAGAGTTGGAAAGATTCCCTTGAATCCTCTTATATTATTGTAAACTCTTTCAGTATTGTATTGACTTGTTCAACTGTTTGGAAGTATTAGTTTTGTTTAGTCTACGGTAAGGTCTACCTTATGAGTCTTTTATCTCGGCCTAGTTTGCCACCTTTAGACATTGCTTAAGCAAGTATAATGTTAATTTATGTATGGATTTACTTAAACCGGAAGGATGGGTAAGGGAACAAAGAGATTCTCCATCTCAGATCTTTTATTAATGGTAGGTTGGACAGTGAGACCACCTCCTTCTTTTATTAATGGTAGGTTGGACAATGAGACGACCTCCATCTTTAACTAATGGTAGGTTGGACAGTAAGACCACGTCCATCTTTTATTAATGGTAGGTTGGCCAGTGAGACCACCTCCATCTTTAATTAATGGTAGGTTGGAAAATGAGACCACCTCCATCTTTTATTAATGATAGGTTGGACCATGAGACCACCACCATCTTTTGTTAAGGGTAGTTGGACAGTGAGACCACCACCCTCTTTACTTGATTCCCCGGTTTATGGGCTTGTTTTCATATGAACTTGTGTATTTGTTCAAGCTGCTTATGCTAATTATATGCTTACTCTTGGCTAATTGTAAGTCTTGTTGCTTCATAGCTTTCTTTCCTACTTTTTACTGTTACTTGCTCTCTTTTGGGCTGAGGCATTCTTTTCTGTTGAGTGCCCCAGGTGCAGGTTTGGGTCAATAGTTGCCGCAAGCGGTAAAGCTAGGGTGTCCGGTCCCCGATAGAGGATCTTCTTGGTGAGGAGCATTCCTAGATGTTTTGCTTTCCTGCTGTCAACTTGTGGGCCCATTTCAGTTGTAGAAGCCCATCAGGTTTTGTTTTCAGTGTACTTCCAGGTTGCTACTACTTGTGCTACTTTTGAGGTAGATATATGTTGCTCTCTGGGAAATTATGTACTTTACTTCATTATGTGAAATATTTAATATAAAGCATTGCATAGCACAATTCTTTTCTTATTATGTACCGCCTATTTTGTCGAAATCGTACTAAGTATTTTCATATATATATATATATAATGAATCTAGGCATATGCTATTCTTGAAGACAGGCTTGGTCTTCATGCTTGAGGTAAAGGAACCTATATTTCTGCCGCGTATGTATATTTTCTATTTGTGGACTAAGCATTCCGCTGGACCGAGGGACACGGTCCCAACTTTAATGAAGCCAAAGCTATCTTTGATTTTATAATATCTATATTTTGTATAAATGTTCGTAAAGAGTGCTTGCCTAAGCGTCTGCAGTTGTCCCCTGCTTGACGTGGCACCATGACACGTATTTTCCCCTTACTCTGATAATACTTAAAACATTTTAGGAAAATGCGGGTTGTGACAGTTGGTATCAGAGGGATGTTGGCCTTGTTGCTGGGAAAGTCTGGTTTGCCCGGTTAACCTCTTGGTGAGAACGTTATTCATTGCATACACCCACCAATGGTTCATCGGTAGATCTCGGCTGAAGCATGGACACTACACTCATAAGCATGAAAGAAGTATACGGGGCATATTATGTAGTATGAGATGCATAATGAGTCTGTCTATGGATCCTCATAGGTTACAACCTGCGAGTGTTATGTAGTATGAGATGCATAATGTAGGTCGCATGCATGTCCATTAGATTTTATTTTTCATTACATGCAATACTATGTCGTACGGGATGCATAAGATCGCATGTGTACGCCACTCATAACATGCATTATGGCTTTTCTTAGAGTTCATATCACTGCCTGCATTGAATAACATTGCATAAGCACACATGACAAGCTGGAGATCTACATGATGACACATGTACACTCATGGTTTTAAAAGAAAGATATTAAACCTTCATGCATACGGGAGAGGTGCACGAGGGATTCTGTGGTGACGATTTATCATCCTGAGTATAGCGAAATATCATATATAAAACTTTCCCCAGAGCAAGCGTTTGTATGTCTTTTGGTATGTCATCTCTTCCTAGAGGGTTGAGTCCAGTTTTTATAGGTTGTTTGTCCTTGTCTTCCTTAGATATAGCCCCAAAGCGCCAGCCCTGAGACCTGTTCCCCCATCTGAGGTAGAGCCATCTGGTGCGCATAGCGAGGATATGCTGGTGGAGTTGCGTCTTATCAATGAGACGTTGGCGCGACAGTTGGTCGCAATGCAGGAGTAGATGCA
The DNA here is from genome assembly GCA_033032865.1 of Dactylorhiza incarnata. Taxonomy (NCBI): domain Eukaryota; kingdom Viridiplantae; phylum Streptophyta; class Magnoliopsida; order Asparagales; family Orchidaceae; genus Dactylorhiza; species Dactylorhiza incarnata. The sequence goes on from JAWHQI010000011.1 coordinate 10,355,757, forward strand.
TGTATTGTTGACTGCCACTTAGCGGCAGCAACCGGTGACGAGTCAGCCAGTGCCCATCCGTCCTGCACCCCTCATTCCCCTCATAATGTTGCCGCCAGAGATGAACTTTAATTTGCACTTCCAGAGGCTGGGACCCCCGACCTACGATGGGAGGGCAGACTTTATGGCACTTGATGATTTGATCCTGGCAATGGAGGAGATGTTCTCGTATTCTGGTGCATCGGTGGACCAGAAGGTGATGGTTGCTGCTTTTTAGCTGAAGGGCTTGGCAAAGAGTTGGTGGATCCGAGAGAAGGAAGCGCTTATAGAGGGTTGCTCGTGGGGGCAGTTTAAGGGAAGGTTGTTGAAGAAATTCTTGCCTACAGTTGAGCAAGATCGCCTAATGAATAGCTTCCTGCAATTGAAGCAAAGACAACTCACGGTAGGTGAGTATGAGGTTGAGTTCAGCAAGCCGAGCAGATTCACCCCAAATTTAGTTGCCACGAGGAGAGTAGGGTGAAGAGGTTTCTAGGAGGTCTCTGCAGTGAGATCCAACTTTTGTCCAGTGCTTACCGGTCCGTGAGCTTTGTAGATGCAGTGGAAGACATGTTGAAGGTCGAGGCGATCGAGAATGCTAAGAATAGAGGAAAGGAATTAAGAAAGGAGAAGAGAAAAGTCGGTGAGGGAGGCAGCCTTGCTCCAGGTAAGAAGGCAAGGTGGTGTGCAGTTTCTGTGGCCGTCCGGGCCATCCTTTCAAAAAGTGTTTTAAGAGGCAGGGCGCGCAGAATCAGCTTCAGGTGATGGATCTTCACAGTGTTCCGAATAATGATCTATCTTATACCTTGTTCAAGCTGAGGGGGCACGATGTCATTCATTCCTGGTCAAATGATATGGTCTGTTACTAGTGTGGACAAAAAGAACATGTGAAGTTATGGTGTCCGCAGTTCCAGTCGGCTGGCCAGCAGCTTGCTCTCACAGCTCTGGCACCGCCTCCACCTCAGCAGCGGAAGTTGGATCACGAAAAAGCCAAGTTAAATTCAGTGACAAAGGAGGAAGCAAAGTGCTCAACCCAGGTCATATCAGGTTTGTCTTTACTCTTCTTGTAGACCAGCCTTTGTGTAGAAACTTAGACATTATATCTTTGATATATCTCTTGTTCACAATGATTGGGTAGGTGAGTTTAAGGTCTGATATTGTTGGGCGCGTGTACTCTTTGATTTGGGTGCCACTCATTCCTTCGTGGCTAAGAAGTTTGTAGATCATCGTCGATGGGCTATCGAGCGAGTGGATGACCCGCTTTGCGTTAAGTTTCCATCCGGTGAGTTGGTGGTGGCGGACCAGAGTATTGTGTAGTGTCCGATTCTTTTGGAAAGATTCTTGGCCTATGTAGATCTGAAGGTGTAGACTTGGAAGATTTCGACGTGATTCTGGGAATGGATTGGTTAGCCTGATATGACGTTGTTATCCAGTGTAGGGATAAGCGTTTGGATTTTCTGATGGATGATGGCCAGCCTATGAGTGTGTTTGGCTTTTCGCGTCAAACTTCCTCGGTTATGTCTGTCGTTTGTGCTCAAGCTTTTTGCGGAGTTTGGTGGTTGCACTTATTTTGTTTCTATTTTGTGTGTGGCATATGGATCGTCTTCTTGTGTCGAGGACATACCGGTGGTGCGAGACTACCCGGATGTGTTTCTCGACAGTCTTCCTGGTCTTCCCCCTGAGCGGAAGATAGTGTTTGTGATTGATTTGGATCCTGGAACTCGTCCTATTGCAAAGACACCTTATCGTATGGCGCCGCGTGAGTTGGAGGAGCTGCGTGCTGAGTTGGACGAGTTGTTGCTGTTTGGTTTTATTAGGCCGAGTATGTCTCCTTGGGGTGCGCCAGTTCTGTTTGTGAAGAAGAAGGACGGTTCGATGCAGTTATGTATTGATTACCGAGAATTGAACAAGGTGACAACCAAGAACAGATATACGTTGTCGCGGATTGATGATCTGTTTGATCATTTGCAGGGTGGCTACGTATTTTCCAAGATTGATCTTCGGTCTGGTTATCATTAGTTGAGGATCTGAGAGTAGAATGTTCTGCGGACTGCTTTGCGGATGCGTTATGGGCATTTCGAGTTCTTGGTGATGACTTTTGGGGTGACGAATGCGCCCTCTACCATTATGGATTTGATGAACAGAGTATTAAGAGATTATCTGGATCAGTTCGTGGTGGTCTTTATAGATGACCTGTTAGTTTACTCGCCAAATGAGGAGGAGCATGCTCGGCATTTGCGTTTGGTGTCGTCGACCCTGAGACCACACAGGTTGTACACCAAGTTGAGCAAATGCGAGTTTTGGCTGACTCAGGTTTCCTTCTTGGGCAATGTGGTGGGCAAGGATGGTATTTCTATGTACCCCGCAAAGGTTACAACTATTTTGGATTGGAAAAGACCACAACGCATTAGGAAATTAGGAGTTTCTTAGGGTTGACAGGCTATTATCAAATATTTGTGGAAGGATTCTCAGGAATTTCTGCGCCTCTGACTAGGTTGACGCAGAAAGGAGCAGCCTTTGATTGGAGCGAGCAGTGCGAGGAGGCTTTTCAGGAGCTAAAGAAGAGATTGTGTTCTGCCCCAGTTTTGGCTCTTCCTATTGAGGGAGTGGAATATCAAGTTTATGTTGATGCTTCGCGTATAGGCCTTGGTTGTGTTCTCATGCAAGAAGGCAAGGTGATTGCGTATGGGTCGAGACAGCTAAAAGTTCATGAAAGGAACTACCCTACGCATGATTTGGAGTTCGATGCGGTGATTAATGCATTAAATCTGTGGAGGCATTTGTTGTATGGGGTGTCGTGCAAGATCGACTCAGATCATAAGAATTTGATTTATGTGTTTTCTTAGAAAGAATTGAATTTGTGTCAGTGTCGGTGGATGGAGTATGTTGCAGACTATAATGTGGATATCTTATATCACCCTGGCAAGGAGAATGTAGTGACGGATGCCCTAAGTAGAAAGTCTGCTTCTGTTTTCATCCTCTCTGTGCAGTAGCTAGTGCAAGTGTTTCGTTTGATGGGCATAGTAGTGAAGTCCAAGGATGTACCATCTAGTATGGAAGTTGAAGAACCCTCCTGGATTGCGCTGGAGAGGTTGCATTAGAAGGATGATCCTGATATGCAACACATCCGTGGTAGAGCCGAGAAAGATGAGTTGCTGGATTTCTTGATCGATGAAGGTACCTTGAAGTACCGTGGCAGGTTTTGTATCCCCGCCGTGGAAGAGATTCGAGCAAAGATTTGCGAGGAAGCTCATGATTCCAGTTTTGCATATCATCCTGATTCCACGAAGAAGTGCCACGATTTGAAGCAGATCGTGTGGTGGTCAGGCATGAAGAGTGATAATGCGAGGTTTGTGTCAAAGTGTTATACTTGTCAGCGCATCAAGGCAGATCATTAGAGACCCGAAGGCAAGTTGACGTCGTTAGGCATTCCGATGTGGAAATGGGAAAGTATATCTATGGATTTCATTACTGGTTTACCGAATCTCCTCATGGTCATGATTCAGTGTGGTTGATTATGGATAGATATACCATGTGTGCTCACTTTGTGTCGTACAAGACTGGTTATTCTATGGAGAAGATTGCATCACTGTATGTGCAAGAAGCTATTAGATTGCACGGTGTACCCATGAGCATTATGTCTAATCGAGATTCCAGGTATACATCCCGCTTTTGGTAGAGTCTGCATGGAGCTTTGGGCACCGACCTTCAGTATTCTACCGCATATCATCCGCAGACAAATGGACAGACAGAAATGGTAAATCAGATTGTATAGGATATGATCAGGTGTTACATTTTGGAGCATGGAGGAGCATGGGATTAATGTCTTGGGCTTATGGAGTTTGCATACAATAACAGTTATCAGGAGAGCTTGAAGATGGCTCCTTTCGAAGCTCTGTATGGGAGATGATGTCAGACTCGCCTATTATGGGCTGAAGTGGGCGAGAAGCCGGTTTTGGGTCTAGAGGCTATGGAAGAAATGATCATTGCGGTAACGTAGATCCGTGAGAAGCTTCGAATAGCTCAAGAGCATTATGAGAAGTACGCCAATCGGCGAAGGATCAATTTATATTTTGCAGTTGGGGACTCAGTGTACTTGAAGGTTTCTACGATGGCCGGTGTTAAAAGGTTTGGGAAGAACCATAAGCTAGATCCCAGGTATGTAGGACCTTTTCAGATCGTGGAAAGCGCCAGAGTTTCTGCTTATAGGCTGTTGCTGTCTGCCTCCATCCCTGGTGTTCATGATGTGTTCCATGTGAGCCAGTTGTGGATGTGTATTCTTAGTGATCGCCATGTCCTGAAACCTGTGCCTGAGTTGTAGCCAAATCTGTCCTATATGGAGCAGACAGTTCGTATCTTGGAGAAGCAAGATCGGGTTTTGCGGAGGAAGATGATTCCCATGGTGAAGGTTCTCTGGAGCAATCAGGATGTTCAAAGCGCAACCTGGGAGCTGAAATCGGTGATGACGGAGTCTTATCATCATTTGTTCGTTTAGAGTTTACCAGTAGACTTTCCCCTTCGGTGCTTTCCATTTGTGCTTAATATTTTAAAGTTTCGGGACGAAACTTTTTGGGAGGAGGGGTGGCTGTAATGCCCCAAAAATTTCGAATAGATTATTTGAAATGAAAATAATAATATTTATTTTAGAACAAATGTTTAATTCGAAGTGTTGATGTGAGGGCGTTACCGTTTCGTTCTCGTCGTCGAGATCTGGCGAGTTTTATAGGTTAAAGATATGCATATATATATGCATGTTTACCCAGAAATCGGCGATCACCTCGAGCTGGCTTTTTTCAGGTAACCGAGGCAATCGACATGCTCTCGTAGTCCTCGGATGACCTCTCCCGGCAGTCCAGGTATTTTTCAGCGGAGATCCGAGCCCTGGAGGTCTCCCACCGCCCGGGCGGTCTCGCCTTCACGCCTCGTGGAGATCGCGCTTTGCGCAACCTCTCCTGGGAGGTCCCCCCTGGGCGACCTAGCCCTGAGATCGCCCCCCTGGGCAACCTCGCCAGGTCGCCGGCCTGGGCGACCTCTCCCTTAAGTCGCCCCCCTGGGCGACCTCGCCAGGTTGCTAGCCTGGGATACCTCTCCCTGAGGTCTCCCTCCTGGGAGACCTTGCCAGGTCGCCATCCTGAGAAACCTTGCCCTGAGGTCGCCCCCTGGGCGACCTCGCCCCGGGAGGTCTCGGTCTCGGTCCCGGGAAGCCTGTTCCTTTTAGACCTGCTTGTTTGGGCAGGCCCTCCCGCCTATAAAATAGGGGGTAGGGGTCTCAGAAAAGGGGGGGGAAGGAGGAGAAGTTTTCAGCTCCCAGCCTGTGACTTGAGCGGTCTCAGATTTTAGATCATAGAGACCTCTTCAGCAGGTTCATATGATCTATCTCAGCTTCAGCTATCTCAGTCCTCAGCTTCAGCTATCTCAGCTCTCAGCTTCAGCTACCTCAGCCATCAGCTGCAGCTATCTCAGCTCTTAGCTCTCAGCTTCAGTTATCTCAGCCCTCAGCTTCAGCTATCTCAGCTCCCAGCTCTCAGCTTCAGCTATCTCAGCTCTCAGCTTCAGCTATCTCAGCCCTCAGCTTCAGCTATCTCAGCCCTCAACTATAGCTATATCAGCTCTCAGCTTCAGCTATCTCAGCCCTCAGCTTCAGCAATCTCAGCTCTCAGCTTCAGCTATCTCAGCTCTCAGCTTCAGCTATTTTAGCTCTCAGCTTCAGCTATCTCAGCCCTCAGCTTCAGCTATCTCATCTCTCAGCTTCAGCTATCTCATCCCTTAGCTTCAGCTATCTCAGCTCTCAGCTCTCAGTTTCTGCTATCTCAGCTCTCAGCTTTAGCTATCTCAGCTCTCAGCTCTCAGCTCTCAAATCTCAGCTTTAGCTATCTCAGCCCTCAGCTTCAGCTATCTCAGCTCTCATCTTCAGCTATCTCAGCCCTCAGCTTTAGCTATATCAGCTCTCAGCTCCCAACTTCAGCTATCTCAGCCCTCAGCTTCAGCGATCTCAGCTCTCAGCTTCAGCTATCTCAGCCCTCAGCTTCAGCTATCTCAGCTCTCATCTCTCAGCTTCATCTATCTCAGCTCTCAGCTTCAGCTATCTTAGCTCTCAGATCTCTGCTTCAGCTATCTTAGTCCTCAGCTTCAGCTATCTCAGCTCTCAGCTTCAACTATCTCAGCCCTCAGCTTTAGCTATCTCAACTCTCAGCTCTCAGCTTCAGCTATCTCAGCTCTCAGCTTCAGCTATCTAGCCTCTCAGCTCTCAGCTTCAGCTATCTCAGCTCTCAGCTTCAGCTATCTCAGCCCTTAGCTTCAGCTATCTCAGCCCTTAGCTTCAGCTATCTTAGCCTTGGCATCTCCTTTCAGGAGACCTCCACCATCCATTTTCTTCTCTCTCACTCCTTCGCTCGTAGCTCAAAGTAGCTGATGACTAGTTTTTAGTCATCATTTTTAGGTTAGTTTAGTATAAATTTCCCTAGTTTTAATTATATTTTCTTTGCATTTTATGTTCGTTAAGTTTTAATGTTGTTATTTTATGTTTGTTAAGTTTTAATTTCTTTTGTTTTATAATGTTGTTATTTTATGTTTTTATTTACTATTGTTTTATTTTAATTTCTTAACTAATTTTATTTTTTCTATGTTGTAGGATGTACCAAACAACCCGAGCTCAAGACATGCAGCCCTCTTCCTTGGTGCAACCCGAGCTCTCCATTTGGTGCCACCCGAGCCTCCATTTGGTGCCACCCGAGCCTCCCCAAGCAAGCATCCCGAGCCCAAGCAAGCAGCCCGAGCCCCCCTCTTTGGTGGAGCCCGAACCCAAGCAGACCCTCCATTTGATGTGGTCGCCCACCTCTCTCTCTCCCCCCTTTTTAATGTTCATCCCCATTTAACTCACATACATCCCCCCTCTCTCTCTCTTATTTTTCTTTTTATGTTTCTTTTAAATTACATGCATGCATGAACCCCTCTCTCTCTCTCCTCCCATTTAATATCATGCATGTATTCTCCCATGCACATGGCCGCCCCCCCCCCCCCCCCCACCCCCTTGTGTCCCTCCATCTCCTCTTCTCTCTCGAACCTTCCCCCTCATCTATAAAAGGGACCCTTGTCTCAAGCATTTGGAGGTTGGAAGTGGAAGAGCAAATAGAGTGCTAGTAGTATTGGTAGTAATCTTTTCTTTGAGAATTTTCTTTTCCTTGTTGTAGTTCCTTTTCATTATTGTAATCATTATTTTTAGTCGTAATCTTGTTCTCTTTCTATTGTTGTATTCCCCTTTTTTTATATAACTAATAAAAATGCATTCTCGTTATTTCGTTGTTATTTCCTTTTTAAATATGCGTAGCTAATTTTTCTTTAGCATTCGATCATGAGGATCCATGAAATGAGATGAGATTTCTCTTTACTTCTTAGTTTTATTTTTGTTAAATTATTTCTCGATCCTTCTTTGATTTATCTCGTGTCGACTCCGTATTTCCGGTATACGGTAGTAGGCAATTGATCTCATTTCATAGAAGTCGAGAGACTCGTTGATTTGAAAGATCATTCAAAGAAGGAAGGAGTTGCACGCAATCCTAGAGATAGGACGACGTAAATCCTCCTGATTGGAGTCAAATCCAATAGTGCGGTTCATTTCGATAATGCGATTTTAGCCCTTTTGATGTGCAAATAGATTTCGATCAAAACGTCTAATAGTTAGGAGATTTAATGCTCTAGCGAGATTATTTCTTATTTTCGGATTCGCCACGGTCTAGAACGATTTACAATTATAAAACTTAGTTTTTATCTCTCTTTTCTCTTCTCATGGTGAATCATTGATCGAATGTTGGTTTTTTAATCTGAATCTATCATTTTAATATTATCGTTAGTTTAATCTCAAATTCTCAAAACACCCAAAAGTCTTTCGGTAGGATAATAGTAGGAGCGTGAGTAATAGTACTTGACAACCCCGAGTTTAAATACGACCTTGGTACTACAATTCGATAGGTGCACTTGCCTTTTAGGATTGATCGTAAATTAATCACCATGTTTTTGGCGCCGTTGCCGGGGACATTTGTCAATATTAAGAAAACGCCGTCGCTATTACTTCTACAAAAATAAAAATAAAAATTTATTATATATTATAATTAACCCACATCATCGTTTTTCTACCCCACCTAAATTCCTGGAAAGGACGCTTTGGGCTTGAATTCCCATCACAGCCTCTAGTACCGCTGCAAACCCCTCACAGGGTAGATCTCGGGAAGTCCAGGACTAACAAAATCCGCCTAAAAAGAAAAAAAATCATTATCATTTTTAATTTTGGTTTTTCACTTTCGGTTATTTTCCCTCTTTCCCTTTTCTTCCTACTAGTGCATGACCCGTAGTAGCTCTTCAAGTAATCCTGATATTCATTTTGATCCAGAGACTACTGCCTACGTGGTGGTCGACCATAGGTGACACACCCTGAATCAATTTTATCATACAAAAGAAGACATGATTAACATTTATAAAATTGATTACAAAATCTGATTTCAATGACGCTAGAAATCGAAGCGAATAATATGAAAGCCCTTTTTGTTTTCTATACCAACTCGTATCCCCACGAACCGGTTGGCTTTAGCCGATCTCTTCCCAGATACGGCCTCAAGCCGCTCTAGTCAATCTATCACCAGAAAGGCCTCGAGCACCACCTGGATCTACTCCCTAGACCCAGTCGCCGTGTGGCGAATTCCTCCCTAAGTCTTACCTAGACCTAGTCGTCGTGGGGAGAATTCCCCCTAGTCCCCGCAAGGCCCTAGTCGCCGTGTGGCGAGTTCCTCTACCGAACAAAAGATATAAAGGTTACAATTTGAAAGTAAAACAAAACTCAAACTAAAGACTCCCTCAAAAGTAGAACTTGATCTCGATGTAGATGCGATCGTATTGGTCTTCAAGTTCTTTGCGTTCACGAACGTTGATGGAGTTCTTCGGGCTGCTTGAAGAAGAATCTCACGAGAGCTCTGAATATATGGCTTCAATTCCTTTCGTATCACCAAGCAACAACGGAGGAGGCGCACGTCATTTTATAGAATCAGCCACTACCGCCTGCGGTAGTACTACCGCCCCGCGGTATCTACATAAGGAAATGAAGCACACAGATCATGGTAGATTAGGCAACAATCTGAGCGCCAAACACTAGCGCACCGCGGTACTGCTAATGCCCCACGTTAGCGAGATCTCCTTCCTTCAGCCACAATCTTCTTCCAAAACTGCTCCTCAATCAACTGCTGACGGGATGTTTCCAAAAGCTACCGCCGGGCGTTAGACCTAACACGCCGCAATAGTACATGCCAAACATAGCGATCCGTCGACATTCCTTTTTCTCCACTGTTTCCTTTCTGTCAATAGTTTCCATATATGCTAACGCCAGCGTCAGTTCTAGCACTCCGCGGAAGATCATTTCATCGGGCCAGCTTGCATCTCAGCGGTTTCACTTCTCAGCAGTTTCTTCTCAGCGGTTCGTTAATGCTAGCGCCAGCGGTAGAGTTAACTAGGCACGGTAGAGCTTTCAGATCTTCTCAGCGGTTTCCTTCTCAGTGGTTTCGTTTCAGCGGTTTCGTCTCAGCGGTTTCGTCTCAGCGGTTTCGTCTCAGCGGTTTCGTCTCAGCGTTCATTAGTGCTAGCGCCAGCGGTAAAATTAATGCGGCGCGGTAGCAACAATACACAGCACCATGCAGATTTGTGATGGCGCAAATCTCGCACACCGCTATAGGTGGTAGCAAGACTGCGGCACGAAACGGCAGTGTACCGATCGTTCAAGTAATATAAAATGGGAATGAATCCCCAAGTATCGATCTCGAAGGAACACAGTAAGGTGGAGTTATCTATTGAGGAAGGATATGAGATTGAAGTCCTTTACGTCGGATGGATGCGGAAACGGGGGATTTGGATTGTGAAAAATAAAAAGAAAATGCTATAACTACTCCTATGCAATGCCGCTCTGCAATGCTTCGCTTGGCGGGATGGAATCTACGTAGGCCTTGAGCGCGCTACTTCGTAAGGGCGGATGGACGAGTAGGCAAGCAGAATCGAACTATGCAGACCTTGAGCGCGCTGCTTCGTAGGGCGAGTGGATTACACGGGCCGCTATGCCACGCTTCGCTAGGCGGATGGACGAGTAGGCAAATGGAGTGTGGGTCGTAAGCACCTCTTCGACAAGCACGCCACTAGCAATTGCTAGTGCGGCGCACGAACGTGACGGCGGGATGGAGGATGGAATGGGGCGCACCTCAAACAACTTAAACACCAAAGCATTTCACATAGACATGAAATATATAGAAATACAAACTAGTTTAAGTGCCACTTCATCATAATGTTAGATCTAACTACATATACATCAATAAGAAAAGAACAAGGCAAGAAATCGACCGAATCCGAAGGCTCGTTGTAGATTCACGGTTGGAGTCGCCGGGTTGTCAATCCGCGTCCAAGCTCGGTCCGCAACTACGTCCGGGATAGAGAGAGCTTTCACTACTCTCCAATGAGCCCGTCTTCTTCGTCTCACGATCCGGTAGAGGTTGCAAACTTCCTCTTGCTTGATGGCTATGGCGGCTAGATCTTGTCACAACCCGTATTTTCCCGAAATATATTATAATATCAGAGTAAAGGGAAAAACACGCGTCGTGATGCCACGTCCAGTAGGGGACAACTACGGACGTTCAGGAGAGCAATCAAACGAACTTCTTCACAAAAAAAATGTGAATTTATAAAAGAATTATCTTTTAAGATTATTTTCATTAGATTAGGAAGCCGTGTCCCTCGACCCTGCGGTTTATCTAGCCGCTCCTTATAAAAGACAAGCATACGCAGCGGAAGAAAATAAGTCCACTTTATACCTAACGGCGCTGAATACCAGAGACGTCTCCAGGGCGATCGCTGATCTACATTTAGTATATAATAAAGAAATATCATTATATTCTGTTTTACGATTTGCAAATAAGTGATACTTAATAGTAATGCAACAAACAGTTAAAAGAACTGCATTAATAATCAGCAAAATCGGCTTTTCCCAGAGTGTACATATACAAATAACCGAGTAGCAGTAAAGGAAAACTAGCAGTAGTAGCAGCAAGTAAACCAAACAACAAGCCGTACGGGCGTCAACATCTGACACGAACCCGCAGGCGAACAAGCAACAGGCAAAAGACAAGCTACAACAAAAAGGAGCTGAATCCTTACCCACAAGAGAGGGAAGGCCTCGACAACGAACAGTACGACCCCGCTCGAACTCTGGCGGCAGCTACAAACCTGAACCTGAGGCATTCATAGGAAAAGAATGCCTCAGCCCAAAGGGTGCAAGAAAACAGCATAGGTAAAAGTAAGAGCAGGAGAAGTAACCAGTGACATAACCAAGCTGAAGAGGGTATATAAATACATATATATATACATATACACATATATATAACTATATATATACGCTTATATAAAGACTTCAGTAATAGAAGGTTAGGAAGATCCCGCATAAAACCAGCCCAATAAGAAAGAGCATAACTAAACTTGGCATATAATGCAAACATGGACAGGTGGTGGCGGACCCAAAACAATGTCACTATCCACTCACATAAAGGGGACATTCACCCCAACTAAATAAATGCGCCGTGGTGGTGGTCTCATCGCCCCACCAACCACTATTAACATAACTATGATGGAGGACCCCATTGTTCCCTGTACCCATCATTCCAATGCAAACAAGTCCAACAATATTTAGCCAAGTAAATATGCAGAATTTAAACACGTAATCACGATTCGGGACTAGCATAACCAAACTCAAGGAGCAGCTCCCCCTTAACAAACATACAACAGCAGTCCCCCATTAGATCAAAAGGAAACAAAAGCAGCCCCTCATAATATAAATACAGCAGCAGCCCTCAACAAAATGCACAGGAAGCAAGAGCAGCCCCAAATCATCAAGGAGCAGCCCCCCAATTCAAGAGTATGGAGGCAGCCCAAAAATCAGAGTATAAACATCAGCCCCCATATAATCAAAACTTAAGAAGCAACCCCCATATAACCAACAAGGAATTATACATACAGCAGCCCCAATTTAAAAGATCGAAATTTATGCTACCCAAGGCCAAGGTAGCATACCCCAAGCAGCAGCCCCTAATTAACCCAACAAGGATGGCACCAATCAAAGACAGCAGCAGCCCAAACAAATACAGCAGCAGCCCAAACAAGACTGCAGCAGCCCAACCATGGACAGCAGCAGCCCAAGCTAAAGACAGCAGCAGCCCAAGCAAAAGACAGCAGACCCAACCAAGAAACAACAGCAGCCCAAAAAAAAGAAAGCAAAAAGGGCAGCCCCAACTGAAATCAAACAAGCACAGCCCCATGAAAAGACAGCAGGATACAATACTGCAGCCCCAATCAGATGTCGCAACAGCACCCCCAAATCAAGGTATTATAGAAGCAGATTTAATAATAGCAGCCCCCTCCAATTAGACATGAAAATAAGGCAGCCCCAACTATGCAATTATAAGAGAATCAGCTCCAAACAAAGATTATAACAGCAGCAGCCCCAACCCTCAACAGAAAAACATAGCAGCAGTCCCCAATAACAAGGAAGGAAAGTAGAACAGCCCCAAACAAAGATTATAACAGCAGCAGCCCCCATTAGGGAGTAAAAAAAACAAAGAGCAGCCCCCCAATTAATAATATAGCAGCCCCCTAACATAAAAACATCACAACCCCCAATTTATCAAGTATAAGAGGCAGCCCCCAACATAAACCCAAGTAGGAAGGATATATAAATATATAGCAGCCCCCTAATTATGATATAAAACAGCAGCCACCAACCCATAAATCCAAAAAAAAAAAACATTTCAAATAATGAAATCTGGAGGGGATAAACCAGCAGCCATATTTCCCCAAACAAACTCTAATAATATAAGCTAGAAGGAGCCTGAAGAGCAACCCTATAATCGTCCAAAGGATTTCATAATTTCCTAGAATGATTCATAGCATAGATAGCAGGGAGAACCTTGCTAATACCGAAATCTGCCAAGCTCAGTTAAGCAAAGAGGGGAAGGGGATGAAGGAGAAGGAAGTGAAGAGTTTTCTTGCCTCGGATTCAACTGGCGACTCGCCGGGTCGTGACCAACACGAGGAGAGCCGAGCGAAGCCCTATCCCCGGCGACGAGAACAAAAATCCGGCGACTCCAAGCTCCCTCCGACGGCCAAAGCCACCGATGCCCGGCGATTCCAGCGCAAACCCTCGCTCGCCTTGATCTCCCTCTCGAAACAGATCGGAGCCATCGGGAAGAGGAAAGAAAAGAACGGAAGTTTTCCAAACCCCTTTCTACATATATATATATATATATTTATATTCTTATATATGGAATTTTACACCATGCCTTTTATATTGTATAAATGTATGCATGTATAAATTTCTATACAACCTTTAGACATGAAACTATATAATGTACTAATGGCATACCTTTATATAAAACCCTTTTTACATATGCATTCGTATGATTATACATATATTCCTACCAACATGCAAACCCTCCTATATGAATACATAAATATATGTTTGCCCATACATGTAAAAAAAGAAAAACTTCATATAGGCACACACACACACATATATATATTTGTATACACCTACCTGTATGAACCTTTATACATGAATATTTATAAATATGTCTGCGTATAAGACTCAATTTAGAATTAACTCGCCGGACGATGACGGAGACGGTTCCGAAAAGGTAACGCCCTCTCGCATTAACACTTCGCAATGGTAGCTTTAATATTTAAACCATCACTATTACCATAACTCTACTTAAATTAACTATGAGAAAAAACCTGGGGCGTTACAGTTACCCCTCCTAACAAAAAGTTTCGCCCCGAAACTTTGCAACAACAAAACCGAACAAGGTAAAAAAAACGTAAAAGAAGGAAACTTACCGGGGAAGCTAACAGAAGAGATGAGGATAGGACTCCTTCATCGCTGACTCGAGCTCCCAGGTCGCACCCCGAACATCCTGATTATCCCAGAGGACTTTCACCATAGGGATGGACTTCCTCCGCAACACCCGATCTTGCCTCTCCAAAATGCGAACAGGCTGCTCCACAAACGACGGATTGGGCTGCAGCACGGGCACGGAATCCAGAACATGGCGATCGCTGCGGATGCACCTCCGCAACTGGCTCACATGGAAAATGTCGTGCACACCATGGAAAGAGGCAGGTAATATCAATCTGTAAGCAGAAGCCCCGATGCGTTCGACGATCTCGAATGGGCCTACATACCTGGGGTCCAGCTTATGGCTCTTCCCAAATCTCTTAACGCCTGCCTTCGGGGACACCTTAAAGAACACCATGTCCCCCACCGCAAACTCCAAATCACTTCTACGCCGATTGGCGTATTTCTCATAGCGCTCCTGAGCTACCCGCAGCTTCTCTCGGATCTGCGTCACAGCAACGCTTATCTCTTCTAAAGCCTCAGGACCCAGAACTGGCTTCTCGCCCAATTCAGCCCAAAACAGGGGAGTCCGACATCGCCTCCCATACAGAGCCTCAAACAGAGCCATCTGCAAGCTCTCCTGATAACTGTTGTTGTACGCGAACTCCATGAGCCCAAGGCGTTCATCCCAAGCTCCTCCATGCTCTAGAATGTAACACCGGATCATATCCTCCACGATCTATTTTACCCTCTCCGTCCGCCCACTCGTCTGCGGGTAATAGGCCGTAGAATACCTGAGATCGGTGCACAAGGCCCCTTGCAGACTCTGCCAAAAATGAGAGGTATACCTGGAATCACGATCAGACACTATGCTCGCTGGAACACCATGCAGCCTAATGACCTCCTGCACATACAGAGACGCAATCTTCTCCATCGAATAACCAGTCTTGTACGGCACGAAGTGAGCACATTTGGTCAACCTGTCCACGATGACCCACACTGCATCATGTCCCCGAGGGGATCTCGGTAATCCAGTAATGAAATCCATAGAGATGCTCTCCCACTTCCACAGGGGAATATCCAACGACGTCAACTTGCCCCCAGGCCTCCTGTGATCTGCCTTGACGCGCTGACAAGTGTAGCACTGCGCCACGAACCTCGCAATGTCGCCCTTCATGCCAGGCCACCACACAATCTGCTTCAGATCGCGATACATCTTCGTAGAGCCAGGATGATAAGATAGGCTGGAGTCGTGAGCCTCCTCGCAAATCTTCGCTCGAATCTGCTCCACCGCGGGTATGCACAGCCTGCCACGGTACCTCAAAGTACCCTCCACATCAATCGAGAAATCTGGCAACTCATCTCTCTCAACCCTGCTCCGGAGGTGCTGCAAATCCAGATCATCCTTTTGGTGCAACCTCGCCAACACAATCCAGGGCGGCTCCTCAACCTCCAAACGAGACTGACCACAACTAGGCTTCACCGCGATGCTCATCAGAAAGAACTCCTCCACCAGGGACTACACGGAGAGTCCGAAAACAAAAGCTGACTTCCTGCTCAAGGCATCCGCCACTACGTTGCCTTACCAGGGTGATAGAGGATCTCCACATTATAATCAGCCATGTACTCCATCCATCGACGCTGGCGCAGGTTCAGCTCGCGCTGGGAAAATACGTAAATCAGGCTCTTGTGATCTGAGTAGATCTTGCACTCCACCCCATACAAGAGATGCCTCCACAACTTCAAGGCATAGATCACCGCAGCAAACTCCAAATCATGCGTCGGGTAGTTCCGCTCATACACCTTAAGCTGCTTCGACCCATACGCAATGACCTTGCCCTCCTGCATGAGGACGCAACCAAGGCCTAACAGCGAAGCATCGACGTAGACCTGAAACTCCACTCCCTCAACCGGGAGAGCCAAAACCGGTGCGGAACACAGCCTCCTCTTTAGCTCCTGAAAGGCCTCCTCGCACTGCTCGCTCCAGACGAAAGCCGCTTCCTTCCGCGTCAACTTGGTCAGAGGCGCTGAAATGCCTGAGAAACCCTACACAAATCTCCGATAGTAGCCAGCTAAACCCAGGAAACTGCGGATCTCCTTCGGCGATGATGGCCTCTTCCAGTCCAAAACAGCAGCGACCTTTGCTGGGTCCACAGAGATGCCACTCTTGCTCACCACGTGACCCAAGAATGAGACTTGCGAAAGTCAGAACTCGCATTTGCTCAGCTTGGCATACAACTTGTGTGCCCTCAAGGTAGACAGCACCAACCGCAAATGTCGAGCATCTCGCTCGAAGAATAAATCAACACATCGTCAATGAAAGCCACCACAAACTGGTCCAGAAAGTCCCAGAATACTCTGTTCATCAGATCCATGAAAGCAGAGGGCGCGTTCGTCAGCCCAAAGGACATCACCAGGAACTCAAAATGTCCGAAACGCGACCGGAAAGCAGTTCGCGGAACGTCTGAGTCGCGAATCCTCAACTGATGGTAACCGGACCGAAGGTCGATCTTCGAGAACACGCAGCTACCCTGCAATTGGTCGAACAAATCGTCAATCCGCGACAACGGGTACCTGTTTTTGATCGTGACCTTGTTCAACTCCCTGTAATCGATGCATAGCCTCATCGACCCATCCTTCTTCCTTACGAACAGAACCAGAGCACCCCAAGGCGACGAACTCGGCCTAATAAAACCAAGCTGAAGAAGCTCATCTAACTGAGTGCGCAGCTCCTCCAGCTCCCGCGGTGCCATACGATAGGGTGCCTTCGCAATAGGGCGGGTCCCGGGCTCCAAGTCTATCGCAAACTCAATCTCTTGCTCAGGAGGGAGACCAGGAAGGTCGTCGGGAAAGATGTCTGGGAACTCCCGCACCACAGGAATGTCCTTTACACAGGGCACCGATGCACAAGCCGCAAGCAAAGCAGAAACAATGCAGATCCTGCCATCAAACTCTGCCAAAGCTTGGGCACAGACCACCGACAGAACTGAGGAAGTCTGACGCGGAAAGCCAAACACGCTCCTGGGCTGGCCATCATCCATCAGGAAATCCAGACGCTTATCCCTGCGCTGGATCACGACGTCATAACGGGCTAGCCAATCCATGCCCAAAATCACGTCGAAGTCCTCCAAGTCGATCACCATCAGATCCGCATGGCTCACAAATCCATCCAACAATATCGGACACTGCCTCACCCACAGATATGACACCACTGACTCTCCGGACGGGAACTTGACACAAGACGGCTCATCAGCTCGCTCCAAAGCCCAGCGATGCCGATCAACGAACCCCTTGGCCACAAAAGAATGAGTGGCACCAGAATCAAACAGGACGTGCGCCCAACAGTCTCAAACCTTAAACTCGCCTAAAAAAGCAGTATGGACACGCAACAACACAGGGATGAGGCATTAATATAGCGACTCATTTACCACAGAAAGATTGGACTACAACGAGAACAAGGAAGAACCTGATACAAACAGCCTGCTAAGACTGGACTCAAACATCTAGGAAGAGAAGACATACAAATACTTGCTTTTGCTACTGCCTTTTACTCTGGGAAAAGTAAATACATAATATCACGCTATACTCAGGATGGTATACCATCCTTTACCTCTCGTGCACCTCACTCGTATGCACATAAGTTTAAAATTTTACCTTTTTAAATCATGGGTGTACATGTGTCATCGTGTAGATCTCTGGCTTGGCACGTGTGCTTATGCAATGTTATGCTATGCATGCAGTGCTATGCAAACTAAGAAAAGGCCTTAATGCATGCTATGAGCGGCGTACACATGCGATCTTATGCATCCCATACTACATATTATCGCATGCAACGAAAAAAGAAAATCTAATGGACACACATGCGACCTACGTTATGCATCCCATACTACATAACAGTCGCATGTTGTCACCTATGAGGATCCATATACAGACACATATTATGCATCCCATACAACATAATATGCCCCGTATACTTCTTTCATGCTTATGAGTGTAGTGTTCGTGCTTCAGCCGAGATCTACCGATGACCCATCGGTGAGTGTATGCAATGATTAACGATTCTTACTGGACGGTTAACCGGGCCAACCAGACTATTCCCAGCAACCTGGCTAACCTGGCTCTGATACCAACTGTCACAACCCGTATTTTCCCGAAATATATTATAATATCAGAGTAAAGGGAAAAACACGCGTCATGATGCCACGTCCAGTAGGGGACAACTACGGACGTTCAGGCGAGCAATCAAACGAACTTCTTCACACAAAAAAATGTGAATTTATAAAAGAATTATCTTTTAAGATTATTTTCATTAGATTAGGAAGCCGTGTCCCTCGGCCCTGCGGTTTATCTAGCCGCTCCTTATAAAAGACAAGCATACGCAGCGGAAGAAAATAAGTCCACTTTATACCTAACGATGCTGAAGACCAGAGACGTCTCCAGGGCGATCGCCGATCTACATTTAGTATATAATAAAGAAATATCATTATATTCTGTTTTACGATTTGCAAATAAGGGATACTTAATAGTAATGCAACAAACAGTTAAAAGGTTAACTTTTTATAATGCCAAAAGAACTGCATTAATAATCAGCAAAATCGGCTTTTCCCAGAGTGTATATATACAAATAACCGAGTAGCAGTAAAGGAAAACTAGCAGTAGTAGCAGCAAGTAAACCAAACAACAAGCCGTACGGGCGTCAACATCTGACACGAACCCGCAGGCGAACAAGCAACAGGCAAAAGACAAGCTACAACAAAAAGGAGCTGAATCCTTACCCACAAGAGAGGGAAGGCCTCGACAACGAACAGTACGACCCCGCTCGAACTCTGGCGGCAGCTACAAACCTGAACCTGAGGCATTCATAAGAAAAGAATGCCTCAGCCCAAAGGGTGCAAGAAAATAGCATAGGTAAAAGTAAGAGCAGGAGAAGTAACCAGTGACATAACCAAGCTGAAGAGGGTATATAAATACATATATATATATACATATACACATATATATAACTATATATATACGCTTATATAAAGACTTCAGTAATAGAAGGTTAGGAAGATCCCGCATAAAACCAGCCCAGTAAGAAAGAGCATAACTAAACTTGGCATATAATGCAAACATGGACAGGTGGTGGCGGACCCAAAACAATGTCACTATCCACTCACATAAAGGGGACATTCACCCCAACTAAATAAAGGCGTCATGGTGGTGGTCTCATCGCCCCACCAACCACTATTAACATAACTATGATGGAGGACCCCATTGTTCCTTGTACCCATCATTCCAATGCAAACAAGTCCAACAATATTTAGCCAAGTAAATATGCAGAATTTAAACACGTAATCACGATTCGGGACTAGCATAACCAAACTCAAGGAGCAGCTCCCCCTTAACAAACATACAACAGCAGTCCCCCATTAGATCAAAAGGAAACAAAAGCAGCCCCTCATAATATAAATACAGCAGCAGCCCTCAACAAAATGCACAGGAAGCAAGAGCAGCCCCAAATCATCAAGGAGCAGCCCCCCAATTCAAGAGCAAGGAGGCAGCCCAAAAATCAGAGTATAAACATCAGCCCCCATATAACCAAAACTTAAGAAGCAACCCCCATATAACCAACAAGGAATTATACATACAGCAGCCCCAATTTAAAAGATCGGAATTTATGCTACCCAAGGCCAAGGTAGCATACCCCAAGCAGCAGCCCCTAATTAACCCAATAAGGATGGCACCAATCAAAGACAGCAGCAGCCCAAACAAGACTGCAGCAGCCCAACCATGGACAGCAGCAGCCCAAGCTAAAGACAGCAGCAACCCAAGCTAAAGACAGCAGACCCAACCAAGAAACAACAGCAGCCCAAAAAAAAGAAAGCAAAAAGGGCAGCCCCAACTGAAATCAAACAAGCACAGCCCCATGAAAAGACAGCAGGATACAATACTGCAGCCCCAATCAGATGTCGCAACAGCACCCCCAAATCAAGGTATTATAGAAGCAGATTTAATAATAGCAGCCCCCTCCAATTAGACATGAAAATAAGGCAGCCCCAACTATGCAATTATAAGAGAATCAGCTCCAAACAAAGATTATAACAGCAGCAGCCCCAGCCCTCAATAGAAAAACATAGCAGCAGCCCCCAATAACAAGGAAGGAAAGTAGAGCAGCTCCAAACAAAGATTATAACAGCAGTAGCCCCCATTAGGGAGTAAAAAAAAACAAAGAGCAGCCCCCCAATTAATAATACAGCAGCCCCCTAACAAAAAAACATCACAACCCCTAATTTATCAAGTATAAGAGGCAGCCCCCAACATAAACCCAAGTAGGAAGGATATATAAATATATAGCAGCCCCCTAATTATGATATAAAACAGCAGCCACCAACCCATAAATCCCCAAAAAAAAACATTTCAAATAATGAAATCTGGAGGGGATAAACCAGCAGCCATATTTCCCCAAACAAACTCTAATAATATAAGCTAGAAGGAGCCTGAAGAGCAACCCTATAATCGTCCAAAGGATTTCATAATTTCCTAGAATGATTCCTAGCATAGATAGCAGGGAGAACCTTGCTAATACCAAAATCTGCCAAGCTCAGTTAAGCAAAGAGGGGAAGGGGATGAAGGAGAAGGAAGTGAAGAGTTTTCTTGCCTCGGATTCAACTGGCGACTCGCCGGGTCGTGACCAACACGAGGAGAGCCGAGCAAAGCCCTAGCCCCGACGACGAGAACAAAAATCCGGCGACTCCAAGCTCCCTCCGACGGCCAAAGCCACTGATGCCCGGCGATTCCAGCGCAAACTGTACAACCCCGATGTTCGCCACTCGCGCTCAAGGAGGCGAGCCCAGAGGGGCGAACCCTGATCTCCGGCGAGGTTGGTCAAGGAAGGGCAAGGGACTGCGCAGGCGAGCGAGCCCAGCGGAGGGGAGTTAACCAGCTTCCCTGAAACTCGCCGAGGTGTCGCAGGCTCGCGAGCACCACTCGCGAGGAAGGCCATCTTGGGGTACAGTTAGCCATTTTGGGGTGCGGATAGCCATTCTGGGATTCGCCGAGGTGGCGCAGGCTCGCGAGCTCCACTCGCGAGGAAGGCCATCTTGGGGTACAGTTAGCCATTTTGGGGTGCGGATAGCCATTCTGGGATTCGCCGAGGTGGCGCAGGCTCGCGAGCTCCACTCGCGAGGAAGGCCATCTTGGGGTGCAGATAGCCATTCTGGGATTCGCCGAGGTGGCGCAGGCTCGCGAGCTCCACTCGCGAGGAAGGCCATTTTGGGGTGCGGATAGCCATTCTGGGATTCGCCGAGGTGGCGCAGGCTCGCGAGCTCCACTCGCGAGGAAGGCCATCTTGGGGTACAGTTAGCCATTTTGGGGTGCGGATAGCCATTCTGGGATTCGCCGAGGTGGCGCAGGCTCGCGAGCTCCACTCGCGAGGAAGGCCATCTTGGGGTGCAGATAGCCATTCTGGGATTCGCCGAGGTGGCGCAGGCTCGCGAGCTCCACTCGCGAGGAAGGCCATTTTGGGGTGCGGATAGCCATTCTGGGATTCGCCGAGGTGGCGCAGGCTCGCGAGCTCCACTCGCGAGAAAGGCCATCTTGGGGTACAGTTGGCCATTTTGGGGTGCGCCGAGGTGGCGCAGGCTCGCGAGCTCCACTCGCGAGGAAGGCCTCGGGGCAGGCCGGTTCGCCCAGTAAAAGTCCGGGAAGGGATTTTTACCAAGAGGCCCCTGGTGGTCTGCGGTTAGCTTCCTCAAACGGCGGAGTTTGGCTGTTAGCAGACCAATCCGGTGTGCGGATAGTGAAAATGAACAGCGGGATTTGGTTATCGACAGACCACAAAACTAAAATCTATAAATAGACCTCAAAGGGCACCTTGGAGAGAGATCGGTTCATTATCTGAGCTCTTCTCTCCCTAGGTCGCTTTGGTTTGGGCTCTCCAGCTCTCCAAGGTGCCCGAGTCTTAGCTTTGGCTTGGGAGGGGAAGCGCTCAACGATCTTCCGGGTTAGTGGAGGGACCTCCTCGCTGAGACTAGGGTCTTTGTTCTTGGCTCGAGTCGTCAACCTTACCTCTCCCGAGGGACCGGTAAGGGCTAGCTGCCCCTCATCTCGATGAGGGCCCCGAGCTCCACTTGAGACCGAGAAATCGGTTTCAACATTTTGGTGCGGTGAGCGTGGAGCGCGGCTGGTTCAAGAAAGTCCCAGAGAAGAGTTATGGCTGGAGATGAAGAGCAGGGCGAGGAGTTCGGCGAGACCCCTCAAGAGGCAATGGCTAGGATGTTCGCGGATTTCAGGAAGGAGGTGCTCGACACCTTGGGGTTCACGGTCACGGCTCTGCGGAGTGAGTTTGCGACCCCGGCACCTCAGGCGACCACTCCCCCAACAGCAGTCGGCGAGAGGGCACCAGGAGGAAGGGCTGGAAAAGAAGTTGCCATTGAACCAGGACATGACAGGGAAGGGCGAGTGCTGTTCGCCAGTCCAGCGAGCCCGGTGTTAGCGAGCTCCGCGCCGGCGAATTCAGTGCCGACGAGCTCCGCCCCAGCGAGCACGACACAGGCGAGCGCACGCCAGGAAGACGCGACGACAGTCGGGGTGGTTCAGGCGAGCGTCGCCCTCGCGAGTGCGATCCCAAGCTTGGCGAGCGAGCTGGGTCCGCGAGCCGAGCGAGAGAAGATGGTAGGAGGGGGAAGCCCCTTCTGCGAATTAGTGTTGTCTGCACCCGTTCCGGCAGGATTCGGAGAATGGGATAGAGTGTACTACAATGGCAGAGATGACCCAGTTCAACATCTGCAGTCTTTCGAGGACTCGGTCTCCATCAGGCCGATGTCCGACGCCTTCAAATGTCGGCTCTTCGCCGTCACTCTCAAGGAGAAGGCCAGGGACTGGTTTCATTCTCTTCCGGCAGGCTCCATCTACGCGTTCGAGGTCCTGCGCCGTAGTTTCTTGTTGAGATTTTCAACTTCAAAGAGGAGGAAGAAGGACGCTGATTCCCTCTTCGCGGTGAAGCAGGAGTCCAGGGAGACGTTGGCTCAGTACGCGGATCGGTTCCAGGAGGAGGTGCAGCTCACTCAGGAGGTGCCCGGGTTTGCACTTCAACTCGCCTTCACGGTCGGGTTGAAGGAAAGTTTCTTCAAAATGGCATTGAAAAGAAAGGCCCCCGTCTCCTATGAGGAGCTGATGGAGAGGGTGGCGGAGGAAGTAGCAAGCGAAGAAGCCAACCCAGAGCTCACCAAGAGGCTGGCCAAGCTCGGTGAGCCGGAGGTGAGGCAGCAAGAGGTCAGAAGAAGAGAAGAGCTCCGGGCCCCGGAGGGGGGATGGAGGCCGCAGGGTGGAGGAGTGCAGGGGCAAGGAAGGGGTTATTGCCCAGGAAGGGGTAACCGTTTCGAGGGACAATGGAGACCCCCCCCAGTTGGGGTGGAGGCAAGGCCCAATGCAGTTGCCTCCCCCACCTCAACAGGCCATGGCAATTGGCCGGGGAAGAGCAAGGGGAAGAGGAGAAGTGGAGGCGGCGGCCGTTAGGAGAAGAAGAAACAGGATAGCAGAGACCGGGGCAAGGGAAGCGGCGGTGCCCTATTGCATCTTCCACGATGTGGAAGGCCACTCCACGGACACCTGTCCGGAATTCCTGGAGGTGAAGAGGGGCCGAGCACCCGCGCCACCACCGCAGCAGCCATTAAGGATCGTGGAGGTGGAACCTCGGGAGGAGGATGAAAGATGTGAGGATAGAGCAGATCTGGGGAACAGAGGAGGGATCGGAGTGATCCATGGGGGGGTCGGGGTGGAGGCGACCCGCAAGGCTAGTCTCCATACCATTTACCGCCGGAGCGTGGCGTCAACATCCACCGCTCCACCCCCGACCGAGAAAATTATTTTCACCCAAAAGGACATGCCGAGCTACGAAGACCCGTTCTGCGACGCGCTGGTCATCCAGACGGCGATCGAGAACTTCACCGTCTCCCGGATCCTAGTGGACAATGGGAGTTCGGTCAATGTCATCTTCAAGAAGGCATTCGACAAGATGGATGTGGAGCCCAGAAGGGTGTTGGCCTCGGATGGCCCTCTGTTCGGATTTTCGGGAGAGAGGAAGGAAGTAGAAGGAGGGGTAGGGCTCCATGTGACCCTGGGTGGGCAGTCTCGGAACTGTCGCTTTGTCATAGTGGACGCCCCGAGCAGTTACAGTGCCATCTTCGGACGACCACTCATCAGCGCGTTCCGTTGCGTCCCCTCCACTTTTCATCAGTGCCTCAAGTTCAACGACGGAGGGGTCCAGGTGCGGGTCCGGGGGGATCCCAAGGTAGCAAGACAGTGCTACGTGACGGCCGTCAACACCATCTCCTGGATGGGAGAAGCCGAGGAGTGGGATAAGGTGATGGAGGAGGTAGCCGAAGCCGGAGGTCTGGAGGTGGCTGAAGAGAAGAAGGGAGGTGAAGTTCATGCCCAGGAAGGGGTGGCTGAGGTACCCCAGGCGGAGAGAAAGGGAGAAGAGGAGAAGGCCCAGGAGGGAAGGGCGGAAGAGCTGATGGTGTTAGGGGAGGGAGTCGAGGAAGAGATCCCGGCTCCCGCTCGTGCCGAGGAAGAGAAGGCTTGGGGGGAGCAGTCCCGGTTGGAGGCCGTGGACGAGGTCGTGGAGCTCGAGGTCGTCACCCGGTTAGGGGTGGTGGAAAAAGTCCGGGTCAGTGGAGGACTCAGCCCAGGAGATCAAGCGGAGATTCTGGCTTGCGTGCAACAGAACGTGGACGTCTTCGCTTGGAGTGCCGCGGAAATGCCCGGGATCGACGCGGATGTGGCGTGCCATCGCCTCAACCTCGACCCCGGTGCCCGCCCCATCCGCCAGAAGAGGAGAGCCGTCGCAGACAAGCTAGAAGGGCCCATCCGCGAGGAGGTGGGCAAACTCCTGCAGGCCGGATTTGTATCGGAGATCCAGTATCCAGGCTGGGTCTCCAATGTCGTTATGGTGAAGAAGGGCGGAGGTAAGTGGCGTATGTGTATCGATTTTTCACTTCTTAATAAAGCATGCCCGAAAGATTGCTACCCCTTGCCCAGAATCGACGCGCTGGTTGACTCAGCCGTCGGTTTTACTGTAATGTCCTTCTTAGATGCTTTTTCAGGTTACCATCAAATCCGCATGCATCCCCCGGACATTAAGGACGTTTCCTTCATCACGGGGGATGGATGTTATTGCTATAAGATGATGCCCTTCGGGCTCAAGAACGCAGGGGAAACATACCAAAGGATGATGGATAGGGTCTTCCGCGAACAGAAAGGAAGAAATTTAGAGGTCTATGTCGACGACCTCATGGTTAAGAGCCGAGACCTCGGGACCCACCTCCGAGACCTCGAAGAGACATTCGGGACCCTGCGGCGGTACAAGATGAAGCTCAATCCCTTGAAGTGTGTCTTCGGGGCAAGCCGAGGGAAGTTCCTGGGCCATTTGCTCACCCCCGCGGGAGTGGAGCCCAACCCGGACAAAGTTAAAGCGGTGATGGAGTTAGAGTCGCCGAGGAACCCGAAGGAGGTCCAGAGCCTCACAGGGAAATTGGCTGGGCTCAGTAGATTCCTCTCCAAGGCGGGAGAAAAATGTGCACCTTTTTTCAAAGTGCTGCGGGGAAACAAGAAGTTCGAATGGACCCCGGAGTGCGAGAGGGCCTTCCAAGCCCTGAAAGAACAGCTCACTCAAACCCCTCTACTCCAGGGACCGAGACCAGGAGAGGACCTATCTCTATACCTAGGGGTAGGATCCGAGGCAGTAAGTTCCGTGCTAATCCGGGAGGAGGGGAAGAAACAGTTCCCAATCTACTATGTTAGTCGAGTGCTGAAGAAGGCGGAACTCCGATACCCAATCCTAGAAAAGTTAGCCTTCGCCTTGGTGGTATCGGCCCGGAGGCTCCGGCCTTAATTTCAAGCCCATTCAATCAAGGTAGTGACCGACCACCCGCTCCGCAAAATCATGGAAGGGGTGGAACACTCAGGAAGGTTGGCAAAGTGGTCCGTGGAGTTAAGCGAGTTCAATATCACCTTCGTACCCAGGACATCCATCAGGGCTCAAGCAGTGGCAGACTTCATGGCCGACTACACGGCCGAAGTGGGGAAACACGAGCCACCTCCCCCGGAAGCATGGAAGATGTTGGTGGACGGAGCGTCGGGAAAACACTCCTATGGAGGGGGAATAGTCCTAGTGAGTCCTCAGGGGACTCGGATTGAGCAAGCCTTAAACATCCACTTCCCAATTACCAACAACCAGGCGGAGTACGAAGCAGTGATAGCGGGCCTTCGGCTGGCCCGGGAACTGGGTGTGCAGGACGTGGAGGTCTCCACAGACTCCATGGTGGTGGCATGCCAGATCAAAGGCGAGTTTGAAGCAAAGGATCCAACCCTCCTGCTATACCTGGAGAAGGTTAAGGGAGTCATCGGGCAGTTCCGCACCTTCTCAATCAAACATGTGCCGAGGGAGGAGAGCACCCAGGCGGACCTCCTAGCCAAGTTCGGTCCTCGAGCGGGGGGAACGACTTCGGAACTCTTCCGGCCCT
This sequence comes from Dactylorhiza incarnata, assembly GCA_033032865.1. Classification (NCBI taxonomy): domain Eukaryota; kingdom Viridiplantae; phylum Streptophyta; class Magnoliopsida; order Asparagales; family Orchidaceae; genus Dactylorhiza; species Dactylorhiza incarnata. Next base: position 10,382,184 of record JAWHQI010000011.1, read on the forward strand.
CCATCGAGGAGGGAGAGTCGATGGAAGTGGATCAGCAGGCCTCATGGATGGATCCATTCATCACCTTCCTATCCTCCGGACAGTTCCCTAAAGAGGATGTGGACAAGAGGCGTTTCAGGTACAAGTCCGCCTATTACTCTTTGCATGCAGGGGGGCTATATAGAAAGACTCTCTCAGGACTTCTGGCTCGTTGTGTCTCCGAGAAAGAGGTCCCGAGGGTGCTGGAAGAAATTCACTCCGGGGAGTGCGGCAGTCACTCCGGGAGTCGGACCCTGGAAGGAAGGGTGTTGAGGCAAGGCTACTTCTGGCCCACTCTCAGCAAGGATGCGGCAGAGTTCGCGAGAAAGTGTCCGAAGTGCCAGCTCTATGCTCCGCTCCAACTCCTCCCAGCTCAAAGGCTCCGAACCATCACGGCTCCCTGGCCCTTCGCCATATGGGGGTTAGACCTGGTCGGCCCCTTTCCCCAAGCCAGCGGTCAGAGGAAGTTCCTGCTAGTCATGATCGACTACTTCTCCAAGTGGGTAGAGGCGAAGGCGCTAGCTAAGGTGACCTCTCAGGTTGTAAGGAATTTTGTGTGGGGGGAAATAATCTGCAGACATGGACTCCCTCTAGCCATAGTGACGGACAATGGGCCACAGTTCGCGAGTGAAGAGTTCGTCGGCTTTTGCACTCAGCTCGGCATTGACCTCAGGTTTGCCTCAGTCCACCACCCGAGGAGCAATGGTCAAGTAGAGGCGGCAAATAAGATAATCGTCAACCTGCTAAAAAAGAAAGTGGAAAACCTACGAGGAAGTTGGGTGGAACAACTACCCTCCGTCCTCTGGGCCATGAGGACTACTCCGAACACCGCCACCGGGGAGACTCCATTCAAGCTCTCCCACGGGTCCGAGGCCGTTCTCCCCATAGAGTTCGAGGTGAAGACCCCCCGGGCGACCGCTGCACGCGAGGGGGATGAAGAGTGGCTAGAAGGTAACAGTGCCGAGCAGAGGCTATCCCTGGACCTGGTGGAAGAACTCCGAGACTTGGCCACCATCAGGCAGGAAGAGGTCAAGAGGCGGATGGCTCGATATTTCGACAAACATATCCGGGTCAAACACTTTCAGAAGGGGGACCTAGTCCTGAAGAAGGTCGATGCGGCCGGCAGAGGGGCCACAGTGGGTAAGCTTAACCCAAACTGGGAAGGCCCATATATCGTAAGCGAGGTGCTCAAGTCGGGGGGGTATCACCTCCGGGATGTGGAAGGGATACCCCTTGACCGAGCTCGAAGTGGGGATGATTTGAAACGATTCTACCCTTAAAAACTTTATTATGTCATTCAATCAATATCTTACTTTCGTTTGTTGCGTTTTTGACTGCTGCGGTGGCAAGGTTGGATAGGTTGGTGCTGGAATGCCCCAGATCGATTCCGCTCCCGGGCTTTCACCTAGACGGGGGGTTCTGGTTGATCTCTGGAGAGGCTGGCAAGGTTGGATAGGTTGGTGCTGGAATGCCCCAGATCGATTCCGCTCCCGGGCTTTCACCTAGACGGGGGGTTCTGGTTGATCTCTGGAGAGGCTGGCAAGGTTGGATATGTTGGTGCTGGAATGCCCCAGATCGATTCCGCTCCCGGGCTTTCACCTAGACGGGGGGTTCTGGTTGATCTCTGGAGAGGCTGGCAAGGTTGGATATGTTGGTGCTGGAATGCCCCAGATCGATTCCGCTCCCGGGCTTTCACCTAGACGGGGGGTTCTGGTTGATCTCTGGAGAGGCTGGCAAGGTTGGATATGTTGGTGCTGGAATGCCCCAGATCGATTCCGCTCCCGGGCTTTCACCTAGACGGGGGGTTCTGGTTGATCTCTGGAGAGGCTGGCAAGGTTGGATATGTTGGTGCTGAAATGCCCCAGATCGATTCCGCTCCCGGGCTTTCACCTAGACGGGGGGTTCTGGTTGATCTCTGGAGAGGCTGGCAAGGTTGGATATGTTGGTGCTGGAATGCCCCAGATCGATTCCGCTCCCGGGCTTTCACCTAGACGGGGGGTTCTGGTTGATCTCTGGAGAGGCTGGCAAGGTTGGATATGTTGGTGCTGGAATGCCCCAGATCGATTCCGCTCCCGGGCTTTCACCTAGACGGGGGGTTCTGGTTGATCTCTGGAGAGGCTGGCAAGGTTGGATATGTTGGTGCTGGAATGCCCCAGATCGATTCCGCTCCCGGGCTTTCACCTAGACGGGGGGTTCTGGTTGATCTCTGGAGAGGCTGGCAAGGTTGGATATGTTGGTGCTGGAATGCCCCAGATCGATTCCGCTCCCGGGCTTTCACCTAGACGGGGGGTTCTGGTTGATCTCTGGAGAGGCTGGCAAGGTTGGATATGTTGGTGCTGGAATGCCCCAGATCGATTCCGCTCCCGGGCTCTCACCTAGACGGGGGGTTCTGGTTAACCCCTGGAAAGGCTGGCAAGGCTAGCAATAAGGGTCAAGGACTAAGATAACAGGTTGGAATACTAGTCAGGGAATCTCAGCTCACGGGATGACTATCCATACTCACCAAAGTTAGGCTCGCCGGGCAGTGCTCGCGGGCGGTGATAACCCGGGCTCGCGAGACCCATGGAAAAGAAAACCTCGGCGAGGCGAGCCCAGGCGCGCGCGCTCGCGAACTCTCCGGGAGCACCACCACGTGACGATTAGTTATGAGGTTGGAAAAGAAATCCACGAGAAGAAATAAACACAAGCATGATCGTAAAGATTAACAAAAAGTTATAACTATATGTTCGACAGCAATCTCGCCAGCCCAAAAATGATATACATTTGCGAAAAGGGGGAAAGAAGAAAAGAATTCATCCTAGAGGACCCTCGCCGTCTTTGCGAGTCCCCAACCAGGGCGCCATGGCGAAGAGGTCCGGACAGACGTCTTCCGCTGTGAACTCCATCGCGTCCTCGGCTAGCAGGCTTGCATCCTTAAGGGTAGTGAAAACAAGGTTGGCGACCTCCTGTGCATCCCGCCGCCTCTGCTCCTCACTTTCGGCAGCCCTCTGTTGAGAGCCGACTCGCCCAGGAGAGGGAGGTAGCGCGCCGCGAACCAGCTCATCCACTCGAGCCTTCAACATGATATTCTCCAACTCCAGCTCGCCGTTGCGAGCGAGGAGCTTGGTGGCCACGTCGGCATCCTGAGCATCAAACGGGTTAGGGGAAGGCCAGAGATCGTAAACAGCAAAGAAAAGAAACCCGGGGGTCGCGTACCATCTTGCCCTGCATCCCGGCGAGAAGGGTTTCCGTCACTTCTTCTTTCTCCTTGAGGCCCTTGATTTCCTCGCGAGCCTTCTTCGGCTCTTCCCTGTACGCGCGGATGTCCCGGTCCGCCTGCATATATCGACGCCCCGCCATATGTGCAAGCTCCGTCGAGCGGAATTGGGCTCGCATTTCTTCATAGACCAACTGTCTGGGCCCCATCTCTTTGTAGGCGGCGGCGTCCTCGCGGCCATATAAGCCGAAGGAGATGGAGAACGCCTCCTCCCCGGCCTTACCGAGCTCCACCCAGGAAGGGTGAAGGGTGGAGCAGGAAATTCGGTTGGCATTGGGGTCCCAGGCGAGCAGGGGCTCGCCAAGGAGGTCGGAAACTTTCTCGCCTAGACCAAAGTTCCTGTGACCTTTGGGTTGAGGGGTCACGGAGGAACTCCCAGCACCCTGGTTCGCCGGGGGGTCAAGCTTTTCCGCAGGGGAAGGAGGCGAGCCGTCGGTCTCGCTCAGGTAGACGACTGCGCTCCTATCCTTAACAGCGGAGGTCTTTCCTTTCAGCTTCTTGGAGGAGCGCGAACTCGGCTGACTCGCAGAAGGGGGCCGCTTCTTGCCGGACCCAACGGCGGGAAGGTCGCGGCAAGCCTCTGCCGCCGCGGTCGCGAGAGTATCCACCGTGAGGGTGATGCCCTGCGCGTGCGGGGGATTGACGGGGACCTCGCGCTCACCTGTAAAGTAAGCGTTATACGATGAAAGGGAAAAGAAAGTGAGGCGCGAGCGAACCCTACCTTCCCCTTGAGGAACGGAGAGTAACGAATCGACGCTGCGCCGCAGATAGGCGACTTCGAAGTTCTTGCCGGAGAGGTATTGGAGGAGTTTGGCGTCGGCGCCGCCCAGCGAGCTCGGAGGGCGGTAAGTGGTCATCCCGCTGGATGGGGGTGAAGTGGAGGTTGCCGAAGGGTCCTTTCACCAGGAGGAACTTCTGGGTCCAATAATGGCTCTTGTTCACCGTCTCGCAGACGGTGACGTGCTGGCTCGCGAAATAGGTAGTCCCATCTCGGAAGGCGCGGAAAGAAAATACCTTGCGGAAGACGAGGAGGCTGAACTCGATCCTCTCTTCCCGCAGATAGCAGGCGAACGCGACAATGTCCGCAATCGCATTTGGGGTCAACTGGCTCGGCAACACCCCATAATATCGCAACACCTACAAAGAACGATGAGAAAGTTGCGATAGCGAACACGAGGCAGCGAGAAGGTCGGGCGAAATACCTGACGGATTTCAGGCCACAGAGGGAGTCGCAACCCATTCTCAAAATGCGCGATGGGGATCGCGAGCTCGTCAGCCTCGGTCTCGTTTAAGGTGGAGTTCTCGCTTGGACAGCGAGCCGAGTAACCCTCCGGGAGATAGCGGTCCACCGCGAGCTTATACTCCTCGGCTGTGTTGTTCGCGCAGTAGAACTCGTGGGCTTGAAACGCTGAGGCGCATTTTGACCGCCCCTCGCTCTCGCCATCCGCTCCCACTTGCTGATTCATCCGCATCGAGTCAGGAAAAGACGGCCTACGAGCAGCGAACGCGAACACGATCTTGCGAGAACGGAGACGAGCGTAGGCGCGAGAAGACGGGAGAAATAAATGCGACGGGCAGAGGATTGAATCCAAACTATTTATAGAGGGCTCTGATGGGCACGGGAATCGAAGCGTCAGGAGTGCGGATAACGGAAACAAAGTAAAATCCTACCCGATAGTACAGTAGTCTTGCGAACCCAAGCTCGCCGCGGCCAGCCTGCGAGGAAAAAGGGTCTATGCCTGGCGTTGCATAAAAACTCGCAAACGCTCCACGAGGGCGAACGTATCAAACACAGCGAACGGACTAAACAAACCACAGGCACACCGCCGAAACAAATAGAATAATAAGAGAAAAATGATAAAAGGCGAGTCACGATAGACTCGCGAGTATTACCACACCAACTATTGTTCATACAGACGTCATAAAAGAAGCAAAAACAGCGGGGTAGTAGCATTCAACCCGCGGCGGTCTCAGGGGTAAGGAAGCCACTTCCAGCGACCCCGGCCTCGCTTCCCCGCACGCGGCGGCACTCTCGGATAATGGTAGTCGCGAAGCGCTTTAAACTCGCGCAGGATCAGGTGCGCTTGATCCTCGCCCCGCGAGATGTGCACGCCGGGTGAGGTAACATCGGCGCGAGGCACCGGCTCTGCCTCGGCGATCAAGCGCGCATTCGCGTCCTCCAACACGGCGAATCTCTCGTCAAAGACAGCCCGATCCGCGTCATACCGCTCTTCCAACTCGCGTAACATCATGCCGTGCTTCTGAAGCACCTCGGACACCCGACTCTTCATCCGCACGGGGTCGCCCGGGTCACCCAAGAAATCTTCAATCTGGCTGGGCGAAGGCGGTGGTGACATCTCCATCCTCTCGTGCTCTGACTCAGGGGTGGCCCCTGGGATTTCAGCGGAGAGAGTTAGTAGGATCTGAAGGCAAGCAAGAGATGGGAGCTCGCGAAAACATACCAACCTGGCGAGGAGGGGGACTCGCGATGGGGCTTGCACGAGGACTCCGGCCGACCCCGGAAGTTTTTGCGGAATCCCGAGACGTGGGGTTTCCCCAGACCAGGAGGGTATACCACTCTCTCCGCGACTTTGACACCGTCGAGAAGCGAGCCACCTGGACTTCGCTTCCCCATCAGACCGAAGCCAGGGGTCACCACGCTAACCTTAGGCGGGACCGGCGAGTTCGCCGGTGTAGAGCCTTTCTCCTTGGGGCTCGGCGATGGGGTACCTACATGGACCACAAACGCGTAGATACCACCTGGACTTATGCAGGAATAATGGGGGAGACGAGCGACTTACGAGGTTGCGAGAGAGGCGCTTGTTGGGACGAGGTCCCGACCCCAGCATCTAGCGACCCCAGCTTCGCGGGGGACGAAGCATGGGAAGTCGTCAGCGCGAGGCCCGCCATGCGGTCCTCAGGTGGAAAATTCTGCGAAAAGGAAGAGAATGAGCAAGGAGTCGATGAAAAGGCTTTAGGCAAAAGACACCTGTTGTGCGAGCTCGGTATTCGGCAGAGGGGACGAGTCAAGTGGCGATGTCGCGTCCTCCTCCGGCGACCACCTAACCGACTTAGCTTTCTTAGTCTGGGGCGAAGAAGAGGCGGCAGGGTTGAATATCCAGGCGTTGTGCTCGGCGGCCCGAGCTTTCGCCATCTCCCTGGAAGCCTTCAGCCGTTCCAACGCGCTCTGCTTGGAAGACATCCTAAAGGAAGAAGGATTTCGGCAAAGAGCAAGGGGAAGGAAAGGCTCGATCACTAACCACGGTGGACGGTATTTATAGTTTCAGGCATGGGGCCCACCGGAAAGATTCCCGCCACGTCAGCAGAATCAGCGAACATCATGGGTTGGATGTATCTTCGCGAGCTTAGAACAACCTCGCGAAGAGCGGGGATTGTGTACAACCCCGATGTTCGCCACTCGCGCTCAAGGAGGCGAGCCCAGAGGGGCGAACCCTGATCTCCGGCGAGGTTGGTCAAGGAAGGGCAAGGGACTGCGCAGGCGAGCGAGCCCAGCGGAGGGGAGTTAACCAGCTTCCCTGAAACTCGCCGAGGTGTCGCAGGCTCGCGAGCACCACTCGCGAGGAAGGCCATCTTGGGGTACAGTTAGCCATTTTGGGGTGCGGATAGCCATTCTGGGATTCGCCGAGGTGGCGCAGGCTCGCGAGCTCCACTCGCGAGGAAGGCCATCTTGGGGTACAGTTAGCCATTTTGGGGTGCGGATAGCCATTCTGGGATTCGCCGAGGTGGCGCAGGCTCGCGAGCTCCACTCGCGAGGAAGGCCATCTTGGGGTGCAGATAGCCATTCTGGGATTCGCCGAGGTGGCGCAGGCTCGCGAGCTCCACTCGCGAGGAAGGCCATTTTGGGGTGCGGATAGCCATTCTGGGATTCGCCGAGGTGGCGCAGGCTCGCGAGCTCCACTCGCGAGGAAGGCCATCTTGGGGTACAGTTAGCCATTTTGGGGTGCGGATAGCCATTCTGGGATTCGCCGAGGTGGCGCAGGCTCGCGAGCTCCACTCGCGAGGAAGGCCATCTTGGGGTGCAGATAGCCATTCTGGGATTCGCCGAGGTGGCGCAGGCTCGCGAGCTCCACTCGCGAGGAAGGCCATTTTGGGGTGCGGATAGCCATTCTGGGATTCGCCGAGGTGGCGCAGGCTCGCGAGCTCCACTCGCGAGAAAGGCCATCTTGGGGTACAGTTGGCCATTTTGGGGTGCGCCGAGGTGGCGCAGGCTCGCGAGCTCCACTCGCGAGGAAGGCCTCGGGGCAGGCCGGTTCGCCCAGTAAAAGTCCGGGAAGGGATTTTTACCAAGAGGCCCCTGGTGGTCTGCGGTTAGCTTCCTCAAACGGCGGAGTTTGGCTGTTAGCAGACCAATCCGGTGTGCGGATAGTGAAAATGAACAGCGGGATTTGGTTATCGACAGACCACAAAACTAAAATCTATAAATAGACCTCAAAGGGCACCTTGGAGAGAGATCGGTTCATTATCTGAGCTCTTCTCTCCCTAGGTCGCTTTGGTTTGGGCTCTCCAGCTCTCCAAGGTGCCCGAGTCTTAGCTTTGGCTTGGGAGGGGAAGCGCTCAACGATCTTCCGGGTTAGTGGAGGGACCTCCTCGCTGAGACTAGGGTCTTTGTTCTTGGCTCGAGTCGTCAACCTTACCTCTCCCGAGGGACCGGTAAGGGCTAGCTGCCCCTCATCTCGATGAGGGCCCCGAGCTCCACTTGAGACCGAGAAATCGGTTTCAACATTTTGGTGCGGTGAGCGTGGAGCGCGGCTGGTTCAAGAAAGTCCCAGAGAAGAGTTATGGCTGGAGATGAAGAGCAGGGCGAGGAGATGAACTGCAGAAAAAAAATATAAAGCGCACGATCGTGCGTAGCAAACACACGACCAAAATCCGAAGCTGTTTTTGGGCAACAAATGAACTCGCACGATCAGAGGCGCACGAGCAACTGATCGTGCGTGAAGGAAACGCACGATCAGTGGCATTTCAGGCAGAAATTGCCCCCAAACAGACTCCGAGCATCACACGATCCATGAACCTGCATGAAAACCTCCAGGACTACAGGAAAACAAGGGATCACACCAAGAATGGGCATACATGTGCACTAAGAGTGGAATAATAGACAGCTGTTAAATATAAATGAAAACAAGCCTAAAGTGTGGTGCAAAGACTAGAAAATCGTCCCAAATGAGTCCGAAAATATTTATATAATTGGGACTCATCACACCACCAGACTTACCTGTTTGCACGTCCCGAGCAAACATATCCGGCGGAGTAGGAAAAGCATAGCTAACCAAAAAATTGCAAACATGGAATAGAATGCGAAGTTTCATACTAGTGTGCATAGAAGTTCATTAGAAGAAGTTTTTACATATGCTAGCTATAGTGTGGATAGAAGTTCATTAGAAGAAGTTTTTACATATGCTAGCTACTTTATAAAAGTGTAAATGCGTAAAAGAAATTTATTTTTACTCAAAAATGGAATGTTGGTGAATCGCTAGGTCACGCGCAGTACGAAAGTAATCAAGTCCCGAAGGTGAATGTTACCCAAGGCCGGAACTCGGAATTATCTCCGTTGAAATCCATCAACGTCGAGAACCATATGCTCGCCCGGTCACACTCTCTCCACGACGCTAGTGAACTCACAAGACGAATCGATAGGACTTTAGGTATACATGAGGCTTGGGTTACGGTTTGGAATGCAAAGATAAACGTGAAGGCTAATCGCAACCCAAATGAGCACACAAAAGTGCTAAATCATAACAGCCCCAATAATACACGTGTAACACACCCCCAGACTTGACTTTGAAACCGTGTGTGCACACGGCCTACATCAATCAATACCAAAATATGCTTCAATTAAAGCGCTAGGGATAAATATATATATATATTTTTTCTTTTTCTTTTTCTTTTTCTTTTTTTATCCCCAAATTAATTAGCACAATTCTCAGCACATAGACATTTTTTTTTAAACTTCCACAAGAACACTGAAGTTTTGCATCACCGCACCGCATTGGAAAATTACAATTCATAAATGCTTTTAGCTTAATTTTTGGTTGCAATAATAGGATTAGCTTTTAGGCCTTGGTGAAGTATGGTGGAGCTGAATCAAAAGATCGGGTAGGCACAAAATAGGCTAGCAACGGTTAGCGTATAGGAATGGTAAAACAAGGCTCAAGCTTGCCAAAAAAAGATGACCTACGTCAAGCTCAACTTGCAAATCGTTCGCACCCATGCTTCGAGAGTCGCTTGGGGCAAGTTCTTAGCCCTCGAGAAAGGTAATCCTTCCTCCCCACTCAAGAAACACGAACCTCGCATTCGCTTACACACAATACCACGCTACCACTAGATTCAACCACATTCACCATTTTGAGTAAAATAAACTAAAATCTACGCAAATCTACTAATTATAAATTAGAAGCATAAATAGAAACTAATTCTACTCAAATCCCTATGCAAACACGAGTACTCAACTAGAGCACTGCAGGAGTCAACATTCCACTCCATCTTGCAATTATTTTGGCTAATACAGCAATTTCTACATCACAACCAAGAATTGAATATACAGGAGCATACAAATAAGCGAGTGCGCGCTAAAGTGGGTGTAGTGGTGTGCGGTGAAAATGAACAAATAAAATAACTGAAATAAAATACTTCTAGCATGCTATGCAAAAGTGCACGTGAGTGGGCACATATAGCGGCTTTCCCCCAGACTTAATCTAAGCAATCGATACAAATGATGTAATCATGAAAATCGAATAAAAGACCAGGGGAAGAAAAGTTACCCATGCTCAGAAATGAGAATACCAGAAGACGCATGAAAACTAAGACAAAGAGCAGCTTCCGCCATCCAGAATATGAACCTGCAGGGGTCAGCTCCGCAAAAACAAAAGAAAATAGAAAACTAAAATAAAGTGCAATTAACTAAACAGAATTAGAAAAGAAATGAAAATGCAGGAAAAATTAAGATAACTACTGGGGTTATTGTCCTCCCAGCGCGACTTATTCAAATTTAAAGCAGTTCTAGCTAATGGGTCTATGAAAAAGGAAATGCACAGGTAACTGTTCTAATATGCGTGTCGGTAGCGTGTACCGATACAGAGATAGAGCAGTTACTCCCCTACCTAAATAAAAATACTTGCTCGTCACAGGTAGCGGGAATAGGAAGTAAGAAGAGGAGGAAAGATGGTCCTCACTCGTCTCACCACAAAATAAATCCCTGCCCAGCAAGGTGTCATCTCCAGGGAGGTAGCAGGAGAAAGAGATCAATGGTGGAGCTTCCTCATTGGAGGAGGGATCAACCTCCTCGCACATGAGGATGTTATCATCATTGACCTGAGCTGGAAGCTCCAAGTCCTCCTGTTGTACCTGTGAAGACTCAACCTGCACAAGCTCAGATGAAGAAGGGGGATCAAGAAATAAACAAGAAGAATGACTTAAATAAAAATCAAGCGGGGGAGTGGTCCTGGTCTCACTCCCATCAGATTGTTAAAGTAAAATAATGTTGGCATTGTCATCAATGCCACAAGATTCGGCGGGATCGATAGTGGCCAAGCTAAGGATTTGGACTTCCTCCACCAGTGCTGAGGAAAGCTCCTCTTCACCTAGAAGGTTGTACTCCTCCATAGGAGCAGGCACACTTAGATCGCCAGCCTCATCCTGCGACACATCCTCAACAATGTCATCAGAAACGAATGTAGTAGAATGCACAAAAGGGGGAGGAATAGTGCTTGGATACAAGTCAAGCACTGGTTCCTCACAAATAATCAAATCTACGCTAGTGGATGGATGTACAAGGGAGATGGGCTCAGTCATGTCAGTGCCCAGATCAGCCACACATCTGGTGACCGTGTCCACATCATACCCTTCATAAGATGAAGGTAATATGGCCACATAACCAGATTTTGAGGGTGTGCTGCCAGAAATAGGAGTCGGAACGATCTGGATATCCGGCTCGTCATCCTCGTCCAATTGGCGAAGATACTCGGCACAGTTCTTCAAGGCATGATCCATGCTCTGACAAAACAAGCACTATCTTGCAGGCTTCTTTGGCACAGCGGGTGCTGAAGCCGAAAAGAAGATTGACGGTAAAGGCGTAGCAGAATAGCCATAGGACTTCCGCGCAGCATATGGAGTACCAGACAAAGTCGGTGCTCCATATGTTGGGACAGGAGTGCTAGGGCTACTATCTCCCTTATGACATCTATCACTAGCATGAGAGATATCTCCACACCATCGGCAATGAATATTAAATGACGCCCACATAGTGTGAAGATAAAATGATTCAAAATAAAGAGAACTATTGTGAAAATACTACACCTAACAATAAATTACTAAGCAACCAAATTTTAAAACAAGAAAATGGAATACGAAGAAATAAAACAAAAGGATGCGATAAACAAATGGAAGGGCTTCTCACTCAGATTCTCCCTCTCCAGAAAACTCACACGACTGTGTTCCCCGGCAACGGCGCCAAAAACTTGATGGCGCAAATCTCGCACACCGCTATAGGTGGTAGCAAGACTGCGGCACGAAACGGCAGTGTACCAATCGTTCAAGTAATATAAAATGGGAATGAATCCCCAAGTATCGATCTCGAAGGAACACAGTAAGGTGGAGTTATCTATTGAGGAAGGACTTGAGATTGAAGTCCTTTACGTCGGATGGATGCGGAAACAGGGGATTTGGATTGTGAAAATTAAAAAGAAAATGCTACAACAACTCCTATGCAATGCCGCTATGCAATGCTTCGCTTGGCGGGATGGAAGCTACGTAGTCCTTGAGCGCGCTACTTCGTAAGGACGGATGGACGAGTAGGCAAGCGGAATCGAACTATGCAGGCCTTGAGCGCGCTGCTTCGTAGGGCGAGTGGATTACAAGGGCCGCTATGCCACGCTTCGCTAGGAGGATGGACGAGTAGGCAAATGGAGTGAGGGTCGTAAAAACCTCTTCGACAAGCACGCCACTAGCAATTGCTAGTGCGGCGCACGAACGTGACGGCGGGATGGAGGATGGAATGGGGCGCACTTCAAACAACTTAAACACCAAAGCATTTCACATAGACATGAAATATATAGAAATACAAACTAGTTTAAGTGCCACTTCATCCTAATGTTAGATCTAACTACATATACATCAATAAGAGAAGAACAAGGCAAGAAATCTACCGAATCCGAAGGCTCGTTGTAGATTCACGGTTGGAATCACCGGGTTGTCAATCCGCGTCCAAGCCCGGTCCACAACTACATCCGGGGTAGAGAGAGCTGTCACTACTCTCCAATGAGCCCGTCTTCTTCGTCTCACGATCCGGTAGAGGTTGCAAACTTCCTCTTTCTTGATGGCGATGGCGGCTAGATCTTCCTTTGAAGCGCTAGGATGAAGGGGGAGGCCGAGAGGAAGCTCCGACTCAAGATTGGCGTGAAGAACAAGCCCGGAGCACCTCCTGGTGGTGGAAGATGATGCAGGGGGCGGAAGAGGCGAACATGACTCGAAAAACGGCGGAGCAGAATGGTCGTCCAACCTAATTTCGCGGGATGGATATTTATAGAAAATAGGGCGCACGATCTGTGGCGCACGATCAACTGATCGTGCGCACTAAAAGCTGGTGATCGTGCGCTCTGTGCCCGAAACCTGCAAAACAAAATTGCAGAAAAAAATATAAAGCGCACGACCGTGCGCACGATCGTGCGTAGCAAACGCATGACCAAAATCCAAAGCTGTTTTTGGGCAGCAAATGAACTCGCACGATCAGAGGCGCACGAGCAACTGATCGTGCGTGAAGGAAATGCACGATCAGTGGCATTACAGGCAGAAATTGCCCCCAAACAGACTCTGAGCATCGCACGATCCATGAACCTGCATGAAAACCTCCTGGACTACAGGAAAACAAGGGATCACACCAAGAATGGGCATACACGTGCACTAAGAGTGGAATAATAGACGGCTATTAAATATAAATGAAAACAAGCCTAAAGTGTGGTGCAAAGACTAGAAAATCGGCCCAAATGAGTCCGAAAATATGTATATAATTGGGACTCATCAATTTGAAAGCACAAAATCCAGCATACTATAAAACAAGTATGATCAAACACAACAGGATTTGTTATTGTCAAACCAAGAGATGCGGAAAGCATGTTCCAACAAACTCCCCCTTTTGATAATAACAAATCCCCTTAGAAATAAATAATGCAATTGATAGGAGTTTGTGTTTATAATAGAGATAAGCATGAAATTTGAGACATGTGCATATACTCCCCCTAACTGAATGCTCCCCCTAAGTGAATGCTCCCTCTACACCAAAACTTCCTATGAACTTAACTCCCCAAACATATTAATTTCTTTCAAATTTATTCTCCCCCTTTTGGTATTTTCAAAAGAGGGTGGAGAGAAAGTTAAACGTTAATGTGTGCCATAAATGTGTAGAGAGGGAATGAATATGAAAAAGAGTTAAACACTTAGGAAAGATACAATATATAGGAGTGAAATTTTTTGAAGAAATTGTCATAAAGAAACCACTTGTTGGGAAAATGCATTCATGATCGAGCGTACAAGTAGTAAAGAGCTGGAAAGCATGAAGAAATATATTTTTGAAGAGAACATCTATATAAGAATAGTGAAGCATAGTAGATGATTAAGAGTTTTAGGTATAACAAAATTAGATGTTGTAGCAATTTAAGTTCATAAAGGATTTTGCTTTATAAAAGTTTTAAGCACAAAAAAAGTAATGATTTCCAAGTAAGCAATCTACCCAGACAATATGTCTACACCCTAGCCCCGTACTAAGTGACGGATGGGCATGAGGAGCTGCATACATGCCGTAGGTTGGGGTGTTAGTCCCATATGCAAACACTAGACAGAAACTTAACCTAGCACTATTTCCCCCCAGTGCCTCGCAAGGCCCCACTGGAACCCTCTCCGGTTAAGGACAAGACATGACTAAAGATAAGGTTATCTAATGTCTATAACCCTACACCCCCGCTATGGTGAGATATGAAGTCATGGATCATAATTATTGGAAACATTTAAGCATTTTAAATCTAATGATGAGTTCATAGCTTATGGATTTATATTTTATTTGAATTTTAGTAAACAAACACCTCACATAGCTATTTTAAAATCCCTTAATGAATCAGAGTTTTAGCATTACAATATTTTCATGTTGAGAGCAACCAATATAAAGTTTACCAAGCAAGTCTACAATATGTTAAAAAAAGGAATTTTGATATTTAAGACATTGATATAAGCATGATAGCGCAAGGTAAAAAATATATGGTGATGATGATGCGGAAGACATATAGAAATACAAGAAAACATCTATTTATAAACATGATGATTCATAAGAAGATATATGAGTTAAATTCCAAAAATGAAGATGTTTTTGTAAATCTTTTTGCATTTAATATCTTTAATTTTAACAATAAAGTAACCAAGCATGAAATAATGTTTTCAAGGAGAAATTACTACAACGTTATATTAATTCACAAATTCAAAACATACAAAACATTGTAGAGATCATGCTAGTTAATCTAGTGCATTTCATAAATAAAGAGTAGTATAGAATTTGCATTAGGATCCAATACTCATGAGAAGAAGTGTTATGGAAGATAATGATGTGCACATAAGTGTATTTTGAGTAGAGTAAACAAATGTTTTAATCAAAAAATACAAGAAATATGTAAAGTAAAGAGCACAATAAAACACAAATAATTTTACTTCCACACACTTCAATGCACAAAAAAATGTACAACAACCAAGGTGCTTTGCACACACAATGCTCATTAAGACTTATCAGGGTGCAAAGTAGTGCTTGGGGGATCACATATTTTATTTTATTTTAATATTGAAACTAGTGATCCGGTGTACTTAAGAGTAAGTGGTTTTTATTTTGAAAGAAGGATACGGTTTGCACAAAATACTTTACTATTCTTTCCAAGGTGCTCAACCTCACAATGCTTATTAAGACTTATCAGGAGGTTCAAGTAGTGCTTGGTGGAGTAATCTTTGTCATTTTATTTTATGATTTTTGTTTTGTATAAAGATCTCTGAATACACTTATTTTGCAAACCAATATAATTTATGAACACATAACCACTTTTCTTAACTTTTAAAAGTGTAAATAAAGGTAGTGTAGGTAAGATACTTGTGCAATTTTAATTCATTGTACTATTACAAAACATACACAAGCATTCTTTGATTAAGAAACATATGTAGATAATGCCAAAATAAGTGAGTAAATAAATATCATTATCAAACATAAAACATTTACTCATACTTAGAGGCATGCTAAGCATAGCTCTACACAACTTTTACAATAAAATTTTATGCACAAATGAGTAGATATATCAAAGCATGATAAAAACAATGTTCAATGTAGTTTGAAGGAATGAATTGTATCATTGTAAAATGTCTAAAAGATGGGTTAAATCATGCTTGATTTTCAATGAAGTCCATACAGTATTTTTGATTTTTTTTTGAAAAAATATAATTTTAATTTAAAGTTTGAACTCATATAATTTGATCTTGGACTTCCCGAGATCTACCCTGTGAAGGGTTCTCCCGGTACTAGGTGATGTGATGGGATGATAGCCCAAATCACCCTTTAGCAAGATACATGTAAATAGAAAAGTTAAGTTCAAAATAATAATTTTTGATATTTTTTTTGTTTTATATTTTTGTATTTGTTTTTTGCATATAGGAATAGAAATCAAACAAATAACCAAAAAAAATCTTTTTTGTAATTTGGCTTTTGTAATTTTGTAATTTATAATTTTTTGTAAAAAAATTACAGGGAGAATTGCAAAAATGATTAGTACAGATAAGATAATATATTTTTAGTGATTTTTTAGAATTTTAAAATTTCAGAAAATCGGATACTTGAGCTAGCGCCGGAGTTAGGTCCTAGCGCTTGCGTTAGCTCATAGAGAGTGCTTATTTCAATCATATAGCCTAGATTTTCTTCGATTTTGCTTCCGATTTTTCTTAATTATGTTTGTGCAGTGTAAGGCTTCACTAATGAAGTGAAGAGACGAGAAGAAATTGCAAAAAGTTGCGGAAGTTAAAATTTTAGTACGTGGGTTTCATATTCATTAAAGCTTCATACTAATTAGACCTTAATTCTTGAGTTTTGCACAACATATGCATGAGTGAAATGATCATAAATAAGTGAAATAATATTCATGCAATTTTTCAATTCCGGTTTGACATGATTATGATTAAACATATTAGGGGTAATTAAAATGACTCAAATATATTAAATACCTAAGCAAAACTTGCGCATTTTATAAATTTAGCCTAATACCCCTAAAATACCTTTTAAATCCATTTTGACACTTATTTCATTTAGTCTTAATAATATTACTTGACAAATTTAGTTTTTCAAATTTTATAAGACTTTTAGGAAATGGATTTAGAAGGATAGAAATAAAAAGGATAAGTAGATCACATGAGAAATGATATAACTTTTTATTCAACTTCATTCAATTTGATTTATTTATGAATTTTGGTTTAATAAGTGAGAGTCATATCACAAGTTATATAAAGTGATCATATCATGATGGTTCAAAGAAAAAAAAGGAAAAAAAAGGAAATAAAGCATATCATGAAGTTGATAATTGATATTTTATTTTTAGTTGATTTCTTCTTCATGCAAATGATTGGATACTAATGAATAGAGATTTATGTATCCAAAGAGGACTGGGTACGACGGTTCCTTTGGGTACCCAAATACATCGTGTTTGCTTTTGGGGAGATATGGTCGAATGTGCCCTTTTGAGTGGAGTTAGTGTTTTATCTTTAACTTTGGGCCTCCATTCAAACCTTGGTTTAATATTATTTCTATTTGTTAAATTTCCATGTTGATTTTGCAAAAAATTATTTTTAGTTTTCAAATTTCCATAATCATTTACTTGAATATTTGGATCAGGAAATTTGTTTGCATTTAATTTTAGGTTGGGAGAAACATGATATTGTAAATTATGGTGACTTTGATTTTGATTTTGATTTACAAATCCTTAAGTTCCTTACTCCCTTTTTTAAACTTAGGTAAGATGTTCATATTCATATTCAACTTGTTTTTAGATATAGTTTGATATTGTGAATTTGTATTTACCATTTTCATAAGCAAATTGATTTTTGATCTTAATTCTTCATTCTTAATCTTTAAATTATGTCTAGCTTTATTATAAGCGATTGTGCTATTTTTAAGAGTGGAAACAACTGAATCAATATGATCTTGATAGTTATTTTTATATTCATCAAATGTTTCATCCATCTCTTTAATTTCAATTTTATATTCTTTACACTTAACACAATCATTTTCCAAAGATAAATTTTCTAAACATAATTTTCTTGGAACATGGTTTTCCGCATCCCTTTGATTTGAGAATAACAAATCCTACTTGTATTTGATCTTGTTGCCATAGTGTTTTTAGCATGTAGGTATGGACAGTTTTGACACCAGGTAGCTGCAACAATGGTCTGGAACTAACCACAAGCTGAAGGATTGAAAGTTGCTTAATGCCTGGCGTTAAGCTTAATGCTGGGCATTACCGCTAGACGAAACCGGCATTCGATGAAATGCATACCACGGCGTTCGACAAAATGTGCTCGACGAAATTTTCGTTCGACGAACTAGATACTGCGATCGACGAAATCAAGCCACTGAGAATGGAAGCTGGGTTCGACGAAATAGAAATTGCGTTCGACGATCTTACGTTCGACGATCTTGCGTTCGACGAAATTTCGGTCGACGAATGATGAAGCCCGTTCGACGACCTTTGTTCGACGAAAGATGAAGCCAGTTCGATGAATTGTGTTCGACGAAATTAGATGCTCGACGAATTGGGGTGCCAGCTAATTAAAGATGAAACTCAACGCCAGGCATTAGCTCTTAACGCCGGACGCTATTCGTTCGACGAAAATTGCATTCGACGAAGATGCTGTTCAAAGAAGATCACGTGCCGTCTGATTAAAGAAAGAATCACTATGCCAGGCGTTAGTCTTAATGCTGGGCGCTATCTAGTCGACGAATTTGGCAAGGAGAAAGCAGTCGTGATTGCAGGAGGAACATTAGGAATGATTTGCCCAATGCGTCGCGTTAGCCGTAACGCCAACGTTGATATTGCCTAAAATAAAACATTCCTAAAGTGCAGAATCTCCTTCCTCTTCTGAAGATTGGAGCCATTAATATATTGCTATACATGGTCGATGCCAGGCGTTAGGAGGTAACGCTGGCATTAGCTCAAATTTTATAAATCAGAGGATTTTGTCTTCTCCGACTACTGATTGTCAAGAGCCCTATTCCAGCACTTCAGAAACTTTGTGAGGGCCGTATTTCAGATCAACACATCTCCCGCTCATATTTCAAAAGGAGGAATCAAAGGAGGCTTGGATCAACACGCTAACTCAACGCGAAGAACACACGCTTGGACTTCAATGATCTTCAGCGATTCTTCGGCGTCTCCTTTAGATTACCTCATAGGGAGTTTATATTTGTCTTTTGTATTTGTATTTTACTTTATCTTTGTAATAGGTTCGTGAATTCGCCTCGTGTTGGCGACTAGGTCTGGGTAGGACTTAGGGAGTAATTCACCTCATGTTGGCGACTAGGTCTAGGGAGTAGGTCTAGGGGGTGCTCGAGGCCTTTCTGGTGATAGATTGGATAGAGCGGCTTGAGGCCGTATCTGGGGAGAGATCGGCTAAAGCCAACCGGTTCGTGGGGATACGAGTCGGTATATAAAACAAAAAGTGTTTTCATATTATTCGCTTCGATTTCTAGCATCATTGAAATCAGATTTTGTAATCAATTTTATAAATGATAATCATGTCTTTTCTTGTTTAATAAAATTGATTTCATTTCTAATTTCTTTATCTCTTTAATTTTGATTTAACTTACGTTGACCAAAATATCAAAAGTTTTCTATTAAAGTTTAAAGTTTTAAAACCCTTATTCACCCCCCCCCTCTAAGGGCGCCTACCGATCCAACAAGTGGTATCAGAGCCAGGTTATTCTAAATCGGCTTAACAACCGGCAATAATGGCGTCTCATGATCTCGCTCCTGTTAATGGGGGAAATTTTTATGAAGAAGAAAAATCTCTTGCACCACCTTTATTCGAAGGAAGAAATTATAAAGGGTCGAAATTGTTAATGGAAAGGTTTATTAAAACATTAGTTATCAACGCTTGGGATATAGCAATAACAAGACCAGCGGACGAATCAAATAAACAAGAGCGTCACCTAAATGCAAAAGCTATGAATTATATTTTTTGTGCTTTATCTCAAGATACCTTCAAATTAATATATTGTTTTTCTAGTGCATACAAAGTATGGAAATTTCTTGAAGAAATGTATGATTTTCCTCTTACAGGTATGGAACAAACACAAGATTTGGAGAACATACAAGCTTGCACAAAGTTTCTAGAAAGCTCCTCCCATGACGAATCCATGAAGTGCACATCAAGTGAAAGAGAAGAAGAAATACTATCTTCGGAAGAGGAGTGCCAAAATGATGTCAAAGGAACTATATGTTCAAATCTTGCCTCTTCGGATAGCAATGTAAGGAAATCAAATTCTATCTTTTGCACTTCTATTTATACATTACAATTGCTACAAACTACTAAACATAAGATTAAGAAATTAAAAAAGGGTAATGCAAAACTACGTTTAGAAAATAAAACTTTGAAAGCAAATGTGAATGTAGAATCCAAAAATAACGTGTTTGAATCTCCATCATGCTCTTCATTTGAAAACTCCACACCTTGTATTGAATATAATGAATTAAAAGAAAAATACGAAGTACTTGAAAAGGAAGTTATTTTTGTAAAAGAACAAAATGAAAGATTATGTTTAGAAAATTCATCTTTGGAAAATAATTGTGCTAAGTGTAAAGACTATAAAATTGAAATTAAAGAGATGGATGAAACATTTGATGAATATAGAAATAACTATCAAAATCATATTGATTCAATTGTTTCCATTCTTAAAAATAGCACAATAATAAAGCTAGAAATAATTTAAAAATTAAGAATGATGAATTAAAAACAAAAATCAACTTGCTTACGAAATTTATAAATAAAAATTCACAGTATCAAGAAATACCTAAAAGCGTGTTGAATATGAATATGAATATGGATATTTTAACTAAGTTTAAAAATGAGAGTAAAGAACATAAAGGATTTGTAAATCAAAATCAAAATCACCATTATTTACAAAATCATGTTTCCCAACCCAAAATTAAATGCAAACAAATTTCCTTCAAATTATAAATTCAAAACCCTTTTTGATTCAAATATTCAAGAAAATGATTATGGAAATTTGAAAACTAAAAATAATGTTAAACCAAGATTTGAATGGAGACCCAAAGCTAATGATGAAACACAAACTCAAATCAAAAGAGCCCATTCAATCATATCTCCCCAAAAGCAAACACGATATATTTGGGTACCCAAAGGAACCGCCACACCCGGTCCTCTTTGGATACCTAAATCTCTCATCCATTAGTATCCAATTATTTGCATGAAGTAGAATTCAACCAAAATAAATAAATATCAATTCTCTACTTCATGATTTGCTTAATTTCTTTTTTTGTTCTTTTTCTTTTATTTCTATAAGCCATTATGATATGTTCATTTTATATAACTTGTGATATGACTTTCACATATTAAACCAAAATCCATAAATAAATCAAATTGAATAAAGTTGAATAAAAAATCATATCATTTTTCAAGTGATCTACTTATCCTTTTTATTTTTATCCTTCTAAATCCAGTGTATGATATTTTTAAGACTAAATGAAATAATTGTCAAAATGGATTTAAAAGGTATTTTAGGGGAATTAGGCTAAATTTATAAAATGCGCAAGTTTTGCTAGGCTACGTAATATATTTGCGTCATTTGTTTGCTTCTATCATGCTTAACCAAAATCTGAAAAATTGGAAGTTAAAATTCATAATGACTATTTGCTTTAAAAACAAATATATTGAGAAATTAATCTTACATAAAAGCCATAGTTTATAAATTGTTTTACATAAGATAAATATTAGAACACACCGCAGAAACAGTTCACAGAATAGATAAAAACAAAAATAAAAGGAAAACAATGATAATGGCTTACGCTGGGCGCAAGCAGTAATGCCTGACGTTAGACAATATTGTCCAAATACTAAGCAATGTTATTACAGAACTGAAAAACCATCTTAAAATTGTCTACTTTCACTAAGTGAGTCTGATTCTCCAGTAGTTGAACTGCCTTGTTCCCTTGACCTTCGAGTACCGCGAGTCGAGCGATGTGGCGGATCCTCCACGGGAACCTCCCAATCCCTTTCTTCTGCCGATGTTGGTTTCAACTTCAAGGCCCTGATCATGTATAGCATCATTTTCTCGATCCTTGACATTTTTCGTGTCACATTCTCTTTGAATTCGTCAAATGACTCCTGATGCTCCCAATTCGTCTCTCGGAGTGAAACACCTCGTCTTAGGGGTGGTCATGAAGATGACGGTATATCTCGTGGTCGATGGAGTCGAAGGGTTGAAGTAGAATAAAGATCAGGGACAAGATCATTAATATAATTAGTTCGAGTTATATATGCAAACTTTGCCATCACCACCTGTTGTATAAGTCCTCCTAGGGGAAGAGTGTTGAGTCGAGACTGTCTTGGATCCTTCAACTTAAAAGTATAACGAATCTGAGAAAGGATAAGATCAGCCACATCAAAAAGTACTTCCTGCATTATATGATATGTCACTATGCTTAATTGTGTAGTGATCTTCTTTGCGTTTCCAGACTTCAACATAATTGTATGTCGTAAAATATCTTGAATAAAAAATGCTTCCTCCCTAAGTGAAGAAACATATGTAATCTGATCTTTTGTCTCCTTCCCGTGCAATACCAGATTTAATGGTGTCCAATCCCGCTCAGCTCTATATTTTTCTACCACATCTAAATGATAATCATTCTCTATTAACCCAAACTCATTCTGAAGATCGTCATGTGTGACTTGAATATCTTCAGACTGGATCATTGAC
The DNA here is from genome assembly GCA_033032865.1 of Dactylorhiza incarnata. NCBI lineage: Eukaryota > Viridiplantae > Streptophyta > Magnoliopsida > Asparagales > Orchidaceae > Dactylorhiza > Dactylorhiza incarnata. The sequence goes on from JAWHQI010000011.1 coordinate 10,404,476, forward strand.
ATCACTCCTCCATGAAGCTCTATTTCTGACGGATCATACAAATTGTTATAAAACTCCCGAACAAAATCCATAGAAAAGCAATGTTGGGAAAATGATTTCTCTTAACCCCTGAAAAAGAGTTAAATATGAATTCTAAGAAAGGAAAATCAAGGTTAAGTCAATATGCGTCGAATAGTATTCGACGCAACGTTGAAGTTGTATCGACGTTCCTTTCAGAATGAGTCGAAGTAGCTCCAAGCAGAATTCGAAGTATCCTATGTCGATGTAGCTCTGACTTCTAGTCGACGTATCTTGAGAAGTCGACGCACCCTAGTCAACGCACCTTCCTTATTCTCCTCTCGACGCTCTGCCAGGATGAATTCGATGCCTACGTCGAATAGCAGTCGATGCACGTCGATTTATATGATTAATTCAAAAATCGCCAGATCTCTTTCCTTCTTTTATAGATCTGATTTATATGTAATCAATTTATTCTTTATAGCCGTTCTGAATCATTCTTTCCTCTAATAGATTCTTGGCTAAATTGATTAAATCCTTTATGGACATTATTTGAAATCAGATTGAATACTTTCCTTCTATAGATATAACTGTTATGTAAATTTCTCTTTCTTTCTAATACTCTGTCTGCTAATTGATTACTCTCCCATAGTGTTATTTTAATGAACAGAGCTATAAATAACCAAGGAGGTCAGCAGAGAAATAGAACAAGGTGATTCACCATTTTACATTTGAAAAAGAGGAAAAGTTCCCAAGTGAAAAAGAGAGAATTGAGAAATAGTCCTGCAGCAATTTTCAAGCATTCTTCTTCTTCTGCTTCTAAAGCCATACTGCTGCAAAATTCTGAAAAGCTTACAATCTCCTTCTCACTATAGAAGGGAGATTTAATTCACTACTTCTTGTGCTTCCAATATTCTTGCTAGGAAGAAGATTCATTCTTGTTTTAAATACTTCTTTTCCTTTTTCTTATTTTCATTCTCACATATTGTAAAAGAGTTTTTAGAATCACTCTTCAAAAAAAATTCAGTTGTACTGGTTCTAAGAGTCTCCTTGTCAAAAGACTCCGTTGGTTCTAAGAGTCTCCTTATCAAAAGACTCAGGGTGGTTCTAAGAGTCTCCTTATCAAAAGACTCAGTGCAAGATAGTGAATTCCTACCAAGGGGGTAGAAGAGTGGATTACCCAAAGTTTGGGGAACCACTATATTTTCTTGTGTTGTGCTGTGATTTCTTTTCTTGCATTTACTTTCTTTAGTTGTTTAATTCTTGTTGGTGTGTGGGAAGCTCTAATCTGTGATCATACACATATATATTAACTTTGCACAAAATATTTTTTATTCTCTATTCACCCCCCTCTAGAGAATTCTAGTGAGGTTAACTGTGCACTTTCAATTGGTATCAGAGGGAGGTTGATCTAAAAAGGTTAACTCCTTGATCAAAAAGATCCTACCTCTCATTTATATATATATATTTCTAACAATTATTTTTCACATGGCACAAATCAAAGATTATGCTTCTACCAGACCACCACTTTGCAACCTTGAAAAGTTTGCACTTTGGAAAACAAGAATTAGAATTTATTTAAACTCTATTGATGATGAATTGTTTAATGTTATCTTGACAGGTCCCCCCAAGCCATTCGGAAAGGACTCAAGTGGAAAAGTGACTGAAACACTTGCTCCAAAAGCTGAGTGGACAGAGGAAGAAAAGAAAGCCCAAGGACATGATGCCAAGGCTATGAATATCCTAGTCTCAACCCTCTCAGATGAAATCTTCCAAAAGATTGCTGATTGTGAGTCAGCTAAGGAAGTATGGGAAGCTCTCACCAAAATGGTAGAGGGAAGTGCTGATGAGAAAAAGGATAGAAAGGCACTACTCATCTCTCAATATGAAAACTTTCAGAAGAAAGAAGGTGAAAGTGTTGCTGACATGTATGCCAGATTCAGCCTCATAGTGAATGAGTTGAAGACACTTGAAAAGGACATATTCTCACTGAGATAAATGACAAACTGCTTACTTGCTTCCCTAGCTCTTGGGATTCAAGAATCTGGCCAATTTGAGACTCCAGAAGTCAAAGAGAAATTTCAACAAATGTCCTGTTGGGCAAATTAAAATCCTATGAACATCTGTTGAAGACAAGAGCTGAGAAAGAAGAGAAAGAAAAAGCTCCTTCACTCTCAAAAGAAAAGAGTATTGCATTGAAGGCTGTTGAAGGTGAACCCTCTACAAGTGATGAGGAGCTGATCAGTCTGCTAGCCAGAAGGTTTAAGAAGTGCATTAAATCAGAAGGATCCAGAGGAAGAGACTCAAAAACCAGGTATAATAAAATACCTACTAAAGAGATTATATGTTACTCTTGCAGGAAACCTGGACATATTGCACCTGAATGTCCTAAGGAGATCAGCAAAAAGAAAGATCTGAAAAGAACAGATCTACAGAATAAGAAGAAGAAAGAGAAAGTTCTCATTGCTCAATCATGGAGTGATTCAAAACCTGAAGAAAGCACCTCATCTGACAATGATCAAGAAGAGACCAAGCTGGAGGAAACCTGTTTGATGGCCACTGAGAAGCATGATGACACATCTATGGTAAATATACTTGATGATGTAGATTTATCTTCCACTGACTTCAAAAACAATTTCAAAGAATTTTGTTTAAATTTAATCAAATATGAAAAAGAAATAGATGAACTAAGAAATGAATTAAAGATTCTCAAACAAGTGAACACACAGTACAATAACTATGAGCTCAGCCTAGGACTCTTAGAAAAGGAATTAGACAAAATCTGTACAGAAAACCAAACACTAAGAAATGAGCTAGCAAAAGCAAAGTCCTTTGAAGACTCTCTAAATGGGAGAAGTCAGAAGCTCAAGAACATCTATGAAAATCTTACTAATTTATTTAGACAACTAGAAGATAATACTAACTTAGAACCAAAATCTCAATCACCTAGGAAATCTGTTTGGAGACATCCCATTCACTCCACTAGGGAAAGACATTTGACAGGAGAAAGATCACAGGAAAATCCAAAAACAACCACTTTCTTTAATAAAATTAATCCCATTATATATGAAGGAATCCTAGGAAGATATCCTCAAAAAAAATTTAAACTTACGTCGAATACTTATCAACGTGCGTCGACCTCTAATCGACGCATACACCAAAGCGCGTCGACTTCTACCCGCCGCAACCTCTCTCATGCTTCGACTGAAAGAAAACGCAGAATAGAGAAAGCGTCGACTTCATATCGACGCAACCATAAACCTACGTCGAATACATATCGACGCAACCAATCAATCAAACATCTCTCCTCTACCGAACAGCAATCTCAATCCATCTCCTTTTACTATGATCACTACTTCTGTAACATCACCAAAGAAAATTGGTATGATAAACCAATGCCCCTAAAGGAGGAAGGATATTCAGAAAAACCCACTTACTCTTTTATTAAATTTCACACTGATGGGAGAAAGGGACCCCAGCTCAGCAGGGTTCAAACTAATGTTTAAAATTTTATGTGCAGATGTATCACATCTCCAGGCTGGTGTGGTACTTGGACAGTGGATGCTCCATGCACATGACAGGATGCAAAAACCTGTTAATCAACTTTGAGGACAGACTTGGACCATCAGTAACTTTTGGAGACTCTAGTTGTGGACAAACCAAGGGCTTTGGAGATTTCAAAGAAGGGAAAGTCACCTTCAAAAATGTGGCAGTAGTCAAAGGACTGAAGCACAATCTGATAAGTATAAGTCAGATATGTGAAAATGGTAAGTATGAGGTAAAATTCACCACACTATTCTGCCATATTATTGATATCAAGACTGGTGCCATAGTACTTAATGGAATTAGAAAAGGAAAAGTATTTGTAGTGGACTTTAGTTCATCACCCACAGAAGTCTGTTTATTCAACAATATTATTGATAAAAGTGAATTATGGCATAGGAGACTAGGTCATCTAAACTACAAAACAATTAGTAAACTAGCAAAGAATAACCTAGTCAGAGGCTTACCAAAGGGTAGGTACTCTAAGGATTCTCCATGCAGACCTTGCCAACTAGGAAAACAAACCAAATCATCCTTCAAACCAATTGGTAAGGATGACTCTCCCAGGGTACTTTACTTACTACACATGGATCTCTTTGGTCCCATCTCCACTCAGAGCTTAGGTGGAAAATCCTATACCCTAGTTGTGGATGACTACTCTAGATTCAGCTGGGTGTTCTTTCTAAGGGCTAAGTCTGAAACCCACAAGACTCTCTCAAGATTCATAAAACAAATTCAATCTGAACTCAATAGTCAGGTTTCCATAATCAGAAGTGATCATGGGACTGAATTTGAAAATCAGTTTATGAGTAGTTTCTGTGAAGATATAGGTATCAAACAAAGTTTTTCAGCCCCTAGAACTCCTCAGCAAAATGGAGTTGCTGAAAGAAAGAATAGGACTTTAATAGAATCAGGAAGGACCTTACTTGTAGAATCAGGTTTGCCAAAAACTTTCTGGGCTGAAGAAGTCAACACTGTCAACTATGTTCTAAATAGAAGCCTAATACACAAAACTAAATCAAAAACTCCATATGAGCTCCTGAAAGGAAAAACACCCATAGTTAAATATTTTAAGATCTTTGGATGTGCTTGTTTTATCCTAAATAATGGAAAAGATCATCTTGCCAAGTTTGACAAGAAATCTGATGATGGAATATTTCTGGGATATTCAGCATCTAGTAAAGCCTATAGGTGCTATAACAAGAGAACTCTTAAAATTGAAGAGTCTATGCACATTATTTTTGATGAAACTAACATGCTGTTTAAGGGGGAGGGAACTCCCACCAGCTCTTTTCCACAGGAAAGTAGCAGCATAGAAACACAGCTTGAACAACTGGTTCTAGAGAACACAGATAATGGAAAAGAAAACAAGATAAAGGAATCAAGTGAGGAATCTGAACAAGAACATGAAGAAGATTTAGAAAAGAGCATGCAAAACCAACTCCCACTAGAGAACATGGTTCAGGAAGGCCAGGTAGACATTGACCCTATCACCAATGAGGAAGAAGAACATCTGACAAGTCCAGGCAGGACAAGGGTCAATTTAAAAGATCATCCACAAACTCAAGTAATTGGAGACCCCAATACAGGAGTAAGAACAAGACACCAGGTCTCCACTGGGATGATGCTCCAATGCTTCCTATCACAAGTTGAACCAAAGAAGTTTGAGGAAGCAAATTGTGATCCTCACTGGATTATGGCCATGCAAGAAGAACTAGGCCAATTTGAGAGAAACAAAGTATGGAATTTAGTGGAAATACCAAGAAACTACCCAGTGATTGGCACAAAATGGGTATATAGAAACAAATTAGATTCTACTGGAGTAATTGTCAGGAACAAGGCAAGACTTGTAGCATAAGGATATATACAAGAAGAAGGAATAGACTACAATCAAACCTTTGCTCCAGTAGCCAGACTGGAAGCAATTAGGCTCTTTCTTGCCTATGCAGCTTTCATGAAGATGAAAGTATATCAGATGGATGTCAAGAGTGCTTTTCTGAATGGTGACCTTCAAGAAGAGGTATATGTGGAGCAACCACCAAGTTTTGTTAATCCCTCCTCTCCTAACTTTGTTTATAAACTCAACAAAGCACTATATGGTCTTAAGCAAGCTCTTAGGGCTTGGTATGAAACTCTCTCTAACTTTCTTTTGGAAAATTCCTTTGAAAGAGGAAAAGTAGACAAGACACTCTTTACTATAACCCATAAAAACCAACTTCTTCTTGTTCAAATATATGTAGATGATATCATCTTTAGCTCAACTCATCCTAAACTGTGTAAAAGATTTGCTAATCTCATGCAATCTAAATTTGAAATGAGTAGTATGGGAGAACTCCCATATTTCTTAGGATTACAAGTAAAACAAAGTAGTGAAGGAATCTTTATCTCACAATCAAAGTACACTAAAGAGCTAATCAAAAAGTTTGGTATGGAATCAGCCTCCACTATGAAAACCCCCATGGCAACAAATGCCATTATTGAAAAGGATGACAAGGGAAAATCAATAGATCAAAAGACATATAGGGCAATCATAGGATCTCTTCTATATCTCACCGCTAGCAGACCTGACATTATGTTTGCAACTTGCATATGTGCTAGATTTCAAGTTGATCCAAAGGAATCCCATCTCACCTCTATAAAAAGGATTCTTAGATACCTAAAGGGAACTCCTGAACTAGGTCTATTGTATTCAGCAGAAACCAACTTTGAATTAATAGGTTTCTCAGATGCCACTACAACAAACTGCACTTATAGTAAGGACCTAATTCGTTACAATAAGTGTCAAAATTCGTTACAAAAACTCTTTGGTAACGAAAAAAACTTTAAGTAACGGTCCTCCTCTAAAGCTCGACGCTAAAGGTTATTGTAACGAATGTATGCATTTCGTTACAAATAAAGTAATTGTAACAAATGATACTTTCTCACCAAAAAGAGATTCTTCCTCACAATAAATTGGTCACAATAAATATTATTTCGTTACGAATGTTTTTTTTTCCTCACAAAAAAATAGTTATGATTAAAACTATTTCGTTACAAATGTTTTTTTTTCCTCACTAAAAATAAAATAACTTCGTTACAATAAAGTATAATAAATATTATTTCGTTACAATAGATTAAACAATAGTAACGAAAAATCGTTACATTTATTTTCCATTCTTCTTACTACAGCCAATTCATTTATATATCAAAAATATTCCATTTCTATTTTTTGTGTACCTGAGATTTTATTACAAATAATAATCTTAAAAACACACATATATTTAATATTTCGTAACAAGATCAACATGTATTTATTCACACCAAAAAGTATTACATAGAGTACAAGTTATTATCATCTCTTCTAAAATAATACAATATTACATTACAAGATCAACATGTTTCTAATAAATCTTCCGTCATTTTTCGAAAAATGAATCGTCCATCACTTTCTGACTAATGAATCTTTCGTCACTTGTCGGTCAATGCTCGAGCACCCTACAAATAAAAGAGAGCAATTAAGATCACCAATATATGTACAACCATTTTGAAATTTTATTCCATTTATTTCATGTATTTGGTATGGGATTGCACTCAAACAATCATAATAAAGATATTTTTACACCAATATATGTATGTCCAACATCTCGAAACCAAAAATAACTAGAAGTGTCAAATGAGTACTTCTGGTAAGTAAATAGAAGTGTCAAATCAAAACAAATGGATTGAAGCAGTCATGAAACAAGCATCATAAGAGTCTAAAAATATTTGAATCCAACATTATTTTAGTTAGATGCCATTGTAAAATGTTATTGCATTCCTTTAGGTTCAAATACATATCAGTTTGGATCATCATTTTACCAATTAGACCTAAAAACCCTTTTTGTGAGTAAATCTGCGCAATTTTTAGTGAAAATATTTGTAAATGCGTTAAAATTGAGAGTGCAAATATTCAACTTTTTGCAAATATTCAACTTTTGCAGTCTCATTGCATTGACTTCTTAATAGAGATGCTCATATCTGTTCATGAAAAATATCAAGTATTTGCAGATATATGGTTCAAAAGATTTCATCAGTTTTTTTCATGGAGAGGATTTAAATCAAAATTATAATTTGATAATATGTTTCATGAATTTGTTTACATTTTTCAGGTATTCAACATGAGATTATGAACTACATTAGATTTACCATCCCTCCCATTTCTTCAACTCACAATTGAGTATTACAAATTTGATTTTTGATGTGCTTGAATATTATTCTGGGTTGGTGAAGTGCATGATCTTCCTCATGCTTCTAATAGAAAACCCCCCAATTTAAAAATGCAGTTGAGATGGGCATCGATGCTTCTCCTTCCCAATAAAAAGATGAAGAAGAAATACTTCAATCGACTATGAAAAATCAAAAAAGATCTTAAAGATACCTAGAGCAGCACAGATTTTATCTGCCCTGTCCTCACTGCCCCAATCAGCTTTTTGACAGGTCCTCTTCCTCCCGCGCCTACACCACAGAAGTCACGTGCCTGAGTAGTAGACAGAATTCAGCGCCTACACCACAGAAATCGTGTGCCTGATTAGAAAACACTACTTCCCCTAGGAGCAGAAAAGTTGAAGCGAGACGATTACATTCAAAACAAAAAATTAAACCTGTAATGGCTTGATGACAGGGATGTGATGCCCTATCTTGCGTGAAGCACTGAAAATATGTTGTATTTGAGCACTAATACAGAAATTGTCATTTATAGTGGATAAGTGAATACACATACTCAAGTGGTAAATTTGATAAAGAAACCATGTTCAGAATGCAATTTTGCTAGAAATATGAGCAGAACAAAGGTAAGTATGATAGATATTATAGTATAAAAAATTAAACTTGTGAGGTTGGTTGATGATTCTGGTGTCCAGTCCAACTGAAGAAGCAAACCAAATTATTGTAGAGCCTTGTGATTGAGTAACAAATAGATCGAATCATGTGAAGGTCAGATAAGAAGAAGAACAAAGCTAAAACTTAGATGAAATAGTAGTTACTCCTTTTCCGTTACTCACTCAATCTTCTGCCAGTTCACAACACAACACACTCACTGGACAAAAAATAACACGCACTTCACAACACAGCACTCAACGCAGCTGCACACACATTACTCACAGTTGCACACACAACACAAATGCACACACAACACTCAGCACAACTGCACACACAACACTCACACCTGAAGAGTTTGTTGCACCTGTAGCAAACTGCAGTTTGCTGCAGCTGCAGCGAACCCACTGCTGCAGTTTGCTGCAGCTGCAGCGAACCCGCTGCAGCGAACCCGCTGCAGTTTGCTCAGAAGAGAGAATGTTTAGGATAAATGCCATCTTTTCAAGTCATTAATAACCATCTCAATTAGTGCTCCCTGCACATTGTATATAGAAACCGGGCTTATTGAAAATGTAAAAAAAACGACCATTATTATAAATAAAAATTACAAAACTAGTTCTTTAAATAAAGACTAGTAATATACACAACAAGAAATAAAGATCTTGCACAGTTGCACTGTATCAACACCTCTTCAAATTCTTTGAAGTAACTATAGCAAAGCTATTCCTTATATCATAAAGTTCTAGCATGAGCTCTAAAGAAGACTGTTTGACCAGACTTAGTGATTATATATGTATTAACATCTTATGTTTATAAAATGTCTAAAAAAATCTGGGTGACCTTGAAGTCAGTCCACATGTATTGATTATTTGTTGGTTTATATTGAAGATAAATATTACGTTTGAAAAAATATGGTGCATCTAAGGTTTAGGGTATGTGCTAGATATGTAATTTACAAATTTTACTTGAAATGCATTGTAAGCTGAAAACAAAATGCACACACAAAATTTATTAGAAGGAAACTCCCGAAAAGGTTTGTCTTACTAAATCCCAAAAAGTTCAAGGGAAAACATACGAAAGGTTTACCTTATTAAATCTAACTGGGAGGGTATGACTTTCCTAATCTTTCAATGACTGAAGGTACCTCTAGCAAATTCTTTAGCTTCTGAAAGAAACGTGCACATGTCCTGCAAGAGAATGTACTAGAGAAATTTTAAGCATAAGACTCCAATGGAGCTTTTTCAGCTTTCATCACAGAAACCATAGGATCAACTTCATCTTGGAGGAGCCCAACGACGGGAAGGACTGGACTGGTGCCTCCCTAATAGTAGATGCTTTCCAAGTTGCTCAAAGGGAATCACTACAGTTTGATGTTTTTGTTCATTTTTTAAAGCAGTTTCATGGTGGGCGTGAAAATGTGAGTATTTTTTTCAGCCAAATAGATATCCATAGGAGCAACACAACACATCAATTAACTTGTCCACTATAGATTCCATTAATAGAATACATGATGCTAATTTAGCCCATACAAAGATGAAGATAGAAATAAGAGAAGTTATAAACTGAGATTGCTATACAAATTAAAATAGAGAATACCACAAAGCTAATAAAAGATGTTATAAGATCAAACACATTTTTATAATTCTATTTCAACATAATCATCATTTGAATATCATAAATTTTTAACAAGAAATATAATTGTCAAAAACAAATACAACTAATTAATTTCTGCAAGATTACGTCCCACTTTTTTCCCGCATCTTCACGTTAGTCCAACACCTAAGAAGAATTGTCAAAGATTTGTTTAATTAAATCCTTGAGAGACATTATCACACATGGATGGGAAAATAATAAAAGGGTAGAACTATACTTACTACTCTTATCTTCTCTTCTTTGTCTGAAATGCAAGGTAATATAACACCAAGAATATCTGCATAGTGCGGAACAAGCTGGTCTCCAGCAAGTTTCACAAACTCATTTATCTGCAAAATCAACATACCCAAATTAAAAAAGCGCAGCCAAAGTGATATAAGAGCATGGAAACATTGGGAAATTTTTTTCATCAATGAAGAAATAATAAATATCATGTAGAACTCTTGATTTGAAGGAAAAAATTATAAACTTATTTACACTTACCCAAGTAAGAGATGTTAATCTCGTAAATTCATCTGGAGAAGCAGCTCTCTGTACTAGTATTCAGCCATGCGACCATAATCTACATTCTTTAGAGCATGGTTTAAGTTAGAAAAAAACATGCAGAAGAAGAAGAACAATGAACATAGCATACAATTAAACTCTCAGTAAGTTTGCAACTTTCAAACTATTTTTTTTTTCTAATATAAAAAGGAGTATAGAATTCAAGGGAAAAAGAACAATATGTAAGAAGATAACAAGTGAAGGACACCTTGCAGCTAATATACTAGTCTTGAAAATTCTTACTGGAGAATTTTTTATTTCTTGTAGAATTTCTGGAAGTGCAGAATCAGCTTGCTGCCGTATTTCATGGCTTTGAGGCATTTCATCGAATAGGTAAAAGGCATAACTGAATGCAGGGAATCATAAATAAATAATTCATGTGTCACTGCTAACACCTTATATCGGAGATCCACAATAGCAAGAAGCAACCTTAGGAGTCCAAAGCTAGAACAATAACCCCCTCCGCAAACCACTAGCATCAGCACACGCTGAATCCTCTGGCATGGCCACAAAACTTTACAAGGACTCCAAAAAATGAAAGGTTTTACCACGGACACACAGAACTTCAGAGGACTTCACTTCCCTTCATTATTTTCCATGTTTGTAGGCACGATTTAACAAAACAACGATAGATCAAAACCAAACTGCATGCAATACAAAAAACTAGAAGAACAATGCCAAACCAACATGGATTCGGAAGAAGAAAAGAGGCAACCGTGGAAATAAATTCAGCACAAACTCTTCAAAACATCCAACACTTTCTCCAATACATAAAAAATTTGACACTTACGACCGGAACTTCCACAGCACAAATAGTTAAAGCAAGGGTTCCTGCTTCTTGGACTTCCCTTTACAATTGTCTCCGCCACCACCGCGGGCGTCGTCCTCGACTGGAAGAACTCCGGTATCGGGCGATAGAAGACGACGACGACAGAGACTGAGATGGTGACAAGAATCTGAAGGGTTACGATGGAATACACCTTTCGAATGAATGCCCAGCGCATCTGCAGGCTCTCCATCATGTTCGGGTACAACGCACCATGGATCCCCATTTCGACATCACCTCCCTTCCCCATCTTCGAAGGAATTTGCTCCAAATCAGGGCCGAAGTTAGGGTTTCCTTCTCTGTATGATTGCAGAAGAAGCTGCCGGAGAAGAAGCGAGAAGCGGATACGAGAGCGACGGGAGGAGTTGGGCGGCTCTTCTACCAAAATGGCGACGGGTGGAGAGCGACGGGAGGAGGGCAACGGGAGGAGGGCGACAGGAGGAGGGCGATGTGAGGACAACGATGGGAGGACGGCGGCTAGGGTATGGCGATGGAGCAGGGCAGAAGAAATGTCGTAATATTTAGAGGGGAGGGGAGAGGGAATAAATAATTAAGAACTAAGATTTTGGGGGGAATTTTTAGTTTCCCTCCATATATTTTTGAGGAATTTATGGCTATGAGAGAAATAAAAACGTGAGTTTAGGCAAAAACGTGTTAATGCATTCAAGGGAGAAACGCGCGCTCCAAATAATTCAACTCATAGTTTTAAGATAAATATTTAAGTACGTATGCGCATCAAATTTGGGAGGTGCGGGATCGTAGGATTTCGCGATCACTGGTCGAGATGCATCTCCCGCAAAAACATCTGAAATACTTCTTTTATACTGCTTTATCCACCGTGGGATCTCGCAATCCTACGGTCGAATCTGCTCACGCACCTCCAGGAGGTGCGCATATGTACCCAAATATTTGCGTAATTTTAAATGGGGTCATTTATGCAAGTTTATTACATAATTTGATATGTTGACTCAACATTCAATATGTGACTATTTTTTGCTCGATCTCGAGAGATGCCTCGCGCGCCATCATGATCAAAAATATTTGAGCTGAAGCTCGAGTAGTAATCGAGTTACAGCTCAACGAACTCGAGCTCGACTCAAAATCGAGATTGAGCTCATTGAACTCGAGCTCGACTCAAAATCGAGATTGTGCATATGTGTGTATGTGTGCATGTTGCATGGGGTCTGTGTCTGTGTCTGTGCGTAATCTATATTTGCTTGTGTGTGTCTGTATCTATATGTATGTGTGTCTGTATGTTTACGTGTATCTGCATGTGTCTGTGTCTGTGTGTGTCTTTGTTTGTGTGTTTGTGTGTGTGTGTGTGTACACAAATGTCTGTGTGTCTGTCTTTGGTGTTTGTATGTGTGTGTGTGTGTCGTGGCGTAATTGTGTGTGTGTGTGTGTGTGTGTCTGTGTGTCTGTTACTGTGACTGTCTGTGTCTGTGTCTGTGTATTTGAATGTCTGTGTACGTATATGTGTCGGTCCATGTGTCTGTGTTTGTGTCCATGTGTTTGTGTCTGTATGTGTCTGTGTCTGTGTACGTACGTATGTGTGTCGGTCCATGTGTCTGTGTATGTGTCCATGTATCTATACAAGTCTGTGTTTATGTCCATGTGTTTGTGTCTATGTATCTATGTCTGTATGTACACGTGCTTGTCTGTGTCTATGTATTTGGGTTGTGTGTGAGTGTTTGTCTGTCTATGCATGTTTGTCTGTGCTTGTGTGTGTCTGTGTTTGCGTATCTATGTGTGTTACACCCCAGTCTGTGTCTATGTCTGTGTGTTTGGGCGTGTTTGTGTCTTTGCTTGCGTGTCTATGCGCGTTTGTGTTTGTGTTTGACTATGTTCGTGTCTATGTCAGTCTGTATCTATGTCTGTGACCGTGTTTGTGTTTGCGTGTCTGTGTTTGTATAAGTCTGTGTCTGTGTGTGTGTGTTTGTGTCCGGTGAGATAATTAAATTAATATTCAATTATTTTTTATTCAGTTGATCGAGCTTCTGAGAGCGGATGAAATTGAGCGGGGTACGTAATTCTTACTTTTAAAAAATACATAAACGTATAAACCTTATTTAAAAATACATAAATCTTATTTATAGCTCATGTGCACTGTCGGGCAATATTGTCGAGGCGGGGGTATTGTCGAGCGGGGATCATGGGCCTCATGTGCACTGTCAGTTGATCGAGCTCCTGAGAGCGGACAAAATTGAGCGGGGGTAATTCTTATTTTTAAAAAAACATAAATCTTATGTAAAAAGTAAATTTTATTGAACAACGCGTTGTATTTATGAATTGATTTGACATGTATTTATGAATTTCATTACACATTTATTTTCATTAAATTAAAGCGCGTGTCATTTATCAATCAAAAAGGCAATTGTTAACCGCACCCAGTTTTGGCTATCCGCAACTCATGATTTATATGAATTATTATGCGTTTTTTGGATATACGCCTTGTACAAGCATTTTTAGGAAAAGTGTTCAACAGGAAAGTTGTAGATATCGTCGAGATCTACAACTTTCGTGTTGAACATTTTTCCTAAAAATGCATGCACAATGAGTATTTCCAAAAAAATGTTATATATATATATATATAGTTACGCCCATGTTTCAATTCGGGCGGCAATACGTCTTGTGCGTGCATTTTTAGCAAAAGTGTTCAACACAAAAGTTGTAGATCTCGACGATATCTACAACTTTTGTGTTGAACACTTTTCCTAAAAATGCTTGTACAAAGCGTATTTCTAAAAAAACACGTAATAATTCATATAAAAGGGTTGCGGATAGCCAAAACTGGGGTGCGGTTAACAATTGTCTATATATATATGACATATATTTTCATTAAAACGATAGCTCCCGAGCAAAAAATGTGGGCACTGATAAATTTATTTATGCTCCCGAGCAAAAAAGATAGAGCTAGCTAGTGAATGCGCGCGACTGAAAAAACGTGCGATCGTTATTTTTATTAAAAAATTATATTAATATGTATGTTTTAAATTTTTTGATTTGTTTTGTGCACAATTTTAAGGAGGAAAATTTTCCTCCACATATTTCAATATTAATGTGAGAGGGAAAGAAATAGACAAAACATAATAAACTAGAAGAAGAGAACGGTGCGCGGCGACGGCCGAGAAAGAGAACGACGATGGCGGCGGCCGTGGAAGAGAGATCTAGAATGAATAAAGACCAGTGGCCGTGGACGATGTCTGTGTGTGTCTGTGACTGTGACTGTCTGTGTCAGTGTCAGTGTCTGTGTATTTGAATGTCTGTGTACGTATATGTGTCGTCAGTCCATGTGTCTGTGTTTGTGTCCATGTGTTTGTGTCTGTATGTGTCTGTGTCTGTGTCTGTGTACGTACGTATGTGTGTCGGTCCATGTGTTTGTGTCTTTATGTGTCGTCAGTCCATGCACAATGCGTATTTCCAAAAAATCGTTATATATATATATATACATATATATATATAGTTACACCCATGTTTCAATTCGGGCGGCAATACGTCTTGTGCGTGCATTTTTAGCAAAAGTGTTCAACACAAAAGTTGTAGATCTCGCTGATATCTACAACTTTTGTGTTGAACACTTTTCCTAAAAATGCATGTACAAGGCGTATTTCTAAAAAACACGTAATAATTCATATAAAAGGGTTGCGGATAGCCAAAACTGGGGTGCGGTTAACAATTGCCTATATATATATGACATATATTTTCATTAAAAAAATAACTCCCGAGCAAAAACCGTGTGCGCTGACAAATTTATTTATTCTTCCGAGCAAAAAAGATAGAGCTAGCTAATGCAATGCGCGCGACTGAAAAAACGTGCGATCCTTATTTTTATTCAAAAATTATATTAATATATATGTTTTAAATTTTTTGATTTGTTTTGTGCACATGCAATTTTATGGAGGGAAATTTCCCTCCATATAATTCATTAATGTGAGCCCCGCGCGACACATGCAACAAGCGTGGGGCTCAAGCACAGACACATGCACACACAACACGGACACATGCAACGCAGCTGGGCGCACATGTATTCGCGTGCGCGCGAGAGTGCATTTGCGTGCGCGCAAGAGTACATTTGCGTGCGCGCGAGAGTGCATTTGCGTGCACGCGGGTTCGTGCGTGATTTTATTTTAATTCCAAAATTATATTAAAAAATTAATGTTATATTAATTTGCATTCATTTTTACATTTAATATATTTTTAATTTTTAGTTTTGTTTTGTTCAAAATTTTATGGAGGGAAATTTTCATCCGTATATTTCATTCATTCATGTGAGAGAGAGATAGAGCTGCATGGGAGAGAGGCAGAAAAACTTTTATAAAAAGTTAAATATTTATTAAAAAACCCATACGCGCAAAAATACATATCGCAATAGTACCACATATCTGCAACAGCCGCGCACGAATGTTTGCGAGCTGTAGGAGTACTGTCGTCGCGTTAGAGCACTATCGAGGCGGGGTACTGTCGCGCGCATACAAATTTTTTTTTTCAAAAAAAAATAATAATTCAAAACTTTGATAATAAAATTGTACAAAAATTGAAAATAAAATATGATATATTTTTTGTAACAAAACTTTAATAATAAAATATTACTTTTAGTAAGGACAATGTCTTTGTCACAAAAAACTTTCATGATGTCGTTACAATTGATACTTATTGTGAGAAAAGTTTTCTATTTGTAACGTAACATTGGTGTTGTTACAAATACTTATAGTTATAGTAACGAATTAATTATTATAGTAACAAAATTTAAAATATTCGTTACAACAAAGTTAGTTTTTGTAACAACAAAAAAACTTTGTTACTAAATATAACTATTAGTAACAAACTGTGTTTCAGTTACATTCCAGTCCTTACAACAGGTGCAGTTTGTTGTAGTGTGCAGACTATGCTGGATGTAGGGTTGATAGAAAAAGCACATCTGGCACTTGCCAATTCCTAGGTGACAGATTAATCTCATGGTTTAGTAAGAAACAAACCTCAGTCTCAACCTCAACAGCTGAAGCTGAATATATAGCTGCTTGGAGCTGTTGTTCACAAATCTTGTGGATGCAAAATCAGCTTCTTGACTACAAACTGGAAGTCAATAACTCTAAGATTTATTGTGATAGTTCTAGTGCTATATCTATAGCATCTAACCCAGTCCTTCATAGTAGAACCAAACACATAGAGATCAGACATCACTTCCTTAGAGACAATGTAGAAAAAGGTAAGATTACCTTAGAATATATACCCACAGAAAGTCAAAGAGCAGACATTTTTACAAAACCCTTGGATGAAACCAAGCACAACTAATTCATAAACACCTTAGTAATGCTTGATGGAAGCTTGTAAACACCATTGTTAGGGAACTCTAAAGAAATCAGACAATCTAAGAAAATTTCCTGCAGATACGTCGAATACATATCGATGCTCCGTCGAGACAAACTCGACGCTGACACCAATTTCCATCAGACAAAGTTACGTCGATCCTTTATCGACGCACCGTCGAATTCATATCGACGCAAGACTATGATCATGTCGATAGAACTCCAGGCTGGCCACTCTCCACGGAGCGCCGACTATATATCGACGCAAACGTCGACATCCATTCGACGAAACGATGACTTCAGGTTAAAATTAGAATCAAATCCTTACTTCCTCTTCTGACGATTGGATTACCTTGATTTCTGTTTCCTTTCTCAACGTTTCATCTTCTTTAAATAATACTTCTTATTTCATAACATATACCTTTCTGAACCCGCCAAAACTTTGTCTTCTACCTCTCTCTCTTTCTGCTTCAATGGCGCCCACTCCTGTTTCATCTGCCCTTATCAAAGCGATGAACGATGCTCTGGAAAATCTTCTCAACGACTTCCAGACACGTCTAACCAACTTTTCCAATGAATGTGCCAATATGATCACCACCTGTGAAGCCAAATTGGCCACCCTATCTGCCTCTCTTCCTGAGCATCATGCTCTTCTTCGAGAAGAACCTCTGTCGCCACAAAGGTTTACATCCTTCCTGAAAGATATAAACCAGGGGGAGAGTTGCTCCAGAAACCCCTCTTGCCAGGTCTTTGATCTCACTTAAAGCTTAGGTTTAACTCTCTTCTCTCCAACTCTAAGTATTCTCTCTAACTATTACTCACTCTCTTCTCTCCAACTCTAAGTATTCTCTCTAACTATTACTCCAATTCCATTATAGGCTCCACTCCTCTCAAATCACTATGACTACACCTTCATCAAACATTTTGGTGAATCCTCCTCTTACAACACT
This sequence comes from Dactylorhiza incarnata, assembly GCA_033032865.1. Classification (NCBI taxonomy): domain Eukaryota; kingdom Viridiplantae; phylum Streptophyta; class Magnoliopsida; order Asparagales; family Orchidaceae; genus Dactylorhiza; species Dactylorhiza incarnata. The sequence goes on from JAWHQI010000011.1 coordinate 10,422,127, forward strand.
AAAGGGGAGCATGTTGTGGATTCAACATTCAGAGTTGATGACCCACATAACCAGGGGGAGATTCCTGTAGTAAAGAACCCAGAAATCCAGGGGGAGGAAGAAGCAGTCACCTCTGATGATTGGAATGGACAGATGAGGATTGATGCACCCTTATGTGAGGAGGAACTTCAACATCACTCCCCTGGCTTCTCTGCCAGTTACATCAAGCTGAAGACACCTCTACTTGAGGATATCCCTACAAAAGAGCTTGGAGGAGACAATCATCCCTCAGCAGAGATCATTCTACCTGAAGTCATTCTGCCTTCCATTGCAGAGCAGACTCCTCTTCTTGATATTGTTCCCTCTCCACCCAAAGAGAAAACTCATTCTACTTCATCTCCACCTCTACCTCTACCTCCACTTCAACCTTCTTCTCTACCTCCTCTGCTACCTCTACATCCACAAGTAGCAAGACTCTCCAAACAGATCCTACCTAGGCAAAGTTCAGGAGGACAGATGAAAAGGAAAAGAGAAGTCATTCCCTACTGGCAAAACTTCTCCAAAGAAGAAAGGAGAGAGTATGCAAGAGAAAGGAAGTATAGAAAAGCATGTGAGGAAATAAAAAGATTTGAAAAGATGCCTATTATCACTCCTAACAGCCCTGTTAAGGAGTACCATGACCCTGACATGGAAAAGAGGCATGAAGAGATACGAGAAAGAGAACTATATGAATATGAAGCAGCTAGGAAAGAAGTGGAAGATAAAAGGAATGCCTAGATGGAAAAGATCAACAAGGGATGACTAAAGAACAAATTCTTTGCTGAATCTTCTATCAGAATTCCAAAGAAGTTGTTTGATATTGAAGCTTATCAAAAGAAAAACCCTCAGGCAGGGATCATTCTAGACAAAGGTCAAAAACACAAAAGGGTGTAGGGTGTACAGAAGATACTTACATTCCCTACAAGAAGCCCAACAGACCTGTAAAATTAGACAAATGGCATGCCTCGCCCTGGAAAGGGAAAGGAAAAATGGCTGACATTCCTGAGAAGCAGCAATCAGAAAAGAAAACAAAATATAGGCCCAAGGTTGATAACAAGGGACCACCTGAGATCAAGCCTACTGAAAAGAAAGTTCAAAACATTACAATTGAGATGATTGATGAAAAGGCAGCAATCATCATCAGCCAAGGCTACTCCATAAATGACACAATCCCTGATGGTGATAAACTATTGGAAAAACTGCATACAATCATCGGGAATGTCCAGGAACGACCTGATAGAGCCAAGGGCTACATTTTTGATGCTATTAAAAACTTATCTAGGAAACTTTATTCTGCTTTTGCAAACTTCATGTACAAAAAGAAGTTTCTGGTTTAATTCTTGTGAAAGACAAATACTTATCATATGCTTTCTTATTCCAATTTCTCTTCTGATTATTTAATATATTTCTTATCTTTACAAATGTTGTGCTGGGTTAATTATATGCTAGTACAATTTCCCTCTAAATAGGGTTAAGACAAATAGGGGGAGATTGTTGGGAAAATGATTTCTCCTAACCCCTGAAAAAGAGTTAAATATGAATTCTAAGAAAGGAAAATCAAGGTTAAGTCAATATGGGTCGAATAGTATTTGACGCAACGTCTAAGTTGTATCGACGTTCCATTCAGAATGAGTCGAAGTAGCTCCAAGCAGAATTCGACGTATCCTATGTCGACGTAGCTCTGACTTCTAGTCGACGTATCTTGAGAAGTCGACGCACCCTAGTTAACGCACCTTCCTTATTCTCCTCTCGACGCTCTGCCAGGATGAATTCGACGCCTACGTCGAATAGCAATCGACGTACATCGATTTATATGATTAATTCAAAAATCGCCAGATCTCTTTCCTTCTTTTATAGATCTGATTTATATGGAATCAATTTATTCTTTATAGCCGTTCTGAATCATTCTTTCCTCTAATAGATTCTTGGCTAAATTGATTAAATCCTTTATAGACATTATTTGAAATCAGATTGAATACTTTCCTTCTATGGATATAACTGTTATGTAAATTTCTCATTCTTTCTAATACTCTGCCTGCTAATTGATTACTCTCCTATAGTGTTATTTTAATGAACAAAGCTATAAATAACCAAGGAGGTCGGCAGAGAAATAGAACAAGGTGATTCACCATTTTACATTTGAAAAAGAGGAAAAGCTCCCAAGTGAAAAAGGGAGAATTGAGAAATAGTCCTGCAGCAATTTTCAAGCATTCTTCTTCTTCTGCTTCTAAAGAAATACTGCTGCAAAATTCTGAAAAGCTTACAATCTCCTTCTCACTATAGAAGGGAGATTTAATTCACTACTTCTTGTGCTTCCAATCTTCTTGCTAGGAAGAAGATTCATTCTTGTTTTAAATACTTCTTTTCCTATTTCTTATTTTCATTCTCACATATTGTAAAAGAGTTTTTAGAATCACTCTTCAAAAAAAATTCAGTTGTACTGGTTCTAAGAGTCTCCTTGTCAAAAGACTCAGTTGGTTCTAAGAGTCTCCTTATCAAAAGACTTAGGGTGGGACTCAGTGCAAGATAGTGAATTCCTACCAAGGGGGTAGAAGAGTTGATTACCCAAAGTTTGGGGAACCACTATATTTTCTTGTGTTGTGTTGTGATTTCTTTTCTTGCATTTACTTTCTTTATTTGTTTAATTCTTGTTGGTGCGTGGGAAGCTCTAATCTGTGATCATACACATATATATTAACTTTTCACAAAATATTTTTTATTCTCTATTCACCCCCCCCTCTAGAGAATTCTACTGAGGTTAACTGTGCAGTTTCAAGCAATCATCAGAAATCACTGACAACACTCCTGATGTTGCTAGGAGATTCTGAATATGTGCATGACGTGGAAGATCTATGTGCAACACCATGCCTACACCAACAGTCGCTTTTTCAATCCCCATAAATGATTGATAAGACTCTTGTGGAGGACGGGGCAAAGACTTTCTGGCACGAACACCATGCATACTAGAAGAAGACATAACCTGCATGAACTTTCTACACAATAATAATCAGCACAAAAATGATTTTGTTTAACGCCAGGCGTTAGAATTAATGCCCGGCGCATGCTCTGGAACATTCTATCACTGCCAGTACACAATGCCAACCATCTGTAATACTTGTAACTTAAAAAATTGTTGAAAAACAAAAGGGTAAATAAAAAGTCATCAATAAAATTCAAACTAACTAAAGAAGGTAAAAGCAAAGACTCATCTTTAAGAAGAATCTCAAAACTTCATTCTCAACTCAAAAACTTGCAAACCCTAGATCTCAAAATCCTAAAATCTATCACATACCATAATAATACACTTCAATACTTCAAAGGATTTCAATTTGGAGGTATAGAAATGATTTAATCAAAAAATATGAGAAGAAAAACAACAATTTTACCTAGATCTGAGAGCGCTGGCGGCGTAACCTGGAGAAGACACGACCTAAAATGATGAGAAAAGAAAAGAACTCGGATTTAGGGCTTTTTTTATAAAGTGAACTCAACGCTAGCGTTGATGTTAACGTCGGCGTTATCCTCTTTTCTTATATAATTACATGTTTCTCAGCTGGTCATCTATCTATGTACCATTATAACTACACCTTATTTACTGTTTCATGAAAAGAAAAATAAAAAATATTATATAATATAAAATATAAAAATATTTTAAAACCAACAAAATATGCTTAATTTAGCCTTCAAAACATATCAACTTTCTCTGAAATTTCTACCCTAAGAAGGTCTATGTACATACTATCTATGCCAATGATTTATTTTTAAAAAACTCAAAAAGCGAGTACTGTTTCGGCGTTAACTACTTAACGCCAGGCGTTAGCCTTTTTTCTCCAGATGAAAATTCTGCATTCACTAGTATCTTTCTGGTATTTTTCTAATGATTTTTCTTATTTTATTGTGTCTGATTTCAAATTACTTTATTATTAATTTGGTTGTTTTATTTCAAAATACAAAAAAAAAAATCAAATAATTTAAAATGATCAAAAATATGTTTTTGTTGGTTATTTTTTTTTTAACTCCTTACAAAATTATGGTTTGACTATATGTCTTCACAAGAGCATATATCTTAGTCATTTTGTTTCAAATGGTCAAAATTGATTAGGCATACACATTAAGATTCTCTTCAATGTCCAATTTTAATTTCAAATTTTCTAAACATTGTTTTTGTCATGCCTTGACCTTAATCTGATTATGTGCAATGAAATAGTCTATAGATAATTGTGTATGATTGCCTAGCATGCCTCTATGTATGAGTAATGCTTTATGTTAATCAATGAATTATATACTCACTATTTTGGTAATCTACATGTGCTCATAATCCTAGTCTTGCATGATTGTGTAGTGTAATAGTTTTAACATATTAAGTTGTATGTCTAAATTACCTACACCGTCTTTCAAAAATAAATTTCATGCACGATATAGGAGTGTTATTTCAATAATATTATTGTTTGCAACAACAAGTGAATTCGGAGACCTCTTGGCCCTTAATAAAAATCTAAAATAAAAAGCCAAAGATAACTCCACCAAGCACTACTCACCCTCCTGATAAGTCTTAATGAGAATTGTGAGGTTGAGCACCTCGGAAAGAATTGTAAAGTGTATTTTGCAAACATATTTCTTTCTATCACTTCTATTTGTACACCAGATCACTAAAAATAAAAATCAATAAAATTGCTTATGTGATCCCTCAAGCACTACTTCGCTCCCTGATAAGTCTTCATGAGCATTGTGTGGGAGAAGCACCTTGGTAGTTGTACGTATGTTATGTGCTTTGAAAATTTATTCTAGATGTGATGTGTGAAAGTAATTATATGATTACAATCTTATTGTTGTTGTTACTATTTCACTACATATGTCATGTGTTTTGATTATTTCACTTGTATACTTTTATCAAAATACCTTATGCACACATCATTGTTTTTCATAAAGCTTCCACTCATGAAAATTGGATCCTAATGCAAACATTACATAATTCTCTAAAAACTCAAGTAAAAGCACTAGATTGCAATGCATGATTTCTACAATGTTTTCCTTACTTGAAATACGAATTGGTTACATTGTAGTTATTATCTTTTTGAATATGTTAAATCATGCTTGCCTATTAGTTATGAAAATTTTCAAAGTAAAAATGCTCAAATGTGAAGAGTTTAGACATATTGTTGGAATGGTCATACTATAACAAAAATACTACTCTTATTTGTTTTGTTTTTTGTTTTTTCCGCATTTCTCTATATAATCATGTATCCGTATATCATGTGCTCTCATGCTTATATCAAGTCTTAAATAACTCTGATTTATTAATGGACTTCAAAATATCTATGTGAGTTGTGTGCTTAATAAACTCAAATAAAAATATAATTCCATAGGCTATGTACCTCTCATTAGATTTAAAACGCTTAAATGTTTCCAAACGCTTAAATGTTTCCAATAATTTTTATCCATGACTTCATATCTCACCATAGTGGGGGCGCAGGGTTGTAGACATTAGATTACCTGACCTCTAAGTCATGTCTTGTCCTTAACCGGGGAGGGTTCCAGTGGGTCCTTACGAGGCACTGGGGGGAAAGAGTGCTAGGGTGAATTTTAGTCTAGTGTTTTCATATGGGACTAACACCCCAACCTACGGCATGTTTGCAACTCCTCATGCCCATCCATCACTTAGTACGGGGCTAGGGTGTAGACATATTATCTGGGTAGATTGGTTACTTGGAAATCATTACCTTTTCTTATGCTTAAAACTCATATAAAGAAAATGATTACATTCCTTTGGTATAATCTTTGAATGATGTTCTTTCACGCTTATCATATATTTTTCCGCTGTGCTACTCTCTCCCTTAGCTCGATCATGACTTACTTTATGACTACACAAAACTCTTAATCCTCTCTTAGTTATGTTCCAACTTTTGTCTTCTTTATTCTAGTTTTGTTTAACTCCACCCTCTTTTGCTAATAATAAAGGGGGAGACTAAAATGCTAAATCATATTGATTAATGGAGTAGGATTCACTAAATTAAGGGGGAGCAGGTATCTAATTTATGGGAGTATACACTAAGGGGGAGCATCTTTGTAGGGGGAGCACAACGTTCAATGAAACTATAATTCTTATCATTATCTTATAAATTGCTTGTGTCATATATCCTTTTAAAAAACACAAATGCTTTATCTATGAATTTGATTTATCATTGGATTTGTTATTATCAAAAGGGGGAGATTGTTGGAACATGGTTTTCCGCATCCCTTTGATTTGAGAATAACAAATCCTACTTGTATTTGATCTTGTTGCCATTATGTTTTTAGCATGTAGGTATGGACAGTTTTGACACCATGTAGCTGCAACAATGGTCTGGCACTAACCACAAGCTGAAGGATTGAAAGTTGCTTAACGCCAGGAGTTAAGCTTAATGTTGGGCATTAGCGCTAGACAAAATCGGCATTGGACGAAATGCATACCACGGCGTTCGACGAAATGTGCTCGACGAAATTTTTGTTCGATGAACTAGATGCTGCGATCGACGAAATCAAGCCGCTGAGAACGGAAGATGGGTTCGACGAAATAGAAATTGCGTTCGATGAACTTGCATTCGATGATCTTGCGTTCGACGAAATTTCGGTCGACGAATGATGAAGCCCGTTCGACGAACTCCGTTCAATGAAATTTTATTCGACGAAAAATGAAGCCAGTTCGACGAATTATGTTCGGCGAAATTATCTGCTCGATGAATTGGGGTGCCAGCTAATTAAAGATGAAACTCAACGCCAGGCATTAACACTTAACACCGGGCGCTATCCGTTCGACGAAAATGGTGTTTGACGAAGATGTTGTTCGAAGAAGATGGCGTGCTGTCTGATTAAAGAAAGAATCTCAACGCCAAGCATTATTCTTAACACTGGGTGCTATTCGGTCGACGAATTTGGCAAGGAGAAAGCAGCCGTGATTGTAGGAGGAACATTAGGAATGATTTGCCCAACGCGTCGCGTTAGCCATAACGACAGCGTTGATATTGCCTAAAATAAAACATTCCTAAAGTGCAGAATCTCCTTCCTCTTCTGAAGATCCGAGCCATTAATATATTGATATACATGGTCAAAGCCAGGCGTTAGGACATAACGCCGGCATTAGCTCAAATTTTATAAATCGGAGGATTTTGTCTTCTCCGACTACTGATTGTCAAGAGCCCTATTTCAGCACTTCAGAAACTTTGTGAGGGCCGTATTTCAGATCAACACATCTCCCGCTCATATTTCAAAAGGAGGAATCAAAGGAGGCTTGGATCAACATGCTAACTCAACGCGAAGAACGCACGCTTGGACTTCAACGATCTTCAACGATTATTCGGCGTCTCCTTCAGATTACCTCATAGGGAGTTTTATATTTATCTTTTGTATTTATCTTTTACTTTTATCTTTGTAATCGGTTCGTGAATTCGCCTCGTGTTGGCGACTAGGTCTGGGTAGGACTTAGGGAGTAATTCGCCTCGTGTTGGCGACTAGGTCTAGGGAGTAGGTCTAGGGGGTGCTCGAGGCATTTATGGTGATAGATTGGTTAGAGCGGCTTGAGGTCATATCTGGGGAGAGATCGACTAAAGCCAACCGGTTCGTAGGGATGCGAGTCGGTATATAAAACAAAAAGGGTTTTCATATTATTCACTTCGATTTCTAGCGTCATTGAAATCAAATTTTGTAATCAATTTTATAAATGATAATCATGTCTTTTCTTATTTAATAAAATTGATTTCATTTCTAATTTCATTATCTCCTTTTGATTTAACTTACGTAGACCAAAATATCAAAAGTTTTCTATTAAAGTTTAAAGTTTTAAAACCCTTATTCACCCCCCCCCCCTCTAAGGGCGCCTACCGATCCAACAAATTTTTCATTTTGTTCTTTTATAAAGAGAAGTTCCTTTTCAAGTACCTTGTGTTTTTCTTTTAATTCATTATATTCTACACAGGGTGTAATGTTTTCAACTAAGGAACCATGGATAGAACTAGATAAATTTGAATTTGATTGTTCATTAATTTTTGCCTTTAAATTTGTGTTTTCTAAGCGCAAATGTTTATTAGCATCCTTTAACTTCTTAATTTTGCTCTTTGTAGTTTGAAGCAATTGTAATGAAGAGATAGAAGTGCAAAAAGTGGGATTTGATTTCCTTACGTTGCTTTCGGGAGAGGCACGATTTGAACACATAGTTTCGTTGACATCTTTTTGGCACTCCTCTTCCGAAGACTGTACTTCTCCTTCTCTTCCATTTGATGTGTGCTCCATTGATCCGTCATGAGAGGAGTATTCTTGAAGGCTTGTGCAAGCTTGCATATTCTCCGGTTCTAGAGATTGTTCCATACCTCTAGAAGGAGAATCATAAGTTCTTTCAAGAAAATTCCAAATCTCATATGCGGTAGGTAAAGTATAAATAAGTTTGAAAATATTTTGGTCTAACGCACAAAATATACTATTCATAGATTTTGCATTTAAAATAATTTCATTTCTAGTTAGTACGCTAGGTGGCTTTTCTATAGTAATAATTCAAACTTTTTCATCTAAGCCTTAAGAAAAATTTTCATTAATATTTTCCACCCTTTAAAATTTTTGCCCATAAATAAAGGTGGTGATAATACTATTTCATTTATATTAAAATTTTCCCCAATAACAAAAGCGAGATCATGATCAAGAGACGCCATTATTCCCGGTTGTTAAGCCGGTTTGGAATAACCTCGCTTTGATACCTCTTGTTGGATCTGTAGGCGCCCTTAGAGGGGGGGTTGAATAAGGGTTTTAAAAACTTTATATTATAATAGAAAACTTTTGACATTTTGATCTAAGTTAAAACTAAAGTAAAGAGATATTGAAATTAGAAATGAAATCAATTTTATTAAACAAGAGAAGTCATGATTAACATTTATAAAATTGATTACAAAAACTGATTTCAATGATGCTAGAAATCGAAGCGAATAATATGAAAGCCCTTTTTGTTTTCTATACAGACTCGTATCCCCACGAACTGGTTGGCTTTAGCCGATCTCTTCCCAGATACGGCCTCAAGCAGCTCTAGCCAATCTATCAACAGAAAGGCCTCAAGCACCCCCTAGATCTACTCCCTAGACCCAGTCGCCGTGTGGCGAATTCCTCCCTAAGTCCTACCTAGACCTAGTCGCCATGTGGCAAATTCTCCCTAGTCCCCACAAGGCCCTAGTCGCCGTGTGGCGAGTTCCTCTACCGAACAAAAGATATAAAGGTTACAATTTGAAAGTAAAACAAAACTCAAACTAAAGACTCCCTCAAAAGTAGAACTTGATGTCGATGTAGATGCGATCGTATTGGTCTTCAAGTTCTTTGCGTTCACGAACGTTGATGGAGTTCTTTGGGCTACTTGAAGAAGGCTCTCACGAGAGCTCTCAATATATGGCTTCAATTCCATTCGTATCAGCAAGCAAGAATGGAGGAGGCGTGCGTCATTTTATAGAATCAGCCACTACCTCCTACGGTAGTACTACCGCCCCGCGGTATCTACATAAGGCAATGAAGCACACGAATCGTGGTAGATTAGGCAACAATCAAAGCGCCAAACACTAGCGCGCCGTGGTACCACTAACGCCCCGCGTTAGCGAGATCTCCTTCCTTCAGCCACAATCATCTTCCAAAACTGCTCCTCAATCAACTGCTGATGGGATGTTTCCAAAAGCTACCGCTGGGCGTTAGACCTAATGCGCCGTGATAGTACATGCCAAACATAGCGACCCGTCGACATTCCTTTTTCTCCACTGTTTCCTTTCTGTCAATAGTTTCCATATATGCTAACGCCAACGTCAGTTCTAGCGCTCCGCGTTAGATCATTTCGTCAGGCCAGCTTGCATCTCAGTGGTTTCCCTTCTCAGCGGTTTCTTCTCAGCGGTTCGTTAATGCTAGCTCCAGCGGTAGAGTTAACTAGGCGCGGTAGAGCTTTCAGATCTTCTCAGCAGTTTCCTTCTCAGCGGTTTCGTCTCAGCGGTTTCATCTCAGCGGTTTCATCTCAGCGGTTTCATCTCAGCGGTTTCGTCTCAGCTGTTCGTTAGTGCTAGCGCCAGCGGTAAAATTAACGCGGCGCGGTAGCAACAATACACAGCACCATGGAGATTTGAAAGCACAGAATCCAACATATTATAAACACAAAACAAGTATGATCAAATATAATAGGATTTGTTATTGTCAAACCAAGAGATGCGGAAAGCATGTTCCAACACTCACAATGCTTATTAAGACTTATCAGGAGGTTCAAGTAGTGCTTGGTGGAGTTATCCTTGTCACTTTATTGCATTTTTTTGTTTTGTACAAAGTTCTCCGATTACACTTGATTTGCAAACCAATTGAATTTTGAAAGTACAACCACTTTTCTTTATATTTAATAGTGCAAATAAATGTAGTGTAAGTAAGATACTTGTGCAAATTTAATTTATTGTACAATTACAATACATAAGCAAGCATCTTTAGATTAAAAACATAAGTAGACTTAGCCAAAAAGTGAGTGAAGAAATACCATTATAAACCATAAGACATTTACTCATACTTAGAGGCATGCTAAGCAAGGTTCTACACTACTTTTACAATAGAATTGATGCACATATTAATAGATAAATTAAAGCATGATAAAAACAATGTTCAAAAAGTTTTTTGACAAGATAAATTATAATAATGTAGGAGTTCTAAATGATAGATTAAATCATGCTTGATGTTCACAATAAAGTCCATACAGTTTTTTTTATAATTTAAATGTTTTATATTTTTGTATTTGATTTTGCATTTATAAATAGAATTTAAACAGATGAACAGAAATATTTTTTTTGTAATTTGGATTTTGTAATTTTGAATTTGGATTTTTCAAAAATGAAATAAAGTCAGAAGTGCAAAAATAAGTAGTACATATAGATTAGTATATTTTTAAGAATATTTCAACATTTTAAAACTACAAAAAAAACAGATAGGTGTGCTAGCATCGGCATTAGCAATACCGCTGGTGCTAGCTCTGCTTTAGTTAAATCCCCTTTACCTTGTCATTTCGGCCATTGCCATTGAAGCTCTTCCCGAAAAACCCTAGCAGATAACGCAGCCCACTCATAGATCGAAGGTAAATCTTCATCATTTCTTATGATTTTTGTTTTAAGCTTTGATTTTGATGTTGAAGAAGAAGATATTTGAAGTTATCAATTGGTTTTAGATGCTAGATCTACAATGCTTGAATCTTTTTATTTTTGAAGAGAGAGACTAGAGTAAATCTTCATAATTTAAATGATTTTTGTTCTAAATATTTGATTTTGATGTTTGTGATGAAAATTTATGACCCTATTTAAGAGAAACTTTTGATTGTGATATATGAACCAAAACAAACTTTTAATTTTTAAGATAGATCTAAAATAAGGTTATATTAAAGAGGATCTTCACAATTTTTATGCTTTTTCATGAGGCTTTTTAGTTTTGATTTTAGATCTTGCAATTTTGGATTTGGAAATCTTTTATTTTTAGAGAGATCTTACCATTTCAGATCAGAGAACTAGCACTGGTGCTATTGCAGGCACTAGTGCTAGCGCTGGGCGCTAGTGATAGCGTTGGCGCTAGTGAATTTTGCATAATTCTAATTTCTATTATAATGTTGCAGATGGCTCCTGGTTCAAGAGGGAAGAAAAGTGTAGAGCTGGCTATGGAGGCTGCAGTAGTAGGTGTACCATATTTTATGGAGTTTGACATGCCTCGACATCACCACATCATGCAATTGTTTGCAACCTCCGAAGTATTGAATGTGTTTCTTTGTGATGGGTTTTCTTCAGAGTTAGTACGAGATTTTTATACGCACTTGGAAGACCATCACAGACTGATCTGGATGGTGGAGTGCGGTCACAAGTGTAGGTACAAGTGGTGACTATCACCCATGAACAACTGAGGGCCGTGTTTAGATTGACCCAGCATCCAAATCGGTTGGAGATTGTTGAGAAGTTTAGGGTAGATAGAGATTGGACAAATGTGAACATGGTTCTGCATAATAGGGCAAGAAGGAGTCTGATCTCCTCTTTATCGACACTCACAGTAGACGTCCTAGCCATTCAAGATGTATTACGCCACACAATTATGCTGAAGTTGGGTGATACAGCGAAGGTCACTGCATAACTTAGCTATGTCACCTATTTCATTTTAAAGGAGGAAAAGTTTGATGTGGCGGACTTATTACGCTCCTTGATTTGATATTCATACAAGTTGCGACAGCCTTCCCTCCAAAGATATAACAACTTGCCCCTGGGTGGCATCATACAACGAGTCATTAAAATGATCTACCCATCTATTGAGGTAGGTTTTTACTTGATAGACTGCTTTCCTCCTATCTATAGTACCTCACACCTACGAGCTATATCCCTCCCTGATCACCTACGAGCTACATCCCTCCCAGATGAGCCATCAACATCTACTCGACCACCACTCCGATGAGGAGCGTCATCCCAAGGGGCTCGAGAGGATTCATTTGAATCTTTTCGAGAAGAAATGGGAGAGCGGATGACAAGGGTGGAGAAAGATGTTTCTGGTATAAAGAATATGGTGAAGTTCATGATCAAGGCATTAAAGCTAAATCAATCTACACGGAAGCGAAGGGAGTGGAACAGCCCAGTACAGGATCCGCCTAGACATTCTATTTGGAGAACTCGCAGATGACGGTCACCAAGTCCAAGTGTGGAAGAGGTAGATGAGGAAGAGTAGTGGAATAGGAAGGAACTGAGGATAACTAAATTTGTAGTTTTGTAATAATACAGGAATTTGAACCTATGTTCTTGGTTACTGTCAGCTAGCGCCGACGCTACCAGCTAGCTTTAGCGCTATCTGCAATGTTTAATTTTATTGTTTTTGGATGTTTGACTGTTTTTATCTCGTCATTCTTTGGCAGTTTTTGATGGTTTTGTTTTACATTTTATTTATAAATTTTAGGTCATATGATGTGGAGATGTTTAAGCAATTTTAAGATCCTATTAAGTAGTATATGTTTGAAATCATATCACATAGAAAATTCTTGAATTCAATTTATGTTGGTGATATATGATATATGAGTTTAGGAAGAATAGATTGGTCTTTAAAAATAATTGGGCATGACTTTACAATTTGATAATTTAATTTATAAATCTTTAAGTGATAACATCTTGTGTCTATATGATGACCATACCATGATAGCAAAAAGAGATAAGAAAACAAAAAGGACAATAGAGCATATAATGAAGTAGACAATTTGTATATTTCATTTTTTGAAGATATTCTAATTCATGCATTTGGTGATACCTAATGAATAAGAGATTTAGGTATCTAAAGGGGACCAAGTGTGGTGGTTCCTTTAGGTACCCAAATATAACGTGTAGGTTTGTGGGTAGATATTGATGAATGGGTCCTTTCTTGTGAAGTTAATGTTTCAGTTTTAATTTTGGGCCTCCATTCAAATCTTGGTTTCTTATACATCAAATTCCCATTTTGATAATCTTTATATTGAAGATTATGATTGTAATGATTATTTAAGGTATTGTATATAGGAAATTTGTCTAATGTTACTTTTAAGTTTAGAGAACCATGCTTTTGTAAATATTGGTGCTTTTGCCTTTGATTTATAAATACACTGTGTTTCTTATTTCCATTATTTGGTTTAGTTAAAATATTCTTGTTCATATTCATATTCAACATGTTTTTAGATATTTCTTGATATTGTGAATTTTTATTTATAATTTTCATAAGCATGTTAATTTTTTATTTTAATTCATCACTATTGATCTTTAAATTATCTTTAGCTTTATTATAAGCTATTGTGCTATTTTTAAGAATGGAAAAAATAGAGTCAATATGATTTTGATAGTCATTTCTAAATTAATAAAATGTTTCATCCATCTCTTTGATTTCAATTTAATAATTTTGGCATGTAGCACAATCACTTTTCAAAGATGAATTTTCTAAAAATAAATTTTCATTATGTTCTTTTACACAAATAATTTCTTTTTCAAGTTCCTTAAATTTTTCTTTAATATCATTACAATTAAAACATGGTTTTATATTTTCAATTAAAGCGCAAGGTGGAGAATAATCAAAAACATCAATCTTTGTTTCTACATTAATTTTTTCTTTTAAGTTTTTATTTTCTAAACGTAAATTTTTATTAGTAATTTTTAATTTCTTGATCTTACGTTTAGCCATTTTTAGTATATTGAAACTAGAGATAAAAGTTATCACACAAGAAGAGGATTTAGACTTTCTTACAGCGCTATTGGAAGAGGCAAAATGTGAACATGAAGTTCCTTCGTCATCTTTCAGGCCTTCCTCTATCATAGATGAATTTTCTTCTTCTTTTTCACTTGATGTATTGCTCTCTTTTTCTAAGTTAGTTTCCATGATCTCCATGGCTTTTCAACGAGAGAGATCTTCTTGAATAATGGTGGATGCTTGTAAGTCCTTCTCCTCCTGTGTTTTTGTTTCATACATGCGAGAGGAAGATCACACATTTCTTCAAGAAATTTCTATACTTTGTATGCACTAGAAAAACAATATATTAATTTGAAAACATCATTTGATAGAGCACAAAATAAATAATATTTGGCTTTTGCATTTAGATGACATTCCTTTTTATTTGATTCATCCGCAAGTCTTACAATTGCTAAATTCCATAATTCGATATCTAAAGTTTTAATAAAATTTTTAATTAAAATTTTACATCCTTTATAATTTGTTCCTTCAAATAAAGGTGGTTTAAGAGATTTTTGTTCTTCATAAAAATTTACCCCACTAATAGACGCGAGATCATGAGACGCCATTATTCCTGGTTGTTAAGCCGATTGGAATAACCTGCTCTGATACCACTTGTTGGATCGTTAGGCACCCTTATAGGGGGGGTGAATAAGGGTTTTAAAAACTTATATTATATTTTGGAATACTTGAAATAATAAGAGATCAAAATAGTGATTTTGTATAAAGATCTAAATTGTTTTATAATGAAATAGAGGATAGTAAACAATTTAGAGAAATGAAGAACAATTCAATTTTATTACACAAAGAGAGACATGATTATTATTAATAAAATTGATTACAAAGTTCAATTTCAATGACGCTAGAAATCAAGGCGAAATATGAAAGACTCATTTTGTTTTCTATACTGACTCGTATCCCCACGAACCGGTTGGCTTTAGTCTATCCGTCCCCAGATACGGCCTCAAGCCTCTCTAGCCAGTCCTTCCCCGGATATGGCCTCGAGCACCCCCTAGACCTAACCTAGGTCTAGTCGCCAACACGAGGCGAATTTCAGCCCAAAGTCCTACCCAGACCTAGTCGGCAACACGAGGCGAATTCACTAAATGATTATAAGAAAAGATGTGAAATAAATAACAACAATATAAAAACTCCCTATATGGATCTCTTAGAGAAGTAGACGAAGACCCGCAGAGTATGATCATAGTCGATGCGGTCTTTCATCATGATGATGATGCGTGTTGAAATCTTCTCCACGGATCTCTTTAAGCCTTCATGGATTTGTGGGAGTATCTCTCTGAACCTTCCTCTCTATGTTGTGGCATGAAGCTCTGGAATTTGGGATCTAAAGAGGATAAAGAATACGGATCCAAGGGGTCCTTTTTATTGCCTTAGCGCTAGCGCTACCGCCGGCATTATCTCGGATTAGGCATTATTCTGCGCGGGGGAATCTTCAATCCGAGGAAACATTTCTCTCTTGCCTTCTGTGCTCCGCGCTACCGCCTGCGCTATCCGCTACCGGCGCCAACTCCTTCTATATCTGCTCCGAAATTGCGCTGATCAACGCTATCGCCGGGCGCTAGGTGCTACCACCGGCGCTAGTGGGAATGTTGGAATTATTGGCCCAATTTTGGGTGCAGCCTTCTTATGTCATCCTTGAGTCATATGGACCTTGTTTCCTGCACACTTAAACACACAAGATCAAATACACATAGGATTTGTTATTCTCAAATCTAGGAGATGCGGAAGCCCATGTTCCAACACTAACCTTTCCTTATTCTTTGTAATGATGCCATTCTCATCCAACTTGCTTCTATATACTCACCTGGTTCCAAAACTTTTGTGTCCATGGGTTCTGGGAACTAATTTCCACCCTCTGCATCTCTTAAATTGATTTAGTTCCTCTTGCGTTGCATCTATCCAGAAAGGATCCTGATTTGCTTCCTCAAATTTCTTGGGTTCAATTTGAGAAAGAAAACTCAGGTACAATACTTCATTTAAAGCCCTGCTCCTTGTCAGCACTCCTTGACTTACATCTCCTATGATTTGTTCTTAAGGATGATGTCTGACTTGTCTAAGTGCAGCAGGCAGTCTTTTAGGGATCTCTTCTATGGACGTTCTTCAGGTTGTACTTCTTCAGCTGTTTCTAATCCTCCTATAACATCTTCTTCCAGTTCAACTATTATTGAAAGGTCTTTGTCTCTTCTTGAAGTTTCAGCCTTGTCTACAATGGATAGCTTTTCCAATCTATCTATTGTGCCCGCATCCACTAAAGAACTAGACCAGCCTCTAGGAATCAGGCTAGTCTCATCAAATACAACATGTACAGATTCTTCTACTGCTTGGGTATTGATGTTGTACACCCTATTTGCTTTGCTGTAGGATCTATAACCAACAAAAATACCTTCACTGCTTTTCTCAGTAAACATAGTCAGTTTGGATTTCCCATTGTTAAGCACATAACATTTGCTCCCAAAGATTCTGAAGTAGGATAATGTAGGTTTTCTGCCTTTCATCAGCTCATAGGGAGTTTTCTTGTGGTCTTTGATGATGGAGGCCCTATTTATCACATGATAAGCTGTTTTGAGAACCTCTGCCTAGAAGTATTCGGGTGGAGAGGAGTCACTCAGCATTATCCCACTAGCAACTATTAAGGTTCTATTTTTCCTCTCTGCAACTTCACTTTTGTGAGGAGTTCTAGGTGAGGAAAATTCTTGGGAGATACCCAGGTCTTGGCAGAATTTTGTCATGGCCCCTGACTGAAATTCTATACCATGGTCACTTTTGAACTTGACCACAGTGCAACTCATCTCATTCTGGATTTGCCTGACAAATTTCTTTAAGATATTTAAAGTATCGGACTTCTTTTTACGGAAGAATACCCAAATGAACCTTGAATAGTCATCAACTACAACAAGGGTATAAGCCTTCCCTCCTAAGCTGAGAACTAACATAGGACCAAACAAATTAATGTGCAAGAAGAATAGGCACCTCGAGGATTCTTTGTTAGAGATGCTCTTAAAGCTGGTCCTAGTTTGCTTGCCAAGTTGGCATGCCTGACATGGACCTTCCTTAATGCACTTAATTTTGGGTCCATTTCTAACTAGGTCTAGAGAGAAAAGCTTACCTATTGATTTGTAATTAATGTGTGCAAGTCTCTTGTGCCATTGAACACATAGAGCCTCTTTCTCATTAGCCACAAAACATAGGCATGGAAGAATTTAAGGGAAAGAAATTTAAGCAATATACATTTCCACTCCTAGTTCTAGTTAAGGTAGCCTCAAAGTCTAAAGACTTCTTAACTAAGCACTTATCCTTGTGGAAAACAATAACATAACTAGATCACAAAGTTGACTTATGCTTATGAGATTTTGATTCAATCCCTCCACATAAGCTATCTTTGTGACGGTGACTAAGACGTTAGAGATTTTACCATAGCCTTTGGTCACCCCTTTTTCTGTACCTCCAAATATGACTATTGGTCCATTCTCCATAGGGGTGATGTTTCTTAGATAGATCCTTACTCCAGTCATATGCCTGGAGCAACCACTGTCCATATACCAAATGGGATATTTGTTGGCATTTGGATATACCTGCAAGAAAAATTACTTACCCTTAGGCACCCAATTTGATTTGGGTCCTTGGTTTCTGTTAGGGGGATAAACTGGAACACCATATTTCTGAGTGATCTGCATTCTCTTTGCACTAAGCCTTGTTGGGTTGAACCAACAGTCCAGGGCAAAGTGACCCACTTTCCCACAACACCAACAGTCAAACTTGTTGTATCTTCTCTTCTTTCATACCATCTGAGTACGATGGTAATGTTGGTGGGCAGGAGTGAAGACACCTAGCCTAACAGGTCTTGGGTGAACCACATAGGTGTGAGTATGAAGTGGAGCAATTCTCACAACCTTTTGGTTCACCTTCTTGGGAACGACATGCTTGGTAGGAGCAACCTTTCCCTTGCTTTTGAGTGATGTGGCTCCATGTCCATGGACAAAGACACCTGGATTCTTCATTGGAATCTCCTTATGGGGTGCTATAAAAGCACTTAGCCCAAAGCGGCTCTTCTATTTGGGATAGAGGGCTTACTGCCACTTGCTGAGCAGGCATTGGTCAGATGGCCATATGAAGATTCTTGGTAAAAAGGGGTTTGATGTCAGCGACAACTTCTTAAAAGAGGGTTGCTCTTCAGAGGCTTTACCCTTGACTATCACAATATTGAATCCTACACCAGCTCTGAATGGTGCAGAAAAACTGTCAATAATGGGAAGGATGGTCTTGGGTTATGAAAAGCTGGCAGCAATCTTCTTTTCAGCAAGCAGCATTGCCTCAAGCTCGTTGATGACTTTGTTCTTCTGAGCCAGTTCAACATTTTTGAGCTTTGTGGCTTACTTAAATCTGTCGACTTCCTTGCTCATAGCATCCATCATCTCAGTTGTATCCCGGATGTGGGTACTCGACGCAACCAACTCGACCAAAAGCCCAGACTGTTGGTGAAGGCGCAATCTATCCTTTATAGAGCTGGTCACCCGAGCAGGATCTGCGGGGCAGCCAGTTAGGCCCTTGGGGGACACGCCCTTCCGCTTCGAATAGCGCAGCATGCCGGGGCAATTGCTGACCGCAGCCCAACAATCCACCCCAGCAACGACCCGGGGTTTCGAACCTGCGACCCCCTCTGATACCACTTGTGGTGACTCGACGCAACCAACTCGACCAAAAGCCCGGACTGTTGGTGAAGATGCAATCTATCCTTTATAGAGCTGGTCACCCGAGCAGGATCCACGGGGCAGCCAGTTAGGCCCACAGGGTACTCGCCCTTCCTCTTCGAATAACGCAGCACGCCGGGGCAATTGCTGACCGCAGCCCAACATTCCCCCCCCCCCCCCCCAGCAACGACCCTGGGTTTCGAACCCGCGACCCCCTCTGATACCACTTTTGGGGACTTGACTAAACCAACTCCCCTCAACGCTCTCCACCCATCTCCCCTATCCATCCAGATAATATTCCACCCCTTTTAGATGCCACCAACATCTTCATCCCATCATCTGTGTGCACCAGTCAGGCTCACACTTCTACTCCATCCTCTTCTATCCCAGTACCATCATCTTCTCAGCAAACACATGATTTTGTGTATGTTGATTTATCCTTTATAGCTGACCAAATATTTAATCATATCTCTCCCAAGCTAA
This sequence comes from Dactylorhiza incarnata, assembly GCA_033032865.1. Taxonomy (NCBI): domain Eukaryota; kingdom Viridiplantae; phylum Streptophyta; class Magnoliopsida; order Asparagales; family Orchidaceae; genus Dactylorhiza; species Dactylorhiza incarnata. The sequence goes on from JAWHQI010000011.1 coordinate 10,441,563, forward strand.
TAACTCTCCTTGATGAGAAGCTAGCTCCAGTTCTGCAAGCCATATCTGACCTTTCTTCTAAACTTGCATCCTTCCCTACCTCCTCTACACCTGTCCCTTCTTCTAGGGGCCTAGCTTCAGGTCTCCCTGAAACTAGGTAGGGCGAGATGCTTGATGAAGAAGCTCCAATCAATGCAGATGCAGATTCGGATATGGTGTTTGAGTTTGAAGCAACTCCATGTTCAGATATAGTTATTGCTGAAGAAATTACAGGTACAGATTCAGTTCCAGTTATAGCTCCAATTACAGTTCCAGAATTATCTATTAATCACTCAATAAATATTCTTTCCTTGTTATCAAGATTTAGTTTTGTTTTCAGCAGTTTGCCAAAGTCTCAAGATCATTCAAAAGCAATAGTTCCATATACAGCTCCAATTGATTCAGTTTTATTAAAGAAAATTATCAAAAGTTTTGATGTTCCAGTTCCAGTTCAGATTCCAGTTGCAGTTGAAGTAACAGAAGAAGTTGATTTGGTGAAGTCACCTCCAACTTTTGTTGTTGATGAATCCCCCCTTTCTCTTCCAACTTCTGTCTTTGATGATTCTCCTGTTCTAGAGGATATTGATTTTGATTATATTCCTCCTCAAGAACAACATGATGTTGTTAAGGCTATTCAAGCAATTGATGATTTGTATAATGCCCATGTACAGTCTGATGCCGATAGTGATGATAATGATAAAGATGATTCTGATGCCAAATCTTCAAAGAAAAGAAAGTCAAGAAGCAAAGTAAAGGATGTTCCTAAACCTCCCTCCTGTACAAATGATACTCCATATTATATCTTGCATAATATAACCCTCACAAAGGATTCACCAGCATGGATAAGATTTTTTAGAATTTAGAACAACAAAAGTAAGAAAATGAAGAAGACAGGCTTTCATTCAAATAAGCCAGTAAAGTTCAATCACCCACCTCCTCCTCCTCCTCCAGCAGCAGGATCAGCAGGGTTGTCATCTTCCTCCTATCAGAAATCTGTCCCCCAGCCTTCAAGAAGATCTGAAGGAAGCCATAGAAGCTCCAGTGGCTCCCATAGTTCTAAATCAGTGAGAGCTCCTCCTTCAGGATCTGTCAGATATTCTTCCTCTGTATAAAAGTATCATATTTCTGATGGCTCCTCTCACAGGAAAAGGAATTCTGATGAACAATCCTCAAATCAGGCCAGTGATATTGATGAAAGGCCTCCTTCTCCAGTAAATCCAGAATCAGATAAGATAGCTTATATGGCTAGATTCAATGAATCAATTGCCACAGCTAAGATAAACAAAGCCAAAGCAGAAGGCAAGGATTTCTCTCAGTTCACTACAATGTCTGATTTCAGAAGACAAGAATTTGAAAAGTACAGCTCAAGACACCTATTTAATGCTGAAGATTATTTAATGTTGCACCCAGCAATAGTGGTTCCTCATGCATCATCTCAAACCCTGCTGGGAGCTAATGACCTCTACATGAGTAAAAGAGAATCTTAGAACCCAAACAGGCAAATCATTTTCAAGCCATCTTCATAGACAGATTAAAGCACTTGTTTATTTGGTTTTGTTTTCAGTGTAAATATTTCTAAACTCAGGGTGATATATTTTCTATCTGCTGAAATGATTTAAAATTTTGTCAGATATATAAGCTCTGTGTTTTGCTATTTGTTTGTTTTAATTTTGTCAAATAGTGACCTAAGCCAAATAGGGGGAGATTGTTGGAACAACCCAATTAATAATTTGGGCTAGGATCACTATCTGTGATTAAGACTCAAGTTGACCCCATTGTATAGTCTAAGGGTCAAGGTCTAAAAGTTGTCTGAGTTAGATAGAACTTAGGAAAATCCCAAGTTTCTATGTTCGGCGAACATCATTCTGCATTCAATGAACTCCTTCCAGTGTTCGATGAATGTGGTATTCCAGTTCGACGAACTTGCTCCTCAGCTCAACAATTTCAGTCCTCCAGCCAGTTCAACGGATTTTATCTTCAGTTCGATGAACTCCAGATTGAGATCGACGAACTCAGTTCTGTGTTCGACGAATAAGTAACTAAATGTTCAGTTCGACAAACTCAACCTTCGGTTTGATGAACTCAGCTCTCAGCTCGACGAACTCAGTTTTCTGCTCAACGAATTTCTTCTCCAGCTTGACAATTTCTGAAGGATCAGTTATCTATTTTCTCTGAACTCAGATCGACTAATCAACAACGGATCTATTCTATTATTTGGACTTATTCATTATCAGATAAGTCAAGATTTGTTCTTTCCTTTTATTTATTCATTTCTATTCTCTTCTTTCGAGAAAGTAGCCGTTGACATATATTGGAAAAGGATACTTTCATGGAAAAGGAAAAAGAATTAAAGTTTATTGCTGAATCAGATTGCAGTTCCATGAATAATCATTTCAGATTATTTTATTCCTTATTTAGAAGATTTGATTTTCAAATCAGTCAGATATATGTCTAAGGAAAAAGAGATATAGAAGGTATGAAGGAGATATATCAGTATATAGAAAAAGAAAAGATATATACCAGTGGATTCAATAGAGAATAGAGAAGATATAGAATATACTCAGAAATTCAGAAAATCTTCATCTTCTACCAGCAGCATTCTCGTTCTCTGAGAACATCAACAAACTTCTCTCAGTTTTCAACTACTAATTCTTAATCTTCAAAGAGCAACAACAATCTGAGAAACTTTGTCTCTCAGATTCATCTGCTATCAAGGAAGATTCTCTTCATCCAAGAGAAAGCTCCATCCATTATCTGTCAAGGATTTCTATCAGACAGGGAGAGCTTTACAACACAACCATCCACTAATCTTCTCTCAGATCTTTTTGACAGAGAAGAATTTCATAAACAACTTTTTGTTTATTTTACCTCATCTTGTACAGGGTTCTAACTCTCTTCAAAAGTTACACCTTTGGTGGCAGGCACCTGATCATAAACCTGTGTTTTGGTTTGTGCACCTGATCAAAAGCTCAGTGGTTTTTGGGCACCTGATCAAAAATCCCAGTGGTGATAGGGCACCTGATCAAAAACCTAGTGGATTCCTACTAAGGGTGGTAGAAGAGTAGATATACTAAGTTTGATTGGGGAACTACTATAGATCCTTGTGTCTTCTGTGATTGTGTTTTTCCTTCTGTACTATGCTGTGATTTGTGTTTATTTTTCTTTTGCACTCACTCTATTACACATACATATATCACTATTTTAATTCTGCTATAAATAAATTAAAACTCTTAATACTCTATTCACCCCCGCCCCCTCTAGAGTAAATCTAAGATCTAATACCTGACTTTCAATTGGTATCAGAGGTAGGTTGATTGATTATACAGGATAACACCTGAATCAAAAGATCAATTAGATCTTAACTTTTTCTAGAGTTTTCTTTTCCTAAAAACTCATTGCACAGAACAAAGATTACTCAAGCACAAGACCTCCTATGTGTAATCTCAATAAGTTTGCATTATGGAAGGCAAGGATCAAGTTATATATGAATTCTATTGATGAGGATATTTTCAATTCCATTTTGAAGGGACCCCCTACTCCTTCAACATCAACAAGTTCTAAGACAACAACTAACTCTAATGCTGTTCCACCTCCTGAGTGGATAGAAGCTCAAAAGAAACAAAGAAATGCAGATGCCAATGCTATGAATATTTTGGCACAGACAATGTATGTTTGATGATATATTCTAGAAGGTTGTGGACTGCACCTCAGTTAGGGATATCTAGAACTTCCTCAACAACATGGTTGAAGGATCTGCAGATGAGAGAAAGGACAGAAGATCTCATCTCATCTCTCAATATGAAAACTTCAAAAAGGGAGAAACTGAAACAGTTGCATACATGTACAATTGACTCAGTCTCATAATCAATGAACTAAAGTCTTTGGATAAAGTGTTCTCAATCACTGAAGTGAATGATAAGATCCTAATGTGCTTCCCCAGCACAAAGGACTCAAGGATCTGGCCAATCAAGGAAGCCAGAAGCCTAAATGATATCTCTACTGAGACCTTATTAGGCAAATTAAAATCCTATAAGCAGCTTATCAAAACAAGAGAAGTTGAACAGTCTACCTCCTCTCCATCCATCAAAAAGGAGAGAAGCATTGCTTTTCAAGCAATAGAAGAGGAAGATAAAGCTCCAGGAGAAATAGAGTTTATGAGCCTCCTAGCTAAGAGATTTTACAAAATGGCTAGAAAGGACTTCAGAAAGAAGAATTCCAGATCCAAAGAAAAACCAAGGTATGATAAATCAAATTCTAAAGAAATTATTTGTTATGGTTGCAGGAAGCCTGGACACATTCTACCAGAGTGTCCAGAAAATCAAAAGAAGGATAAGAGAAAAGATAAAGAAGAAAAGAGGCACTCCGGCAAGCCATCCTCCCACAAACACAAGGGAAGAGGATTCGTAGCTGAAACATGGAGTGATACTGAGTCAGAGTCATCATCCATCTCATCTGAAGATGAAAATGATGCAAATGAAAAGGATCAATGCTTGATGGCTGTTTATGACTCATGCAATGATTCAGAACATGCATCATCATCCAGCTCTAGTGATGATGAAGATGAAAGAAATTTCTGCATGATGGCTATCAATGCCTCAGGAAGTAATTCAGATGAATCAGAATCTGATAATGACAGTGATCAGGTAATCTCTACCTTTGACTTTAATTCAAATGATTTCAAAAATGAATTTAAAACTCTTTGTTTGGATTTAATTAAATCTGAGAAGGAAATAATTTCCCTCATAAATAAGTTGGTTGAAATGAATCAACTGACTGAAGATAATGTCAATCTTAAGAAAGAATTGACTGCCTCCAAAGAACACATTGTTCTCATTGAGAACAAATTATCCGAGGCTAAAAAGTTTGAAGAATCCTCCAATGGGAGAAGTATCAAACAGATGGACATCACAAGCACTGTGAATGCCAGACTAAATGGCAAACTGGGCTTGGGTGCATCATCAAGTCAGCCACATCTCCTTAAGAAAAACATTTTATCTACACCAATAAAGTTCATCTCTGCCAAGAGCAAAGGGGCAATAGTTGTAGGTAAGAATAAAGGAATTCATAAGAATTCATCGAATGGCGCTCGACGAAATCACACAAATTCGTCGAATGGAGATCGACGAACGCTGAACACAGACTTTTAGTACAGTTGTTCTTCGAACGGCGCTCGATGAAATCACTTCAATTCGTCGAACGACAATCGAAAAACTCAACCAAGTTCGTCGAACAGAAAATGTACTAAATTTCAAAAGAATTCAAATTCTCCACATACTAAGAATCCCTTTACTGAGTGGTTTATTCCTCCAAGGAGATATCATCCACAAGGCTATAAGGATCACCCTGAGATTTCATACATTTCTAAATTTTAGGCAAGACAAAAGGACCCAAGGTAGTCTGGGTCAAGAACAACTAGTTAATTTTCTGTTGTGCAGGTACAAGGCTATCCAAGCATAAAAGAATATTGGTATTTGGATAGTGGGTGCTCCAAGCACATGACAGGAAACAAGGCCAACCTAAGCAACTACAAGGCAAAGCTTGGACCCAAATTGATTTTTGGAGACTCCAACTGTGGTCAAACCAAAGGCTATGGAAAAATCAAAGTTGGAGCAGTTACCTTCAAAGAGGTAGCATATGTCAAGGGTCTCAAGCATAACCTCATTAGCATAAGCCAGTTATGTGATGAAGGTTATGAGGTAACTTTTAATCATTCCATATGTCTTATTACCAATAATAAAAACATCAATGTGTTATCTGGTATTAGACATGGAAATATTTGTTTAGTCAATTTTGACTCTGCCAATTCAAACATTTGTTTATTTAATTCAATAAGTAAAACAAATGAATTATGACATAAAAGGCTAGGACATACTAACCTTAGAACTATCTCTAAGCTCTCCAAGGACAATATGGTAAGAGGACTGCCTTCTGGTTCATACAAAAAGGAAGTACTCTGCATGGCTTGTCAATTAGGAAAGCAGACCAAGAGTAGTTTCAAATCTGTATCCAAGAGTGATTCACCTAGGACTTTGTACTTACTGCATTTGGATCTCTTTGGACCCACTGCAACACAGAGTCTAGGAGGGAAGCATTACACTTTAGTTATTGTAGATGACTTCTCTAGATTCACTTGGGTGTTCTTTCTAGGAACAAGTCTGACACCTTCAGTATTTTGACAGACTTTCTCAGGTCCATCAAGATTGAGTACTCTACTCTAGTTGCATTGAACAGAAGTGATCATGGCACTGAGTTTGAATCTCTTCTAATAAGAGAATTCTTTGGAAAAGAAGGGATCAGGCAATGTTTCTCTGCTACTAGAACTCCTCATTAAAATGGGGTAGCTGAAAGGAAAAATAGAACACTACTTGAATCAGCAACTACATTGCTTGCTGATGCTCACTTGCCAATCTCCTTTTGGGTAGAGGCAGTGAACACAGCAAACTATGTGTTGAACAGAAGTCTGATACATAAACTTAAGGGTCAAACACCCTATGAATTACTTAAGAATAAAAAGCCTAAGGTTAACTATTTTAAGATTTTTGGCTGTAAATGCTATGTGCATAACAATGATAAGAAATATCTAAGGAAATTTGAAGCAAAGTTTGCTGAAGGTAAATTCCTTGGATACTCTCTTTCTAGTAAGGAATATAGAGTTTACAATAAATCAACTCTTAAGATACAAGAGTCCATGCATGTGTCTTTTGATGAAACTAATATGTTAAATGAGGAGAGGAACACCACCTCTACCAGAGACATTTTGCAGGTATCAGCTTTATGTGAAGAGCTCAATGGATTAAATCTACAAAATGAAGAGTCTCTACTTCCATCATCTCAAACTATTGAAGACAGTGAAGAAGAAGATATTCCAGAAGATCTTGCTGATAATTCAAATCAAGTGACAGCTGAACAAATCCCTCAAGAGGAAACTATTGCTGAACCCACTCCAACTGTTGATCACATCACAGTTAGAGATCATCCAATATCCCAAGTTATTGGAGATATCTCAGTAGGTGTTCAAACAAGGCATCAACTCAACGAAAATCAGATGCACACTTATTTCTTATCACAGATTGAACCTTAATCCATAAAAGATGTAGAACAAGATCCAAACTGGATTCTTGCAATGCAAGAGGAACTCAATCAATTTGAAAGGAACAAAGTTTGGGATTAGGTTCCAAGATCGAAGGGCCATCCATTCATTGGAACTAAATGGGTCTTTAGGAACAAGCTAGATGATCAAGCCTTAATAATCAAAAATAAAGCAAGATTAGTAGCCCAAGGATACTCTCAGGAAGAAGGAATTGATTATGATCAAACCTTTGCTCTTGTTGCTAGACTTGAAGCTATCAAGATATTTCTTGCCTCTGGTGCTTTCAAAAAGTTCAAAGTTTATCAGATGGATGTGAAGAGTGCATTCTTAAATGGAGATATTAAACATGAAGTATATGTGGAACAACCGCCAGGTTTTATCTCTCCAACTCACTCTTCTTATGTCTTTAAGCTTAATAAAGCTCTATATGGTCTCAAGCAAGCTCCCAGAGCATGGTATGAGACCCTAGCTAATTTTCTTTTAGAGGACAAATTCTGTAGAGGCATTGTTGATAAAACCTTATTTTTTTAGGATACATAAAAATCAAACTTTACTAGTTCAAATATATGTAGATGATATCATATTTGGCTCTACTGATTCAAATTTATGCAAAAGGTTTTCTGACCTAATGCAATCAAAATTTGAAATGAGTAGTATGGGTGAGTTATCCTACTTCCTTGGCCTTCAAGTGAAGCAAACTCCTAATGGGATATTCATATCACAATCCAAGTATGCTAAGGAATTAGTGAAAATATTTGGTATGTCTGATTCCTCTTCCATGAGAACACCCATGCCCTCCAATGCTGTTGTAGACAATGATGAATCAGGGAAACCTGTTGAACAAAAAGTATATAGAGCAATTGTTGGTTCCTTACTTTACTTAACAGCTAGTAGACCCGACATAATGTTTGCTACATGCATTTGTGTTAGGTTCCAAGTTAACCCCAAAGAATCTCACCTTATTTTATTAAAAAGAATTTTGAGATATATAAAAGGTTGTCCAAATCTAGGACTCTGGTATCCAACTGCATCAGAATTTGAATTAACTGGATTCTCAGATTCTGATTATGCTGGATGCATAGTAGATAGGAAAAGCACATCACTAACTTGCCAGTTTCTTGGTGATAGGCAAGTGTCTTGGTTTTGTAAGAAACAAACATCTGTGTCTACATCAACAGCTGAAGCAGAATATATTGTTGTTGGCAGTTGCTGCTCACAGATATTGTGTATACAAAATCAACTTCTAGATTATGGTATCAATCTAAATAAGTCAATTATATATTGTGACAATACTAGTGCAATATCTATAACACAAAATCCAGTACTCCATAGTTTGGATAAAAATAAAATTTGCCTACAATTTATTCCTACTGACTTACAAATGGCTGATATTTTCACCAAACCTGTGGATGAAAAGAAACATATCTTCTTTATAAATCAACTAGGAATGATAGATGGAGATTCAATCAATTAAAAATTATATTTTCTACTTATCCCTTCATTTCGTCGAACGGAGATCGACGAAATTTAGTCGTTCATCGAACGGAGATCGACGAATCCTATTAGCTTTAGATATCGACGAAGCCAGCTCGATCGTCGAACTGAGATCGACGAAAATTTATTTTTCGTCGAACACAGTTTGATGAAACCTAAGACTCTTCGACTTCTGATTTTATTAGGTTTAGCCGACCTCGGTTCCACAAAATTTTTGCGCCTTCTCCGATCTCTTTCCTTATAATCAAATTTTGATTTCATTTCGTCTTTGTGCCTATAGAAATTGCTCTTGCTTCCCTCCAGTTTCCTTGCACTTGATCTCTCTTTATCTTGCCGGTAGTCAATGGAAATCTCTCAAGCAGTAATTTCCTCCATGAAGTTTGACGCGGGTTTTGATATTGACATGGAGTCGTTCGCGCATTCAGACCAAGTTTTCCAGGATATTCTTTGACTTTTCGAAGAGCAACAGTTAAGGAAGTTCATGACCACCAGGATCAAGCTACCTGTAGCAGAAATAAAAGAATGGGCACATACTGTTCGGACAGTGAATGCAACAACAATATCAGGATCAATCTCAGGAAACCAGGTTCCTCCTACCCCAAATATTTTAGCAGAAATTTTTAGTTTTTTGAATGGTGATGATGGGTTAGATATAACTTCTGAGGAATTTAATAATGCTTTGGAGAAAATGGGACACTCCAGTGGAAACCCTAATCATCTCTTAAAGAAGAATTTATCCATTGAATACAAGTTCTTAGCAGATATAGTTGGAAAAGTTTTGCTGGGCAAAACTTCTGCTCATGATTATGTTACCAGGCACCAATTTATGTTGATGGTGGCTTTGGTGGAAAATAAGCAAATCAATTGGGGATTGATTCTCTTTGAGTCAATAAAGAAAAAGATAAGCAAAATGAATGTTTGTTATGGAAGGATTATATGCATTGTGCTTCAAGAAAAATGCCCAGACCTGTTGGTGTCTCCAAAGGTCTTTATTAATGCAAGCAAGAGGCTGACCTCGGCTCTCTTTGGCAAGTGGGAAAGGGTGATTCCCAAGAGGACCTCCAGGGCAGAATCTTCCAGAAATACTTCTGAGAGCACCAGGGCTGATACAACCACTCCCTCACCCCTTCTAGAAGTTTATCTCCCTGAATCTCCTTATCCTCTTCCCTCTCAACCTCTTCAGAACACTACTGAAGAAGTTATTCCATCATCTTCACCCATAGACATTCCTTCCATATTGCCTTCTTCTCCTCCTCCTCAGATAAATCTATCTATAGATATTCCCTCATCATCCATTCCAGATGATGATTCCCTTCCCCCTATTGATTCTCTTCCATCATTTGACCTCCTATCCCCTCAATTGGTATTAGAGGGGGTCGCGGGTTCGATATCCCGGGTCATTGTTGGGGGGGGGGGGGGGGGGATTGTTGGGCTGCGTTCAGCAATTGCACCTGCATGCTGCGCTATTCGAAGCGGAAGGGCGTGTCCCCCTTGGGCCTAACTGGCTGCCCCGTGGATCCTGCTCGGGTGACTAGCTCTATAAAGGATAGATTGCGCCTTCACCAACCAACTCGACCAAAAGCCCGGACTGTTGGTGAAAGCGCAATCTATCCTTTATAGAGCTGGTCACCCGAGAAGGATCCACGGGGTAGCCATTTAGGCCCACGGAGGACACGCCCTTCTGCTTCGAATAGCGCAGCACGCCGAGACAATTGCTGACCGCAACCTAACACCAGAGCTCAGAGTGGGCAGATCTCAAGGAATCCATCTCCTTAGTCTGAACTTTGAGGAGTTTATTGCTTTTCTTGAAAGCCTTTACAAAGTTTCATATTGCTATATCAGCTCAGATTGAACTACATAGAAGGATCTTGAGGATGTGTTGTTGGCAGCAGACTCACCCTCATCATCATGCAAAGAATCTGCCACTAATTCATAATTAGAAGCAGATAGGGGACTCTGATTAGTACCTTCCCAGAAGAAACATTGTTATCCTGGATTTCTTCATTTATGGCCATAAGGCCAATAAGTGCTTCATCTTCAGTTTCTAAAGAGCTTGAATGAGAATCACTCAGGGTTCTGATCTTCTTTGCTATAAACCATTTTTCAGGTTTCTTCTTGTCCCTTGACCTTCTTTTGTCTTCATGGTTCTTTGATTCCCTATTTTTTGAAGGGCAGTCAACAGTCATGTGACCTGCTTTATTGCAAGAATAGTAACGGTGTTAGTTAAATCAAATTTAGTAGGTTTTGATTTGTACCTGTACTCTCTTGAGGATTTAGATCTGTCATGTTGACCAGATCTTCTGGAACTTGAAGAAGATGGTATGTGGTTGTCTTTTCTCCTTCTATAGATCAATTTTTTCAACTGCTTAGATAGGAAGGCCATCACTTTGTCAGTGTTGTCAGATTCTGATGTGCAGGCATACGAAGCTCCACTGCTTTCAGATCTATCCTGGTGTATAGGAGTCTTGTCCATGGACCTCCTCATGCTCTCAGCCTTGAGGGCTACATAATTTCTCTGGTGCTCCCCTTAAGCTTTCTTCTTCAGCTTTTTTGGTGTTAAGCTGAAGCTCATGGGAGAGCAATTTCCCAAATAGGTTCTTTGGCTCCATGTTGCCCAGTTGACCCATTTCTCTAATTGCACAAATTTTGATGTCCCATTCCTTAGTGAGGGATCTAAGGAACTTATCATTCAGATCTGAATTTGTGAAGTCTCTTGCATAATTCTTCAGCCCATTGACTATCTTGAAAAATCTCTCATTGCAGCTAGAGATATTTTCATTCTAGCCTTGCTTGAAGGCTGATGAGTCCCGATTATATAGGGTTTTTTGGACTCATCTGGGCCTGTTTTCACACTCGTGCACTACCCTTTTAGCATTAAAACGCTCATATATGCTTTAGTCATCACTTTACATATATAGCACTCTTTTCGTCGATCGGGGTGTGCAATTGCGCATTTTGTGCTGGGGGTATGCCTTTGGGGGCTCCCAATGACTTTCTTGATGTTATTGTGGATATTAGTCTTATTTCCTATATGGTTGGAGCTTTGGTTTTGATTGTGTGCAGGTGAATTGTGCCCTTGAGCTAAGCATTGCAGTCTGAGTAAATTGCACGACCGTGCGATTATTGTTGACGCACGATCGAGGCGATAGTGCAATTTACTCAGAGTTGCTTATGATGATGTTCATCGTGCGTTTTCCTTAACCCACGATTGAATCCAATCATGCGTGAAGGAAATCACACGACCTACCTTGATGAGGTAAAATCTGCGGCCGGTCACACCCGGTGCATTTTTGGTCGCGCACGAGTATTCCGCTCATGCGTGAACAAAAATGCACAACCTTCCTGTAGCTCCATGCATTGTTTATCTCTATAAACGCAAGGCCCAAAATGCATGGTCATGCGTTTTGATCGTGCATTTCTTAATTTAACGCCTGTATTTAAGCGTGCAGGTTCAGTCGACCTGTGGAGATAATTCATTTTTGGGGAGCGCCGTTTCTTCCGCACCAGCCCGCCATTTTCGTTACTCCATCACCACCCACCTTTGGGAGGAGATCCGACCGCCATTCTATTGCAAATCTATAACTGGAGCATCCTCTTGGCCTCCTCAATTGTTCATGCACCTCCAAACCTCAATTTTGAGGGTTTTCTTGCTGCATATATGAAGTTCTCCGGAGAGGTCAAAATCGAAGATGATTGACGGAGAAGATTGGTCAACTAGAAGGAAGTGACAACTCCTCTCCGTACCCCGGACGGCAGTTGGAGCCCGAGCTCGGGCAAGGATTGATAACCCTAAATTCCGGTCGTGAACCTCTAATGAGTCTCCGCCCTATTGGTTGTAATCTCACCCCCTTCATATTGTAGAACTATTTTCCTTTATCATTTGTGTGTATGGATAATGTGTGTTAAACATTGTTAAGCTATTTAGTATATTTCATGTCTATGTGAATTTATCTATGTGGTCTATGCAAGTGAGGAGCGCCCCATTCCACCATCCATTTGCCCATCACGATTGTGTGTCGCACTAGCAATAGCTAGTTACATACTTGTTAACGAGGTGCTAACAGCCCTCAACCCTTTCCGCAGTTACACTCACCTCATCCGCGTGCCTACTCGTCCATCCGCCTTACGAAGCAGCGCATAGCGGCCTGCATATGAGTAGTTTAGTTCTTTTCTCTTATTTTTACACAATCCAAATCACCCCTTTTCCGCAATCCATCTGACCTAAAGGACTTCAATCTCAAGTCCTTCCTCGATAGATAATTCCACCTTACTGTGTTCCTTTGAGATTCGATACTTGGGGATTCACTTCCACATTTTATATTACTTGAACGATCGGTACACTGCCGTTTCGTATCGCAGTCTTGCTACCGCCTATAGTGGTGTGTGAGATTTGCGCATCAAGTTTTTGGCTCCGTTGCCGGGGAACAAAGTCGTGTGAGTTGCTTGAGAGAGAGCGACAAGAGATAAAGTCTTTTCCATTTGTATATCACATTTGTTTTAATTTAGTGTTTGTAAATTCTCTTATTATCTGTTAATGAGTATTTCAAAAATCAGGTTTCTGTTGATTTAATTTTTCCTTCGTGCATACTTTTTGGAACCTTAGTTTTGATTTGAGTTAGGATCCATCCTTATGATCATAACACATCTTGTTTAACTTAGATCAAACTCCTTTAAGTCAGAGACTAAGAAAATAATATAAAAAAAAAGTAATATAAATATGATGTGATCGAATCAGAAGAAATAATATAAGAAAATAATATAAGCTCTCTGCGTTCAACGAACTCCTCACTACGATCGACAAAAATCTAGCAGCACTCGACGAAATGGTTCAAAGTTGCGTTCGACGAAATCCAAGCAGCGCTCGATGAAGAGCAGCACACATATCTCAGCGCTCGACGATCCCATCTCAGCGGTCGACGAAATCCAGTCGTCTCAGCGGTCGAGGAAAAGCTGCGTTCGACGAATCTTCAACAGAAGCTCAGAACGATGAATCAAATGTTCAGATCGATGAACTTGAAGCTGAGCTCGATGAAATATTATCAGCTATATAAATTCTCCTTTCTCAGCTCGACTAAAATTATATATATGTTGTCAGATTTAATAAAGCAATATTTTATCACTTCTATTTATATATTGCTATATATTGCTGCCTAAACATTATAGCCGTTGCAACACTAAATGAAATAGCCATTGCAGAAAAGCTTAAAGACAGCAGTTTATCTTTTCGAGGAGTCAAGATAATTAAAGAGACTTTATCTCTTTCCCTATCCGGAAAAGAGGAATTCAAAATAAGAGAGAAGCTCTCAAGATTATATAAAGACAGAGAAAAGAAAAGAGAGCAACAGCAGCACATGGAATATACGACACAAGCATGAACAGAGAACAACATATTATTTTATCTTGTTTGTTTTGCTAACTCTTCTCTGCAGATCTTCTTCATCCTGAGACACCCATCAACATCATTTGCTCAGGATCTTAACTGCAGAAGAAGAAGAAAGGAATACAACATCCAATAGAGGAAGCTTCACCACCTGAACATCAACTCTAAACAAATCAGGGGGAGCTCTTCAACATCTTCATCAAAGATCCATTCTCAACAACCCATCAGGATCTCTAGAGTCTTCTTAGAAAAGAGAAGAACACTTTAACCTTTTTGTTTTCTTTATTCCTTCCTGTACAAAGGGTTATAACTCCCTTCCAAAGTTAACTCTCGGTGACAGGGCACCTTAGTAAAAACCTGTGATTTGGTTTTTGAGTTACCTGATCAAAAGCTCATATGGTGGCAGGGCACCTGATCAAAAACCTGTAGTGGATTCCTACCTGTGGGTAGAAGCTTAGATGTACCCAGGTTGATTGGGGAACTACTATATTTCTTGTGTCTTCTGGTTTGCTTGTCTTATGCTTTATTTTCTTGCTGCTGTGTTGTGATCTGTTTGTGTTTATCTTTTATAACTCATTTTTTACACATATTTATATATCAGTATTTTAAAATAACTTAAAAAGAGTTTTTAACTTAAGAACTAAACTCCACTTTCAATTGGTATCAGAGGGTAGTTGATTTTAATACAGGCTAACACCTGAATCACAAAGATCATTTAGTTTTTAAAGTTTTTTTAAATCTAATGGCACAAGAAGATTTTTTAATCACTTCTTCCACTAACTGTATTTATGATGCAGAACCATTTTCAAGTTTAAGTGAAGAAGAAGAAGAGGAGGAACAAAAGGCCAGAAGCTTCTGCATGTTGGCCATATATGGCTCAAACCACTACTCAGATGCAGAATCTGAATCTGAATCAGATAAGGTAGCTGAGGTAACTTCAACTCCTAATTTTACTTCAGGACAAATCAAATCAGATTCTAAATTTCCATATACAGATTTAATAAAATCTGGAAATAAAATCAGAAAAGAGTTAACAATAAACAATTTAACTTCTTGTAAACTTACAGAAAATTTGAAAATATCAGAAGAGCAAATTATTTCTTTTAAAAATAAGTTAATTAAGGCAAAAAAGTTTAAACAATCTTCTAAGGAAAAAGAAATATTTTTTGTTCAGCAAAATCAAAATAATTTTTCAAATTTATATTTTAATGAGATAAAAAGGCGAATATATCCAATTATAAGGCTTGACCAGTTTTTCACCATTAAACTCCATTCCTAATCAAACAGATTTAAGTTCTAAGATTTACTTAATTTTTCTATCTTAAAAGCAAAGTCAGATAACTTCATGTTCTTACAGACTTTTTCTCCAAAAATCATGTTTGAGCATTCTACTCAAGTTGCATTGATTAGAAATAATCATAGCACTGAGTGTGAGTGAGTCTCTTCAGAAAAGGAGATTCTGCAAGAAGGAAGATATCAGGCAATGTTCCAAAAAAAATTTATTCCTTAGAATCCATTAACAGCTGTAGCAATTCAAGATTTTAATGGAATCAAAATCTAAGAAATCAGAATCCATCAAAAGCTGTAGAAATTAAATGAAATGGAATAAAAAGAAGATGAGTTAAAAGAAGATAAATTAAAAGAAGATGAAACTTAGCATCCTAAAACCAAATAGGGGAAGATTTCCAGACCACTAGTTTTGATCCCTGTTTATTTTAGGTTTTGACTATAAATCTGTATCCTAACCCAAATAGGGGGAGATTGTTAGAACCTAGTCTTGATTTGGATTAGGATCCCAACTCAAATAGGGGGAGATTGTTGGAACCTTAGTTTTGATTTGAGTTAGGATCCATCCTTATGATCATAACACATCTTGTATAACTTAGATCAAACTCCTTTAAGCCAGAAGACTAAGAAAATAATATAAAAAAAAGTAATATAAATATGATGTGATCGAATCAGAAGAAATAATATAAGAAAATAATATAAGCTCTATGCGTTCGACGAACTCCTCACTGTGATCGACGAAAAGCTAGCAGCGCTCGACAAAATGGTTCAAAGCTGCATTCGACGAAATCCATGCAGCGCTCGACAAAGAGCAGCACACATATCTTAGCGCTCGACAATCCCGTCTCAGCGGTCGACGAAATCCAGCCATCTCAGCGGTCGACGAAAAGCTGCGTTCGATGATCTCAAGTCTGCGTTCGATGAATCTTCAACAGAAGCTCGGAAGGATGAATCAAATGTTCAGATCGACAAACTTGAAGCTGAGCTCGACGAAATATTATCAACTATTTAAATTCTCCTTTCTCAGCTCGACTAAAATTATATATATGTTGTCAGATTTAATAAAGCAATATTTTATCACTTCTATTTATATATTGCTATATATTGCTGCCTAAACATTATAGCCATTGCAGCACTAAATGAAATAGCCGTTGCAGAAAAGCTTAAAGACAGCAGTTTATCTTCTCGAGGAGTCAAGATAATTAAAGAGACTTTATCTCTTTCCCTTTCCAGAAAAGAGGAATTCAAAATAAGAGAGAAGCTCTCAAGATTATATAAAGACGGAGAAAAGAAAAGAGAGCAACAACAGCATATGGAATATACGACACAAGCATGAACAGAGAACAACATATTATTTTATCTTGTTTGTTTTGCTAACTCTTCTCTGCAGATCTTCTTCATCCTGAGACACCCATCAAGATCATTTGCTCAGGATCTTAACTGCAGAAGAAGAAGAAAGGAATACTACATCCAAGAGAAGAAGCTTCACCACCTGAACATCAACTCTAAACAAATCAGGGGGATCTCTTCAACATCTTCATCAAAGATCCATTCCCAACAACCCATCAGGATCTCGAGAGTCTTCTTAGAAAAGAGAAGAACACTTTAACATTTTTGTTTTCTTTATTCCTTCCTGTACAAAGGGTTATAACTCCCTTCAAAAGTTAACTCTCGGTGACAGGGCACCTTAGTAAAAACATGTGATTTAGTTTTTGAGTTACCTGATCAAAAGCTCATATATTGGCAGGGCACCTGATCAAAAACCTATAGTGGATTCCTACCAGTGGGTAGAAGAGTAGATGTACCCAGGTTGATTGGGGAACTACTATATTTCTTGTGTCTTCTGGTTTGCTTGTCTTATGCTTTATTTTCTTGCTGCTGTGTTGTGATCTGTTTGTGTTTATCTTTTATAACTCATTTTTTACACATATTTATATATCAGTATTATAAAATAACTTAAAAAGAGTTTTTAACTTAAGAACTAAACTCCACTTTCAATTGGTATCAGAGGGTAGTTGATTTTTATACAGGCTAACACCTGAATCACAAAGATCATTTAGTTCTTAAAGTTTTTTTTAAATCTAATGGCACAAGAAGATTTTTTAATCACTTCTTCCACTAACTGTATTTATGATGCAGAACCATTTTCAAGTTTAAGTGAAGAAGAAGAAGAGGAAGAACAAAAGGCCAGAAGCTTCTGCATGTTGGCCATATATGGCTCAAACCACTACTCAGATGCAGAATCTGAATCTGAATCAGATAAGATAGCTGAGGTAACTTCAACTCCTAATTTTACTTCAGGACAAATCAAATTAGATTCTAAAATTCTATATACAGATTTAATAAAATCTGAAAAAAAAATCAGAAAAGAGTTAACAATAAACAATTTAACTTCTTGTAAACTTAAAGAAAATTTGAAAATATCAGAAGTGCAAATTATTTCTTTAAAAAATAAGTTAATTAAGGCTGAAAAGTTTAAACAATCTTCTAAGGAAAAAGAAATATTTTTTGTTCAGCAAAATCAAAATAATTTTTCAAATTTATATTTTAATGAGATTAAAAGGCGAATATATCCAATTATAAGGCTTGACCAGTTTTTCACCATTAAACTCCATTCCTAATCAAACAGATTTAAGTTCTAAGATTTACTTAATTTTTCTATCTTAAAAGCAAAGTCAGATAACTTCATGTTCTTACAGACTTTTTCTCCAAAAATCATGTTTGAGCATTCTACACAAGTTGCATTGATTAGAAATAATCATAGCACTGAGTGTGAGTCTCTTCAGAAAAGGAGATTCTACAAGAAGGAAGATATCAGGCAATGTTCCAAAAACAATTTATTCCTTAGAATCCATTAACAGCTATAGCAATTCAAGATTTTAATGGAATCAAAATCTAAGAAATCAGAATCCATCAAAAGCTGTAGAAACTAAAGGAAATGGAATTAAAAGAAGATGAGTTAAAAGAAGATAAATTAAAAGAAGATGAAATTTAGCATCCTAAAACCAAATAGGGGAAGATTTCCAGACCACTAGTTTTGATCCCTGTTTATTTTAGGTGGAGACTATAAATCTGTATCCTAACCCAAATAGGGGGAGATTGTTAGAACCTAGTCTTGATTTGGATTAGGATCCCAACTCAAATAGGGGGAGATTGTTGGAACCTTAGTTTTGATTTGAGTTAGGATCCATCCTTATGATCATAACACATCTTGTATAACTTAGATCAAACTCCTTTAAGCCAGAAGACTAAGAAAATAATATAAAAAAGTAATATAAATATGATGTGATCGAATCAGAAGAAATAATATAAGAAAATAATATAAGCTCTGTGCGTTCGACGAACTCCTCACTGCGATCGATGAAATGCTAGCAGCGCTTGACAAAATGGTTCAAAGCTGCGTTCGACGAAATCCATGCAGCGCTCGACGAAGAGCAGCACATATATCTCAGCGCTCGATGATCCCGTCTCAGCGGTCGACGAAATCCAGCCATCTCAGCGGTCGATGAAAAGCTGCGTTCGACGATCTCAAGTCTGCGTTCGACGAATCTTTAACAGAAGCTCAGAATGATGAATCAAATGTTCAGATCGACGAACTTGAAGCTGAGCTCGACAAAATATTATCAGCTATTTAAATTCTCCTTTCTCAGCTCGACTAAAATTATATATATGTTGTCAGATTTAATAAAGCAATATTTTATCACTTCTATTTATATATTGCTATATATTGCTGCCTTAACATTATAGCCGTTGCAGCACTAAAAAAAATGGCCATTGCAGAAAACCTTAAAGACAGCAGTTTATCTTCTCGAGGAGTCAAGATAATTAAAGAGACTTTATCTCTTTCCCTTTCCCGAAAAGAGGAATTCAAAATGAGAGAGAAGCTCTCCAGATTATATAAAGACAGAGAAAAGAAAAGAGAGCAACAGCAGCACACGAAATATACGACACAAGCATAAACAGAGAACAACATATTATTCTATCTTGTTTGTTTTGCTAACTCTTCTCTGCAGATCTTCTTCATCCTGAGACACCCATCAAGATCATTTGCTTAGGATCTTAACTGCAGAAGAAGAAGAAAGGAATACTACATCCAAGAGAAGAAGCTTCACCACCTGAACATCAACTCTAAACAAATCAGGGGGGGATCTTCAACATCTTCATCAAAGATCCATTCTCAACAACCCATTAGGATCTCTAGAGTCTTCTTAGAAAAGAGAAGAACACTTTAACCTTTTTCTCTTTATTCCTTCCTGTACAAAGGGTTATAACTCCCTTCAAAAGTTAACTCTCGGTGACAGGGCACCTTAGCAAAAACCTGTGATTTGGTTTTTGAGTTACCTGATCAAAAGCTCATATGGTGGCAGGGCACCTGATCAAAAACCTGTAGTGGATTCCTACCAGTGGGTAGAAGAGTAGATGTACCCAGGTTGATTGGGGAACTACTATATTTCTTGTGTCTTCTGGTTTGCTTGTCTTATGCTTTATTTTCTTGCTGTTGTGCTGTGATCTGTTTGTGTTTATCTTTTATAACTAATTTTTTACACTTATTTATATATCAGTATTTTAAAATAACTTAAAAAGAGTTTTTAACTTAAGAACTAAACTCCACTTTCAATAGTGAGTTATTTTTCAGCGTATATTATTTGTGAATCCTTCTTTGCACCAATATGTATGTCTATCAACAATATAGATGGTGTAAATTGTTTAATCATTCTAGCGATGATTGCTATTCAGGAAGCCATAATTATTATTTGTATAGTTCATCGTATGGAGAACCTAGATCTTCATACAATGAACCAATGTATTATAATTATGTGGCCCCTTTGCGAACATCGACTAAGCCGGGTGGTTTGGCCTTTCCATGGTCAATACCTACCGGGAAGCGCTGCTTTTGCTGTCAGAGTTTTGATCATGCATTGAAGGACTGTGAGATATGGAGAATGCAACTGGAGGGTGATGATGAGCCTGCTCTTGTCACCATTCCACCATTCCCCTATCACACTACCCCTTCCATCATTGCTGACATATACGTCGTGCCCCCGTGTCTTCATTGGAGCATGGCGGATGTGTCCACTAGCGTCGATGTTGAAAACTATGACGACATTATGGAGTTTTCTTCCTCTATGGTGACATCATTTCCAATTGATTCTGTATCTGAGGATATTTCTTCCCTCCTTTCAGACTCTATCTTGAGTCCTATTTCTACTCATATATTTTCCTGTATCAGTATGCATGTATCTTCTGCTCTTATTGCCGAATTTCTAGATGTGCAGTATGAGCCTATGGAACCCGAAGCTGTGTTGAGTTGCACTGAGGAGGATATTTTCCTTAGTGAAGAGGTTTCTACCTCATCACAAGAGGAGAAGGTCCAACTTATCAGTGATGATCCTAGCAGTTCATATTATGCCTACACTGATTCTAATACAGCGGGCAATAAGTTTTCTGGAAAACCTGATGGGAGTGAGACCGGGACCACTCCCCCTTGCTTTAATTATTTATGTTTTCCTCCTTTTTAGTTCCTAATCACCTTTCTTTGTCTGGGCCTATGCAGGCTTTGCTCTCACGGGTACTCCTGGAGGACTTTGACATCCTCCCTGTTGAGGGAACCGTGCTCGGCAAGGATATTTTTGGTGGGTTGAGCGAGGATCCCTCTTCTTCTTCCTACTTCCTCTTCCCTCTACCTGTGAGGAGCAGGTATGATTATGTTCGTAGAGGGGTGACTGTCTTGTCCCAGTATCGGTACCCACTACCAAAGCAGAGAATAGAACATTTGCCTGTTTCATAGGCCAATAAGTTAATATGGCAATTTCTTTTAATAATTCGTGTCCGGATGGCAGTAACCCCAGTACTTGTCTAGGAGTAGTAGTAGATCTTTTTTTATAATCATATTGCGTTATTGCTTTTGAACTGTCGGGTCTAGCTTTCAGGATTCAGACTGTTGTTGTTGACTCTCTGAATTTTTGCTCGTGCCGTTCGTAATTTATCTTGTTATGTTTCTTTTTGTGGGTACAACAATTTTGATCCAAAAGCTTGCACAATGTGATTTTACAGCTCGCACGATCGGGGAGCGTACGCCTGCCAAAGTTGCACGATCGTGCATTTTTGACGGATTAAAACCCCTGCTAGCCATCCCGATCCATTTTTTAGGGCTTTTCATTCTTCGTTCGTCCTGCATTGTCGCCATCGACAATCCCTTGTCGCCATCGCCATTTCCCCTCATATTCGCCACCAAATTTCTCGCCACTCTTCTCCGAAGCTTGATTGAAGCTCACTATAACGCCCCAGGTTTTTCTTATAATTATTTTATTTAAAGCATATGGTATTAATAATAACTATTCTAAAGCGAAATATTAATTCAGGGCATCAAGGCGAAAGGGCGTTACCGTTTCGGAATCGTCGTCGTCGTCCGGAGAGTTAGTTTTAGATGGGGGCATAAATGCGGATATATGAATGTAAATGTGAATATAAATACGTATATATATACATATGAAATTATAAGCGTGCATAAAAAATTTATATAACCATGCTACTATGAATGTTTACGAATACATGTATTCCCTTTTGGTATGTATGCTTAAATATTTTGTAGGGGAGAGGGGTTTTAATATGTGTACCTGCATACCTTATACATATATATCATCTATTTGCATCATATGTTTGAGTGGGGTAAAATATACATCATATATTCGCATCGATATTGATGCAGAATTTATGAGAAATTAATACCCTTTTTTATATATAAATCGAGGGTGTGTTGGGGAAGCTGTAGCCTTTCCGTTCTTCATTTCCCCCCTTTCTCCCCCCGTGCATTCCTGGAACCCTCTTGGGAGAAGAGTTAGGGTTTTGTCGGAGCCGCTGAGATTGAAGGGTTCAGCCGTCGGTGGCGCATTGGGAGGTTGTCGGGCCCTGTCTTCGTCGCCGGGGCTGTGCTAGCAGTTGGCCCCGGCCATCATTTCCGCGATTTGGCGGGGTCGCCGGTTGATTTGAGGCAAGAAACCTTTTCCTCCTCCTTCCCTGCACCTCTTTTCTTCTGCTTATCTGGATTATGGCTATGATTATGGTTTATATGCAAGCTTTCCTGGTACTCGGGTTTTACTAGATTTCATATGGCAGACTCCATGGTTTATATGCAAGAGATTTCTGGTCATTTATTTGGGTATACCTGCTTGGTGCCTTGGGGTGGTGCCTAATCCTAAACAGTTTAAGAAATTTTTTATTTTTGTTATAAGGGGTTCAGGATGGATGAAATGTTTATATTCATATCTGAGTATGTTCTGAGCTTTTCCTTAGTTTTATGCTTAAAATCCCTCCTCTCTGTTGCTATGTGTTATCTAGTCTTATGCTGAAGTTTTCCTGGACCCCCGTGGCTATACCTGTTGAATTCTTCTTGGCTATTGCTGAAAAATTTCTGGACCGCTTCGTTTTGGTTATACCTGCTAGTCTGTATTCTTTTACTCTTCCAGG
Organism: Dactylorhiza incarnata; assembly: GCA_033032865.1. NCBI lineage: Eukaryota > Viridiplantae > Streptophyta > Magnoliopsida > Asparagales > Orchidaceae > Dactylorhiza > Dactylorhiza incarnata. The sequence goes on from JAWHQI010000011.1 coordinate 10,464,299, forward strand.
GAGTTTATTATTAGGATTGTTCTACTCTTTTACTCTTCCAGGAAGTTTATTATTAGGATTGTTCTATTCTTTTACTCTTCCAGGAAGTTTATTATTAGGATATTTACTTTTGCCTGATGAAGGCTGTTGACTTGTCCCTCCAGGAATTAGGTTATTTAGGTTGCTTATCTTCCTTCCCTTTTGTGGGGAGCTTTGGGCTGGTGGCCCCGGGCTTATGCTGGCAGAGCTTCATAAAATGAAATCTATGCCATTAAGATCTTATGTTGGTTCTTTTTGGCTAGTCTCGGGTTATGTTACTTGCGATATTCTGCGCATTATGCTTATTAGTAGCTAGAAATAAATAATGATATGGGAATTTCTGTGCCTAGTTCTCGATGATTCAACGAAGCCTTTAACCGCTAAACTTGAAAGCGATGTAGGTATATTTCGGCTTCGAACTTTATATCCGTAACAGTTGTCGGCGGTTTCACACTTGTAGTAAGATATCAAATGCTATTGTATAATTTTGTTTGCATATGTGCCAGTAGCAGGTTCATTCCCCTATATTAAGCACAAGACCCTCTTCGAGCGTCAAACCACGCATGTTGCTAACAAGTTTTGTTGGATATGATTTTGACTGGAGTGTGGGTGGACGTAGGGGCCCTCTCCACAGTGGTTTTGGGTGAACCGTTGAGTATTGTTCTGGTGTTTGGCCTTCGTGATGAGTTCACCTTCGTCTCGTTCCGACACCAGGCCTTGCATGGTGTCGTCTTGCTAAATTCTTCGACCTTATTGTAAGTTAAGTGTTGATCTTTTGATTAACTCCTGAATCCAGTGCGTACTAATCCTCTCGTCTTGAGTTGTGGATAAAAACCATTTGTCATCCTGTTTTCCCTGTCCGGCACCCCTCTGTTTGTCCTGTTTGATTTATGAGCTAAGTATGCTATGTTGTCTAATTATCCGAGATAGTTTTGGTGAGTGGTTCTTGATCTCTATGATCTTCGTTGTCTGATGTTCTGAGTGTTCTCTGGTGACCTGCATTGTGGTTTATTTATCTACTTATATATATATATATACATATGTATATCCTTCCTACTTGGGTTATGGTTGGGGGGCTGCCTCTTATCCTTGTTAAATTGGGGGCTGTGAAGTTTTTCTGTTAGGGTGTGGCTGTTGTTTGCTTAGGTTAGGGTCTGCTTTAGGGGCTGTGGTTTGCATTTAGGTTGTGGGCTGCAAATAGCGGTCCTTCTCCTTAATGTCTTTGTTTCCTGAAGCTTAGTTATGCTAAGCTCTCTTGTTGGTTGTGTCCTTCAAGTAGTAGTAGTCCCCTTGGCTTGATTTTGCTGGGTGATTGGAAGTCCTTCATTTCAGTCATTTCTTCTTCCTTGTCTGCCTAACCTGTTGATCTTTGGGTTAGTGGCTGTTGTGTTGCCCTTTTTGGGTCTTGATTGGTGTTCTGGGTTCTTGATTCCTGATGTCATCCCCTTATAATTGGGATAGCTTCCTTACCTGTTTAGTTATGCTACCAGGTAGTCTGATAAGGCTTCCCTAGGTTTAGAAAAGTTTGCTCGCCTTAAGATCTTACAATTACTTCTTCTTTAATGAGGTTTCTCGTCGACTTTGATATGAGTCTTTCTCATCGACTTTGATATAAGTCTTTCTCCTCGACTTGATATAAGTCCTTCTCGTCGATTTCTTCATTTATTCTGAATCGATTCCGTGTATATTTATATGTTCTTTCGCCGGGTGTTTTCGGGTATCTTAAGCGATATTATCAAACCTTTTAAGTCCCTTTGCTGAGACTTTTGATAAAGCTATGCTCTATTCTTTGAGTTGCCCTATTTTTGGTTAGCGATCTTTTATGGTGTCTTGTCATTCCTTATTCACCGTACTATTACGGGATGTTCGTTGGGAGTCAAGTTTGGACTCACCATGTGTTTTCAAATGAATCGTTTAATAGTGTTTATTCCTTTGTGACCCTATTCTTAGGGTGTTTTGGTGCTGATATCTCGGGTTACGTCCCGTGTCTTAATTGAAACTTAATTTGATTATTTAGAACCTTTGTCTTAAGCCTTGCACGGTGGGTGGTTTTAGGTTGCACAGGACCACCCTGTTTTGGCTTTTTGGGTGGCAGTGGACCACCCTGTTTTGGCCTTTTGGGTGGCAGTGGACCACCCTGTTTTGACTCTTTGGGTGGCAGTGGACCACCCTGTTTTGGCTTTTTGGGTGGCAGTGGACCACCCTACTTTGGCTTTTTGAGTGGCAGTGGACCACCCTATTTTCTTTTGAGCTGATCAGTCTCAAGTTCTTATAAACATATATGCTTATATATGTGTATTATGATATTATATGTATGACCATCACCTCTGAGCCGCAATGGCGGACACGTGGTGGGCTTTGATTGTTTTGGCTAATACCGTCTGATGCAGGCTTTTCCTCCTACCGAGTGCACTTGTTTGAGCTGGCTCGAGTTTTTGTTAGATTATTGATGTTTATCTGCTTAGTTCTCATTTCTGCAATGTTTTATTTCTGATTGTTGTTAATCTTGGTTTTCTTGCACCCTTTGGGCTGAGGCATTCTTTTCTTATGAATGTCTCAGGTTCAGGACTTTAGCTGTCGCAGTAGTTAGAGCAGCGTCGTTCAGTTTCCTGTCTAGACCCTTCCTCTTTTCTAGGTAAGGGGCAGATCTTTAGTTGTATTCCTTCTCTCCTGCGGGTTCGTGTCAGTTGTTCGCGCCCGTATGGCTTTTATGTTTAGTGTACTTGCTAGCTGTTTGCTGTTACTTTCAGATTGTTTACCTACTTGCTCTCTGGGAACCTTTATGCCAGGATGCATTAGTTACTTTTTGGTATAAAAATGTCATTCTTGCACATCATGATTTTAAATAATTGTCACATACTTTGAAGACCGTAGAAAATACTTTCTTACTATACTAAACCTAGACATGTGCATATCATTTCTGGGATGTGGATCTTCATGCTCATGTAGGCTAAAAACAAACCTAGTTTCCGCTGCGTTTGTATAGCTTTCTACTTATGGACTAGTGATCCACCGGACCGAGGGACGCGGTCCTAAGCTAAAAATGTAAATATTCTTTTTATCTCAAACATATATATGTCTTTTATAATTTTATCGTAAGGAGTGTTTTCCTGAGCGTCTGTAGTCGTCTCCTACAGGACGTGGCATCACGACGCATATTTTCCCCTTGCTCTGATAATATGTATTAAATTCGTGGGAAAATGCGGGTTGTGATAGTTGGTATCAGAGGGAGGTTAGCCGGGTTACTGGGAATTGTCTGGTTGGCCCAGTTAACCGCCTGGTGAGAATCGTCATTCATCGCATACACACACCAAAGGGTCATCAGTATGTCTTGGCTGAAGCATGAACACTACACTCACAGCATGATAAGAAGTATACGGGGCATATTATGTAGTATGGTATGCATAATATGTGTTTGTATATGGATCTTCATAGGTGACAACATACGACTATTATGTAGTATGGGATGCATAACGTAGGTCGCATGTGTGTCCATTAGATTTTCTTTTTTGTTGCATGCGATAATATGTAGTATGGGATGCATAAGATCGCATGTATACGCTGCTCATAGCATGCATTAAGGCCTTTTTTAGATTGCATAGCACTGCATATACATCATAACATAGCATTAGCACACGTGCCAAGCTAAAGACATACATGATGACGCTCGTACACACATGATTTGAAATAAAATTTGGCATTCATGCATTTATATTATATGCACATAAGTTGATAGGATGATGGTATATCATCCTAAGTTTAGCATAACATCATTTCATGAATTCCCAGAGCAAGGTAACATCAAGAGCAAGTATCTACTCTTTTCTGATCTGTATCGAGTTAGGAAATTCTAGTTCCTAGCTGTTGTGTCTTAAGCTAAGGTGTAGTGAGGTGTTTGTTCGTAATTGCAGTCGATGACTCCAGAGCGTAGTGCGTCGGAGTCGACTCCCCAGTTAGAGGGCGAGTCTTCGGGTGCGCGCAAGGTAAAGCGTTTGGTCCTTTAGCCGTACATCGGTCTTTACTTGAGTGCGTTGGCTTTTCGCGCTAGGTTTTTCCTCTGATTCTTTCCGCGCCGTGTGCTCGTAACCTTTTAATTCCCAGTGGGTTTGCTTACTTCATTTCTATGCTAGAAACCATTATCAATTTGCCATGTATCGTGGTTTTTCCTGTGGCGCGGGAGTTCCCTGATGTCTTCCCAGTTAGTCTCCCTGGTTCTCTACCTGTGAGAGTGGAGGAATTTGTTTCTGACCTTGAGTCGGGTACTTGTCCTATTGCTAAGGCACCGTACCCTTTGGCCCCGCGTGTGTTGCGAGAGTTGCGCGCTCAGTTAGATGAGAGGTTTCAGTGTGGCTTTTCCTGGCCTAGTTCCTTGCCCTGGAGTGCTCTCGCCTTGTTCTAGATTTTGTGCCAGTGTTGCAACCAAGTCTGTCCTATGTAGACCAGCTTGTTCGTATCTTGGAAAAGCAAGTGCGGGAGTTGCGAAGAAAGTCTATCCTTATGGTGAAGGAGTCCTACCGTCACCTTTTCAGCTAGTTTTCCCCGATAAGTCTTCGCCTCTTGTGTTTCCCTTGTTTAGATTTGTTGTTGCAAAGTTTCAGGGCGAAACTTTCTGTTAGGAGGGATGGCTGTAACGCCCCAGGTTTTTCTTATAATTATTTTATTGAAAGCCTATGGTATTAATAATAACTATTCTAAAGCGAAATATTAATTTAGGGCATCGAGGCGAAAGGGCGTTACCGTTTCGGAATCGTCGTCGTCGTCCGGCGAGTTAGTTTTAGATGGGGGCGTAAATGCGGATATATGAATGTAAATGTGAATATAAATACTTATATATATACATATGAAATTATAAGCGTGCATAAAAAATTTATATAACCATGCTACTATGAATGTTTACGAATACATGTATTCCCTTTTGGTATGTATGCTTAATTTTTTTTTAGGGGAGAGGGGTTTAAATATGTGTACCTGCATACCTTATACATATATATCATCTATTTGCATCATATGTTTGAGTGGGGTAAAATAAACATCATATATTCGCATCGATATTGATGCAGAATTTATGAGAAATTAATACCCTTTTTTTTATATAATTCGAGGTTGTGTTGGGGAAGCTGTAGCCTTGCCGTTCTTCATTTCCCCCCTTTCTCCCCCCGTGCATTCCTGGAACCCTCTTGGGAGAAGAGTTAGGGTTTCGTCGGAGCCGCTGAGATTGAAGGGTTCGGCCGTCGGTGGGGCTTTGGGAGGTTGTCGGGCCCTGTCTTCGTCGTCGGGGCTGTGCTAGCAGTCGGCCCCGGGCGTCATTTCCGCGATTTGGCGGGGTCGCCGGTCGATTTAAGGCAAGAAACCTTTTCCTCCTCCTTCCCTGCACCTCTTTTCTTCTGCTTATCTGGATTATGGCTATGATTATGGTTTATATGCAAGCTTTCCTAGTACTCGGTTTTTAATAGATTTCATACGGGAGACTCCATTGTTTATATGCAAGAGATTTCTGGTCATTTTTTTGGGTATACCTGCTTGGTGCCTTGGGGTGGTCCCTAATCCTAAACAGTTTATGAAATTTTGTATTTTTGTTATAAGGGGTTCAGGATGGATGAAATGTATATATTCATATCTGAGTATGCTCTGAGCTTTTCCTTAGTTTTATGCTTAAAATCCCTCCTCCCTGTTGCTATGTGTTATCTAGTCTTATGCTGAAGTTTTCCTGGACCCCCATTGCTATACCTGTTGGATTCTTCTTGGCTATTGCTGAAAAATTTCTGGACCCCTTCGTTTTGGTTATACCTGCTAGTCGGTATTATTTTACTCTTCCAGGAAGTTTATTATTAGGATTGTTCTATTCTTTTACTCTTCCAGGAAGTTTATTATTAGGATTGTTCTATTCTTTTAATCTTCCAGGAAGTTTATTATTAGGATATTTACTTTTGCCTGATGAAGGTTGTTGACTTGTCCCTCCAGGAATTTGGTTATTTAGATTGCTTATCTTCCTTCCCTTTTGTGGGGAGCTTTGGGCTGGTGGCCCCGGGCTTATGCTGGCAGAGATTCATAAAACGAAATCTATGCCATTAAGATCTTATGTTGGTTCTTTTTGGCTAGTCTCGGGTTATGTTACTTGCGAAATTCTGCGCATTTTGCTTATTAGTAGCTAGAAATAAATAATGATATGGGAATGTCTGTGCCTAGTTCTCGATGATTCAACGAAGCCTTTAATCGCTAAACTTGAAAGAGATGTAGGTATATTTCGGCTTCGAACTTTATGTCCGTACCAGTTGTCGGCGGTTTCACACTTGTAGTAAGATATCAAATGCTATTGTATAATTTTGTTTGCATATGTTCCAGTAGCAGGTTCTTCCCCCTATATTAAGCACAAGACCCTCTTCGAGCATCAAACCACGCATGTTGCTAACAAGTTTTGTTGGATATGATTTTGACTGGAGAGTGGGTGGACGTAGGGGCCCTCACCATAGTGGTTTTGGGTGAACCGTTGAGTATTGTTCTGGTGTTTGGCCTTCGTGATGAGTTCACCTTCGTCTCGTTCCGACACCAGGCCTTGCATGGTGTCGTCTTGCTAAATTCTTCGACCTTATTGTAAGTTAAGTGTTGATCTATTGATTAACTGCTGAATCCAGTGCTTACTAATCCTCTCGTCTTGAGTTGTGGATAAAAACTATTTGTCATCCTATTTTCCCTGTCTGGCACACCTCTGTTTGTCCTGTTGGATTTATGAGCTAAGTATGCTATGTTGTCTAATTATCTGAGATAGTTTTGATGAGTGGTTCTTGATCTCTTTGATCTTCGTTGTCTGATGTTCTGAGTGTTCTCTAGTGACCTGCACTGTGGTTTATTTATCTACTTATATATATACATATGTATATCTTTCCTACATGGGTTATAGTTGGGGGGATGCCTCTTATCCTTGTTAAATTGGGGGCTATGAAGTTTTTCTGTTAGGGGGTGGCTGTTGTTTGCTTTGGTTAGGGGCTGCTTTAGGGGGTGTGGTTTGCATTTTGGTTGTGGGCTGCAAATAGAGGTCCTTCTCCTTAATGTCTTTGTTTCCTGAAGCTTAGTTATGCTAAGCTCTCTTGTTGGTTGTGTCCTTCAAGTAGTAGTAGTCCCCTTGGCTTGATTTTGCTGGGTGATTGGAAGTCCTTCATTTTAGTCATTTCTTCTTCCTTGTCTGCCTAACCTGTTGATCTTTTGGTTAGTGGTTGTTGTGTTGCCCTTTTTGGGTCTTGATTGGTGTTCTGGGTTCTTGATTCCTGATGTCATCCCCTTGGAATCGGGATAGCTTCCTTACCTGTTTAGTTATGCTACCAGGTAGTCTGATAAGGCTTCCCTAGGTTTAGAAAAGTTTGCTCGCCCTAAGATCTTACAATTTCTTCTTCTTTATTGAAGTTTCTCGTCGACTTTGATATGAGTCTTTCTCGTCGACTTTGATATAAGTCTTTCTCTTCGACTTGATATAAGTCCTTCTCGTTGATTTCTTCGTTTATTCTGAATCGATTCTGTGTATATTTATATGTTCTTTCGCCGGGTGTTTCCGGGTATCTTAAGCGATATTATCAAACCTTTTAAGTCCCTTTGGCTGAGACTTTTGATAAAGCTATGCTCTATTCTTTGAGTTGCCATGTTTTTGGTTAGCGATCTTTTATGGTGTCTTGTCGTGCCTTATTCACCGTACTATTATGGGATGTTCGTTGGGAGTCAAGTTTGGACTCACCATGTGTTTTCAAATGAATCGTTGAATAATGTTTATTCCTTTGTAACCCTATTCTTAGGGTGTTTTGGTGTTGATATCTCGGGTTACGTCCCGTGTCTTAATTGAAACTTAATATGATTATTTAGAACCTTTGTCTTAAGCCTTGCACGGTGGGTGGTTTTTGGGTGGCAGAGGACCACCCTGTTTTGGCTTTTTGGGTGGCAGTGGACCACCCTATTTTGGCTTTTTGGGTGGCAGTGGACCACCCTGTTTTGGCTTTTTCGGTGGCAGTGGACCACCCTGCTTTGGCTTTTTGAGTGGCAGTGGACCACCCTGTTTTCTTTTGAGCTGATCAGTCTCAAGTTCTTATAAACATATATGCTTATATATGTGTATTATGATAGTATATGTATGACCGTCACCTCTGAGCCGCAATGGCGGACACGTGGTGGGCTTTGATTGTTTTGGCTAATACCATCTGGTGCAGGCTTTTCCTCCTACCGAGTGCACTTGTTTGAGCTGGCTCGAGTTGTTGTTAGATTATTGATGTTTATCTGCTTAGTTCTCATTTCTGCAATCTTTTATTTCTGATTGTTGCTAATCTTGGTTTTCTTGCACCCTTTGGGCTGAGGCATTCTTTTCTTATGAATGTCTCAGGTTCAGGACTTTAACTGTCGCAGGAGTTAGAGCAGCTTCGTTCAGTTTCCTGTCTAGACCCTTCCTCTTTTCTAGGTAAGGGGAAGATCTTTAGTTGTTTTCCTTCTCTCCTGCGGGTTTATGTCAGTTGTTGGCGCCCGTATGGCTTTTATGTTTAGTGTATTTGCTAGCTGTTTGCTGTTACTTTCAGATTGTTTACCTACTTGCTCTCTGGGAAGCTTTATGCTAGGATGCATTGTTGGATCTTATGGCGCCCTTAGAGGGGGGGCGGGGGTGAATAAGGGAATAAAAATCTTTTTATAATTTTATGGAAATTACTAAATTGTTTAAAGTAATATTAGAACAAAAATAACAATTTAGCTAAAGAAAGAATATCATAATTTTCATCTTTAGAAATAAGTACTAAATTGTTTTATGATTAAAAGATTGAAATAAACAATTTAGTTAAAGTAATTTGAATTGAAAACTTTGTAACCAATATATTAAAGATAACGCCAAAGGAGAGAAATCAAGTAAACACAAATAAAGACATGATTGTATTTATATAAAACAAGTGTTTACAAAATTTGATTTCAATATCGCTAGAAATCGCAGGCGTACATATGTAAATGATTTTTCCTTTTCTATACCGACTCGTATCCCCACGAACCGGTTGGCTTTAGCCAATCCTTCCCCGGATATGGCCTCAAGCCGCTCTAGCCAATCCTTCCCCGGATATGGCCTTGAGCACCCCCTAGATCTAATCCCCAAGACCTAGTCGCCAACTCACGCGGTGAATTCCCCCTAAGCCGCGCAAGGACCTAGTCGCCAAAAACAAGGCGAATTCACTACAACGGATACAAAAAGTGTGGAATGAAAATAATAAATAACAAGCAAAACTCCCTCTTGAGATTTCTGGAGATGAGGATGAAGGATCGCTGAAGCACAATCAAGGTCGAAGCGATCGTTCTTCGGATGCAGCGTGACATAGCCCTCTTCCAGAATTCTCCTTAAGCTTTTTGTGGGAGATCCATCTTCGGCACATAACAGCACTGGAGTTGTGGCACAAGCTACCTCTCTGGGATGTCTCACCAAAACGAGAGAGAACACTTCAATTTATAAACCTTGGAGCTAGCGCCTGCGGTAGCGAGAGATTGAGTCCGAAACTTCTCCAGACTGTAGATTGAGTCGTTCTCATCTCCGAAATGGGGTGGCACGTTCTGTAAATCTTCCTGGATTGAAAGTTATGGCCATTTTAAGATCAGCACACAAAACTCATGCTTTTGCTTTTTCTAATGTGTACACACTCTCGGATTATGCCCATGAACGAGGACTTGTCTCCTCATTGAACCTGTACAACCTGGACACTATAAACACACAAAAGACTAGATCAAATACAATATGGGATTTGTTATTCTCAAATAAAGGGATGTGACACACATGTCCAACAATCTCCCCCTTTTGATAATAACAAATCCTCTTATCAAGAAATCAACATTAGTGTTTATAGTATATATGATAAGCATGATAAAAAGTGCAACTATAGTAAATGATTAGCATGATAAAATTGTGCATACTCCCCCTAAATTAATTCCCCCCCTACATAAATGCAATTTATGTGTTACTCCCCCTAAATGATAGATTTCATGGATATATTCTCCCCTTAAACTTCTATATTTTTTCTATATAGATTTCTTTAATTAATCTCCCCCTTTTGGTATTATCAAAAGAAGGTGGGGTGAGGGTAGTAAGGAGGCATTTCTTAGAAATAATAAAGCATGATCGAGCTTTTGTAATATATGAAATGATAAAGAGTTTAAGCATTGTATATAAGAGATTTCAAATAAAAAGAATAAGAGTTGTAAGCAAGCTGAAGATTATTGAAAACATCTTTGGGTAAGCATGAAGATCATAATTATAAATATGAGTTTAAGTTCAAAATGTAAAGATGTGGTAACCTTTTTGAAATCTCAAAGTTTTTTATAAAGATACCAAGCATGAAATGAACATATCAAAGAGAGATGATACTACAATGTTACTTAATTTTAAATTCAAGAAATACTAAAACATTGTAGAGATCATGCTAGGTTATCTAGTGCATTTTTACATAAAGAGTAGTATAGAATAAAGCATTAGAATCTAATACTCATGAGAAGAAGTGTTATGAAAGCTAATGATGTGCACATAAGTGTATTTTGGGCAATGTTAACAATTGATTTAAATCATCAAAATACAAGACATATGTATAGTAAAGTGCACAATAAAACACAAGTAAATTACTTTCACACACTTTTAATGCACATAATTTTTTTAACAAAGTGGTGTAATAACTAAGGTTTGCATAAGCCACTTTACTATTCTTTCCAAGGTGCTCAACCTCACAATGCTTATGAAGACTTATCAGGAGGTTCAAGTAGTGCTTGGTGGAGTTATATTTGTCTACATATATATTTTTTGTTCACATTTGTGAGACAACATTCTCCGAATACACGTGTTTTGCAAACCCATTTTTTTTTAACTTTTAACCACTTTTCTAAATTTCATAAGTGCAATTCAAATGTAGTGTAGGCAATAAACTTATGCAAGTTTTAATTCATTGTACAAATACAATACACAAGCAAGCATTTTTAGATTTAGACACACATGTTGATTACCAAAATAAGTGAGTGAAATGTATCATTATCAATCATAAAACATTTACTCATACTTAGAGGCATGCTAAGCTTGTATCTACACATTTTTCAATACCATTGATGCACTTTAAATAGATATATCAAAGCATGATAAGCAAAACAATATTCATAGTAATTTGAAGAAATAAGGTTTAACATTGTAAATAATTCTAAATAATATAATTCATACATGCTTGATATTGACAATAAAGATCAAACAGTTTTTTTTTTGTTTTATCATTTTTTTTAAATCAAATAAAAACAGAAAAATCATAAAAACATATTTTTGTAAGTTTTTAATTTTGAACTTTTGTAGTTGATTTTTCATAATATGAATAAAACAAAAATAGCAAATATCTGAAATACAAAAACAAAGTAGTACATATAAACTAAAATATTTTTGGTGATTTTTAGAAATTTTGAAAAACAGAAAATTCCAACACCCACGCTAGCGCCGGCGCTAGCGCTAGCGCTGGAAACAGTACACGATTTTTCAAGAATTTCAAATTTTTTATTTTTGATATTGGTTAAGTGTCCTTAGAGTAGTTTCATGCTGTAATTTCAGAATTTTTGGAGATTTCTAGGTGGATCAAATTTGCATGAAACTTTGGCTTTTTCAAATTCATGTGTTTTACAAAAACATTTAAGCTCAAAAAGATAAATTATGCAAACACAAGAAGACATTTTTTTTATTAAACAACCAAAAATATGCATGATTTAAGTGATAAGTGAATAAAATGATCATGCAAAGAGTAATATAAGTACGTCCTAAGATTAAAAACTATCCCGACTAAATGTCTACACCCTAGCCCCGTACTAAGTGACGGATGGGCATGAGGAGCTGCACGCATGCCGTAGGTTGGGGTGTTAGTCCCATATGCACACACTAGAGAATACTCAACCTAGCACTCTTTCCCCCCAGTGCCTCGCAAGGCCCCACTGGAACCCTCCCCGGTTAAGGACAAGACATGACTTAGAGGTTAGGTCTCTAATGCATACAACCCTACGCCCTCGCTATTGTGAGATATGAAGTCATAGGTGAATAATCTTTTGGACAACCTATGCTTTTTAAATCTATGGGTTGATATGTAAACTATGGGTTTTTGTGAAGAGTTATAAAGCCGCATAGTTTTTCTACTTATTATGAGATGACGAAATGAGATAACTAGCACAATTACTAATATTCAATAAGTGACAATGATAGTATGATGAGTTTAGAGTTTAATGTCATGTCATAAGATTTATATTGAAATTGCATGTATTCCAAAATAGAATTTCAAATTATAGATCTAGAATAGAGTGATGATTAAGTTTGATGTATATCTTCATTGCAAAGTTGATTCTAGGGTCTACAAATATGAGAGATACATGCAATCACTAGCAAAGCAAATCAATACATCAAATAATGTAAAGAAAACATTATTCATAATTTTTATCATAAGATTCATAATTCCTATTATAGATTTGAGATGTCTTGATAGAACATGAATTATGATTTATGATTAAAGAGAATTTTTGCATAGAATATATGTTAGATCATCATGATGTATGAGAATTCTAATCCTTCTAGACTTATGATATAGTGATATAGTGATTTTCTTTTGAAAGAACTTGATTGATTTGTAAGTCTAGGAAAAATGATGATCATCCAATCATATAAAAGACAAAGATCATATATATATATAAAGTTTTTGAATTTTTATAAGATTGCTTTCAATAATTAAATTTATTGATCTTTGGTTTTGCATGATAAGAATGATTCATGAAACAATATTCATAAATATTCTAATGAATAATCCATAAACTATGTGTTTGTTGGAATTTTAGTATTCTATATATATCAAATCACATAGTTATCATGATATTTTAATAACATTGTAAATGTTCTACCCAGCATAAATATATAAGCATAGACCAAGAAGCAATGCTAGGATGATGAGTTTGAATGCAATGTTATTACATAGGATTTAATGGAGATAATGTTGCATGTAATATGAGAAATTTTCAAATTAATTTTCTTTAGACCTAGAATGATATGATTAAACATTTGATTTGATCTTAATGATACATGACGATTCTAAGGTCTAAATTACATGCAAACATTGGTGACACACATCACACACATAATATGAGATATGAAACAATTATACTAAGGATAGCATGTGATGAAAAAAAAATCCATAAACATAGAAATTTCTGAATCAAGTGAACTAAGATAGCATTTAAAAATGGAGTTGAAATTGGGCAAACTGACAACACCAAAAGAACTCAAATGAACAAGCCTAGTTTGCCAATAGATGGAGATTTCTGTGCTCTTTCCGAAAAGATATTAAACGCGAAAATCAGACGAGCGGATCAAAAGATATGGCTATATGAAGTTTTGATCAAAAACTCGCTTTTTGAAAGATTAAGCATGCGTTTAGATGAATTTTTTTTCGATTTTATTTGATAATATTTTTTATTATAGGGGCTATCATATGCAGCAAATAAAATTGAAGATTATCATAACGTTGCGCATTTTAATTTTTACCTTAAGCCCTTTAATAAACCATTTAAATCCATTTTTAAATCTAATTTCATTAGTCTTGAAAATAATTTCAATATTCAATTTCTAATGATAATTCAAGACAATTAAGGGTAAAGGATTTAAACGGATAAAGTACAATCAAAGATGAGATATAGATCACTTTGAAAAATATATGACTTAATGTTCAATTTTAATACAAATTTGATTTGATAAACATTAGGCTTAAAATGTAAAAGTCATATTTCATAATATATCTAAGTGACCTTAGCGTGTTGGCTCAAAAATAAGAAAATAAATAAAAGAAAAAGCAATTAAGCATATCATGAAGTAGAGTAATGATATTTCATATTTAATTATTTCTACTCCATGCAAATGATAGGATACTAATAAGTAAGAGATTTAGGTATCCAAAGTTGACCATGTGGGATGGTGGCTTTGGGTACCCAAATACATCGTGTAGGCTTTTGAGAAGTTAATGATGAATGAGCCTTTTTAATTAATGTTGATATGTCATTTTTCTTTATGGGTCTCCATTCATACATTGGTTGTTTATCACTTAAATCCATATAATGATTATGTGAATTGTTTGAAAAATAATTCATTGGATGTTTATATTTATTTAAATTATTTTTCAAAATAGCTTGATGTTGATAATCATAATGATTTTTATTATATGGATTGTTTGAAATTTTATAAGAGTGATTGTCTTTCTTTAGAAGTGATTTTTCAAAGAGTGGGTTACAATATGTTTTAAATGATTGGTCCTTATTTAGATGATTTTCATTTTCACTCTTTCTTATATACCTACTCTTATAATATGAAGTTAAGTTTTTAGACTTTTGAAAAGTTGATAAACTAGAAAAAAGAGATTTTTCATTATATAAAAATTTTTGAATAAACATTTTTAATGATTCTAGTTTATCCTTTAAGTTATCATTTTCTTTTATCAATTTTTCATTATGCTCTTTTGAAATTAAAAGTCCTTTTTCTAAAACCTTGAGTTCTTCTTTAAAAGAATTATAATCAAAACAAGATTTAACATTTTTAATTAAAGAGCATGATAGATAATTTAACACATCAATATTTGATTCTACATTATCGTTTGCTTTTAAAGATTTCTTTTCTAAACGTAATTTGGAATTAGCAATTTTTAACTTTAAAATCTTACGTTTAGCAATTTTAAGCATACGAGATGTAGAAATAGAATTTTTTACAAAAAGAGAAGATTTAGATTTTCTTACCTTGCAATAGTTTCTGTCTTCTCTTTTGCTTGATGTGTTGCCAACAAATGAGTCCAATATTGTGACGTTGTATTCTTCTTCCTCCAAGCATAAGTCCTCATCGATTTCTTCTCTTGGATCCATAAGAAATTCCTCGTCGATTTCTTCTCTTGCATCCATTAGGAATTCCTCATCAATTTCTTCTCTTGGATCCATAAGGAATTCTTCTTGTTCATCATCTGTAGAAGGAAGACTATAAGTATTCTCAAGAAATTTCCAAACTTCATAAGCAGTAGGAAATGTATAAATAAGTTTGAAAATATTTTGATCTAATGCACAATATAGACTATTCATAGATTTGGCATTTAAAAACATTTCATTTTTATTTAAAATACTTGGGGGCATTTTAATTGTAATATTCCATACTTCCATATCCAATGATTTAAGAAATTTTTCCAGTAGAAATTTCCACCCATTATAATTTTTCCCTTCAAATAAAGGTGGTGCTAAAGATTTTTCATTTATAAGAAAATTTCCCCTATTAGTAGAAGCGAGATCATGAGACGCCATTATTCCTGGTTTTTAAACCGTTTGGAATAACCTGCCTCTGATACCACTTGTTGGATCTTATGGCGCCCTTATAGGGGGGGGGGGTGAATAAGGGAATAAAAATCTTTTTATAATTTTTTGGAAATTACTAAATTGTTTAAAGTAATATTAGAACAAAAATAACAATTTAGCTAAAGAAAGAATATCATAATTTTCATCTTTAGAAATAAGTACTAAATTGTTTTATGATTAAGAGATTGAAATAAACAATTTAGTTAAAGTAATTTGAATTGAAAACTTTGTAACCAATATATTAAAGATAACGCCAAAGGAGAGAAATCAAGTAAACACAAATAAAGACATGATTGTATTTATATAAAATAAGTGTTTACAAAATTTGATTTCAATATCGCTAGAAATCGGAGGCGTACATATGTAAATGATTTTTCCTTTTCTATACCTACTCGTATCCCCACGAACCGGTTGGCTTTAGCCAATCCTTCCCTGGATATGGCCTCAAGCCGCTCTAGCCAATCCTTCCCCGGATATGGACTTGAGCACCCCCTAGATCTAATCCCCAAGACCTAGTCGCCAACTCACGCGGCAAATTCCCCCTAAGCCGCGCAAAGACCTAGTCGCCAAAAACAAGGCGAATTCACTACAACGGATACAAAAAGTGTGGAATGAAAATAATAAATAACAAGCAAAACTCCCTCTTGAGATTTTTGGAGATGAGGATGAAGGATCGCTGAAGCACAATCAAGGTCGAAGCGATCGTTCTTCGGATGCAGCGTGATGTAGTCCTCTTCCAGAATTCTCCTTAAGCTTTTTGTGGGAGATCCATCTTCGGCAGCATAACAGCACTGGAGTTGTGGCACAAGCTACCTCTCTGGGATGTCTCACCAAAACGAGAGAGAACACTTCAATTTATAAACCTTGGAGCTAGCGCCTGCGGTAGTGGATAGCGCTGGCGGTATCATTCGTGTAGAGCGGTTGCGCAACCGTCGGCGGCGTGGCGCTGTGCACGAACTGGAGATAGCGTCTGGCGGTAGCGATAGCGTTGGCGGTAGCGGGAGATTGAGTCCGAAACTTCTCCAAACTGTAGATTGAGTCGTTCTCATCTCCGAAATGGGGTGGCACATTCTGTAAATCTTCCTGGATTGAAAGTTATGGCCATTTTAAGATCAGCACACAAAACTCATGCTTTTGCTTTTTCTAATGTGTACACACTCTCGGATTATGCCCATGAACGAGGACTTGTCTCCTCATTGAACCTGTACAACCTGGACACTATAAACACACAAAAGACTAGATCAAATACAATATGGGATTTGTTATTCTCAAATAAAGGGATGTGACACACATGTCCAACATGCATTATTTACTTTTTGGTATAAAAATGTCATTCTTGCACATCATGATTTTAAATAATTGTCACATACTTTGAAGACCGTAGAAAATACTTTCTTACTATACTAAACATAGACATGTGCATATCATTTCTGGGATGTGGATCTTTATGCTCATGTAGGCTAAAAACAAACCTAGTTTCCGCTGCGTATGTATAGCTTTCTACTTGTGGACTAGTGATCCACCGGACCGAGGGACGCGGTCCTAAGCTAAAACTGTAAATATTCTTTTTATCTCAAACATATATATGTCTTTTATAATTTTATCGTAAGGAGTGTTTGCCTGAGCGTCTATAGTCGTCTCCTGCAGGACGTGGCTTCACGACGCGTATTTTCCCCTTGCTCTGATAATATGTATTAAATTCGTGGGAAAATGCGGGTTGTGACACTCACCATGGGGCCAAAGCTGCAATTCCGAAGGAATGCGCGGGGTTCTGGAGCTCTTGTTCCTCGTCAGGCCAAAATCTCCACCGCGGAGATGCTCTCCTTTGAAGCTCGGGAGGAACGCGCTAGGTATGAAACTTTGCAAGTGAAAGAGCTTCTTAATTTTTGTTTTGACTTGGAGCTTGAGTCCATCGACCTCGACGCGGCGGTGAGATGACTTCTTGAGGTGGGCTCATGGGCAAACCTATTCTCCATTACGGATGATGGGTACGCCGAACTCACCCTTGAATTCCTCTCCACCCTCCATTGTCGTGAGGTGGTGGATGAAATCTTCGGGGAGCCCATTACACTTTTGTTCTGGATGTTTGGTGATAAGTAGTATTTTTATAACTTTTTAAAAGAAAATTTTGTAAATATTTAATATGAATTTTCCTTTTTATGTCAATTTTAGGTTATAAGTAGTTCTTTTTGTAATTTTGATTCTAACTTAGCTTAATTTCAATATTTGCAGAATTTTGGGACAAATCGAGAAAAATAGCATGTCACGCCCTCGATCACGCCCGTGACCAAGGGCGTGTAACCTGAAGATCAGTCCAGAATCGATGCCACGCTGTTTGAACCAGTCCACACCAAGTCACGCCCCAGGTCACGCCCGTGACCCAAACTCACGCCCGTGACCGGGGGCGTGTAATCTTAGAATCTTCCACGTACAGCCGCCGTCGAGACGTGGAGCTGCAGTCGAGAAGTCAACTTGAGTCACGCCCGTGACCCACATGTCACGGCCGTGACTTGCCCGCGTGATCTCTGCTTCGCCTCCGCGCCAAATTCCAGCCCACGCCGCATTTAATGCAGCCGTCCAAAGTCACGGCCGTGACCCGACATGTCACGCCCGTGACATGTCACTTTTCGCCGCGCCGTCCAGAAAGCCCACGCCGCTGTCGGATCCGATGTGAATAGTGCAGTCACGCCCTTGGTCACGCCCGTGACCGAGGGCGTGTAATCTGAAATTTTTTTCTATAAATTCAGAGGTTCTCCTTGAGTCCAGGGTTCAGAATTTTGGAGTGGGGGAGGTGCTGCTGGAGCCAATCCTGAGTATTTTTCACTTTCATGTTCATGTTCATGTTTCTTTCCTTTCATGTTCTCTTCTTTTTCTCATGCAATGTACTAGCTTTCTTTCAATGCAATAGCCTAGTTTAAGTTTGTAACTTTATTTCTTCTAGCTTGCAATCTCCTTTCTTAAGGTTTGTAATAGTTTTCATTTAAATGAAAATTAGTTTGCTCTCTTTATTTGTCTTCCCCTTCCTTAGCTAATTTTTCTTATTATGGAATTTCATTTTTCTTTCTCTTCCCCCTCCACCATGATTAACTAATCCTCATTAGTACTCGATCAAAATGATCCGAGGATGAGATGGACAAGTTATGATTTTCTAAAGTTTTCTTTTTCCGTTTTTATAAACGCTTGAATTATCCTTGATTTTTAATTAGTGAGTCCATATTATCGATGTATGGTTTTTGTTTATGTTTTCATACTTAGTTAGTCGAGAGGCTCAAGGTATGAATCGATCACTCAAGGGTAAAGAGAGTTGCACGCACCCCTCGAGAGAGGATGACGTAAATCTCCCGGATTGGAGTCAAATCTAATAGCGGGGTTCACTTCGTAAAGCAAGTTTTAGGTAATCGATTATATGACGAGAGTCCGGTTGATTTTTCCTAATCTTAGTTGGGCATTAACCTCGAGAGAGGCATGTTCGAGCTTCGGGAACCTCCACGGTCAAGTAGTTCAATTTAAACGGAATTAGATTTATTCTCTTTTCACTTGTCTATTCTCACTCCAAGGTGACTTTTGATTGAGTACTAGCCTCTTTTATCATCATCTAAACCCTTAATTTAGCTTGCAATTTCTCTTTTTCTAGCTAAGTAACCAAAACCCCAAAATATCATTAGATAAGATAATAGCGACTCTCCTCAAAGTAGAAGTAATCAACGCGCCCTGTGGAATACGACCTTGGTATTTCTTAATATCCTATACTAAAGACGATAAGGTATACTTGCCTTTATCGGATATAGATTGGAGAGAATTCTCAAACCTTCACTAAATTTCAAAACCGCAAAATCAATATCAAGTTTTTGGCGCCGTTGCCGGGGACTTTGCGTAGATATTTTGAAAAGAGGATAGCTATTAATTTTATCATGCTTCTTTTTATTTTATTTTGCTTTTTCTAAATTTCAAAAAGAAAAAAAAAATTTTAGTTTTTCTTCTTCCTTTCTTCTCTTTTTAGTGTATGACCCGAGGTAGCACTTCGATTCTTCCTTTTGATCCGGAGATCGAGCGAACCCTTTTGAGGTACCGCCGTTCTCGTGATCAGGGAAATCAAATATAATCTGAAGAGTCGATCGGGGACACTAACACAGCGAATATGAATCATAATCTTAATCCTCCTAATCTTAACGAGCCAAATCCTGATGAGGACGCGCAACGGACCATATCCTATTATGCGCGGCCGAATTTAGAAGGCACACAATCGAGTATTGTTCGCCCCACGGTGGCGAACAATAATTTTGAGATCAAGTCCAGCATCATACAAATGGTGCAACAATCAGTGACATTTGATGGTCAACCGGACGAGGATCCTAATTCGCATATCTCTTACTTTCTTGAAATTTGCGACACTTTTAAGATCAATGGCCTCACCGATGACGCCATTCGATTACGTCTTTTTTCCTTTTTCTTTGCGGTCTAAGGCCAAGCAGTGGCTGGGCTCCCTACCTAGGGGATCCATCACTACATGGGCCGAAATGGTGGAAAAATTTCTTAATAAATATTTCCCGCCTTCAAAGACGGCTAAATTGCGCACGGATATTGCGTCATTCATGCAAATCGACTCGGAGACTCTCTATGATACATGGGAGCGCTTCAAGGGGCTTTTGCGTCGATGCCCTCACCACGCACTTGCCACTTGGCAACAAGTGCAAATATTTTATAATGGCTTAAATCTCCAAACGAGGCAAATGATTGATGTGGCCGTCGGGGGGACATTAAATAATAAAACCCCAGTCGCCGCTCAAGAGCTTTTCGAAGAGATGGCCAGAAATGCGTACCAATGGAACATGCCCCGAGCGCGGCCTAATAAGCCGGCCGGAATTTTTGAATTAGACGCAAACGCGAATTTGGCTTTACAAGTTGAGCGCTTAACAAAGCAAGTGGCGGAGATGTCTGCTTCCTCGGCCACTCCTCCTTGGGCTAATAATGTTTTAATTGAAGAGCAAGTTGATTACATGGGAAATCCACCTCGGCCTTCCTATAACCCGAACACCGCTCCGTATAATAACACCTACAATGCGGGTTATAGGAATCATCCGAATTTCTCAGGGAGCAATCAAGGAAATGCTCAGCGTCCCTTAATTTCAAATCAACCTCCAAATCAACTTCTTAATTTAACTCCCCCTCCAATTTTTAATCCACCGGTTTTTCCACCGCAACAGCAAAATCCCTCTCCGCTTGAAGAGGCTTTTGCAAAATATGTTGCTACAAATGAAGCGAACATCCGGAACCTCACCGGATCGATCAAAAATTTAGAGAACCAAGTGGGCCAGCTAGCAAAGATAATCTCCGAGCGCCCGCAAGGAGCCCTTCCGGGAAACACGGAGCCAAACCCAAGGGAGAGCGCAAACGCGGTTACAATCCGAAGAGGGAAGGAGGTGGTTTCAAAACAGGACGAACCCATGGTAACTTCCTCCCCTCCTCCTCCTCCTATTTTATCTTCGAATTTACCTGCTACGTTAGCTCCGCGCGCTTCTACTTCTAATATTCCGTATCCATCTAAGTTTAAAAGCGAGAGCGCCGAAAAGAATTATAAAAAGTTTTTAGATATTTTAAAGCAAATTCACATTAATGTACCCTTCTGCGAGGCTATCTCTCAAATGCCTAAATATGCGAAATATCTAAAGGAGTTGCTCTCCAATAAGAAAAAATTAGAAGATATTTCGCATATTTCTTTGAACGCAGAATGCTCCGCGGTTGTACTCAACAAATTGCCTAGAAAAGTGAATGACCCGGGACGGTTCTCCATCCCGTGTTTATTTGGCAATTCGTTAGTAAAACACGCTTTAGCGGATCTGGGAGCAAGTATCAATCTCATGCCTTTGTCACTATTTAAGAAGCTAGGTCTAGGAAATCCAAGCCCCACTCGAATGAGTATTCAATTAGCGGATCGCTCTTTAAAATATCCGGTAGGAATAGTGGAGGACGTGCTCGTCAAGGTCGACAAGTTCATCTTCCCGGTGGACTTTGTCATTCTTGACATCGAAGAGGATGCCGAAGTACCCCTCATACTCGGCCGCCCCTTCCTTGCCACCTCCCGCGCCATTATTGACGTAAGTAACGGAAAGCTCCTCCTACGGGTTGGAGACAATGAAGTTTCTTTCGGCATAAATTCCTCGACGCGGAACACATTAGAAAATGACGATTCGTGTTTTTACCTGGAAGAGTGTTGGGAATTCGATTCACCTCCAGAGTTAGTCTCCACCTCGAGTCACGAGTCCAAGCTCGCCGAGCCCTTTTGTCTGGAAGAAGAAGAAGTCACTCGTTTCACACCACCCGAACTACTATTTTTAGAAAAATTGAAAATCAAAACTTCTTATGAAGAGCCACCCGTTTTAGAACTAAAGCAACTCCCCCCTCACCTTAAGTATTTATTTTTAGAAAAAGAGTCGAAGCTACCCGTCATCGTTTCATCCGAACTTAGCAACTCAGAAATTTCTGAGTTAGCTATTGTCTTAAGAAAGCACCGCCACGCAATTGCGTGGCAAATTTCGGATATTAAGAGTATAAACCCTTCCTTCTGCACCCATAAAATCTTTCTCGAAGATAATTCTCGAAATTCGGTCCAGCCTCAATGGCGGCTAAACCCTAACATGAAAGAAATCGTTAAGGCCGAAGTGATCAAACTATTAGACGCGGGAATTATCTACCCGATATCGGATAGTACTTGGGTTAGCCCAGTACAAGTCGTACCGAAGAAAGGAGGCGTTACGGTAGTAGCTAACGAGAATAACGAGTTGATCCCAACCTGTACTGTTACGGGTTGGCGGATGTGCATCGATTACCGAAAACTAAATGATGCCACCCGTAAGGATCACTTCCCTCTACCGTTTATTGATCAAATCTTAGAGCGCCTTTCAGGTCACTCCTACTATTGTTTTCTCGATGGTTTGTCGGGATATTTTCAAATCCCAATTTCGCCCGACGACCAAGAGAAAACCACTTTCACTTGTCCCTTTGGCACCTTCGCTTATCGAAGGATGCCATTTGGTCTTTGTAATGCGCCAGCTATATTTCAAAGATGTATGCTGGCGATATTTGACGAGTTAGTAGAGGAGGTGATGGAAGTGTTTATGGACGACTTTTTCGTATTCGGAAACTCATTTAAAATTTGTTTAAAAAATCTTGAGCGCGTGTTGCAGCGATGCGAGGAAACGAATTTAGCACTTAATTGGGAGAAATGCCATTTTATGGTCAAGGAAGGATTAGTCCTTGGTCATAAAATTTCGGGCATGGGGATCGAGGTCGATAGGGCCAAGATTGAAGTGATTGAAAAACTCCCCCCTCCAACAAACGTAAAAGCTATTCGTAGTTTCCTAGGGCACGCAGGGTTCTATCGGCGCTTTATACAAAATTTTTCCAAAATCACAAAGCCGTTAACCCATCTTCTTGAAAAGGAATCCTCATTTATTTTAAGCGATGAATGCCATTTGGCCTTTAAACTTATCAAAGAAAAACTTATAAACTCCCTGATTCTAGTCGCGCCGGATTGGTCGCTCCCTTTTGAAATCATGTGCGACGCGAGTGACATTGTGGTTGGTGCTGTTTTAGGCCAACAGGTGAGTAAGTATTTCCACCCTATTTATTATGCGAGCAAAACACTCACGTTGGCACAAGCGAATTACACCACTACCGAAAAGGAGCTTCTAGCGATCGTTTTTGCCTTCGATAAGTTTAGGTCATACATCACCCTCTCGAAAGTTATCGTCTTCACGGATCACTCCGCACTTAGGTAGCTAGTAAGCAAATCGGACGCCAAGCCTCGTCTTTTGCGATGGATCCTCCTCTTGCAGGAGTTTGACTTAGAGATCCGGGACAAAAGAGGAGCCCAAAACTTGGCGGCCGATCACCTTTCTCGTTTAGAAAATCCCTCCTCGGAAGCATTATTAGATGCCGACATCAACGATAAATTTCCCGAAGAGCGCCTCCTAGCTCTCAAAAATTTTAATTCATCTTCTACCCCATGGTTTGCGGATTTGGCTAACTATTTAGTAGCCCGGGTCCTGCCAAAAGAATTCTCGAGTCAGCAAAAGAAGAAATTCTTTTCTGATTTAAAGAATTACTTTTGGGAGGACCCCTTTTTATTCCAAGTATGTGCAGACCAGGTTGTGAGAAGATGTGTTTCAAGTGAGGAAGGCTTTAAAATTTTACATCATTGTCATGAGGGACCCACCGGTGGTCACTATCATTCAAACCGAACCGCGAGGAAGGCGCTGGAGGCGGGCTTTTATTGGCCCACGCTCTTCAAACATGCTCACACCCTTGTGAGTACTTGCGACAGCTGCCAGCGGTCGGGGAACATCTCCCGCCGGGATGAGATGCCACAAAACATTTTCTTAGAATGCGAAATTTTCGATCTTTGGGGCATTGATTTCGTTGGTCCTCTCCCTCCTTCGTTTTCAAATAAGTATATTCTAGTGGCGGTCGACTACGTGTCGAGGTGAGCGGAAGCGCAAGCTCTCCCCACCAACGATGCGCGAGTCGTCGTTAACTTTTTGAAAAAATTATTCTCTCAATTTGGCACTCCGCGCGCTATTGTGAGTGATCGGGGCACCCATTTTTGCAATACTCAATTCACAAAAATCTTTCCAAAATATGGTGTCACACACAAATTATCCACTGCATATCACCCACAAATGAGCGGCCAAGTCGAAGTTGTTAATCGAGAATTAAAACGGATTTTAGAAAAAACAGTTTCTATTAATCGGAAGGATTGGGCAATAAAGCTCGATGACGCGCTATGGGCCTATCGAACGGCGTACAAGACCGCTATCGGTTGTACACCATATCGAATGGTCTATGGCAAGGCTTGCCACCTTCCGGTCGAATTAGAACACCGCGCATTTTGGGCGCTTAAATTTTTAAATTTGATTCTACTTTAGCGGGCGAATAAAGAAAATTTCAAATGAACGAATTGGATGAGTGGAGAGCGAATGCGTATGAGAGTAACAAATTATATAAGGAGCGAACAAAGTTTTATCACGACAAACATATAAAATTTCCAAAAACTTTTTCGCCGGGCGATCTCGTCCTCCTTTATAATTCTCGTCTTCGCCTTTTTCTGGGAAAGCTGAAATCTCGATGGTCCGGACCTTTTATTGTTAAAGAGGTTTGGTCCTATGGGACAATTCTAATTTCCCACCCGGAAAAAGGTTCCTTCAAAGTTAACGGGCATCGCCTTAAATTGTATCTTCCGGGAGACTTACCTAATGACAAGAGTGATGCGATATTTCTTCATAATATAACATGATTGGCAAGTGGGTCAAGCTACGCGACCTTAAACAAAGTGCTATTGGGAGGCACCCCAAAGTTATCTTTTTATTGTTTTCTCCTGTTTTCTTTTTCTTGTTCCTTCTTTAACATCTTTTGTAGGTAATCGCGGCTTTCCCACAAAAGCTTCAAAAATCAGGGAAGCTCTTTTTCCTTCTTTCCTTTCTTTTTCCTTGCATTTCTTTTTACCTTTTCTTACTTCATACTTACTTTTAAACATTGGGGACAATGTTTAACTTTCAGTATGGGGGTGTAAATAGCCCTTTGTAAATATTTGTAAATAGTTTTAAAAAGAAAATTTTCAAAAAAAAAATGAAAAGAAAAAAAAAACAAATTTTAATTTTGTTTCTATGTTTTCCTTTATTTAATCACCTGTAAAATCCAAAAACTCAAAAAAAAAAAATTTAAAAATCGAAAATTTAAATCTTTGAAAGGGACGTTTGGGATTTCATCCCATCACACCTCCTAGTACCTTGCGAACCCTTCACCGGGTAGCCCTTGGGAAGTCCAAGACTTAACAAAAATTGTTTTTTTAAAGCTAGTTTCCTTTCTTTGTAAATAGTTTTTAATGAGAAAAATTCAAAAAAAAAAGATAATATCAAAAATTCCAAAAATTCTTATATCCCTCCTTCTTGTTGTTTTTGTGATTTCTTAGAAATCTAGTTGAGAATGTTTATAAGCATGTTTAAGTTTTTAATTGGCTAAAATTTTGCTTATCATAGTTTGTTAATTTTAATTTTGAGGTAATCTTGATTTAAGAATCATCTTATGATTTTAAATTGATTAGAGAATTTTGTTAGCATGACTTCTCTTTTTATTTTTAAATGGCTTCATTTTTTAGTAAATTTCCTAAACCTCTTTAGATTTCAATTATATTTTCTTCTAACTTTTTAGATCTTAGGAAATTTAATGTTACTAGAATTTGCTCTCAATATAATTTAAAGCTAGTTAGATTTACTTCCCTTCCTTACCTCCTTTGTGGCATAAAAAATGAACTTTAAAAGATCATATGTCATGGGAATAAGAGGATAAAATTCATTATTCCCTAAAACATATGCACCCAAAATATTTGAAAAGATTATATGGCATGGAGTAAGAGGATAAAATTCATTACTCCTAAACCATATACATTTTGGGTTTTTATTAGAAGAGAAAAAAAAAGAAAAAAAAAGGAAATTTCATGATAAATTCCATTTCCTCCATTCAAAAATTTCTCTTCTTATGCCAAATTTTATGAAATCTCCCTTAGCCAATTATCATTGTTCTAGTTTTAGTTGAAAATTATGGAGAGAGCAATACTTAGTAATTTACTTTTCCTTAAGTTTCTTTTAAGGTAGAGTTCTTATAATTTTAATCTAATTTAGTTTTATAATTTCTACAATATTGTAAACTAATTAATTTTCTCGAGAAGTCTTTGCCTAAACATTTTTCCCTCTTTTCAAAACATCATCATAATTTAAGACTTAACTCCCCCTTGAATTTACTCTTAACTTAACTTTGGTTTAAATGAAATTTTAGTTTAAAATTTAAAAAAAAAAATTTAAGGATGTCTTATAAATTATGTCTCACACTTTTGCTCTGGAATAGCAAAACCTCAAGTATGGGGGTATTTGATAAGTAGTATTTTTATAACTTTTTAATAGAAAATTTTGTAAATATTTAATATGAATTTTCCTTTTTATGTCAATTTTAGGTTATAAGTAGTTCTTTTTGTAATTTTGATTCTAACTTAGCTTAATTTCAATATTTACAGAATTTTGGGACAAATCGGGAAAAATAGCATGTCACGCCCTCGGTCACGCCCGTGACCAAGGGCGTGTAACCTGAAGATGAGTCCAGAATCGATGCCACGCTGTTTGAACCAGTCCACACCAAGTCACGCCCCAGGTCACGCCCGTGACCCAAAGTCACGCCCGTGACCGGGGGCGTGTAATCTTAGAATCTTCCACGTAGAGCCGCCGTCGAGACGTGGAGCTGTAGTCGAGAAGTCAACTTGAGTCACGCCTGTGACCCACATGTCACGGTCGTGACTTGCCCGCGTGATCTCTGCTTCGCCGCCGCGCCAAATTCCAGCCCTCGCCGCATTTAATGCAGCCGTCCAAAGTCACGGCCGTGACCCGACATGTCACGCCCGTGACATGTCACTTTTCGCCGCGCCGTCCAGAAAGCCCACGCCGCTGTCAGATCTGATGTGAATAGTGCAGTCACGCCCTTGGTCACGCCCGTGACCGAGGGCGTGTAATCTAAAATTTTTTTCTATAAATTCAGAGGTTCTCCTTGAGTCCAGGGTTCAGAATTTTGGAGTGGGGGAGGTGCTGCTGGAGCCAATCCTGAGTATTTTTCACTTTCATGTTCATGTTCATGTTTCTTTCCTTTCATGTTCTCTTCTTTTTCTCATGCAATGTACTAGCTTTCTTTCAATGCAATAGCCTAGTTTAAGTTTGTAACTTTATTTCTTCTAGCTTGCAATCTCCTTTCTTAAGGTTTGTAATAGTTTTCATTTAAATAAAAATTAGTTTGCTCTCTTTATTTGTCTTCCCCTTCCTTAGCTAATTTTTTTATTATGGAATTTCATTTTTCTATCTCTTCCCCCTCCACCATGATTAACTAATCCTCATTAGACTCGATCAAAATGATCCGAGGATGAGATGGACAAGTTATGATTTTCTAAAGTTTTCTTTTTCCGTTTTTATAAACGCTTGAATTATCCTTGATTTTTAATTAGTGAGGCCATATTATCAATGTATGGTTTTTGCTTATGTTTTCATACTTAGTTAGTCGAGAGGCTCAAGGTATGAATCGATCACTCAAGGGTAAAGAGAGTTGCACGCACCCCTCGAGAGAGGATGACGTAAATCTCCCGGATTGGAGTCAAATCCAATAGCGGGGTTCACTTCGTAAAGCAAGTTTTAGGTAATCGATTATAGGATGAGAGTCCGATTGATTTTTCCTAATCTTAGTTGGGCATTAACCTCGAGAGAGGCATGTTCGAGCTTCGGGAACCTCCACGGTCAAGTAGTTCAATTTAAACGGAATTAGATTTATTCTCTTTTCACTTGTCTATTCTCACTCCAAGGTGACTTTTGATTGAGTACTAGCCTCTTTTATCATCATCTAAACCCTTAATTTAGCTTGCAATTTCTCTTTTTCTAGCTAAGTAACCAAAACCCCAAAATATCATTAGATAAGATAATAGCGACTTTCCTCAAAGTAGAAGTAATCAACAAGCCCTGTGGAATACGACCTTGGTATTTCTTAATATCCTATACTATAGACGATAAGGTATACTTGCCTTTATCGGATATAGATTGGAGAGAATTCTCAAACCTTCACTAAATTTCAAAACCGCAAAATCAATATCATTTGGGCAGACCTTTACCATGGGTCCAGGCATATTTGCAGTCTACGCTGGGATCTACACCCAGGAGGAACTCGAGAATACGGATATACTCACCCGTCCTCACGAGTTCCCCACGGGCATCTCTCTCAGCGAATTCTGGCAGACGATCACGGAATGGGACACACCATATGAGGCTCGCGCCGCAAAGTCCACATCTATAGTTTCTCTTACACTACGCTACGTGCAGCACTTGATCGGGCATTCCATCATTGCTCGAACAATGAGCTGCAACGTAGTGGGGTGGCAAGACCTCCTTTACCTATATACCATGCATCAGCAGATTCCCCTGCATCTTGGTAGGGTACTCGCTCAGTACCTCATGCATCAGGCATCATATGCTCCTTTAAAATCAATTGGCGGGGCGCATTATGTCTCCAGAAATGAGAAAAAAATCTAAATTGAATATTATTTGAAATATTGGGAATAGGTGGTGCACAAAGCCATGTTGCAAAAGTCTAAGTCTGGGGGTGTGGTGCACTTGTATTCTATGTTGGTTGGTGCTCATTTGGGTGTAGGTGTACCAAGCCTTCGTATTTGTCTTTGTTTGCCTCACCGTAACCCAAGCCCCATTTAAAACCTAAAGTCCTACTGACTCACACTACAAACTAATCTAGTTTCGTAGAGAGAATGTGACCGGGCGAGCTTATGGTCTCCAACAACGATGGATTTCGATGGAGTTTTCCCGAATCCCAACTTTGGCAATGCTCATCTTAGCGATTATTCTACTTTCTCCATATGCTTGACCGAACGAGTCACCGTGATTCACATTTTAAGTAGTAGTAATAAACATTTACTATAGTAGAAATCTATAAACTATCTTGTATAATTAAAAATCTATTTTGCTGTGTTTCTGTGCACGTGAGCGTGCGACTTCGCATGGTATTCCGTGTCACAATTTCTATGTTAGCTAGCTGTTTTCCCCATCTGCCTATAATGGTTTGCTCGGGACGCGCAAACAGTTAAGTCTGGGGGTGTGTTGAGTCCGGATTATAAAGGGTTTTTCGGACTCATCTGGGCTTGTTTTCTCACTCGAGCACTGCCCTTTTAGCATTAAAATGATCATATTTGCTTCAGTCATAACTTTACACATAGTGCACTCTTTTTGCCTATCGGGGTGTGCAATTGTGCATTCTGTGTTGGGGGTATGCCTTTGGGGGCTCCCCATGCCTTTCTTGTTGTTATTGTGGATATTACTCTTATTTCCTATGTTGTTGGAGCTTTGGTTTTGATTGTGTGCAGGTGGATTGTGCCCTTGAGCTGAGCATTGCAGTCTGGGTAAATCGCACAACCGTGCGATTATTGTTGACGCATGATCGAGGCGATTGTGCGATTTACTCAGAGATGCTTGTGATGATGTTCATCATGCATTTTCCTTAACGCACGATTGAATCCAATCGTGCGTGAAGGAAATCGCACGACCTACCTTGATGAGAGTAAAATCTGCGGCCTGTCACACCCCGTGTGTTTTGGTCGCGCACGAGCATTCCGCTCTTGCGTGAACAAAAATGTACGACCTTCCTGTAGCTCCAGGCATTGTTTATCTCTGTAAATCGCATGACCCAAAATGCACGGTCATGCTTTTTGATCATGCGTTTCTTAATTTAATGACTCTATTTAAGCGCGCAGGTTCAGTCGACCCGTGGAGATAATTCATTTTAGGGGAGCACCGTTTCTTCTGCACCAACCTGCCATTTTTGTTGCTCCATCGCCGCCCACCTTCGGCAGGAGCTCCGACCGCCATTCTCTTGCAAATCTATAGCCGGAGCATCCTCTTGGCCTCCTCCATTGTTCATGCAACTCCAAACCTCCATTTTGAGGGATTTCTTACAACATATATGAATTTCTCCGGCGAGGTCAGAATCGAAGATGATTGACGGAGAAGATGGGTCAACTAGAAGGAAATGACAACTCCTCTCCGTACCCCGGACGACAGTTGGAGACCGAGCTCGGACAAGGATTGACAACCCTAGATCCCGGCCGTGAACCTATGATGAGTCTCCGCCCCTTTGGTTGTAATCTCACCCTCTTCATATTGTAGTACTATTTTCCTTTATAATTTGTGTGTAAACCTTGTTGTGCTATGTAGTATATTTCATGTATCTGTGAAGTTATCTCTGTGGTCTATGCAAGTGAGGAGCGCCCCATTCCACCATCCATTTACCCATCACGATCATGTGTCGCACTAGCAATTGCTAGTTGTGTGCTTGTTGATGAGGTGCTAACGACCCTCAACCCTTTCCGTAGCTACACTCACCTCATTCGCGTGCCTACTCGTCCATCTGCCTTGCGAAGCAGTGCATAGCGACCTGCATAGGAGTAGTTTAGTTCTTTTCTCTTATTTTTACACAATCCAAATCACCCTTTTTCCGCAATCCATCCGACCTAAAGGACTTCAATCTTAAGTCCTTCCTCGATAGATAATTCCACCTTACTGTGTTCCTTTGAGATTCGATACTTGGTGAATCACTCCCATATTTTATATTACTTGAACGATCGGTACACTACCGTTTCGTGCCGCAGTCTTGCTACCGCCTATAGCGGTGTGTGAGATTCGCGCATCAAAGACCTCATACTCTTGATTCAGAAGGGATTTCTGGTCATCCCTTACTTCCACAGTCCCCTCCATGCACATCTCCTTGGCAATTTTGCAGTAAATAAGGTTTTGGAGTGTTGAGTCATCAATTGCACTCACAATGATGTTATGTGTTCTCTTATCTAAGCTTACCAGTGTAAGCTCATCCTTGCTCATATCAACATATTTCTTTTGCACTCTTTGAGTAGGATCAAAGGTATATGCAGTCAGGGGGGTGAAGGGACCCTCATGAATGGCTACAAATACCCTGGGATCAGCAGCTTCCATGAAGAGTCTTACCA
The DNA here is from genome assembly GCA_033032865.1 of Dactylorhiza incarnata. Lineage (NCBI taxonomy): Eukaryota > Viridiplantae > Streptophyta > Magnoliopsida > Asparagales > Orchidaceae > Dactylorhiza > Dactylorhiza incarnata. Next base: position 10,495,281 of record JAWHQI010000011.1, read on the forward strand.
TTTCTTTCCAAATAGGAAAGTTCTCTTTGGTGCAGGTTGGGAGCTTCATGGAGATCATTTCTCTATGTTGATCACCTCTAGCCATAATCAATAGTTCCTTTATCTAGATCTGACTGTTAAGTCACTTTTTAATCAACCTCACTCTTATACCACTTGTTAGTTATGGAACTATCACCTAGAGGGGGGATATGTGATATGGTTGTTTTTGAAATTTATGGACCAGAACAAAATAACTATATCACAACACAGCAACAAATCACAGAAAAACATCACACAAGAACACCAGATGTAACATCCCAGTGCACGTTAGGCCCCTATGATGAAAAATAAATCAGTGTCAACGAGGCGCGCTTTGACAGTTGAATATGAGTGTCGTTGATACATTGCAGCATTCGACATGTTTTAGCAGAATATGAACTTTTCCTATACTAAATAACTAATCAGATGGTTTGGGTTGGAATATATATGTTGATTGTTGTTATGTTCATTATTGGTAACTGTCATTGGTGTATTATTAGCGGATATTGGTAATGGAGTTGGTCTAAGGTTGCCTTCTAGCTGAAATTGGTGTGCTATTAAGGGTTCCCTTCTAGCTGAAATTTTGGGGTGCTATTAGAGGCTTTATATGAGCTTCATGTGGGCTTGGCTTAAGTATGGGCTGCGAATAAGAAAAGTTTTAATTGTTTTAAGCGGCGGAGATAGTGGTATATACGACATTTTTCTTCGTTCTCCTTATCATAACCTAACCGACCAATGTTTTTTCTTTCTCCTTCTCCCTCGACGGTGTCGCGCTAGGGCACCGCTCCGATCTCAATCTCCAGTCTCCTCCTCCTCTCGTACTCTTGTAGAGAAGTTGTGAAGGCTCCGGCTAGTTCTGGAAACGGTGGTTTACGGCTGTGTTTGATTTGGATCTTGGTTGGGTGGTCGGTCTTGGTGAAGCAGGGCCTCAGCTGTTTGGTTCTAAAGCACTGTAAGCCCTTATCTCTTCTTCCCTCTTTAGTTTTGTCTCCTATTGTTGGATTCTTGGGAGAGATATGAGGTAGCCTTGTAAGTGATTTTGGGGTTTTTGTTGGTTTTGGTTGACCGAATGATTTACCCTTTCCGTTCCAGTTTACTCATTATTATTTGGAGAAAAGGTTTCTACTGCTCTAATTCTTCTTATCGTGGTAGTCCGATTTGGGTTATCTGTACATGCTTTCTTTGGAAAGGTTTTCCAGTCAAATGCTCTATAATATGTATGGGGAAATTGTGTTGTTGTATGATGTTATACCCTTTAGTTTTGAGGATATCTGTTGTACTTTTTCCTATTTTGGCTCCTTCCAGTTAGCTGTTGTTCGAGGGTTCCTTCTTGCTAGCTGCTATTGATCTAATTTAAGAAGCGGAACCTCTGTCGGTTAGCTGCTGCATCCTTAGGTGCTGGTCGACTGCTTGTTCTCCTGTCCCATTGATTTTGGTGGCTGATTCAACATTTGTATTGTTGCTGTTTAACTGAAGTTCTACAGTCCATTAAGGAGGGATGTTTGGTAGTCCTTATGCAGTCCACTAAAGGTTGTTTCTTTTTATTTGTGTGGGAGGGGGCACTCCACTTTCAATTTCAATTTGGATATGTTTAGGTCACCCCTAGAGGTCAATGTCAACACTAACTGTAAAATGTTCCTACCAGAGATCGGCGACTGCTATTCCTATTCCTATTCCTATTTGTTGTCATTTATACTCCTATACCAGGGAAGAAACTTTATATGGTAGTTCTGTTGGCCGTCTGCAATCAGTTTCTCTTTATGAATCAAAGGATGGGAGTCTTTGGGAAGTTTAGGGTCTGTTGTTTCCTTTCTTTTTAGTTTGGGTAATGTTGACTGATTACATGTTGGATATTTCTGTGGATCAGGACCATTTAATCAGTCTTGGACAACTGCCGCCATGCTGTGGAGGAGACAACTACGAACGTCAGCAGGAAATCAGGTGACTTCCTCCCCTCTCCGATGGTGCTAGCCTCTTAGATCACAATAGGAGAGATGAAGGCTCAAGAGAGTTTCTCGTGTGAGCTTTAATGGAGTTTCCTTAGGAAGACCAAGCCGGAACCTCAAATTTAGGGCATCGTTCACCGCGAGGTTTTAGGAATCATTTCTTCTCTTCCAAAAAGAAGAGTGGGATTTTATTTGGGGCAAACCCATGGTCGTTGAGGGAGAGTGAGGGGAATGACATTTAGGGATTTAACTTAACCCTTGTCTGGGAAAGATGATGTATAGCCCTCTGTTAATTAGGGTTGTTAATTATATATATTGGTGTGATAAATGTGATGATATTGTGATCACTCCTGTTTAGTTTCGGAATTTGTGGATATATATATATTTATGGTAATATGGCTAGTCCCTTCTTATAAATTTATGGTGTCATAAATAGCTTTGGTAAATATAAATGAGGCTAAAAATGGGTTGAAATATTCAAGGTGATGATTATGTGATATCACAGAAATTTCATAGGATTTGGTTTGACATAAGCCTTGATTAAATGTTCTGTCATAAATTAGTTTGAAGAACGAATCATGGTGATGTGTAATTAAATAAGATTTTGGAGGGTATGATTATGTATATTAACATTCATATCACTTGATAATCTATTGGATGATGTAGATTGGTGATAACCTCCACATAAGCTTGGTGGCTTTAATCGTGTTGAATCACGTTGTGATTTGTACTTAAGACGATTGAATATTGGTGATATGTTGGGGATTACATGTTTAGTAAAATATGAATATGACATCGTGCACAAGTAGTCCTACAGGATCTACTAAGGTAATTTCCATGTGATGCACACGCTACTGCTTAGAGTTATGATAACTCGGTATGGTTAGCATTGATGGCTTGGTGTGGATTATAAGATATTGTTATATCTTGTGGTGAAATGTTAAGGGCCCGGTTGCTGGGGGCCTTGGATGCTAGTTAGCATCAGTTGACTTGTATGATGTGAAAAGGAGAAGACTCCTTTGGTGAGTCCCTGGGTGCTTGATAGCACGGGTGTGCGTGGGAATTGCATGGGTTGCATGGCTTACACATGGTGGTGTATGGATCTTGTTTGGAGGATTACTTGTGGCGGGTCTACAGGCTTGCTAGTCGTGACACCGACGGAAGCCGACAGTAAGACTCTAGACAGGTTCGGTTGGACTCTTGGTGCACACCTACCCAAGACCCCTTCTGTGTCCTTGATGGCTCCGCTGTGTGTTCTTAGAGTCGAGCAGTACGCAGGGGCTCCGCTGTGTGTTCTTAGTGTTGAGGCGTACATAGGCCTAGGTCTGGTAGTGTTCATACCAACCTAGTTGTGGAGGAGCCCGATCCACAGTCTCCGTCTGGCCAAGACGCGAGGTACCTGAGTGGTTAGCTACCCTCAAAAAGTGGGAACTACAGGTCTATGTAGACATAGAAAAATGCATGGGTGAGTTCATCATATCATAATCATTGCATTGCATTCATCCTTCATAATCATAGCATTGCACTGCATCGGGTCCATCATATAAATTAGTATGGGCTCTTTTATATGATGGGTACCAAATTGGAAACCTTAACTTATAAGTTTGTATGGTTATTCATATAAGTTAAGGTACGATATGAACTGCTTACTTCTATACTTGTTCACTACTTGCTTACATTCTGTCATTGCCTTATACTTGTTAGTTGTGCTTATTATACCTGTTACTAGTACTTGCGTTTATAACCATTGCTACTTATATAATTATGAACAGCGTAGTTAGTGCCATTGCAAGTACTTGGGTACTTTTACAACCGACATATATGAACAACCATTCATGTCACCTGCTTGTATACATTGTTGCTTATATTGCAGCTTTTCTTCCTTTCCTTCCGCCCGGTGCCTTGGAGTCGCCGGGGGAGCGGATGTGAAGCCACTTAGTCTTTATGACTAACGGTTGCTACGTCCCTCTTTTTAGGAGTGTTCCTTAGAGCAGCAGTGCACGGTGCTGGAGGAGGATAGTCAGGTCAAGATGACAGGGCCGAAGACCATGACACCTTGGCTACCGTCAGTGGCAGAGGCGAGTGTGTGTTTTGAGATGTAGCCCTTGGGGAATTTATCTTGATACTCTGATGATTTGTAGGAGCTTGTGTAGCTTTCTGTCTTTCTTGTACTTACTGTTTGGTCATTATTACTTATTGTGAATCTTTGGCTTTTAATGTTTCTTTTATTGATGGGTTGGCGCCGTTTAGTTGGTTTGGCTGGCAGGATAGGCGTCTTGTGGGGGAGGCTAGCTCGTGTTCTGGCGCTTCCGCAAGGCGGCTGTCCTGGGCATAAGACTCCCCTCGGTCGTGTCTTGTGTTCTGGGAGGGGGGCCTTACACCAGATATATAGTGGTTCCTCAAGACAGGGTGTCTTGAGTAGTCCACTGTCCATCTACGCCTTTCTAGCAGTGTGATAGGGTCGGCAAACTCCACCAAAAACTCAGGCCCGCAAGCTCTACAATCTATGGACCTCAAGCCTTACAACTCAGGCCCTCAAGCCATACAAAACTCAGATCTGAAACAGATCCTACAAGCTCAGGCCCTCAAGCCCTACAATACTCAGGCCCTCAAGCCCTACAAAACTATGGCCCTCAAGCCCTACAGCTCAGGCCCTCAAGCCCTACAACTCAGATCTAAAATAGATCCTACAAGCTCAGGCCCGCAAGCCCTACAAAAAAAGATGTGAGAAAAACTTCTTATCCGGATGAAGATTGGCTTCTTGGACTTAAAGAGAATATTTTGATGATTTCTTGGATAGCACAGATTCTTCTTCAATCCCTTCTTCGATCTAGATCATTTCTTATCAGCCGATGTTGCTAGACTAAAACTAGGAGAACTCTTGATGAAGAATTGTTGTTGTTCTTTGGTTCTTGTTCCTTCTTTACGAAGGCTATTACTATAATATTGATTTGTGCATTTTCTCTACGTTCTATTTGGTTTGAATTAAGGCAGACACTTATCCCTTTTATATGACTGAGGAGCCGTCTAATGGTCTCCTAGAATGTTCTTTAAGTGTCGGGAGCCCATTCCTTAACGGCACGTGCTGATTGGGCCATCATGCGGCGACAATAAATGCAGACAGTGTGATTTGAAATGTCTTGATCCGTTTCGACGATATTTGCAATGTCTCGACGACAGAACTTGCCATTATGACGATCTATCTTGGACTTGGACAAATCTTCAAGTCTTCCTCAATCTTCATTAGATAATGATATCTCTGTTCGAACCAAAAAATGTTCCATGTCCACACTTGCTCAATTCGGAGAAGGAGGAAGAAAACTGTTAGATGACTGGTTACTTCGAGCTACGATTGAAGGAAAGAGGGAGGATAAAAAGAGATGACAAGGGTCTCCTGGAAGGAGATAATGAAGGGTGCTAAGAAGAGGTAGCTGCGGTCTCAGAAATGGGATAACAGAAGCTACTGAAAAGAGGTAGCAATGATCTCAGAAATGAGATAACAGAAGCTGTTGAAAAGAGGTAGCAGCGGTATCAGAAATGAGATAGCAGAAGCTACTGAAAAGTGGTAGCAGCGGTCTCAGAAATGAGATAGCAGCAGCTGCTGAAAAGAGGTAGCAACGATCTTAGAAATGATATAGCTGTTGGAGCTTGCTTTCCGCATCTCTTGGTTTGAGAATAACAAATACCGTGTTATATTTGATCTAGTCTTTTGTGTGTTTATAGTGGCCAGGTTGTATAGGTTCAATGAGGAGACAAGTCCTCGTTCATGGGCATGATCCGAGAACGACAAGTCTCAGGTTGGATGAGTTTTGTGTGCTGATCTTAAAATGGCCATAACTTTCAATCCAGGAAGAGTTACGGAATGTGCCACCCCATTTCGGAGATGAGAACGACTCAATCTACAGTCTAGAGAAGTTTTGGATGGCAAAAATGAAGAGGAGATGTCGCCCAGGCGACAGTCACTGTCGCCCAGGCGACAGTCAATGTCGCCCAGGCGACAGTCAATGTCGCCCAGGCGACAGCATAGAAGTTACAACTACTTTCCCCCATGGCAGCACGACGAAAAGCAGTTTTGAGATGTCGGAAATCCGACATCGATGTCGCCCAGGCGGCAGCTCGGAGGTTACAACAACTGCCCACGACAGCACCACGACCGGCAGTTTTGCGCTGTCGGAAAATTCCGACAGTCACTGTCGGAATTCCGACAGCGATTTTCTATAAATTGACACCTTGTGTTCGTGCATTTCAACCACTAAAGATTCTAAGTCCCTTCCTGAGTGCATTCCATCCAGAGAGCTCCAGAACCTCATGAACTCTCATTTATGCTGAGAAGGTTTGAAATTGAAGACGAGATCGGACGCGCTTCTACATGAAGGATCATCTCGAGGCTTCAACCTTCCTTTCAGAGATCTGAATTTCTAGGGAGTTCTTATTTTATCTTGTATTTTCATTTATATACATTTTACTTTGTATTGGTAGGGAAAATCGCTTCCTTGTGCGGAGCGTCTAAGTCCTTGCGTGGCTTAGGGGAAAATTGCTTCCTTGTGCGGAGCGTCCAAGTCCTTGCGTGGCTTGGTGGGAAATCGTGGCCTTGTGTGCTACGTCTAGATCTTGGGAAGATCTAGAGGATAGGCTTGAATTGGTCTAGGGAGAGACAAGTGATAACCTTCCGATCCTTGGGAGAAGGATTGGTAAACAAAAAGAAATTTACATTTGTACGCCTCCGATTTCTAGCGATATAGAAATCAAATTTATGTAAACACTTTTTCATATATATAATCATGTCTCTTTTGTGTTTACTTGATTTGTATCATTTGGCGTAATCTCTATTATATTGTGTTCTAAGTTTTCAATTCTAAATCTAAATTGTTTATTTCAATCTCCTTCATTATAAAACAATTTAGTAATTATCTTGAAAATTATAGAAAGAATTTTATTCCCTTATTCACCCCCCCCCCCTCTAAGGGCGCCGTAAGATCCACCAATTGGTATCAGAGGAAGGTTATTCCAAATCGGCTTAACAACCGGGAATAATGGCGCCTCTTGATCATGATCTCGCTTCTACTAGTGGGGAAAATTTTAATATAAATGAAAAAGTATTATCACCACCATTATTTATGGGTGAAAATTATAATGGGTGGAAAATATTAATGAAAATTTTCTTAAGGCCTTAGATGAAAAAGTTTGGAATATTACTATTAAAAAGCCATCTAGCGTACTAACTAGAAACGAAATTATTTTAAATGCAAAATCTATGAATAGTATATTTTGTGCGTTAGACCAAAATATTTTCAAACTTATTTATACTTTACCTACCGCATATGAAATTTGGAGTTTTCTTGAAAGAACTTATGATTCTCCTTCTACAGGTACGAAACATTCACAAGAACCGGAAAATATGCAAGCCTATGCAAATATTCAAGAAAGCTACACAAAGGATGGATCCATAGAATGCTCATCAAGCGGAAAGGATGATGGACACTCTTGTTTGGAAGAGGAAGATGAAGAAGACAACGTCACAATATTGGACTCAGTTGATGGCAACACATCAAGCAAAAGAGAAGACGGAAACTATTGCAAGGTAAGAAAATCTAAATCTTCTCTTTTTGTAAAAAATTCTATTTCTACATCTCGTATGCTTAAAATTGCTAAACGCAAAATTTTAAAGTTAAAAATTGCTAATTCAAAATTACGTTTAGAAAATAAATCTTTAAAAGCAAACGATAACGTAGAATCAAATATTGATGTGTTAAATTCTCTTTCGCGCTCTTTAGTTAAAATTCCTATTCCTTGTCTTAATTGCAATTTATTAAAAGAAAAATTCAAGGAAATTGAAAAAGGGCTCTTAATTTCTAAAAGGCATAATGAAAAATTGATAATTGAAAATGATGTTTTATCTTGCAAGTTAATACAATTAAAATCTTTTGTTGAAAAATTTCAAATGTCATGTAAGGAATTTCATCATAAGATTTTGAATAACAAGGATAAATTAACTTACAAAATCATTTCTAAAAAGGATCATTTTCAAACTTTAAATCAAAAGGAGTTTAGTTTCAAAAAGAATTATGATCCTCACAAAATTCTTAAGAGTCATTATTATAAGTCTCAATATATTTTCAATCATGACTCAAATTTAAAAACTCCTTTTCATGAAAATCAAACTATAAAATATAATCCTTCATATTATAAGAGTATGTCTATAAGAAAGAGTGGAAATGAAAATCATCAAAATAAGAATCAATCTTTTAAAACATATTGTAACCCACTCTTTCAACAACCACTTCTAAAGAAAGACAATCACTCTTATAAACTTTCAAAGAATCCATATAATAAAATTCATTATGATTATCATCATCAATCTATTTTGAAAAATAATTTGAATAAACATAAATCACAAATGAATTATTTTTCAAACAAATATAATCATGTAAAGATGTCATATAATCATAATATGAATTTAAAAGAAAAACAACCCAAGTATGAATGGAGGCCCAAAATTAAAAACGAAACACTAACTCCACTTGTAAAGGCCCATTCATCACTTTCTCTCCAAAAGCCTACTCGATGTATTTGGGTACCCAAAGGAACCATCCCACTTGGTCCCCTTTGGATACCTAAATCTCTTATTCATTAGAATTATCGTATTGCATGAAGTAGAAATAAATTAAATATGAAATATCATTACTCTACTTCATGATATGCTTAATTGCTTTTTCTTTTATTTGTTTTTCTTATTGTTGAGCCAACACGCTAAGGTCACTTAGATATATTATGAAATATGACTTTTACATTTTAAGCCTAACATATAACATTAAGTCATATATTTTTCAAAGTGATCTATATCTTATCTTTGATTGTTCTTTATCCTTTTTAAATCCTTTATCCATCTATGTCTTGAATTAACATTATCATTTGAATATTGAAAATTTTTTTTTAGACTAATGAAATTTTTTTTTAAATGGATTTAAATGGTTTATTAAAGGGTTTAAGCTAAAAATTAAAATGTGCAATGTTATGATAATCTTCTATCTTATTTGCTGCATATGATAGCCCTTATAGTGAAGAATATTATCTAGAAAAATTGAAAACAAAAATTCATCTAAACGCATGATTAAATCTTTCAAAAATGCGAGTTTACGATCAAAACTTCAAACATCCATATCGTTTGATCCGCTCGCCTGATTTTTGCGTTTAATATATTTTTGGAAAGAGCACAAAAATCTCCATCCAATGGCAATCTAGGCTTGTTCATTTGAGTTCTCTTGGTGCTGTCAACTTTCCCAATTACAACTCCGTTTTTAAAAGCTATCTTAGTTTGCTTGATTTGGAAATTTCTGTGTTTATGAATTTTTTCATCACACGCTATCCTTAGAATAATTGTTTCATATTTTATATTATGTGTGTGATGTGTGTCACCTATGTTTGCATGTAACTTAGACCTTAGAATCATCTTGTATCATTAAGATCAAATCAAAAGTTTAATCATTTCATTCTAGGTCTAAAGAAAATTAATTTGAAAACTTCTCATATTTCATGCAACATAATCTCCATTAATCCTATGTAATAACATTGCATTCAAACTCATCATCCTAGCATTGCTTCTTGGTCTATGCTTATATATTTATGTTGGGTAGAACACTTACAATGTTATTCAACTTTCATGATAACTATGTGATTTGAAATTATATAGAATATTAAAATTCTAACAAACACATAGTTTATGGATTAATCATTAGAATATATATATGAATATTATATCATAAATCATATATTATCATGCAAAACCAAAGATCAATAGATTCAATTATTGAATGCAAATTTTATTATAAATTTCAAAACATTCTATGTGTGATCTTTGTCTTTAATATGTTTACATGATCATCATTTCTAGGCTTAGAAATCAAGCATGCTTATTCAAAGAAGATCACTATATCACTATATCACAAGTCTAGAAGAATTAGAATTTACATACATCATGATGATCTGAGATATATTCTATGCCAATTTGTCTATAATCATAAATCATAATTCATGTTTTATCAAGACATATCTCAAATCGATAATAGGAATTATGAATCTTATGATAAAAATTATGAATAATGTTTTCTTTACATTATTTGATGTATTGATTTGCTTTGCTAGTGATTGCATGTATCTCTCATATTTGTAGACTCTAGAATCAACTTTGTAATGAAAGTATAAATCAAACTAAATCATCACTCCATTCTAGATCTATAATTTGAAATTCTATTTTGAAATACATGCAATATTAATATTAATCTTATAACATGACATGAAACCCAAAACTCATCATACTAGCATTGTCACTTATTGAATATTAGTAATTGTGCTAGTTATCTCATTTCGTCATCTCATAAAAAGTAGAAAAGCAATGCGGATTTATATAACTCATCACATTAAACAAAACCCATAGTTTTTATATCAACCCTTAGATTTAAAAACATAGGTTGTCCAAAAGATTATTTCACCTATGACTTTATATCTCACAATAGCGGGGGCGTAGGGTTGTATGCATTAGAGACCTAACCTCTAAGTCATGTCTTGTCCTTAACCAGGGAGGGTTCCAGTGGGGCCTTGTGAGGCACTGGGGGGAAAGAGTGCTAGGTTGAGTGTTCTCTAGTGTGTGCATATGAGACTAACACCCCAACCTACGGCATGCGTGCAGCTCCTCATGCCCATCCGTCACTTAGTACGGGGTTAGGGTGTAGACATTTAGTCGGGGTAGTTTCTAATCTTAGGACATACCTATATTACGTACTACATGAACATTTTATTTACTTATCACTTAAATCATGCATATTTTGGGTTGTTTAATAAAAATGTCCTCATGTGTTTGCATAATTTATCTTTTTGAGCTTAAATGTTTTTGTAAAACACATGTATTTGAAAAAGCTAAAGTTTTATGCAAATTTGAGCAATCAAGACATCTCTGAAAATTCTGAAATTTCAGCATGGAACTACTCTAAGGACACTTAATCAAAATAAAAAATCAGATTTTTAAAATTCTCAAAAAATCGAGTACTGTTTCCAGCGCTAGCGCTAGCGCCGGCGCTAGCGTGGGTGTTGGAATTTTCTGATATTTAAAATTTCTAAAAATCCATAAAAATATGTTGGTTCATATTTTCTACTTATTTGTTGTGTTTCTGACTTTTGTTATTTTTGTTTTATTTATATTATGAAAAATCAACTACAAAAGATCAAAATTCAAAAATACAAAATTTTTTTTTTCTATTTGTGTTTTTAATCATATTATGAAAAATCAACTACAAAAGTTCAAAATTAAAAAAATATACAAAAATATGTTTTTGTTATTTTTTTTATTATGAAAAATCTACTACAAAAATTCAAAATTCAAAAATTACAAAAATATGTTTTTGTGATTTTCTGTTTTTATTTGATTTAAAAAAATGATTAAACTTAAAAAAAAACTGTATGATCTTTATTGCCAATATCAAGCATGTATGAATTCTATTATTTAGAATTATTTACAATGTTAAAATTTATTTCTTGAAATTTCTATGAACATTGTTTTGATTATCATGCTTTGATATATCTATTTAAGTGCATCAATTGTATTGAAAAATGTGTAGAACCAAGCTTAGCACGCCTCTAAGTATGAGTAAATGTTTTATGATTGATAATGATATATTTCACTCACTTATTTTGGTAATCAACATGTGTGTCTAAATCTAAAATGCTTGCTTGTGTATTGTATTTGTACAATGAATTAAAACTTGCATAAGTTTTTTACCTACACTACATTTGAATTGCACTTATGAAATTTAGAAAAGTGGTTAAAAGTTAAAAAAAAATTGGGTTTGCAAAACAAGTGTATTCGGAGAATGTTGTCTCACAAATGTGAACAAAAAAATATATATATGTAGACAAATATAACTCCACCAAGCACTACTTGAACCTCCTGATAAGTCTTCATAAGCATTGTGAGGTTGAGCACCTTGGAAAGAATAGTAAAGTGGCTTGTGCAAACCTTAGTTATTACACCACTTTGTTAAAAAAAAAAATTTAAATTATGTGCATTAAAAGTGTGTGAAAGTAATTTACTTATGTTTTATTGTGCACTTTACTTTACATATGTCTTGTATTTTGATGATTTAAATCAATTGTTAACATTGCCCAAAATACACTTATGTGCACATCATTATCTTTCATAACACTTTTTCTCATAAGTATTGGATTCTAATGCTTTATCTATACTACTCTTTATATAAAAATGCACTAGATAACCTATCATGATCTCTACAATGTTTTGGTATCTCTTGAACTTAAAATTAAGTAACATTGTAGTATAATCTCTCTTTAATATGTTCATTTCATGCTTGGTATCTTTATGAAAAACTTTGAGATTTCAAAAAGGTTAAAACATCTTTCAATTTTGAACTAAAACTCATATTTTTACTTATGCTTTTCATGCTTACAAAAATGATGTTTCTTATAATCTTCCGCTTGCTTACAACTCTTATCTTTTTATTTGAAATCTCTTTTATATACTATGCTTCAACTCTTTATCATTTCATATATTTAAAAGCTCGATCATACTTTGTTGTTTAAATGCCTCCTTACTACCCTCACCCCACCTTCTTTTGATAATACCGAAAGGGGGAGATTAATTCAAGAAATCTAGAAGATTAAGGGGAGAATAATTAAATAATGCACCATTGCAATTAATTATAACATTTAGGGGGAGCATACATTTAGGGGGAGAATACAATTTAGGGGGAGTGTATTAAAAAGTTTTCATGGAAAGCGTCTATTGCTCGATCATGACAACCCACTTTTGGTAATAACAAAAGGGGGAGAATAAAATGAGAAATCTAGTGACATATATATTTAGGGGGAGTAAAATCTGTCACGCAGTAAACCTTTTATTTATGCATATCTTTTATCGCACTTATCTATAAACTCACTAATTTCTCATATGGGTATTTGTTATTATCAAAAGGGGGAGATTGTTGGAGCTTGCTTTCCGCATCTCTTGGTTTGAGAAAAACAAATACCGTGTTGTATTTGATCTAGTCTTTTGTGTGTTTATAGTGGCCAGGTTGTATAGGTTCAATGAGGAGACAAGTCCTCGTTCATGGGCATGATCCGAGAACGACAAGTCTCAGGTTGGAAGAGTTTTGTGTGCTGATCTTAAAATGGCCATAACTTTCAATCCAGGAAGAGTTACGGAATGTACCACCCCATTTCGGAGATAAGAACGACTCAATCTACAGTCTGGAGAAGTTTCGGATGGCAAAAATGAAGAGGAGATGTCGCCCAGGCGACAGTCACTGTCGCCCAGGCGATAGTCAATGTCGCCCAGGCGACATCAGAGAAGTTACAACTACTTTCCCCCACGGCAGCACGACGAAAAGCAGTTTTGAGATGTCGGAAATCCGACATCGATGTCGCCCAGGCGACAGCTCGGAGGTTACAACAACTGCCCACGACAGTACCACGACCGGCAGTTTTGCGCTGTCGTGGGCAGTTGTTGTAACCTCCGAGCTGTCGCCTGGGCGACATCGATGTCGGATTTCTGACATCTCAAAACTGCTTTTCGTCGTGCTGCCGTGGGGGAAAGTAGTTGTTACTTCTCTGCTGTCGCCTGGGCGACATTGACTGTCGCCTGGGCGACATTGACTGTCGCCTGGGCGACATTGACTGTCGCCTGGGCGACATTGACTGTCGCCTGGGCGACAGTAACTGTCGCCTGGGCGACATCTCCTCTTCATTTTTGCCATCCGAAACTTCTCAAGACTGTAGATTGAGTCGTTCTCATCTCCGAAATGGGGTGGCACATTCCGTAACTCTTCTTGGATTGAAAGTTATGGACATTTTAAGATCAGCACACAAAACTCATCCAACCTGAAACTTGTCGTTCTCGGATCATGCCCATGAATGAGGACTTGTCTCCTCATTGAACCTATACAACTTGGCCACTATAAACACACAAAAGACTAGATCAAATACAACATGGTATTTGTTATTCTCAAACCAAGAGATGCGGAAAGCAAGCTCCAACAATCTCCCCCTTTTGATAATAACAAATACCCATATGAGAAATTAGTGAGTTTATAGATAAGTGCGATAAAAGATATGCATAAATAAAAGGTTTACTGCGTGACAGATTTTACTCCCCCTAAATATATATGTCACTAGATTTCTCATTTTATTCTCCCCCTTTTGTTATTCCGACAGTCACTGTCGGAATTCCGACAGCGATTTTCTATAAATTGACACCTTGTGTTCGTGCATTTCAACCACTAAGGATTCTAAGTCCCTTCCTGAGTGCATTCCATCCAGAGAGCTCCAGAACCTCATGAACTCCCATTTATGCTGAGAAGGTTTGAAATTGAAGACGAGATCGGACGCGCTTCTACATCAAGGATCATCTCGAGGCTTCAACCTTCCTTTCAGAGATCTGAATTTCTAGGGAGTTCTTATTTTATCTTGTATTTTCATTTATATACATTTTACTTTGTATTGGTAGGGAAAATCGCTTCCTTGTGCGGAGCGTCTAAGTCCTTGCGTGGCTTAGGGGAAAATCGCTTCCTTGTGCGGAGCGTCCAAGTCCTTGCGTGGCTTGGTGGGAAATCGTGGCCTTGTGTGCTACGTCTAGATCTTGGGAAGATCTAGAGGATAGGCTTGGGCTTGGTCTAGGGAGAGACAAGTGATAGCCTTCCGATCCTTGGGAGAAGGATTGGTAAACAAAAAGAAATTTACATTTGTACGCCTCCGATTTCTAGCGATATAGAAATCAAATTTATGTAAACACTTTTTCATATATATAATCATGTCTCTTTTGTGTTTACTTGATTTGTATCATTTGGCGTAATCTCTATTATATTGTGTTCTAAGTTTTCAATTCTAAATCTAAATTGTTTATTTCAATCTCCTTCATTATAAAACAATTTAGTAATTATCTTGAAAATTATAGAAAGAGTTTTATTCCCTTATTCACCCCCCCTCTAAGGGCGCCGTAAGATCCAACAATAGCAGAAGCTACTGAAAAGAGGTAGCAGCAGTATCAGAAATGAGATAGCAGAAGTTGCTAAAAAGTGTAAGCAGCAGTCTCAGAAATGAGATAGCAGAAGCTACTGAAATGAGGTATCAGCGGTCTTAGAAATGAGACTGCTCATGTCAAAGGCTAGGTGTTCGAAACTCCCTCAAAAGTCCCCTGAACTGGTACCCCTACCCCCTCTTTTTATAGGTGCGGGGAACTGCCCTAACGGGCAGATCTAAAAGTAGCAGGCTGCCCGGATCTGCTGAAATAGAAATCACCTAAGATCATCTGGACCTACTGAGGTAGAAATCAACTGAGATCATCTGGACCTGCATGAGATCGTCTAGACCTGCTGAGGTAGAAATCAATTGAGATCGTCTGGACCTGCTGAGGTAGAAATCACATGAGATCGTCTGGACCTGCTGAGGTAGAAATCACCTGAGATTGTCTGGACCTGCTGAGGTAGAAATCACCGGAGATCGTTTGGTCCTGCTGAGGTAGAAATCACCTAAGATCATCTGGACCTGCTGAGGTAGAAATCACCTGAGATCGTCTAGACCTGCTGAGGTAGAAATCACCTAAGATCGTCTAGACCTGCTGAGGTAGAAATCACCTGAGATTGTCTGGACCTGCTGAGGTAGAAATCACCTGAGATCGTCTGGTCCTGCTGAGGTAGAAATCACCTGAGATCGTCTGGACCTGCTGAGGTAGAAATCACCTAAGATCGTCTGGACCTGCTGAGGTAGAAATCACCTGATATCGTTTGGACCTGCTGAGGTAGAAATCACCTGAGATCGTCTGGACCTGCTGAGGTAGAAATCACCTTAGATCGTCTGGACCTGCTGAGGTAGAAATCACCTGAGATCGTCTGGACCTGCTGAGGTAGAAATCAACTAAGATCGTCTGGATCTGCTAAGGTAGAAATCACCTAAGATTTTTTGGACCTGCTGAGGTAGAAAACACCTGAGATCATCTGGACCTGTTGAGGTAGAAATCACCTGAAAAAAGCCAGCTCGAGGTGATCGCCGATTTCTGGGTAAATATAATCCCCGCATATTTTCAAATTGTGTGAAACTTGAAAAAATAGAATTTACCCACGCAAATCGAGATCCACCTCTTTTGTCAGAACAAAAAATTTGAGTATATAAAAGAGTGAAAGTACCTGTTGAAACTTATTAATGCCTGAAGAGTGTTTATGAACACCTGTTTATCTCAGGCAAAAGAGTGGTCAAAGCAGGTAAAAGGAAAAAATGGTACGCAAGTACCTGAAGAGGACTTGCGAGCAACTGCTTATCTGCAAAAGATTAATCAAAGCAGGTAAAAAGAAAAATGATACACAAGTATCTGAAGAGAACTCGCGAACACTTGCTTATCTGCAAAAGAGTAATCAAAAGAAGTTAAAAAAGAAAATTGATACGCGAGTACCTGAATAGAACTCGCAAGCACCTGCTTATTTGAAAAAGATATGAAGAGTAGGTATAATATGGGGAATAATAATTTGTTATGTACCTGAGACCACTTGTTGATATTTATTTTATTCACACTTGAAGCGTATGAGGGAGCTCATCTTATTTATAGAGAGTATATGAGTGCTTATTCTCAATCACTTTGCTTTAATGTTGAATAAATAGTATTTGTATGTGAAGAGATGAGATAGTACTCATGTCTGCGGAGTGAGAAAAACCAACATTCTGATATCATCACATTCACATACTTCAGAACAAGGAGTGTGAAGTCCATATAACTAGCTGATTCTGACTTGCCGATAATAATATTTATATTGAGGTTATGTCAGCTGATGCCCAACCCAGTGTATGACTTTGAGAAATCCAGAAATCATAAATAGATTAATCATGAAATCCAAAAGTACAGAAATCATTAATAGATTAATCATGAAATCCAAAAGTCTAGAAATCCAGGAATCCCGACATAATGTATATGTGATTTTATGGTATCTGAAAAAATTAGTACCCAACAAATAATTGCATAAATATTTGGTAGTTATTGTAGTACATACTAAAGTTAGTCTGCTTTTCTTGCAAATGCATGTCATTCCTAACATTAGTTGTTAACATTCTATCATAACCAATCCATTATCAGATGTAATCATCTATATTCAAGCAAAGCAAGTCAATTAACTCGACAAAAATGTCATGGCAATCAATGACAATCATCACAGAGCAGGAGAGAGAGAGAGGGTTGGGCTACCACTGCACGTCTGCGAATAGTTCAAGCGAGATGTGGTCATAGTGTGTGTTACGACCCGAGAGAATAAGCAGATGTGGTATTTCCACCCTTCACATCAAACAATAGAGGTGGTATTTCCACCCTTTACATCCACGCATTTTAGAAGTATTAATGTAAACAGCAGAAAGTAAACTAATAAATAAAGCTTAAGACATAACTGGACAAATGCCTGTAGTGGAGGATACGGTAGTGGACATGGATATAAGGTCTGATATATCTGATTGCTGAGAGAGTTTTCATGGTGATAGCTGCGGGTAGCAACTGGGTTGCTGCTATACTTATTACAAGTAAAGTTATAAAAGAAAAGGTGCATAAAACTCCAAACAAATGGGAGTGATTGGAAACAAGAACTAAAATGACATTCTATCATATCTCTACTCTATTCACTTCTTTTATTGAATAAAAAACTTTTTGCTTGTAATATTGCTTCTGGTGGAATATCAATTACCAGATTATTGAGCAAGATAATCCTGTAACCTTCCTGCTTTCCCTAGTCCTTCTACTAACTTATGAAGATCTCGACAGTGTTCTGTATCATGATCAATGTCCGAGTGATATTTGCAGAAGAGTTCTCCATGACGATACTTGGCATTTGATCTCATTGGGCGAGGAACTTTAAATTCTTGCATATCTTGAACGATCAGAAGAACTTGTTCCATGGGAACATTGAGCTGAGAATACTCTCTTAGATAATTTTTGAATTCAAGTGTATTTGGATTGTAAGACTGGATTATACAAGGTTCCAAAAATTTAGATGATCCATCCTGTTGCGGAGGTTGAGGTTGTGTAAACATATTCTGAGGAGGAGAATAAGATTTAGATTGCTCATCTTGCGGAGGGATTTGTGATGGAGACGAGTGATGGCGGTACAAATTTCCCTGACGCTGCTGAGTCTTCTGGTTTTGATAATATTGTTGGGGAAATGATTTATCTTAACCCCTAATGAGTAGAATATAAATTCTAAGAATGAAAAACTAGTCTAAGTAAATATGTGTCGAATAGTATTCGACGCAACGTCAAAGTATAGTCGACGTTCCTCTCAGAATGAGTCGAAGTAACTCCAAACAGAATTCGACGTAACCCATGTCGACGTAACTCTGATTTCCAGTCGACGCATCTAGTAAAGTCGACGTACCTTAGTCGACGCACCTTCCTTATTCTCCCCTCGACGTCCAGCCAGTCTAAAATCGACGCTTACGTCGAATAGTAATCGACGTACGTCGATTTCTGTGTCAAATTCAAAACACGCCAGATTTCTTTCCTTCTATCTGTAGATCTGAATCTTATGGAATGATATTATTCTTTTCTAGCCGTTTTGAATCTGTCTTTCCTTCTAAATGATTCTTGGCTAAATTGATTAAGTTTATTATGGATATTATTTGAAATCAGAATAATCTCTTTCCTTATACAGAAATATTGATTATGGGATCTTTTCTCTCTTACCATTTCTCTAACTACTAATTGATTATTCTCCTATAGTATTCTTTGAATAAACAGAGCTATAAATAAGAGGGAAGTCGGCAGAGAAAGATAACAGAAGTGATCCACTCCATACATTTGAAATAGAGGAAAAGCTCCCAAGTGAAAAGAGAGAAAATCTGAGAGAAGTGAAAGTGTGCTGCAGCAAACAACAAGCCCTCTTCTTCTTCTTCTGAAGCCATACTGCTGCAATTTCTGAAAGTCTCACTGATAAAGAGAAAAAGACTTGCAATCTCCTTCTCACTATGGAAGAGAGATTTCATTCACTATTTCTTGTGCTTCTAATCTTCTTGCTAGGAAGAAGATTCTTTCTTGTTTCAATTATTTCTTCTACTTCTTCCTCTTATCTTCATTTCATTTTTTAAACAGTGTAAAAGTGTTTTTAGAATCTCTCTTCAAAAAATTCAGTTGTACTGGTTCTAAGAGTCTCCTTATCAAAAGACTCAGGCTGGTTCTAAGAGTCTCTTTATCAAAAGACTCAGTACAAGATAGTGAATTCCTACCAAGGGGGTAGAAGAGTGGACTACCCAAAGTTTGGGGAACCACTATATTTCCTTGTGTTGTGCTATGATTTTCATTTTGCTATTTCTTTCTTTATTTACTTAATTCTTGTTGGTGTGTGGGAAGCTTAACTCTGAGATTATTACACATATATATATATATATTTGTTAACTTTGCACAAAGTACTTTAAATCTCTATTCACTCCCCCTCTAGAGAATTCTAGTAAGGTTAACTGTGCACTTTCAAATACATATAGTTGGGATTCATCGCCTCGCCTTCAATAAACTTATTTGCTACTTCGATGAGATGTCCGTAAGACTTGGGCTCATTTATGCTAACTTCAAATTTGAGAGGGCCTTCTTGGAGTCCATTGATAAAGGGAATTTTATACAGCTCTAGATCAACATCAATAACCTCGAGAAGTTCTCTCTGGAATCTATCGACAAAATGAGTGAGAGTTTCATTGACTTCTTGCTTGATTTGGAAAAGAGCTGATGGGCGTCTCTTTCGCTTCCTTGAAGTAACAAATCTTAATAGAAGTTTGCTTCTGAGATCCATAAAGCAAGTAATTGATTGAGGTGGCGGCTTGTAATACCATTCCAGAGCTTGACCGCCAAAGGTCATGACAAGAAGCTTGCACCTGATGCTATCTGATATAGTTCTTAATGCAACAGCTAACTCAAAGGCTTGAAGGTGGGAGATTGGATCTTTTCCCCCTGAGATGGTTGGTAGGTGGGGTTCCTTAAACCCATTAGGAGCAGGTTCCCAACAAATTCTATTTGTAAAAGGAGAATGCTCCTCTAGTTCAGCTATAACTGAAGGGGCTGAAGGATAAGCTGCATCAGCAGGGGACGGAAAATAAGCACAATCCCCTTGAAAATTCGGCACTTCTATTGGATTTTTCTGAACAACTAATCTGAGGTAATCATGGAAAGCGGCGGAAAATTTCTCAGCTTGAGATGGTAGAGGAGCAACTGGATGTGCAAATTTTGTAGGAGGAAGAGGAGC
Source organism: Dactylorhiza incarnata (assembly GCA_033032865.1). NCBI lineage: Eukaryota > Viridiplantae > Streptophyta > Magnoliopsida > Asparagales > Orchidaceae > Dactylorhiza > Dactylorhiza incarnata. The sequence goes on from JAWHQI010000011.1 coordinate 10,515,505, forward strand.
TGCGACTCTAGGAGGAAATGGAGGCTCCTCAATAGGAGCTTGAGGTGGAACGGGAGCTCCGACATGAGGAAGAAGCTGATAAGTGATAGTTGTTAAAGCTTGGTTAATCCCATCCAATTGCAGATGAGTCTGCTCCAGCCGTTGAGCAGGCTTTTTGCAAAATTGCTCCAGACGAAGCTTTATGCGAAGCTCAAGAGTTTCCAGAGTAAGTTCACTATTTGAATGATCTTCAACTTCCATAAACTCCACTGGGGGAAACCTGTTCTCCATTTGGATGGAGCTCGCCGAGCTCTTTCCGAAAAGCTATTATGGGCTGAAAATGGACAAGCAGATAAATAGTTAGGGTTTTTTCAAGATTCGGTGTTATTCTCAGCAAAATCCCAAATCTTCATCGCAGCTGCTTTTCATCAACCATTCTGATCTGAAGGTCGTGTGTTATGTTGGAACCAAAAAATGTTCCAGGTCCACACTTGCTCAATTTGGAGGAGGAGGAAGAAAACTGTTAGATGGTGGATTACTTCGAGCTACGAGTGAAGGAAAGAGGGAGGAGAAAAAGAGATGATGAGGGTCTCCTGGAAGGAGATAACAAAGGGTGCTAAGAAGAGGTAGCAGCGGTCTCAGAAATGAGATAGCAGAAGCTACTAAAAAGAGGTAGCAGCGGTCTCAGAAATGAGATAGCAGAAGCTGCTGAAAAGAGGCAGCAACGGTCTCAGAAATGAGATAACAAAAGCTGCTGAAAAGAGGTAGCAGCGGTCTCAGAAATGAGATAGCAGAAGCTACAGAAAAGAGGTAGCAGCGGTATCAGAAATGAGATAGCAGAAGCTACTGAAAAGAGGTAGAAGCGGTCTTAGAAATGAGATAGCAGAAGTTAATGGAAAGAGGTAGCATTGGTCTCAGAAATGAGATAGCAGAAGCTATTAAAAAGAGGTAGCAGCAGTCTCAGAAATGAGACCACTAATGTAACACCCCCATCCGTTAAGAAGCATATGACAGAAGGTCCGGTCGGGGCCCCACGCCATATACTACAAAACAAACGGGAACGTCACGTAATTGAAATATCGAACGACACTATACAACGATGCCTAACTCAGAGCATTATATGCGAAAGCTGAAAAGAGACAAGACAAATCCCAAAACCCGTACCCGGGTATGTCCACTTTTACTAAAATAGGAATAAATGTTTTACAACACAAAATTTAGGCACGACGGCCTTACAATTTACCAACATCGGCGCGCAGGCCGGCCATACATGAAAAGCAAAAGAAACATCAAAAAAAGGCCTTCAAGGGCCGCAGCAGCACAAGGGCTTCAGCCCACTATGAGCCCGCTAAGTTCCCGCAAGGTCCAGCACCTGTACAACAAGCCCACCAAAAATGGTGGCAAAACGGGGCAACGGTCAGCTAAAGCTGACCAAATTATAACGACCCCACCCCTTCGAGGGGGTGGCGGTTCTAAACATCCCTGCAAAACAACCTCAGCAGCATATATATATATATATATATATATATATATATATATATATATATATATATATATATAAGAGTGCGACAAGCAAAGACCACAACAGTTCATACATATGCAACATCACAGACGTGGGAATGGCCTCCACGTCTCGTGCTCTCAGGCACTCTTTGGTGTACTCCGCCTTCCACCACCATCCACTCTTGATGGCTTCTGCCCTTCGAGGCTAAAGTCGGTGGCCCGAATACCAGGGCTCTCCCGTGCTTTAATTGTGAACATTCCATAGTCCGAAGACTCTTTCCCATTGCTTCCCGACATGCTGTTCGAGACTCACTAATCAGGTGCTGCAATGGTGCGGTTTCAGGTTCGCCAAATTCCCGTTGTTCACAGCTCTCGTTGTACAACATGAAGAGCGGGTATGGCGTTCCCTCAGCCCAGGTATTCTCAATTAGCCGGCTCTACGGGCCGCTAAGTCATCCACCAGGACATCCTCACAGGTCGGGCACACAGGCCTCAGGTCCTCTCAACAGGTGGGCACGACAACATCACCAGAACCAAGTCTGGGAGCTGTCGCCTGGCGATAGCCAATATCGCCAGCGACAGTGAACAGAACTCCATTTTGGCTTCTAGCTGTGGGTGCTTCCCGGGGCACACCCCCAGGCATTGTTGCACATGCAGTAGCACTCCCACTGCCTCAGAACGCACAAACTCACTAGAACCAAGTCTGGGAGCTGTCGCCTGGCGATATCCAATATCTCCAGCGATAGTGAGCAGAACTCCTTTTCTGCTTCTAACTTCGGGTGCTTCCCGGGGCACACCCCCAGGCGTTGCTGCGCATGTAGTAGCACTGTCTAGTCCTACGAAGCAGGATATCAACACGGGGTTTTCCCCCGGCACACACAATACCAAAAAGCATCACCAATCCGGACGAACCGTCTCGGATGGGCTACACACAGCGCGCCTACGTCCATTTCACGCATGGACTCTATATGTATGCAAGATTTGACGGGGATAACACGAATCGACCCATCATAGGCCACGACCTCACCCTTTTGGGTAGGGGCCTCAACGATGCAAGGAATGGACTAGAACATGTCCAAATGAGGGTAGAAGTGATCGTTACCCTTAGACGTCGCTTCGAACCCATAGATTGATTTTGGCACGGTTGGAAAGGAGCGCCTTGCCCTCCTTTACGCGTAGCCACCAACGATGAGGGATTCCGATGAGTGTAGCTCCACCAAACCCAAGCCCTAGGGTTTAGAAGCCCTATTCATCTCCTTCTCCAAAGCTTCTCTCTCTTTCCAAAATAAAACCCTTAAGAGAATAAGGAATAAAAGGGGGGTTTTCGGCCATCCTATGCAGCCACCGAGCCTCCTCAGTCCAAAACAGCCCCCAAAGTCAAAGTGCCATAAATGGCCACGATTTCGGCTGCAAAGTAAAATTTGGCGCTATCGCCGGGCGACATCGCTAACGCCTGGTGACAGCTCTAAGGAACCGACTCCGACCAGTCAATGCCACTGCTTTGAACAGTGCATGACACGTGTCACAGTGTCGCCGGCGTTAGACTTAACGCCGCGCGATAGCCTCTCGACAGAGGCCTTCTTGCCAGAACGCTATCGCCGGGAGACAGCCGCTGTCGCCGGCGATAGCGCTAGATTCCAGAAATCCAACTCCTGAATTGGGGTCTTACAACCCTCCCCTCCTTATAAAATTTCGTCCCGAAATTTGTAAAAACAGGCATATATATATATATATATATCCAAAAAAGTCTGTACATAAAGGGGGAAAAAAGAGAGATAAACGTCACCGAAACAGCTCGGGGAACTCCTCCATCATGGTCTGCTAACGCTCCCATGAGAGTTCCTCGCGACCGCAGTTGTCGCAACGGACCTTTACCATACAGATCACCCTGTTCCGCAACTGACGCACCTCAGCATCCTCGATGCTAACGGGCCTGACCGCTGTCTTAATCCCACTATCCACGGGCACCTGATCCGCCGCGACCACATGCGTAGGCTCTTGCACTGCCGTTTGCAACACGGAGATGTGGAGTACATCGTGCAGCCCGCTTAGTTCCGCCGATAGTGCAAGCCTATAAGCCGCCTCGCCGACGCGCTCGATGATCTCAAACAGTCCAAGGTATCTCGGACTCAGTTTTTTCAAGCGTCGAATCCTGAATACACCCTTGAACGACCTGATCTTCAAGTAAACCCAATCGCCAATGGCGAACTGGACGTAGCGGTGCTTCGCATTATAGTACTTCGCCTGCCTATCCTGCGCAACCAAAAGCCTCTCCCGGATCATACGTACCGTCGAAGTCGCCTCTTCGACGTCTTTCCTCTTGAAGAGCTTCGTCTCACCCGTTTCCGCCCAAGCTAAGGGAGTGCGGCACTTCCTTCCATAGAGGGCCTCGAAAGGCGCCATCTGAATACTCGTCTGGTAGCTGTTGTTGTACGCGAACTCAACAAGGAAGAGGTGATCTTCCCACCCCTTGCCGAAATCCAGGACGCACATCCGGAACATGTCCTCCATCGTCCTGTTGGTACGCTCAGTTTGGCCATCCGTCTGAGGATGAAAGGCCGTGCTAAACTGCAGCTTCGTACCCAATAGACGGTTGACTAGCCTCCAGTCGCTCGAAGTAAAGCGTCCATCTCGTTCACTGACGATGCTACGGGGCACCCCGTGCAGTCGTACTACTGTATCAACATACAGCTTTGCCAACTTCTCCACCGAGTCATCCCTCCGGTTGGGGATAAAGTGCGCCACCTTCGTCAGCCGGTCTACGACTACCCAGATGGCATCGTTCCCGCTCTGCGACCTCGGCAGACCATGCACGAAATCCATGGAAACATCATCGAATTTCCACTCTGGAACCGGTAATGACTTCAAAAATCCACCGGGCTTTTGACATTCCGCCTTCACTAGCGCATAAGTGTGGCACTTGGCCACGTAGTGAGCGATGTCCCTCTTCATACCCGGCCACTAGAAAAGGACCTTCATGTACTTGTACATCTTCGTGCTCCCCGGATGAACTGAATACCTGGTACGATGCGCCTCGTATATTAACTCATCGCGCAGCTCACCCACCTTGGGGATGCACAAACGGTCGCCTCTCCACAGCAACCCGTCACGCACCTAAAACTGGGCATCCGGCCCACCACCAGCCTCCTCCGCGTAGTGCTTTAAACTCGGATCGAGTTCTAAAGCCTGGCGGACTCTATCTGCGAGGTCGTATTGTACCTCAATCCAACTCAAACAGGCACCGTCACTGCTCCTCTTCTCTACGCAAGAAATACCCAAGGCCTCCAGGTCACGTATCAGGTGCTCATCATGCATCTGAATCCAGTTGGCCTGCGCTGGGGCCCTGCGACTGAGTGCATCTGCGAGAACATTCCCCTTCCCGGGAGTGTAGTGGATCTCGAAAGTGTAGTCCCCAAGGAACTCCATCCACCTCTGTTGATGCATATTCAGCCCCTTCTGCATCAGAAGGTACTTCAGGCTCTTATGGTCCGTGAAGATGTCGATCTTCAAGCCATACACATAATGCCGCCAAAGCTTCAGGGCAAATATCACGGCCGCCAACTCCAAGTCGTGGACCGGATAGTTCCGTTCGTGCACCTTCAGCTGGCGAGAGCCGTACGCTATTACCTTGCCATGCTGCTGCAGAACACAGCCAAGGCCGCTCCCAGAAGCGTCGGTGTAGATCTCATAGCCCTCTGTGCCGCAAGGCAAACATAAGATCGGATTCGTGGTAAGCCGCCGCTTCAACTCCTCGAAAGTCTGCGCACACGCGGGCGTCCAAATAAACTCCTGCATCTTCCGTGTCAGCGTCGTAAGAGGCAGCGCGATCCGTGAGAAGTTCTCCACGAAGCGCCTGTAATAGCCGGCCAGCCCGAGAAAGCTACGGACCTCCGCTACAGAAGAAAGAACAGGACACTCCCTGATGGCTGCAACCTTCACCGGATCAACCGCCACACCCTCTCCACTAACCACATTACCTAAGAATGCCACGGAAGGTAGCCAGAACTCGCACTTCGAGAACTTGGCATACAGCTGGTTCCTCCTCAGAACCTCCAAGACTACTCGCAGGTGATCACCGTGCTCCTCCTCGGACTGAGAGTAGACTAGTATGTCGTCAAGGAAGACGACCACAACCCGGTCGAGGTACTCTCGGAAATTCCGGTGCATCAAGTCCATAAACACCGAAGGCGCATTAGACAGCCTAAACGGCATCACGGTGAACTCATACTTCCCGTACCTGGTACTGAAGGCAGTCTTCGGGATGTCGCATTCCCTGATCCGTACCTGATAATAGCCGGACTTCAAGTCCAGCTTCGAGTATACTGTCGAACCAACGAGCTGGTCGAACAAGTCGTCTATCCTCGAAAGAGGATACTTGTTCTTCTCGATCAGCTTGTTCAGCTCCCGATAATCGATGCAAAGCCGCAGGCTACCGTCCTTCTTTTTGACAAAGAGGACCGGTGCACTACAAGGTGAGGAACTCGGACGCACATAGCCCTGCTCAAGCAGCTCCTGCAACTGCAGCTTCAACTCTGCCAACTCCTTTGGCGCCATACAATAAGGCGAGCAGGCCACAGGCTTAGCGCCTGGCACCAACTCAATCGTGAAATCTATCTCCCGCTGCGGTGGAGCACCGGGGAGATCGCTCGGGAACACATCGGGGAACTCTGAAACTACCGGAACATCCACTAGGCTGGGCCTCGGCGTTGAAGCCTCCACTAGAGCAAAGAATAACTATGCTCCATGTCGCACTGCCTTGGATACCTGGAGAGCAGACATCAGCATCTTGCTCGATCCACGCATGCCCGCAAAGACCGTCTCGCGATCGGCACACTACCCAAACCTCACCTCCTTGGTGGTTCAATCGATGCACGCATGCTGTTCCGACAGCCAGTCCATGCCAAAGATTACATCGAACTCAACCCGGGGGAGTAACGATGCTTTCAGGTCATACTCCTGACTTCCAACTAGAACTTTCACGCAGCAACTCCTCTCCACACGCATCGAATATCCATTCGGCAGTAGGACCTCCAGTCCATCTGCAAAAGCAATCGACGGCGCACCAATACGTTGGACGAAGTCCGACGATAAGAAGGAGTGCAAAGCTCCAGTATCGAAAAGCGCTCTCGCGGGAACGCCTAAAACATAAACAAAGCCTACGCCGCCAAATAAGGTTAGCATGAACACTAAAACAGGTATATAAAACAGTAAAGACTGTATCTTAAATTATACCTGTCACGACGTCCTTGGCATTGATAGCCTCCTGCTGACCGAGATTGAAGACTCTGGGCTGCGGGGGAGCCATACGGGAGGCAGTGGACTCAGCCGCCTTCCCCTTCTCAGAATAAGGTGGCCCAGTCTTCTTCTCTGACCTTGGAAGCCCACTGCGGCAATCCCGAGAGAAATTGCCAGGCTTGCCACAAGTAAAACAAGTAAGAGGGCCATGTCCAGACGACACGCCCGAAGCAGAGGGAACTGGCCCAGATAATCGAGCCTTCTTCCAGCGATTCATCCTCCGCAACTTCGCCGCACTCGGCGCCTTGCCCTCCGGCACTGCCTCGACCACAGCCACCTTGCCCTTCTCCCTGAGCATGTCCTGCTCAAGCGCTCGGGCTGAACCAACGAGGGTCGTGAAACCCTGCTTCAACGGCCCTGTCAGAAGGTACCGCAACTCACTACGCAAGCCACCGTAGAACCTGTTCACCCTTCTCCCCTCGTCATCGAAAGAAGTTCCAGCGTACCGCCCGAGGCGGGTGAACTCATACAGGTAGTCATCAACCAGACTATCACCCTGCGTCAGAGCCAAGAACTGTTTCTCCATCGCGATCTGCTGCGACGGAGGCACATACCTTGCCAGGAAGATTTTCGAGAACTCTTCCATCGGCACATCAACCAGTCGCCTTCCCGCTAACTGGCACCTCTCTACCTCATCCCACCACCGCCTGGCTTTCTTTTCCAACAAGAAAGTAGCAAAGGTCACTTTCTGCGCTTCATCCGACTGTGTCGCTGTCAGAATTCGCTCCACATGCGACAGCCAGTCCTTGGCCTCAGCTGGGGAATCAACCCTGGTAAACGGAGGAGGTCGAAATCCCAGGAAGTGCTTCAGTTGTTGCTCAGCAGCATGCCTCACGGGGACCTGCTCCACTCTTAGTGGCTCTGTGGCCACTTCCTGCACCGGCGGTTGACCTTGCCTTCCAGGCTGGCCATTCAACGCAGCTAGAACGGCTTCTGTAACTAGACGAACCATCTCAGCAGACGGAGGTGTAGGAGCCTCGGCAGACCGGCTACTCTCGTTCAAATCACGGGGACGCGACGGTCCCGCTGCACTTCGAGTTCCCTACACAAGTGCATCACACAGTTAGGCGACAGCACAGTCGCAACTAACAACAAAAGGAACACTCAGGTTCCAAAATCATGCAATAATTGTTGGTTTGTTGTTACATTTTATTCCTAAGTGGACATTTTTGGGTTTATTTTACGTCTCGACGGTAGCGCACACACGTGCTCACCACCCCTTAAAAAGAATCCGTCCACAAATTCCTTAGAAGGACACGGAACCTTAGAAGCTGATACCAATTTGTAACACCCCCATCCGTTAAGAAGCATATGACAGAAGGTCCGGCCGGGGCCCCACGCCATATACTACAAAACAAACGGGAACGTCACGTAATTGAAATATCGAACGACACTATACAACGATGCCTAACTCAGAGCATTCTATGCGGAAGCTGAAAAGAGACAAGACAAATCCCAAAACCCGTACCCGGGTATGTCCACTTTTACTAAAATAGGAATAAATGTTTTACAACACAAAATTTAGGCACGACGGCCTTACAATTTACCAACATCGGCGCGCAGGCCGGCCATACATGAAAAGCAAAAGGAACATTAAAAAAAGGCCTCCAAGGTCCGCAGCAGCACAAGGGCTTCAGCCCGCTATGAGCCCGCTAAGTTCCCGCTCGGTCCAGCACCTGTACAACAAGCCCACCAAAAACGGTGGCAAAACAGGGCAACGGTCAGCTAAAGCTGACCAAATTATAACGACCCCACCCCTTCGAGGGGGTGGCGGTTCTAAACATCCCTGCAAAACAACCTCAGCAGCATATATATATATATATATATATATATATATATATATAAGAGTGCGACTAGCAAAGCCCACAACAGTTCATACATATGCAACATCACAGACGTGGGAATGGCCTCTATGTCTCGTGCTCTCAGGCACTCTTTGGTGTACTCCGCCTTCCACCACCATCCACTCTTGATGGCTTCTGCCCTTCGAGGCTAAAGTCGGTGGCCCGAATACCATGGCTCTCCCGTGCTTTTATGAAAATTCTGTAGTTTTCCCACTGCCTCCCGACATGCTGTACGAGACTCACTAATCAGGTGCTGCAATGGTGCGGTTTCAGGTTCGCCAAATGCCCGTTGTTCACAGCTCTCGTTGTACAACACGAAGAGCGGGTATGGCATCCCCTCATCCCAGGTATTCTCAATTAGCCGGCTCTACGGGCCGCTAAGTCATCCACCAGGACACACTCACAGGTCGGGCACACAGGCCTCAGGTCCTCTCAACAGGTGGGCACGACAACATCACCAGAACCAAGTCTGGGAGCTGTCGCCTGGCGATAGCCAATATCGCCAGCGACAGTGAACAGAACTCCATTTTGGCTTCTAGCTGTGGGTGCTTCCCGGGGCACACCCCCAGGCATTGTTGCACATGCAGTAGCGCTCCCACTGCCTCAGAACGCACAAACTCACTAGAACCAAGTCTGGGAGCTGTCGCCTGGCGATATCCAATATCGCCAGCGACAGTGAGCAGAACTCCTTTTCTGCTTCTAACTTTGGGTGCTTCCCGGGGCACACCCCCAGGCGTTGCTGCGCATGCAGTAGCACTCTCTAGTCCTACGAAGCAGGATATAAACACGGGGTTTTCCCCCGGCACACACAATACCAAAAAGCATCACCAATCCGGACGAACCGTCTCGGATGGGCTTCGCACAGCGCGCCTACGTCCATTTCATGCATGGACTCTATATGTATGCAAGATTTGACGGGGATAACACGAATCGACCCGTCGGAGGCCACGACCTCACCCTTTTGGGTAGGGGCCTCAACGATGCAAGGAATGGACTAGAACATGTCCAAATGAGGGTAGAAGTGATCGTTACCCTTAGACGCCACTTCGAACCCATAGATTGATTTTGGCACGGTTGGAAAGGGGCGCCTTGCCCTCCTCTACGCGTAGCCACCAACGATGAGGGATTCCGATGAGTGTAGCTCCACCAAACCCAAGCCCTAGGGTTTAGAAGCCCTATTCATCTCCTTCTCCAAAGCTTCTCTCTCTCTCCAAAATAAAACCCTTAAGAGAATAAGGAATAAAAGGGGGGGTTTTCGGCCACCCTATGCAGCCACCGAGCCTCCTCAGTCCAAAACAACCCCAAAGTCAAAGTGCCATAAATGGCCACGATTTCGGCTGCAAAGTAAAATTTAGCGCTGTCGTCGGGCGACAGCGCTAACGCCTGGCGACAGCTCTAAGGAACCGACTCCAACCAATCAACGCCACTGCTTTGAACAGTGCATGACATGTGTCACGGTGTCGCCGGCGTTAGACTTTCCACCACGCGATAGCCTCTCAATAGAGGCCTTCTTGCCAGAACGCTATCGCCGGGCGACAGCCGCTGTCGCCGGCGATAGCACTGGATTCCAGAAATCCATCTCCTGAATTGCGGTCTTACAACTAATGTCAAAGGCTAGGGGTTCGAAACTCCCTCAAAAGTCCCCTGAACGGGTACCCCTACCCCTCAATCTATTGGCGTGGGGACCTGCCCAAACGGGCAGATATAAAATTAACGGGCTGCCCGGATCTACTGAGATCAAAATCACCTAAAAGCGTCTGGACCTGCTGAGGTAGAAATCACCTGAGATCATCTGGACCTACTGAGGTAGAAATCACCTGAGATCATCTGAACCTGCTGCGGTAGAAATCACCTAAGATCGTCTGGACCTACTAAGGTAGATATAAAATGAGATCATCTGGACCTACTGAGGTAGAAATCACCTGAGATTGTCTGTACCTGCTGAGGTAGAAATCACCTGAGATCGTCTGGTCCTACTGAGGTAGAAATCACCTGAGATCGTCTGGACCTGCTGAGGTAGAAATCACCTGAGATCGTCTGGACCTACTGAGGTAGAAATCACCTGAGATCATCTGGACCTGCTAAGGTAGAAATCACCTGAGATCGTTTGGACCTGCTGAGGTAGAAATCACCTGAGATCGTCTGGTCCTGCTGAGGTAGAAATCACCTGAGATCATCTGGACCTCCTGAGGTAGAAATCACCTGAGATCGTCTGGACCTGTTGAGGTAGAAATCACCTAAGATCTTCTGGACCTACTGAGGTAGAAATCACCTGAGATCGTCTGGACTTACTGAGGTAGATATCACCTAAGATCGTCTGTTCCTGCTGAGGTAGAAATCACCTGAGATCGTCTGTACCTGCTGAGGTAGAAATCACCTGAAAAAAGCCAGCTCCAGGTGATCGCTGATTTCTGGGTAAACAATCTCGACGATACAAGATTTCACAGCTGCACTTGCACTAACGACGATATAAAGATGTCATCGTAATCTTGTTGTCAACTTCAGGTCTTCTCGACGATGTCGTTGAAACCATTCTATCTTATTGACGATATCGTTGTGACCCTGATGTCTTATCGATGATATCATTGTGACCATAATGCCTTATCGATGATATCGCTGAAAACATAATGCCTTATTGACGATATTTACTTGATCATCTTGAGGACAAATGATTCTTCTTACATAAGCTGTCTTCATGAGAACTCCCTTACCCTTCTCGATGACTAGGCTTCTTCACGATGATGTCGTCCACATTACCGAGTACTATGACTTAACTCTTCTTAGACTTTACAGCGATGTCGTCTTGTGACTCCGATTGATACTACGATACTAGATTTTGTTCGATTCTTCTTATTCTTACGATGATATGATCGTGTGTACTTTGATAACACAATGATATCGTCGAATTGTCCATATTATCTCGACGATAGTTGATATGAACCTTCTGCTTAACTCTGAGTATCATCTCGATGATGTCTGAGTGTTTATTCGATGATAAGTCCAGTCCTTCTCGACGATTTTGGACTTAGTGATATTGGAGAAGAAATGGACATATAATTTAATCTATGCAAATGTAAACTAAGCAAACCATCAAGTACATAGTGTTTTTATCATTGACCTGAGCACTTCTTCAAATTAGGAACATTGTTGGGCACTATTCCCAACAGGTCCCGACACCTTGACCTTCCTTCCAGTCACTTTTGATTTCAGGGAGGTTCCAAAGTGGTTAACTCTTGCTCCCTCACAAAATTCCAGTAGTTCTATGTTCATCAGGACACACGGCTCACACAGCAAATATTCCAGCCCGTCCACCTCCAGCAACCCTATAACTGGATTTATTTCCTACGAGCAGGAGTTGAAGCATCCTCATAGAAGCTCACGACCAGAGATTACTGAAGTCTCTTTCTGTTCCTTTTCTTTCTTTGGATCCATTGCCGCAGATTTGCGGGACCGATTAAATGTCGGGAACAGAATGAGGGTTTGTCGTAGAGATGAATTAGGGAAAATTTTAGCGTAATTTTGTCCTAAGCATTCATCCAATTTATAGTAGATGTAGATGAAGGGGCGCATATCTTTTCATACTGATGATATGAAATATTAATCATCAAATGACTCTGATTAAAAGATCCAATAAGGTTTTAAGTAGCTGGGATGCATTACGACGATATCCTTTGTGTTGTTAAGATTCTTAAAATGTCTTCGAGACATCTCACGATATCATTGATATGACTAACTCTATAGCGTTGAGAAGTCATTTGTGTCGTTGAGACAACCAACATATATTCATCTGACTTTAGGGAGACTTCATCATTTCTTGAGGGGTACCTGTAGCACTCAGCATACATGTCATCAATGACTACTAATTTATGATATGAAGATGAAGTTGAGTTAGAATTTACTCTAAGTTCAACATCCCCAATTGAAACTTGAAGAAGTTAAACTTAGCTTCATCTAGGGGCTTAGTGAATATATCAGCCACTTTTTTGTATGTGGGGACAAACTCAAGTATAATATCCTCATTCTAAACATGCTCCCTAATAAATTTATACCTGATCTCATTGTGCTTAGTCCTGCTGTGTGAGACAGGGTTCTTAGCAATTGAGATATCACTTGAAGAGTCAGAAAACAAGGGTTTTTTGGTCATCTGCACATTGTAGTCTTGGAGCTGATGTTGGATCCACAGTAACTTGGCACAGCAACTCCCAGCAGAAATGTATTCTGATTCTGCTGTGGAGATTGCCACACTAGTTTGCTTCTTGCTGCTCCATGAAATAAGTCTTCCTCCAAGGAATTGGCAAGTCCTCGAAGTGCTCTTTCTATCTTCCTTACATCCTAAATAGTCTGCACCTGAATAACCAGTTAGTGCACAATCATTGTTCCTATAGTACCAAAGAATAAGATTGGTTGTACCATTTAGGTATCTTAAGATCCTCTTGACAGAGGAGTGTTGAGATTCCTTAGGGTTCACCTTGTATCTAGCACAAACACATGTGGAAAACATTATGTCAAGCCTACTGGAAGTTAGGTAAAGCAAAGATCCAAACATGCATTTGTACTTAGTTTCATCAAAGGGTATTCCCTTTTCATCCTTGTCTAGAGATACATTAGATCCCATGGGAGTCTTCATAGAAGAAGCACTCTCCAATCCAAATTTCATGTCTAACTCCCTAGTGAATTTAGTTTATGAGATGAATATGCCATCATCATATTGTTACACTTGGAGACCTAGGAAGTATTTGTGCTCTCTCATACTGCTCATTTCAAACTTTCACTGCATCAAGTTAGCAAACTTTTTTACAGAGATGATCATCTTTAGATCCAAAAATAATATCATCCACATAGATCTGCACTAGCAAGATCTTGCCCATTACTTCCCTTAGGAATAATGTCTTGTCAATCATCCCCCTTGAGAACTTGTTCTAAATGAGAAAGCTAAAAAAGTCTCATAACTGGCTCTAGGAGCCTGTTTCAATCCATACAATGCTTTTCTAAGAAAGTAAGAATAATCAGGGTGTTTAGAATCAACAAAACATGAGGGTTGTTCTACATAAACTTCTTCTTTGAGATCACCATTAAAAAGACTGACTTGGCATCCATCTGGTAGACCTTAAATCCTTTGAGGGCTGCATAGGCGGCCAGAAATAATCTTATTGCTTCCAATCTTGGAACAAGAGCAAAGGTCTGGTCAAAGTCTATGCCTTCCTCTTGTTTATATCCCTTTGCAACTAGGGTGGCCTTGTTCTTTGTAATAACTCCAATTTCATCTAGTTTGTTCCTGTAGACCCATTTGGTTCCTATGATATTGTGTCCTTGAGGTCTAGGAAATAGTTTCCATACTTTACATCTCTTGAATTGATATAATTCTTCATGCATGGCTGCAATCCAGAATTGATCCAAGTTCGCTTTCTCAAATTTCTTGGGTTCAAGTTGAGAGAGAAAACATAGATACATGGCTTCATTCAAGGCCCTGCTTCTTGTTAAAACTCGTCGACTGACATCTCATATGATTTGTTCCTATGGATGATGCCTGATGTGTCTAATTGTAGCTGGCAGTCTTCTGAAGTTTTCTCCCATAATTAATTCTGCAGGTTGTTCTTCTTCTGTTGTATCCATACTTTCTATAGCATCTTCCTCCAAGTCTGCTGCCACTGACTAATCTTTAACTTTCACTGGAATTTCAGCTTGGTGTTCAAAGGATAATTTCTCCATTCTTTTTGATGTACCTGCATCCACTAAAGAGCAAGACCAACCTTTGTGAATAAGGCTAGTCTCATCAAATACAACATCGACTGATTCTTCTACTGCTTGGGTATTAATGTTGTACACTCTATAGGCTTTGTTATAGGAGTTGTAGCTAACAAAAATACTTTCACTGCTTTTCTCAGCTAACTTGGTTACTTTCGATTTCTTATTATTAAGGACATAACATTTGCTACCAACGATTCTAAAATAGGATAAGGTAGTTTTTCTGCCCTTCATAAGCTCATAGGGAGTTTTCTTGTGGTCTTTGGTGATGAAGGCTTTATTGATCACATGACAGGTTGTATTGACTGCCTCTGCCCAGAAGGATTCTGGTAGAGAGGAGTCTGAAAGTGCACAGTGCCTCAGAGTATTCTCTAGATAGGGGGTGAATAGAGTTTTAAATATTTTATACCCTAAATTTGCATACACAATAAAACTACTAAGTAATCTGCAATCAACACTACCAAAATAGAATAAAGTAAATGCAAAAAATATAAATACAGAAAATAGTAAACTATGACAGCACAGAAATGTAATGCAGAGGACACAAAATTTTATAATGGTTCCCCAAAATATGGGTAGTCCACTCTTTTACCTCCCTGGTAGGATTGCACTAACTGTCCCTGAGTCTTTTGATAAGGAGACTCTCAGAACCACTGAGTCTTTTGACAAGGAGACTCTCAAAACCATTGAGTCTTTTGATAAGGAGACTCTTAGAACCACTGAGTCTTTTGATAAGGAGACTCTTAGAACCACTGAATCCTTTGAAAGAAGGATTCTTAAAACTCTTTTATAGTTAGCAATAAAGGAGAAGAAAGAAAGAAGATAGTACAATTCTGCTGTCAAAATTTTTCAGAAGCTGTTTCTTTGACTACTCTAGCTTCTATATATCATAGGATCTAAATATGATGAACCCTTACTTATGATTGTGATGATTGCAAGGGTTATGAGCTTGATCCTGATTCTCTCATAACTCTTGTAGACTTGATGCTATGTGATGATGAAGAAAGAGTAGTTGTGTTATTTTCCTGTGCAGAGAGAGATCTTCTTCTGTTCTGTCATAGAGTTGAAGGAGGAAGAAGAAGAAGCCCTATTTCGACAGACTGAATTATGAATCAGTTGGTTGTCTTTTCCTTCTCTCCTTAGCATACTTATTCTCTATCATTTGAATTTGAATTTCTTTCTTCTTTTGGGCTGTCTTTAGAAGGAATGTCCATTGGACAATTGATATTTCCTTCTAATTTTGTTCCCGACCCGTCCATCTGATTTCAATAATATCAAAGAATGTCTTTGTTGTATTTCTGGATTACTCCATTCCATTCTTGACAATAATCGAGTTGTTGGTGAATAGTCTTCAGCTTTGTAGATCTTCTGAAAAGGTATTAGAAAGGACAGTAGAAAACCTTCTACTTCTATCTATATTCGACACTGCGTTGACTTCATCTTTCATCATATCGATGCACCTCTAAGTTCTTATAGAAGTAGCTTCGAATTCCTTCTTAGCTCTGGCTGAACTCAGATGTTGACTTTGCGTCAATTACTTATCGATGTATCCGTCGAGTTGAAGACTTGGTCTTGAACTTTATCTTCTGCGTCAAATTGAAGTCGAGTTTGTGTCGACTTCTAAGATTGCTTCGACAGGCTCTTCCTTCTGCGTCGAGTTCCTTTTGATGTTGCGTCAACTTCAGATATAGCTTTGACAAGCTCTGCCTAAGATCATTTCAGCATTGAGTCAACTTAACTTGATACTTAGACAGTGAGTCTGATTTGCTTTGACTTATAGTAAGAGTTGCGTCGACTTCTAGTCAAAGTTGCATCGACTTCTATTTGACGCAAGTTTTAACTCAACTGATTTTTGTGCTTATTTTGACCTGGTCTTGACACTCTAAGGTGAGTGTGACATCCTAGGACATCTAATGATCAGATTACCCTCTCTATACAATATGGGTACTATAACTTAGATGATGAAATCACGTTAAAATAATTTGTTAGATAAATCACAAGGGTTTTTCCCAACAATCTCCCCATATTTATCTTAACAAATTTTACACATAATGTAAGTGATTTCAAACATACAGTTGAATAAAAGCACAGTACAAACACATATACAATAACACAATGATATGGTAAACTGAAAACCTTTGATTTATATAAATAGATGTTTATTAGAGTTAGTTACCCAAGAAATGATTTACTTTCTTCCTTTAAGAAAAGTAGATAAGCCCTCATAGACCTTCCTGAATTTCCTCTCCACATATTTGAAGTTTGTTGGGGTGGCTTTCTCTGGATTCTTCTTAATTCTCTAATGTCCCTTGATGAGCTTTTCCAGATCAGTTTCTACTTCAGAATGGACATCTTTAAGTTTGAAACCCACACCAAAGACTTTAGCTGTCATCAAGTTGGTTTCTTCCAAATCTAGTTCTTCTGCATCAGGGTCTGGTATAATGAATGTTGACTGTGGATTATCAAAAGTTGGAATAGTCTTGAATACAATCTTCCTTTTCTTTTGAAGTGGCTGCTCTGCTTCATCCAGATCAAAACCTAGGCCTCCTTTGTGAAGTTGCCCTCTATTATCAAGAAGTTTTACTTGAGGGAATGCTGCAGCATACTTTGTAGGATCAAAGAGTGTGCTTGGGATTTGGATTGCCTCCTTGAGTTGTTCTTTTTCCATAGCTTCCTTACCCTTCTGCAGCCTTTCAATGAACATCCTTCTATTTTCTTCAATCTCTCTTTGAGAAGCTTTAAACTCATATTTATCTCTTTCTCTAATTTCATCTAGGGCACTGTCAAGCTTTGGATCAATATACTCTATCATTTTATTTTCAGGGATTTCAACCTTCTCATAAGTTTTGTAGTAGGATCTGTCATATTCTTGTACTATTTTCTTTGCTCTTTTGTATACCTCTCCCAGATAGGTATATCACTTCCATATCCTCTTCCTCTAACATCTCTTCCACTTCCTTTGTAATTTCTTCCATGCCACATTCCTCTGTAAGGAGGTCTTCCTCTGAAGGTTGGTGCTTGGACAATTGGAGTGGGTGCTGGAGTAGGATCAGGAGGGAGATGAGCTGGTGGTGGAGATGATGAAGCAGATTCAGGGACTGATCAACAGGCTTGACTGTAGATGGTGTTCTTATGGATTCTTCATAGTAGCGCCTGAAGTCAGGTGTTTCAGGGAGAGGTAACTCAGTCCATTCTTTTGACTCCTACAGACTCTTCAGGTAGTCATTATCGTCTGAGAATAAATCACTCTCCCCCTATTTTGATAACTCCCCCTATATTGAAGGCAGGGTTCTTGGAGGAGAAAAAGATGCTGGTAGTAGAAGAAACTTGGAGGTGATGGCAGGCTCTCCTTCAGAAATAAAGGACAAGGGAGAGTTGTAGTATATACTGAATCTTGAGGTGGTATGCTGGTGCACTTCTCCCCCTGCTTTATATCATTGAACAAGGATATAAAGGCATCCGCAGGCAGTACTAATAACATTATTTCTTTATCAATGGCTTTGATTTGAGCATTGAGGTTCTGTAACCTCCTATGTTGAGCACAAATCTTTCGATAGCAGTTTTTCGAGAAATCAAGATACAGAGAACTGAATTGAGATAGCAATGTCACTAAAGCTAGATCAATTGTTTTGATAATGTCTCTTTGATTTGGAGGAGACGCCATTGATGACATGTAAGTACCTGCACTGAAACTAAAGGAGAGAAGTAGAATGAAAAATGGAGGAGAGCGAAAGGGAGAGAATTCAAAATGCACAATAAGTCGATGCCTTAGTTGCTTTTAGTAGATGAATCATCGCAACTTAGGGTTGTATTTGAAGCAATGTCAAAAAGAGATGAATTCGGCGCGCCAAAACATGTCGATGCGCTTCTAGAAGCAGTCTGCGCGTGCTTTGCAAAGTCGACATAACGTCGAGTAGAAATCGACGTGGCTCCGAATATAGACGACAACAATGATGTCGACGTAAATGTCGATATGTATTCGACGCTGCGTCAAGTGCTATTCGAATGAACTATCCCAGTTAGCTCTCAAAGCTGATGTCGAGTAGAAATCGATGATGCGTCGATTTGTATTCGATGCAACTCTGATTTAAACAGTTAAATATATTTATTTACTTTAAAAAAAATTTTGTTTTTACCAGAAATAACTTTCTATGAAAATGGTATGAGTACATAATAAGGGTGTCCTAGAGAGCTCCATCAAGCATTCCCAGTGCATTGATGAAACACTTGTGCTTACTTTCATCAAGTGGCTTAGTGAAGATGTCAGCCCTTTGAATATCAGTGGAAATGTAATGAAGATTGATCTTAGCCTTCTCAATATTGTCCCTGAGAAAGTGGTGTATTATCTCTATGTGCTTAGTTCTGCTGTGAATAACAGGATTGGATGCTATGGAGATAGCACTAGAGGTGTCACAGAATATTGTGGAATTGTCAAGAGAAACGTTATGGTCTAACAACTGATTTTGCATCCACAATATTTATGAGCAGCAGCTTCCTGCATCTATAAACTCAGCTTCAGATGTAGAAGTGGAGACTGAGGTTTGCTTCTTGATAAACCATGAGATCTGTCTAGCACCCAGGAATTGACATGTTCCTGAGGCACTTTTTCTATCCAGCCTATATCCAGCATAATCTGCATCTGAATAGCCAACTAAATCAATTCCAAATTCTGCTGGATAGCATAAGCCAAGTTTAGGTGTACCCTTTAGATATCTGAGTATTCTTTTTACAGAACTCATATGGGATTCCTTGGGGTCAACCTGAAACCTAACACATATACAGGTAGTAAACATTATATCTGTTCTGCTAGCTGTCAGATAGAGAAGAGAACTAATGGCTGCTCTGTAAGTCTTTTGATCAAAGGACTTACTCTTTTCATCTCTATCTAGGACAACATTTGTAGCCATTGAGGTTTTCATGACAGAGGCATTTTCCATCCCAAACCTCTTGATGAGTTCTCTAGTATACTTGGATTGGGATATGAAAATGTCGTCAACATTTTGCCTTACTTGGAGGCCTAGGAAATAGGATAATTCCCCCATGCTACTCATTTTAAATCTAGACTGCATTAGGTATGCAAACCTTTTGCATAGTGTTTGATCTATTGACCCAAATATAATATCAACTACATATATCTGTACTAGTAAGAGCTGATAGTTATGTGCTCTTGTGAAGAGTGTTTTATCCACTTTCCCCCTTTCAAAAGAGTGTTCCAGAAGAAAGGTGGGTAATGTCTCATACCAGGCTCTTGGAGCTTGCTTAAGGCCATACAGTGTGATGCGCAAATCTATATCCGCAAATGATAATGGCAAGTGTACCATATCAAAAGTAGTATAGGTTTATAAAACCAAGGTCTTATTAAACTCGGGGCGCTTGAGTACTCGATCTTTGAATCACCTCAGAGATAAAAATAAGAAGAAAAAGTAAAATCGCATTCTCTTACTAAAATAACTTTGACCGTGGAGATTCCCAAATTATGAATGCACCTTGGGTCGAGGATACGCCCCACTAAGATTAGGAATATCAACTGAATTCTCATTCTATAATCAATAACCTAATACTTGTTTTATGAGGTGAATCCCGCTATTGGCGTGTACTCCAATCCGGAAGGGTAACGTTGTCCTCTCTCGGGGACTGCATTCTACTCTTCTTTATCCTTGAGTGATCGATTTGTATTACGAGCCTCTAGGCGAATTAAAGTACGAAAACAAGAACAAGAATTATATATTGAAAATTTAATCTCGTTATCTTAAAATCAAGGATAAATCTTAAGCATTTTAGAAAAGAGAAAGAGCAACTCTAAATTATTTCATGACTTATATTATTCCTTGGATCATCTCGATCGAGTACTAATAGAGATTTAGCTACTCATGGAGATGGAGGAATTAATAAAAATAAAAGAGTTCATGATGAAATAAGAAGAGAATAAGCGAATAAGAAAAACTATTTTATTGATTGCAAAAGTAGAGAAATACAAGCTATTGAAATGAAAATTATAACTCTTAAAATGAAAGTACAATTGCTAGAAAGAAAGAAGGATTACAAGAACTACTACAAACATGAAAATATTACAAGAAATAAAGAATCTAACTCCTACAAATTTGTCCCTAAACTTCTAGAGGAGCTGGCTTTAAATAGCTGAGAAAATCGGGTTACATGCCCCTTGGTCAAGCACATAACCAAGGGTGTGTAAGGGGCGTGATCAGCTACTATGGGAAGGACACCGTCTGGCTTCAATGAAGGCATCTCATACGTATCACGCCCCTCGGTCACGCCCATGGCCGAAGGAGTGTAGCCTTCAAACTGGCTGCTGGCGGGAAGCTTCGGGAGGAAGGAGCGCAGGAGGGTTCACGCCTGTGAGCAGGATGTCACGCCCCATGGTCATGCTCGTGACCTAGGGTGTGTAACTTTAAATGATGCGGCAGGCTTATCTGAATGCATGAGGCGGGTCGCGGCCATGACACTAGGTTACGCCCCTAGGTCACACCGGTGACCTGGGGGTATACTTGATGGAACTTCATGGAAATGGCCTGGGTAGCAGCAGCAGGTCTAGAACGCATCTTGGGGTGTCACGCCCCTAGTCACGCCCATGACCTTGGGGCGTATACATGACATTTTTGCTCAATGTGCCAAAAAATCTGAAAAACAAAGAATTAGCTTAAGTTAGCTTATAGAAGTGAACAGAAACAAATTAAATGAGAAAATTCGTAAGAATTATATAAATTCCATTTAAAATATTAAAATTATACTAAAGGACGAGTACAAAAAGTACTCATCAAACACCCTCATACTTGAGCTTTTGTTATTCCAGAGCAAAAGAATAAGGAAAGAATTACAAGACATCGATATTATTTCTAATTAAATCATAAGTTGAAAAGACTTAGCCTTCATCAAACATCGATCAACGAGAAATTAATTTTTGCCGATATCAGTTCGACGAACAACTTGCCTTCTTCGATCTCTGAAGTCAATAGGTTTCGTCGATCTCTGTTCAACGAAAGACTCAATTTCGTTGATCTCCGTTCGACGAAATGATGGGATAAGTAGAAAATTTAATTTTTAATTGATTGAATCTCCATCTATCATTCCTGGCTGATTTATAAAGAAGATATGTCTCTTTTCATCCAAGGGTTTGGTGAAAATATCAGCCCTTTGCAAATCAGTAGAAATGAATTGTAGGCAAATTTTATTTTTATCCACATAATCTCTGATAAAGTGGTGCCTAATTTCTATGTGTTTAGTCCTACTATGGAGTACTGGATTTTGTGCTATAGATATTGCACTAGTATTGTCACAAAATATAATTGAATTATTTAAGTTGATACCATAATCTATAAGTTGATTTTGTATCCACAGTATCTGTGAGCAGCAACTGCCTGCAGCAATATATTCTGCTTCAACTGTTGATGTAGACACAGATGTATGTTTCTTACAAAACCAAGACACAAGCCTATCACCAAGAAACTGGCAAGCTCCTGATGTGCTTTTCTTGTCTACTCTGCATCCAGCATAATCAGAATCTGAGAATCCAGTTAATTCAAATTCTGATGTTGTTGAATACCAGAGTCCTAGATTTGGACAACCCTTTATATATCTCAAAATTCTTTTTAGTAAAATTAGGTGAGATTCCTTGGGGTTAACTTGGAAACTAGCACAAATACATGTAGTAAACATTATGTCAGGTCTACTAGCTGTTAAATAAAGTAAAGAGCCAACAATTGCTCTATATACTTTCTGATCAACAGGTTTCCCTGATTCATCAGTGTCAACAACCACATTGGAGGGCATGGGTGTTTTCATAGTGGAAGCATCAGACATACCAAATCATTTCACTAATTCCTTAGCATACTTAGATTGTGATATGAATATGCCATTTTGAGTTTACTTCACTTGAAGACCAAGGAAGTATGATAACTCACCCATACTACTCATTTCAAATTTAGATTGCATTAGGTTAGAAAACCTTTTGCATAGATTTGAATCAGTAGAGCCTAAGATAATATCATCTACATAAATTTGAACTAGTAATGTTTTATTTTTATGTATCCTGAAAAATAGGGTTTTATCAACAATGCCTCTACAGAAATTGTTCTCTAAAAGAAAATTAGCTAAGGTCTCATACCATGCTCTGGAAGCTTGCTTGAGACTATAGAGAGCTTTATTAAGCTTAAATACATAAGAAGAGTGAGTTGGAGAGATGAAACCTGGTGGTTGTTCCACATAGACTTCTTCTTTTATATCTCCATTCAGAAATGCACTCTTCACATCCATCTGATATACCTTGAACTTCTTGAATGCAGCAAATGCAAGAAAAATCCGTATAGCTTCAAGTATAGCTACAGGAGCAAAGGTTTGATCAAAATCAATTCCTTCTTCCTGAGAATATCCTTGGGCTACTAATCTTGCTTTATTTCTTATGATTATGCCTTGGTCATCTAGCTTGTTCCTGAAGACCCACTTGGTGTCAATGACTTGATGGCCCTTTGGTCTTGGAACCAAATCCCAAACTTTGTTCCTTTCAAATTGGTTGAGCTCCTCTTGCATTGCAAGAATCCAGTTTGAATCTTATTCTGCATCTTTTATGGATTGAGGTTCAACTTGTGATAGGAAACAAGTGTGCATCTAATCTTGTTGTAGTTGATGCCTTGTTTGAACTCCTGCTGAAATATCTCCAATGATTTGATATATTTGATGATCTCTAACTGTGATGTGATCAATAGTTGGAGTTGGTTCAGCAATAATTTCTTCTTGAGGGACTTGTTCAGCTGTCATTTGATTTGAATTGTCAGCAAGATCTGGATTAACCTCTTCTTCACTGTCTTCAATTATTTCATTTGATGGAAGTAGAGACTCTTCATTCTGTAGATTTAGTCCATTTAGTTCTTCACATAGAGCTGGTACCTACAAAGTATTTTTGGTAGAGGTGGTGTTCCTCTCCTCATTTAAATTATTAGATTCATCAAGGATACATGCATGGACTCTTATATCTTAAGAGTAGATTTGTTGTAAACTATGTATGCTTTACTAGAAAGAGAATATCCAAGGAATATACCTTCAGCAGATTTTGCTTCAAATTTCCTTAGATATTTTTTATCATTGTTATGCACATAGCATTTACATCCAAATATCTTAAAATAGTTAACCTTATGCTTTTTATTCTTGAGTAATTCATAGGGAGTTTTACCCTTAAGCTTATTTATCAGGCTTCTGTTCAACACATAATTTGTTGTGTTCACTGCCTCTGCCCAAAAAGAGAGTGGCAAGTGAGCATCAGCAAGCAATGTAGTTGCTGATTCAATTAATGTTCTATTTTTCCTTTAAGCTACCCCATTTTGTTGAGGAGTTGTAGGAGCAGAGAAACATTGCCTGATCCCTTCTTTTCCACTGAATTCTCTCATCAGAAGAGATTCAAACTCAGTGCCATAATCACTTCTGATCAATGCAACTAGAGTAGAGTACTCAATCTTGATGGACCTGAGAAAGTCTGTCAAAACACTGAAGGTGTCACACTTGTTCCTAAGAAAGAACACCGAAGTGAATCTTGATAAGTCATCTACAATAACTAGAGAGTAATGCTTCCCTCCTAGACTCTGTATTGTAGTGGGTCCAAAAAGATCCAAATGCAGTAAATACAAGATCCTAGGTGAATCACTCTTGGATAAAGATTTAAAACAACTCTTAGTTTGCTTACATAATTGACAAGCCCTGCAGAGTCCTTCGTTCTTGTAGGAACCAGAAGGTAGTCCTCTAACAAGATTGTCCTTAGAAAGCTTAGATAAAGTTCTAAGGTTAATGTGTCCAAGCCTTTTATGCCATAATTCATTTATCTTACTTATAGAATTAAATAAACAAATTTCTGAATTGGCAGAGTCAAAATTGACTACATAAATGTTTCCATGTCTAATACCAGATAATACATTTATGTTTTTATTATTGGTAATAAGACATAAAGAGTGATTAAAAGTTACCTGATAACCTTCATCACATAACTGGCTTATGCTGATGAGGTTGTGCTTCAGACCATTGACATAAGCTACCTCTTTGAAGGTGACTGCTCCAATTTTGATCGGTCCATAACCTTTGGTTTGTCCACAATTGGAGTCTCCAAAGATCACTTTGGGTCCAAGCCTTGCCTTGTAGTTGCTTAGGTTGGCCTTGTTTCCTATCATATGCTTTGAGCATCCACTATCCAAGTACCATTGTTCTTTTATATTTGGATAGCCCTGTACCTGCAAAACAGAGAACATTCTAGTTGTTCTTGACCCAAACTACCTTGGGTCCTTTTGTCTTTCCACAAAATTCTAAAATGAAAGACATCCTAGGCTGATTCTTGTAGCCTTGTGGATGATATCTCCTTGAAGGAATTATCCACTCAGCAAAAGGATTTCTAGTATATTGAGAATATGAATTCTTCTGAAATTCAGTACATTTTTCGTTCGACGAATTCTGGTGAGTTCATCGATCGCTGTTCGATGAAGTGAAATGCATTCGTCGAGCGCCGTTCGAATAATAGCTATACTGAAAGTCTTTCTTCAGAGTTCGTCGATCTCTGTTCGACGAATTCATGTGATTTCGTCGAGCTCCGTTCGACGAATTCTGTTGAATTCCTTTATTCTTAATATTCTTGCTTGAAATGTTCTTACTAACATCTACTACCTCTTTGTTCTTAGCAGAAATGAATTTTACTGGTGTAGATAAGATGTTTTTCTTAATAAGAAGTGGCTCACTTGATGATGCACCCAAGCCCAGTCTGCCACTAAGTCTGGCATTCACTGTGCTTGTGATGTCCATCTGTTTGATACTTCTCCCATTGAGGGATTCTTCAAACTTCTTAGATTTAAACAACTAGTTCTCAATGAGAACAATGTGTTCTCTGGAGGCAGCCAAATCTTTCTTAAGATTGACATTTTCTTCACTTAGTTGGTTCATTTCAGCCAACTTATTTCTGAGAGAGATTATCTCTTTCTCAGATTTAATTAAATCTATACAAAGAGCTCTGAATTCATCTTGGAATTCATTTGAATTGAAATCAAAGTTAGAAATTACCTGATCACTGTCAGCTTCAGATTCTGATTCTTCAGAGTTGTTTCCTGAGGCATTGATAGCCATCATGCAGAAGTTTCTTTCTTCTTCATCATCACGAGAGCTAGATGATGATGCATATTCTAACTCACTGCTTGAGTCATATATAGCCATCAAGCATTTGTCCTTCTCATTTGCATTTTCTTCATCTTCAGAAGAACTAGATGAAGATTATGATTCTGTTTCACTCCATGTTTCAGCTACAA
This sequence comes from Dactylorhiza incarnata, assembly GCA_033032865.1. Classification (NCBI taxonomy): domain Eukaryota; kingdom Viridiplantae; phylum Streptophyta; class Magnoliopsida; order Asparagales; family Orchidaceae; genus Dactylorhiza; species Dactylorhiza incarnata. Next base: position 10,541,159 of record JAWHQI010000011.1, read on the forward strand.
AGCCTCTTCCCTTATGCTTGAGTTTGTGGGAGGAAGGCTTGCTGGAGTGCCTTTTCTCTTCTTTCTCTTTTCTCTTATTTCTCTTTTCTCTTCTCCTTCTTTTGGTTCTCTGGACACTCAGGTAGAATGTGTCCAGGTTTCCTGCAGCCAAAACAAATTATTTCTTTAGAATTAGATTTGTCATACCTTAGCTTTTCTCTGGATCTTGAATCCTTCTTTCTGAAGTCTTTTCTAGCCATCTTGTAGAACCTTTTGGCTAGTAAGCTCATAAACTCCACTTCTCCTAGAGCTTTATCTTCCTCTTCAGTTGCTTGGAAAGCAATGCTCCTTTCTTTCTTGGATGATAGTGAGGAAGTAGATTGTTCAGCTTCTCTGTACTTGATAAGCTGCTCATAGGATTTAAGATTGCCTAACAAGGTCTCAGTGGAGATCTCATTAAGGCTTCTGGCTTCCTTGATTGGCCAGATCCTAGAGTCCCATGTGCTTGGGAAGCACATTAAGATCTTATCATTGACTTCAGTGATGGAGATCAATTTGTCTAGAGATTTCAGCTCATTGATTATGAGGCTGAGTCTGTTGTACATATCTGCAACTGTTTCATTTTCTCCCTTCTTGAAATTCTCAGATTGGGAGATTAGATGAGATATTCTATCTTTTCTTTCATCTGCAAATCCTTCAACCATGTTGTTGAGGGAGGTCCAGATTCCCCTAGCTGAGGTGCATTCCACAACATTTTGAAAGATGTCATCAAACATTGTCTGTGCCAATATATTCATTACTTTGGCATCAGCACTTCTCTGCTTCTTTTGAGCTTCTGTCCACTCAGGAGGTGGAACAGCATTATTGTTTGTTGTTGCTTCAGCACTTGTTGTTGCTGTAGAAGTAGGGGGTCCTGTCAAAATCACATTAAAAATATCTTCATCAATAGAGTTCATATATAATCTGATCCTTGCCTTCCATAGTGCAAACTTATATAGATTGCGCATATGAAGTCTTGTGCTTGAGTATTCTTTGTTCTGTGCCATGGATTTTTAGCAAAAGAAACTCTAGAAGAAAATTTAAGATCTAATTGATCTTTGGATTCAGGTGTTAGCCTGTAAACAATCAACCAACCTCTGATACCAATTGAAAGTGAGGTTAGATCTTAGATTTACTCTAGAGGGGGGTGAATAGAGTATTAAAAGGTTTTTCACTTATTTTTATAGCAGAATTAAAATAGTAATATTTATATGTGTACTAAGTGATTTATAAAAACAAATAAAGAAAACACAGCACATCACAGAAAAATAAACAAGAATCAAAGAGGACACAAGGATCTATAGTAGTTCCCCAATAAACCTGGGTACATCTACTCTTCTACCACCCTTGGTAGGAATCCACTAGGTTTTTGATCAGGTGCCCAATCACCAATGGGGTTTTGATCAGGTGCCCAATACACCAACTGCAGGTTTTTGATCAGGTGCCCTACCACCAAATAGTTAACTTTTGAAGGGAGTTAGAACCCTGTACAAAATGGAGTAAAAGGGGTTATGAAGTTCTTCTCTGTCAACAATCTGAGAGAAGACTAGTGGATTATGTTGATGTAAAGCTCCCCCTGTCTGATTGAAATGGTTGACAGTTGAGGATGGAGCTTTCACTTGAATGAAACAAATCTTCTTTGAAGCTGATGAATCTGAGAGACAATGTTTCTCAAATTTGTTGTTGCTCTTTGATGATTTGAACTTGCAGAAGAAAACTGAGAGAAGATTTGTGTTGTTGTTCTCTGAGAATGAGGTTGCTGCTAATGAGGAAGAAGACTGTAAAACTTTGTTTCATTTTGTATCTTTCTCTAGAATGTTACTTCTCTGTCGAATGATATTGTACTCCTTTTTCTTTTCTATCTTGTTACTTGTCTTTTTCATTTTCCTTGACAATATATCTCTGATTTGAATTTCAAATCCTCTGAATAAGGAATAGAATAATCAGGAGGATTAATTCTTAGAACTGCAATCTGATCTTTAATTCCTTTTCCTTTTTCCAATAAGCCAAATGGCTACTTTCTCGAGAAGAGAATGGAAAGTAATAAAATCAAAAGGAAGGATATAATCCTTGACTTATCTGGAATATAGATCTGTTGCTGAATTAGGTTGATCTGAATTCAGAGAATAGAATATAACTGATCTGTCTGAAATTCATCGAGCTGAAATAAGAATTCGTCGATCTGAATGTTTAGCTGCTTAATCTGGCTGGAAAAATTGAGTTAGTCAAACTGAGAAGCACTTTCATCGAACACAGGAAGGAGTTCGTCAAATGCTGAGGCTTGGGAAGTTTGTCGAGCGTTGAGATTTGACAAGTTCGTCGAACACTGAGACTTGGCAAATTCGTCGAACGCTGAGATTTGGCAAGTTCGTCGAGCTGGAGCATGTCGTTCGTCGAACGCAGTATGCATTTCATCGAATGCAGAAACTTAGCTTTTCCTAAGTTCTAACAGCCTAAAACCTTGACTCTTTAGACTATACAATGGGGGTCAACTTTGTCCTAGTCAATAGATAGTGATCCTAGCCCAAATCAGTAATAGGGTTGTTCCAACAATCTCCCCCTATTTGGGTTAGGATACTATTTGACAAAAATTCAATTAAATAACAAAAAAATGGCAGAGCATATATATCTGACAGAATGTACATTCTTTTCAGCGGATAAAAGAAATATAGTGCTCTGAGTTTAGATACATTACAAAAAAAATAGAAAATATACCAAAACTAAATAATCAGAACCTTTACTTCTTCTCTGAAGGAGGCTTGAATATAATTTCTCTGTTTGGGTTTTCTGATATCTTTTTACTCATATAAAGGTCTTGAGCTCCCAGCATGGTTTGAAATTTTGCATGAGGAACCACAGCTGCTGGGTGCAACCTTAAGTAATCTTCAGCATTAAATAGGTGCTTTGAACTGTACTTTTCAAATTGCTGCTTTCTGAACTCTGACATAGTTGAATACTGAGAATGATCATTTCCTTCTGCTTTAGCTTTGTTAATTTGAGCTATGGCAATAGATTCCTTGAATCTAGCCATCTGAGAAATTCTTTCTGCTTCTAGATTAGGAGAAGGATGCCTTTCATCAATATCACTGGCCTGATAGGAGAATTGATAATCAGAATTTCTTTTTCTGTGAAAAGAACCATCAGATACATGATATTTATATACTGAGGAAGAAGATCTGGCAGATCCTGAAGGAGGAGCTCTGGCTGATCTTGAACTATGGGATCCACTTGAGCTTCTATTTCTTCCTTCTGATGTTCTTGAAGGCTAAGAGGAAGGCTTCTGAGAATATGAGAGGGGCATCCTTGCTGATCCTGTTGCTGGAGGAGGAGGAGGAGGATTGAACTTAACTGGTTTATCTGAATAGAATCATGTCTTCTTCATTTTCTTCCTTCTATTGTTCTCATTCCTGGAGAACCTCATCCAGGCTGGGGAATCTTGTGTTAAGGTGATATTATGCAGAATATAGTATGGGACATCATTATTTGAGGAAGGAGGCTTGGGAACAGCCTTTGGCTTAGATTTGGACTTTCTTTTCTTAGAAGATGTGTCATCTGAATCATCATCATCTTCATCATCATCAGAAGAGGACTGAGGATTATCATATAAATCATCAACTGCTTTAAGAGCTTCAGAAATATCTTTCTCAACATCAACATTGTGATCAAAATCAATATCATCAAGATTTGGTAATGGGGAATCATCAAAGACAACGGTAGGATGAGAATTCATCACTCCAACTACTTCTGATTCTTCTTTTTCTTGAACTAGAGCAGTATTGCTTCTTCAACAACTGGAGCTGGAGCAGCTTGTTCAAAAACTGGAGCTGGGATTGCTTCTTCAACACAAAACATATCTGAACCTGTAACTGCATTCACTGGAGCTTCTTCATGAGACATCTCCCCCTGCCTAGTTTCAGGAAACCCTGAAGTTAGGCCCCTAGAAGAAGGGACAGATGAGGAGGAAGGGAATGAAGCAATTTTAGCAGAAAGGTCAGATAGGACTTGAAGCACTGGACCAAGTTTTGCATCCATGAGAGCATCTAGCTTGGGAGATATATATTGAAATATCTGATCAGCTAGAGATGAGAAATCAACATACACAAGGTCTTGTGGATGCTGAGATGATGATGGGATAGAGAATGGAATATAGGGTATGTAGATATTAGTGGCATTTGATATGGGTGGATGAAAATCTTCATGAATAGGAGAATGAGGTTGGATAGGTGAGTGTGGAGATAAGAGATTGAATGATGGAATCTCTGTAGATAAGTTTGCTTGGAGAGGAGGAGAAGAAGGCAATGAAGGTTTAGGGTCCATGGGAGAAATGTGGGGAGGAATTTCTTCATGAGGAGGTGGAGATGGGAGATGAGTGGAAGGGACAAGAGGAGGGACAAGAGGAGGGAATTCTGGAAGGGTCAGGGGAGTGACTTGGTCATTCCTAGTGCCTTCAGAAGCTGGCCTGGGTGCATCTGCCCTTGGAATCTTCTTTGGGATCACCCTTTCCCACTTGCCAAATATATTTGATGTTAGCCTCTTGCTAGCATTAATAAACACCTTGGGATAGACCAACAGGTCTGGATATTTTTCTTGAAGAAAAATTCCCAATATTCTGCCATAACATACATTTGTCTTGCTTATTTTCTTCTTAATTGATTCAAAAAGAATCAATCCCCAATTTATTTTCTTCTTCTCTACCAAGGCCACCATCAATAGAAACTGGTGCCTGGTTATATAATCATGGGCTGAGGGCTTCCCTAGCACTACCTTTCCAACAACATCTGCCAAAAACTTATATTCACTGGATAAGTTCTTCTTCAGAAGGTGATTAGGGTTTCCAGAAGAGTGACCCAACTTAACAAAAGCATTATCAAATTCAACAGAACTTATATCCAAATCATCATTCCCATTCACTAAATCAAAAAGTTCTGATAAAACTTCTGGGGTTAGAGTAACCTGGTTTCCAGAAATTGATCATGATAAAGTATTTGCATTCTCTGCCTTGACTGTATGAACCCATTCTTTGATCTCTGCGACTGGGAGTTTGATCATTGTTGTCATGAACTTCTTGAGTTGCTGTGCCTCAAACAAATGAAGAATGCCCTGGAATATTTCATCTGAATATGCAAAAGACTCTATGTCGACATCAAACCCAGCGTCAAACTTCATTGAGGTAAGAGTTGCTTGAGAAATCGCCATTGTTACCTGCAAAAGAAAGAACGATCAAGTGCAAAGGGAACTGGAGGGAAAAGCAATTTCTATAGGCGCAAAGATAAAAGGAAATATAAGGTTTGATTATATAGAGGGATTGGAGAAGATGCAAGCTTTCGTAGAACTGAGGTTGGCTAACCCTAATAAAATCAGAAGTTGAAAGGCTTAGCCTTCATCAAACATCACTTGATGAGAAATTAATTTTTGTCGATCTCAGTTCGACGAACAACTTGTCTTCGTCGATCTCTGAAGTCAATAGGTTTCGTCGATCTCCGTTCAACGAAAGACTCAATTTCATCGATCTCCGTTCGACTAAATGATGGGATAAGTAGAAAATTTAATTTTTAATTGATTGAATCTCCATCTATCATTCCTAGCTGATTTATAAAGAAGATATGTCTCTTTTCATCCAAGGGTTTGGTGAAAATATCAGCCCTTTGCAAATTAAAAGAAATGAATTGTAGGCAAATTTTATTTTTATCCACATTATCTCTGATAAAGTGGTGCCTAATTTCTATGTGTTTAGTCCTACTATTGAGTACTGGATTTTGTGCTATAGATATTGCACTAGTATTGTCACAAAATATAATTGAATTATTTAAGTTGATACCATAATCTAGAAGTTGATTTTGTATCCACAGTATCTGTTAGCAGCAACTGCCTGCAGCAATATATTCTGCTTCAACTATTGATGTTGACACAGATGTCTGTTTCTTACAAAACCAAGACACAAGCCTATCACCAAGAAACTGTCAAGTTCCTCATGTGCTTTTCCTAGCAACTCTGCATCCAGCATAATCAGAATCTGAGAATCCAATTAATTCAAATTCTGATGTTGTTGGATAACAGAGTCCTAGATTTGGACAATCCTTTATATATCTCAAAATTCTTTTTAGTAAAATTAGGTGAGATTTTTTGGGGTTAACTTGGAACCTAGCACAAATACATGTAGCAAACATTATGTCAGGTCTACTAGCTGTTAAATAAAGTAAAGAGCCAACAATTGCTCTATATACTTTCTGATCAACAGGTTTCCCTGATTCATCAGTGTCAACAATAGCATTGGAGGGCATGGGTGTTTTCATGGTGGAAGCATCAGACATACTAAATCTTTTCACTAATTCCTTTGCATACTTAGATTGTGATATGAATATGCCATTTTGAGTTTGCTTCACTTGAAGACCAAGGAAGTAAGATAACTCACCCATACTACTCATTTCAAATTTAGATTGCATTAGGTTAGAAAACCTTTTGCATAGATTTGAATCAGTGGAGCCAAAAATAATATCATCTACATAAATTTGAACTAGTAATGTTTTATTTTTATGTATCCTAAAAAATAGGGTTTTATCAACAATACATCTACAGAAATTGTTCTCCAAAAGAAAATTAGCTAAGGTCTCATACCATGCTCTGGGAGCTTGCTTGAGACCATAAAGAGCTTTATTAAGCTTAAATACATAAGAAGAGTGAGTTGGAGAGATGAAACCTGGTGGTTGTTCCACATAGACTACTTCTTTGATGTCTCCATTTAGAAAAGAATTCTTCACATCCATCTGATATACCTTGAACTTCTTGAATGCAGCAAATGCAAGAAAAATCCTTATAGCTTCAAGTATAGCTACAGGAGCAAAGGTTTGATCAAAATCAATTCCTTCTTCCTGAGAATATCCTTGGGTCACTAATCTTGCTTTATTTCTTATGATTATGCCTTGATCATCTAGCTTGTTCCTGAAGATCCACTTGGTGCCAATGACTGGATGGCCCTTTGGTCTTGGAACCAAATCCCAAACCTTATTTCTTTCAAATTGGTTGAGCTCCTCTTACATTGCAAGAATCCAATTTGGATCTTGTTCTGCATCTTTTATGGATTGAGGTTCAACTTGTGATAGGAAATAAGTGTGCATATGATTTTGATGTAGTTGATGCCTTATTTAAACTCCTGCTGAAATATCTCTAATGATTTGGGATATTGGATGATCTCTAACTGTGATGTGATCAACAGTTGGAGTTGGTTCAGCAATAATTTCTTCTTGGGGGACTTGTTCAGCTGTCATTTGATTTGAATTGTCAGCAAGATCTGGATTATCCTCTTCTTCACTGTCTTCAATTATTTCATTTGATTGAAATAGAGACTCTTCATTCTGTAGATTTAGTCCAATTAGTTCTTCACATAGAGCTGGTACCTTCAATGTATTTTTGGTAGAGGTGGTGTTCCTCTCCTCATTTAACATATTAGATTCATCAAAGGATACATGCATGGACTCTTCTATCTTAAGAGTAGATTTTGTTGGGGAAATGATTTATCTTAACCCCTAAAAATGAGTAGAATAGAAATTCTAAGAATGAAAAATTAGTTTAAGTAAATATGCGTCGAATAGTATTCGACGCAACGTCGAAGTTTAGTCGACGTTCCTTTCAGAATCAGTCGAAGTAACTCCAAACAGAATTCAACGTAACCTATGCCGACGTAACTCTGATTTCTAGTCGACGTATCTAGTGAAGTCGATGCACCTTAGTCGACGCACCTTCCATATTCTCCTCTCGACGTCCAGTCAGTCAGAAATCGACGCATCTGTCGAATATTAATCGACGTACGTCGATTTCTATGTCAAATTCAAAAACACGCCAGATCTCTTTCCTTCTATCTGAAGATCTGAAATTTATGGAATGATATTATTCTTTTCTAGCCATTTTGAATCGGTCTTCCTTCTAAATGATTCTTGGCTAAATTGATTAAGTTTATTATGGATATTATTTGAAATCAGAATGATCTCTTTCCTTCTACATACATATTGATTATGGAATCTTTTCTCTCTTACTATTTCTCAGTCTGCTAATTGATTATTCTCCTATAGTATTCTTTGAATAAACAGAGCTATAAATAAGAGGGAAGTCGGCAGAGAAGAAAATGTGAAGTGATCCACTCCATCCATTTGAAAAAGAGGAAAAGCTCCCAAGTGAAAAGTGAGAAAATCTGAGAGAAGTAAAATTGTGCTGCAGCAAACAACAAGCCCTCTTCTTCTCCTTCCTCTGAAGCCATACTGCTGCAATTTCTGAAAGCTCTCATTGATAAAGAAAAAGGCCTACAATATCCTTCTCATTATAGAAGATAGATTTCATTCACTATTTCTTGTGCTTCTAATCTTCTTGATAGGAAGAAGATTCTTTCTTGTTTCAATTACTTCTTCTACTTCTTCTTCATACTCTTATTTCATTTTCAAATTGTGTAAAAGAGTTTTTAGAATCTCTCTTCAAAAAATTCAGTTGTACTGGTTCTAAGAGTCTCCTTATCAAAAGACTCAGGCTGGTTCTAAGAGTCTCCATATCAAAAGACTCAGTGCAAGATAGTGAATTCCTACCAAGGGGGTAGAAGAGTGGACTACCCAAAGTTTGGGGAACCAATATATTTCTTTGTGTTGTGCTGTGATTTTCTTTTTGCTATTTTGCTTAATTCTTGTTGGTGTGTGGGAAGATTAACTCTGTGATTATTACATATATATATATATTTGTTAACTTTGCACAAAGTACTTTTAAATCTCTATCCACCCCCCCCCCCCCCCCCCCTCTAGAGAATTAGGATCTATATGAATTCTATTGATGAAGATTTGTTCAATGTAATTTTGACAGGTCCTCCTAAGCCCTATAGAAATGACTCAAGTGGTAAAAAGTGACTCAAACAATTGTCCTAAGGGCTGAGTGGACAGTTGAAGAAAAGAAGGCAGGAACAAGTGATGCAAAAGCTGTGAACATTCTTGTCTCAACCCTCTCAGATGAAATCTTTCAAAAGGTTGTTGAGTGTGAATCAGCCAAAGAAATCTGGGAGGCTCTTACAAAGATAGTAGAAGGAAGTGCTGATGAAAGGAAAGATAGAAAGTCTCTATTGATCTCCCAATATGAGAACTTTCAAATGAAGCATGAAGAAAGCATATCTGAAATGTGTGACAGATTCAGTCTGATCATCAATCAATTAAGGAGCTTGGATAGAGAGATCTCTCTCACAGAGATCAATGACAAACTGTTAATGAGTGTCCCAAGTTCATGGGACTCAAGAATATGGGCAATAAGGGATACTAGAGGACAAAAGGAAATCTCAACAGGTGCCCTCTTAGGAAAACTCAAATCCTATGAGCAACTACTTAAAACCAGAGAAGAGAAGGAAAGAAGAGAAAACACTCCAACCTCCTCAAAAGATAGAAACATTGCATTAAAAGCAACAGAAGAGGAAACTTTTGTTACTGAAGAAGAATTATTCAGCCTCCTGGCCAGAAGATTCAAGAAATCGGTCAGGAAAGATGGATCTAGAAGGAGAGAGTCAAAACCAAGGTATGATAAGACTCCTACTAAAGAAATTATTTGTTATTCCTGCAGGAAAACTGGACATATTGCTCCAGAATGTCCAGAGAATGCTGAGAAAAAGAAAGATCTGAAAAAGAAAGATCTCAAGAAAAAGGGGAAGAAGAAAGAATGTGGCTTCATTGCTGAAGCTTGGAGTGAGACAGATTCTGAAGACAGCACTTCATCCAAAAGTGACAATGAAGAGTCTAAGCAAGAAGATCTATGCTTAATGGCTCTTGGAAGCATAGAAGAAGAATGTATTGCTGAATCATGGAGTGAAACAGGATCAGAAGGAAGCATCTCTTCAACAGCAAAAGCAAATAGCCTTATTCTCATAGAGGAATCTGAGGATAAGGATGAGGTAAGCATTTTTGATGAAATAGATTTTCTATGTGATGATTTTAAAAAAGATTTTGAAAGACTCTGTTTAGATCAACTAAAAGCTAAACAAGAAATTAAGGATCTAAAAGAACAAATTAATATGAGAAAAATAGAGGATACATGTTCAAAAAATTATGAACTAAGGTGTAAAATCTATAAAACAGAAAAAGAAATTGATAGTGCTAAAATAGAAAATCAACTCCTTAAGAAGAAGGTATCCCAGGCAAAAGCTTTTGAAGAATCTATAAAAGTCAGAAGCCAAACACTTAAAGAAATCACTGAAAAACAAATAATCAGACATAAGAATCTGGGGTTAGGAGCGGATCCTTCAACTAGTTCAATACCATCTACCAAACATGCCTGGATGAGCCTTATTAAATTCACTAAACCCATCAAATCAACAAACTTAGAAGAAGACTCACAAAATACAGAAGACCTCAAAGAGATAAACCACCTTAATGAATCATCATTATACCATCCAGAAGAAGATTCTCAAACTACCTCTGAGAAGGCAACTATGCCAAAAGAAACAAGTTATAAAGACACAAAACTCCAATCAGAAAAGGGGAAAAATAAAATCTGTGAAGATAAAATTGCGTCGACTTCATATCGACGCATGAATGATAGTACGTCGAATTATACTCGACGCAATCACTTAGATGCTTCGACCTCAAATCGACGCATGAATAACATTACGTCGACTTCCAATCGACGCAACTACTTCTATGCATCGATTCCAGATCAACGCAATCTAGAGAAAGCGCCGAATACATATCGATGTAACTCTCAACATACATTGAATAGATATCGACTCATAAAACCTCAGAGCAACTTAAATATAGGACATAGCTATTCTTCAAAAACTTTCTATCTTAACCCCCATTCAGGACTCTTTCATCCTGATCAAAAAATTTTATCCTAATCAAAACTTTCATCCTGATCGAAACTTCTATCCTAATCAAAACTCTTATCTCAATCAAAACTTTTATCCTAATCAACATCTCTATCCCTCTCTAAACTTAGATTCCCATAATCTAAAGACAATTAGGTGTTATGTCTGTAATAAAATTGGCCACATTGCCAAACAATGTTGGCACAATCAATCCAATTATCTATAAAATTAGTCCAAAGCTGACTTAGAAAACCTCAGGAATAGGAAGCAATAACCCCTCAAGAAAAACCAGAAATTTTCAGACAAAGTAAAAATCAAGTCGATTCCTTAATCGACGAATCGTCGATAACTAAAAATGATTAATAAACTCGACGTATGCGTCGACTCCTATCGACGCATACGTCGATAGGAAACCTTATCAGACCATACTGACGCATACGTCAACTTCCTCTCGACGCAACGTTGACTTCATGAAAAAGAGCGGCAATACTAAAATATTTTTGGTCACATCTATTGCTGTACCGAATAAACCTCGAGTTGTGTCTCGTATCGACGTTTCACCTGACTTAAATAGACTCTTCAGTTAAAATTCTGCACACTCCTGATCTTCTCTCATCCTTCTCATTTCTCAGTCCAGCCATCTCTTCCTCTTCTCTAAATGGACCAGGCAAATTCCCAAGCCTGGTGCCATTCCTGACAGGACTCCCTCTCCTCCTAACTCTCTTATCCATCCATCCTTACCTCCTCCTCTTCATACAGACACCTCTTCTCTACCAACATCATCCACACCTATAGCTTCTACTACCCTCACACCTCCTATCTTACCTACACCTTCACAACTACCAATTCAATCACCTGCTCAACCCTCCTCTATTCCTCCACCTCCTCCATCAAACTCACCTCATCACAATGATACAGTCCTCTCTCCACCTTCATCACCTCCACCTCCACCATTATCTCCTACTCCAACGCATCTTGAACCATCTCCATCCACTAAAACTTTCATCACCCAGTGTATCCAGTCAGCAGCCCAAAAATTTCAAGAAATGCTGGATGGACACTGCTCCCAACTTCACTCTTCCATCATGCACATGCAAACCCAAATAGATGGGGTCAATGCCTCTGTGCAAAGCTTGAAGTCCCCTGTCTCTTCCTCTAAGGTGACCAAGTCTTTCTTAACCTCCTTGGCTAAGAAGGTCAAGAAGGGGGAGATATTAGATGAAGAGCAGCTCTCAAGTCACAAATCTCTCTCACACAAGTCCCTTCCTACTTCAAAATCAAGAGAAGCTACACAACAAGTAGTCCTCTTTCAAGGGGAGGCTAGCAGAGCAGAAGTTGAAAAGGAAACTGATGCTGAAGTTGAGAAAGAAAAAGAAGCTGGAGCTCAGGGGGAGCCAAATGCTAACATAATTGAAGCTGGAGCTGGGAAAGAAACTGAAGAGGCAGAAGTAGAAGGCTCAAAGGATATTCCATCCCAGGGGGAGCAAACTGCTGTGACTCAGGGGGAGCTGAGTGAACCACCTGTTACTGAGAAGGAGCAGCTCTCTTCTTTAAAAACTTTTGCATTCACAAGGAAAAGAAAAACTCCTCCTACCCCTCCTGAGTGATGTGTTGAAAAATGTTGATATACTCTTTCCTCCATGCTTAAATACTGTTTATGAAGTCTCTGTATATGATTATGTTTTCTTCTGATTACTTAACATATTTCTTTTTATATACATGCCTTGCTGTGTTAATTAAAAGCTGATACAATTTCTCCCTGAGTAGGGATAAGACAAATAGGGGGAGATTGTTGGGGAAATGATTTATCTTAACCCCTAAAAATGAGTAGAATAGAAATTCTAAGAATGGAAAATTAGTCTAAGTAAATATGCGTCGAATAGTATTCTACGCAACGTCGAAGTGTAGTCGATGTTCCTTTCAGAATGAGTCGAAGTAACTCCAAACAGAATTCAACGTAACCTATGTCGACGTAACTCTGATTTCTAGTCGACGTATCTAGTGAAGTCGACGCACATTAGTCGACGCACCTTCCATATTCTCCTCTCGACATCCAGTGAGTCTAAAATCGACGCTTCCGTCGAATATTAATCGACGTACGTCAATTTCTATGTCAAATTCAAAAACACGCCAGATCTCTTTCCTTCTATCTGAAGATCTAAAATTTTTGGAATGATATTATTCTTTTCAAGCCGTTTTGAATCAGTCTTTCCTTCTAAATGATTCTTGGCTAAATTGATTAAGTTTATTATGGATATTATTTGAAATCAGAATGATCTCTTTCCTTCTACAGAAATATTGATTATGGAATCTTTTCTCTCTTACTATTTCTCTGTCTGCTAATTGATTATTCTCCAATAGTATTCTTTGAATAAACAGAGCTATAAATAAGAGGGAAGCCGGCAGAGAAGAAAATGTGAAGTGATCCACTCCATCCATTTGAAAAAAGAGGAAAAGCTCCCAAGTGAAAAGTGAGAAAATCTGAGAGAAGTAAAATTGTGCTGCAGCAAACAACAAGCCCTCTTCTTCTCCTTCCTTTGAAGCCATACTGCTGCAATTTCTGAAAGCTCTCATTGAAAAAGAAAAAGGCCTACAATCTCTTTCTCACTATAGAAGAGAGATTTCATTCACTATTTCTTGTGCTTCTAATCTTCTTGCTAGGAAGAAGATTCTTTCTTGTTTCAATTACTTCTTCTACTTCTTCTTCTTACTCTTATTTCATTTTCAAATTGTGTAAAAGAGTTTTTAGAATCTCTCTTCAAAAAATTCAGTTGTACTGGTTCTAAGAGTCTCATTATCAAAAGACTCAGGCTGGTTCTAAGAATCTCCTTATCAAAAGACTCGGTGCAAGATAGTGAATTCCTACCAAGGGGGTAGAAGAGTGGACTACCCAAAGTTTGGGGAACCACTATATTTCTTTGTGTTGTGCTGTGATTTTCTTTTTGCTATTTTGCTTAATTCTTGTTGGTGTGTGGGAATCTTAACTCTTTTATTATTACATATATATATATATATATATATATATATATATATTTGTTAACTTTGCACAAAGTACTTTTAAATCTCTATTCACCCCCCCCCCTCTAGAGAATTCTAGTGTGGTTAACTGTGCACTTTCAGATTTGTTGTAAACTCGGTATGCTTTACTAGAAAGAGAATATCCAAGGAATATAACTTCAGCAGATTTTGCTTCAAATTTCCTTAGATATTTCTTATCATTGTTATGCACATAGCATTTACATCCAAATATCTTAAAATAGTTAACCTTAGGATTTTTATTCTTGAGTAATTCATAGGGAGTTTTACCCTTAAGCTTATGTATCAGGCTTCTATTCAACACATAATTTGCTGTGTTCACTGCCTCTGCCCAAAAAGAGAGTGGCAAGTGAGCATCAGCAAGCAATGTAGTTGCTGATTCAATTAATGTTCTACTTTTCCTTTCAGCTACCCCATTTTGTTGAGGAGTTCTAGGAGCAGAGAAATATTGCCTGATCCCTTCTTTTCCACAGAATTCTATCATCAGAAGAGATTCAAACTCAGTTCCATGATCACTTCTGATCAATGCAACTAGAGTAGAGTACTCAATCTTGATGGACCTGAGAAAGTCTGTCAGAACACTGAAGGTGTCAGACTTGTTCCTAAGAAAGAACACCCAAGTGAATCTTGAGAAGTCATGTACAATAACTAGAGAGTAATGCTTCCCTCCTAGACTATGTATTGTAGTGGGTCCAAAAAGATCCAAATACAGTAAATACAAGATCCTAGGTAAATCACTTTTGGATAAAGATTTAAAACTACTCTTAGTTTGCTTACCTAATTGACAAGCCCTACAGAGTCCTTCCTTCTTGTTTGAATCAGAAGGCAGTCCTCTAACAAGATTGTCCTTAGAAAGCTTAGATATAGTTCTAAGGTTAATGTGTCCAATCCTTTTATGTCATAATACATTTGTCTTACTTATAGAATTAAATAAACAAAAATCTGAATTGGTAGAGTCAAAATTGACTAAATAAATATTTCAATGTCTAATACCAGATAATACATTTATGTTTTTATTATTGGTAATAAGACATAAGGAGTGATTAAAAGTTACCTGATAACCTTCATCACATAACTGGCTTATGCTGATGAGGTTGTGCTTCAGACCCTTGACATAAGCTACCTCTTTGAAGGTGACTGCTCTATCTTTGATTTGTCCATAACCTTTGGTTTGCCCACAGTTGGAGTCTCCAAAGATCATTTTGGGTCCAAGCCTTGCCTTGTAGTTGCTTAGGTTGGCCTTGTTTCCTGTCATATGCTTTGAGCATCCACTATCTAAGTACCATTGTTCTTTTATTTTTGGATAGCCCTGTACCTGCAAAACAGAAAACATTCTAGTTGTTCTTGACCCAGACTACCTTGGGTCCTTTTGTCTTTCCACAAAATTTCGAAAATAAAGACATCTCAGGTTGATCCTTGTAGCCTTTTGGATGATATCTCCTTGGAGGAATTATCCACTCAGAAAAAGGATTTCTAGTATATTGAGAATATGAATTCTTCTGAAATTCAGAACATTTTTCGTTCGATGAATTCTAGTGAGTTCGTCGATCGTCGTTCGACGAAGTGAAGTGCTTTTGTCGAGCGACGTTCGAATAATAGATATACTGAAAGTCTATCTTCAGAGTTCATCGATCTCCTTTCGATGAATTCTGTTGAATTCCATTATTCTTAATATTCTTTCTTGAAATGTTCTTACTAACATCTTTTGCCTCTTTGTTCTTAGCAGAAATGAATTTTACTAGTGTAGATAAGATGTTTTTCTTAATAAGATGTGGCTCACTTGATGATGCACCCAAGCCCAGTCTGCCACTAAGTCTGGCATTCACTATGCTTGTGATGTCCATCAGTTTGATACTTCTCCCATTGAGGGATTCTTCAAACTTCTTAGCTTCAGACAACTTGTTCTCAATGAGAACAATGTGTTCTCTGGAGGCAGCCAAATCTTTCTTAAGATTGACATTTTCTTCTCTTAGTTAGTTCATTTCAGCCAACTTATTTCTGAGAGAGATTATCTCTTTCTCAGATTTAACAAAGATTGAAGTCTTTCTCTAGAATGTTACTTCTCTGTCGAATGATACTGTACTCCTCTTTCTTTTCTATCTTGTAACTTGTCTTTTTCATTTTCCTTGACAATATATCTCTGATTTGAATTTCAAATCCTCTAAATAAGGAATAGAATAATCAGGAGGATTAATTCATGGAACTGCAATCTGATTTTAATTCCTTTTCCTTTTTCCGATAAGCCAAACGGCTACTTTCTCGGGAAGAGAATGGAAAGTAATAAAATAAAAAGGAAGGATATAATCCTTGACTTATCTGGAATATAGATCTGTTACTTAATTAGGTTGATCTGAAATCAAAGAATAGAATATAACTGATCTGTCTAAAATTCATCGAGCTGGAATAAGAATTCGTCGATCTGAATGTTTAGCTGCTTAATCTGGCTGGAAGAATTGACTTTGTCGATCTGAGAAGCACTTTCGTCGAACACAGGAAGGAGTTCATCGAACGCTGAGACTTGGGAAGTTCGTCGAGCGCTGAGACTTGACAAGTTCATCGAACACTGAGACTTGGCAAGTTCGTCGAATGCTGAGATTTGGCAAGTTCGTCGAACTGGAGCATGTCGTTCAAATTTCCTTAGATATTTTTTATCATTGTTATGCACATAGCATTTACATCCAAATATCTTAAAATAGTTAACCTTAGGCTTTTTATTCTTGAGTAATTCATAGGGATTTTTACCCTTAAGCTTATTTATCAGGCTTCTGTTCAACACATAATTTGTTGTGTTCACTGCCTCTACCCAAAAAGAGAGTGGCAAGTGAGCATCAGCAAGCAATGTAGTTGCTGATTCAATTAATGTTCTATTTTTCCTTTAAGCTACCCCATTTTGTTGAGGAGTTCTAGGAGCAGAGAAACATTGCCTGATCCCTTCTTTTCCACTGAATTCTCTCATCAGAAGAGATTCAAACTCAGTGCCATAATCACTTCTGATCAATGCAACTAGAGTAGAGTACTCAATCTTGATGGACCTGAGAAAGTCTGTCAAAACACTGAAGGTGTCAGACTTGTTCCTAAGAAAGAACACCCAAGTGAATCTTGAGAAGTCATCTACAATAACTAGAGAGTAATGCTTCCCTCCTAAACTCTGTATTGTAGTGGGTCCAAAAAGATACAAATGCAGTAAATACAAGATCCTAGGTGAATCACTCTTGGATAAAGATTTAAAACTACTCTTAGTTTGCTTACATAATTGACAAGCCCTGCAGAGTCCTTCCTTCTTGTATGAACCAGAAGGAAGTCCTCTAACAAGATTGTCCTTAGAAAGCTTAGATATAGTTCTGAGGTTAATGTGTCCAAGCCTTTTATGCCATAATTCATTTGTCTTACTTATAGAATTAAATAAACAAATGTGGCAGAGTCAAAATTGACTACATAAATGTTTCCATGTCTAATACCAGATAATACATTTATGTTTTTATTATTGGTAATAAGACATAAAGAGTGATTAAAAGTTACCTGATAACCTTCATCACATAACTGGCTTATGCTGATGAGGTTGTTCTTCAGACCCTTGACATAAGCTACCTCTTTGAAGGTGACTGCTCCAATTTTGATCTGTCCATAACCTTTGGTTTGTCCACAATTGGAGTCTCCAAAGATCACTTTGGGTCCAAGCCTTGCCTTGTAGTTGCTTAGGTTGGCCTTGTTTCCTATCATATGCTTTGAGCATCCACTATACAAGTACCATTGTTCTTTTATTTTTGGATAGCCCTGTACCTGCAAAACAGAAAACATTTTAGTTGTTCTTGACCCAGACTACCTTGGGTCCTTTTGTCTTTCCACAAAATTCTAAAATGAAAGACATCCTAGGCTGATTCTTGTAGCCTTGTGGATGATATCTCCTTGAAGGAATTATCCACTCAGCAAAAGGATTTCTAGTATATTGAGAATATGAATTCTTCTGAAATTCAGTACATTTTTCGTTCGACGAATTCTAGTGAGTTCGTCGATCGCTGTTAGACGAAGTGAAGTGCTTTCGTCGAGCGCCGTTCGAATAATAGCTATACTGAAAGTCTGTCTTCAGAGTTCGTCGATCTCTGTTTGACGAATTCATGTGATTTCGTCGAGCTCCGTTCGACGAATTCTGTTGAATTCCTTTATTCTTAATATTCTTGCTTGAAATGTTCTTACTAACATGTACTGCCTCTTTGTTCTTAGCAGAAATGAATTTTACTGGTGTAGATAAGATGTTTTTCTTAATAAGAAGTGGCTCACTTGATGATGCACCCAAGCCCAGTCTGCCAGTAAGTCTGGCATTCACTGTGCTTGTGATGTCCATCTGTTTGATACTTCTCCCATTGAGGGATTCTTCAAACTTCTTAGTTTTAGACAACTTGTTCTCAATGAGAACAATGTGTTCTCTGGAGGCAGCCAAATCTTTCTTAAGATTGACATTTTCTTCACTTAGTTGGTTCATTTCAGCCAACTTATTTCTGAGAGAGATTATCTCTTTCTCAGATTTAATTAAATCTATACAAAGAGCTCTGAATTCATCTTGGAATTCATTTGAATTGAAATCAAAGTTAGAAATTACCTGATCACTGTCAGCATCAGATTCTGATTCTTCAGAGTTGTTTCCTGAGGCATTGATAGCCATCATGCAGAAGTTTCTTTCTTCTTCATCATCACTAGAGCTAGATGATGATGCATATTCTAACTCACTGCTTGAGTCATATATAGCCATCAAGCATTTGTCCTTCTCATTTGCATTTTCTTCATCTTCAGAAGAACTAGATGAAGATTCTGATTCTGTTTCATTCCATGTTTCAGCTACAAACCCTCTTCCCTTATGCTTGTGTTTGTGGGAGGAAGGCTTGCTGGAGTGCCTTTTCTCTTCTTTCTCTTTTCTTTTCTCCTTCTTTTGGTTCTCTGGACACTCAGGTAGAATGTGTCCAGGTTTCCTGCAGCCAAAACAAATTATTTCTTTAGAATTAGATTTGTCATACCTTGGCTTTTCTCTGGATCTTGAATCCTTCTTTCTGAAGTCTTTTCTAGCCATCTTGTAGAACCTTTTGGCTAGTAAGCTCATAAACTCCACTTCTCCTAGAGCTTTATCTTCCTCTTTAGTTGCTTGGAAAGCAATGCTCCTTTCTTTCTTGGATGCTAATGAGGAAGTAGATTGTTCAGCTTCTCTGTACTTGATAAGCTGCTCATAGGATTTAAGATTGCCTAACAAGGTCTCAATGGAGATCTCATTAAGGCTTCTGGCTTCCTTGATTGGCCAGATCCTAGAGTCCCATGTGCTTGGGAAGCACATTAAGATCTTATCATTGACTTCAGTGATGGAGATCACTTTGTCTAGAGATTTCAGCTCATTGATTATGAGGCTGAGTCTGTTGTACATATCTGCAACTGTTTCATTTTCTCCCTTCTTGAAATTCTCAGATTGGGAGATTAGATGAGATCTTCTATCTTTTCTTTCATCTGCAAATCCTTCAACCATGTTGTTGAGGGAGGTCCAGATTTCCCTAGCTGAGGTGCATTCCACAACCTTTTGAAAGATGTCATCAAACATTGTCTGTGCCAATATATTCATTACTTTGGCATCAGCACTTCTCTGCTTCTTTTGAGCTTCTGTCCACTCAGGAGGTGGAACAACATTATTGTTTGTTGTTGCTTCAGCACTTGTTGTTGCTGTAGAAGTAGGGGGTCCTGTCAAAATCACATTAAAAATATCTTCATCAATAGAGTTCATATATAATCTGATCCTTGCCTTCCATAGTGCAAACTTATATAGATTGCACATATGAAGTCTTGTGCTTGAGTATTCTGTGTTCTGTGCCATGGATTTTTAGCAAAAGAAACTCTAGAAGAAAATTTAAGATCTAATTGATCTTTGGATTCAGGTGTTAGCCTGTAAACAATCAACCAACCTCTGATATCAATTGAAAGTGAGGTTAGATCTTAGATTTACTCTAGAGGGGGGTGAATAGAGTATTAAATGGTTTTTCACTTATTTTTATAGCAGAATTAAAATAGTAATATTTATATGTGTACTACGTGATTTATAAAAACAAATAAAGAAAACACAGCACATCACAGAAAAATAAACAAGAATCAAAGAGGACACAAGGATCTATAGTAGTTCCCCAATAAACCTGGGTACATCTACTCTTCTACCACCCTTGGTAGGAATCCACTAGGTTTTTGATCAGGTGCCCAATCACCAATGGGGTTTTGATCAGTTGCCCTATCACCAATGGGGTTTTGATCAGGTGCCCAATACACCAACTGCAGGTTTTTGATCAGGTGCCCTGCCATCAAATAGTTAACTTTTGAAGGGAGTTAGAACCCTGTACAAAATGGAGTAAAAGGGGTTATGAAGTTCTTCTCTGTCAACAATCTAAGAGAAGACTAGTGGATTATGTTGATGTAAAGCTCCCCCTGTCTGATTGAAATGGTTGACAGTTGAGGATGGAGCTTTCACTTGAATGAAACAAATCTTCTTTGAAGCTCATGAATCTGAGAGACAATGTTTCTCAAATTTGTTGTTGCTCTTTGATGATTTGAACTTGCAGCAGAAAACTGAGAGAAGATTTGTGTTGTTGTTCTCTGAGAATGAGGTTGCTGCTAATGAGGAAGAAGACTGTAAAACTTTGATTCACTTTATATCTTTCTCTAGAATGTTACTTCTCTGTCGAATGATATTGTACTCCTTTTTCTTTTCTATCTTGTTACTTGTCTTTTTCGTTTTCCTTGACAATATATCTCTGATTTGAATTTCAAATCCTCTGAATAAGGAATAGAATAATCAGGAGGATTAATTCTTAGAACTGCAATCTGATCTTGAATTCCTTTTCCTTTTTCCAATAAGCCAAATGGCTACTTTCTCGGGAAGAGAATGGAAAGTAATAAAATAAAAAGGAAGGATATAATCCTTTACTTATCTGGAATATAGATCTGTTGCTGAATTATGTTGATCTGAATTCAGAGAATAGAATATAACTGATCTGTCTGAAATTCATCGAGCTGAAATAAGAATTCGTCGATCTGAATGTTTAGCTGCTTAATCTGGCTGGAAAAATTGAGTTAGTCGAACTGAGAAGCACTTTCGTCGAACACAGGAAGGAGTTCGTCAAACGCTGAGGCTTGGGAAGTTTGTCGAGCGCTGAGACTTGACAAGTTCGTCGAACGCTGAGACTTGGCAAATTCATCGAACGCTGAGATTTGGCAAGTTCGTCGAACTGGAGCATGTCGTTCGTCGAACGCAGTATGCATTTCATCAAACGCAGAAACATAGTTTTTCCTAAGTTCTAACAGCCTAAAACCTTGACCCTTTAGACTGTACAATGGGGGTCAACTTAGTCCTAGTCAACAGATAGTGATCCTAGCCTAAATCAGTAATAGGGTTGTTCTAACATTTACCACAAAGTGAAGCTATTTAAAATTAAAAGGAGAAGTAGTGTTAAATAGATTCTCTAATCGAATTAAAAAAAATGTTTCTTATAACTAAATTACTTCAAATTTAAATTTAACAAATTCTGATAAAACAAAATATTAGCTAAATTTAAAATATAAGAATACTTATATTCAACCCTCAAACTAGATTTCTAGAAAAATAAAAACAATAAGTGAGGATTAATAAATATTTTTGAAAATTTCCTGGACTTCCCAAGGTCAACCCGGTGAAGGGCTCGCAAGGTACTAGGAGATATGATGGGATGATAGCCCAAACCTCCCTTTCCAAGGATTTATATTTTTTATGATGTTTAGATTTTTTTTTCTTCTTAAAAAATTGAAAAGAAAGTCTAGACAACTACACTATACCCTCATACTTAAAGTTAAACTTTGTCCCCAATGTTTAAAACTAAGGATGAAGAACACGTGAAAGAAAAATGCGTAAAAAGAGAAAATGCATGAACACTAAAGATAAGCAAGTGGTGCCTCCCAAGAGAGCTTTCTTTTTCCCGTCTTTAAGCTAGACGGTTTGTGTTAGCTAAACGGAATTTGAAAAGAGAAGTGCATAGGCAACTCCCTTAATTCACATTCAGGTGAATGTGTCGGCATCAGTCTCCCGGCTACTCCTCCGTTTAACATGTGATTCTCCTTTTGTCCTTTTACTTGAATATGCAAAACCAAATCACCTATACATACCTGAGGTGATTTGGATTTGTTGAAGCCATGCGATCTCAAAGAATTGAAGACGCGCAGTCTCGAGCCAGCGGTCTGTGCTGTCTCCCATAATCAGACCGCGACTTCTCCTCAGATGTTCGAGATTGCGCCGTATGAAGATCAGCGGTCTCCAGCTCCATCAAATAATGGTCTGATAACCACGGTCTGTGCGGTCCCCCAGCATCAGACTGCGCCTTCTCCTCGGAAGTGCGAGATCGTGTCGTATGAAGATCAGCAGTCTCCAGCTCCATCAAATAACAGTCTGATAACCGCGGTCTATGCGGTCTCCCAGTATCAGACGGCCACTTCTCCTCAGATATACCAGATCGCTTCACGTGAAGAGAAGCAGTTTGGTACCCCCGACATCTCCCTTATGGGGGAGTGTTCGCCAGAGCGGTCTCACGATCAGTTGGCTTCCTCTGTCACATGACCTTCCTCCTATCATGTGACCGCCCGTCTTCTCTCCAGACCGCGGAGGTCGCTGAGGTCTCATTCGACCGCCTGACTACCTAACCGCCCAGCTTGCTATGTGTATTGTGTTTGTATTTAGTCCCACATTGTGTATTTGTATTTTCCTCTTTCCCTCCTAGTCTATATAAAGGAGGCAATACTCTTGTAATACTTAGATTTTTGGAAATAAAATTTTCAAGTTCTCACATGGTATCAAAGCCAGCAACGATCCTTATGCTGTGAGCTCTCTCTCTTTGGTCGGTCTCTCTTCCTTCAGACCGCACGATCTCCCTTATTTTCGGCCTTCTAGCCGCGAGACCGCGCGATCTGTCTTTCCTCTTGCCGATCTCTTCTCATGGGTACCCCTTCTGAGAATGTCCTCACCTCCACTCCTGTGGCTACTCCTGCTTCTGGCAATCTTGGCACCTCCTCCAAGCTCACTGGCTCTAATTATCCTGATTGAAGCATCTCCTTCACCTTCCTCTTATGCTCTCAACGCAAACGACACCATCTCACTGATGATCCTCCTCTCAAAGAGTCTGCTACCTTTGATGATTGGGATGCTAGCGATGCTCTGGTCCGCACCTAGCTTGCTTACAGACTCTCTGATGAGTGTCTTCCTATCATTCGTCATGATGAGACCGTCAAAGAAGCTTGGAACCATCTTGCTTCCCTTTACTCCAAAGGCGCCAAGACCTCCCGCATCTACACCTTGTATGCTGATCTCTTTGCCCGCCCAACCATGGATCCCACCACAGCATATCAAAAGGTTCAGGCCCTTGGGGCTAAACTCCTTCAGCATCGTCCCTTCTCTGTGTACCTTGCAGAGTAGCATAAACACTTCCAGGAGCTCCTAGTTGTGTGTTACATTCTCCGTCTTCCTAAGTCCTATGATATGATCCGACAACAAATTCTTGGGGAAGCTGACTCTCCAACCCTTGATGCCACCGCTGCTCGGGTTTCTGCTGTTACCTTCCTTCTCCAACGACCCTTGTTATCCTCTCCTCCTCCAGAGAGCTTTGATCACCGGGCTGATCGTGGTCACCCCGGTGGCCGTGGTGGATCTATTGGTGGGCGCGGACCTCCTCGGTACATTTGTTCTCATTGTGGTCGGAAGGGTCACACTATTGATCGCTGCTATCTCAAGCATCCTCACCTTCGCCCTGTAGCTGCGACTTCTCATCCTGGTACTATACAACCATCTGCTTCTATTGACACCTCCTCAGGTAGCGTGCACGTGGTTACTGAAGGTAAGTGGCTTATTTATTCTGGAGCAATAAATCATATGACATGGAACCCTCAACTTTTCTCACAGTTACTAAAACACAAGAATTTGCCCCCGGTTCTAACAACAGACAGTTCTCCCTCACACGTGTGTGGGACTGGAATAGTTCAAGTCACTCCGACTATCTCTCTTAAGAACACTCTTTATGTGCCTACATTTCCTTGCAACTTACTATCAGTCAAGGCTCTCTCTCAACAGTTACAATGTTCTATTATATTTACTCCGACTAACTGTTATTTTCAGGATCTGCACACAAAGGAGACAGTTGCTACTGGGACTGAGAGTGGAGGCCTCTACTTCCTTGACGTTCTTGCTGCTCATTCTGCTTCCACAGCCTCTGATTCTCTCCATCAATGGCACCTCCGTCTTGGTCACCCTCCACCTCGGCTGCTGTATCAACTTCTACCTCACCTCACCAATGATACCTCTCCTCTCAACTGTGAAGCTTGTCAACTAGGAAGGCACCATCGAGCTTCCTATCCTACCAAACATGGTCGTAGCTCGACTCGTCCCTTTGATCTAATTCATTCTGATGTCTGGGGTCCTTCCCCTACCAAGACAGTGGGTGGGAGTAGTTTGTATTTTGTTACTTTTATTGATGACTTTTCTCGATGTACTTGGGTGTATCTTTTAAAAGAACACTCCGAACTATTTACTATTTTCTCAACTTTCTATAATGAAATTTCCACTCAATTTGGAGTGTCTATCAAAGCTATTCGCACTAATAATGCTAAAGAATATATCTCTCCTCATTTTTCTGATTTTTGCATGAATCATGGAATTATACATCAAACTAGTTGTCCTTATACTTCTCATCAAATAGGGAAAGAGGAACGTAAGAATCGTCATCTCCTCGACATGACTCGCACCTTACTCTTCCAGATGAATATGCCCAAAACCTATTGGGTTCATGCCATCCTCATCTCCTGCTATCTCATTAACAACATTCCCTCTACCCTTCTTCAAGGCTCCACACCCTTTTCTCTTCTATATCCTACCTCAAAACCTTTCTCGTTACCTCTCAAAGTCTTCGGTTATACTGCTTTTGTCCACACTCCTTCACCAGGTCGGGACAAACTCTGCCCTCGGGCAGTTAAGTGTATCATTATTGGTTACTCTCCCACTCAATAAGGCTACTGATGTTATGATCCTCCTCTTCGCAAACAATATGTTTCCGCTGATGTCACCTTCTTTGAGAATATATCATACTTTGCTCACTCTTCCACCTCTCTGCCTCCTTCAACTCATCCAACACCTCCTCTCATTCACTCCCCACCAACAACACCTCCTCTCCCAACTCCACCGCCTCTTCCTTTCACTCCACCATCTATAGAGTCTCCTACCGTTTGTCCTCCTACTCTGGGGCCTCCTCTCCCAACTCTTGGGCCAGCACTATCTTCTTCTGATGATGACTCTCCTGATAATACATTCACCACTGAAGACCTCCCTATTGCCCTTTGAAAGGGAGTTTGCTCATGTACGCAACATTCTATTTATGATGTTGTGAACTATTCTCAACTCACCCCCTCTACTAGGGCATTTGCTATTGCTATTTCAGATACTGTCCGTCCAGCTAATTATCAGGATGCTCTTGCTATCCCACAGTGGAAGGCAGACATGGATGAAGAAATAACCACTCTTCAGGACCGTGGCAGGTGGACACTTGTTCCTCCACCTCTTGGGGTAGATGTTGTTGGATGTAGATGGGTCTTTGTGATCAAATACCATGTCGATGTCTCTATCGACCGATACAAGGCTCGCTTAATTGCCAAAGTTTTTACACAGACATATGGAGTTGACTTCTTTGACACCTTCTCCCTTGTTGCTCGTCTTACAACCATCAGGTTCCTCTTCTCTATGGCCATCAACAAAGGGTGGCAACTCTCTCAATTAGACATCAAGAATGCCTTTCTTTATGGTGAACTTCAAGAGGTAGTTTTCATGGAGAAACCTCCAGGGTATGTTTCTCCGAGGGAGACTCATGTAAGTAAGCTAAAGAAGGCTATCTATGGTCTCAAGAAAAGTCCTTGTGCCTGGTTTGAAAAGTTTAACGAAGTAATCAAGGTAATTGGATTTGTCCGCATCTCTGCAGATCACTCTCTCTTCATTCGCAAGACCTCTCATGGAGAGGTAGTTCTGGCTATCTACATTGATGACATCCTTCTCACTGGTGATGATATTGAAGGTATCACCCTTACAAAGAAACATCTCCTTCAACACTTTGTAACCAAAGACATGGTGACTCCAAAGTATTTTTTGGGCATTGAGATCTCAAGAAAGCATAGCTCTGTTGTCCTCTCACAACATAAGTATGCTATTGACCTTCTGAAGTAAACAAGTCTTCTTGGTGCTAAACCTGCTAAGTATCCAATGGCAATAGGAGACGACAAACTCTGGAATTACAACTCTCCACCTCTACCTGATAGCACTAGATACTGTCGTCTTGTAGGCAAGCTCATCTACCTAACTGTAACAAGACCTGATATTTGTTATGTCGTTGGGAAGGTCAGCCAATTCATGCAAGCCCCAAGGGAATGTCATCTTCAGGCTGCTCTAAAGATATTGGAATACGTTAAGGGATCTCCAAGAAAGGGACTTCTGTTCCAAAGAAACAACCATCTCAAGATAGAAGCATACTAAGATTCTAGCTACGTTGATGATAAAGGAGACAGAAAATCCACGTATGGGTTCTGTACATTCGTAGGAGGAAATCTTGTGAGCTGGAAGAGAAAGAAACAAGCAGTAGTATCTAGATCAAGTGCTGAGGCCGAGTACAGGAGCATGGCCCAAACTACATGTGAATAGAAGTGGTTACGAACTCTCCTTCTAGATTTTGGAGAAGTTTACAACCATCCCTTGCCAATGTTCTGTGACAATAAAGCTGCAATCTATATATCTCAAAACCAGTCTTTCATGAGAGAACCAAACACATTGAAGTGGACTGTCATTTCATCAGGGAAGAAATCTTGAAGAAACAAATATGCACTCCCTTCATAACTTCGGATAAAGAGTTGGTTGATATCTTCACCAAACCCATATCTTCATCCTTCTCTGATGTGTGCAACAAGCTAGACATGATTGATATACATGCTCCAGCTTGTGGGGGAGTGTTGAAGCCATGCGATCTCAAAGAATTGAAGTCGCGCGGTCTCGAGCCAGCGGTCTCCCAGAATCAGACCGCGACTTCTCCTCAGAGGTGCAAGATCGCACCGTATGAAGATCAGCGGTCTCCAGCTCCATCAAATAATGGTCTGATAACCGCGGTCTGTGCGGTCCCCCAGCATCAGACCGCGCCTTCTCCTTAGAAGTGCTAGATCGCGTCGTATGAAGATCAGCGGTCTCTAGCTCCATCAAATAACAGTCTGATAACCGCAGTCTGTGCGGTCTCCTAGTATCAGACTGCAACTTCTCCTCAGATATACCAGATCGCTTCATGTGAAGAGAGAAGCAATCTGGTATCCCCGGCATCTCCCTTACGGGGGAGTGTTCGCCAAAGCGGTCTCACGATCAGTTGGCTTCCTCTTTCACACGACCTTCCTCCGGTCGTGTGACCGCCCGACTTCTCTCCATACCGCGGAGGTCGCTACGGTCTCATTCTCCATGACCGCCTGACCGCCCAGCTTACTTTGTGTATTGTATTTGTATTTAGTCTCACATTGTGTATTTGTATTTTCCTCTTTCCCTCCTAGTCTATATAAAGGAGGCAAAACTCTTGTAATACATAGATTTTTGGAAATAAAAATTTCAAGTTCTCACAGGATTTATAAAGATGAGCAACATATGGATCATCAATTATTTGGGGTGGCAACGACTCATGTTTAACCTGAAAATTATTAGTATATATAGAATCACAATTAAACGAGTCAGAAAATTTTTTGCAAGGAGGAGGCGCTTACGAAAATATATGATTAAGCTCCGCTTGTTCATTTTCTAAAATATTTTTTTTTTAAAATCTAGTGCAATATCAAGCGGAATAAAATTTTCGGACACAAAGTTGTTATGAATTTTCGGTTGAACTAAAATTGAAGAATTTTGTGAAAATTCATGACAAACAAGAGAAAATCCGGGTGGAGTAGGGGAAGAAACTTGTTCTTCTTCTATTTCATCCGGGGCGCCCATAATATTAAGAAATTCTTGGTACAATAACTGGTTTTCATCTTCGGTAAAAGAAATTATGGGATTACATGAAACCACATGTTCCTCCATAACTAACTTATCCAAAGATGGAGAAAAAACACTAGACAAAATAATGTTCTCATCTAAATTTTGGGGGTAGTAACAAATTGAATTGGTGGAAATTCCCAAAAATTAGAGAACGAAATTTGCGGTGCAAAAGAAGAAGAACAAAAATTCCTATCTAAAGATTTATCTTCATCACTCTGAAAACTATCCGAGTGAGCTTGCCACCAAGAATAATCTACTTCAGAGCTAGAAGAAAAATTATTAAAGATCAAAAAATTATTCACGTGAAAATTAGAAAAAACAATTTCATCAAAGTTGGAAAAATTATTTTCATGATAAGAGGGAAAATTATGATCGTAATTATTATCAAAATTATTTGCATAAGATTGAGAAAAATCATTTCATAATATAAATTTTGAGAATAACAATGAAAATAACATTCTTCATTTTGATGAGTTGCACCACAATAATTACAACAAATTTGGCGCTTTCATGCGGCTTCCAAAAGATTAACTTTGTCTTGAAGCTCAGCAACTTTTACGGCCCATTCAGATAACCTCATTTAATAAAAAGAAAACAACATTCACTTAAATGAATGGAATTTTAGAGGGGGAATAGAGAAGAGAAATAATTTATAAAAAAAATTCAAAAAGCGGGTTAAATTAGTCCCTGACTTCTCGAGGTCAACCTTGTGAAGGGTTCGCACTAGTACTAGGAGATGCGATGGGATGATAGCCCAAACCTCCCATTCTGAGAATTTAAATTGCGCCTTTAAATATTTTTTAAAAAATTTAGAAGAAGGGGGAGAAGAAAGAGAGCGATAAAATTAAAAGATATTTCTTTTTTCGAAATATCAACCTAGATCCCCGGCAACGGTGCCAAAAGCTTAATGCACAACTCTATATCCATAAATGACAATGGCAAGTGTACCGTATCGAAAGTAGTATAGGTTTATAAAACCAAGGTCGTATTAGACTCAGGGGCGATTGAGTACTCTTACTTCAAGAAAATCTCTATTATTTTATCAATAGATCTTTGGATTGGTTTTTGCACTAAAGAGAGAAGAAATAAAATAAAGATTAGAACAATAATAAGGATGATTAACACTCGATCTTTGAATCACCTCGGAGATAAAAATAAGAAGAAAGAATAAAATCGCATTCTCTTACTAAAATAGCTTTGACCGTGGAGATTCCCGAATTATGAACGCACCTTGTGTCGAGGATACGCCCCACTAAGATTAGGAATATCAACCGAATTCTCATTATATAATCAATAACCTAATACTTGCTTTATGAGGTGAATCCGTCTATTGGCTTTTACTCTAATCCGGAAGGGTACGTTGTCCTCTCTCGAGGACTGCATTCTACTCTTCTTTATCCTTGAGTGATCGATTCGTATTACGAGCCTCTGGGCTAACTAAAGTATGAAAACAAGAACAAGAATTATATATCAAAAATATATTCTCGTTATCTTAAAATCAAGGAAAAATCTTAAGCATTTTAGAAATAAGAAAGAGCAAGTCTAAATTATTTCTTGACTTATATTATTCCTTGGATCATCTCGATCGAGTACTAATAGAGATTTAGCTACTCATGGAGATGGATGAATTAATAAAAATAAAAGGGCTCATGATGAAATAAGAAGACAATGAGCGGATAAGAAAAACTATTTTATTGATTGCAAAAGTAGAGAAATATAAGCTATTGAAATGAAAATTATAACTATTAAAATGAAAGTACAATTGCAGGAAAGAAACAAGGATTACAAGAACTACTAAAAACTTGAAAATAATACAAGAAATGAAGAATCTAACTCCTAAAAATTCGTCTTTAAACTTCTGGAGGAGCTGGCTTTAAATAGCTGAGAAAATCCGGTTACACGCCCCTTGGTCACGCCTGTGACCAAGGGCATGTAAGGGGCGTGTTCAGCTACTACGGGAAGGACGCCGTCTGGCTTCAATGCAGGCATTTCCTACGTGTCACTCCCCTCGGTCACGCCCATAATCGAGGGCGTGTAGCCTTTTAACTAGCTGCTGGCGGGAAGCTTCTATAGGAAGGAGCACGGGAGGGTTCACGCCCGTTACCAGGATGCCACGCCCCATGGTCACGCCCGTGACCTGAGGTATGTAACTTTAAATGATGCAGCAGGCTGATCTGGCTATATACGGCAGGTCGCTGTCGTAACACTAGGTCACACCCCTAGGTCACGCCCGTAACCTGAGGCATGTACTTGACAAAACTTCACAGAATTGCCCTGGGTAGCTGCAGCAGGTCTGGAATGCATCTTGGGGTGTCACGCCCCCTAGTCACGCCCGTGACCTTGGGGCATGTACTTGACATTTTTTCTCAATGTGCCCAAAAAAATTGAAAAACATAGAATTAGCTTAAGTTAGCTTATAGAAGTGAATAGAAACAAATTAAATGAGAAAATTTGTAAGAATTATATAAATTCCTTTTAAAATAGTGTTAAAATTATACTGAAGGATTAGTACAAAAAGTACTCATCACAGTGCTTTATCTAACCTATATACAAAGGAGGGAAAAGATGGATTGACAAAACCTGGGGGCTATTCCACATATACTTCTTCATGAATGGTTCCATTTAGGAATGCACTCTTCACATCCATCTGATAGACTTTAATCTTCATGTGTGCAGCATATGCAAGAAACATTATAATGTCCTCCAGCCTTGCTACTGGAGCAATTGTCTGGTTGAAGTCAATCCCCTCCTCTTGTCTATATCCCTGAGCCACAAGTCCGGCCTTGTTCTTGACTATGACTACAATTGAATCAATCTTGTTTTTGAATACCCATTTGGTTCCAATTACTGGGTAATTCCTTGGTCTCTCAACCAATGTCCAGACCTTGTTTCTCTCAAATTAAGTTAGCTCCTCTTACATTGCAGATATCCAGTGAGGGTCACTGTCTGCTTTTTCAAACTTCTTAGGTTTATATTGTGAGAGAAAACACTACAATATTGTTTCATGTGTTATATGATTCCTTGTCTTGACTCCTACTGTCATATCTCCTATAACTTGTGTTGAAAGAAGATCCTTTAGGGTCATCCTGGTTCTTGTTGAGTTATTAAGGTGGTTCTCTTCTTCATGAAGTTACACTTGCCAATTGACCCTGGGAACACCATTTTCATTCTCTAGAATGATCTCAGTGGCCGGTAGTTTAGGTGTTGTAAGCTCATCTTCATCTACAGCAGAGTCTTCATCTAAATCAGTGTCAACTTTCTATTTCCCTTTGTCTTGACACTCTGATGAATGATCCATGATGCAGAGCCTTTCAACTTGATCTGCAAGTTAGTCTTCCTCCTGCAAAATAGTGTTGGTGGAAGTTTCCTTCCCCTTATAAAACATGTTAGCTTCATCAAAGACCACATGCACTGACTCCTCAATTTTGAGAGAGCTTTTATTATAGCACCTATAGGCCTTGCTTGATGAGGAATATTCCAAAAATATTCCATCATCAGCCTTCTTGTCAAATTTGGCAAGATGACTCTTCCCATTGTTTAGGATAAAGCAAGTACAACCAAAGATCCTAAAGTAAGTGACCATAGGTGTCTTTCCCTTCAATAGCTCAAAGGGGGTCTTCAACTTTGTCTTGTATATGAGACTTCTATTCAGAACATAGTTGGCAGTATTCACGGACTCAGCCCAAAAGGACTTTAGCAAGTTGGATTCAGCCAATAATGTCTTTCCTGATTCAATGAAGGTTCTATTTTTCCTTTCAGCCACCCATTTTGTTGGGGGGTCTAGGAGCTGAAAAGCTTTTTCTTATCCCTTCATCCTCACAGAATTTACACATTAACTAATTTTCAAACTCAGTACCATGATCACTTCTGCTCACAGCAACCTAAGCGTTGAATTCAGATTGAATCTGTCTAATGAATCTTGAGAGGATCTTGATGGTGTCTGACTTAACTTTTAGAAAGAACACCCAACTGAATCTAGAAAAGTCAGCAACAATGTCTAGAGTATAGGACTTACCTGCTAAGATCTGAGTGGAGTTAGGACCAAATAGGTCCATGTGCAACAGGTATAGGGTTCTGGGGAATCATTCTTACCAATTGGCTTGAATGATGATTTGATCGACTTTCCTAGTTGGCAGGCTCTACAAGGATGGTCTTTATTAAACTTACATGTTGGTAACCTCTCACTAGGTTAATCTTGGTCAGTTTAGCAATGGTCTTAAAATTTAGGTGTCTGAGTCTCCTATGCCACAACTCATTATTTTTTAACTGAGAGTTAAATAAGCTTATCACTAACTTAGTATACTCAAAATCTACAACATAGACCATACCTTTCCTAAGACCAGTCAGTACTATCTGATCTGACCTTCTATAATCAAAATCTACAACATAGACCTTACCTTTTCTAAGTCCAATCAGTACTATTTGATTGCTTATAGAACTAACTATATGACATAAGGACTTGGTGAATACAACTTTGTATTCACCATCAAACAACTGACTGATACTAATTAAATTATGTTGAAGACCTTCAACATAAGATACCTTAGAGAAGGAGATTTCTCCAACTCTGAGCACACCATATCCTTTGGTGTGACCAGAGTGGGAGTTCCCAAAAATTACATTAGGGCCTTCCTTGCCCTTGAAGATTTCCAGCATCTCCTTTGCTCTAGTCATATGCATGGAGCATCCACTATCCAGATACCACTGCTGGTTTGTGGTAGAACAGGCTCCCTTCTGCACATGCAATTAAACATTAGCATAGACCCTCACTTGCTGTGGTCTCTTTCTTTTATCATCATATGGAGTTATGAAAGAATAAGTTGGTCTTTCAGTATACCCCTTAAGGTGAAGAAGTATTGGGTTATTATGCTAGCAATGTTTGGCTATGTGCCCAATTTTAGAACAGCAGAAACATCTAGGAATATTAGTTGAGAGAGATCTAGATGTATGAAAATTTCCTGCTCGAAGCAAGCGTAGAGAAGAAATCAACGCATCTTTAGAGTTACGTCGAGTGTAATGCTACGTGTCTGCATAGTTACGTCGATAATAATTTGATGCAGAATATTGGTTGCGTCGAATAGAATTCGACGCACCCTCATACTTGCTTCGAGTAGATGTCAAAACATATGTCGAACTCCATCGAGTTTCATTCGACGCATCTTTAAAACTACGTCGAATTTTAGTCGACGCATAATTCCTTTTATTAAGATTTTTATAATTGTTATTTGGCTTTTCTGAGGGTTGTTTACCTAGAATCCATGTTTGATTAGTAATGTTTACCTTATTGAATATAGTGAGTTTATTAGGGTTATTATTTTATTCTACGCATGAGTCTAAGTTTTTATTAGGTTGATTTTTACTAGGCCTAATGAATGCTACAGGATCTTCCCGGGCATGTTTGCGAGGGATTAGTGTGTTGGTGAATGGTAGTGATTCTAGATCAATATGGTTAAATATCTTGGAGAGATTTGGTGAGATGTCCTTAAGC
Organism: Dactylorhiza incarnata; assembly: GCA_033032865.1. Classification (NCBI taxonomy): domain Eukaryota; kingdom Viridiplantae; phylum Streptophyta; class Magnoliopsida; order Asparagales; family Orchidaceae; genus Dactylorhiza; species Dactylorhiza incarnata. Next base: position 10,574,594 of record JAWHQI010000011.1, read on the forward strand.
TTTTGACTACTCCCATTGAGTGAGTCCTCAAAGGCTTTTGCTTTTGTAAGTTCTTTCTTTAAATCAGAATTTTCATTTGTTAATATATCTATTTCTTCCTCTTTTCTATACATCTGGTTTCTTAAGTCATAGTGGACTGAATATAGATTGTCTTTCCTAAGATCTTCTAGTTCTTTTCTAAGTGTGTTAAGTTCTTTTTGGATATTAATATAATCTTGGCAAAAATCTTTAAAACATTCGTTAAAATCTTCTCAAGAAAAATCAAAGTCATCAAATATAGTTACCTGACTTTCTTCAGTAGAATCTTCTAGAGCCATTAAACAGGCTTCTTCATCTGCACTATCTTCATCACTGTCTGATGAGGAGGAGCTTGGCTCAAACTCTAAATCACTCCAGGTTTCAGCAATGAAACCTTTCACATTCTTCTTATCTTTCCTCCTGAAAAATTTCTTCTTGTGCTCCTTCTTCTTGTGGCTCTGTCCTTTTCTCTTCAGGACATTCTGGTGCAATATGCCCAAGTTTTCTGCAAGAGAAGCAAGTTATTTCTTGTTTAGGAGTTTAATCAAACCTTGGTTTGTTTGAACTCCTCTCCTTTCTTTCGGAGTCCTCTTTCTTGACACATCTCTTGAATATTTTGGCCAAGAGATTGAACATCTCTTCCTCAGAGGTGGAAGGCCCTTCTTCAGCAACCTTCAGAGCAATTATTCTCTCCTTAGGAGTTCAGAGTTTCTCCTTCGCTTCTGACTCAGCCCTGCTTTTTAGTAGGAGCTCATAGTACTTGACCTTGCCTAGTAGAGCATCTGTGGATATTTCTTTGTGACATCTGGACTCCTTGATGCTCCAGATTCTTGAGTCTCATGTTCTTGAGAAGCACATGAGAAGTTTGTCATTAATTTTTGTCAGAGAAATTTCCTTGTCTAGTCCTTTCAGCTCATTTATGATGGTGTTGAATCTTTCATGCATCTCCACTACACTTTCCTCAGCCTTTTTCTGAATGTTCTCATATTGGGATATGAGAAGGGACTTTCTGTCCTTTATTTCATCAGAGCCGCCCTCAACTATTCTGGAAAGAGATTCCCAGATTTCTTTAGCAGAGTTGTTGTCAGCAACCTTCTGGAATATGTCAACAGACATAGTTGATACCAGCATATTCATGGTCTTGGCATCACATGCCTTCACCTTCTTTTTAGCTTCAGTCCACTCTGCTCTAGGGACAAATTCTTGTGTTACTGTCCCACTTGCATCTTTTCTCACTAGGACTGAGGCACCTGAAATAATGACATTATGAATTTCTTCATCAATAGAGTTCATATAAAGCTTTTATTCTGGCCTTCTAGAGTGTAAACTTATTTAAGTTACACACTGATGGTCTTGTTGATACATAATCCTTAGAACTCATTTTTCTTTATAAAATAGTTTTAGTTAATTTAAAATAAAGAAATAAGAGTGGGGAGATATTTTGATCAAGGTGTTAACCTTTTAATGATCAAACTCCCTCTGATACCAATTAAAAGTGCACAATGTGCCTCTGAGTATTCTCTAGAGGGGATGAATTGAGTTTTAAATATTTTATACCTTAAATGTGCACACACAATAAAACTACTAAGTACTATGTAATCATCACTACCAAAAAAGAATAAAGTAAATGTAGAAAATATAAATACAAAAAATAATAAACTGGGACAGCACATAAATGTCATGCAGAGGACACATAATTTTATAGTGGTTCCCCAAAAGTTGGGTAGTCCACTCTTCTACGTCCCTGGTCGGATTGCAGTAACTATGCATGAATCTTTTGATAATGAGACTCTCAGAACCACTGAGTCTTTTGACAAGGAGACTCCCAGAACTACTGAGTCTTTTGATAAGGAGACTCTTAGAACCACTGAGTCTTTTGAGAAGGAGACTCTTAGAACCACTAAATACTTCGAAAGATGGATTCTTAAAACTCTTTTACAGTTTGGAGTAAATGAGAAGAAAGGAAGAAGAGAGTAGAATTTTGCTGTCAGAATTCTTCATAAGTTGTTTCTTTACCTGCTCTAGCTTTTGTTTATCATGGGATCTAAATATGATGAACTCTTGCTTATGATTGTGATGATTGCAAGGGTTATGAGTTTGATCCTGATTCTCTGAGCACTCTTGTAGACTTGATGTTATGTGATGATGAAGAAAGAGCAACTGTGTTATTTTCCTATGCAGAGAGAGATCTTCTTTTGGTCTGTCTTAGAGTTGAAGGAGGAAGAAGAAGAAGCCCTATTTTGACAGACTGAATTATGAATCAGTTAGTTGTCTTTTTCTTCTCTCCTCAGCATACTTATTATCTATCATCTGAATTAGAATTTCTTTCTTCTTTTGGGTTGTCCTTAGAAGGAATGTCCGTTAGACAATTGATATTTCCTTCTAATTTTGTTGTCGTCCCGTCCATCTGATTTAAATAACTTCCAAGAATGTCTTTGTTGTATTTATGGATTACTCCATTCCATTCTTAACAATAAACGAGTCGTTTGTGAACAGTCTTCATCTTTGTAGATCTTCTGAAAAGGTATTAGAAAGGACAGCAGAAAACCTTCTACTTCTATCTGTATTCGACGTTGCATCAACTTCATCTTTCATCATATCTGCTAAAATTTTGAAGTGGAAGTGTCAGGCTGGGCGGTCTATTTTTGGAGATCGCAGAGGCCGCGCGACTTGTGTTGCGGTCTTCCTTTGGAAATCACGAGCTCGGAGTGGTGACCTGGCTGGTGTGGTCGCGCATCTCTGGTTTTGGCGTCCTGTGTTTGGTATGCCTATTTTGCCCAAGTATCCTTGTTCTGGTTTAGAACGAGCGGTCTGTAATGGAGGTCACTTCTGATGTCTCGTACTGCGGCCAGCATGAGTTTGTTCTGGCGGACAACTTGGTATGTCAAGATGTTCTTGTGGTGCCGATCTTATAAGAGTCCTGGCGGGTTGTATGAGCTCGATTCTGGCAGTCTGCTCCTAATCCGTCAGATGCTCATATGTCTATTCTTATAAGAGACCGGGCGGTCTACCTATTTGCTCTTGGCAAGCTATCTTGGATAGTTTTGCTTAAGTGTAATAATGTCTTGATGAGACTATGCGGAATGGTTCTGTTGACCGCGTGCTTCAATAAGGAAGTTGATTGTATCCCTTGGGGCGGTGACAACATCTGTTTGTTTGCCTATAAATAGGGACACCATGGTATCCATTCATACGCAAGAACTGAAAGAACTCAAGTTGGCTTGATTGTGTCGGTCTCACTTTGAGGTCGTGCGGTTTGAGTTGTCTGACCGGGTTGTTCGGTTCGCAGGTTAGAGGCTAGCATTCACCGTCAGCATTCTCCTTTCTTTCCAGCTTTGAATAAACCAGTTCGGTGGCGGTCTATCTGTACGGACTGTGTTTAGGAGTTCTTAGACTGTGCAGCAGACACAGTTGATCAGGCGACTTTAAGTGGTCGGGCGGTCTTGATTTGCGGTCTTGCAACAGGAAGCAGTTCTTCGTCAAGTGTTCGCGGGTTCTTCTGTGATCTTGAGACCGTGCGGTCTGGGCGATCAAGGAGTGTGGATAGTTGTTTTTAGCAGTTGAATAAAGCAGCGAGTTGTGTGGTCTGTGGTTGCGGTCTGACAGCAGCGGTTTGTGCTCTTTTCGTGCAATCTTGGGGATAGCCGTGCGGCTTTCCTGTTCGAGCGGTCTGGCAGTCTCTAATCTGGCAGTTCGCAGGCGGCTTGTTTTTTTGTCTTCTGCTTCTCTCCTCTGTGATTCTGATGAATCATGTCTCATCATGTATGTCTCGAGTTGTAAATGTTGGATCGGTAGGCGCCCTTAGAGGGGGGTGAATAAGGGTTTTAAAAACTTATATTATATTTTCAATAACTTTGAAAAAGCTTTGATTATTAAACTAGAGAAGATCAAGACAAATCAAGTGAAGTAAAAGTAAAGACATGATTTTATTAACTTGAGAAGCATAATTACAAAACTTGATCTCTTATCGAAGCTAGAAATCAAAGCGAATAGAAAGACTATTTTTGTTTTCTATACCGACTTGTATCCCTACGAACCGGTTGGCTTTAGCCGATCCTTCGCCGGAAATGGCCTCAAGCCGCTCTAGCCAACCTTCCCCGGATATGGCCTCGAGCACCCCCTAGGCCTACACCCGAGACCTAGTCGCCAACACGAGGCGAATTTCATCCCTAAGTCCTACCCAGACCTAGTCGCCAACACGAGGCGAATTTACTACACGATTACAAGAAAAGATGTGAAATAAAAAGATAATAATATAAAACTCCCTCTATGTGGATCTCTTGGAGAAGTAGACGAAGACGTAGAGTATGATCGTAGTCGATGAGGTCTTTCGTCACGATGATGACGCGTGTTAAAATCTTCTCCACGGATCTCCTTTGGTCTTTATGGATTTTTGGGAGTATATCTCTGAACCTTCCTCTCTATGTTGTGGCACGAAGATCTGGAATTTTGGATCTCAAGAGGATGAGGAATACGGAGCCAAGGGGTCCATTTTATAGCCTCGGCGCTAGCGCCTGCGCTAGTGCTACCGCCGGCGCTATCCCATATTAGGACATATTCTGCGTGGTAGAATCTTCAATCCGAGGAAACAATTCTCTCTTGCCTACTGTGCTCCTCGCTATTGCCTGCGCTATCGGATATCGCCTGGCGCTATCTCCTTCTATATGTTCTCCCGGCTTTTGCGCTTAAGCCAACATTTTGTCGAACAAAATTTCGTCGAACGCAGCAAAGAGTTCGTCGAGCGAATTTTTGTCGAACGCCATTATGAGCATTTTGTCGAGCGCCACTAATAGTTCGTCGAACGACACCTAGCGCCTGCACTAGGACTACCGCCAGCGCTATTAGGAGATTTGGATTTGATGGCTCAACTTTGGGGGCAACCTTCTTATGTAATCCTTGAGTCATGTGGACTTTGTTATCCTGCACACTTAAACACACAAGATCAAATACACATAGGATTTGTTATTCTCAAACCTAGGAGATGCGGAAGACCATGTTCCAACAAACTCCCCCTTTTGATAATAGCAAATCCATTAATGATAAATCAGAGCATTAATATATAAGCATGATGAAACTTACTTGTGTGTGTGAGAGTGATGACTTAGGATAATTTATGATTTTAGCATTTAGAATTGCTCCCCCTAAATACATGCTCCCCCTAAGTGATTGCTCCCCTAATATGTAATCTATCATCTTAATTAAGAATGTTAGTTTTCTATTTTGATAACAGATTATATTTATCATGTTAGTTCTCCCCCCTTTTGTTATTAGCAAAAGCGGGTAAGGAGACACCACTTAAAAGTTGATAATAAGATAAAGACATGATCGAGCTTGTAGAGAGAAGGAAATGATAAGGAGTTTTAGAATACTTTTTATAGAGATAGATGAGTGTTTTTAGCAATATAACATTTTCAAGTATATGAGAGTTTTAGAATAATTTTTATGTTGGTTCATCCCTTTTTTATTTAAGAGTTTTAAGCAAAAAAAATGTAATGATTTCCAAATAACTAAACTACCCAGACAATATGTCTACACCCTAGCCCCGTACTAAGTGACAGATGGGCATGAGGAGCTGCATACATGCCGTAGGTTGGGGTGTTAGTCCCATATGGAAACACTAGACAAAACTCAACCTAGCACTCTTTTTGCCCCCAGTGCCTCGCAAGGCCCCACTGGAACCCTCCCCGGTTAAGGACAAGACATGACTAGAGATAAGGTTATCTAATGTCTACAACCCTACGCCCCCGCTATGGTGAGAAATGAAGTCATGGATAATAATTATTGGAAACATTAAGCGTTTAATTTTAGTGATAAGTTCATAGCCTATGGGTTTATATTTTATTTAAATTTATGCAAACACTCACATAGCTATTTTGAAATCCATTAATGAATCAGAGTTTTTAATATAACAATATTTTCATAGAAATAAATCAGAGTTTTTAATATAACAATATTTTCATAGAAATAAATCAGAGTTTTATAGCAAAAAAAATTCATGTTAAAAGAAACCAATATAAAGTTTACCAAGCAAGTCTACCACTTGTTGTAAGAAAGGAATTTGAAGATTCAAGTGATGATGCACACAAATAAAAGTCTTTAAATAAGCATGAAAGCGCAAGGTAAAACAATTATATGGTTATGATGCGGAAGACTTATCGAAATACAAGAACATCTTATTGTAATCAATGATGATCCATAAAAATATATGAGTTAAATTTCATAAAGAAGATGTTTTTGTAAATCTTTGTTCAATTAAAATCTTTAAATTTAACAATAATGTAACCAAGCATGAAATAATGTTATCAAAAAGATTACTACAATGTTATTTTAATTCACAAATTCAAACCATAACAAACATTGTAGAAAGCATGTTGGGTTATCTAGTGCATTTCATAAATAAAGAGTAGTATACAATTTGCATTAGGATCCAATACTCATGAGAAGAAGTGTTATGGAAGATAATAATGTGCACATAAGTGTATTTTGAATAGAGTATACAAATGTTTTAATCAAAAAATACAAGAAATATGTAAAGTAAGAGCACAATAAAACACAAATAATTTTACTTCCACGCACTTCAATGCACAAACAAAATGTACAACTACCAAGGTGCTTTGCATACACAATGCTCATTAAGACTTATCAGGGTGCAAAGTAGTGCTTGGGGGATCACACAATTTTATTCTTCAATATTGATTTTTTGTTGTGATCCGGTGTACTTAAGAATAAGTGGTTTTTTATTTTGAAAGAAAGTTATGGTTTGCACAAGATACTTTACTATTCTTTCCAAGGTGCTCAACCTCACAAAGCTTATTAAGACTTATCAAGAGGTTCAAGTAGTGCTTGGTGGAGTTATCTTTGTCACTTTATTTTATGATTTTTGTTTTGTACAAAGTTCTCCGAATACACTTGTTTTGCAAACCAATATAATTTAAAAAAACATAACCACTTTTCTTAACTTTTAAAGTGCAAATAAAGGTTGTGTAGGTAAGATACTTGTGCAATTTTAATTCATTGTACTATTACAAAACATACACAAGCATTCTTAAATTAAACACATAAGTAAACAATGCCAAAATAAGTGAGTGAATAGCGATCATTATCAAACAAAAAACATTTACTCATACTTAGAGGCATGCTAAGCTTAGTTCTACACAACTTTTTCAATATAATTGATGCACATATTAATAGATATATCAAAGCATGATGAAAGCAATGTTCAAAGTAGTTTGAAAATATAAATTGCAACATTATAGAAGTTCTAAATAATAGATTAAATCATACTTGATTTTCTGAATGATGTCCATACAGTATTTTTGATAATATAAAGTTTGAACTCATTAGATTGATCTTAGACTTCCCGAGGACTACCTTGTGAGAGGTTCGCCCGGTACTAGGTGATATGATGGGATGATAGCCCAAATCACCCTTTCGCAAGATACATGTAAATCGAAAAGTTAAGTTCAAAATAATAATTTTTGATACTTGTTTTTGTTTTATATTTTTGTATTTGATTTTCTCATATAGGAATAGAATTCAAAAAATATCCAAAGACAAAATAAAATATTTTTTTTGTAATTTGGCTTTTGTAATTTTGTATTTTAATTTTTCAAAAACAAGTACAGGCAGAATTGCAAAAAATGAATAGTACATATAAAATAATATATTTTTATCGATTTGTCAGAATTTTAAATTTTCAGAAAATCGGATACTTGAGCTAGCGCTGGCGTTAGGTCTTAGCGCCTGCGTTAGCTCACAGAGAGTGCTTATTTTGATCATATAGCCTAGATTTTCTTCGATTTTGCTTCCGATTTTTCTTAATTATGTTTTTGCAATGTAAGGCCTGTCTAATGAAGTGTTGAGACGAGAAGAAATCGCAAAAAGTTGCGGAAGTTAAAATTAGTACATGAGTTTCATCTTCATTAGAGTTTCATATTTATTAAACCTTAATTATTGAGTTTTGCACAACATATGCATGAGTGAAATGATCATAAATAAGTGAAATAATATTCATGCAGAATTTCAATTCCGATTTAAACATAATTATGATTAAACATACTTGGGGTAATTGAAAATGATGCAAACATATTAACTACCTAAGCAACACTTGCGCATTTTATACATTTAGCCTAATACCCCTAAAATACACCTTTTAAATCCATTTTGACACTTATTTCATTCAGTCTTAATAATATCATATGACAAATTTAGTTTTTCAAATTTTATAAGACTTTTAGGAAATGGATTTAGAAGGATAAAAGGATAAGTAGATCACTTGAAAAATGACATGACTTTTTATTCAACTTTATTCGATTTGATTTATTTATGAATTTTGGTTTAATATGAGAAAGTCATATCACAAGTTGTATAAAGTGATCATATCATGATGGTTCAAAAAATAAAAACAAAAAACAAAAATGAAATTAAGCATATCATGAAGTAGAGAATTGATATTTCATTTTAATTGATTTCTAATTCATGCAAATGATTGGATACTAATGAATGAGAGATTTAGGTATCCAAAGAGGACCGAGAGTGACGGTTCCTTTGGGTACCCAAATACATCGTGTTTGCTTTTGAGGAGATGAAAGTGAATGAGCCCTTTTGAGTGGAGTTTGTGTTTCATCTTTAACTTTAGGTCTCCATTCAAATCTTGGTTTAACATTATTTTTAGTTTTCAAATTTCCATAATCATTTACTTGAACATTTGGATCAAAAAGGTTTTTGAATTTATAATTTGAAGGAAATTTGTTTGCATTTAATTTTAGGTTGGGAGAAACATGATTTTGTAAATTATGGTGATTTTGATTTTGATTTACAAATCATTTATGTTCCTTACTCCCATTTTTTAACTTAGGTAAGATGTTCATATTCATATTCAACTTGTTTTTAGATATAGTTTGATATTGTGAATTTGTATTTACAATTTTCATAAGCAAGTTGATTTTTTATTTTAATTCATCATTCTTGATTTTTAAATTATGTCTAGCTTTATTATAAGTAATTGTGCTATTTTTAAGAGTGGAAACAATTGAATCAATATGATCTTGATAGTTGTTTCTATATTCATCAAATGTTTCATCCATCTCTTTAATTTCAATTTTATATTCTTTGCACTTAGCATAATCATTTTCCAAAGATGAATTTTCTAAACATAATCTTTTAGTTTGCTCTTTTATAAAAAGAAGTTCCTTTTCAAGTTCCTTGCATTTTTCTTTCAAACCATTAAATTCTATACAAGGTGTAATGTTTTCAACTAAGGATTCTTGTGTAGAACTAGATAAATTAGAATTTGTTTCTTCATTACTTATTGCCTTTAAATTTTTATTTTCTAAGCGTAAATGTTTATTAGCACTCTTTAATTTCTTAATTTTATGCTTTGTAGTTTGAAGCAATTGTAATGTAGAAATAGAAGTAAAGAAAATGGGATTTGATTTCCTTACATTGCTTTCGGGAGAGGCACGATTTGAGCATATCGTTTCTTTTACATCTTTTTGGCACTCCTCTTCCGAAGACAGTACTTCTTCTTCTTTTCCATTTGATGTGTGCTCCATTGATCCGTCATGAGAGGAGCATTCTTGAAGACTTGTGCAAGCTTGCATATTCTCCGGTTCTTGCGATTGTTCCATACCTGTAGAAGGAGAATCATACATTTCTTCAAGAAATTTCCATACTTTGTATGCACTAGAAAAACAGTATATTAATTTGAAAATTTCATTTGATAGAGCACAAAATAAATAATGTTTGGTTTTTGCATTTAGATGACGTTCCTGTTTATTTGATTCATTTGCTAGTATAACTATTGCTATATCCCATGCATTGATATCTAAATTTTTAATAAATTTTTCCATTAATAATTTCCACCCTTTATAATTTCTCCCTTCGAATAAAGGTGGTTTAAGAGATTTTTCTTCTTCATAAAAATTTACCCCACTAGTAGAAGCGAGATCATGAGACGCCATTATTCCCAGTTATTAAGCCGATTTGGAATAACCTGGCTCTGATACCACTTGTTGGATCGGTAGGCGCCCTTAGATGGGGGGTGAATTAGGGTTTTAAAAACTTATATTATATTTTGAATAACTTTGAAAAAGCTTTGATTATTAAACTAGAGAAGATCAAGACAAATCAAGTGAAGTAAAAGTAAAGACATGATTTTATTAACTTAACAAGCATGATTACAAAACTTGATCTCTTATCGAAGCTAGAAATCAAAGCGAATAGAAAGACTCTTTTTATTTTCTATACCGACTCGTATCCCCACGAACCGGTTGGCTTTAGTCGATCCTTCCCCGGATACGGGCTCAAGACGCTCTAGCCAACCCTTCCCCGGATATGGCCTCGAGCACCCCCTAGACCTACACCCGAGACCTAATCGCCAACACGAGGTGAATTTTAGCCCTAAGTCCTACCCAGGCCTAGTCGCCAACACGAGGCGAATTTACTACACGATTACAAGAAAAGATGTGAAATAAAAAGACAATAATATAAAACTCCCTCTATGTGGATCTCTTAGAGAAGTAGACGAAGACGCAGATTATGATCGTAGTCGATGCAGTCTTTTGTCATGATGAAGACGCGTGTTGAAATCTTCTCCACGGATCTCCTTTGGTCTTTATGGATTTGTGGGAGTATATCTCTGAACATTCCTCTCTATGTTGTGGCACGAAGCTCTGGAATTTTGGATCTCAAGAGGATGAGGAAGACGGAGCCAAGGGGTCCATTTTATAGACTCAGCGCTAGCGCCTGCGCTAGTGCTACCGCCGGAGCTATCCCATATTAGGACACATTCTGTGTGGCCGAATCTTCAATCCGAGGAAACAATTCTCTCTTGCCTACTGTGCTCCTCGCTATCGCCTGCGCTATCGGATATCTCCTGGCGCTATCTCCTTCTATAAGTTCTCCCGGCATTTGCGCTTAAGCAGACATTTTGTCAAACGAAATTTTGTCGAACGCAGCAAAGAGTTCGTCGAGCGAATTTTCTTCGAACGCCGTTATAAGCATTTTGTCGAGCTCCGCTAACAGTTCGCGAACGACAGCTAGCGCCTGCGCTAGGACTACCGCCAGCGCTAGTAGGAGATTTGGATTTGATGGCTCAACTTTGGGGGCAACCTTCTTATGTAATCATTGAGTCTGTGGACTTTGTTATCCTGCACACTTAAACACAAGATCAAATACACATGGGATTTGTTATTCTCAAACCTAGGAGATGAGGAAGACCATGTTCCAACAGTAAAGACATAGTGAATAACAAGTGCACTATTCTGTCTTCCAAATTTCATTGATTGTCACGCTTGTGGATTGTGTTGAAGTGTTCCGCATTTTTACTTCACTCTGGACCTCTAAATTTTTTTAACATGGTATCAGAGATAGGTTTCTAAACAGTAATCAGCGTTGTCTTCTGCTTGGTTTTTTGCAAGTCAGTTATCAATTAGTGGGATAGCAATGGAAGGAGGATATGCTAGAGGTCTTAGTATTAAGCTCCTTATGCAGACTAACTTTAATAAGTGGAAGTCGTGCATGGAGAGCTATCTTCTTGGCGAGGACTTATGGGAGGTACTCGGAGGAGAAGCAAGACAAGTTGTTGTTCCTTCTGAGGGGAATGTTGAGCTCGTGAAGGCTTGGAAGAGAACTAATGCAAAGGCAGAGTTCACTCTCAAACGAGATATCATTCCAGAGTTGTTTGATCACATCATTGGATGTAGGTCAGCTACTGAAATTTGGACAGCATTGGATGGCTTGTTCAATAAGAAGAATGTTGCTCGGCTACATTTCTTGGAAAATGAGTTGGCGAAAGCAACGCAGGGAGACTTGTCCATTTCAACGTTCTTCTTGAAGAAGAAGAACCTATGCGCAGAGATAACAACATTGGACCCGGATGAGCCTATCACAGAAGTGAAGCTGAAGAGGCACATAATTTGCGGCTTCCGGAGGGAGTATGTGGCCTTTGTTACATCTATGCAAGGCTTAGTCAATCAACCATCATTGCTGGAGCTGGAGAAGTTGCTTGCATCGCAAGAGAGTTTGGCTAAGCAAATGGCGGGGATGTTAGTCTCTGGGGGAGAAGATGAGGTTCTCTTTTCTGGAAAGAAGAAACATTGGGACAAGAAGAAGAAGACATCAGGAGATGATGGTCCATGTACTTCATATCAGCAGGAGAGGAGCTATGCTCCTAAGCATGGTGGGAAGAAGAAGGAAGGACCTAGATGCTTCAGGTGCAACAAGCTTGGTCATTTCAAAAGAGACTGCAAGGTCAATCTTTAGCCGGAGCATGCTGCAGGAAAGGAGGAGGCTGGTTCCAATGCAGATGATAGATGGGGTGATGGAGCCTTCATGATGGGCACGTGTGTTTGGGCTATGGCATCCATCAACTATCAGGATGATTAGATAGTGGACTCGGGTTGTGTTCATCACCTAACCGGAGACGAGTCGAAGTTCTCTTCTTTGCAGGCATTTACAGGTAATGATGATATCATTACGGCTGATGATACTATACATGCAGTAGAGAAGGAGGGTATAGTTTCTTTGAACGATGATAGAGGTACTCTTACGTTGAAGAGTGTCTATCATGTTACGAGGATGAAGAAAAACCTCTTCTCGGTGACCAATGTTGTGCATTTTGGCTATCACGTTCTATTTGGTCCAACAGAAGTAAAGTTTCTTAGAAACATGTCAGTAATGGAGGCTGAAGTAACTCATATTGGTAGAAGGGTGAAAGACTTGTTTATGTTATCAACAAGTTCCTATGTTGATAAAATGAGGACTAATGATAGCGTTGCTATCTGGCATGAAAGACTCGGACATGTTGGGATGGACAAGTTGAAAGCTATGGCAGGAGAAGCCTTGTGAGAGGTCTTCCTAGCTTGTCATCCTTCGGTGAAGGTCATGTTTGTGCAGGTTACCAATATGGTAAGGTTCAACGCCTTCCATTTGACAAATCACAAAGCATATGTAAAGCACCATTAGAGTGTATTCATGGTGATCTGTTTGGACCTACCGCAACAGTCAGTCTTGGAGGCACCAGGTATATGCTGGTTTTGATTGATGATTTCACTAGATACACTTGGGTATATTTTCTGAAGGAGAATTCAGAAGCATTCGAGAAGTTTGTGAAGTTCAAGGAGCTCGTGGTGGGTCGGCTTAATCTGCGGATCAAGAAGTTCAGAACTGACAATGGAGGGGAGTTTACCTCCAAAGCGTTTTTTAACTTCTGTAGGAAGCATGGCATCCAGAGAGAGCTCTCTTGTGCTCACAATCCACAACAAAATGGCATTGCAGAGTGGAAGATTTGTCATCTGACGGAGACCTGCAAGTGTTGGCATCATGCCAAGAATATCCCAAAGTCCTTCTGGGCAGAGGGAATGTCTTGTGCCACCTATGTCATCAATCGGATGCCTCTTAGTCTTATCAACATGAAGACCCCTCATGAGTTGATGTTCAAGATAAAGCCTATGGTGGAACACCTTAGAGTGTTCGCATCTACCTGCTACGTGCAAGTTCCTAATGCTCTCAGAATGAAGCTAGATGCGAAAGAAAGGAAGCTAGTCTTCGTCGGTTATGATGACCGGAAGAAGGGTTGGAGATGCATGGATCCAGAGACACAGAGAGATATGGCCTCAAGGGATGTGGTATTCGATGAGTTGACATCATACCAGGGTAGCTCTTCTGTTGAGCTACAAAGAAATAGGTTAGATGGTGTACCAGGTGAAGCTACTAAGGAGGTTCTGGTGGAGTTGCATGTTTCTCCAGGTGCTCCAGGTGCTTCTAGCTCTGGGTCAGGTGCTTCAGGTTCTAGAAGCAGGGGGGTAATGCTCCAAGTATGCCTGAAAGGAAAGTTAGTCCAGAACAAGTAGCTGAAGAGGTGGATCAGAGTAAAGCTCTAAGGAGGTCCAAGAGGACCATTATTCCACCAGATCGGTATACGGGAGAAACTTTGTGAGCTTCGTCTCATGTTTCATCGTAGGTCCCCCGGATGAGAGAGATCCATCTTGTTATGAAAATTGCATTGGGTTCAAGGAGTGGGAAATGGCCATGGATGAAGAGATGGATCCCCTCAGGAAGAATGAGACTTGGGACTTGGTGCCTAAGGTTGAGGGTGTTACTCCAGTGACTTGCAAGTGGGTTTTCAAGCTGAAGAAGAAGGTTGATGGCAGTATCGAGTGGTACAAGGCTCGCCTTGTAGCTCGAGGGTTGTCTCAGAAGTATGGGGAGGATTATGAAGAGACTTTCAGCCCCGTTGCAAAGATGACTTCAGTACGGGTGGTGATCGCGTTGGCAGCTTGCCAAGGGTGGAAGATATGGTAACTCGATGTGAAGAATGCCTTCCTTTACGGTGAGATCGATAAAAATATCTTCATGGATCAGCCACCCGGGTATTTTCTGAAGTCTACCCAAGACATGTGTGTAAACTCAAGAAGGCTCTTTACGGCTTGAAGCAGGAGCCTCAGGCGTGGTGTGGGAAGATCGCAGAATACCTCTAGTTCTGCAGATATTTTGCTTATGATTCTGATTCAAGCTTATTCGTAAAGAATGCGGGGGAGCTCTAGGTCTTGGTGCTGCTATACGTTGATGATATGATCATCACGGGGAATTCTGAAGTGGAGGTAGCTAGGCTCCGTGCTGAGCTAGCTATCAGATTTGAGATGAAGGACTTGGGTGAGCTCCACCATTTCCTTGGACTCGAAGTGGAGAGGAAAGAGGGCGGAATGCATGTTTCCCAAAAGGGGTATGCAGAATGAATTGTGAAATGATTCATCATGGAAGGGGGGAAGAGCAACTCTACTCCACTGGAGGTTGGTATTCATCTTCGGCGTGATGAGGGGAAGGTTCTTTCTGATCCTTTGGTGTTCCGGGCTTTGGTCGGAAGTCTGATATATTTGACGATCACGAGGCCAGATATTGATTATGCGGTTGTCCGGGTGAGTCAGTATATGGCAGAGCCACGGAAACCTCATCTGATAGCGGCGAGGAGCATTTTGAAGTATGTCAAGACCACCTCAAATTTGGGTCTCTTCGACGGGAAGGTCTCGGTCTTTTTCTTGCAAGGATACAAGGATGCTGGTTATGGAGGAGATTCAGATGATCGGAGATCGACTTCTGGATACGTATTTATGACGGGCTCTACAGCTATATCATGGTGCAGCAAGAAGCGGGATTCTGTGTCTGTCTCTACAACGGAAGTGGAGTACAAAGCTTCGGCTTTGGCATCTCAGGAAGCCATTTGTCTTAGGAGGCTTGTGGAGGACATTCATAGGGAGGTGCATGGTCCTACTATGCATCGGGGTGATAATGAGAGTGCCCTCAAACTGGTGAACAATCCAGTTTGTCATCCGCAAACCAAGCACATAGAGATTCAACATCATTTCATTCGGGAGAAGGTGTTGGAGAGATCTCTTATGGTTGACCATGTGTAGAGCAAGGAAAATGTCGCAGACATATTTGCAAAGCTATTATCGAAGGAACCATTCACACGATTGAGGAGGTTACTTAGGCTGACTTCCACTTCCCACTTAAAGGGGGATTGTTAAATTTTTGAAGTGGAAGTGTCAGGTCGGGCGGTCTATTTTTGGAGATCGCAGAGACCGCACGACTTATGTTGTAGTCTTCCTATGGAAACCACGAGCTCGATGTGGTGACCTGGCTGGTGTGGTCGCGCGTCTCTGGTGTTGGCGGTCTGTGTTTGGTCTGCCTGTTTTGCCCAAGTATCCTTGTTCTGGTTTAGACCGAGCGGTCTGTAATGGAGGTTGCTTCGGCGGTCTCGTACTGCGGCCGGCATGAATTCGTTCTGGCGGATAGCTTGGTATGTCAGGATGTTCCTGTGGTGCCAATCATAGAAGAGTCTGGGCAGGTTGTATGAGCTCATTTCTGGAAGTTTGCTCTTGATCGGTCAGATGCTCATATGTCTATTCTTATAAGAGACCGGGCGGTCTGCCGGTTTGTTCTTGGCAAGCTTTTTTAAATTTTTTATTTGAATCGCTTAGGAGTAAGAGGGAGTTGCATCAACTGAGTTAAAGCCAAACAACCACAATGCCACACAGCAACACAAGAAACTTTATTGAAACACAAACTTCATTTACACTGCGAGGTATACATGGCGAGAAATGATTCATCATAATCACGGAGATGAGAAGAACAAAAAACACACCAAAAACAAATCTGGCGGCTAGACAAGCTGAGACCGCACAGACCGCTCGACTCCAGAAGTCGCCTGGCTTGACCTGAGACCGCGCAAACAGAAATCGGACAGACCGCCAGCAATGCAAGACCGCACCTCAGACCGCACGAACTGGAGCTTTATTGGAACAAAGAACTGAAGCTGTCGCCAGACTGCAACTCAGATCGCCTAACCGCTGAAGGTCGCCCGATCGCTGAGCTCACCAAGGGACCAGCAAAGAAACATGAGATGAAGCTCACCATGTTTCCTCCTGTGTATCGATCTGGTGGCTTGATAGTCCTCTTCGACCTCCTAAGAGGTTGCACCTGACTAACCACCACCTCAGCTGCTTCCTCTTTGCAAGCTCCTCTTCCAGACGAACTTGGAGCATCGATCCTCCTGCTTCCAGAACCTGAAGCCTCCATCTCATAGCTTGACACAGCTGGAGCTCCTGGTGAAATAGGCAACTCCATTTGAAGACTTCCCGCAGCTTTCCATGCTTCATCAACCCTGCTCTCCGGTAGTTCAACTCCTTAACTCCCCTTGTAGGAAGTCACTTCATCGAACACCACATCCCGAGATACCACTGATCTCCGTGTCTCAGGATCCATGCACCTCCATCATATCTTCCGCTCATCATACCCAACAAAGACTAGCTTCCTTGCTTTCGCATCTAGCTTTGTTCGAAGAGCAATAGGAATATGCACATAGCAGGTTGACCCAAACACCTGAAGGTGAGCAACACTCGGTTTCTCCTTGAACATCAGTTCGTGAGGGGTCTTCATGTTGATAGGACTTAGAGGCATTCTGTTGATGACATAAGCCGCATAAGACATTCCCTCTGCCCAAAAGAACTTTGGGATACTCTTGGCATGAAGCTAGCATTTGCAGGTTTCCGTCAGATGATGGATCTTCCTCTCCGCAACGCCATTTTGCTGTGGAGTATGGGCACAAGTGAGCTCTCTCCGAACGCCGTGTTTCATGCAAAAACTTGAGAACTCACCAGAGGTGAACTCCCCACCATTCTCAGTTCTCAATTTCTTCACCCGCAGGCCTAACCGACCATCCACCAGCTCCTTGAACTCCACAAACTTCGCAAAGGCTTCCGACTTCTCTTTCAAAAAATACACCTAGACATATCTGGTGTAATCCTCAATCAACACCAACATATATCTATTGCCTCCAAGGCTTGGGGTGGCTGTCGGTCCCATCAAATCACTGTGGATGCACTCCAACGGCGCATTGCATCTTGTTTGCGATTTATCAAATGGAAGTCGATGAGACTTACCAAACTGACATCCAGCACAAACATGACCGTCTCCATAAGAGGACAAGCTAGGCAAGCCCTTGACAAGGCCCCTTACCGCCATAGCCTTCAATTTGTCCATGCCAACATGCCCCAACCTTTAATGCCAGATAGCCGCGCTATCGTTGGTCTTCATCTTATCAACATAGGTACTTGTCGATAACATGAACAAGTCCTTCATCCGCTTTCCAACATGGATAACATCTACCCTTATCTCCGGTTGAGTTTTAAGAAACTTCACTTCTGTTGGGTCAAACAGAACGTGATAACCGGCATCGACTGCATTGGTCACAGAGAAGAGATTCTTCTTCATACAAGGCACGTGATAAACACTCCTCAATGTGAGTGGACCCTTATCACTGCTCAGGGAGACAACACCTTCTTGATCGACAGCATGAACAGAATTATCAGCCGTAATGATAGCATCGTTACCTGAGTAAGGCGCTAAAGAAGAGAACTTTGATTCATCCCTGGTGAGATGATGTCCACACCCTGAATCAACAATCCAATCCTCTTCGAAGTTGATGGCAGCCAAGGCCTTAATGGGCATCGCCATCATATTAGCCGCAAAGGCTTCTCCCCATCCAGCTTCATCAGACTTTGGCTTCTCCTTCTCTGCTACATGTCCCGACTGAAGATTAACCCGGCAATCCTTCTTGAAGTGGCTGGTCTTATTGCACCTGAAGCACCTTGGTCCCTCTCCCTTCTTCTTCCCATCATACTTAGGAGCATAACCCCTATCCTGCTGACCTGAAGTAGAGGGTCCATCATAACCTGGCTTCTTCTTCTCCCACTTCTTCTTCTTCTTTCCAGAGAACAACACATCACTATCTCCCCCGGAGATAGAAGTCCCCGCCATCTGTCTTGCCAAACTTTCTTGCGAAGCAAGTAAGTTCTCCAGCTCCAACATAGATGGTTGATTTGTCCAACCTTGAACTGAAGTCACAAAGGCAAGATACTCCTTCCGCAACCTGCGGATGATATGCCTCTTTAGTTTTACCTCCGAGATGGGATCATTAGGGTCCAATGCAGAAATCTCTGCTGTGAGGTTCTTCATCTTGAGAAAGAAGGTAGAAATAGAAAGATCGCCTTGAGAGGCCTTCGCCAACTCATTTTCAAGAAACTGTAGTCGAGCTACATTCTTCTTATTGAACAGCCCGTCCAAAGACGTCCAAATCTCAGCAGTAGATTTACATCCGATGATGTGATCAAACAGCTCCGGTGAGATAGCCCTCTTGAGAGTGAACTCTACCTTAGCATTCGTCCTCCTCCAAAGTCTCACCTCTGCCATATTATCTCCTGCTAGAAACACCTCTTGTGTGTCTTCTCCTCCAACTATCTCCCAAAGATCCTCTCCAAGTAAATAGCTCTCCATACACGACCTCCATTTCTTATAGTTAGTCGATATAAGGAGTTCAATACCAAGCCCTCTTGCGAATCCGCCTTCCATGGCAATCTATGTGGTATCTTTTTCACAAAGACGATGGCAACTCAAGTTAATCACTGCCTATACACTCCAACAACCTCGCTTTGATACCATGTTAAAATTTTTGATTTGAATCGTTTAGGAGTAAGTAGGAGTTGCATCAACTGATTTAAAGCCAAACAACCACAATGCCACACAGCAACATAAGAAACTTTATTGAAACACAAACTTCATTTACAGTGCGAGGTATACATGGCGAGACATGATTCATCAGAATCATGGAGACGAGAAGAACAAAAAACACACGAAAAACAAATCTGGCGGCTAGACAAGCTGAGACCGCACAGACCACTCGACTCCAAAAGTAGCCAAGCTTGACCTGAGATCGCGCAAACAGAAACTGGACAGACCGCCAGCACTGCAAGACCGCACCTCAGAACGCACGAACCAGAGCTTTATTGGAACAAAGAACTGAAGTTGTCGCCAGACCGCAACTCAGATCGCCTAACCGCTGAAGGTCGCCTGATCGCTGAGCTCGCTGCGAACAGCACAAGAATGAACATAAACCAGTTCGCAGATAGACCGCTGCCGAACTGTTTATTCAGTCCGCTGGGAATCACCAAGGAAGGAGACCGCAACCTGCTGACCGCAAACATGTGAACACAACAAACAGTCAACTCGCTTCCGAGACCGCCCGACCTCAAAGTGAGACCGCACGAATTAACCCAGGCTTAGTTCTTACAGTTCTCGTTGGGAATGACGGGCCCTGCACCTCTATTTATAGGCGGGTAGACGGATGTCGTCACTGCACAGGAGAGATACAATCACCACCAATCAGAACGCCAGCGGTCTCACAAGGCAGACCGTGCGACCACACTACTTATACGATCATCCGACCAAGACGCAGATCAGCAGACAGGTCGCGCACAGGTCGCGCGAACACGAGACCGCGCACAAGTCGTGCGGTCACAAAGGTACTCCTTCCTTAGACCACCAGGAGCAAACCAGGAACCATCTGGCCGACTTAGAACAAGTCGCCAGATCGCCAAGCACAAACCGCCCGGATAGGCGGTCACACATAGGAACAGACCGCCCGGTCTTCCAACAAAGAAGACAGGCCAACCAGCACACCAACTCGGGAACAAACCGCAGCTACAAAGAACAAACCGGTAGAACAAGCAGACCGCCAGAACAGACCGGCAGAGCCAGACTGGCAGAAAACAAGAACAGGCCGCGCGGTCTCGGCGGTCTCCCAAAATCAGACTGCCCAGTCTCCTCTTCACTTCAAAATTTCAACAAAACTGTCCAAGACAGTTTTGCTTAAGTGTAATAAGGTCTTGATGAGACCGTGCGGTCTGGTTCTAGAGATTGAGTGCTTCAATAAGGAAGGTGATTGTATCCCTTGAGGCGGAGATGAGATCCATTCGTTTGCCTATAAATAGGGACGTCGGGGTAGCCATTCATACGCAAGAACTGTAAGAACTCAAGTTGGCTTGATTGTGCCGGTCTCACTTTGAGGTCGCGCGGTTTGAGTTGTCTGACCAGGTTGTTCTGTTCCCAGGTTAGCGGCTAGTAGTCACCGTCAGAATTCTCATTTCTTTCCTGCTTTGAATAAACCAGCTCGGCAGCGGTCTGTCTATATGGACTGTGTTCAGGAGTTCTTGGACTGTGCAGCGGACTCAGTTGATCAGGCGACCTTAAGTGGTCGGGCAGTCTTGAGTTGCGGTCTTACAGCAGGAAGCAGTTCTTCGTCAAGTGTTCGTAGGTTCTTCTGTGATCTTGAGACCATACGGTCTGGGCGATCAAGTTGTGCAGACAGTTATTTTCAGCAGTTGAATAAAACGGCGAGTTGTGCGGTCTGTGGTTGCGCTCTGACAACAGCGGCTTGTGCTCTATTAGCGCGGTCTCAGGGATAGCCGTGCGGCTTGCTAGTTCGAGCGGTCTGGCGGTCTCTGCTCTGGTAGTTCGCTAGCGGCTTGTTTTTTTTTGTCTTGTGCTACTCTCCTCTGTCATTCTTATGAATCATATTTCGCCATGTATGTCTCGAGCTATAAAGAGAGAGTGAATAACAAGTGCACTATTCTGTCTTCCCACTGTCATTGAATGTCACGCTTGTGGATTGTGTTGAAATGTTTCACATTTTGACTTCACTCCGGACCTCTAAATTTTTTTAACAATATCGACGAACCTCTGAGTTCTTGTAAAAGTCGCTTCGAATTCCTTCTTAGCTCTAGCTGAACTCAGATGTCGATTTTGCGTTGATTACTTATCGATGTCTCCATCGAATTGAAGACTTGGTCTTGAACTTTATCTTTTGCGTCGAATTGAAGTCTAAGTTGCGTCAACTTCTAAGATGGCTTCGATGGGCTCTTCCTTCTGCGTCGAGTGTCTTTCGACGTTGAGTCGACTTCTGATATAGCTTTGACTAGATCTATCTTCTGTGTCGAGATCATTTCGATGTTGCGTCAACTTAACTTGATACTTTTACAGTCAGACTGAGTTGCTTCAACTTCTAGTCAGAGTTGCATCGACTTCTAGTCAAAGTTGCGTCTACTTCTCTTCGACGCAAGTTGTAACTCAATTGATTTTTGTGCTTATTTTGACCTAGTCTTGACACTCTAAGGTGAGTGTGACATCCTAGGACATCTAATGACTAGATTACCCTCTCTATATAATATGGGTAATTCATCCTAGATAATGAAATCACTTTAAAATAATTTGTTAGATAAATCACAAGGGTTTTTCCTAATATAGTCATTCAGCATTGTCCTGCTGGCCTCTATTAAGGTTCTGTTTTTCCTCTCTGCCACTCCATTTTGTTGAAAAGTTCTAAGTGAGGAGAATTCTTAGGAGATACCCATCTCTTGGAAAAATTTTGTCATGGCACCTGACTGAAATTATGTATCATGGTCACTTCTGAATTTGACCACAGTACAGCCCATTTCATTCTGAATTTGCCTGACATAATTCTTCAAGTTTTCCAAGGTATCTGACTTCCTTTTAAGGAAGAACACTCAAGTGAACCTTGAATATTCATAAACTACTACAAGAGTATAAACTTTCCCTTCTAAACTATGAACTGACATAGGACCAAACAGGTCCATGTGTAACATGTAGAGGCACCTAGTAGAGTCTTTGTTAGTAATACCCTTAAAGCTAGTCATAGTATGCTTGCCAAGTTGGCATGCATGACATGGACCTTCTTTAATGCACTTAATGTTGGGTCCATTTCTATCTAGGTCTTGAGAGAAAAGCTTGTCTATAGTTTTATAGTTGATGTGAGCAAGTCTCTTGTGCCATTGAACCTAAAGAGCCTCTTTCTCATCGGCTACAAAGCACATTGGCATAAGAGAATTTAAATGAAGGAAATTGTGACAATAGATGTTTCCTCTCCTAGTGCCAGTTAAGATAGCCTCAGAATTCAAGGATTTCATAACCAAGCACTTATCCATGTAGAAAATAATAACAAAACCCAGATCACAAAGTTGACTTATGCTTATGAGGTTGTGATTCAATCCCTCCACATAAGCTACCTTTGTGATGGTGACTAAACCATTGGAAATGTTAACATATCCTCTGGTCACCACCATTTCTGAACCTCTAAATATCATCGATGGTCCATTCTCCATTGAGGTGTAGTCCATCAAGTAGATCTTTTCTCCAGTCATATGTCTTGTGCAACCACTATCCAAATACCAAATGGGAGATTGGTTGGTCTTTGGACATACCTGTAAGAGAAATTACTTTAACTTTGGATTTGGGTCCTTTGTTCTTGCTAAGAGGATAAGTTGGAAAACTAAACTTCTGAGTAGTTTGCATTTTTCTTGCCCTAGGAACTGTTGGTTTGAACCAACAATCTAAGGCAAAATGTCCAATTTTACCACATCACCAACACTCATACTTATTATATCTTCTCTTCTGCCTCACCATCTTGGTGGGATGGTTATGCTAGTGAGCAGGAGTGAAGACAGCTGGCCTAATAGGTCTTGGGTGAGCCTCACAAGTGTGAGTGTGTTGTGGAGTTGTTCTCACTACTTTGTCATTCACCTTCTTAAGGGTTGGCTTGGCAGGAACTGCCTTTCCTTTTCCCTTGGGTGTTGTTGTTGTAGGTCTATGGACAAAAGGACCTGGACTCTTCATTTGGATTTTTCATGAGATGCTTTAAAAGCACTCAGCCCAAAGCCTTCTCTTATGTTTAAGGTAGAGGGCTTGCAGCCACTGGTGGACCAGGCATTGGTCAGATGACCATATGCAGAATCCTGATCAAAAGGATTAGATGTCAGCAGCACCTTCTTAAAGGAGTGTGGGGCTTCAGAAGCCTTACCCTTAACTGTTTCTTTACCAAAACCTACACCACCTTTGTATGGTGCAGAGAAGTTGTCAATGATTGGGAGGACAGTGTTGGATTTGAAAAGCTGGCAACTATTCTCTTTTCTGCCAACAGCATTTCCTTAAGGTCCTTAATGACCTTGTTCTTCTGTCCTAATTCAGCATTTTTAATCCAATTCTTTGCTCATAGCAATCTGCTTTTCAGCTGACTCCTGGAGCTCAGAATGGGTATTTATCAAGGAATCTAACTCCTTAGATTGAACTATAAGGAGCTTCTTACTTTTCTTGAAAGTTTCCCACAATGCTTCATATTACTGCATTAACTCAGGTTCATCCTCATGTGGGAATCTTAAATATGTGATGTTGTGAGCAGACTCACACTCATCATCATGCATGATATCTACAGCTAATTCAGAATCATAGACAGACAAAGGGACTCTGATATGTACCTTCCCATGTAAGGGGTTCTTATCTTGGATGTCTTCATTTATGGCCATGAGGCCAATGAGGGCTTCCTCCTCAGATTCTGAGGAACTTGAATCAAAATCACTTAAGGTTTTGATCTTCTTTAGAATGAATCCTTTTTCTATTTTCTTCTTATACTTTGGATTTCTTTTGTCTTCATATTTCATAAATTCCCTCTTTTTGGAGGGGCACTCAGCTTACATGTGACCTGTCTTATTGCAACAATAACACACTGTATTAGTTAAATCAAATTAGTTGGGCTTAGATTTATACCTGCCATCCCTTGAAGATTTAGATCTGTCATGATGACCAGATCTCCTGGATCTAGAAGAAGATTACCTATAACTGTCTCTTCTCCTTCTTGACATCAGATTTTGAAAGTGCACAGTGCGCCTCTGAGAATCCTCTAGAGGGGGTGATTAGAGATTTAAAAATTATTCCAATTCTAACTGTGACAACACTAAAATAATATAAGGATTTATGCTCAATCAAGATCTCACACAGAATAAATTAGTGCTGGAATAAAAAGCAGAAAACAATAATGTAAACTAGCTATGAGGGACATCACATAAATTTATCAAACCAGAAGACACACAGATTTTTATAAAGGTTCCCCGAAATGTGGGTACTCCCCTCTTCTACCACCTGGTAGGGATGCATCATGGTGCCTAAGTCTTTTAGTAAGGAGACTCTTAGAACCACTGATCTTTTGACAAGGAGATCATGAACCACGAGATCATTTGACAAGGAGATCATGAACCACCAGATCTTTTGATAAGGAGATCTTGAACCACCAGATCTTTTGATAAGGAGATCTTGAACCACTGAATCTTTTGAAGAGGGATTAACAAAACTCTTTTACAGAAGGGAAGGAGAAAGAGAAAGAAGTAGGAATTCTGTTTTCAGAATTCTTATGATGGATGTATGAAGAAAAGCTTCTTGTATCTATTCACTGGATCTGCTCTTGATGAACTTCTGCTTATGATGGTGATGATTTGCTGAAGTTATGATTGTCAGATCCTTCTATCTTCTTTCTGATTGAGCTCTGGCTGATATAAGATTGTGTTGTTGAGCAGCCTTGTTCTGTTCTCTTCTTAGAGAGAAGAAGAGCAGCAGATATCCCTTCTTTGTATTTTCTTCTATTAGGTTTCCTATGAGAGAGAGTAAGAAGAAGGAGACCCAATGGAACAGTATGGCCGATTGTGATAGGTGCCCTACTTTTCTCATCCTTCTGTTCCCTTTTATTGTCCGCTATTGAATTTGAATTTTTTTCACTTTCAGGTAAGTCCTGAAGGGTATATTTGTCTACACAAGAAAACCTTCCTTCCTTCCTTAATTCCCGACCCATCCACCAACCTGTAAGCTTGTTTCCAAGAAAGCTTTTCTCTGACCTCAGTTAATTCTTTATTCCATTTGAGGCAATTAAGAAGCCATTGGAGAATGGTCTTGAGAGAGGCGGGCCATAAGAGAGGGCCCAAAATCACAGCTGAAAAGGTTTCCCTTTTTACACTGTATTCGACGTAGCGTCGAGTTCTCTACCTCTCTTATCGACGTACCTTTGTGTCCTTGAAGGAACAGCTTCGAATTCATCCTTGCTCTGATTGAACTCTGCTAGTTGACGTTGTGTAGATTCCCAATCGACGTAACTATCCAGTTGATGGCTTGACTCTGAACTTCATAATTTGCGTCGAGATGGAGTCGACGTTGCATCAACTTTGAATGACTTCGACAGATATTTCCTTCTGCGCTGAATTGATGTAGAAGCTGCGTCGACTTCCTTAAGTGCTCTGATTGGGCCATAGCCTCTGCGACGATATCTATTCAGCGTACCATCGACTTGGAATACTTCAACAGAAGGGTGAACTACTTGGACTTCTAGTCAGAGTAGCATCGACAATATCTTGACGGTACGTCGAATTCTATTCGACGCAAGTGTTCACTTTGCCAAAATTTTGCTTCTCCTGACTTGGTCTTGACACCCTAGGTTGAGTGTGATATCCTAAGACATCTAATGACCAGATTTTCCTCACTATACAATTGGTAATTCAGTCCTAAGAGATAAAATCACTTTTAGTTAATTTGTTAAGTTAAATCAAAGGGGTTTTTCCCAACAATCTCCCCTATTTATCTTAACAAATTTTACAATTTGAATAAAGTGATTTTACACATTCCTTTGCATAAACCAAAAATTCATACATAACAACATAGGTATAAGGAAAGAAAAGAAATGACAGATTGAAATTACAATCCATTTCATTCAATTGTATATAGATCACCATAGTTGCAATTCAGGAATTGTAGGACATTGTAAAATACCTGGGCCTCATTGCCCCTTGTCAGGGGTTTTTCTTTTCCTTGAAAACACCTTTACCTTCCTTATGACAATATTAAGAGGCTCATCATCTTCTGTAGTAGCATCCTTGGGAAGCTCCCCCAGAGAGTGAGCATTCACTTCAGCTTCCTGGGCAGCTTCCACAGCTATCTTGGCTACCTCATCCAACAGATTCTCATTCTGAGGCACCTACTAATTAGCTGTTGTACTTGCAGCTTCCAATTCTATATCTAGATTTCTCTAAACATCTGTATCAAGCTCCCCCAGAACGGTTGCATCTATTTGCTCATCATTTAATTTTTCTGGGAACTCCCCATGGATCTGTGCTTGTTGGATTATTATAACTTTGTCAGGACCTTGAGCATCACCTACACCCTATTCACTCAAATCTAGAACATGTCTTATTCCTCTGAGATGTTCTCCCCCTTCTTGACCTTGCTGGCCAGTGAGGTTAAGAATTCCTTTGTGACCATTAGGAAGATATAAAATCCCTTAGGCTCTGGAGAGTTCTTTTAAAAGTTAATAGCTCAACCTCCATTTGAGAGTATTTCCTGTCAAATCTTCTTGCCTGAGAGGCCAACTGATCTGCAAATGTGGAGAGGCAATGCCAACTACCTTGGAGATGATCTACTCAAGATCAATTTTGGGTGGATGAGATGTAGATGGAGAAGGTGATGAAGGGAGCTCTTCTTGGATAGGGGAGAGAGGATGGTAAACATCAGGTGTGAAGTAAATTGATGGTCGTGGAGGTGGAGCAGGCTGATGATCTGGAATGAGGGTTGATGGTAGTTGATAGGTTGATTGAGTAGATGACTCAGGTGCTGAAATGGATGAGAACTGTTGTTGTCGTTGTTGTTGTTATTGTTGCAGGTGTTATTGTGCTGGAGTGTCCTCCTGATGGATATCTGGAATAGTGTCCAGTGAAGGTGGAGAGTGAGGAGATGGGATAGCATCCCTTGGAGGATCTGGTATGTGCCTTTCAGGCTCTTGAAGAGGAGGAGATGGAGGAGGTGAAGCTGGGGCTTGACCAGTCTTTAGAATCTGCCTGGTCCACTTTGAGAAGATCCCAATATTTATCCTTTTCCAAGGAGGTATGGGAACTCCTTTGTATTTGCAAATGCTTGGATAATGTTAAAAGAGCACTTGGCTCATCATTCTCATGTAAGCATTTTCCTTGTGGGCATATTTTTGCCCTATCATCTTCAGAAGACATCTCCCCCAGTTTATCTTCTTCTTAAGAACAAGTGCTCCCATTATCTGAAGTTGTTGCTTAGGAATAGCATCATGTGTAGAAATCTTACAAAACAGTACCTTTCCTACTATATCTGCCTGAAACCTGTGTTCTTCTCCAAGGTCAATCTTCTTTAGATTGATGGGCTTGTCCTTTTTGAACTGCATCGGTTCCAGGGCCCTCTAAATCTCATCCACTGTTAGTTCATCTGACTCACTTCCAGTTTGAAGATCATATGTTTGATTTAGTAGTTCCTCTGTTATCAGAATATCCGTGTCAGATGTTTTTCCCATAAGAGAACCATCATATCCTATCTGAACATTATCTTTGAATTCAGTTAGCTCGATATCCAGGATCTTGCATCTTGTGGATATCAGCTTGGTTAAGCCTGCATCTTGGAATATGCCAAGAATGGCCTTGAAGCTCTTAGCAGCTGCGCTGAAGGAATCAACATCCACGTCAAATCCTGAGTTGATCTTGGGTGGAGCCATTTGAATTTAGATGTACCTGCAAACACAAGAAAATGAGAGAGAGAAGGACACAGGAGAGCTGGAGAACAAGAGAGCAAGAGAAAGAGAATTCGAAAGCGTAAATGTTTCGACGTAGTAATTGCTTAAAACCAGATGAATCGCTGCTACTTAGGGTTTAGATCGACGCATCGTTGATAACACTTATTATTTGGAGCGCAAAGCTATGTCGAGATTGCTTCTAGAAGCAATTCTGCGCGCTCTGATATATCGACGTTGTGTCGACTAGTACTCGGCGTAGCTTCGAGAATATTCAGAGACCCTCAGTCGACGTAGTCTTGTCGACGTTACGTTGATTTCCAATCGACGTAACTTTGAATTTAATCAGCAATTAATAAGTCGATGTATGCGTCGATATGAACTTGACGCTGCGTCGAATTCTATTTGAATTGTCTACTCTGAGTACTTCTTGATGCTGGCGTCGAGTAGAAGTCCATGGTACGTCAACTTCTATTCGACGCACCTCTTAATAAATAGATCTATTTCTTTAGAAATTTCTTGATGTTTTTCCCAGCAATTTTCTTCATTGAAAATAGATTATAATATGATGTAATAAATATTAAGAAGGATTCAAGGTAGAAATTACTCCCTTGAATGACTTTTATTCCTTATTCATGACCTACATCTTTCTTCCCACTCAATTTTCTCCTGAGTGGGACCCTACCTAACCCTGCACAAGTAATTCAAAAATTAGAAGGGTCCCAGGTTACCTTGGGCCCTTTGCTTTTACCATTGTAGGGTTCAATGAAAGAATAGGAGGGTCTTTCATGATACCCTTTGGGATGATGAGGAATGGATTTCCCAAACCTCTTATCTTGATACTTGAAGTGAGTATAAAATGCATCAAAATATAACAAATCAGCAGAATGTTTGATTATCCTAGGTTTTGTTTTTACTTGTTGGTTGTTGTTATTTAACTTCTCTAAATAATTCTTGTCGAGGGGTTTTTCCCTTTTATTTAGATTTGCCTTTTTAGGTTTGTCTATCCTAACTGGATGATTATTGTCTCTACCCATGGATGATACACTCTTCTCACTTGGTTGATATTCACTAGGTCTAACAAATGGCACTAGATTTTTCCAAGCTGGTTTCCTAGATGTTTTTGTGCTAGTGGAGGGCTCTGCTCTTAATCCTAGGTGATTAAATCTCATAGAGAGATTTTCCGTGATATCCTTGAGCCTTTGACTCCTCCCATTGAGTGAGTCCTCAAAGGCCTTTGCCTTGGCTAGCTCTTGTTTAAGTTTTGTGTTTTCCTCTCTAAGCTTAATCAATTCTAACTCTTTATCATTAATTTCACTTGTTAGGTTTTGAATAGTTAGATGCATTTCATTTTTCTTAAGGTTCTCTAGTTCAGTTCTAGCTATGCCTAGTTCTTTTTCTACCCTAAGATGTTCAATGCAGAAATCTTTGAAGCATGATTTAAAATCTTCTGAAGTAAAATCAAATTCATCAAAGACAGATGATACCTGATCATCTTCATCATCTGATGCCATCCCAAGGGCCATCATGCAGGATGCCACTGCCTCTTCTTCATAATCACTTTCAAATGATGAGGAGTCTAATTCTGCTTCATAATCACTCCATGTTTCAACAATGAATCCCTTGGCTTTCTTCTTGTCCTTTCCTCTGAAGGACTTCTTCTTCTTCTTCTCCTCTTAGTTGTTGCTTCTTGCTCTCTGATCTTGTGGGCATTCAGGGGCAATGTGCCCTGGTTTGCTGCAGGTATAGCAAATAATCTCCTTCTTTGGAGTTTTCTCTTCTCCAAAGAAGGAGATTAACCCACTTCTTGAATCTTCTTGCTAGCAGACTGAACATCTCATCTTCTGGAGTAAAGGGATCTCCTTCAGTAGCCTTCAGGACAAGGGACCTTTGGACAGGAGATGGAGAGGTCTCCCTTTCTTCAACCTCAGCCCTGTTCTTCAGAAGCATCTCACATGACTTAAGCTTTCCTAGCAAAGCTTCAGTTGAGATCTCTCTGTGGCATCTGGATTCTCTGATTGCCCAGATCCTTGAATCCCATAAGCTAGGGAAGCACATGAGAATCTTATCATTAATTTCAGTCAAGGATATTTCCTTGTCTAAGCCTCTGAGCTCATTAATGATAAGACTGAATCTGTCATATATATTGGCAACAGATTCTTCAGCTTTCTTTTGAAAGTTCTCCTACTGGGATATGAGAAGGGACTTTTTGT
Source organism: Dactylorhiza incarnata (assembly GCA_033032865.1). NCBI lineage: Eukaryota > Viridiplantae > Streptophyta > Magnoliopsida > Asparagales > Orchidaceae > Dactylorhiza > Dactylorhiza incarnata. The sequence goes on from JAWHQI010000011.1 coordinate 10,604,573, forward strand.
CCTTTCTTTCATCAGCACTTCCTTCCACCATGGTGGTGAGTGAGTCCCAGATTTCCTTTGCTGATTGTCACTCAGCAACTTTCTGGAAAATGTCATCTGACATTGTTGACACCAGAATATTCATGGCCTTGGCATCATATGCCTTGACCTTCTTCTCAGCCTCTGTCCATTCCTTTCTTGGGACAGCCTCAGTTGTTGAGGTTTCTCCTTAATTTTGTCTGACTGGAGCAGGAGGACCTGTGAAAAGAACATTATAGATGTCTTCATCAATTGAATTCATGTAAAGCCTTATCTTGGCCTTCCAGAGTGTGAACTTATTCAAGTTACATATTTGGGGTCTTGTGGAAGCATAATCCTTAGTACTCATTTTCTTTATAAAGTATGTGATGAGTCCTGATCATATACACTTTTATGGACTCATCTGGGCCATTTATTTAGTCATTTCACCGCACTTTAGCCCTGTTATAGTTCATATTGATTAGTTTATGCTAGGTGCACTTCTAGGCCCATTCTGGTGTAATTTCGTATCTATCTTTGTTATTAGTTTTCTTGCGCTGTTAAGTCCCACTTTCAGTGGCTAGATTAGTGGTATACGCTGGAATAGGAGTCGTGCAGGTGTTCCCGGTGCAATTCTGCACAGGAACACTGCGCACGATCACCGGTTCTATTGCGCACGACCACTGGTCGTGCGCCACTGATCGTGTGCACTTAACCCTTTTTATGAGTTCTGTTTGGTGCAGTGCGCACGACCATCTACGCTAGTGCGCACGACCACCGGTCGTGCGCCACTGTTCGTGCGCGCTTATCATCAATTTCATGAGTTCTGTTTCAACCAGTGCGCACGACCACCTACGATAGTGCGCACGACCGCTTGTCGTGCGCCACTGGTCGTGCGAACATGTTATTTCATAATTTCTGTCTTTGCAGGTTCCGTCCAGGCAGAGCGCACGATCACCAAATTCTAGTGCGCACGACCACTGGTCGTGCGCCACTGACCGTGCGCACTGTTTAATTCCAGCGCCTATAAATTCCGCTGCTCGCGATTTAGGTCAGATCGCTCGCTGTATTCCGCCGTTTCTGCTCCAGTTTCGTCCGACTTCGCCCCTCCACCGCCGCCCACCATCTAGAGGTGCTCCGGGCTTGTTCTTCACGCCAATCTTGAGCCGGAGTTTCCTCTCGGCCTCCTCCTTCATCCAAGAGCTTCAAAGAGAGATCTAGCCTCCATCTCCATCGAGCAAGAGGAAGTTTGCAGCCTCTGCCGGATCGTAACACGAAGAAGACGGGTCCATTGGAGAGTCGTGACAGCTCTCTCTACCCCGGACGTAGTTGCGGACCAAGCTTGGACGCGGATTGACAACCCGGCGATTCCAACCGTGAATCTACAACGAGACTTCGGATTCGGTCGATTTCTTGCCTTATTCTTCTCTTATTGATGTGTATATGTTTTAGATCTCATTATTATGATGAAGTGGCACTTAAACTAGTTGTATTTCTATTTATTTCATGTCTATGTGAAATATTTGTTGTTTGAGTTGCTTGAGGTGCGCCCCATTCCATCCTCCATCCCGCCGTCACGTTCGTGTGCCGCACTAACAATTGCTAGTTGCGTGCTTGTCGAAGAGGTGCTTGCGACCCTCATTCCATTAGCCTACTCGTCTATCCGCCTACCGAAGCGTGGCATCGCGGCCCGTATCCCATCCCGCCTAACGAAGCAGTGCGCTCAAGGCCTGCACAGTTCGATTCCGCTTGCCTACTCGTCCATCCGCCCTTTCGACGCAGCGCGCTCAAGGCCTGCCTAGTCTCCATCCCGCCAAGCGAAGCATTGCATAGCGGCATTGCATAGGAGTAGTTGATAGCTTTTATTTTATTTTCCAAAAGCCAACCCAACTCCCCCGCATTCCATCCGATTTAAGGACTTCAATCTCAAGTCCTTCCTCGAAACCTAACTCCACCTTACTGTGTTCCTCAAGAGACCGACACTCGGGGATTTTCCCCATTATTATTACTTGCGCGACCGGTGCACTTGCCGAATCATCGCATCAGTATGTTTATAGAAAATAAATAAGAATAGGAGGTCTTTTTGATCAAGGTGTTAACCTTTTATTGATCAACCTCCCTCTGATACCAATTGAAAGTGCACAATGTGCCTCTGAGAATCCTCTAGAGGGGGTGAATAGAGAATTAAAAATTATTCCTATTCTAACTGTAACAACAATAAAATAATCTAAGGATTTATGCTCAATTAAGATCTCACACAGAATAAATTAGTGCTGGAATATAAAGCAGAAAACAATAATGTAAACTAGCTATGAGGGACAGCACAGAAATTGAACAAACCAGAAGACACATAGATTTTTATAGAGGTTCCCCAAAATGTGGGTACTCCCCTCTTCTACCACCTGGTAGGGATGCACCACAGTGCCTGAGTCTTTTGGTAAGGAGACTCTTAGAACCACTAATCTTTTGACAAGGAGATCAAGAACCACTAGATCTTTTGATAAGGAGATCTTGAATCACCAGATCTTTTGATAAGGAGATCTTGAACCACTGAATCCTTTGAAGAGGGATTATCAAAACTCTTTTACAGAAGTGAAGGAGAAAGAGAAAGAAGAAGGGTGTAGTAATTCTGTTTTCGGAATTCTTATGATGGTTGTATGAAGAAAAGCTTCTTGTATCTATTCATAGGATCTGCTCTTGATGAACTTCTGCTTATGATGGTGATGCTTTGTAGAAGCTATGATTGTTAGATCCTTCTATCTTCTTTCTGATTGAGCTCGGGTTGCTATAAGATTGTGTTGCTGAGCAACCTTGTTCTGTTCTCTTCTTAGAGAGAAGAAGAGCAGCAGATATTCCTTCTCTGTATTTTCTTCTATTAGGGTTCCTGTGAGAGAGAGGAAGAAGAAGGAGACCCAATGGAACAGTATGGCCGATTGTGATAGGTTCCCTACTTTTCTCTTCCTTCTGATCCCTTTTATTGTCCGCTATTGAATTTGAATTTCTTTCCCTTTTAGGTAAGTCCTCAAGGGTATATTTGTCTACACAATAAAACCTTCCTTCCTTAATTCCTGGCCCATCCACCAACCTTTAAGCTTGTTTCCAAGAAATCTTTTCTCTGACCTCAGTTAATTCTTTATTCCATTTAAGGCAATTAAGAAGTCGTTGGGGAATGGTCTTGAGAGAGTTGGGCCATGAGAGAGGGCCCAAAATGACAGCTAAAAAGGTTTCCCTTTTCAGACTGTATTCGACGTAGCGTCAAGTTCTCTACCTCTCTTATCGACGCACCTTCGAGTTCTTGAAGGAACAGCTTCGAATTCATCCATGCTCTGATTGAACTCTGCTAATCGGCGTTGCTTCAATACCCAATCGACGTAACTGTCGAGTTGATGGCTTGACTCTAAACTTCATTATTTGCTTCGAGATGGAGTCGACGTTGCGTTGACTTTGAATGGCTTCAACAGATATTTCCTTCTGCGTCGAGTTGAAGTAGAAGCTGTGTCGACTTCCTTAAGTGCTCCGACAGGGTCGTGGCCTCTACGTCGATATCTATTCAGAGTACCATCGACCTGGAATACTTCGATAGAAGGGTGAACTACTTGGACTTCTAGTCAGAGTAGCGTCGACAATATCTTGATGGTGCGTCGAATTCTATTCGATGCTAGTGTTGACTTTGCCCAAATTTTGCTTCTCTTGACTTGGTCTTGACACCCTAGGTTGAGTGTGATATCCTAAGACATCTAATGACTAGATTACCCTCACTATACAATAGGTAATTCAATCCTAAGAGATAAGATCACTTTTAGTTAATTTGTTAAGTTAAATCAAAGGGGTTTTTCCCAACAGATTGTTGAACTGCCTTGAGAAGAGGGCCAGTTCATTATCTGTGTTTTCTGAATCTGATGTGCTGGCATCAGAAGTCTCACTGCTCTCAAATGCATCCTGAAATACTGGAGTCTTCTTCTTGGTCTTCCTTAAGCTTTCATCCTTAAAGTCCATAGACCTCTCTCTGATGCTCCCCCTTAAGTTTTCCTCTTCATCTTTTCTTGTGTTATGTAGAAGTTCATGGGACAACAGCTTTCCAAATAGATTTTTGGGCTCCATGATGCCTAGATGTCTCATCTCCCTGATGGCACATATCTTGATATCACATTCCTTAGAGAGGGATCTAAGGAATTTGTCATTTAGATCAGAGTTTGTGAACTCCCTTCCATAATTTTTTAGGTCATTCACTATCTTGAAAAACTTATCATAGCATCTTGAGATGGTTTCATTTTTGCCTTGCTTGAAGGCCTCATACTCTTGGTTTAGAAGGGACTTCCTGTCATCCCTTACTTCTTATGTACCCTCCATATAAACAAACAAGGAGTCCCACATCTACTTGGCAGATTTATAATGAATAATGTTTTGGATGGTGGTGTCATCAATGGCTCTTACTATGAACTTTTGTGCCCTTTTATCAAGGGCCACCAAGGCAAGTTCATCTTTACTCATGTCCAAGTACGTCTTTGGTACTTACTTGGCAGGATCTATGGTTGATGTTGTCATGGGTATTTGAGGTCCCTCTAGAATAGTAACAAATACTCTGGGATCTGCTGCCTCCATGAACAATCTGACTCTCTCTTTCCAAATGGGGAAATTTTCTTTGGAGCACACTGGATGTTTCATGGACCTCATCTACTTGTGCTGATCACCTCAAGTCTTTTGGAATAGTTCCACAGATCTAGATCTAACTGTTAAGTCACTCTTTGATCAACCTCTCTCTGATACCACTTGTTCTTTATGGAACTATCACTTAGAGGGGGGAGAATAGTTGATGTGGCCAATTTAAATTTTAATCCTAGAGCACGCAGAGAAAATCACATAACAAAAATAATCACCAAACACAGCACACAAAAACACCAGATTTATAGTGGTTCCCTTAGACGATGTGTCTAGATTACTCCACTGTCCCTCTACACCTATCTAGCAGTGTGCTAGAATAAGCAAACTCCACCAAAACTCAGATCTCCTTCATAGATCCCACATCTCAGGCACTTTACGCCCTATAACTCAAATCCTTCTAGGATCCTACCTCAGGTTCTAGGAACCCTACAACTCAGGCAATCTAGGCCATACAACTTATATCAATAAGAGATCCTACTTCAGGTTCCTAGAACCCTACAACTCAGACTCAAGGAGTTCTACAGAAAATAGATTGTTTATATGATTGAAGAATACTCTGATAGTTTACTAAGTAGTAGTCTAATCCACCTAAAGGGGGGGTGAATAGGTTCCTTTGATTTTTCTTAGTTACTGCTAGTTGTTGTTAGAGATTATATAAGGTAAATGCCCAACACAAAAAACACACAGCTATTTATAGTGGTTCCCCAAGACAGTGTGTCTATGGGTAGTCCACTTTCCCTCTGCACCATTCTGACAATGTGTTAGACAAGGCAACCTCCTCCAAAAACTCAGCTCAAAGATCTTACAACTCAGATCCCTCAGGATCACTTAGGTTTGCTTCAAGCCCTACCGCAGGCTCAACAGCCCTACCTCGGGCTCAACAGCCCTACATCTCAGAGTGCTCCAACTCCTACACCTCAAAAATACTCCTCATTTCTTACTACAGGCCTATCAAGAAGGCTTACCTCAGATCTCCTCAAAGATCCTACACTCAAGCTGGGAGTACATCTCTACAAGATCAGGCTCAACAACCCTACACATTAAGGATCAACATCCCTACACACTTAGGCTCAACAGCCCTACAAACTCAGGCTGAATAGCCCTACAAACTCAGAACAATAATGTTACTACAGAGATAAAGTGTTTGCTTATACAACAGAGGACATACAAGATTTAACCTTCAGCTTTGGTCTTCTGTTGTTGATGCGCAAAAGGTGTTATCTTGACGCAGGGCTGAATGGTAGTACCTTCAGTCCTTTCTTCTATCTGATCTTCTTCTTCTATTGATGAAGAATGATCTACTTACTCTTCAGGATTGAGTTAGGAAGAGCTACCTTATCTCAGATGCATGTTTGTAGCTTCAGGAAGCAGGCTGGGAGATATCTGTGGAAGCCGGCAATAACACAGTAGTTTTGCTTTCAGAATATTTTCCACCCCTTCTATAATGCCCTAACATCTTCTTTTATACACCCTCTAATCTGCAACGGCTCTAAAGAGGTCCCTGACACAGCATGGACATGATTAGAAAAGGTTATCTTACTTTCCAGCGACTTGCACCAAAAGCAGATTCCGCCAGTGCTTCATTCAAATACGAATTTGTCTCAGCGGTTGGGCTGAGACAGTCTTCAGTCTTAGTGGTTGAATCTATCTTCATCTCAGCGGATTTGCTGAGACAGTTAGTCTTCTCAGCAGATTCTATCTAAATGCAGCTCAGCTGAGACAGACTCCTTCTCAGCGGCTCTAGCTGCGTCTCAACGGTTCAGATGAGACCAGGCTGTCGTCTCAGCGGTTTTGACAGTAAAACCATAGAACTATTCCATTGTTTGGAATAACCTAACCCTGCATATACATGATGTAAAATAGGGTTTATCAAATACAATAAGTACTTAGCATTGAGTGTGATGCCTCTTTAAATCTAGGGAACATTGAGGGCAATATTCCCAACAATCTCCCCCTATTTGAAGAAGGCGGAACATATACTAATGCTAAGATACATAATCACAAAAACCTTTCATGACAATATATGAAATAACATTCATGATAACATAACAAATAATTGTTAACTGAATATAGGCATCCTAGAAGATATCATGACAAATTATGAATAATAGTCATGACAACATAACAATAACATTGTTAACTAAATATAGGCACCACAGTATATATAAAGCATTAATATAAAAATATATTAAGCTTGATTAATGTTGGCCTATCAACATAAGATATCATTTCAAACATTAAGAAACAATTTCAGTAATGATCAACTGTCAATACATCTTTCAGTTTACATTTGATTCATTTGAAAAACTAAATACATTAGTTCAAATTTTTCTTTTCTTTGCTGCAGTTGAGCTTTCTGCACCTCTTTCATCGGGCTCTTGATCTGGAGCAGCAGCTTTCATCTCAGTTATTTTCTCCTATTCTCTTGCCTTTTGAAATATAGATATGGCTTGGGAATATATCTTGAAGGCATCCTCTTTGGATTATTCTTCCTTACAAGATTCTCTTTGAAGACCCTTTCCCTCTGTGAATTCCTCTCAAGGTGCTTTATCCATTCTTCTACAGATATGTTCTGTCAATATCTTTGCAGATATGGCGTTGATGAAGCCATGCATTCAGAATGGTACCCTTGGAGTCATCACTCCAATGCTCATAATCAGGATCCTTGTCCTGCTCACTTTTATGTTTTTCATGAATTCTTCTGCTAGCATGACTCCTACTCTTTTCCTCCTTGTTGCAAGTTGAGCATCTTGAGCTACCTTAGCTTGAGTCTCAAAATCAAAATCTTCTTTTCTTAGATTATCTAGCAGAGGCAGGTTTAGTGATATCTTTGTTCCTTGCAGAAGTTTGAGGGCCAACTCAGAATTGGTCTCAACATTGGTCTCCTCCCCCTTTCTGGCTTCTTTAACCACTTTTTGTTCTAAACTTTTGGAGGCAGCAGCAACTGACCCAGATAGGGTTTGGAAGGCATTCTCCTGGTCTGATTTAAGTTCATCCTTCATCTTTTTTGCCTCTCAAATCATTGTTGTTGCAGTAGACCATACATATTTTTCAAGGTGGTTTGAGGCCTTCTCTATGACCTCATCAGTCTTACTCACATAATTTTTGACATGGTTTATGTCTTGATCTTAGAGTTGCAGATGCTTGTCCATTGATCTCAGTATTGTATTCTGAGCAACAACTATTTTTCAACTAGATCAAACCACTTGGTCATTTGCCTATTAAGGTAAGAGGTTTCTTCCTTTATTACTTGTATTTCAGACATGAGTTCACCCTTGACTGAATAGACAAACCTATCAATATATTCCTTTATTGATGTCATATGACCATCAATAAGTGTGATGATTGAACTTAGTATGAGTTCATTTGACATTGCATAGGTGGAGGGTTGTACTTCAGCTACCATAGTGGGTATGCTTTTATCTTGGAGGGCTTGTTTCTCACACTCATTTAGAGTGGATGCCTCCATTGCATGCACTTCATACTCCCCCTCAGTCAGAGCAGGGATACTATGCTCCCCCTCAGCTTGATCATTCTTCTCAGCAACCTTTGCATATTGATTAGTGTGATCAACAACAATTCCATCTTCACTGTCAATGTTGACTCCTTCATCACCTAATAAGTTCTCTTGTTCCTCCCCATGAGATAGGGCATCCATCCTTTCTGGATCAGTGGAATCCCATAAATCTGGGGAGTTATCAGGTATTAGATTAACCTTCTTTCAATATTAAAAATGATTTTGTCAATCTTACTTTGCAAGTCACCAGGAGAATCAGATTGCTCCTCTTCATGTCTTGCAGACTCAGCAGGCACAGTGTGTGCATTGTTATCAGCATCTTGAGGATTTGGAGCATCACTTCGAGTATGACCTCCTTCATTTCCATCAAACTTCTCTTCTGCAGCAACATCGTCAATTTTCTCATGCTCTACAGCAGCAGCAGCATCCTCATGATCTTCATTGTCATGCTCTACATGAGCATCTTTGTCTAGAATCCCATCAGATCCTTGATCATCATCAGGAGGGGCATTATCTGCAACATCTGAATCAGAATTAGAGCATACAATTCTAGCCTTCTTTAGTCCTTTGACAAAATTCTTTTTCTTCTCCTTTATCTTAGAGGGCTGACTCATTGGGAGCACCCTTGAGAACCTGTCCATAGTCTTTATATCAATTCTTTTAAAATAATGAAGGTTGGATTCTTTTTACCTATCAGAATCTTCAGGATAGGTGTTCAGAAGGTAGAGAGAAAGAATTTTGCCTAGGTTGGGAGTCTGCGGACATTCTTTTATCCTTTGGAAGATTACAGTAACCCAGGAGGTCTTTTTCTTCAAGATCACTCTTGTCATCAACTCAAACATGTGCTTTGAGATTGTATCATGTGACCCTGGATTGCACAGTAATGCCTTGCCTACTATACATGATAGTAGCTTCCCTTTTTGATTGAAAAATTTCCTCTTTAGTGAGCCAGTTTTGGCATCACTGTGCTCGCACCATTTGAGGGCTTTTTCTTTGTCTTTTTTGAGACACATTGTCTTCCTCCTCATTACTGCATAATGGCAGTTGAAATGCTTTCTCCAGCTTCCTTGGAGATATCTTAATATTCAAGTTTCCAATTGTGGACTTTAATGAGGACTTGAAAGATGAGAGCCTTACTTTAATGTATAGTTCCAGAACTTCAGTTGTGAGAATCACAGATGGCTCTAACAGTAGATATTCTAACCCTTGACCTTCCAGAAGTTGAATCACTTCCTTAATCTCAGCATTAGCATATTGAAAGCCATTTCAGATTATTTCATACCCTTCTAGAAAATACTTTGAGCTTTTTGGCACCATTTTTGAAGAAAACGAGTCGCTGAGTCGGCGTTAAAGGAAGGGTCATCTCGATGGCTAGTTAGGTTTTAGAGTGTGGAAAGTGTTATTTAATCAATATAGCACTATTTATTGGTATATTACAATTTATTCTTAAGGTGTGATGTTAATTAGACTTAATTAATTGATGTTTTAATTAAGCAATCCCGTCTCAGAGGATCCGCTGAGATGGAAAGCTTGACCGCTGGGACAAGGAAAACCTAACCGCTGAGATGACTTAGCTGTCTCAGTGGTAACCGCTGGGATGACTTAGCTGTCTCAGCGGTTCAGCTGAGACTGTCTCAGCTGAACTCACTGTCTAGCAGTGAACCCTTTTAAATTGGATTGTCTTACCCCCTAATCATGTCACTAAGTGTTTTATAGCATGATTATCTTTTAGCAATGCTTAAGGTATAAAACAACAAACATTTAGACAAAATGAAATGTTGAGGCCTATTCTAAGTTCAACATTCCTAGCTCAATTTTGAAACCATTAAATTTAGCCTCATCCAATAGCTTTGTAAGTATATCTGCAACTTGATTGTTAGTGGGGACATGTTCAAGGCAGATATCTTTACATTCTACATGTTCTCTAATAAAATGATACCTTACCTCTATATGTGTAGTCCTTCTATGTGAGATAAGATTCTTAGCAATAGAGATAGCACTGGATGAGTCACAAAACAGGGGAAATTACTTACCTTGAGTTTGTAGTCCTCTAGTTGGTGTTGTATCCATAGCAATTGTGCACAGCAGCTCCCTGCAGCAATGTACTAAGACTCAGCTGTGGATATTGCCACATTAGTCTGCTTTTTGCTACTCCAAGAGATCAAACTCTTTCCTAGGAATTGACAAGCTCCACTTGTGCTTTTCTTATCTTCTTTGCATCCTGCAAAATCTGCATCTGAAAAGCCAGTCCGTTCAAAATCATTGTCCTTAAGGTACCAAAGGCCAAGATGTTGGTTGCATTTAAAGTATCTCAAAATCCTCTTTGCAGCTGAGTAGTGAGATTCCTTAGGGCATACTTGGTACCTAACACAAACACATGTTGCATATATAATGTCTGGTCTACTAGCAGTCAGATACAACAGGGATCCAATAATACACATGTACATGGATTCATCAAAGGGTTTTCCCTTCTTGTCCAGGGAAATATTTGGCCCCATGGGAGTTTTCATGGTGGAAGCTGATTCCATCCCAAACATCTTGATAAGCTCTCTAGTGTACTTGGTCTGAGAGATGAATATCCCCTCATCAGACTATTTCACTTGGAGGCCTAAAAAATTCTTGAGCTCTCCCATACTGCTCATCTCAAACTCCACCTTTATAAGGTTGGCAAACCTTTTGCAAAGGTTGTCATCAGTAGACCCAAAAATTATGTCATCAACATAAATTTGGACTAGGAGACACTAGCCCTTTGTTTCCCTAAGAAACAATGTACTACCTATCTTTCCCCTCAAGAACTTGTTCTTGATGAGTAAGCTAGACAAGGTCTTATACCAAAGCCTAGAGGCTTGCTTTGGATCATATAATGCTTTCCTAAGTAAATAAACATGGGAGGTAAGAGTTGGATGTAAAAAAACCTGATGGATGTTCCACATATACATCATCTGTCAAATTTCCATTTAGGAAGACTGACTTGACATCCATCTGGTATACCTTGAACCCCTTTTGGGTATCATAGGCAAGGAATAGCCTTATTGCTTCTAACCTTATTGTTGTAGCAAAGGTTTGATCAAAGTCAATACCTTCTTCTTGCATGTATCCCTTGGCTACCAGTCTAGCTATATTCTTGATAATGATGCCATTCTCATCTAGCTTGTTTCTGTAGATCCATTTGGTGCCAATTATGTTGTGTCATTGAGGTTCTGGCGCCAACTTCTATACTTTGCACCTTTTAAATTGTAGAAACTCTTCTTTCATTGCTAGAATCTAGAATGTATCTTTATTAGATTCTTCAAACTTCTTAGGCTCCATCTGAGATTGAAAGCTCAAGAATAGAGCTTCATTGTGAGCCCTGCTTCTGATGATCACCCCTTGGTTCTCATCTCCAATTATTTGGTTTCTTGGATGATCCCTTAGATTCCTTGTTGTTGCTGGCAATCTGTCAACATTCTACCGGTCTTTTTCTAGAGCAGCAGGTTCTTCAGCATCCTGCTGATCTTCATCTTCAAGAACAGCACATATAAATTAATTCTGTTGGTGCTAGGTATGTCTTGGATAGACATTTCTTGTATCTTCTGTTCATTATCTATCAAAATAGGAGAACTAGACCAGCCCTTATAAAATAGGCTGGTCTCATCAAATACAACATGCATAGACTCTTCAACAGCATGAGTCTTCTTATTGTATACTCTATAGGTTGTACTATGTGAGCAATATCCAACAAGAACCCCAACATTGTATTTTTCAGCAAACTTTGTTAGTTGGGATTTTCAATTATTCAAAATATAGCATTTGCAACCAAAGATTCTAAAGTATGAAATTTTTGGTTGTTTGCCTTTCAGAATCTCATAGGGGTTTATTCCAAAGGCCTTATTGATGGAAGCTCTATTGAGAACATAACAAGCAGTATTGACTGCCTCAGCCTAGAAATATTCTGGAAGTAAGGAGTCACTAAGCAATGTTCTCCCAGCTTCTATCAAGGTCCTATTCCTCATCTCAGCCACACCATTTTACTGTGGAGTCTTTTGGGAGGAAAACTCTTGGGTGATACCAAATTCTTGACAAAACTTTGTCATGGCCCCATATTTAAATTTTGTACCTTGGTCAGTTCTAGTTCTAACCACAGTATATTGTAGTTCATTCGGGATTGCCTTGACATGATTTATGAAGATATCTAAAGTATCAGATTTCTTCTTAAGGAAGAACACCCATGTATATTTTGAGTGATCATCTACAATCACTAAAGTATACAACTTCCCACCTAGGCTCTGAATGGGCAAAGGACCAAACAAGTCAATATGCAATAAATATAGACATCTTTCAGTGTCTTTGGAGCCAATACTTTTAAAGGTGGCCCAAGTTTGCTTACCCATTGGGCATGCATGACAGGGACCACTTTTAATACATTTCAAATTTGGACTATTCCTAATAAGGTTTTTAGAGAATAGTCTATACATTCTCTTGTAGTTAATGTGGGCAAGTCTCTTGTGCCATTAAACACAAAGTGATTCACTTTCATTAGCTACAAGACATACAGGAGATAAAGAATTATTGTAAATAAAATCTAAGCAATAAACATTCCCACTCCGAGTGTCTGAGAGAATAATCTCTAAGTCAATTTACTTTTTGATCAAACACATGTCATTGTGGAACTTAATAACATAGCCCAAGTCACATAGTTGACTTATGATTACATGGTTATGTTGCAACCCTTCAACATAAGCTACCCTTGTTATTGAGACTATGACATTTGTGATCATACCATATCCTTTGGTTACTCCTTTTTGAGAACCTCCAAAGTTAACTTTTGGTCCATTCTTCAAAGGAGTGTAATCATTTAGAAGACTCCTTGTTCCTGTCATGTGCCTTGCGCACCCACTTTCCAAGTACCATATTTCCCTTAGGCTGGTATTTGAATTATCCTGCAAAATGCTATTCATTTTCCCTTAGGAGCCCAATTGTTTTTGGGTCATAGGTTCCTGTTAGCATAAACAAAGTGACTCACACCTGATCCAGCCTTTGCAAGAAAGCTCTTCTTTGCATTAGGCACACTAGTGTTGTGCCAACAATCTATGGAAAAGTGTCCCACTTTACCACAGCACCAACATTCATGGATGTTGTACCTTCTTTTCTGAACATTCTATGAGGTGGTGGGAGCATCAAAATGCTTATGTTCAGAGGAGAATGTAGCAGCATTCTTCCAATTCCTATTAGCAATAACCTGGCTGGTTGACTATCTATAGTTAGTCTTAGCAGACTTTTTCTACATGACATCAGTTGGTCTTATCTTGGCAGCCAAGCAAGAATTGATGGCATCATAAGTAGTGTTGTTTGACTTGATTATAGACTTGAAAGCAGCCATATTTTTTCTAATTGGGATTTAGAAGAACCAGCTTCCAAATCCTTGAATGAAGGGGCTGAAGTGCCAAACACATATGGTCCAGGATGGGCCATTTGAATTTCTTCAGGGGATCTTTCAAATCACTCATCCTCATGCCCTTTCTCCTACTATAGTAAGGAGAATTTTCCTTTCTATAGGAACTTCCATTCTTCCAGTGACCATACATGTTGTTCTAGTCATACCTGTTGGAGGGAAGCAACACCTTTTGAAAGGTGGTATGAGGCTTAGCTTTAGCCTGACCCTTTCCTCCATTCTCAGCACCTACTGCCACTTTATTGAAACATAGCCATCTCCTATTAGTTTGGGGGGAGAAGGTGCCAATTATGGGCAGTATTGATTTGGGTTTGGAGAATTGAGCCACCAAGCTCTTCTCTTTGAGAAGCTTCTCCTCATGGTCCTTGATGACCTTGTTCTTTTGGCTAATGGTGCTTAATTGGAATATTGTAATTCCCTTCAGCTGACTTATTTCTCTACTTATTTGATCCATCTGGATAGATGACTCAGTGCAATCAGTTTTTGCCTGCTGAAGTGAAGCAAACTCTAGAGCTTGCCTATTGGGTTTCTTCTTGCTCTTTTTCAGAGCTTCCAAAAGAGCACCATACGTGTCAATCAAATTATTGACATCCACTTCAAATTCTGAACCACTCTCATCATTAGATGAGCATGCTTCAGATTTTGGTACTGGCTCATAATTAGAAGAGGGGATGAGAGGAGTTGATAACTTATTAAGATTATCCTGACTTTCTTCATCACCAGACATGGCGATTAAGCCATAACATTTATATTCATCTTCATCCTCCTCATTTTCACTATCTAAATGTGATATAGGGGCCCTGATGCCAACTTTAGCAGTTGGATAATCTTCATCTTCTTCAGCTGCAAATAGCCCAATGTAAGCTTCTTCTTCTTCAGAATCTGAGGATGAAGACTCAGATTCACTCCAGCTTTTCTCCTTCTTTGCTAGAAAGGAATTTTTACCTTTCCTTCCCTTCTGGTGATGAGGCTTCTTATCACCTCTTTCCTTTATCTTGACTGTACAGTCATCTATGACATGTCCAGGCTTGTTGCAGCAATAACATATAATATTATTTGAAATATGTTTAACATGTTTAGGGTCATACCTGTCACCCTTGGGGTGATGCCTTTCTGATCTGCTGTGTTCCTTCTTAGGATGTGAGGAGGAGGAAGGTTTGCTCTTCCGCTGCTTCCTCCTCATCTGCTTCTTGAAGTGCCTTGAGAAGGCAACAAACTCCTCATCAGATGAGTTGCTGTCAGATGTGCTGGACTCAGAATTTTTTGAGTCAGCAGCCCTTCTTGGTGGAGAAGCCTTTCTTTCTTTGCTCTTCTTAGAGCTTTCAACTTTGAGAGCCACAACTCTCTCCCTTGCATAGGGCATAGTGGATGTGTCCTCCTCCTTCCTTGCAGACAGTGGTATCTCATAGGAGAGCAGCTTTCCAAACAGTGTATGGGGATTAAATGTGGACAATGCGTTTCAAAAAATCTTGGTCTGTCTCGACGATATGAGCAACATCTCGATGACAGAACTTGTTATCTCAGCGATCTATTTGGGTCTTAGACAATTATTCAAGATTTCAGAAATCTTTACCTGAGATAGATATCTCGACGATATGGAATATTTCAGCATGTGCAGTCACGGCGACATGAAGTCTTCTCGTCGATATTATCGAAATCATCTTGTCAATATGAGGACTTCTCGCTGATATCATCGAGATCATTTTGACTACTACTTCAGTTACAAACTATCTCCATGATCACTAACTGAGACTTCCAGACGATATAGCTTCTTTACGGAGATATATCTTCTTATCCAGACAATTTACTTATGAATTATGACGAGCTTCATTACGGCAATATTTTAAACGATACCCTTAGTTTCTCAGCGATAAGCCTAGATCCTTCTTTAGTCAACACAACGATACTGTTGTGTGATACTTATTGTTACAACGATATCGTCGGGTTATACTTGTTGTCATGACGATACCTTGACTAAGTTGTTTCTTCTTGTTCTCACAATAATATCGTCGTGTGTACTTTGTTGACACAATGATATCGTCGTGTTATTTTTAATGTCACGATGATTCTTGACTGATTTCTTCTGTTGTCTTCTGTGAGTAATATCAATGATATATATACACTATTTCAACGATATGTCAAATCCTTCTCTCAACGATTTTGGACTTAGAGCGATTAGAGAAGTACTGGACATACTGCCTAAACTCTGCAATCATAAGTAAGACATACCATCAAATACATAGTGCCATTATCATTGATCTGAGCACTTATTCAGATCAGGAACATTGCAGGGCAATGTTCCCAATAGAGAAGAACAACCCTTAAGAATGTCTATGGACGATAGCTAGTCACTTGTCGACGAGAAGTCTAGTCGGAACAAAACTTGTCGACGAGAAGAACAGTCGACACAAACCTTGTCGATGTGAACTGGCACTTGAGAAAATTTGTCTACAAGAACACTCATCGAAGAACTTCCTTGTCAATAAGAATGGCTGCCTAGAATTTCCTATCAACGAGTCTACAACTTGATGTCGATGAGACTTCAAGTCGATACAACCCTTGTCGACGAGACCACTATTTGATGTCGAGCAGGTTTCAAAAATGATAAACTTGCCCATCGACGAGATCTCTATTCGACACAGGAGTCAATCAACTAGAACTGCACCAAATCGACCAGAAACACTCCTTCAATCGGCGAGAGAAACGACTATCGATGAGAACAATGCCCTAGACCTCCAACCAACTAATCCAATACCCCTGCTGCAATTCGATTTGCAGCGGTGGGAGCGATGAAAAGAAGACCTTCTCTTCCTCCTGCTGGTGGCAAAATAGGGTGAAAGAAACAAGACTCTCCCTTCCTCGATCAGGAGAAAAAAGACCTTCTCCATCTCCTTCTCGATCGGCGGCGAGAATAACCAATAACGATGAATCGAAGTTCTCCATTCCTCAATCAAGAAGCGATGACCAGATCTTGCATGGGAGTGTCGATGACTGTGGAAATCACGAGTGTTTGCCCGAAAATCCATGACCTCTCATCTCCAGTCAGAATGGTCCTTTCCAGCGGACTCAGTTTTTGGAGACTGCCCAAATCGCCAGCCTCCACTAGCTTTTCATCTTAGGCCCGTGTGGTCAGGCTCAGTTGAGATTGCCAGACCGAGCGGTCTGGTCCTTTCTTTTTCTCTTTTTGTTATTAGCACCCCTTATCTCAGCCTCGGCTCTCCTGTATCCTGGGCAGCCCGTAATTTTTGGATTTGCCCATTTGGGCAGCCTCCGCGCCTTTAAATAGAGGGGTACGAGTACCTGAAATAGGACTTTTGCTTTGAGACTCTAGCTTATAACCTGTGTAAGCGGTCTCGAATTCTTTCACTTTTCTTCCTCTTTCTCTGGCATGTTCTAGACCTCCATCCTATGACCTCTCTTGAGATTGACTGAAGTAGTTTTTTTCCCATCAGAGATCTCTCCTTTGGCATCTTCTGTCTCAAGTAACCTGCACTTCGCAGTCTCGCCTATCTCATTTTAGTATGAGTTTTGGAGGTACAATTTTTGTACCAACAGAACGAACACGCCACCTTCAGATTTGAAGTGTACAGGTGAAATCAGCAGACATTAGAGATGTCAGACCGCGATGGTCAGACCGGTCAAGTTGTCAACAGTATCCCTTCTTCAGTAAGTGTGACCTCTTTAGAATCTCTTGAGCTTTGAATGGAGCTTCACCTCGCTCAAGCCCACCGGGAGGCTGCTCAAGTTCGCTAGGTGACCGCTCGGCAGATTGAGTCTATGAATCAATTGTTGTCCGAGCTCTCCAAGAGATTGATGCCTCAAGCCGATCAGGTCGTGGCCCCTGATCGGTTGGCCATCACCCTCTAGACAACGCGACCTCTCAGCCCGCAGCTCCCTTGCAATCTCAAGGTGAAGAGTTCACTGCCAGTCAAGCTTTTTTCTGAGGAGCAGCCCAGGGATCTCCGACTCGAACCCTAAATTTCCAAGAGGATTATGTCTATCCTACAGCTCCCACTACTGCCCCTCTTGCTCTTTCTGGTGTCTATGAAGCAAAAGATCCTTCTCCTTTTTCTATGGAATCAGTTGGGAGCCAACTCCCCATGATTTTAGAGAGCCAAGAATGCCCATGTTTACTGGAGATAGCAATCCCAGTTATCATCTTCAAGCCTTTGAATTTGATGTTTCTCTGAGGACTCTCTCAAATATGATGAGATGCAAGTTGTTAATCAGCTCTCTGGATGGGTAGGCAAGGGAGTGGTTTTATAATTTACCTCCCAGTGCATCTCCTGCTTCACTGTTTTGAGTCAGGAGCTTCTTCTGAGGTTTGCTACCTCAAAGAAGAGGAAGAGCGTGTTGGAGCCTATGTTTCACATCTCTTGGTTTGAGAATAACAAATACCGTGTTGTATTTAATCTTGTATTTTGTGTGTTTATAGTGTGCAGGTTATACAGGAACTATAGCTACATGTCCATATGAGTTGTATACTGAATGGAGATGACTCTCTGGAAAGAGAGCTAATGCCCCACGTTAGTTGTTAATGCCCCGCGTTAACTTCTGTCGAGAAAGAATTAGTCGAGAAGAGATGTTGTCGAGAACGAATCCGTCGAGAAGGCAGAGACAACGCCAGCGTTGACTCTTAACGCCCACGTTGAGTCCACAAACTACCACGATCTAGACAGTTGCGCTATTTCAGCCACGACAGTACACGATCACTAACGCCGGCGTTAACTCTTAACGCCACGCGTTAGCTCCCGTGGCTAATTAAAGTACAACTCCTCTCATTCTATGTGAGATGATTCCAGATTTCTAATAATTTTAAGAGAGGCTCGTGTACAACATTTGAGAGATCTCCCTTGGGTATCATGAAGATCTAAAGAGGATTTTGAAGGAGAAGGTCTACAACGCATATCCCATACGAAGGACAATCGTTTCAAGAACGCCAACATCTACATCGCCTTCGTCTTCACCTTCAGAATTTCATGGGGAGTTTCTCTTTACTTTATCTTGTAATATTTTATTTTATTCTCTTTGTATTTTGGTGAGGAGAAATCATTCGGGGAGAACGTCGGATTCCGGGAAGGATTCCGTGGATAATTCGTCGTGGTTGTTGGTGACTAGGTCCTTGTGCGGCTTAGGGGGTAATTCGCCGCCTTGTGCATGGCGACTAGGTCAAGGGTAGATCTAGGGGGTGGCTAGATGCCTTATCTGGGGATAGATAGGCTATATCTAACTGGTCCTTGGGAGAAGGACCGGTGAAACATCAAAAAGCGATTTTTATATTCTCGCCTTGATTTCTAGTGTTATAGAAATCAAACATTTATGTATTCAATTTATTATGAAATAAATCATTTCTTTTAATGTTCTATTCAATTGATTTTATTTCCTCTTCAAGAATGTTTTAATTTATATTTTCATTAAAGTATTAAAATTAACATTTGTGTAATTATCTTTGAAATACAATAATCGCTTTCATTATCTCTGATTTTCTGGAATTGTATTTCATTTAAGATTTCATAAGTAAAATCACTGTGACAATCAATTTGTGCTAAGGAATATTTTCTGGAGAGCTAACGCCCAGCATTAACACTTAACGTCAGGCATTAGCAACAGTTAACAAAAAGTTGTGTTTCTCTTATTTAAAAAGGAATCTTCAATACAATCTTTTCTGAGATATCAAAATTTATTTTCAAATAAAATATTCCTAAACTTTGGTCACGATCCTTGATAAATTTAATTAAGATTTAAAATTCCATACAACCCTTATTCACCCCCCCCCCCCCTCCCGCTAAGGGCGCTGTAAGATCCAACACATGGTATCAGAGCGCAGGTTATTCCAATACGACTTCACAAATGGGAATAATGGTGCATCATGATCTCGCATCTTCTAGAGGGTATATGTTTTATGAAAATGAAAAATCATTATGTCCACCATTATGTATGGGTGAAAATTATATTGGGTGGAAAACACTTATGGAAAAATTTCATAAAACATTGGATTTTGAAGTTTGGAATATTACAATTAAAATGCCCCTAATTATTCTAATTAAAAATGAAATGTTTTTAAATGCCAAATTTATGAATAGTCTATATTGTGCTCTAGATCAAAATATTTCCAAACTTATTTATACGCTTCCTACTGCTTTTGAAGTTTGGAAATTTCTTGAGAATACTTATAGTCTTCCTTCCACAGATGATGAATAAGAGGAATTCCTTATGGATCCAAGAGAAGAAATCGATGAGGACTCATGCTTGGAGGAAGATCTATCTAAGAGAGAAACAATATTGAACTCAATTGATGGCAAAACATCAAGCAAAAGAGAAGACGGAAACTATAGCAAGGTAAGAAAATCTAAATCTTCTCTTTTTGTAACAAATTCTATTTCTATATTTCGTGTGCTTAAATCTGCTAAACGTAAAATTTCAAAGTTGAAACATGCTAATTCCAAATTACGTTTAGAAAATAAAACTTTAAAAGCAAACACTAAAGTAGAATCTTATATTGATGTTTTAAATTTTCTTTCATGCTCTTTAATTAAAAATGCTAAACCTTGTTTTGATTATAATACTTTTAAAGAAGAACTCAAGGTTTTGGAAAAAGGTCTTTTAACTTCAAAATAGCATAATGAAAAATTAATAAAAGAAAATGATAACTTAAGGGATAAACTAGAATCATTAAAAAAGTTTATTCAAAATTTTCATATAATAAAAATTCTTTTATTTCTAGTTTACCAAATTATCAAAAGTCTAAAAGCTTAACTTCATATTATAAAAGTATGTCTATAGGAAAGCATGGAAATGAAAATCATCAAAATAAGAACCAATCATTCAATACATATTGTAACCCACTTTTTCTTCATTCTATTCTTAAGAAAGACCATCGCTCTTATAAACCCTCAAAGAATCAATATAATAAAATTCATTATTATTATCAACATCAATGTATTTTGAAAAATAATTTGAATAAACATAAATCCCAAATAAATTATTTTTCAAACAACTATCATCGCAAAAACAACTCAAATAATCATTATATGAATTTAAAAGATAAACAACCAAAGTATGAATTGAGGCCCAAAATTAAAAACGAAACACTAACTCCACTTGTAAAGGCTCATTCATCACTATCTCCCCAAAATCCAACACGATGTATTTGGGTACCCGAAGGAACCATCACACTTGGTCCCCTTTGGATACCTAAATCTGTTATTCACTAGGAATCATTGTATTGTATGAAGTAGAAATAAATCAAAATGAAATTTTCAATACTCTACTTCATGATATGCTTATTGTCCTTTTTCTTTTGTTTATTTTTTTATTTTTTTTATTCTTGAGCCAACACACTATGATCACTTTATTTGTCATGAGATATGACTTTCATTCTAAGCCTAATGTTTAATAAATCAAATTGAATTAAATTGAATATAAAGTCATAATTTTTTAAGTGATCTATCTTTCCTTTTTATATGTTTTATCCTTGTTAAATCCATTGCCTATAAATGTCTTATATTATCATTATAAATTGAATGCTAAATTTGCTAAATGATATTATAAAGACTAACTAAATTACTTTCAAAATTGGATTTAAATGGACTTTTAGGGGTCTTAGGCTAAAATATTAAATGCACAACTTATTGCATATTTGTCTATTTTTCGTTGCTGCATATAATAGCCCCTATATTGAAAATCATAATCGAGAAAAATCGAAATCAAATAAAATAAAAAACCATGTGTTGCTAACGCCAGGTGTTAACCCTAACGCTGGCGGTAGCATATTTTCCTAAAAATTCTGATTTCTCTAATTATTTTTTTTTGAAAAATTATTTCACTTTGTTAAGTATCATTATCTTCTACTTTCAAATACCTTGTATTTGTTTTGTCTAATTTCTACAAATTAAAATCAAAAAGAAAATTTACAAAACATTTCAAAATAACCAAAACAATTTTGTGTTCCTTTATATATATGTAGTATAATATTCACTTTACAAGCAGTCACTACATATTAAAAGGATGAATATGAACCAAACAATCACCACCATGATCTATTGATATCCTATGCTAAAATTCACTATATTCATATATCATAATTCATGATCCATCAAGACCTATCTCAAATCAACTAATTCTATCAACCTTAGGAATTATGAAATATATGATTATGATTGGTATTATAGTTTCATATCTTGTTAGTGTGTGTGATGTGCATCTCTATTGTTTGCATGTATCTCATTATATTTAGACCTAAGATTAAATCAAATAAAATTGTCTCTTCATTCTAGGTCTATGAAAATTTAAAACACTATGTTTGAATACATGCAACTCAATTATATATTTGTCCATCTTTACTTAGCTTTGCACCATATTGTCTTAACTTATCATACTAGCATCATCACTTACCATAGGTAGAAATCTATGCCCATGCTAGTTATATCTTGCAATGCTAAAGTAAATTATATTACTAAAATATGAAAATCATAATTTCCTTTGTAGTTATTTGCATGAATAAAATTTTTCTAAATGGATTTAAAATCAACAATCATCGATATAATTGTAAATACAAAACTAATCATGCAATTATACCATAGTTAATATATTAAGGCTTACACGCTTAGTATGTCCATAATCAATAAACCTATGACATTTGTCTCACAATAGCGAGGGCGTAGGATTGTATACATTAGAGACCTAACCTCTAAGTCATGTCTTGTCCTTAACCGGGGAGGGTTCCAGTAGGGCCTTGCAAGGCACTGAGGGGAAAGAGTGCTAGGTTGAGCGTCGTCTTTTGAATGCCTATGGGATTAACACCCCAACCTATGGCATATGTGTAGCTCCTCATGTCCATCCGTCTCTTAGTACGAGGCTATAGTGTGTAGACATATAGTTAGGGTATATTATTCTTGGGTATACTCATATTATATTCATGGCATAAATATTATCTCACTCTTTATACTTAAATCATGCATATTTGTTTTTGTTCTAACATTGCATCTTGTGTTTGCATATTTTATTATTTTGAGCTATAATGTTTTTACAAAACACAAGTATTTGAAAAATTACCAAAAACATGTAAAAAGAGCCTTCAAATCTGATCAATTTTATTCTGAAATTTCAACTGAAGGAAGGTCTCTTTATAATACAAATGAATTATGAAAAATGTTTTTCAAAACATCAAAATTTGCAGTTCTGTCTCGGCGTTAAGAAGCTAACGCCTGGCGTTAGCTCCTTTGCTCCAATTTTTTTGTTTTGAATAATTTCTAGTTTTTTTTGTTTTGTGTGTATTTTATTTCTCTGTTTGTAAAAAGTTTTCTATCTTTTTATTTCCTTTAAGAACAAAATTCTATTTCTTTTCAAAAAATATATGTATTTTGTTATGCATTATTTTGGGTGTATCTCTCTGGCATAGAATATCATTTACTGAAAGGGCTATTAACGGCTTCTATGTTTTCCAGATAATATATATAAAAATACAAGTACAAAATTACAAAACAATTTCAAAGAACAAAAATATGTTTTTCTATTTATGTTTGTTTATTGTTTTGTGCTTATATAAAAAAATTTCAAAAATTTATAAATTGTTATTCATTGCCATTGTCAAGGATGATTAATTGTATCAATTAAAGATTAAATACAATATTTAATTTAACTTTCAAGTTTCTTAAAAAACATTGTTTTGTATTTGTCATGCCTTGAAAATTATCTTGTTATGTGCAATGAAATTGATTGTAGATAAACATGTGTAGAAATGCTTAGCATGCCTCTAAGTATGAGTAATGTATTATGTTTGATAATGATTCATTCATTCACTTATTTTTGATAACTTACATGTGTTTACAATCTTATTCTTGCATGATTGTATAGTGTAATAACATAAGTAATTAAAATGCTTAAATAGATTACCTACACAACATTGAATTGGTTATTACAATTCTTTGTCTTTCATGCACTTATTCTTTAGAGAAATGTGGTTTAAAATGCTATGTTTGCAAAACAAGTGAATTCAGAGTCCTTAGTCACTAAACTAAAAAGCAAATAATAAATAACAAGCAAAACTCCACCAAGCACTACTCACCCTCCTGATAAGTCTTAATGAGCATTGTGAGATTGAGCACCTTGGCTAAAGAATTGTAAAGTGTCTTATAGCAAACAATTTATACATCACTTCTCTTAGTACACTTGATCACAAATAATGTTTGAAAATAATGCTAAAAAGTATAAAAGTGATCCTCCAAGCACTACTTTGCACCCTGATAAGTCTTAATAAGCATTGTGTGTGTAGAGCACCTTGGTAGTTGTACTCTTTATTCATGTGCATTGAAATATTATGGAAGTAATAATATTTATGTATTTTAATGTTGTGTTATTTCATTATATGTGTCATGTATTTTTGATTGATTCACTTGTATACTTTATCAAAACACTACTTTGTACACATCATTATCTTTTATAAAACTTCTACTCATGAGAATTGGATCCTAATGCTCATCTACTCAATTCTCCACAAACTTAAGTAAATGTACTAGATAGCAAAGCATGATAGCTACAATGTTTATGTTTACTTGAAATGCAAATTTTATTACATTGTAGTTTTTGTATCTTTTCTTGATAGTATAAAATCATGCTTGCAATTTTATCTTAATGGAATAGCATCTCTTAAATCTATAACTCAAACATCAACTTTTTAAATTTAAAACTCATTATCCATTGTACGATTTTACCTTCTAAAATGATGTTTATGTTTAAGAGTGCTTACTATATTCTTCTGCTAAGTTTACCACTTATGCTCATTCAAGTCTATTATTTTTAACACCATGGTTTTCTTTTCAACAAGTGGTATCTTAAAATAAGAATGCTTACTTTATCATTTCAGTTATATTGCTTATTACTTTATGTTACATCATGCTTATATTTTTCTCAACAAGTAGTATTTAACAAGCTTTTGATTGCATCCTATTTTTTTCGACATAGAACATATTACTCCTTATTGCACACTCTCACCTAAACCCTCTTTTGATACTACCAAAAGGGGAGAATAAATTACATAAATCTAATATTTAGGGGGAGTACATTATAATGATTTCAAACTCAAAGAAAGTATTTATGTAGGGGGAGTAATCATATAGGAGGTGCATACACTATCATATGCTCGATCATGACAATCCTTCAATAAGTGGTTCCTAATCAATCTTAGTAGATATACACTCATCCCTACCCACTTTTGCTAATAACAAAGGGGGAGAAGAAATTGAGAAATCTAGTCAAAATAGATATTTAGGGGGAGTAAATTATAAGAGAACATTTATGTATGGGGGGACTTCATATAGAAAGAGTCTGCATTATCACTTTCAAATCTATCATGCTTTTAACATGTTATTCGTGTATATCTTATTACCGCACTTATCTATAAACACAAACTATCTTAATCCCACTAATTTCTCATGCAGTTATTTGTTATTATCAAAAGGGGGAGATTGTTGGAGCCTATGTTCCGCATCTCTTGGTTTGAGAATAATAAATATCGTGTTGTATTTGATCTTATATTTTGTGTGTTTATAGTGTGCAGGTTGTACATGATATAGCTACACATCCCTATGAGTAGTATACTGAATGGAGATGACTCTCTATAAAGAGAGCTAACTCCCCACGTTAGTTGTTAACGCCCCGACTTAACTTCCATCGAGAAAGAATCTGTCGAGAAGAAATGTTGTCGAGAACGAATTAGCCGAGAAGGCAGAGACAACGCCAGCGTTGACTCTTAACGCCCGCATTTGAGTCCATAAACTGCCACGATCTAGATGGTTGCATGATTTCAGCCACGATAGTACATGATCACTAATGCTGGAGTTAACTCTTAACGCCACACGTTAGCTCCCGTGGCTATTTAAAGTACAACTCCTCTCATTCTATGTGAGATGATTCCAGAATTCTTATATTTTTAAGAGAGGCTCGTGTACAACATTTGAGAGATCTCCCTTGGGCTATCATGAAGATCTAAAGAGGATTTTGAAGGAGAAGGTCTACAACGCATATCCCATACGAAGCACGATCGTTAAAAGAATGCCAACATCTACATCGCCTTCGTATTCACCTTCAAAATTTCTTGGGGAGTTCTCTTTACTTTATCTTGAAATCTTTTATTTTATTCTCTTTATATTTTGGTGAGGAGAAATCATTCGGGGAGAACGTCGGATTCCGGGAAGGATTCCTTGGGTAATTCGTCGTGGTTGTTGGCGACTAGGTCCTTGTGGGGCTTAGGGGGTAATTCGCCGCCTTGTGCGGGGCGACTAGGTTAAGGATAGATCTAGAGGGTGGCTAGAGGCCTTATCTGGGTATAGATAGGCTATAGCCAACCGGTCCTTGGGAGAAGGACCGGTGAAACATCAAAAAGTGATTTTTATATTCTCGCCTTGATTTCTAGCATTATAGAAATCAAACATTTGTGTATTCAATTTATTATGAAATAAAATCATGTCTTTTAATGTTCTATTCAATTGATTTTATTTCCTCTTCAAGAATGTTTTAATTTATATTTTCATTAAAGTATTAAAATTAACATTTGTGTAATTATCTTTGAAATACAATAATCGCTTTCATTCACTCTGATTTTCTGGAATTGTATTTCATTTAAGATTTCATAAGTAAAATCACTGTGACAATCTTTTTGTGCTAAGGAATATTTTCTGGAGAGCTAACGCTCAGCGTTAACACTTAACGCCAGGCGTTAGCAACAGTTAACAAAAGCTTTTGTTTCTCTTGTTTAAAAAGGAATCTTCAATACAATCTTTTTTATATTTTCTTATAAAATATTCCTAAGTTTTGGTCACAATCCTTAATAAATTTAATTAAGATTTAAAATTCCATACAACCCATATTCACCCCCCCCCCCCCCCATGCCCTCTAAGGGCACCGTAAGATCCAACAGAGTGGTCCTGCGGCCCTCTTCAAGATTAAGCAGAATAAAGGTGAAACAACAACCCGCTTCATTGATCATTTCCAGAGAGAGATTCTGGGAATAAGGGATGTTGATCCCTTGTTATATTTGTTATCCTTGATAAATGGTTTGTAGGAGGGACCTCTCAATTTTGAGGTCACAACCAGAGAGCCCAGCTCTTATCAAGAACTGATCAGCATCGCGAATAGGTTCATAGAAGGAGAAGTCAACAACCCCATCTATGTTTCCAATTTAACATGTAAAGTCGTTCACAAAGGTTCCACAGGTTTTCCTCCAGTCCCTCCATCATCAAAGCCGACACGTCAAGATTTCCAACCTCTAGCTCAAAGAGGAAGGAATTTTCGTCATCATCTTCCTTACCAGGGGCATCAGAAGTTCCAACCTCAAGTGCCTATGTTGCCAACTCCAGTCACCCCAGCTCCCTAGCAAGTCCCAATTCATCAAATCCATTTTGTTAAGCCACCTCCCCCGCTTCCTCAGCATTCTTATAATGTTTATCAAGAATCATTTACCGAACTCAATGTCCCAATGAGTGAGGTAATCCAGATCCTCCAGAAACAGCCTTTTACAAAAGGCCAACCCCCATGCAATCTCACACAAAATTCAGGAATCCTTCTCTTTATGTTGAGCATCATAAGAAGAAAGGTCACCTGGCAAAAAAGTGCAGGGCTCTCTGAATGTTGGTGTAGAAGCTTGTGAAGGAGGGAAAGTTGTAGGGGCTCGTGTAGAAAGCAGATCCTTCCAAAGCCTCCACCTCCAAGAGAAAGGAAGTGGCAGAGGTCCACTAGCAGTGTGAAGAGGTTGACGACGTTGGCCTCCTTGACAACATTGGTTATCCAAGTGAATGCATGGATGCAAATGATGAAGGAACTTTAGGTTATGTTTTTTGCATTCACGGGCGAGCATGGCTAGAACCATCGAAGAAGGCTAGCCTGGCCAGAGTTTTTAGATCAGAAGTAGCCATTACCTCTTCCTCTGCTCCGGTCCAAGGGACGGTTACTTTCCTGCAACTGCCACCCCTTTCAACGATGCAGTCGTTATAAAGGCGGTCATTGAAAATTATACGGTTGAAAATATTTTGATCGATACCGGGATCTCAGTGAATCTTCTCTTCAAACCAGCTTTCGAGGCCCTAAAGACTAGGAAGACACTTCTTTCCACCGAAGGGACGCTCTATGGTTTCTCTGGAGAGAAGAAGGAAGTGGAAGGAAACATCACTCTCTCAATGACGCTTGGAGGCATTACAAAGCAAGTCAAGTTCATAGTCGTTGAAGCTCTGGGTAGCTACAATGCAATTTTTGGAAGCCCAATTCTCAATAAATATCAAGCGGTGGTTTCAACTCATCACCTCGCTGTGAAGTTTGCCTTCAACGACAAGCTATACCGGATCAGGAGTTATTCGAAGAAAGCTCGGGAATGTTATGTTAAGTCAGTTAATATGACTTAATCTTTTCCCCCTCGTGTAGATGAAGCCTCTTCAGTTTTTCAAGTCTCCAATCTTGATGAAGCTATGAAAGAGATCGTAGAGGAAGAGACAAGAGATGGAGTTCGCTTGGAACCTACCCAAGCCACTCAAGTTGTGCCCATCAGCAATGAAGATGAGAGTAGAAAACTCTCAATCAATGAGGAATTGCCTGAAGCCGAAAAGAGTCAACTCATTTCCTGCCTCCTGCAGAATCTGGATATATTTGCTTGGTCAGCAGATGATATGCCATAAGTTGATCCGGACATCGCTTGCCATCACCTTATCATTGACCCAGCTTTTACTCCTCTCAAGCAGAAGAAAAGAGGGTTTGCAATGACCTTAGCTCAAACCATCCGGGTGGAGGTGGAAAAGCTTCTCAAGGCTAATTTTGTTAAGGAGATTCAATACCCAAATTGGGTATCGAATGTTGTAATTGTGAAAAAAGATTGTGGGAAGTGGCGAATGTGTGTGGACTTTACCAAACTTAATAAAGCTTGCCCTAAATATTGCTACCCTTTGCCTCGGATAGATTCTTTAGTTGATTCTGCGGTAGGGTATTCTTGCATGAGTTTTTTCGATGCATTCTCTGGTTATCACCAAATAAGAATGCATAAGCCCGATATCAATCACACCTCATTCATCATGAATGATGGTTGTTTCTGCTATTTCGTAATGCCTTTTGGGCTAAAGAATACTGGTGCTACCTATCAGAAAATGATGGACACCGTTTTCAAAACACACCTTAGCTCAAACCATCGGGGTGGAGGTGGAAAAGCTTCTCAAGGCTAATTTTGTTAAGGAGATTCAATACCCAAATTGGGTATCGAATGTTGTAATGGTGAAAAAAGATGGTGAGAAGTGGCGAATGTGTGTGTACTTTACCAAACTTAATAAAGCTTGCCCTAAATATTGCTACCCTTTGCCTCGGATAGATTCTTTAGTTGATTCTGCGGTAGGGTATTCTTGCACGAGTTTTTTCGATGCATTCTCTGGTTATCACCAAATAAGAATGCATAAGCCTGATATCCATCACACCTCATTCATCATGAATGACGGTTGTTTCTGCTATTTCGTAGTGCCTTTTGGGCTAAAGAATACTGGTGCTACCTATCAGAAAATGATGGACACCATTTTCAAAACTCAAAAAGGAAGAAATTTAGAGGTCTTTGTCGATGATCTTCTAATAAAAAGCAAGCTTTTCACAACTCATCCTAATGACCATAACAAAACATTTGCAACACTCTGAACCTTCAATATGAGGTTGAACCCATTGAAATGTGTTTTTGGAGCTAGCAAAGGAAAATTTCTCGGCCATCTCCTCACTTCGGAAGGGCTGTAGCTGAATCCCGACAAGGTGAAGGCTATCCTAGAAATGTCACCTCCCAAGACTCCCAAGGAAGTTCAGCAACTGGGTGGTAGGATGGCAGGCTTGAGCTGTTTCATCTCCCGCTCAGGAGATAAGAGTTCTCTTTTCTTCAAAACTGTCCATGGAGGAGCTAAATTTGAATGGACAAAGGAATGTGATGATGTTTTTGATCTGCTCAAGAAGCAGCTAACATCTACCACTTTACTCCAAAGCCCGAGAGAGGGAGAATATCTCTTCTTATATCTTAGAGTTGGTTCTGATGCCATCAGCTCCATGTTGGTAAGGGAAGAAAAGAAGAAGCAATATCTAGTTTACTCGTGAGTAAAATCTTGAAGGATGTGGAAGCTCGGTACCCGATCCTTAAAAAGTTGGCTTTGATGCTTGTGATCTCAGCGCGAAGGCCAGTTTTTCCAACACGCTCTTCAATGGAAGATCAGTGACAACCTGAACAGAATGAGCTTGGAAATAAGGTCTTAGAGCATTCAGGTAGATTGGCAAAGTGGGTGAAAGAGCTCAGCGAGTTCGATATCTCCCATATTCCAAGAGTGGTGATCAAAGCTCAAGTGTTAGCAGATTTTATGATCGATGCAAAGGAAGTTAGCTCAGAAAAAGAGGTTGGAAAACCTTTGGCATGGATAATCTTCATGGATGGAGCTTCCAGGAGAAATTCATCAGGAGATGGAGGTGCGTTAATTAATCCCAATGGGGTTAGATTGGATCATGCTCTCAAGTTCTACTTTCCAACAATGAACAATCAGGCGGAGTATGAAGCCTTACTCGCCGGTCATAGATTTGCAAGAGAGCTAGGGATCGAGGATGTCCAAGTTCAAACTGATTCCCTGGTGATGTCGTCTCAAGTAAATAGAACCTATGAAACTAGAGATTCTATTTTAAAGCAATATCAAACATTGGTAAAGATTGAGATAGGAAAGTTCAAAAGCTTCACAATTCAACATATTCCAAGAGAAGAGAATGCGGGAACTACTTCAGAATTATTTAATCCAAGTCTTGAAGAAGGAGACATCATGTTGATTGATCAACGACCATCCTAGATGGATCCCCTTGTTCTCTATCTCTCAAGTGGAGAATTCTATCTGGCGGTAAAAGATAAGAAGCGGTTTAAGTTAAAAGCAACTTATTATTATCTTGTTGCAGGAATTCTCTACAGGAAGTCTTTTCTCTCACCTTTGGCAAGATGCGTCTCTGAAGAAGAAATTCCAGTTGTTCTTCGAGAAGTTCATTCCGGAGAGTGCGGAAGTCACTCTGTAGCTAGAACCCTGGAAAAAAGGATTCTAAGGCATGGTTATTTCTGGCCTCAAATTAGGAAGGATATAGAGAAGTTCACAAAGAAGTGTGTTCAATGCCAAAAGTTTGCTCCTCTTCAGCATCAACCAGCTCAGCAACTTAAGTCAATAGAAACTCCATGGCCATTTGCCGTTTGGGGAATGGATTTGATTGGACATTTTCCCTTGGCTAGTGGTCAGCGCAAGTTTATTCTAGTAATGATCGATTATTTCAGCAAATGGATCGAGGCAAAGGCGCTGGCTAAAACTACTACTCAAGTTGTGAGGAATTTTATCTGGGGGGAGATAGTTTGTAGGCACGGAATTCCCATGGCAATTATCATAGATAATGGTCCACAATTCAACAACTCAAGTCTTATAAATTTATGTGGCCAAATCGGCACTGGGTTGCGATTTGCTTTTATGCATCATCCCCAGAGTAATGGTATGGTAAAAGATGCCAATAAACTCATAATCAATCTCTTGAAGAAGAAAGTTGAAAATCTCAGAGGTAATTGGGCAGATCAATTACTTTCGGTGTTGTGGGCTCTGAGGACGACTCCAACCTCGGCTACCGGAGAAACTCCCTTCAAACAATCTCATGGCTCGTAAGCTCTCATTCCCGTTGAGTTTGAAGTTAAGAGTCCAAGGGTATTATTATCTCAACAACATCAAGATAGCTGGATGGAAGGAAATGATGAAGAGTTGAGATGCAACCTTGATCTCATTGAAGAACTAAGGGATACAGCAACCATTAGGCAAGAAGAAGTAAAAAGGAGAATGGCCAAATATTTTGATAAAAAATGTTAGAGTTAAAGGGTTTGCTTTCAATGATCTTGTCCTCAAGAAGGTAGACGCATCAGCAAGATCTGGCTCAGTTGGGAAGCTTAATTCAAATTGGACAGGGCCATTCATTGTTAAAGAAGCGCTTAAGAATGGAGCTTATCGTCTCCAAACTTATGAAGGGGAAGATCTATCTCATACTTGGAGTGCAGTTGATCTCAAGCGTTTCTTTTCTTAAAAACTTGTATTTTTTCCCATCTCTTTCTTTCCCTCCTTTTGCAAGTATCATGATGATGTGGTTGTAACCTCTTGCATAATGTATATCGGAAAGGAAGCATCAAAATATATTGACTAACTATCAAATGGTAAAGATCTTACCAAACGAGATATCGACGGATCCTATTTGCTGCCGCCTCGACTTGAAGCTTGAGATGTAAATCTACCATGACCACAAATAGCGGGGAGATTTTGCACTTGTGTAGTAGTAGCCCGCCAAGCTCGTGCGGAGGAACTTTAGGAAGTCGGGTCCTTCCTAATATCTGACACACCTCTGCATCAAGGGAGGACCGGGTGAATGTTCAACTATGTTATGCATTTCAGGACATCGTTACAGTCTTGATGATCCTTTAGGTGAAGCAATATCGGTATAGCCTCTGTGACATAACAACACCTGCCCTACTGATCATCATGTCATGTAACCCTCGAATACTCATTGGTGTAAGGATAGCCAAGAGGCGGTCGGTTGCATCTATGGTCGTTATCAGGGCACTTGAGTGGCTAGGGTGTTACAACCATAATGATCTCTTGAGGAAAGCAATGTCGGTACAGCCTCCGCGGCATAACCACAACTGCCCTTTTGATCATTTAGAGTTGTTCGCCTCTCTTCTCTCCCCCTCTGTTTATGGTGTTACAACCTTAATGATCTCTTGAGGAGAGCAATGTTGGTATAGCCTTTGCGCCGTAACCACACCTGCCCTTTTGATCATTTAGAGTTGTTCACCTCTCTCTCTCTCTCTCTCTCTCTCTCTCTCTGTCTCTCTCTCTCTCTCTCTCTCTCTCTTTCTGAAAAGTGTTAGAATTGTGATGATCCATAGAGGAAAGCAATGTTTTCGTAGCTTTCAAGCATGGACGCACCTGCCCTTTCGATCATTACAGATTCTACACCTCTCAAGCTTCTTATTTCTGAATGGGTGGTCTGTGGTTTGTGGAGACCTTCAGTCTTAAAGTAAACTATTTTGGAAATGGGGCGGTCTAGAACAATTGAGACCGCCACCTAAGTTCTTCAGAGCTTTATAAAAATCATAAGTGATCTGAAATATTACTGTATGTTTATGGCTCCGATCTGTGGAAGGGCGGTCTGGAAAATCTGAGGTCGCCGCCAGGGTTCTTCTGAGTTCAACTAAGTATTGTCTTAAGAAAGCAGATCATTTACAATGTTTCTAAATATCTGCTCTCAAATCAATCAGTCGGGCAAAATGAAGACCGTGGAGCAATCTTACAAATACCCTTGTATAGGGACTTGAAATATATGAGATCGCTGGTTATCTACTGTGAAAGGGTCATTTTTTCTCCTATCTAAATATCTAAGGAAGGAGCGGTCTAAATTATTGAAGATCGCATATTTTATTCTTGCTAGAGGTTATTCGGAAATCAACATTTGTGAATTATAATCTTTTATCTCTGCAGATCTTAAAAGCTGGAGATCACAATATGACAAGTGATCTCATACAGTTATGTTATAATGAAACTCACACAATTTCTCATCATGCTTCAGGTGGTTTAACAAATACGAGACCTCTATATTTGAATATCAAATTCTCTATTATACAACATTCCTTTACTTGATTGCTTATTCGAGCTCAACAAGACCTAAAGCATTAAGATCAAATGCTTTTTCTATCTCGCAAAATGTAGACCGTTGAGAGGAAGATTATCGCTGAGATAAGGATTACCGCTTAGATGAAGATTATCGCTGAGATGAAAGTTATCTAACGAGACCGCAAATGATTAAAATTAATCCGCCGAGATTAATTCTTTCTCGCTAAAAGATTAGAATGAGCTTGCAAAAAGAAAGTGATCGACATAAACACAGGTAAATAATATGAGCATTCATCCACAAAAGTGAAAGGTATGTCAAAATTCAATTTATATTTGATGGTTTGGTTACATTGTTCGGCCGGTCTCAATACCGGTGATCGGAAATTAAAGTAAACAGTTATAAAAGAAAATCTATTTGCTCTTCGATCTCTTTGGAGACCGCTCATCTGATGACTAAGAATTGGTCTCTTCTGAGGATTCTTCTGAATTTCCAGGAGAGATTTTAGACATAGAACTTGAGCCCGCGGTAGAGCTTATGTCATTGCCTTCAACATATTGGCTTTCGCTTGCTTTATCGGCATCTCCCTCAATATCTACATCTTCTTCTTCTTCTTCAGCAACGATCTCACCTATGGTGATTGACAGCTCGTCTATTACTCTTGCTGCGTCCGGGAAGATATCGGCAAACTTGATATCTCTGAATGCATCAGTGAGAGCGTCGCGGACACGAAGCTCTAAGATTGTCTGCTCTGCAGTCTCTTTCACGTAATGCATCAATGATTATCTTCATCATATGTTGTTTTCCATGATCGTTGTAAGAGAAAAAATAGTCAGATCGTGCGGTCACAAAAAAGAAAAGACAGAAACCTCAGGTAAAATAGCTTTACATTTAGATCTTCCTGCAAGCGTTCGATGTCTCTCAAGGAACCGCGCAGAGATCTCCCCATGTGGTGGTTTAAGATCGTGCTCCTAGCGGTCGCTTACGCACACATATCGGGGAGCATGTTGGTCTCAATATGGTATGCCTCCCTGGCATTACTTTTTCCATAAAGAGCAGCAGTGACCGCAAAAGCATGGCGCATAAACTTTCCACCCCAGTGGGGAAGATCGGTTGATACTTTCACATTTGTTCCTTTTGCGCTCCACTTGAGAAGGGGTTTCCCCTTGGAATCTTTCATTTTCTTTGAAAAACCGATCACGGGAAATGGTTCGCTGGCGATCTCAGACTCACCACCAAATCCCACGATCTCGCATTCGCGGTCTCACTTCTTTTTTTGCTCCCTCTAGGTAAGCACTTCAGCTGGTGCCACAGGGTCAGCCGTGGGGATGATAAAGGCCGCTGAAAAGAAAGAAGTTTGAAGAAATAGAATATAGGAATTAACTATGATGAGATCGCAGGAGGCCACAGGTAAAACTGCTTTGTTGAAACCGATTTCTCGGTCTCTGTGGAGTTTGGGGCCCCCAACAAGTTGAGGGGTGGCCAACTCTTACTCCCCCCAAGGGAGAGCTCTAGGTTGAAGGTGTTGGAACTATGAACATGAATAAGGGGTCGGCGAGGAGGTCCCACAACATACCGGAAGATCTTTAGAGCGCTTCCCCTCCCAAGCCAATGTCGGGCTTGGGCACCACTGGAGGCTCTCCTCACTCCAATAGAGAGATTTGGGGAGGGAGAGAGAGAGAGCTAGCCTGGAATAAGCTTGCCTCCAAATGGTGCCCCCTTGGTCCTATATATAGGATTTCTGAACTTGGGCTGCAAATAATCACAAACTGGTCCCTGAAATTACCAAAATACCCTCGGAAATGGCTGCGGATAGCCAAATCCCGCTGTTCTGCAGCGCTAAACGCAGACCAAACCCTCCCTCCGGAAATGGGCGAGAGGGGGTACCTCGCGTGGCTCGGCGAGCCCACTAACTGGGTGGGGCGAGACCCAGGGTTCCCCCTGCTGGTCTCGCCCCCTGCTAGGGCGGGGCGAGAGGAGCTCGCCCCCCTTACATGGGGAGGGGGCGAGAGGAGCTCTCCCCCCCCCCCTATTGGGTCTCGCCCCCTCCTGTTGGGGGTGCGGGGGCGAGTGGAGCTCGCCCCCCTGGATTGGGGGCGGGGCGAGAGGAGCTCGCCACTGGGTTGGGGCGGGGCGAGAGGAGCTCGCCCCCATGGGGTCTCGCCCTCCCCACCCCCCTGCTGCTGTGGGCGCGGGGGCGAGTGGGGCTCGCCCCCTGTCTTGGGGCGGGGCGAGAAAAGCTCGCCCCCCCTGGGTTAGGGCGGGGCGAGAGGAGCTCGCCCCCCCCCCCCCCCTGAGTTGGGGCGGGGCGAGAGGATCTCGCCCCCCCCCCCCCTTGAGTTGGGGCGGGGCGAGAGGAGCTCCCCCCCCCCCCTGAGTTGGGGCGGGGCGAGAGGAGCTCGCCCCCCCCCCCCCCCTGGGGTCTCGTCCCCCTACTGCTGGGGGAGCGGGAGCGAGTGGAGCTCGCCCCCCTGGCTTGGGAAAGGGCGAGGGGAGCTCGCCCCCCCTGGGTTGGGGTGGGGCGAGCGGAGTCGCCCCCCCTGAGTTGGGGCGGGGCGAGAGGAGCTTGCCCCCCCCCCTGAGTTGGGGCGAGGCGAGAGGAGCTCGCCCTCCCTAAGTTGGGGCGGGGCGAGAGGTGCTCGCCCCCCCCCCCTGGGGTCTCTCCCCCCTGCTGCTGGGGACGCGGGGGCGAGTGGAGCTCGCCCCCTGGCTTGGGGCGGGGCGAGGGGAGCTCGCCCCCCTGGGTTGGGGCGGGGGGAGAGGAGCTCGCCCCCCCCCCCCCCCCCTGAGTTGGGGCGGGGCGAGAGGAGCTCGTCCCCCTTGAGTTGGGGCGGGGAAAGAGGAGCTCGCCCCCCCTGGGGTCTCGCCCCCCCCCCCCCCCCCCCTGCTGCTGGGGGCGTGGGGGCGAGTGGAGCTCGCCCCTATGGCTTGGGGCGGGGCGAGGGGATCCCGCCCCCTGGGTTGGGGATGGGCGAGAGGAGCTCGCCCCCCCCCCCCCCCCCCGAGTTAGGGCTGGGCGAGAGGAGCTCGCCCCCCTTGAGTTGGGGCGGGGCGAGAGGATCTCGCCCCCCCCCCCTACTGCGGGGGGCGCGGGGGCGAGTGGAGCTCGCCCCCTGGCTTGGGGCGGGTTGAGGGGAGCTCGCCCCCCTGGGTTGGGGCGGGTCGAGAGGAGTCCCCCCCCCCCCGGCTGAGGGCGGGGGTGAGAGGAGCTCGCCCCCCCCCCCCCCCCCCCTTACATCGGTTGGGTGAGCGGGAGGTCTCTACCTCCACCGCTCGCCCTCCTCTCTCCCTATCCAGGATCATACCGAGAAATGGTGTTCCGAAATACTTCTTATCTCGAGAACCTACTCGACGAATACAGGGTTATACATGCTTACTCTCTTCTGGAGACACCGCAGCGATCTGAGGCCAGATCGCCAGATAGTGAAAGAGATCGAGGCACTTGACCGCCGGGAAGGCTAAGATCTCGAGCTCCCCTTCCGAGAAGGTCTTGAGTTTTCTGAAAATCTTTTCTGCTCTTGGGGATGGTTGGCTTTTGAGACCGCCAAGATCGCTTTCAAAAACCAAAAATCTCTCCATCCAGGAAGGGACCTTATTAGGAAGATTCAAAACTTTTATTCCATTACATGAAAAATATACTAATCCCACAAACTCTTCTTTTTTCTGCCCTTCTTTCAGCGTCTTCACAGTGAAGGTCACGCAGAATAGAGCCAGGGAGAAGTTTATTGTTTCTGATCTCAAATAGTTTATAAAAACATTAACGAGACCGATATAATTGGGAGGCAGTTGGGCGAGCACAAAACATCACTTCGAGATTTTCCCAAGGAAGAGGGAACCTCAGGCCATAATCAAAATGATTGATGGGAATGATGTACTTGTTCTCCTCTCTGAAATTCAGCCCTTCACCCTCCTTGGGCCGTCTCACAACAATCAGACTTTGAACCATGTGCTTCCCCAGAAATGATAAGTACTCATATTTTGAATGCTTAGTAGGTTTGTGTTGGAACCATAGCTTTTGATTTGAGTTAGGATCCATCCTTTTGTTAATAAGTCATCTAATAATTTAGGTCAATCTAAATTAATATAAATTAAATATGATGCGATCGAATCGGAGAATATACTTAAGCAAATAATATAAGTTCTTTGCGTTCGATGAATGTCGAACGGCGCTCGACAAATAGCCATACAGCGCTCGACAAATAGCGAACGGCGCTCGACGAATGCAGTCAGAACAATTGGAGCGGCCAGGCATTCTCTGAACGGCACTCGACAAACTCAATCTAGCCATTTCAGCGGTCTACGAATTCCAAGATAAAGACAATTGTTCAATACATAAGATGGCGAGCACAGCCCGACAAATATCAAGCGGGGATCGACGAATCTCTCTCTAAATTATTTTTTCCTTTCTGTCTTTTGACTATTCCTCTTAGCCGTTGCAGATCAATCAATACTATTAGCCGTTGCAGACCAGCTTTAATAAAAAGAAACGGCAGGTTATCTTCTCGAGGAGTCAAAGCATTGATGGAGACCTCAGCTCTTTCCTTCTTCACAAGAGAAGAATTCAAATTAAGAGAAAAGGCTCTCAGATTATAAAAGAAACAGAGCAGTACTCACAAAATGAGACACACGACAGAAAAGAGAAAATTCATATTGTCTATCTAACATCTTCTTGCAGATTACCTATATCCTGAGACACCAATCACAACCTTTTGCTCAGGATCATCTCTGCCTAGGAAGAAAGAAGTGTTTGTACAATCAAGAGAAGAGGGCTCCAGAACTGTCATCAACTCTCATAAGACAGGGGGAGCTCTTCAAACATCTTCATCAAGATCCATTCAACTTCAAATCAGGATCCTCAAAAGTTTTCATATACAGAGAAAAACAATTTAATTTCTGCTTTTATCTTTCCTTACTTTACCCCTTCCTGTACATGGTTATAACTCCCTTCAAAAGTTAACTCTCGGTGATAGGGCACCTTAGCAAAAACCTGCAGTTTGGTTAGAGCACCTTATCAACAGCTCACCTGGTGTGAGGGCACCTTATCAACAACCTCATAGTGGATTCCTACCAGTGGGTAGAAGAGTAGATGTACCCAGTTGAGGGGAACTACTATACATCTTGTGTCATCTAGATTGTTTGATTCTTGTTTGCTTTGTTTTACTTCTTTACTTGTGCTGTGTTTTATTTGCACTTTAACTGTTTAGATTTATTACTCAATCAGAAAACAGCACACTATATATTTATATATATATATCATTTATTTTGAAAGCAAACTTAAACAAGAGTTTTAATAGATAAATAAGAATTAAACCTCACTTTCAATTGGTATCAAAGCAAGGTTGATTTTTCACACAGGCTAACACCTGAAATCACAAAGATCACTTAGTTCTTAGGGTTTTCAAAATGACACAAAACTCCTTATTTTCTGATCCACCTGTTTGTAATGTAGATAGACTTACTTTATGGCAAGATAGAATTAAGATATATACAAATGCCACAGGTGAAGAAACTTACAAATTTATTTTGGCAGGACCTCTCCTCATATCATCAAAGGCAGTTACACCTGCATTACCTAGCTCCATGGGTCTCAAGTCTCCTTCGAGAGCAATGAAAGGGCCTGTTTATGTTGGCGCTGATATATCTTCTTCAAAGAAGACTGCCGAAATAAATCGTGAACCTTCTTCTGTCTCTTCCACTAACTATATTTTTGATGCAGAACCATCAACAAATCTAAGTGAAGAAGAACAGGAAGAAGAACTTAGAGCTAGAGCTTTCTACATGATGGCCATATATGGAGGCTCATCTCAATTTCCAGATGCAAAAATCGAATCGGAAAAACTTGAGGTAACTGAGGTAACTCCAACTTATAATCTTACCTCTACTCAAGATAAAACTAATCATAAATTAACATTTACAGAATTAATAAAATATGAAAATATACCTTTAAAAGAGTTAACAAATATAAATTTTCTAACCCCTGAGAATAATAGACTTCAAGAAAATTTGAAATCATCAGAAGAACAGACCATTCTTCTTAAAAACAAATCTTCTATGGCAAGCACAACCAATGGGAGAAATCTCAAAATGCAGGCCAAAAAGATTGAACAATTTTCTAAAGAGAAATTAATTAATCATGATCAACAAAAATCTTCAAACTTATATTTTAATGAAATAAAAAGGCTAATTAAACTATTAATAAGTTTCTCACCATTAAACTCTATTCCTAATAAACAAGCATAAAAATATTAATGTCAGATAACTTCAATGTTCTTATAGACCTTCTCCAAATTATGTTGAGCATTCTACTGTAGTTGCATTGATTAGAAATAATCAGAAGCACTGAGTGTGAGTCTCTTCTGATAGGGAGGAATCTTAAGAAAGAAGGTATCAGACAAAAAATTCCTTAGAAATCCATTAAAGATTGCTGCAATTGAAAACTCTAAATCTTTAATTTTAGGAAATCAGAGTTGCTTAAATAATTTAAGAACAAAATTATTAAAAGCCCAAGTGAGAGAGAAAATGAGAAAATCAAAACCCCTTTCAATTGATATCAAAAATTTAATTTCTGCAATTGAAAATTTTAAACTTCAAGAAATGAGCTGCTGCAACTGAGAATTCTAAAAGCCATTTTAAGATTACCAGGTCACTAGTTTTGATTTGTTTAAGGATCCCAACTCAAATAGGGGGAGATTGTTGGAACCATAGCTTTTGATTTGAGTTAGGATCCATCCTTTTGTTAATAAGTCATCTAATAATTTAGGTCAATCTAAATTAATATAAATTAAATATGATGCGATCGAATCAGAGAATATACTTAAGCAAATAATATAAGTTCTCTGCGTTCGACGAATGTCGAACGGCGCTCGACAAATAGCCAGACAGCGCTCGACAAATAGCGAATGGCGCTCGACGAATGCAGTCAGAACAATTGGAGCGGCCAGGAATTCTCTGAACGGCACTCGACAAACTCAATCTAGCCATTTCAGCGGTCTACGAATTCTAAGATAAAGACAATTGCTCAGTACATAAGATGGCGAGCAAAGCCCGACAAATATCAAGCGGGGTTCGACGAATCTCTCTCTAAATTATTTTTTCTTTTCTATCTTTTGACTATTCCTCTTAGCCGTTGCAGATCAATCAATACTATTAGCCGTTGCAGACCAGCTTTAATAAAAAGAAACGGCAAGTTATCTTCTCGAGGAGTCAAAGCATTGATGGAGACCTCGGCTCTTTCCTTCTTCCCAAGAGAAGAATTCAAATTAAGAGAAAAGGCTCTCAGATTATAAAAGAAACAGAGCAGTACTCACAAAATGAGACACACGACAGAAAAGAGAAAATTCATATTGTCTTTCTAACATCTTCTTGCATATTACATATATCCTGAGACACCAATCACAACCTTTTGCTCAGGATCATCTCTGCCTAGGAAGAAAGAAGTGTTTGTACAATCAAGAGAAGAGGGCTCCAGAACTGTCATCAACTCTCATAAGACAGGGGGAGCTCTTCAAACATCTTCATCAAGATCCATTCAACTTCAAATCAGGATCCTCAAAAGTCTTCTTATACAGAGAAGAACAATTTAATTTCTGCTTTTATCTTTCCTTACTTTACCCCTTCCTGTACAGGGTTATAACTCCATTCAAAAGTTAACTCTCGGTGACAGGGCACCTTAGCAAAAACCTGCAGTTTGGTTAGAGCACCTTATCAACAGCTCACCTGGTGTGAGGGCACCTTATCAACAACCTCATAGTGGATTCCTACCAGTGGGTAGAAGAGTAGATGTACCCAGTTGAGGGGAACTACTATACATCTTGTGTCATCTGGATTGTTTGATTCTTGTTTGCTTTGTTTTACTTCTTTACCTGTGTTGTGTTTTATTTGCACTTTAACTGTTTAGATTTATTACTCAATCAGCAAACAGCACACTATATATTTATATATATATATATATATCATTTATTTTGAAAGCAAACTTAAACAAGAGTTTTAACATATAAATAAGAACTAAACCTCACTTTCAGTTTTTG
Organism: Dactylorhiza incarnata; assembly: GCA_033032865.1. Lineage (NCBI taxonomy): Eukaryota > Viridiplantae > Streptophyta > Magnoliopsida > Asparagales > Orchidaceae > Dactylorhiza > Dactylorhiza incarnata. The sequence continues at coordinate 10,645,866 of JAWHQI010000011.1, forward strand.
ATCGGCACTTAGAAAAATCTCGGCAGAAGAAGCTCTAGTGGACACCATTTTGAGAGTTCGCCGAGATCGATGTTTCGGGCGCATTCAAAAAGCATAAAATGAAGAAACTAAAGCTAGCTATTTATAGAGCGGGAAGGGTGGTATCGTAATCATTACTTTTAGGATACTGCCTAGGAAGCGCGCCAGACCGCTGAACCTGCTTAAAAGTGAAAATGCAACGTGCAGTAAACACAGAAATAAGCAAAGGAAAGAGATCGGCATCACAACAATTATAGAGATCGCATAAAGTCAAAGTCAAATTGTCGCAATATATTACAACAAGATCAAATTGTTTTGAATTATTGTCTCAAGACCGCGCGAAATCAAGAATAAAAATCGATCTCCTTGGTTGACGTTTTCTTCCAATGAAGGATGCGACATCTTGCATTTCATTAACAGCGGACAGAGCGGTCGCCAACCTTTGGTTTGCTGACATTACAGCGTGATGAATCTTTGTGACCTCCATGTCAACCTGCTCCATAGGGATGACCATGATCTCTGAAGTCGGGCTCTCTTCTGGGTGACCGCCAAAAGTCCCTGGCTTCATCATCATTGGAGCAGAGCCGACTCTAAGAGAAGCGACCTCAGCGGCCAGCGTAGCGGACTTCCCCTTATAATAATCAGCATCTCTCCCTGGCCTCCCGAGTGCCTTGGTGTGATCGACAATCTTCAGATCGCCCTCCTCGCGAACCTGTTTCTCCTTAGCTCGCAACTTCTCTTCATAATGAGAGGTCAACACCTGGAGTTGATCATCATAAGCCCGCTCCCGAGCTATCATTGTTTTGACATCCTTAAATATGGGTTTGAGGACATCAACAAGATGATGTGTAAGCATTAGCGGTTACTGTTGGATTTCCCCCTCTTCGGGAGTTGCATCAACCTCATCAGCATCTACGATCAAAGAAAGAAAATAGTTAGCTCAACTGTAATCGCTTAAGAGTAGAAGAGTCCGTGTAAAGAGAACACTTGGAAAAGAAATCGAGAAAACAGTCATATAAGGTATTTTCAACATCTTTTGTGACCACATGGCCTGCAGTCGGCAAAAGGCGGTCTGATCCCCTGAAGCACTCAAGGTCCATTCTTTCCAATTCCCTCTTCTGCGACCTCTCTCCTTCTTTTCTTTTTCTTTTTAATTATGCATTGCTGATGAGGATGGCATCAGTTTCAATGATAATGATCTTATGCCGCTCTTTAGGAGACCTAAGACGAGGAAAGGGCAGAGGAAAATTTTCCAACGGTCTCGCAGTCAGCTTCACCTTACCAGTTTGGAGAATATAGACCGCTGTCGCGCGGTCTTCTACTGCTTTTTCAATCTAACTCTCCTGAGCAGCGGAGAGATTCGTCAGATCGCTAGAGAGCGCGATCTTCTCTTTTTTGATGAGCCGAATTTTCTCTATCTTCTCCTTTTCCTCCTCGGAAGCCTTCTTCTTTTTCTCCTTATCTTTCTTCTCCCCCTAAGCAGCAATCATCACTGCCTTTTCCCTTTCCTTCTCTTTCTTCTTCTCAGCGGCGATCAACATCGCCTTCTCCTCTTCTTCCTTTTTCTTCTCAGCAATGATCTTTGCTGCCTTCGCTTCTCCTCCTTCTTCTCGGCGGCAATCTGTGATGCCTTCGCTTCCTCATCTTTCTTATGCTCAGCAGCGATCTGCTTCGCTTTCTCCTCTTTTTCTTTCCTTTTCTTCTCTTCGTTCTCTTTCTTCTCTTCTTCAGTAGTCTCCCAAAGGCTCTGATCTTCGAAAGGGTCAAGCACCTGCGAGATCAAAGGGACAAAGTCATTAGAAGAATTGTCAAGGTAAGCAATCAACTCTGAGTTCGCTCCTCTTAAAGAAGTTGAGACCGCAGGAAGGAAGGAGAGATTGATTCGGTCGCTTACTGTCTCAGGAGCGCCTCAGAAGGATGATTGGGACCGCTACTCTCAGAGAGTGTGATCGTCGTCTTGGCGGTCACATCTTTGTCTTCATTATTCTTCTCTCTCTTGGCAGGAGGAACAGAAGAGTTTGAACTGTTGGAGTTTCTGAGGTGATCTCAAAGCAATCAACAGTTAGTCTTACTGACAACGCAATATTAGCCTATAGGGTGGCACATAATAGTGTTTGGATAAGTTGGAGAAAGGATTGTGTTGTTCTTACTCATATTGGATATGAGTGGAGGACCAATCCTATGACTTTTCAGGATTGAATTGAGAATGTCTCAAACGGGAAACAAGTACTCTTAAATAACCGTCGAAATGGTTTCAACGAATTCTTTAGGACTTGGCAAATTTGGCGAAAGTGTTTCGACGAATGGATTTATACCGACGATTCGTTTAAAGGGTTTAGAAGAAACTATGTCAATTCGTCTATTTGAATTCGTCTAAATCATTTAGTCGAATTTAAGATAATTCGTCTAAAGTGTTTAGTCGAATTTGTGATAATTCATCTAAAGTGTTTAGTCGAATTATAATACATTCGACGAATTTAAATCATGGCAGAATTGTTCTGTTTTTCCTCTGGTCTGCGGATAACCTATTTTATGCCTTGCATATAAAAGAGTCGAGATTAGGTCTTTTGAAGACCGATCCTTTTCGCGATTTTAGAAGGGTCGAAGATGGAAGTGTTCTGATCCCTCTCGCTCCGTCCGCCGACCTCATCGCCGCCGACCGTCACTGCCTCCCCTTAACGTACTTATGAGTCCCAATTATATACACATTTTTGGACTCATCTAGGCCGATTATCTAGTCTATGCACTGCACTTTATACATGTTTTTGTTCATATCAAATAGGCGTCTATTATTCCACGTAAAGTGCACTTCTAGGCCCGATGTGGTGTATTTTCATGTTCTTCATTCCTATTATCTTTCATGCTGTGTTTTGTGCCACTTTCAGTGGTTTTGATTTGTGTTTATGCTGGAACAGGAGTCGTGCAGGTATTCCCGGTACAAATCTGTACAGGAACACTGCGCACGATCACTGGCTCTACTGCGCATGACCACTGATTGTGCGCCGCCGATCGTGCGCGTTCATTTGCAACCCAAAGTTGCATTCTGAATTTGGTCGTGCGTTTTTACGCACGGTCGTGCGTTCGATCGTGCGCTCTATTATTTTCTGGAGTTTTGTCTTGCAGGTTTTTGGGCACAGTGCGCACGATCATCAACTTCCAGTGCGCACGACCATTGGTCGTGCGCTACTGATCGTGCGCCCTGTTTTCTATAAATATACAGCCCGCGAAATTAGGTCGGACGATCGTTTTCCTCCGCCGTTTTTGAGCCCTGTTCGCCTCTTCCGCTACCTGCATCATCTTCCACCACCAGGAGGTGCTCCGGGGCTATTCTTCACACCTATCTTAAGCCCGAAGATCACCTCGGCCATCTCCGTCATCCACAAGCTTCAAAAGGAAGGATCTCCGCCCAGATTTCATCGTCAAGCTTGGGAGCCATGTATTGAAGCCGAGCGGATAGTGACACGAAGAAGACGGGTCCATTGGGAGGTAGTGAGAGCCCTCCTCTACCCCGGACGTAGTTGCGGACCGAGCTTGGACGCGGATTGACAACCTTGCGATTCCAACCATGAATCCCAACGAGCCTTCGGATTCGGTCGATTTCTTACTCTCTTTCAACTTGTAATGATATTGTAGGGTAGATTCTTGTATTTTTGGATGATATGCACAATGATCTTTATTTGAAATGTTTATTTCATATTTCTATGAAACCATTTGGTTATTTGTGTATATGAGATGCGCCACCACTTCATCCACCACTCCATCCACTATGTTTGTGTGCCGCACTAGCAATTGCTAGTGGCGTGCTTGTCGACGAGGTGCTTGCGACCCTCATTCCGTAAGACTACTCGCTCATCCGCCTAGTGAAGCGTGGCATAGCGGCCCGTGTAATCCATTCGCCTAACGAAGTAGCGCGCTCAAGGCCTGCATAGTTCGATTCCGCTTGCCTACTCGTCCATCCGCCCTTGCGAAGCAGCGCGCTCAAGGCCTGCCTAGTCTCCATCCCGCCAAGCGAAGCATTGCATAGCGGCATTGCATAGGAGTAGTTTAGTTATTTTCTTTTATTTCCATAAACCAAATCACCCCCTTTCGCACCCATACGACCTAAAGGACTTCGATCTCAAGTCCTTCCTCAATAGTTAACTCCACCTTACTGTGTTCCTTCGAGATTCGATACTCGGGGATTCACTCCTCATTTTATATAACTTCAACGATCGGTACACTGCCGTTTCGTGCCGCAGTCTTGCTACCGCCTATAGCGGTGTGCTAAGATTTGCGCATCAAGTTTTTGGCGTTGTTGCCGGGAAACACAGTCGTGTGAGTTTTCTAAAGAGGGAGAATCTGAGAGAAAAGCCCTTCCATTTGTGTATTGCATCCTTTTTTTATTTCTTGTTATTCCTTTTTCCTGTTTATTTATTAGGTTGCTATAGTAAATTTTTGTTAGGTGTAGTATTTTGCACAATAGTGTTTTTTATTTTGAATCATTTTATCTTCACACTATGTGGGCTTCATTTAATATTCGATGTCGTTGGTGTGGAGATATATCGCATGCTAGTGATAGATGTCCAAAGGGAGATAATAGCCCTAGTACTCAAGGCCCAGCATATGGAGCACCGACTTCGTCTGGCACTCCATATGGTGCGCGTAATTCCTATGGCTATTCTGCTGAGCCTTTACCGTCACACTTCTTCTCGGCTTCAGCTCCTATTGTGCCAAAGAAGCCCGCAAGCCAGTGCTTGTTTTGTCAAAGCATGGATCATGCCTTGAAGGATTGTGTTGCATTCCTTCGCTAATTGGACGAGGATGACGAGCCGGACATCCGGATCGTCTCGACTCCCACTTCTGGCAGCACACCTTCAACATCTAGTTATGTGCCCGTATCACCTTCATGCTTTGAAGGGTATGGCATGGACACAATCACCAGATGTGTGGCTGATCCAGGCTCTGACATGACTGAGCCCATCTCCCCTGTACATATATCACCATGCGTAGATTCGATTCTTTGTGAGGAATCGGTGCTTGACATTTATCCAAGCACTATTCCTCCCCCTAATGAGCATACTACATTCGTCTCTGACGACATTGTTGAGGATGTGTCGCAGGATGATGCTGGCGATCTATGTGTTATGCCTGCTCCTATGGAGGAGGACAACCTTCTAGTTGAAGAGGAGCTTTCCTCAACACCGGTGGAGGAAGTCCAATTCTTCGGCATGGCCACTATTGATCCCGTTGAACCTTATAGCATTGATGACAATGCAAACATTATTTTACTTTACCAACCTGATGGGAGTGAGACCGGGACCACTCCCCCGCTTGATTTTTATTTAAGTCATTCTTCTTCTTTATTCCTTGACCCCTCTTCTTCATCTGAGCCTGTGTGGGTTGAGTCTTCACAGGTACTTCAGGAGGACTTGGAGCATTTTGCTCAAGTCAATGATGATTGTATCCTCTCTTGTGAGGAGGTTGATCCCTCCTCCATAGAGGAAGCCTCATTCATTGCCTTCTCCTCCTGCTGCCTCCTTGCAGATGACACCTTGCTAGGCAAGGATTTAGTTTTTGGTGAGTTGAGTGAGGATTCCTCCTCTTCTTACTTTTTATTCCCTCTACATGTGACGAGCAGGTATTATTTATATTTGGGTAGAGGCGTGACTGTTCTATCGCCGTATCGGTACCCGCTACCGACACGCATATTAGAACAGTTAGCTGTGCACTTTTCTTTTCATAGACCCATTAACTAGAACTGTTTAAATTTGAATAAGTCATGCTGGGAAGATAATAACCCCAGTAGTTATCTTACCTTTCTTGCAATGTTAGTTTATCTAGTTTGTTTAGTTAGTTTTACTTTATTTTAGTTTGTATAATTTCCTTTGTTTTTGCGGAGCTGACCCCTGCAGGTGTTCTTCTGGATGGATGGTGCAGCTAGGTCTAGATTTAAACGCCAATCTTCTGGTATGCTCACTTGCTGAGCATTGGGTACTCTCTTTCCCTAGCTTTATTCTGAATTTTATAGTCATATTTTGCATTAGATTGTTTAGTTTAAGTCTGGGGGAGAGTAGTTTTGTTTACCCACTCACGTGCACTATTGCACTGCATGCTAGAAGTATTTATATTTCATTTATTTAGTATTGCTCAGCGCACACCACAACACCCACATGAGCGCGCACTTATCCGTTAGCCTTTAGTGAGTCGAATTTGTCTCTTCGTGTGATTTGAAAAGTCATTGTGCTGGCTTAGGATTATGAGGCGGAGTAAAATGTTGACTCCTGGAGTGCTCCTAGTCAAGTGCTCATGTCTCGCATAGAAATTTTTGTAGATTCAATTTCTTTTTATGCTTTTAGTTTATATCTTTCTATTTGCGTAAATATTGTTTACTTTACTCAAAAATTGGTGAATCTGGTGTGAATCAAACGGTAGCATAGGAATGTGTGCAGACGTTCGTTAGCCTTGTATTGCCCGAGTCGGGAGAAAGGATTATCTTTCTCGGTGGCTAAGAACTTGCCCCAAGCGACTTTTGAAGCATGGGTATATGGTTAGTCAATTGCGTGAATGTGATATATGCCATCATTTTGGCCTGGTTGAGCTTTTGAGCCATTCCTATCATCTTATCCTCGTTAGCCTAGTTGTGCCTACCCTTTCTTTGATTCAGCCCCAATTTTATCTCACCCAAGCCTCATCTAAAACCTAAAGTCCTATTGATTCACGCATTTGAGTCAAACCTGTGCCGTGGAGGCAGTGCGAACGGGCAAGCTTATGGTCACCGACATTGATGGATTTCAATGGAGGTTGTCTCGAGCCCCTATCTTTGGCAATGCTCACCTCAGTGTTCAGTTTACTTTCTTCCTATGTACGACCTTATGATTCACCGTGATTCACTTTTTGAGTAAATGTAATATATAAATACGCCCCTAGAAAAGTATAAACTAATATGTATAATTAGGAATTTTGTCTACTGTATTTCTACGCGCATGAGCATGCGACTTCGCATGGTACTCCGCTTTACAATTTTTATGTCATCTTATGTTTTTCTTGTCCGCGTAAGAGATGGTTTGCTCGGGACGCGCAAATAGGTAAGTCTGGGGGTGTGATGAGTCCCAATTATATACACATTTTTTGACTCATCTAGGTCGATTATCTAGTCTATGCACTACACTTTATACATGTTTTCGTTCATATTAAATAGCCGTCTATTATTCCACGCTAAGTGCACTTCTAAGCCCGATGTGGTGTATTTTCAAGTTCTTCATTCCTATTATCTTTCATGCTGTGTTTTGTGCAACTTTCAGTGGTTTTGATTTGTGTTTATGCTGGAACAGGGGTCGTGCAGGTGTTCCCGGTACAAATCTGTACAGGAACACTGCGCACGATCACTGGCTCTACTGCGCACGACCACTGATCGTGCGCCGCCGATCATGCGCGTTCATTTGCAGCCCAAAGTTGCATTCTGAATTTGGTCGTGCATTTTTACGCACGGTCGTGCGTTCGATCGTGCGCTCTATTATTTTCTGCAGTTTTGTCTTGCAGGTTTTTGGGCACAGTGCGCACGATCATCAACTTCCAGTGCGCACGACCACTGGTTGTGCACTACTGATTGTGCGCCCTATTTTCTATAAATATACAGCCCGCGAAATTTTGTCGGACGATCATTTTCCTCCGCCGTTTTCGAGCCCTGTTCGCCTCTTCCGCTACCTGCATCATCTTCCACCACCAGGAGGTGCTCCGGGGCTATTCTTCACGCCTATATTAAGCCCGGAGATCACCTCGGCCAGCTCCGTCATCCACAAGCTTCAAAAGGAAGGATCTCCGCCCAGATTTCATCGTCAAGCTTGGGAGCCATGTATTGAAGCCGAGCGGATAGTGACACGAAGAAGACGGGTCCATTGGGAGGTAGTGACAGCCCTCCTCTACCCCGGACGTAGTTGCGGACCGAGCTTGGACGCGGATTGACAACCTTGCGATTCCAACCATGAATCCCAACGAGCCTTCGGATTCGGTCGATTTATTACTCTCTTTCAACTTGTAATGATATTGTAGGGTAGATTCTTGTATTTTTGGATGATATGCACAATGATCTTTATTTGCAAAGTTTATTTCATATTTCTATGAAACCATTTGGTTATTTGTGTATATGAGATGCGCCACCACTTCATCCACCACTCCATCCACTAGGTTCGTGTGCCGCACTAGCAATTGCTAGTGGCGTGCTTGTCGACGAGGTGCTTGCGACACTCATTCCGTAAGACTACTCGCTCATCCGCCTAGTGAAGCGTGGCATAGCGGCCCGTGTAATCCATTCGCCTAACGAAGCAGCGCGCTCAAGGCCTGCACAGTTTGATTCTGCTTGCCTACTCGTCCATCCGCCCTAGTGAAGCAGCGCGCTCAAGGCCTGCCTAGTCTCCATCCCGCCAAGCGAAGCATTGCATAGCGGCATTGCATAGGAGTAGTTTAGTTATTTTCTTTTATTTCCACAAACAAAATCACCCCCTTTCGCACCCATCCGACCTAAAGGACTTCGATCTCAAGTCCTTCCTCAATAGTTAACTCCACCTTACTGTGTTCCTTCAAGATTCAATACTCGGGGATTCACTCCTCATTTTATATTACTTGAACGATCGGTACACTGCCGTTTCGTGCCGCAGTCTTGTTACCGCCTATAGCGGTGTGCTAAGATTTGCGCATCAAGTTTTTGGCGCCGTTGCCGGGTAACACAGTCGTTTGAGTTTTCTGGAGAGGGAGAATCTGAGAGAAAAGCCCTTCCATTTGTGTATTGCATCCTTTCTTTATTTCTTGTTATTCCTTTTTCCTGTTTTTTTATTAGGTTGCTATAGTAAATTTTTGTTAGGCGTAGTATTTTGCACAATAGTGTTTTTTATTTTGAATCATTTTATCTTCGCACTATGTGGGCTTCATTTAATATTCGATGTCGTTGGTGTGGAGATATATCGCATGCTAGTGATAGATGTCCAAAGGGAGATAATAGCCCTAGTACTCAAGGCCCAGCATATGGAGCACCGACATCGTCTGGTACTCCATATGGTGCGCGTAAGTCCTATGGCTATTCTGCTGAGCCTTTACCATCACACTTCTTTTCGGCTTCAGCTCCTGTTGTTCCAAAGAAGCCCGCAAGGCAGTGCTTGTTTTGTCAAAGCATGGGTCATGCCTTGAAGGATTGTGCTGCATTCCTTCGCCAATTGGACGAGGATGACGAGCCGGACATCCGGATCGTCCCGACTCCCACTTCTGGCAGCACACCTTCAACATCTGGTTATGTGCTCGTATCACCTTCATGCTTTGAAGGGTATGGCATGGACACAATCACCAGATGTGTGGCTGATCCAGGCTCTGACATGACTGAGCCCATCTCCCCTGTACATATATCACCATGCATAGATTCGATTCTTTGTGAGGAATCGGTGCTTGACATTTATCCAAGCACTATTCCTCCCCCTGTTGTGCATACTACATTCGTCTCTGACGACATTGTTGAGGATGTGTCGCAGGATGATGCTGGCGATCTATGTGTTATGCCTGCTCCTATGGAGGAGGACAACCTTCTAGGTGAAGAGGAGCTTTCCTCAACACCGGTGAAGGAAGTCCAACTCTTCGGCATGGCCACTGTTGATCCCGCTGAACCTTGTAGCATTGATGACAATGCAAATATTATTTTACTTTCCCAACCTGATGGGAGTGATACTGGGACCACTCCCCCGCTTGATTTTTATTTAAGTCATTCTTCTTCTTTATTCCTTGACCCCTCTTCTTCATCTGAGCCTGTGTGGGTTGAGTCTTCACAGGTACTTCAGGAAGACTTGGAGCATTTTGCTCAAGTCAATGATGACTGTATCCTCTCTTGTGAGGAGGTTGATCCCTCCTCCATAGAGGAAGCCACATTCATTGCCTTCTCCTCCTGCTGCCTCCTTACAGATGACACCTTGTTAGGCAAGGATTTAGTTTTTGGTGAGTTGAGTGAGGATTACTCCTCTTCTTACTTTTTTTTCCCTCTACCTATGACGAGCAGGTATTATTTATATTCGGTTAGAGGCGTGACAGTTCTATCGCCGTATCGGTACCCGCTACCGACACGCATATTAGAACAGTTACCTTTGCACTTTTCTTTTCAAAGACCCATTAGCTAGAACTGTTTAAATTTGAATAAGTCATGCTGGGAAGACAATAACCCCAGAAGTTATCTTACCTTTCTTGCAATGTTAGTTTATCTAGTTTGTTTAGTTAGTTTTACTTTATTTTAGTTTGTATATTTTCTTTTGTTTTTGCGGAGCTGACCCCTGCAGGTGTTCATCTGGATGGATGCTGCAGCTAGGTCTAGATTTAAACGCCAATCTTCTGGTATGCTCACTTGCTGAGCATTGGGTACTCTCTTTCCCTAGCTTTATTCTGAATTTTATAGTCATATTTTGCATTAGATTGCTAAGTTTAAGTCTGGGGGAGAGTAGTTTTGTTTACCCGCTCTCGTGCACTATTGCACTGCATGCTAGAAGTATTTTTATTTCATTTATTTAGTATTGCTCATTGCACACCACAACACCCACATGAGCGCGCACTTATCCGTTAGCACGTAGTGAGTCGAATTTGTCTCTTCGTGTGATTTGAAAAGTCATTGTGCTGGCTTAGGATTATGAGGCAGAGTAAAATGTTGACTCCTGGAGTGCTCCTAGTCAAGTGCTCATGTCTCGCATAGAAATTTGTGTAGATTCAATTTCTTTTTATGCTTTTAGTTTATATCTTTCTATTTGCGTAAATATTGTTTACTTTACTCAAAAAATTGGTGAATCCGGTGTGAATCAAACGGTAGCATAGGAATCTGTGTAGACGTTCGTTAGCCTTGTATTGCCTGAGTCGAGAGAAAGGATTATCTTTCTCGGTGGCTAAGAACTTGCCCCAAGCGACTTTTGAAGCATGGGTATATGGTTAGTTAATTGCGTGAATGTGATATATGCCATCATTTTGGCCCGGTTGAGCTTTTGAGCCATTCCAATCATCTTATCCTCGTTAGCCTAGTTGTGCCTACCCTTTCTTTGATTCAGCCCCAATTTTATCTCACCAAAGCCTAAAAGCCAATCCTAGTCGCACACCCAAATTTGAGCTTTAGTTGTTTATTATTTTCATGATTGGGGTGTTGATGTTGTGATATTTTTGTGAAAATATGGATGCGCTTCATCGCTCACTTTGCTGAATATGTTTTGGAAAGAAAAGAAAAGAAATGAAAAAGAAAATAAGAAAAAGAAAAAAAAGGAGTGAGAAGAAAAGAAAAACAGATGAGCTTAAGTGAAAAATCTTTTTGTATAAATTTATGATTGGGAGTAGGTGGTGCACACACCCATGTAGTCAAGTCCAAGTCTGGGGGTGTGGTGTACCCATGTGTCTTTTTGTGGTGCTTGAGGATAGTTTTCTATGCTAGCTCATTTGGGTTTTGTGCTTGAGCCGTCATTTTTATCATTGTATACCTCACCTAAACCCAAGCCTCATCTAAAACCTAAAGTCCTATTGATTCACGCATTTGAGTCAAACCTGTGTCGTGGAGGCAGTGCGAACGGGCAAGCTTATGGTCACCGACATTGATGGATTTCAATGGAGGTTGTCTCGAGCCCCTATCTTTGGCAATGCTCACCTCAGTGTTCAGTTTACTTTCTTCCTATGTACGACCTTATGATTCACCGTGATTCACTTTTTGAGTAAATGTAATATATAAATACGCCCCTAGAAAAGTATAAACTAATATGTATAATTAGGAATTTTGTCTACTATATTTCTACGCGCATGAGCATGCGACTTCGCATGGTACGCCGCTTTACAATTTCTATGTCATCTTATGTTTTTCTTGTCCGCGTAAGAGATGGTTTGCTCGGGACGCGCAAATAGGTAAGTCTGGGGGTGTGATGAGTCCCAATTATATACACATTTTTGGACTCATCTAGGCCGATTATCTAGTCTATGCACTACACTTTATACTTGTTTTCGTTCATATTAAACAGCCGTCTATTATTCCACGCTAAGTGCACTTCTAGGCCCGATGTGGTGTATTTTCAAGTTCTTCATTCCTATTATCTTTCATGCTGTCTTTTGTGCCACTTTCAGTGGCTTTGATTTGTGTTTATGCTGGAACAGGGGTCGTGCAGGTGTTCCCGGTACAAATCTGTACAGGAACACTGCGCACGATCACTGGCTCTACTGCGCACGACCACTGATCGTGTGCCGCCGATCGTGCATGTTCATTTGCAGCCCAAAGTTGCATTCTGAATTTGGTCGTGCATTTTTACGCACGGTCGTGCGTTCGATCGTGCGCTCTATTATTTTCTGCAGTTTTGTCTTGCAGGTTTTCGGGCACAGTGCGCACGATCATCAACTTCCAGTGCGCACGACCACTGGTTGTGCACTACTGATCGTGCTCCCTGTTTTCTATAAATATACAGCCCGCGAAATTAGGTCGGACGATCATTTTCCTCCACCGTTTTCGAGCCCTGTTCGCCTCTTCCGCTACCTGCATCATCTTCCACCACCAGGAGGTGCTCCGGGGCTATTCTTCACGCCTATATTAAGCCCGGAGATCACCTCGGCCAGCTCCGTCATCCACAAGCTTCAAAAGGAAGGATCTCCGCCCAGATTTCATCGTCAAGCTTGGGAGCCATGTATTGAAGCCGAGCGGATAGTGACACGAAGAAGACGGGTCCATTGGGAGGTAGTGACAGCCCTCCTCTACCCCGGACGTAGTTGCGGACCGAGCTTGGACGCGGATTGACAACCTTGCGATTCCAACCATGAATCCCAACGAGCCTTCGGATTCGGTCGATTTCTTACTCTCTTTCAACTTGTAATGATATTGTAGGGTAGATTCTTGTATTTTTGGATGATATGCACAATGATCTTTATTTGCAAAGTTTATTTCATATTTCTATGAAACCATTTGGTTATTTGTGTATATGAGATGCGCCACCACTTCATCCACCACTCCATCCACTAGGTTCGGGTGCCGCACTAGTAATTGCTAGTGGCGTGCTTGTCGACGAGGTGCTTGCGACCCTCATTCCGTAAGACTACTCGCTCATCCGCCTAGTGAAGCGTGGCATAGCGGCCCGTGTAATCCATTCGCCTAACGAAGCAGCGCGCTCAAGGCCTGCACAGTTTGATTCTGCTTGCCTACTCGTCCATCCGCCCTTGTGAAGCAGCGCGCTCAAGGCCTGCCTAGTCTCCATCCCGCCAAGCGAAGCATTGCATAGTGGCATTGCATAGGAGTAGTTTAGTTACTTTCTTTTATTTCCACAAACAAAATCACCCACTTTCGCACCCATCCGACCTAAAGGACTTCGATCTCAAGTCCTTCCTCAATAGTTAACTCCACCTTACTGTGTTCCTTCAAGATTCGATACTCGGGGATTCACTCCTCATTTTATATTACTTGAACGATCGGTACACTGTCGTTTCGTGCCGCAGTCTTATTACCGCCTATAGCAGTGTGCTAAGATTTGCGCATCAAGTTTTTGGCGCCGTTGCCGGGGAACACAGTCGTGTGAGTTTTCTGGAGAGGGAGAATCTGAGAGAAAAGCCCTTCCATTTGTATATTGCATCCTTTCTTTATTTCTTGTTATTCCTTTTTCCTGTTTTTTTATTAGGTTGCTATAGTAAATTTTTGTTAGGTGTAGTATTTTGGACAATAGTGTTTTTTATTTTGAATCATTTTATCTTTACACTATGTGGGCTTCATTTAATATTCGATGTCGTTGGTGTGGAGATATATCGCATGCTAGTGATAGATGTCCAAAGGGAGATAATAGCCCTAGTACTCAAGGCCCAGCATATGGAGCACCGACTTCGTCTGGTACTCCATATGGTGCGCGTAAGTCCTATGGCTATTCTGCTGAGCCTTTACCGTCACACTTCTTTTCGGCTTCAGCTCCTGTTGTTCCAAAGAAGCCCGCAAGGCAGTGCTTGTTTTGTCAAAGCATGGGTCATGCCTTGAAGGATTGTGTTGCATTCCTTCGCCAATTGGACGAGGATGACGAGCCGGACATCCGGATCGTCCCGACTCCCACTTCTAGCAGCACACCTTCAACATCTGGTTATGTGCTCGTATCACCTTCATGCTTTGAAGGGTATGGCATGGACACAATCACCAGATGTGTGGCTGATCCAGGCTCTGACATGACTGAGCCCATCTCCCCTGTACATATATCACCATGCATAGATTCGATTCTTTGTGAGGAATCGGTGCTTGACATTTATCCAAGCACTATTCCTCCCCCTGTTGTGCATACTACATTCATCTCTGACGACATTGTTGAGGATGTGTCGCAGGATGATGCTGGCGATCTATGTGTTATGCCTGCTCCTATGGAGGAGGACAACCTTCTAGGTGAAGAGGAGCTTTCCTCAACACCGGTGGAGGAAGTCCAACTCTTCGGCATGGCCACTGTTGATCCCGCTGAACCTTGTAGCATTGATGACAATGCAAATATTATTTTACTTTCCCAACCTGATGGGAGTGAGACCGGGACCACTCCCCCGCTTGATTTTTATTTAAGTCATTCTTCTTCTTTATTCCTTGACCCCTCTTCTTCATCTGAGCCTGTGTGGGTTGAGTCTTCACAGGTACTTCAGGAGGACTTGGAGCATTTTGCTCAAGTCAATGATGACTGTATCCTCTCTTGTGAGGAGGTTGATCCCTCCTCCATAGAGGAAGCCTCATTCATTGCCTTCTCCTCCTGCTGCCTCCTTACAGATGACACCTTGCTAGGCAAGGATTTAGTTTTTGGTGAGTTGAGTGAGGATTCCTCCTCTTCTTACTTTTTTCCCTCTACCTATGACGAGCAGGTATTATTTATATTCGGGTAGAGGCGTGATTGTTCTATCGCCGTATCGGTACCCGCTACCGACACGCATATTAGAACAGTTACCTGTGCACTTTTCTTTTCATAGACCCATTAGCTAGAACTGTTTAAATTTGAATAAGTCATACTGAGAAGACAATAACCCCAGAAGTTATCTTACCTTTCTTGCAATGTTAGTTTATCTAGTTTGTTTAGTTAGTTTTACTTTATTTTAGTTTGTATATTTTCTTTTGTTTTTGCGGAGCTGGCCCCTGTAGGTGTTCTTCTGGATGGATGCTGCAGCTAGGTCTAGATTTAAACGTCAATCTTCTGGTATGCTCACTTGCTGAGCATTGGGTACTCTCTTTCCCCAGCTTTATTCTGAATTTTATAGTCATATTTTGCATTAGATTGCTAAGTTTAAGTCTGGGGGAGAGTAGTTTGTTTACCCGCTCACGTGCACTATTGAACTGCATGCTAGAAGTATTTTTATTTCATTTATTTAGTATTGCTCATTGCACACCACAACACCCACATGAGCGCGCACTTATTCGTTAGCACGTAGTGAGTCGAATTTGTCTCTTCGTGTGATTTGAAAAGTCATTGTGCTGGCTTAGGATTATGAGGCGGAGTAAAATGTTGACTCCTGGAGTGCACCTAGTCAAGTGCTCATGTCTCGCATAGAAATTTGTGTAGATTCAATTTCTTTTTATGCTTTTAGTTTATATCTTTCTATTTGCGTAAATATTGTTTACTTTACTCAAAAATTGGTGAATCCGGTGTGAATCAAACGGTAGCATAGGAATGTGTGTAGACGTTCGTTAGCCTTGTATTGCCCGAGTCGGGAGAAAGGATTATCTTTCTCGGTGGCTAAGAACTTGCCCCAAGCGACTTTTGAAGCATGGGTATATGGTTAGTCAATTGCGTGAATGTGATATATGCCATCATTTTGGCTCGGTTGAGCTTTTGAGCCATTCCTATCATCTTATCCTCGTTAGCCTAGTTGTGCCTACCCTTTCTTTGATTCAGCCCCAATTTTATCTCACCAAAGCCTAAAAGCCAATCCTAGTCGCACACCCAAATTTGAGCTTTAGTTGTTTATTATTTTCATGATTGGGGTGTTGATGTTGTGATATTTTTGTGAAAATATGGATGCGCTTCATCGCTCATTTTGCTGAATATGTTTTGGAAAGAAAAGAAAAAGAAAAGAAAAAAAAGAAAAAAAAAGGAGTGAGAAGAAAAGAAAAAGAGATGAGCTTAAGTGAAAAATCTTTTTGAATAAATTTATGATTGGGAGTAGGTGGTGCACACACTCATGTAGTCAAGTCCAAATCTGGGGGTGTGGTGTACCCGTGTGTCTTTTTGTGGTGCTTGAGGATAGTTTTCTGTGCTAGATCATTTGGGTTTTGTGATTGAGCCATCATTTTTATCATTGTATACCTCAGCTAAACCTAAGCCTCATCTAAAACCTAAAGTCCTATTGATTCACACATTTGAGTCAAACCTGTGTCGTGGAGGCAGTGCGAACGGGCAAGCTTATGGTCACCGACATTGATGGATTTTAATGGAGGTTGTCTCGAGCCTCGATCTTTGGCAATGCTCACCTCAGCGTTCAGTTTACTTTCTTCCTATGTACGACCTTATGATTCACCGTGATTCACTTTTTGAGTAAATGTAATATATAAATACACCCCTAGAAAAGTATAAACTAATATGTATAAAAATGAATTTTGTCTACTGTATTTCTACGTGCATGAGCATGCGACTTCGCATGGTACTCCACTTTACAATTTCTATGTCAGCTTATGTTTTTCTTGTCTGCGTAAGAGATGGTTTGCTCGGGACGCGCAAATGGGTAAGTCTGGGAGTGTGATAAGTCCCAATTATATACACATTTTTGGACTCATCTAGGCCGATTATCTAGTCTATGCACTACACTTTATACATGTTTTCGTTCATATTAAATAGCCGTCTATTATTCCACGCTAAGTGCACTTCTAGGCCCGATGTGGTGTATTTTCATGTTCTTCATTCCTATTATCTTTCATGTTGTGTTTTGTGCCACTTTCAGTGGTTTTGATTTGTGTTTATGCTGGAACAGGGGTCGTGCAGGTGTTCCAGATACAAATCTATACAGGAACACTGCGCACGATCACTGTCTCTACTGCGCATGACCACTAATTGTGCGTCGCCGATGGTGCGCGTTCATTTGCAGCCCAAAGTTGCATTCTGAATTTGGTCGTGCGTTTTTACGCATGGTCGTGCGTTCGATCGTGCGCTCTATTATTTTCTGCAGTTTTGTCTTGCAGGTTTTCGGGCACAGTGCGCACGATCATCAACTTCCAGTGCGCACAACCACTGGTCGTGCGCTTCTGATCGTGCGCCCAGTTTTCTATAAATATACAGCCCGCGAAATTAGGTCGGACGATCATTTTCCTCCCCCGTTTTCGAGCCCTGTTCGCCTCTTCCGCTACCTGCATCATCTTCCACCACCAGGAGGTGCTCCAGGGCTATTCTTCACGCCTATCTTAAGCCCGGAGATCACCTCGGCCATCTCCGTCATCCACAAGCTTCAAAAGGAAGGATCTCCGCCCAGATTTCATCGTCAAGCTTGGGAGCCATGTATTGAAGCCGAGCGGATAGTGACACAAAGAAGACGGGTCCATTGGGAGGTAGTGACAGCCCTCCTCTACACCGGACGTAGTTGCGGATCGAGCTTGGACGCGGATTGACAACCTTGCGATTCCAACCGTGAATCCCAACGAGCCTTTGGATTCGGTCGATTTCTTACTCTCTTTCAACTTGTATTGATATTGTAGGGTAGATTCTTGTATTTTTGGATGATATGCACAATGATCTTTATTTGCAATGTTAATTTCATATTTCTATGAAACCATTTGGTTATTTGTGTATATGAGATGCGCCACCACTTCATCCACCACTCCATCCACTAGGTTCGTGTGTCGCACTAGCAATTGCTAGTGGCGTGCTTGTCGACGAGGTGCTTGCCACCCTCATTCCGTAAGACTAATCGTCCATCCGCCTAGTGAAGCGTGGCATAGCGGCCCGTGTAATCCATTCGCCTAACGAAGCAGCGCGCTCAAGGCCTGCACAGTTCGATTCCGCTTGCCTACTCGTCCATCCGCCCTTGCGAAGCAGCGCGCTCAAGGCCTGCCTAGTCTCCATCCCACCGAGTGAAGCATTGCATAGCGGCATTGCATAGGAGTAGTTTAGTTATTTTCTTTTATTTCCACAAACCAAATCACCCCCTTTCGTACCCATCCGACCTAAAGGACTTCGATCTCAAGTCCTTCCTCAATAGTTAACTCCACCTTACTGTGTTCCTTCGAGATTCGATACTCGGGGATTCACTCCTCATTTTATATTACTTGAACGATCGGTACACTGCCGTTTCGTGCCGCAGTCTTGCTACTGCCAATAGCGGTGTGCTAAGATTTGCGCATCACGTACCTAGCAGTTCGTGGGGACGCAGAGGATTATTCTTCTCTGACCCATTCCATGTACGACAAGGCATTGGGGTTCTCCTTCCTTGTGTGGATCTCTATAGAGAGGCTGATACATTTCGGTTCTTGGAACTCAAAGTTCGTCTACCAGACTTCTTCTTGGAGCATCTTGGTTGAGTATTGACTCAATCTAGGAAAGGTATATCGCATTTTGCTTTCCTAATCTCTTGATTCATGAAATCCGCAAGATCCTTACTCTTTGGGTTGTTCTAGTTATTTCTTCCGCTGCGCACATTTGATGTGCCCTTATCATTCTGAATGGTATATAGAAAACCCAACAGTGGTATCGGAGCCAGGTTTGCGGTCAAGTGCGTGTAAATCAAGAAATTTAGAAGCATTCTAAGTGTCCAGTTTTCTTCTTGGAACATCATTTTTGGTGGTGTTTTTGTGCAGTTTGTGGTGGTGGGATTTCAAAAATTGGTCGGGGCTCTGCCCCGCACCCCACATGGGCTCTGCCCCTTGACCCCACTCGCTGATCGATCAGCGAGACCACCGCCAGGGACGCTGCCCCTTGGACCCCATTAGGGGCCCTGCCCCTAAGACCCCGTCAGGAACGCATGTGATTGCGTTGAGATTTCATTATTTCAGAGATTGTTCCTCCTTTGCAGTAACCGTCCCTCAAAATAGTTTATGAAACCAAATGTCATGGATTTTGAATCTGACAGTAAGAGATGAGCTTGTCTACTGCATAAGTGGAGTTGGTGTTCCGGTGTTCAATGCATGTAAATCTGAAGATTTAGAAATGTCCTAAATGTTCAGATTTAGCCCCTCTTATCAAAGTGTTGATAATTTATTTTTGTGCACATTGGGGATGTATTTGGTTTTCAAATATTGTATTTCTATTTTGTGAATGTGCACTGTGATTAAACGTTAATCACGATGAAATGTTCATCGATTAAATTATAAAATCCCTTATCCAATATTAAGTGTTCGGATGCCTTCCGATGGATCACTCTCTTCCTGCCTCGATCGATGAAGTGTGGGCTTGCCAATGCAAGGTGCATTAATCTATCTTGGTAAGGGTGCGAGTGGATAATTGTGATATCCCACTATCGACATCGGGTCCAACATAACTAGGTGATCTCAAACGTTGAGTGCCTAGAGGCATAGGGTTGGCATGCTCCATATGATGGATGCGAATAAAAGTTATTCACCAACCATACAAGAGTTGCATAGTGATGTAATTGACAAATGTTGTCTACCTAAATAACCGCATTATGAGAGAAACGCCAAAGCGGACTCATTGTGTTGGTGAAATATGGATCTTGTCCACTAAGAGAGTAGCTCGCATAAACTCTCTGAATCGAAATTAAGGATTGTCGATTTGATTAAAATAGTGGGAGCTTTTAATAAAAGTCCTTATTAATATAAAATGTATTTTGAAATACAGTTCTAAAAGTTTTGCAAATTTAATGTAGAATTTTCATGGCAAGTGGATCACACTCCACCTTGTCCCTAAGGGCTATCCTTGAGAAGGACAAGCTCAACGGGTCGAACTTCCTTGACTGGTACAGAAACCTGAGAATTGTTCTCAGGCAAGAGCGCAAGATCTATGTCTTAGAAGGGGAAGCCCCTACAGAGCCGACCGGGAATGCTCCGCGAGCAGACAAAGATGCTTACAAGAAGTATTAGGATGATACATTGGATGTGGAATGCCTCATGCTTGCTACCATGTCCTCTGAGCTTCAGAAGCAACACGAGAGCATGTGTGGTTATGAGATAATCGAGCACCTCAAGAAAATGTTCGTGGGGAAAGCTCGGCAAGAGAGGTTTGACATATCCAAGGCATTATTTCAGTGCAAGATGGGAGCTCGAGACTCAGTAGGGACTCACGTACTCAAGATGATTGGGTATATAGAGAACCTTGAAAGACTGGGTTTTCCCTTGGGCCAAGAGTTAGCCACAGATCTGATCCTCCAATCGTTGTCAGATAGTTTGTAATTTGTCTTGAACTATAATATGAATGAAATAGACAAGACACTGCCCGAGCTCCTAGGCATGTTGAGAACTGCTGAAAATAATATGAAGAAGGTCAAGCATGCTAGTCCCATACTGATGGTGCATAAAGGCAAGGGAAAGGCCAAGGGATTGAAGAAGACAAAGATAGGATCTAAGTCTCATCTTGATCCCAAATCTTCTACACTGAAAAGGAAAGGTCTGGCGAAGGAAGGAAAGTGCCACCACTACGGTAAGGTAGGGCATTGGAGGCGGAACTGTCCCCTATATATTGAGGAACTGTAAAAGAAGAAGGGAAGTGTTACTTCTACTTCAGGTATTTATGTTATAGAGATAAACTTTTATGCTCCTTCATCTTAGGTATTGGATACCGAATGCGGTTCTCACATTTGTACAAATGTGCAGGAACTGAGAAGGAGAAGAATGCTGGGTAAAGGGGAGGTAGACATGCGCGTCGAAAATGGAGCAAGAGTTTCTGCAGTCGCCGTTGGTGTCTATTGTCTTTCTTTGCCCACTGGGCTTGTAATAGAACTAGATAACTGTTATTTTGTTCCAGCCATAACTTGAAGCATTATATCCATTTCATGTATTGACATGAAAGGTTTTTCGTTTATAATTAAGAACAATTGTTGTTCAATTTTTATGAATGATGTGTGTTATGGTGTAGCCCAATTGTTTAATGGTTTATATGTTTTGAACTTAGACCATCCGATCTATAATGTAGATAATACTAAAAGAATAAAAACAAATGACTCGAATCCTATGTACCTTTGGCATTGTCGTTTAGGCCATATAAACGAGAAACGCATATCCAAGCTCCATAGAGATGGACTACTAGACTCATTTGATTATGAATCATTCGAGAGATGCGAGTCATGTTTAGTAGGCAAGATGACGAAGGCTCCTTTCATCAGATGTAGTGAGAGGGTTGATGATCACTTGAGTATAATACATAGTGATGTATATGGACCCATGAGTTCTATGGCTAGAGGTGGGTTCTACTACTTCGTTACATTTACTGATGATTTTAGTAGATTTGGATACGTGTTTATTATGAAGAACAAATCCGAGAAATTTGAAAAGTTCAAAGTGTTTAAGAATGAAGTAGAGAACCAACTGGGAAAATGGATAAAGGCACTCCAATCTGATCGAGGTGGCGAATATCTGAGTCATGAGTTTCGTGATCATCTAAAATAGTGTAGTATTATATCATAGATCACTCCGCACAGAACACCTCAACACAATGGTGTTTCTGAGAGGAGGAATCGTACCTTATTAGACATGGTGCGATCGATGATGAGTCATGCTGATCTGCCTGTTTCCTTTTGGGGTTTTGCTCTAGAGACTGTTGCTTTCATACTAAATCGAGTTCCAACCAAAACGGTTCAAAAGACACCATATGAGATATGGACTAGGAAGCGTCCTAGTATGTCGTTCATTAAGATTTGGGGTTGTGAGGCATACGTACGACGTCAAATGCCTGACAAGCTGGAACCCAAATCGGACAAATATTATCTAGTGGGTTATCCTAGGGAGACCTGTAACACCCCAAAAATCGTGGTTCAGCGAAGTAGGCGGAGTGGTAGTGCTGCACTTGAAGCAGGCTAAATCTTCCCTTTCTGCTCTTAGCGCACGATCAGTGGCCTCATCGCGCACGACCGGCGATCGTGCGCTAGCGATCGTGCGTTAATTTAGGAGAGAATCGAGTTCTGTCTCGGACAGTGCGCACGACCATTTCCCTCTTCGCGCACGACCGGCGATCGTGCGCCAGCGATCGTGCGTTAATTCAGAAGAGAATCGAGTTCTGTCTCGGACAGTGCGCACGACCTTTTCCCTCTTCGCGCACGACCAGTGATCGTGCGCCAGCGATCGTGCGCCCTGTTTATTCTGTTCCGCGATTTTGAGCGGAGAAGAAGATCGGACCGTCCAAATCTTTTGAAAATTGATCCAACGGCTAGGTTTAGTTGCGGGAGACTATTAGGGCTGATGAGAGGGGGTTAAACCTCATATTCTCTAAGCCATTCTCTCTCCAAACCCTAGAGAAAGAAGGAGGAGCCAAGGAAGAAGAAGGGAGATTCCGCCATTGACGGAGCTCCGGAGCTCCGATTCGCGAGCCGTTTCCAGATTTGGAGAGTGCAGCCCGGTGCGGTCGTTTCTCTCCGTGTAGAATCTCGGATCTATGGCGAAAAAGAACGCTCCTAGTGTAACGATTTCTTCTCCGGTTGTTTGGACTTGTATTTTGTCCTCTCCTTCATTTCTCTATGCTTGCATGAGGAATCCCTTTCACCAAATGGGTGAAGTGTAGGATTTCCTCAAGTTCTTCGGAACTCCGGGTCGATTGTGTCCGTCCCCGGCATATTGCATGTAGAAAATCCAGTAGTCGTGCGGATTTAGGCATTGTGTGTGAAGCCTATTCGTGGCCGTGAGCCCGAATCGGTGATGCTTGATTTGCGACGTTGCATTTAGGTTAAGCCTAGAATGCGTGCCGGAGAATGACTCTGTGATATATGCGATAGTATTGCGGGATTTAAGCGTAGGCATCTCGTGAAGATCCTAACGGAAGCCCCATGCTTTGCAAGTGGTTGAATGCAAACCTTCACCACTAGAATTGTTGAGGAGTGGTCTTGTACCTCATTTTTGGTTACGTATAAAGCCCTAACGATCCCTCATGCCCTCCGGCCGAAAGGCGGAGTCGGGTCTTGAGTCGTTACAAAGTAAACTTTTAAGGCTTGGGTGTTGTAACTTATGTTTTGTGTAGCACTAGCGAGTGCTAAACCCTTACGGGCCGAGGTGATGTCATACCCGCATCGTGTGTTCAATCGATGACAAGAGCACGGGAATTGGCTGAACTGAACCCGTTTCCAGGCATGGCGGTAGGGGGATTTATCTCTTGTAAACCCGAACGACCTTGGGAGAGGTTGGGAAGGGCGTCTTGCCTAGACCGACCAAAAGCTCTTTTCTATCTAGAGTTTCCGGACTCATGATGGTTTTGGTGCTCGGGAAGGAGTACCTTTGGTGCATGCCTTGTGAGCATGGAGCGTGCAGTTGTGTGTACCCACGTTTGTGATGAATTGATGTTGTTAGCCTCATGCGGTTGTTTAGGCAGTTGTGGGAACCTTCAGGTGAACCCAACCAACATCATGTGCATGCCTAGGTTCCTTTCTTTTGATGCTCAACCTAGAAGATTGATTGTGCTTGAAACCTCACCTTGTGTAGTTGCACTTTCTTTATATTAGTACTTGTGCTAGTATGGCTTGCTTGCAGGGTAGAATCTCCGCCACCCTGGGAAAGGGGTGGGGTCGTTATAATTTGGTCAGTTGTGCTGACCGTTACTTTGTTTGCCACCGCTTGGTGGAATGTCTTATGCAGGTGCAGGTGAGCCTAGCGGGAAATAGTGGGCGGTGGCCCCTTTTGCTGAGTTGGCCCTTGAAGGCCAGCCTCCTTTTTTTGCTTTTTCATGTATGGCCGGCCTGCGTGCCGATGTATGCTTATGGAGTTTTGTGCATTGGATGAATGTAAGGCCTTAAGGCCGTAACTCTTATTCTGGATACATTCCTATGATAGTGGACAGTTCTCTTTGAATGGTTTATTTAATGCTTCCGCTTACGTTTTGTACTCTCGTTTAGTGTTACTTTTCTGGTTATCACCTTTTAACTCCTAGCTAGTGTGGTTTGTATGGCGTGGGGTCCCGGCCGGACCTGCTGTTATACTCTTCGTACTGGCAGGGTGTTACAATTTGGTATCGGACTTAAGGCGTCGATCCGTAGTTTAATGAATTCGGGACGAATTCCTTTTAAGGGGTGGTGTGCACGGGATGTGCATTCACCTAAAACGACAAAAACTAATAAGAATGTCCACTTAGGAATGGAAAAACATACTTGCTTGCGGAACCTGAGCGTTCCATGATTGTTGTTTGCTATGTTTTCAGTCACTAAATTGTGTCTTACACGATTATAGGTGACTAGGAGTGCTGCGGGGCGGTCTCGACCTCGTAACACCGCTGAAAGTAGTGGGTCGTCCGAGGTGCCAACGACCACTCCTTCGGCTGAGATGATCAAGTTAGTCGCTGAAGCGGTCTTCGCGATGATCAACGCTCAGTCTGGGCGGCTTGCACAACCTACTACTCCGACTCTGGATGTGGCCCCTGTAACTGTTGCTGCAGTGGAACCTATGGTAGAACTGAGGGTGGAACGTCGAGTTGCGCAGGTAGTAGTGGGGCGAGCGCGTGACCAGCAATTAAAGTACTTTCTGAGCCTCAACCCTCCATCCTTCGAGGGGACGGAATCCCCTGGGAGAGCTGCTGAGTGGTTGTCAGAGATAAAGAGGACTTTAATGTCTATGCTTATAAGCAAAGATATGTTGGTAACCTTAACCACCTTCCTACTTATAAGAGAAGCAAGACTTTGGTGGGAAGAAGAGTTGTTGCACAAGTTTGGTGGGAGACAACTTTCTGAAATCTCTTGGGAAAGCTTCCATGAGTCATTCCTTCTAAAGTTTATACCCCTAACCGAGATTCCTGAACTACAAGATCAGTGTCCACACCTAGAGCAGGGAGAACACTCAGTGGATGAGTAACTGATTGAGTTCATCAGTCGGAATCGTTATGAGAGGTCTATGTGGGAAGATGAGGAAACCAAGGTCAACAAGTTCTACAATGGTCTGCGAGATGACCTAAGACTAATGCTTGTGGGTTCAAAGTTACTCGGCTTCAACGTCTTAGTGAAAACAGCTAAATCTCTGGAAATGGATATGAAGAGTATGCCGTGCGCGAAAGACTTCAATGAGTTTCATGCGTCGGTCTCTCAGTCCAAGTCTGAGTTCAGAAGAAACAAGAGAAAGTTTAACTCTGTGGAAGCTAAGACTGCACCGTGTTCCTTAAATTGTTTCACTTGTGGAAAGGTGGGACACAAAGCCGCGGTGTGTCGAAGTGGTCCCCCAAAAGCAAAAAGCGGAGAAGTGGACTATGCTCGTGCGATGGGTTCAGCTCCTATGGAGAAAGGCAAAGCGGTGGAGTCTTCGATTCCCCAATATTCTCTAACCCAGCCGAGAGTCTACTCTTATGGCCAGCAAGAGGTCATTCAGCATTGCGATGTTGCCACAGGTATGGATGATCATCTCCTAATATGATTTCTACCCCGTGTGCGGATAGAGATAGAAATATGTCCACTGTATCTGTTGACAACAAAATTTTATGTCTTGTATTTGTGTGCAATTAGGCCTTGTCCTAATTATCGACTATTCGACGAGAGCATCGCGATGGGTTCAGCTCCTATGGAGAAAGGCAAAGCGGTGGAGTCTTCGATTCCCCAATATTCTCTAACCCAGCCGGGAGCATCTCTCTCCTATTTGTCTAAGGACTTCGTGTTATGAATCGAATTGTCATTTACCTTAGTCAAGGATAGATTGGAGGTAATGCTGCCTAATAGATCTTGAGTGAGCACGAATAGGAGAAGCTGTGAAAAGGCGCGAAGATGTTCTTCACCTTGTTGAAGGATTCGGGGCCTAAGACCAGTTTTGTGTTGTCCTAGTAGTAGCGGACCAAGCTGACTGAGAGGAACCGTTATCCGATTCCGAGAATCGACGACTTACTTGACCAACAGGTTGGGTCGACGGTATACTCTATGCTTGACTTAAGGTCCGGCTACTATCAGCTTAGTATTAGGGAATGTGATATTCCAAAGGCAGCGTTCAGTACCCGCTTTGGGCACTATGAGTTCACGGTG
This sequence comes from Dactylorhiza incarnata, assembly GCA_033032865.1. Taxonomy (NCBI): domain Eukaryota; kingdom Viridiplantae; phylum Streptophyta; class Magnoliopsida; order Asparagales; family Orchidaceae; genus Dactylorhiza; species Dactylorhiza incarnata. The sequence continues at coordinate 10,671,903 of JAWHQI010000011.1, forward strand.
ATGTCGTTCGGTCTGTCTAATGCACCGTCGGTATTCATGGACTTAATGAACAGGACATTTCGAGAGTATTTGGATCAATTTGTGATCGTCTTCATCGACGGCATTCTGGTATACTCTCAGTCGAAAGAGGAGCATGTAGGGCATCTGCACGCAGTTCTAAGCACCTTGAGGAGGAGTCAGCTTTATGCCAAGTTCTCCATGTGCGAGTTTTGGCTACCGTCAGTAGCATTCCTTGGTCACGTCGTTAGTGGAGATGGAATTGCTGTTGATCCGTCGAAGATAGAAGCGATCCGAGCCTGGCCTTTGTTGAAAAACGTAGCGGAAGTCCGAAGTTTCTTAGGACTTGCCGGCTATATAGGCGCTTTGTGGAAAACTTCTCGAGGATTGCACTTCCTCTCACTAAACTGACTAGGAAAGATCATAAGTTCGTTTGGTCGCCCGAGTGCGCACGAGCTTTTGAAGAGCTGAAGAGCCATCTGACCACGGCGCCCATTCTATGCTCGCCATGTGGTACGGAAGGCTACGAAATTTATAGCGATGCCTCAGGGAGTGGTTTGGGTTGTGTCCTAGTGCAGTTCGGTAAGGTAATTGCCTACGGCTCCCGGCAGTTGAAGGTTCACGAGAGGAATTACCCGGTCCATGATTTGGAGCTAGCGGCCGTGGTATTTGCTCTTAAGCTTTGGAGGCATTATTTGTATGGCGTGAAGATCGACATCTTTACCGACCACAAGAGCCTCAAGTACTTGCTGGATCAAAGGGAGTTGAATATGCGTCAAAGGAGGTGGTTGGAGTTCCTTGGGGACTACACCTTCGACATCAAATATACTCCTGGAAAGGGAAATGTAGTTGCGGACACGTTGAGTCGTCGGGCTCCCGCTCAAGCAAAATGGATTTTGATGCACGATGAGCGTCTAATCCGTGAGCTGGAAGAAATGGAGATCATTTGCGTTGATAGGAGAGCATCCACTTCAGCATGCTTGAACTGGACGGAGGTTCAATACGACCTTGCCGACCGAGTTCGACAGGCATTGGAGATGGATGAGAGCATGAAATGCTAAAGCGGAAACCGTTGATGGGTTAAACGCTAATTTCTCCTTCGAAGATGGCCTTATGTGGAAAGAGGGCAGATTATGCGTCCCAAACATTGGCACTCTACGGGCGGAGTTGATGTACGAGGCTCATCATACCAAGTACTCTATCCACCCGGGGAGCACGAAAATGTACATGGACATGAAGAAACTTTTCTGGTGGCCGGGTATGAAGAGAGACATTGCCCTCTACGTGGACAAGTGTAATACTTGCACGTTGGTGAAGGCGGAATGTCAGCATCCCGGTGGATTTTTGAAGTCCTTGCCGATTCCGGAGTGGAAGTTTGATGACATCTCGATGGATTTCGTGCACGGATTGCCGAGATCACAGCAGGGAAACGATGCCATCTGGGTGATCGTGGACCGATTGACGAAAGTATCGCACTTTATTCCGAACCGGAAGGATGATTCTGTAGAAAAGCTAGTGAAGCTCTATGTTGATAGTATTGTGCGGCTGCACGGTGTCCCTCGTAGCATCGTCAGCGATCGTGACGGGCGTTTCACATCGAAAGATTGGAGGCTTATCCATGAACTGTTGGGCACTAAATTGAAGTTTAGCACGGCCTTCCACCCGCAAACGGATAGGCAGACCGAGAGGACCAACAGGACTATGGAGGATATGCTCCGAATGTGCGCTCTAGATTTTGGAAAGAAGTGGGAAGATCATCTCTATATGATCGAGTTTGCCTACAATAATAGCTACCAAGCCAGTATACAGATGGCTCCCTTCGAGGCCCTCTATGGTAAGAAGTGTCGTACGCCGTTGTCTTGGGCGGAAACGGGCGATACTAAGCTATTAAAGCGAAAGGACGTTGAGGAAGCAACTTCGACGATCTGATCTCTACGTGAAAGGCTATTGGTTGCCCAGGATAGGCAAGCAAAGTATTTCAATGCCAAGCTTAGGAACCTAGAGTTTGCCGTCGGTGACCGGGTTTACTTGAAGATCAAACCGTGCAAAGGGGTATCAAGGATCCGACGCTTGAAAAAGCTCAGTCCAAGGTACTTAGGACCATTTGAGATCGTGGAGCGTGTTGGTGATGCGGCTTATCGGCTTGCACTATCTGCAGAGCTGAGCGGTCTGCACGACGTGTTTCACATTTCAGTGTTGAGGAAGGCAGTGCAAGAGCCTACTCATATCGTTGCGGTCGGCAAAGTTCCGGTTGATAGTGGGTTGTCGACGAAGGTCAAGCCCTTACGCATCGAAGATACCGAAGTAAAGCAGCTGCGGAACAAGTCCATTCGGATGGTAAAAGTCCGGTGGGATAATTACGGCCGAGAGGAGCTCTCTTGGGAGAGAGAGCAAACGATGCTTGCGGAGTACCCCGAGCTATTTTTCTCAAGCAAATTATAGCTGAATTTCTTGCTATTTCTGTTTTATAAATTTCGGGACGAAATTCTTTTAAGGAGGGTGGAGTTGTAACACCCCAAAAATCGTGGTTCAGCGAAGTAGGCGGAGTGGTAGTGGTGCACTTGAAGCAGGCTAAATCTTCCCTTTCTGCTCTTAGCGCACGATCAGTGGCCTCATCGCGCACGACCGGCGATCGTGCGCCAGCGATCGTGCGTTAATTCAGGAGAGAATCGAGTTCTGTCTCGGACAGTGCGCACGACCATTTCCCTCTTCGCGCACGACCGGCGATCGTGCGCCAGCGATCGTGCGTTAATTCAGAAGAGAATTGAGTTCTGTCTCGGACAGTGCGCACGACCTTTTCCCTCTTCGCGCACGACCAGTGATCGTGCGCCAGCGATCGTGCGCCCTGTTTATTCTGTTCCGCGATTTTGAGCGGAGAAGAAGATCGGACCGTCCAAATCTTTTGAAAATTGATCCAACGGCTAGGTTTAGTTGCGGGAGACTATTAGGGCTGATGAGAGGGGGTTAAACCTCATATTCTCTAAGCCATTCTCTCTCCAAACCCTAGAGAAAGAAGGAGGAGCCAAGGAAGAAGAAGGGAGATTCCGCCATTGACGGAGCTCCGGAGCTCCGATTCGCGAGCCGTTTCCAGATTTGGAGAGTGCAGCCCGGTGCGGTCGTTTCTCTCCGTGTAGAATCTCGGATCTATTGCGAAAAAGAACGCTCCTAGTGTAACGATTTCTTCTCCCGTTGTTTGGACTTGTCTTTTGTCCTCTCCTTCATTTCTCTATGCTTGCATGAGGAATCCCTTTCACCAAATGGGTGAAGTGTAGGATTTCCTCAAGTTCTTCGGAACTCCGTGTCGATTGTGTCCGTCCCCGGCATATTGCATGTAGAAAATCCGGTAGTCGTGCGGATTTAGGCATTGTGTGTGAAGCCTATTCGTGGCCGTAAGCCCGAATCGGTGATGCTTGATTTGCGACGTTGCATTTAGGTTAAGCCTAGAATGCGTGCCGGAGAATGACTCTGTGATATATGCGATAGTATTGCGGGATTTAAGCGTAGGCATCTCGTGAAGATCCTAACGGAAGCCCCATGCTTTGCGAGTGGTTGAATGCAAACCTTCACCACTAGAATTGTTGAGGAGTGGTCTTGTACCTCCTTTTTGGTTACGTATAAAGCCCTAACGATCCCTCATGCCCTCCGGCTGAAAGGCGGAGTCGGGTCTTGAGTCATTACAAAGTAAACTTTTAAGGCTTGGGTGTTGTAACTTATGTTTTGTGTAGCACTAGCGAGTGCTAAACCCTTACGGGCCGAGGTGATGTCATACCCGCATCGTGTGTTCAATCGATGACAAGAGCACGGGAATTGGCTGAACTGAACCCGTTTCCAGGCGTGGCGGTAGGGGGATTTATCTCTTGTAAACCCGAACGACCTTGGGAGAGGTTGGGAAGGGCGTCATGCCTATACCGACCAAAAGCTCTTTTCTATCTAGAGTTTCCGGACTCATGATGGTTTTGGTGCTCGGGAAGGAGTACCTTTGGTGCATGCCTTGTGAGCATGGAGCGTGCGGTTGTGTGTACCCACGTTTGTGATGAATTGATGTTGTTAGCCTCATGCGGTTGTTTAGGCTGTTGTGGGAACCTTCGGGTGAACCCAACCAACATCATGTGCATGCCTAGGTTCCTTTCTTTTGATGCTCAACCTAGAAGATTGATTGTGCTTGAAACCTCACCTTGTGTAGTTGCACTTTCTTTATATTAGTACTTGTGCTAGTATGGCTTGCTTGCAGGGTAGAATCTCCGCCACCCCGGGAAAGGTGTGGGGTCGTTATAATTTGGTCAGCTGTGCTGACCGTTACTTTGTTTGCCACCGCTTGGTGGAATGTCTTATGCAGGTGCAGGTGAGCCTAGCGGGAAATAGTGGGCGGTGGCCCCTTTTGCTGAGTTGGCCCTTGAAGGCCAGCCTCCTTTTTTTGCTTTTTCATGTATGGCCGGCCTGCGTGCCGATGTATGCTTATGGAGTTTTGTGCATTGGATGAATGTAAGGCCTTAAGGCCGTAACTCTTATTCTGGATACATTCCTATGATAGTGGACAGTTCTCTTTGAATGGTTTATTTAATGCTTCCGCTTACGTTTTGTACTCTCGTTTAGTTGTTACTTTTCTGGTTATCACCTTTTAACTCCTAGCTAGTGTGGTTTGTATGGCGTGGGGTCCCGGCCGGACCTGCTGTTATACTCTTCGTACTGGCAGGGTGTTACAAGACCAAAGGGTACTACTTCTACCTGTCGTCTGAGGGCAAAGTGTTTGTCGCAAGGACTGGTGTCTTTTTGGAAAAAGAGTTCTTATCCAGAAAGACTGCAAAGGTAGAGCTTGAAGAAGATCAAGAGCCACAAACAATGAACGAACCGGAATTGGAACCTGAGCAAGGACTACAAGAAGTTGTAGCTGGAGAGCCTGCTCAAGAAACACAAGTCCTACGTAGATCTGGTAGACCAAGGTTTGAGCCTAAGAGATATGTATTTCTCATGTCTCAAATAGGTAATGTGTTGCTTATGGATCATGATGATGAGCCTGCAACCTACCAAGAGGCTATGAATGCACCAGACACCGAGAAATGGCTTGAGGCCATGAAATCTGAAATGGACTCCATGTATGCAAACCAAGTTTGGACCTTGGTGGAACCACCTGAAGGGGTTCGACCCATAGGGTGCAAGTGGGTCTTCAAGAAGAAGACCGACATGGATGGAAATGTACAGACATTCAAAGGCCGGTTGGTGGCTAAAGGTTTCAGGCAAATTCTTGGTATTGACTATGATGAGACCTTTTCTCCTGTGGCCATGGTCAAGTCCATCAGAATTCTATTTGTTATTGCTGCATATTATGACTACGAGATCTGGCAAATGGATGTCAAAACGGCTTTCCTTAATGGAAACCTCCTTGAGGAAGTGTATATGACACAACCCGAGGGTTTTGTATCTCCAAGTGAAGACACTAAAATATGCAAGTTGAATCGATCCATTTATGGATTGAAACAAGCTTCTCGAAGTTGGAATATTCATTTTGATGAGAAAATAAAAGAGTTTGGTTTCATCAAGAATGAGGATGAGCCTTGTGTTTACAAGAGGATTAGTGGGAGCATTGTTGTCTTCCTGATATTGTATGTGGATGACATACTGCTGATCGGGAATGACATTCCACCCTGCAAGTTGTTAAGAACAACCTAGGGAGCTGCTTTTCTATGAAAGACTTGGGCGAAGCGACTTACACACTTGGTATTAATATCTATAGAGATAGATCGAAGAAGTTGTTGGGTTTTACCCCGAGTACATACATTGAGAAGGTGCTAAAGTGGTTCATCATGCTTGAGTCTAAGAAGGGATTCTAACCCATCTCTCTTAGTGTGAGTCTATCTAAGGACCAGTGTCCTAAATCTTTGGAAGATAAGGACTGCATGAAGTTGATTCCATATGCTTCGGCAATTGGATCAATCATGTATGCATTGTTGTGTACTCGACCCGATGTCTTTTATGCTTTAAGCATGACGAGCATATATCAGTCTGATCACGGTGATGGTCACTTGATTGCTGTCAAGAATATCCTAAAGTATTTGAGAAGGACTAAGGATATGTGTATGGTGGAGAGGAAGAGCTCATTGTAAATGGTTACATGGATGCAAGCTTCCAGACTGATAAGGATGATTCAAAGTCCCAACCAGGTTTTGTATTTTTCCTTAATGGACGAGCTGTAAGCTGGAAGTGTTCCAAGCAAGAGACAGTTGCCGATTCTACGACTGAGGCCGAGTATATCGTTGTTGCTAATGCGGTGAAGGAGGCTGTGTGGATTAGGAAATTCAACAGCGAGCTTGGTGTAGTTTCTAGCATTGTTGGTCCCGTAGTTCTCTACTGTGACAACAATGGTGCAATAGCCCAAGCTAAGGAACCCAGATCTCATCAGTGCTCTAAGCACATACTTTGACAGTTCCATCTTATTCGAGAGATTGTCGATCGGGGAGATGTGAGCATTTGCAGAGTACCGACTGAAGAAAATATAACTGATCCACTTACAAAGCCTCTTGCGCAAAAGAAGCATGATGGTCATATTAGATCAATGGGTATTAGATACCTAAATGATCGTCTATAGTGGGAGCCTTGTGGATTGAATGTTTGTTGGTTGTTTATTCATTTGATGAATTGTGATATGTACTATGTTTTTCATTTTACATTTATAGCAAGTTCTTATTGTTATGTCAATAGTTTCTATTTGATAGATTAATTAGCATAATAAATGCCCTTATAATGTTTGCTTCCATAGGTATTCAAGTACGTGACTTGAATGTGAGGGCCAATGTTTTCTAGAAGCTTCATTCTTAAATGGTCCCTAGTCAGAGTATCATCTTAGAAGTTGAAGGGTAGTGATGATACATTAAGACTAGCATGTGCGTTGACTGATGAACGGTTCTCACAGGTCATGATATTGTGATATCAAGTCTGTTGGGGACTCGGCGCAACCAACTCGACCAAAATCCCGGACTGTTGGTGAAGGCGCTACCTATCCTTAATAGAGTTGGTCACCCAAGCAGGATCTACGGGGCAGCCAGTTAGGCCCACGGGGGACACGCCCTTCCGCTTTGAATAGCGCAGCATGCCGGGGCAATTGCTGACTGCAGCCCAACAATCCCTCCCCCCAGCAACGACCCAGGGTTTCGAACCCGCGACCCCCTCTGATACCACTTGTTGGGGACTCAGCGCAACCAACTCGACCAAAATCCCGGACTGTTGGTGAAGGCGCTACCTATCTTTAATAGAGCTGGTCACCCAAGCAGGATCCATAGGGCAGCCAGTTAGGCCCACAAGGGACATGCCCTTCCGCTTCGAATAGCGCAGCACGCCGGGGCAATTGCTGACCGCAACCCAACAAAGTCATCACATGGGTACATGTTAGTGAACAAGTTGTACTGGACAAACCCACCTTGAGACTACTTTGTGGATTATTATATGAATGTGTCACAAGTAGGTCTCAACTGACAATGGTGTTTGTAGTTCTTTGACCTGAAGTCACAGCATTCATCAAGTGAGGAAGAGCGTACTTTGATGCCATCTAAAGTTTTCCTTGAGAAAGGTTGATAATAAGGGTGGTTATTGGGTATGTTACGATTCATTTGGGTGTTTGTGTGTGGACAAATATGGGATTTGTTCTCCTTTATGACAGGAGTTACATCTATGGGCCCATTGATGGAATGAGACCGAGAAATGCATGGCCATGCTGGGTTATGTGATATTGAGCTTACCACTCTCTTAAGGTCTATTCTAGATCAGGAAACTAGGATTGAACAATTATGAGGGTGACAAAGGAACGTGACAACACTAATACATTGGTTAAGACAGGCTTATTGAGTTATGAACTCTTATTGCTTGGGTAGAAATGATGTATTGCTAGATACCACTCATTGTTTATGATACTTTTGTTAATACTTTGTGATCAAGTGGGAGACTGTTGGAGTTTCTGTGGTGATCTCAAAGCAATCAACAGTTAGTCTTACTGCCAACGCAATATGAGCCTATAGGGTCGTACATAATAGTGTTTGGAGAAGTTGGAGAAAGGATTGTGTTGGTCTTACTCATATTGGATATGAGTGGAGGACCAATCCTATGACTGTTCGGAATTGAATTGAGAATGTCTCAAACGGGAAACAAGTACTCTTGAAGAATCGTCAAAATGGTTTCAACGAATTCTTTAGGACTTGGCAAATTGGGCGAAAGTGTTTCGACGAATGGATTTATACCGACGAATTCGTTTAAAGGGTTTAGATGAAACTATGTCAATTCGTCTATTCGAATTCGTCTAAATCCTTTAGGCGAATTTAAGATAATTCGTCTAAAGTGTTTAGTCAAATTTATGATAATTTGTCTAAAGTGTTTAGTTGAATTATAATACATTCGACGAATTTAAATCATGGCAGAATTATTTTGTTTTTCCTCTGGTCTGCGGATAACCTATTTTATGACTTGCGTATAAAAGAGACGAGATTAGGTCTTCTGAAGACCGATCCTTTTCGCGATTTTAGAAGGGTCGAAGATGGAAATGTTCCAATCCCTCTCGCTCCGTCCGCCGACCTCATCTCCGCCGACCATCGCCGCTTCCCCTTCAACGGACCTAGCAGTTTGTGGGGATGCAGAGGGCTGGTCTTCTCCGACCCATTCCCTGTACGACAAGGCATTGGGGTTCTCCTTCCTTGTGTGGATCTCTATAGAGAGGCCGATACATTTCGGTGCTTGGAACTCGAAGTTCGTCTATCGGACTTCTTCTTGGAGCATCTTGGTTGAGTATTGACTCAATCCCGGAAAGGTATATCGCATTTTGCTTTCCTAATCTCTTGATTCATGAAATCCGCAAGATCCTTACTCTTTGGGTTGTTCTAGTTATTTCTTCTGCTGCGCACATTTGATGTGCCCTTATCATTCTGAATGGTATATAGAAAACCCAACATGAACCTTTCCGCTTTTTCTCTTTTGCAGCATCGTTCTTGTCCATGATCTACTGTCTGATCTTCTAAGCTGCAACCTTCTTCTCTTGAAACCGAGCCTTGGTAGCCTCAGAAGAAGCGATCTCACCATCCTGCGCGGCGACCTGGCTGAGGGCTTCCTCTAACTTATGGTAGTCAAAGGTGAGAGAGACATCCTGAAGATTCAATACAGGAGGTTCTGAGGAGTTGGACGACAGATCAATATCATCAGAGGCGGGCAAGACTAATGTAATATCTAGTTGCCAACCAAAATCACCTAGAGGGGGGTGAATAGGTGATAATTGCGTCTTTTGCAGAAATGAAAATCTTGAAAATAAAGAACCCACAGAATGCAAATCACAATCACAGACGACACAAGAAATTTATAGTGGTTCCCCGTTCTTGGGTACTCCACTTGCCGGCCTCGCCAATTTTAGCACCACAGCTAGACTTGACTACTTCACTAAATCTCGAATCAAGAATGATCATACAATCCTCAGAGTCAAAACTCTTACAACTCGGAGATCAAACTCCTACAAACTCAGAGATAACCTTCTCTTACAACTCGGAGAATACCTCTCCTACAACTCGGAGAACAATCTCTCCTACAATCAAATGTAAATTTAGATTGAAACAATACTTAACGAATCACGATCAGATCTGAATAGTTTGAAGATGATCTTCTTCCTTCTTGCGACAGAAATGGCTTCGGCTTGATGTTGAAGAAGAAGAATCGAATCGGAACAAATCAGATCTTCTAAGGTCTTGATCGATCCAATGAAAACAGGACGAGTGAGGCGATGATCGATCGACCTTTTTCTTCCACTTGGAGACAAAATCAGATAACTCACGATCGAACTCCAACGATGGCGATGCACGGCACTAGACGACGATCTTGAATCAGATTAGGTTTTTGGAAAGTACGAACTCTGATCTTCTTAATGATTGCTTTTTTCTTCCATAGGGGTAATCCTTATATAGATGAAGATCTAACGATTAATCTTAAAAACGAGGAAGGACGTCACGTCAAATTGACGGAAAAGACTTGACGTCAAAAAGGAAAAACAAAGTTTACGAGAAAAGCTAGAACCAGACTTCTCGAGAGATCCAAGACTTCTCGAGAGAAATCGACTAGTTCTCGAAAAATAGCTTTAGAAGAGAATATAGAAAGATTATGACAAGGCTTCTCGGGAGATTAAAGACTTCTCGAGAGGACACAAAACTTCTCGTAAACTCCTAAACAACTTCACGAAAAACCTTTAGAGAGAAAGCTTTTTCGAAAGAAACGATGACTTCTCAAAATCAGAAATACTTCTCGAGAGAGAAAGGATTTCTCGAAAACTGCCACTGAGACAGACTTCTCGAAAACAATTGAAAAAGAAGATTTCTCGAAAACTAAGGGGACTTTCCGAGATATCATTGATTTCTCGAGAGATCATAACAGCTACTCGAAAACTTTAGCTTTCTCGAAAAAGACCTTTGAGACAACCCTTCTCGAAAAAAAACAAGGACTTTTCGAGAGCATAGAAGGACTTCTCAAAAAGTACCTTTACATCTCGAAAATTTTACTTAGGAAAAATTTCTTCCTTGTTCCCTAGACCAATGCTGCACTCCAAGCTTTGAATCTTTAATGTCTTGATCATAAAGTGTATCCCAATAGAGAGATCACACATGAGTCAACCCCATACCCCACACAATGAAGAATTGCATTGCATGAGACTGTGCTTATTGACCCATTGTGACCTGACATTGGTCTACACTTAGCAAAGTGAACCTGCAAGAACAATACTAGAAAAATATATCAAATACACAAACAATTCAATCTTGGTTCAAAGTTGACTATCTACAAATCAAGGTTATTGTGGATACAAAACCCAACAACTAATTTGCCTTCCACCAAGTCAGGCTTTTTCACTTCCGGGAGAGCGCCGACGGTCTTCTTCTACACGTTAGTTGCTTCAGGAAGCCTTGACCGTCAACACCTTCTTGGATCTAGCGGTCTCTTTCTTATTCCCATTCGGAGAAGTTGCCTTGGGTGATCGCTTAGATATTCGATCCAGAATGCTCACCATCTCAGATTTTGTCCCGGAATCAAAAGTGGTAACCGTTTGAAGAGTAAACTCGCAGTTCTTTCCAGAAGTTTCTGGACTTTGGAGCCCCTAAGCCGTATTTATAGTTTCCCTCGCATTTATGGAGGTCGCGGTCTCAGCGATCAAAGTAAACATTTCTGAAGTTCCAGCGAAACTTGAAAATGTGCGGGGATCATGTTTGCCCGAAAATCCACGACCTTTCCTCTCCAGTCAGAATGGTCCTTTCCAACGGTCTCAGTTTTGGGAGACCGCCCAGATCGCCATCCTCCACTAGTTTTTCGTCTAAGGCCCGTGCTGTCAGACTCAGTTGAGATCGCAAGACTGGGCGGTCTGGTCCTTTTTTCTCTTTTTTGTTATTAGAACCCCTTATCTCTGCCCCGACTCTCCTGTATCCCGTGCAGCCCGTAATTTTTGGATTTGCCCGTTTGGGCAGCCTCCGCGCCTATAAATAGAGAGGTATGGGTACCTGGAAAGGGACTTTTGCTTCGAGGCTCCAGCTTACAACCTTTATAAGCGGTCTCGAATTATGTCACTTTTCTACCTCTTCATCTGGCATGCTCTAGACCTCCATCCTGTAACCTCTCTTGAGATTGACTGAAGCAGTTTTTCCCGTCAGAGGTCTCTCCTCTGGCATCTTCCGTCTCAAGTAACCTGCACTTCGCAGTCTCCCATATCTCTTTTTAGTGTGAGTTTTGGAGGTACAATTTTTGTACCAACAGCAAGCGCGACGGGAGCGGGAGCGGAACCCTAGCGCATGTTACTTTGAGAATGTTAGGATTTGCTCTAGCTCAAATTATTATACAATAGACCATCAAGTTTGGAATAGCTATTTATAGTACTTTCAGCGTAGAGTTTTACCCTAGGTAGAGTCTGCCTTGACATGCACGGACATACTATTAATTATCCAACATATAAGTATCCACAAGCTAACTCCAACACTCAGACTCGAAAAGGTTCTTTATAAGTATCCCAAAGCTAACCCTAGCAACCCAACTCAAAAGGTAGAGTATATAACTACAACCAGCCTTAGTCCCCCATCGGCAGAATCTAGTTATACCTATATTCATCAAACTCATATATGACGACTAACATCATCTGAATTCCCAATCTACCATGGATTACATTCCAAATCGGTACCATCGTCATTTCTCAGTAATTAAGAATAATATGATTACAATTTCTCAACCTCAATTACATTGCACCAAACTAATAGATGAAACATTAACATAAGTCAGTTTGTTAGAATCATATTTCTAATCAATTTATTCAATTAGGATCCAATAAAGTCAAACTCTAGAAAATACCTCTACAACCTCAATTGAGATTTAAAAACATAAGTCAGTTTGTCCACAAGAAAATCTCAAGAAATTACCAGAGTTACTCCAAGATCTACTACTTCAGTGAAGGACATGATTCATTTTAAAGAGGTTTAGGCCGTCAACAAAATACCCGAAGACGATTGGCTCACAGCTAAGACCAAAAAATCTTATCGGGTGCTCACAGGCAAAGGGACATGTTTCTCATATGCAAAAATATTTTTATTTATTTTCTATTTCAATTTAAACAATATTGATCATTACGCGAGAACTAAGGTTTTGAGAACCGGACCGGAGAACAAACCGGTGAGATCAGAGGTTCAAGGTTGGACCGGTTGGATCGGTCGGACCGGGGTTGAACCGTGATGTTAGATAATATAATAAATATTAAAATTATATATTATAATTTAACTTATCCATATATTTTTAATAAAAATAATAGGAATAAAGATAGTCAAAATTATATAAAATATTTTCATAAATAGTAATATATTTTGTTATCATCTAAAATCTCAATATTAGTATTTTATCACGTATAATAAATTATCAAATTTATTATGAAAATTAAACTTTAATTTTTAATTAAGTAGACGGACACATCTTGACTATACAAAGAAATTTTTTGGTTAAATATGATATATATTAATTAAAAATATAAGTTGTATATACTTATTACAAATAGTTTCGGTATATGTTTTATATATATATATAAGTTAAGAAGAATAAATTTATTACAAATATGAATTATAATAATATTATATGTTAATTAATACGAATATTAACTGTATATATATAATTTAATTCAAAGAAAAAAACTAAAATGTGTTGGTGAAGTGGTTATGAATTTTGTATCTTGTTGGAGGTCACCGGTTCAAAACTCAGCATTGATTTCTTTTTATAAATCTAGTCCTTATATTAGTCCCACATCGCAGAATTCAATATATAATGTCTCAACATCCCTATAAAAGACAGAGAGCAGCACCACAAAAGTTTTAAAATAAAAAAATGTTTTAATGCCCCGCCCAAGAACTGCCCGGTTGAGGTAAATCCGTTCCGGTTCGCGGTTTTACGGGTGGACCTGCAGGTTCGCCCTTTCTTAACCGGTTCTCGGTGGAGCGATTTTAGACCCTTAACCGAACCGCATAGTCCACCGGTTCACGGTCCGACCGGTTGAACCGGCCGGTCCGGTTTTCAAAACGTTGACCGAGAACACTATTACTAATTTACAACATGGTATAATTTTATTTATATATTGCGGAGATATAATTTATTAATTAAAAAAATTCGATGGGGTCATGGGTTAAATTGAATTCCATTCTCATTAAAAAAATTTATTTTACTCAAAAGCTAATAATTTTGGGCAATGTTACAAGCAGTTAAATGCAGTCCATTGATATTTACAGAAAAATAAATTTAAGTGTTTTTAGGATTGTGAATAGCCGTTTAAGATATTTTTAGGATTATGAATAGCCGTTTAGGATATTTTTAGGACTATGAATAGCCATCGGACTGCTAATAACATTGCCCGTAATTTTAATAATTTATTTTAACTTAAAAACATTATTTATTTTCAGGCGATGAAATACACGTGCTCTTACTCCCGTCTCCATCACTCCACTACGGGTTTGAATTAGTTGAATAGCCGCATCATGTGAAGGCTTTTACTTTTCTATTTAAAAAAGGCCATTGATATACGCAACTATTTGTTATCCACACTACAGTTTTTTTAAAAAATATATCCGCAAACAAATTTGTTATCCGCAAACAAATGAAAATTTTAACAAGTTAAAACATAATCGATTATATCTTCTAGTAAAAAAATATTTCAAAATATTAACCCAAAGTATGTAATTTACAGTTTTTAGAGTACATGAAAATGATTAAACATCAAAATTTCAAAAGTAATTATTTTTTCTTCATAGTCATGTCTTCACCTCAGTCTTTGTAACCTGAAATATTGATAGAAAAAAATAAATGTTACTATTTTTTAATTTATAAGACATTTTTTTAGTTTATAAGACATTGCAATATAAGTTATAGGAAAATGGAAGGTTTTAAGCCAGTGATTGTTGTGTTCACACATTCCACGACCTCATGGATGTCATGAACTCACCAAACATACCCTTAGTTTGCATTTATGTCATTTTAAAAGCTACAGCAGCCAAGTTGGTTTTGGGTTTAGGGTCATAATGCAGCAAAATTGATCAATAAAGGGTTTAGGATCATAATGCAGCAAAATTGATCAATAAATAAAAAACAATCATAATTCATCCATCTACTCACTCAAATCCATAAATATAAATACGGATGATCGGCGGAAGCATGTCATTCCCTTGCTCCAAAATTATATTAAAATTGGCTAAGTGATTCGTGTTTACAAACACACAAATATATATACAAACTAGAAGGATGATTAATTGAATTAAATTAAATTAATAAAAGCACCACTCCAGAAGGTAGATGAAGATATTGAATACAAAGGGAAGCACTGATCGCCTATATGAGAGGAGGATAATAACCAGGTGCAGCTTACAAAACAAACAGACTCGGCTCCCTTCAGCAGCCCTGTCCAATATGTGCCGGCGAGGGGAGAGGAAGATGAGCCGGCGAATCCAATGCTGAGGTCGACCGTGAGGAGGAAGATGAGCACGGGTTCGGGATCGCGAAATAAGAGGGTGAGCAGTGGTTGGGGAGGCCGGCGAGACTTGCAAAGGAGCGACTGGTTCGCGAATGAGGGAGATTAACAGTAAAAATCGCAAAATAGGAAGATGAGCAGTGTTGCGATAAAGAAAGCGCGAGTGCGGATAGGTTTTCGTAAAACCCTAAAAAAAGCCTAATATTGAGTGCGCATATCCATTCTTGTAGTGCGAATATCATTGGCCTTAAAAAACAGAAAAAGGAATTTGCCGAGAATTTCATTGCAGTATACAAAAGATTTTTTGGGCACATGAAACTTTCTCTCAATCACTTTTCTTCAATTTGAGATTTCAATCTACCGGTGTTCAACGTTTCTTCACCCTTACATAATATTAAAGATATTCGACCGTCTGATTGGCTGACTGCATCAATACATTATTGTATTTTAATCATCTGTTCCTCTTTCTCTCTCTCTCTCTATATATATCTTCCACTATATAAAGATATCTCTTTAATGGTATAATGGCTTATTATCAAATCAATCATAATAATTCGATTTAATTGAAATCAAATTTAATCATCCGATTATTTACAGTTTTTTTACTTGAGCTCCTACACCTATAATGATAGGGTTTAGAGTCATATTAAGGTATAAGGTACCCTACGACATGAAATTACGGTGTAACCCTTAATTTTTTGGAAAAAATATTGCGATATGACCCGATTTTTAATCAATTATTTTGAAAATATAGTGCGATATGACACTCCCTTGCTACCAGCCCGAAATCATGCCAAAATCGAGCCCATACAAGCCCGCTACAAGCCCAATAACAACAACAATTCAACAAATAATCATCGGGGATGTTTTATATATTTAAAACTGCAAACAAAATATGCGGTCTGACTATTTCTATAATTTGTGAGGCACGTGTTTTATGATTTCGAGCTCGATTTTTATCTTATTTGAAAAAGTGATCAACATGAAAGTTGTAGATCTCATCGAGACGAATAACTTTTGTGTTGATCACTTTTTTATTTGAAGGCGTTTATGCTCTCGATTCGGCGTGACTTTTTTTGAGGCCCAAATCGGGGCCCTAAACGATCTCAAATCAAAGAGTGATGAACATGAAAGTTATTCTTCTCGACGAGATCTATAACTTTTATGTTCATCACGTTTTCAAATAAGATACAAATCGAGCTTAAAATCATAAAAAATTAGACTCACGTTATAAAAACTTGGATGCGGTCGAAGACCGCCTGACAGTCAGGGGCGGGCCTATGTTAAGGCATACCCGGGCACGTGCCCGGGTATGAATTTCGGAAAGGAGCTCACTTTCGCCGCTGCGCCAGTTCACCTTTGCCACTTCGCCTGTTAGCCTTCATCGCTTCTGCCGTTCACCTCCGCAGCTTTTGCCATTCACCTTCGCAGCTTCTGCCGTTCACCTTCGCCGCTTTCCCATTATCTCCTTCTCCGCATCGTCCGTTCGCCTTCGCAGCCTCTCCTGTTCGCTTTCGCCGCTTTGCCGACGCCATATTTTGCCCTAATAAACGCTCGGCGGACGACGGAGATGAGTCACAACTATGAGCGGCATCCATCTGCAATCGACAAGCCAGCATCATATTGGGTCTTCCGCCACTGCCCAAATTGGTGCTTCCGCCACTGCCCAAATTGGTGCTTCCGCCACTACCTCTTGACTCTGTTTGGCCAATGTTCTCTTCCTGTGCCATGTAGACCTCCGAGTTCTCCCCAGACCTCAAATTATTGAATCCAGGTTTTTGTTATTGCCATTCTAGTATATTTTGTGTTCAGATTTTAGGAGTTCTTGATGTTCATCTAAATTTTTTCTATTGCCCTTCTAATTTTTGCTAGTGTTTTTGAATGCCCAATTTTACCTCATTTTAGTTTTTTTGTAGAGAAGCTGATGCTTAAGATTTTATTTTTTTGCAGTGCACATGCTCGATATATTGGCTCAATGACAAACTGTTGTTTGATGCACTTCAAAAGTTATTTGATAGTTGATTGTTTGTAGTAGTCTCTAACACTCTATTAATATATAGTTTGATTATTTTAGGGGTATTCAATTTTCTCAATTTTCTTATATTTGTTTTCCGTTGCTCTCTTTTTAAATAACATGGTATGCCTTTATTATCTAGTTACAACTTGTAGGAAGAACCGAAGAACAAAATGAGCATTCCAACATTTAGGTTGAGCTCAAATTTAAAATGGAAATGCAATGGGCTTTAACATGTTATTTGGGATTATAATCCAGTTTAGAGATTTTAATATAATTCACATGAAATGCACCTCTTTTGATGCTAGAATTCAATTTGTTCAAATTCCTACTTGTTCTACAAGATTCATGATGCATGTTGGAAGATTTTGGAATGGTTATATATATTTTAATAAAAAATTTGGAATAGATCTTATATTTGCTCGATGTGAGATCGACAAGTAAGTAGGCGGAGAAGATAGTGTTTGTTAGACAATGAGTGATAAAATTTCTTTTCATTTTGAATTGGGTAGAGAATTATTGTCAATGTAGAATTCATCTCTTCACATTTCCGAGGTAAGTCCTTGTACTTGTTAATTGGTGCCCGGGTTAGACAAAATCCTGGGTCCGCTACTGCTGACAGCAACACGCCAGGGGCGGGCGAAGGCCACCTCCGTGGGCCGGGTACTGTCGCGCGGGGCACGTGGGCCGGGTACTGTCGCGCGGGGCACGGTGGGGGGGGGGGTGGGGGGGGGGGGGGGGGGGGGGGGGGGCGGGGGGTGTGCACTGTCACCCGCATATATATATCTTCCACCCCTTAATGGTGTAATGAATTACCATCAAATCAATTACAACCATTCGATTTAGCTCGATTAGTTACATTTTTTTACTGGAGATCCTACACCTATAATGATAGGGTTTAGAGTTATATTAAGGCATAAGGTACCACATGACATGAAATTACGGTTTACCTCCTAAATTTTTGAAAAAATATTGCGATATGACCCGATTTTTAATCAAATTTTTTGAAAAAATGGTGCAATATGACACTCCCCCGCTACCAGCCCGAAATCAGTCCAAAATCGAGCCCAAAACAAGCACGCTACAAGACCAATAACAACAACACTTCAACAAATAATCATCGGGGCTGCTTTATATATTTAAAACTGCAAACAAAATAGGTGGTGTGAGACTATTTCTATGATTTGCGAGACACATTTTTTACAATTCCGAGCTCGATTTTTATTTTATTTGAAAAAGTTATTAACATAAAAGTTGTAGATCTCATCGACACGAATAACTTTCATGCTGATCACTTTTTGATTTGAAGCCGTTTAGACTCTCGATTCGGCGTGACCTTTTTCTAGGCATAAATCGGGGTCCTGAACAGCTTCAAATCAAAGACTGATAAAAATGAAAGTTATTCTTCCCGGTGAGATCTAGAACTTTCATGTTCATCAGTTTTTCAAATAAGATACAAATCGGGCTAAAAATCAGAAAAAATAAGACTCACGTAATAAAAGTCTGGATGCGTCCGAAGGCCGCCTGACAGCAAAGCGCCAGGGGCAGGGGATGCCCTCCTCCGCGGGCCGAGTACTGTCGCGCGGAGCATGGGGGCCCCCGTGCACTGTTGACCGAATCAGAGATTTTTGGTCGCAATATTGACCGTCTCGTCAAAACAATTCAAGCGCGCTCAATCTTGCGCAATTCAGAGTCTATTTGTTCTTTCAAACGGCCGCTGGAACGCGCAAGCTCCGAATATGTGCAAGACATATCGTGCCTGCCCCCCACGACGCACATAGAAACACAAGCCTATGTGTGTGCGTGCTTGTCCCAGCGCCGCCATCACCGTCGTCACTCCGGCGAACTTGCCCGGACTGCCCAAGTTGCCCGGGCCGCCCGGGGGGCAAAGTTGTCATATTACAAAAATTGGTGATCCAGGTCACTGAAATTGTGCATTCCTACTCGCCCGTCCAAGTGACAAGGGGGCATAATTACAAGTATGCCCCGAGAAAAAAATATAAAAGGGCCACGAAACTCTCATTTGAGAGGAACCAACAAAAAAAAAGGAGAAAATAGAGCTATGGGGGGTTTTCCAACGAAGACTTGATTCTACGTTCATTCTCCTCAACACTCATCCCACACAGCACAAATGTCTCTACTAATTTCTTAAGATTTTTGTGTGGACATACAAATTGATTATTTTAACGGTGCAAGTGATTAATCGAATGGTGTTTTAAAATAGTGAAATTCTTAGTGTAGATTGCAATCATGAACTCTTTGGCAAATTAATTACAACAAATGGTATATGGAATACCTTTAAGACTACCCTTATATTCGCCAAATAAATAATTAAACGAAATCTTGGGTAAAATTAATATGTGCTGCCCTTGCCTTTTCAATATATAATATATAGTTTTTATAGCCATGCATCACATGTTTACACAAAATCGTACTGAATATTTCGTTAAGTACTCAATCTTGAACCACTCTTAAGCGATGCTAGGAGAAGAAGGATCTAAAATCCATGAAGTAAATTTGGAGAATACTTTACAGAAACAACACTCATGCCTTTATCTCATCATAGTGGGGTCGGCTGTGTGGATCCTTTATCGTCATTGCGCTCTATCTTTAATCATAGCCAAAAAATATAAACATATAAACACTTCTACACATTTGGAAACAAAATAAAACAAAATGAAATTTATTAAAACGTCCAAGGCTCCGTTTGGCACAACAGTTGTGGCCACGAACACGGTTGTTATGAACCGTTGCTCGTGAACGCCGGAACTTCATCCACTTTTATGTTCAAAATTTGTTTTCTTTTTGGATGTGGTCATAACCGTTGTCATTTCAAACATACATTCTATGCGGATGATGCTTTTGTCCAAACTTACCGGAGCAAAAGATCTGCGCCAAACAGAGCCTAAATCATCAGAGGCTCATGATTGAATTAGGAGAGATATTTGTGCCTAAACACGTAGACCAATCAACTAAATCAATATTAGTTGACTAATTGGCCGACTATAGAACTATGAATAATCTTTCGAGTATTCATAGAATGTTCTATAACTCCTCCATATACCTAGTCTTTCGACGCATGCCTACATTAGATTTGTACAAAAGGAATTAAAGGAGAGGCTCGCGTGTGCATTGATTTTGAAATTTTTGATGATTCACAAAGTACTAATTAGATAACTTTCAGTGCAGAATGTATAGGTGATGGAACGAAATAAATTTCATTTTGAAAGAAAGATTCAAGAATTTGAAATAAATGATTTATCTCTTCCCTAATGAGCATGGGCAATGGGACCACATTTCAAAGACTTTTGTGATATTGTTTGATAACATTATTGCCAAATTAGTCCAGTCTCTATCAACTTTCCTGCAGCATGCTGTACTTTGGAATTCTATAGAAAAAATGATGCCAGTTGAAGTACTTTTCCATCATACTATATCCATGATACATGTGGATATGATCAACATTCCCTATGAAATTGGCATTTCCAGCTCTACTCCTTTGAATGTTATTATATTATCATGTGCTCCTCATGATTTCATTTGATATTTATATAGTCTATGATTCTTATAATGGCATATGAATTGCACAAGCATACTTTGAATCATTTTTGTAAAGGAAATATGATCATACGATGAGCGTGTTGAGACTTCATACGAGTTTTGATATCCCTAGCTAAGAATTAACTTGAAACAGTAGGTGGTTTGAATTTGATCATGGAGGTCAGCTATCAAGGTTTGCTCCCACACTCTCTCCAAGGGTCTGTTTCTAGAGTAAGAAGATTGCAGAATTCACATATATACAATGGTGGAAGAAAAAAAAAACAAGTTCAGCAATCAATTAGTTCATTAGATTGTCTACATAAAGCTCTCATATTTATAACCTAGCATGATGATCAGTACCCCAAGGGTTGGACGGTGGACATATTTAGATGGTGGGCATGACTTTGGAGTAAGTTTTAAATGATAATTAGTTTTGTTATGGCGAAATGTTATAGCATAAAGTGCAAAAGTCACATTGCGGCATAATGATTGTAGAAGTCATTAAGACGACTATTATGATTAATAAACAATAGTCTAAGGCTTTGTTTGGCATGGTGGTGGCGGTCGTGAACGTTGTGGTCATGAACCGTCATTCATGAATGCTCGACCTCACCTAAAAAATTTCATGCATTTTATGCTCAAAACTAGTTCATTTTCTGGGGTAGCAGTCATAACCTGTCTTGCCAAACATACATTATATGATAATGGCGTTTTTGACCAAACTCGCCGGAGCAAATAAGTCGCGCCAGATGAATCCTAAATAATTAAAATCGTAAATGATGATATTTGTGGGGTGCTATTATTAGCAAAAAATTTATGGATGCTAGCAAACCAAAAAAACCAAATTCATCAAATTTTTACATTTTTTTCTTCTCTTAAAAAATAGCTACTAGCAAACCAGCCCCTTCCCCTCTTCCCTTCCATTGCCGCATTCTAACCCGCAATCACTCACATCCCGCCGTGTTCCTCCTCTTCTTCCTCTTCGACCGTTCTCACCATTCCTTTTTCCTTGGCCTCAACTATGCTGGCCTCGGAGACATCGTCAAGGCCACCGTTCCTGTAACATCCATCAAACAACTAGACCCCTAAGATGGTTTTGTCATGACTAGGTCATGACAAAACCATAGGACGCACAAAAGACCATGTGAGCTTAGGTAAGAAGGAGGAAAACCACAGTGGTCTGCAAATAATAATTCTAGCAACCAAGCCTAAGATTGGACTTTAGGGCCTGCTCTTGATCCTTTGACCCCACCATAACATTCCTAACACATTAGGAGCCCCTTAGAGCACCAAGGACCAATTGGGGTCAACCAAAGCGACCAAGTTGACCAAAGTCAACCCTAGCCCTAAAATGGTCAAAGTAGACAAATTAGGGTCAATTGGCTCCCACCATGCCAAATTGACCTTGCCCATACCCTTATAGGGATAATGGGGACCCAATGGACCAAAAAGCCCCATCATGGGCCCACCAATTTGGCCAATTTAACCTAAGTCAACTCTAGCCCTATTCTGGTTGGTCTATTAAGGGTCAATTGGCCCTCACTTTGCCAAATTGACCAAACCTTGACCTTCCTTACCCTTATAGGAGGCCAATGAGTCATTAGCCACCCATTGGGGTCAATCCAAATGGTCAAATTGACCAAAGTCAACTCCACCCTAAATTTAGGTCAAAATGACCTATTTTGACCTAACCAAGCCCAATCCACTTGGGATAGACCCAATTGGGGTGGCCCACTAACGCATGGGGTTGAGAATTACTCAATTTGCCACTGAATTACAGTAAATGATGACTAGGAGAGAGAAAGTGGATGTTTTCCCCCAAATTAGAGAGAGAGAGAGGAAGAACATTCATGGTGATTGAATGCAATTAACCCCTCAATCCTCCCCCAATTGATGGGCATTCACCTCCTCTAGTTACAGGAAGAATCCTGATGTTTCGATGACCAGGGGAGCTGAATTTGGTGAGAATAGAGCTTGGCCAAAATCCTCCATCAATGGCCATTAATGGCCACCAAGTGTAACCCCCCTCTTGCCTCAAATTCATGCTTTTATCACCTTCCCTGGTTCAAGAGAAGAGAAGCCCCCCTTCTTCTAGATAGAATCGTAAACTAGAGGCTCGGATAGGCTTGGCTCCAAATGCTCCCGGAGCTCCCATGGTGAACCAAAGATCCACAAGGCATTCTGTCCCAATTCAGGTTCGATCCTCTTCTCCTCCCCTAGTGCTAGATCTACCTCAATTTGGGTCTTGATTCGAGCCAAATCGGGCTCGAATCAAGCATCCCAAGGGGCTCGTTTTCGAGCTACTTTCCCCTCCCTGAAATCCCCACTCCGTTCACCACCAACCGGCAAAGGACCTCCTATCGCCGGCCACCACCTCGTCGAAGGTGGTGGTGGCACTTGCCGGCCGAGGAGAGGTGAGGGTGGCAGGGAAATCAGTCTGCAAAAGCTCCTAGGACGGGCTGCTGTGAGTTGTCCATTCCTTGGTGATGATGACTGGGAGCCGTCAATCTGACGGGATCTGCTAAGCGTAGAACAGAATACTTAATTAATCAAGTACTGTATGATTTTTGTCACATAATATGCAGTGCATGGTTTTAAATATTAAAAATACTTAGCCTCTGAATTAGGAAAAGTAGTCTACATGACAATTGTAGGCCATGAAGTCTAGTTTTATATAAAATTTGTTTCATCATATTTGGACCACTAGTTTGACCTCAACACTCTAAATGGTGCAAGATATACAAAGGGTTGACCAGAGCTTGATTTGTGTGCCCCCACTAAACCATCCATCCAAATGTTCTAAAATTTGGAACATAGCCTTCATATACCCACACCCTTAACATATCCAAATATTAGAATTTTTGGAGGACCTTTTTCTAAGGTTTTTGCAAACATTTGGTAATTCATTAATAAATTAATTATAGGGTCTAGTTACATCCAAAAAACACCAAAGTTTGGTAGGAGGTCATTAGGGTCATGATATGACTCTTGTAAAAATTTCATCCCATTTGGGATTGATTTGGTTGGGTTATTAATTAACATAAGATTAATCAAACTAAGGGATTTAGAACAAAAGTACACTTATTGGGTTGAGTGGTCAAATCTTATCAAAAAGTGATGAAACCTTTACCCCTGATTTAATATCACATAATACACCTCCTCCAAAGATTTGGGGTGGATTTGCCCTAGGACCCTAGTTCAAGCCTTATGGTTGTATTTTGAACCCATTGAAGGACATAGAGCCATATGACCTTGGATTGACTTGAAATTTGGTAGAGAAGTTTATAGGGTGGTATTAAGCCCTAGGTAATTTATTTGGAATTTTAGAGACATTTATTCTCTCTGAATTATTTAAGAGTCATTTAGGGCACCTTCTTACTAGAAGGAATCACATGCTCATATTGTCTAAGATGTTTATGAAACTTTGGCAGTGAGTTTATATTGATGATATTATGCTCTGATAATTTTACTATAAATTTTGCAGTGATATATACTGTACTTCATTCACAACCCCCAATGTTTGCTCTAGTTGTATGAAAATTAATTATGGGTTTAATACTCATTGGAAAATCATGAAACTTGGACAGAGGGCGTTTTAGGGCAAGTACTTGATCTATTAATTTTAGTATAATTTTTGGAGTAATGTATGTATGGTCTCCTTCACAAAGTGCCCTTAGACTAACTTGTTTAAATAATAGAATTATGTGGTCAAATGGATTTATAAAATTGTGGGACTCCATCAGTAAACTTTTTTGACCATCTTGGATACCAACTAATGTTCTTGGAATTTTTGAATAAGAATTTATAGTACTTTATTTGTAAATTTTTGAATTTAATTAATTAGTTAATATTTTAACCGGAGGCCAAAACCTTTTTGAAAATATGTGAAATTCATAGATGGCTGTTATTTTACTGTTATATAGTTGTACAAATTTTAGTGAGGACATAACTTACCAGAAAACCATACACGATGCACAAAATCATAGGTTCCCTGATTTTGGAGAAATTAAAATAAATACCAAATAAAGTAGGAAAATTATGAATTTCTAGAGATTGTGTTATAATATCTTAACAGAACCCAAATAATAATCTTGAGTCATTTAGATGATTATTTGGAGTACCCCCTCTCATACACCTCATATAGCTCATTTGGTCTGCGTATAGTAAAACAGTAAAACTTGTGTAACTTGTAGACCATTAGGTGGGAATGGAGGGTAGATGGTGTACTTAGTCCGGTTGAGGAGATTTGAGGTCACCAATAGGAGTCTATATGTTGAGTGTGCTCGATAAGCTAAGGGGCAAGGTTGTGCTCGGGATTGACGAAAGATCGCCTTTCCCTGGGAGAGTCATAAAACACTTAGGGTTAACTCAAGTGAAATGGTAAGAGAGGTATGCTCAATGGTAGACATTAATAAAAAATAAGTGTCTTGGAAAGGGCGGTTTGGGCTATCATCACAACGTACCTCCTAGTACCGCTGCGAGCCCCTCACATGGTAGACCTCGGGAAGCCCAAGATTAACCCTAAATTGTAGGAGTAAATTATTGTGCAATATTAACTTAATAATACACTCACCCAAACCCCATTGTTATGAGTAGTTCGTTGGTTTGGTCTTATGAGCAGTAGGCTCGGTGGTTGTAGGTACGGACGGGTTAGTCCGGCGAGCCGGTGGCTCGGATGGTTATGGTGACAGGCGGGTTAGCCCAGAGAGCCTATGGCTCGGGGATATATGTGTATAGCAATCATAAATGTATGTGCATAAAGGTGGTGGGTCTTAGTATTGACAGTCGTCTTACCGACGTCGATACTTTGGCTCGGCAAGTGTGGTTAACACTTCGCCAAGGAAAAGTCTGGTGGACTAGGCAGTAAGAGTATACAGGAGCTTCGTTGTTGTGTTCTTAGCGTTGAGGCGTACGATTGGTCTAGGTTAGGTAGTGCAAATATCAACCTAGAGGTGGGCGAGGCCCAACCCACCGCTTCTGTTTTCCACTGCGGGAGTATCCTGGGAGTTTTGCTAGATCCAAAAAGGGGGAACTAAAGGTTTGTGCGCATAGAGTCGAAGTGTGTGAGTTGCACTTGTGTGAACATAACATTAAACTGCATAACTCTGCATGTCATGACATAAGCATTGCATTTCAACCCCTACCCCTATCATATAAATCGGTATGAGACTTTTTATACGATAGACCATGCAAAACAACCCCTTGGTCTATAGGTCTATATGGGCATTCCTATAAATCAAGGTTAATCTTCTTTATTTACTCTTCTTTATTTACTCTTCTTTATTTACTTTTACTTATTATTATTTTACTTATTGCTGCTTTACTTATTACTGCTTTACTCACTGTAATATACACTGCGTAGTGGTAGACATTTCTTGTATATTAGATTCACCGTCATCTGCTTGTTTATACTCCTTACTGTCCTCGGCTTCATTCCTCCCGCTCGGTGCCTAGGAGTCACTAGGGGAGGAGTGGGGGATTGGCTTAGTCTTTTGACTAACGGTCGGTGGACCTTATCATTTTAGGGGACCGAGGAGACGCAGCAGCACCAGAGGCCGGTGCAGAGGGAGGCGGGACAGTCTAGCACATAAGCACCCATTTCGGGATCTATGAGTGATTTTTAGTAGTTGCTTCCGCTAGAGTGTTTGTATTGAGGATATGATGTATTGGACAGGAGCCTTTATTATTGTTATCTTTTTATTCAGTTACTACAAATGAACCTCTGATATTCTGAAATTTATATTTCATGTGATGTGGACTTGAACTCTTTATGTTCACTTGTAATCTTCATTTTCTGTGATCGATATTGCCGGCAGGATCGGCGTTTTGTAATGGCGACCTCCCCGAACATTGGTGTCACCGCAAAGCGGCGTTTCTGGGCATAAGACCCGGTAGCAAAGCAAAAAAAGGGGTCTTACAGTTCCTCACAACGCCAACGTCTACAACTCCTTGTTGACCAACGCAGTGCCCTCCTTTGGCAGATTTTGCTCCGACATCAATGAATTCATGACCCAAGTCGGCAACATTCGGATTCTGATCACTGCTTTACAAAATGCACAACCTTGAGCAAATCGTTTCATTTCTTATCTTTTCCATTTCCCACACTTCCAATCAAGGGATCTAAGTACTAACTGCAGCAATCAAACATAGTAGTCATCTTCATCTTTCTCAATGGTCAAGGGCTCTGAGAGGTTTTCGATCGCCGGCGAAATGGGAATCGCGCATGATTCAAGACCACCCTAGCGCAAATGGTTATGAAAGAGGAGGAAGAGTAGGGATTTTTTTCTAATATTTTTTTGTTTGTTTGCTAGTAATAAATTGGTTTTCAAATAATCATTTTTGAATTTGTGGTTTCCTAGCAGTAATGATTTGCAAAAAGCGGAAA
Organism: Dactylorhiza incarnata; assembly: GCA_033032865.1. Lineage (NCBI taxonomy): Eukaryota > Viridiplantae > Streptophyta > Magnoliopsida > Asparagales > Orchidaceae > Dactylorhiza > Dactylorhiza incarnata. The sequence continues at coordinate 10,698,825 of JAWHQI010000011.1, forward strand.
TGAGTTTGCTAGTAACAACGCCTTATTTGTGGCATGATAATTTCGAAATCTCAACTTTTACTAGGAATTGGGAAGACTACACGTAGATTTGGGTGCAAAAGCGGGTTAACATTTTCGGAGCAAATTGAGTTCTGCTACGTAAGGAAAACATTTAGGGTATGTTCGTTTCACAGACATTGATATTAAAGTATTGGCTTTCAATCCAATATCAATACACAAGAGAAATGACATTGAGTTTAAATCCAAAACTTTTGTTTGTCTGTATAATGATTTTCTGTCATAAGAATTGACATTCATCACTTTTAATTGTTCGTATGCAGAAAAATTTTCTGTCATAGGAATTAACATTAATCAATGTTGAGCTTTTAAGCTTCTTCCTGCAAACTATCATAAGCAATAACACGATTTTTTAGCCTGAGCGCACATTTTTCGCCCAAGCGCGCTTATTTCACCCGGGAGTGCTTATTTCGCCCGGGCGCGGTTTTTTTCGCCGGGACGCGGTTTTTACGTCGGGGCGCTTTTATTTCGCCCGTGCGCGTTTATCTCGCCCGGGCACGTTTATCTCGCCCGGGAGCGTTTATCTCGTCTGGGCGCATTTTTCTCACCCGGGCGCGTTTATCTCGCCCGGGCACGTTTATTTCGCGACGACGCGGTTTTTTCGCCCGGTCGCGTTTTTTTCTCCGGGGGGGGGGGGGTCGCCCGGGCGCATTTTTTCGCCCGGGACCATTTTTTTTCACCCGAACACGTTTTTTTCGCCTGAGCGCCATTTTTCCTAAAAAATCGCGCCTGGCCGAAAAAATTGCGCTCGCGCGAAAAAATCACACCCAGGAAAAAAAAATGCGTTTGGGAAAAAAAATCTCGGCCGGGCAAAAAATACCGCGTGAAAGAAATCGTTGTCTACCTAAATCACCTAGAGGGGGGTGAATAAGTGATCTCTATTGCGATTGCGGAATAAAAATTTTGTACACACACAACAAAAAAATCACAGCACAGAGACACAAGATTTATAGAGGTTCCCCAAGGTGGGTACTCCTCTCTCCCGCTCCGCCTATCTAGCACTTCGGGCTAGCGTCGGCAACTTCACCAAAACTCGGATTTATCAACAAATCCTACACTCGGAGACAACGGCTCTGATGCGATAATTTCGGCAAGTGCACCGGTCGCGCAACTAATAATAATGGGGAAAATCCCCGAGTGTCGGTCTCTTGAGGAACACAGTAAGGTGGAGTTAACGTTCGAGGAAGGACTTGATATCGAAGTCCTTTGGGTCGGATGAATTGCGGACACGGGGGTTGATTTGGTTTGTGGAAAATAAAAAGAAAAAGCTACAACTACTCCTATGCAATGCCGCTATGCAATGCTTCGCTCGGCGGGATGGAAGACTACGCAGGCCTTGAACGCGCTACTTCGTAAGGGCGGATGGACGAGTAGGCAAGCGGATCGAACTATGCAGGCCTTGAGCGCGCTGCTTCGTTAGGCGGAATGGAGTACGGGCCGCGATGCCACGCTTCGGTAGGCGGATGGAGACTAGGCAAACGGATTGAGGGTCGCAAGCACCTCTTCGACAAGCACGCCACTAGCAATTGCTAGTGCGGCACCGGACACGGTGGTGGAGTGGAAAATGGATGGGGGCGCACCTCATTAATACATATGAACTAAATAATTCCATAAACATGAAATAAACAATAATACACATAGTTCATAGCATTCATCATCTAAATATAGAGATTACAAACAACTACAACCACACAAGTAGAAGAAAAAGGCAAGAGATAGGACCGAATCCGGAGTCTCGTTGTAGATTCACGGTAGGAATCGTTGGGTTGTCAATCCACGTCCTAGCTCGGTCCCAACTGCGTCCGGGGTAGAGGAGGGCTGTCACACCTCCCAATGGACCCGTCTTCTCCAGCGATTTACAATCTAGCCACGTGTGATGCGAAGAACTCCTTGCTTGGCGATGAAGATGCGTGGAATCTCCTCCTTGAAGCTCTTGGATGATGGAGGAGGCCTAGGGGGGCGGAGAACCAGCGAAAGGGGGCGAAACGGCGGAGCAGGGCGAGAAAACGGCGGATCCCCCGACCTAAATCCCGAGCAGCGGAATTTATAGGCGCAGGAATAAACAGTGCGCACGGTCATTGGCGCACGACCAGTGGTCGTGCGCACTAGAATCCTGTGATCGTGCGCACTATCGTAGGTGGTCGTGCGCACTGATTGAAACAGAACTCAAGAAATTGATGATAAGTGCGCACAAACAGTGGCGCACGACCGGTGGTCGTGCGCACTAGCGTAGATGGTCGTGTGCACTGCACCAAACAGAACTCATAAAAAAGGGTTAAGTGCACACGATCAGTGGCGCACGACCAGTGGTCGTGCGCAATAGAACCAGTGATCGTGCGCAGTGTTCCTGTGCAGAATTGCACCGGAAACACCTGCACGACACATGTTCCAGCGTACGACACCAGTCTAGCCACTGAAAGTGGGACTTAACATCGCAAGAAAACTAATAACAAAGAAAGATACGAAATAACACCGAAATGGGCCTAGAAGTGCACATAGCAAGTGATAACAAATATAAGCTAAAACAAGGCTAAAGTGCAGTGGAATGACTAGATAAACGGCCCAGATGAGTCCATATATGTGTATATAATCGGGACTCATCAGGCTCCTACAAACTCGGAGAACAACCTCTCCTACAAACTCAGAGTAAACAACTCCTACAACTCGGAGTAAACAACTCTTACAAAATATCTCGGAGTAAAAACTCCTACAGAAATTAAATAAAGTTTGAAATGAAACTTCTCTTGAATCTCAATAGAGATTAACTTCAGATCTGGAAAGACTGAATCTTCTTCTTCCTTTATAGTGGAAGCTTGGATCTTCAAGGATTAGGAAGAATGAAGAATCGGTAAACCTGATCTGAGTAGGCCCTTTGATTAATTTGAAAAGATCTTCAATAAAGAGAGCAGCAACTAGATCAAAGGACTTCTTATATGAGAAATCTCTAGCAACACTAAAGAACGAGTCTTGAGCGACGCACTTTAGATCTCAGAAACTTTTTCAGCAAGCGAGGAAGAAAACGGCTGGCTTCTTTTTAACAATCGGGTTCTATCTTTTTCTTCTTCTTGGTTTGCTCTAAAAATAAAGGATTATTTATAGGAAAACCTCCAACGGCTCGGGCGACAAACAAGGAGGGATCACCACGTGTACTGAACATGGCAGCCAACCCTAAATTTCAAAAACGAAACATAAATTTGAAATCCGTCTGTTCGTCATTCGTCGAGACTTCACGTGAACATTCGACGAATTGACTTAGCCATTGAAAAAACTGATCAAAGCTTGAAAACTGTCTTCTGTTTTCATTCTTCGGAATTCGTCGGGAGTTCTCGAGAACATACGACGAATTGACTTAGTCGCACATTTTCCTTCACAAGACTGCCTTTTTGACTTCTGTCTGCGTTCGTCGATATTCGTCGGGAGTTCATGAGAACATTCGACGAATAGACTTAGCCGCAGAAATTTCTTCTTCAAACTAGAAATTTAGCTTCTGTCTGGATTCGTCGAGATTCATCGGAACTTCACGAGACATCTCGACGAATTGACTTAGCAAAAATTTCTTTTCTTCTGAAAACCTGCTCCACTCCTCAAACTTGAAAACCTTCAGTTATGAGTATATGAAGTACACCCCAATAGAGAGATTACACATGGACCAACACTTTGTTCTACACAATGAGGGATTACATTGTCTAGAACTGTGTTTGGTGATGCATTGCAACCTGACTTTGGTGTGCACTTAGCATTAAGACCTGTCATAACACATCTAAACAGAAATCATCAAATACATACTCAATTCAATTTAGTTCACTAGGGGACATCTTCAAATCCAGGTAATTGTGGATACAATACCCAACAATCTCCCCCTATTTGAAGATGTCATAACCCTATGCACTAAGTTGAATTGTACAGAAAATATAACGAATAAGAAGAGCACTAAACAAGCAGTAATATTTAAAGAAAAACTCAATGTTTATCTTAACACAAATATATATATATAAACAAAGAAAACAACATGATTCCAGAACAGCTCAGCTCAGCTCATGCTTGATCCTTGCCTTTCTGCTTTCCAAAAATTCTTTCCACTGCCTCAGCTCTATTTTTCTGTTCAAATTCCATTCTTTCAAAAAAAAAATGCCTTTGGCTTAGGCCAATATTTATCAGGAGCAATATCTTTACAAGCACTCTCCTCTATCTTAGACACCATACTCTCCTCCCCCTTTATGACATCTTCATGTAGGAGGGCATAGAGTTTGGCCAGTTGCCTTTCAACTTGATCATCCAGAAAATTAATCCCTTGATCATGAGAAATTCTGAGAGCTGTTTGAGCAGTATTCAGATGAACAACATCTTCAGCAACCTAATGCAAGTTATTTAGAACATGCCCAACTCCCTTATTGGTGTGGTCCAATGCCTTTCCTGCATTTGTCATCCAGGCTTCTTGATCACTTTTGAATTTGCCCATTTCACGCCTTATTTCAGTCATTTCCTGCCTCAAAGCACTATCAACAGTTGGAAACTCCCCCTCAACATGTTCACCTCTTCCCTGATCAGGAGCTGGACTAGGTCCACTTCCCCTTGAGGATTTGAATCACGTGTTTTTAATATTTATATATAAAAAAATGGGCGCGTACCTGATTTCACGGATGGCTCTTCGGATCGAATAAATTGTATTTAATAAAAAGATTTCACGGGAGACGTGTCCGAGAAGAGAAATATTTTGACAAGTGAAATCCCATGAAACTTCATGAAATTTTCTGATTTATCCAGTGAAATCCCATGCAATTTCGTGAAATTCCAACAGTCCTGTCTTCAAGATTCCTTGTTAAGCATTCCAAGTTCCATTTTGAAGAAATTAAACTTGGTCTCGTCCAGAGGCTTCGTAAAAATATCTGCAATTTGTTGGTCAGTATTGACATATAACAAATTTATATCCTTACTCTCAACATGTTCCCAGATGAAGTGGTAGCGAAGCTCGATGTGCTTTGTTCTGCTGTGAGAGACTGGATTATTTGCTATGGCAATAGCACTTGAAGAGTCACAGAACATGGGGATTTCTGTGAGCTTTAAGTTATAGTCCTCAAGCTGATTCTTTATCCACAAGAGTTGTGCACAGCAACTGCCGGCAGAGATATACTCCGATTCAGCAGTTGATATTTGATGCGATGATTCAGCAAGTGCACCGGTCGCGCAAGTAATAATAATGGGGAAAATCCCCGAGTGTCGGTCTCTTGAGGAACACAGTAAGGTGGAGTTAGGTTTCGAGGAAGGACTTGAGATTGAAGTCCTTAAATCGGATCGAATGCGGGGGAGTTGGGTTGGCTTTTGGAAAATAAAATAAAAGCTATCAACTACTCCTATGCAATGCCGCTATGCAATGCTTCGCTCGGCGGGATGGAAGACTACGTAGGCCTTGAACGCGCTACTTCGTAAGGGCGGATGGACGAGTAGGCAAGCGAATCGAACTATGCAGGCCTTGAGCGCGCTGCTTCGTTAGGTAGGATGGAATACACGGGCCGCGATGCCACGCTTCGGTAGGCGGATGGGCGAGTAGGCTAACGGAATGAGGGTCGCAAGCACCTCTTCGACAAGCACGCCACTAGCAATTGCTAGTGCGGCACCGGACGTGACGGCGGGATGGAGGATGGAATGGGGCGCACCTCAAGCACACAAATAAACAAAAAGAGTATTTCACATAGACATGAAATAACTTTAAATAGAAAGGTCTATAGTGTTCTTCATCAAAATACAAAAGATCTAACTATTACAACAATCAATAAGAGGAGAACAAGGCAAGAAATCGACCGAATCCGAAGGCTCGTTGGAGATTCACGGTTGGAATCGTCGGGTTGTCAATCCGCGTCCAAGCTCGGTCCGCAACTACGTCCGGGGTAGAGAGAGCTGTCACGACTCTCCAATGAACCCGTCTTCTTCGTCTCACGATCCGGTAGAGGTTGCAAACTTCCCCTTGCTTGACGGCAATGGCGGCTAGGTCTTCCTTTGGAGCTCTTGGATGAAGGAGGAGGCCGAGAGGAAACTCCGGCTCAAGATTGGCGTGAAGAACAAGCCCGGAGCACCTCTAGATGGTGGGCGGCGGTGGAGGGGCGAAACTGGCGCGGAACGGCGGAAGAACGGCGGAAAAATGCGGAGGATCTGACCTAAATCGCGAGCAGGTCGATTTATAGGCGCTGGAATAAACAGTGCGCACGGTCAGTGGCGCACGACCAGTGGTCGTGCGCACTAGAATTCGGTGATCGTGCGCTCTGCCTGGACGAAACCTGCAAAGACAGAAATTATGAAATAACATGTTCGCACGACCAGTGGCGCACGACCGGTGGTCGTGCGCACTATCGTAGGTGGTCGTGCGCACTGGTTGAAACAGAACTCATGAAATTGATGATAAGCGCGCACGAACAGTGGCACACGACCGGTGGTCGTGCGCACTAGCGTAGATGGTCGTGCGCACTGCACCAAACAGAACTCATAAAAAAGGGTTAAGTGCACACGATCAGTGGCGCACGACCAGTGGTCGTGCGCAATAGAACCGGTGATCGTGCGCAGTGTTCCTGTGCAGAATTGCACCGGAAACACCTGCACGACACCTGTTCCAGCGTACGACACCAGTCTAGCCACTGAAAGTGGGACTTAACATCGCAAGAAAACTAATAACAAAGAAAGATACGAAATAACACTAAAATGGGCCTAGAAGTGCACATAGCAAGTGATAACAAATATAAGCTAAAACAAGGCTAAAGTGCAGTGGAATGACTAGAAAAACGGCCCAGATGAGTCCATAAAAGTGTATATGATCAGGACTCATCACACCCCCAGACTTACCTGTTTGCGCATCCCGAGCAGACAAATTCTAAGCGAACGGAGAAAGAAAAGTAGATTGCTTAAAACTACAATACAGAGTACCATGCGAAGTCGCATGCTCACGTGCATAAGAAGAATAGTAGAGAAGATTTCTGATTATATAAACAGTTTATATATTTCTAAAAGAGTAAAAGCATATTACAACTACTCAAAATGGTGAACAGCGGTGAATCATTCTGTCATGCATACGGAGAAAGTAAACTAAACGCTGAGATGAGCATTGCTCAAGATCGGGATGCGGGAAAAACTCCATTGAAATCCATCAGTGTCGGTGACCATAAGCTTGCCCGGTCACATTCTCTCCACGCCACTGGTTTGACTCAAATGCGTGAATCAATAGGACTTTAGGTTTTAAATGGGGCTTGGGTTTAGGTGAGGTATACAATGATAAAGACGATGGTTCAAAAACTAAACCCAAATGAGCTAATGCAGGAAACTATCCTCATTCACCACACAGACACGCGGGTACACAACACCCCCAGACTTGGACTTAACAGCATGGGTGCGTGCACCGCCTACTCCCAAACATAAATCTAAACATAAAGATTTTCAATTAAACACTCCTTCTCTTTCCTTTCTTTTTAACTTCTTTTCTTTTTCTCATTTTTTTCTTCTTATCATTTTCAGCAAATAAACAAAAGGACACATCCACAACTTCACAAACATATTACCACATCAACAACCCAACTCATGAAAATAATAAACAGCTAAAGCTCAGATTTGGGTGTGCGACTAGGATTGGCTTTTGGGCTTTGGTGAAATAAAAGTGGGGCTGAATCAAAGAACGGGTAGGCACAACTGGGCTAGCGAGGATATAGCGGTAGGGATAGGCACAAAGGCTCAAACGGGCCAAAATGATGGCCTAAATCACATTCACACAATTGACTAACCGTATACCCATGCTTCAAGAATCGCTTGGGGCAAGTTCTAGCCACCGAGAAAGATTCTCCTTTCTCCCGACTCAAGCAATGCGAATCTAGCGATCGTTTACACACATCCCTATGCTACCGTTTGATTCCACCGAATTCACCATTTGAGTAGAGTAAACAACATTTACACTAATAAGAAAAATATAAAACCATAAGTATAAAGAGAAGTCTACTCTACACAAATTTCTATGCAACCGAGCACTCGACTAGGAGCACTACGGGAGTCAACATTTTACTCTGCTACATAGTCCTAAGCCATCACCTAGACTTTCCCACATAAGCAGAAGAATTAAATTCACTACAGAGCATGCATACAGGCGAGTACGTGCTCAAGTGGGTGCGGTGGTGTGCAATGAAAATGAACAACAATTTAAATGAAATCTTCTAGTATGCAGTGCAATAGTGCACGTGAGCGGGTAAACAAAACTACTCTCCCCCAGACTTAAACTAAACAATCCACAGAATATATGACATGAAAATCAGGAAAGGCTAGGGAAAGAGAGTACCCAGTGCTCAGAAATGAGCACACCAGAAGATTGGCGTGTAAGCTAAAATGAAGCTGCAGCATCCGCCATCCAGAAAAGATACCTGCAGGGGCCAGCTCCGCAAAAACAAAAGAAAATAGAAAACTGAAAAGAAATATTACTAACTAAACATGATTAGATGAAATAAAAATGCAGAAAAGAAAGATAACTACTGGGGTTATTGTCATCCCAGCATGACTTATTCTAAATTAAAACGGTTCTAGCTAATGGGCCTATGAAAAAGAAAATGCACAGGTAACTACTCCATTTTCCATTTCGGTAGCTGGTACCGATACGGAGATAAGGCAGTCACCCCTCTACCTAAATAATAATACCTGCTCCTCACAGGTAGAGGGAAAAGAAAGTAAGAAGAGGAGGAGGCCTGGTCCTCACTCATCTCACCAAAACTATCCTTGCCCAGCAAGGTATCGCCCACAGCAGGTCCGCAGGAGGAGAAGGCAACGAGTGGAGCTTCCTCTACGGAGGGGGGATCAACCTCCTCACATGAGAGGATGCTCTCATCATTGACTTGAGCATCATGCTCCAAGTCCTCCTGATGTACCTGTGAAGACTCAACCTGCACAGGCTCAGATGAAGAAGGGGGGTCAGGAAATAAAAGAGAAGAATGACATAAATAATCAAAAATTGGGGGAGTGGTCCCGGTCTCACTCCCATTAGGTTGGGGAAGTAAAATAATGTTTGCATTGTCATCAATGCTACAAGATTCGGCGGGGTCAACGGTGGCCAAGCTTAGGATTTGGACTTCCTCCACCGGTGCTGAGGAAAACTCCTCTTCACCTAGAAGGTTGTCCTCCTCCATAGGAGTAGGCACAATACTAAGATCAACCGCCTCCTCTTGCGACACATCATCAACAATGTCGTCAGGGACGAGTGTAGTATGCACAACAGGGAGAGGAATAGTGCTCAGATAAAAGTCGAGCACCGATTCCTCACAAAGAATCGAATCCACTAGAGGTGGTGGATGCACTGGGAGAATGGGCTCAGCAATGTCGGTGCCCAGATCAGCCACACATCCGGTGACCGTATCCATGCCATACCCTTCAAGATGTGAAGGTGACAAAGACACATAACCGAATGTTGAAGGTGTGCCGCCAGAGTTAGGAGTTGGGACGATCCGGATGTCCGGCTCGTCATCCTCGTCCAATTGGCGAAAATACTCGGCACAGTCCTTCAAGACATGATCAGTGCTCTGACAAAACCGGCACTGCCTAGCAGGCTTCTTTAGCACAGCGGGTGCTGAAGCCGAAAAGAAGTATGACGGTAAAGGCTCAGCAGAGTAGCCATAAGACTTACGCGCACCATATGGAGTACCAGACGAAGTCGGTGCTCCATATGCTGGGCTATAAGAATTATGCCTACTATTCTCCGTAGGGCATTCATCACTAGAGTGGGAAGTAGCTCCACACCATCGGCAACGGAAATTAAGATGTGCCCACATAGTGCGAATATAAAATGATTCAAAAAGAAGAACACTATTGTGCGAAATACTACACCTAACAAAAATTTACTAAAGCAACCTACTATAAAACAAGAAAATGGAATAAAGAGAACAGAAATAAAATAAAAGATGCGATAAACAAATGGAAGGGCTTCTCTCTCAGATTCTCCCTCTCCAGAAAACTCACACGACTGTGTTCCCCGGCAACGGTGCCAAAAACTTGATGCGATGATTCGGCAAGTGCACCGGTCGCGCAAGTAATAATAATGGGGAAAATCCCCGAGTGTCGGTCTCTTGAGGAACACAGTAAGGTGGAGTTAGGTTTTGAGGAAGGACTTGAGATTGAAGTCCTTAAATCGGATGGAATGCGGGGGAGTTGGGTTGGCTTTTGGAAAATAAAATAAAAGCTATCAACTACTCCTATGCAATGCCGCTATGCAATGCTTCGCTCGGCGGGATGGAAGACTACGTAGGCCTTGAATGCGCTACTTCGTAAGGGCGGATGGACGAGTAGGCAAGCGGATCGAACTATGCAGGCCTTGAGCGCGCTGCTTCGTTAGGTAGGATGGAATACACGGGCCGCGATGCCACGCTTCGGTAGGCGGATGGGCGAGTAGGCTAACGGAATGAGGGTCGCAAGCACCTCTTCGACAAGCACGCTACTAGCAATTGCTAGTGCGGCACCGGACGTGACGGCGGGATGGAGGATGGAATGGGGCGCACCTCAAGCACACAAATAAACAAAAAGAGTATTTCACATAGACATGAAATAACTTTAAATAGCAAGGTCTATAGTGTTCTTCATCAAAATACAAAAGATCTAACTATTACAACAATCAATAAGAGGAGAACAAGGCAAGAAATCGACCGAATCCGAAGGCTCGTTGGAGATTCACGGTTGGAATCGCCGGGTTGTCAATCCGCGTCCAAGCTCGGTCCGCAACTACGTCCGGGGTAGAGAGAGCTGTCACGACTCTCCAATGAACCCGTCTTCTTCGTCTCACGATCCGGTAGAGGTTGCAAACTTCCCCTTGCTTGACGGCAATGGCGGCTAGGTCTTCCTTTGGAGCTCTTGGATGAAGGAGGAGGCCGAGAGGAAACTCCGGCTCAAGATTGGCGTGAAGAACAAGCCCGGAGCACCTCTAGATGGTGGGTGGCGGTGGAGAGGCGAAACTGGCGCGGAACGGCGGAAGAACAACGGAAAAATGCGGAGGATCTGACCTAAATCGCGAGCAGGTCGATTTATAGGCGCTGGAATAAACAGTGCGCACGGTCAGTGGCGCACGACCAGTGGTCGTGCGCACTAGAATTCGGTGATCGTGCGCTCTGCCTGGACGGAACCTTCAAAGACAGAAATTATGAAATAACATGTTCGCACGACCAGTGGCGCACGACCGGTGGTCGTGCGCACTATCGTAGGTGGTCGTGCGCACTGGTTGAAACAGAACTCATGAAATTGATGATAAGCGCGCACGAACAGTGGCGCACGACCGGTGGTCGTGCGCACTAGCGTAGATGGTCGTGTGCACTACACCAAACAGAACTCATAAAAAAGGGTTAAGTGCACACGATCAGTGGCGCACGACCATTGGTCGTGCGCAATAGAACCGGTGATAGTGCGCAGTGTTCCTGTGCAGAATTGCACCGGAAACACCTGCACGACACCTGTTCCAGCGTACGACACCAGTCTAGCCACTGAAAGTGGGACTTAACATCGCAAGAAAACTAATAACAAAGAAAGATACGAAATAACACCAAAATGGGCCTAGAAGTGCACATAGCAAGTGATAACAAATATAAGCTAAAACAAGGCTAAAGTGCAGTGGAATGACTAGAAAAACGGCCCAGATGAGTCCATAAAAGTGTATATGATCAGGACTCATCAATATTGCAACACAATTTTGCTACTTGCTACTCCATGAAACAAGCCTTTTTCCCAAGAATTGGCAAGTTCCTGAAGTACTCTTTCTATCATCTTTGCTACCTGCAAAATCAGCATCTGAAAAACCAATTAGTTCAAAGTGATTGCTTCTCGGGTACCATAAGCCGAGATTTGGTGTACCCTTAAGGTATCTCAAAATCCTCTTTGCAGCAGCATAATGAGATTCCTTACAGTTCACCTGATACCTGGCACAAACACATGTTGAAAATATTATATCAGGCCTACTAGCAGTAAGGTAGAGCAAGGACCCAATTATGCTTCTGTACTTGGTTTCATCAAAAGGGTTCCCTTTCTCATCCTTGTCCAGAGACATGCTTGAGCCCATTGGAGTCCTCATAGAGGTTGCACTCTCCATTCCAAATTTCTTAAGGATCTCTTTGGTGAACTCGTCTGAGAGATGAAAATTCCATCTTCAGATTGGTGCACCTGGAGTCCTAAGAAATATTTCAGCTCTCCCATACTGCTCATTTCAAACTTACCTTGCATCAAGTTAGAAAACTTTTTGCAAAGTTTGTCATCTGTAGAGCCAAAAATAATATCATCGACATAGATTTGCACAAGCAAAATCTCGCCTTTCACTTCCCTAAGAAATAATGTCTTGTCTATTGTTCCTCTTGTGAATTTGTTCTCAAGAAGGAACCTAGACAATGTCTCATACCAGGCTCGGGGTGCCTGTTTGAGACCATACAAAGCTTTGTTTAAATAATATACATGATCAGGAAAGTTAGGATCTGCAAAACCTGGAGGCTGAGCTACATATACTTCCTCTTTAAGGTCTCCATTCAGGAAGGCTGACTTCACATCCATCTGGAAAACCTTAAAGCCCGTATATGCAGCATAGGCCAGAAATAATCTGATGGCTTCAAGTCTTGCTACTGGTGCAAAGGTCTGATCAAAATCAATCCCTTCTTCTTGCCTGTATCCTTGTGCAACCAGTCTTGCTTTGTTCTTTGTAATGATGCCCTTTTCATCAAGCTTGTTCCGGTAGACCCATTTGGTTCCAATCACATTTTGTCCTTTGGGTCTTGGTACTAACTCCCAAACTTTACATCTCTTGAATTGGTTGAGCTCTTCTTGCATAGCAAGGATCCAAGATGGATCACTGTTTGCTTCTTCAAACTTCTTCGGCTCAATCTGTGAAAGAAAACTTAAATGTAAGACTTTGTTAGTTGTACCTCTTCTCGTTAGAACTCTGCTTTAAGGATCTCCGATAATCTGATCAGCTAGATGATCTCTTGAATATCTGACTCCCAAGTTACTTGCATTTTCAGGAGCAACTTGAGGTTCAGCCACCTCTGGAACATCTTCTTCTTCATGAACTTCTTGTTCATCTTCAGAGTGATCTGAGATCTCTTCTGCCAACTTTGGTGCATCATCTGTGGTATTTACTCCATCTTTCATAGTGAGTTCCTTTAGCTTTTCACCTGCATCTTCAATGAGCACTCTAGACGAGTTGCTATGCATCAGGCTCATCTCATCAAATACAACATGGACTGTTTCTTCTACCACCAGAGTTTTCTTATTAAAAATCCTATATGCCTTACTATGGCTACTATATCCTACGAAAATACCTTCAAAACATTTTTCACTAAACTTGGTTGTAGGATGTTTTCTATTGTTAAGTACATAGCATTTACTGCCAAAAATTCTAAAATATGAAATCTCATATGGGGTCTTACGATGGTTCTTATTGATGAGTGCTCTGTTTTGCACATGGCAAGCTGTGTTGATAGCTTCTGCCCAGAAGTATTCTGGAAGAGGAGAATCACTCAACATAGACCTGCCAGCTTCTATGAGGGTTATATTCTTTCTCCCGGCTACTCCATTTTGCTGTGGAGTACGTGGAGAGGAAAACTCATGGGAGATACCTTGACTTTCACAAAACTCTGTCATGGCCCCAGACTGAAATTCTATTCCATGGTCACTTCTGATTTTGACCACTGAACAGTCAAGTTCATTCTGAATAAGCTTGACAAATGTAGTGAATATGCCAAAGGTTTCTGACTTTAGTTTTAGAAAGAACACCCATGCAAATTGGGAATAGTAATCAACAATAACCAAGGTGTAAGCTTTCCCACCTAAGCTTCTAACTAACATTGGACCAAATAAATCCATATGCAGCAGATGAAGACATCTGGTAGAATTATTGCCAATTATGCTCTTAAAGCTAGCGTTTGTTTGCTTACCCATTTGGCAAGCATGGCAAGGGCTTTCTTTAATGCATTTAACTTTGGGGGTATCCCTTACCAAGTTGTACGTGAGAAAATAACATAGATATCGTTTTGAAATTAATATGTGCTAGTCTCTTGTGCCATTGGTCACAAAGAGATGCACTATCTTTGGCAACAAAACACACTGGGGTAGAAGACTGTAAACATATAAAATCCAAACAGTATATACCACTACTCATAGAGCCTATTAAAATAGTTTCCGCAGACATGTACATCTTTATCAGGCATCTATCTCTAAAGAACTCAATGGTATAGCCTTTGTCACACAGTTGGCTTATGCTAATCAGATTGTATTTCAATCCTTTCACATGAGCTACATGTGTGAAAACGACAAAGCCGTTGGTTATTGAACCATAGCCTATAATAATACCTCGTTCAGATCCGCCAAACTTTACTTTCGGCCCGTTCTCAACTGGAACATAATCCTGAAGTAATCTTCTTCTCCCGGTCATATGCCGAGAGCAACCACTGTCCAAATACCAGATAGGAATTTCGTTGCCCTTTGGACATTCCTGCAAACATGATCAATACCCCTTAGGAGCCCAAACCTTTTTGGGCCCTTGGTTCCTTGTTAGTGGAACACCACTTGGAACATTAACTTTGCAAGTGGTCGGTCTTGCACTGTTAACTCGTGGAGTTCTTGGCACAGTATGATTGAACCAACAATCTATGGCAAAATGACCAATTTTGCCACAACACCAGCATTCAAATCTATTGTATCTCCTCTTTGTGTTTTGCTGAGCCTTTTGAACGGGTGGCTTTGCAGGAGGAGCAACCTTGGAGGTAGAAGCCTCGTTGGTGCAACATATACAATTCTTAGGCACAATAAGCTTGACCTGCGGTGCCTTCTTAGCATTTGATCCATGAACGAATGGTCCATGATGCTTCAATTGAACTTCCTCATAAGGAGCCTTGAGGGAGCTAGAACCAAAGTTTCTGGGTCTGGTCCACACTGAGTTCACCTTGGCAGGCTCAACATGGGTTGGTCTGCTGATGTGACCATAAATGCTCTCGAGATCATAGGTGTTCGTAGGAAGAATCACCTTCTTGAAAGTTAGAGCACACGGTGGACCCTTACCCTTTGCTTTAGCAGCTCTTCCTTTGGCTGACTTACTTAGGCTCTTTTCAGCAACATGGCCCAAACCACTACTACCAGAACCAGCAGTGAAAGTGTCTATGATAGGCAAAATTGTCTTGGGCTTAGAGAAGTTCATTGTGATCTTCTTTTCAGCCTCAAGCTGTTTCGTCAAATCATTGATAATTTCACTCTTCTGAATGCCTGCTGAAGTGGCCTCCGAGAGTGCAATCTTCAAGGATAAGATTTCTTCCCTGAGTAGGTTAGATTCTTCAATCTCCTTTCTCAGGTTTGATTCTTGATCCTTTAGGGATTGAATCTCCTTTGATTGTGTTTTAATAAGCTTTCGACACTTATTAAACCCCTTCAACATTTCCTCATACTTAGCAGTCAACTCAGAATCCTCTTTCAAATAGTAGTTTTCATTAGCATCAGATGCCGTTTCTGAACATGAAAGAGGTGTAGAAGATAATACCTGACCGGTGAAAGGAACAATGTCTTTGTCATCATCTGACATGGCCATTAGACTGTAGAAGCAGTCTTTTGTGAGACCTTTTCCTCTATATTGACCAAATTGGTCTTCTGTATCAGGCTGAGCCATCAGTCCAAAGAATGCCTCTTCATTTGAGTTAGACTCATTTGTGTCACTATCACTCAGAGTCTTGGACTTCTTGGCAACAAAACTCTTCTCCTCTTTCTTCTTTCCTTTGAAGGACTTCTTTTCTTCTTTTCTTGAAGATTCCTTTTTCTTGTGTGGGCAATCAGCTATCATGTGCCCTGGCTTTTTACAACAATAACAAACAGGTTCAGTATAATCGTGTTTGTTCGGTTTAGAACCATACCTGTCGTTTCTGTCACGGTGTGATCTCCTGTGATCTCTTGAGGAAGATGAGCCTTTTCTCATTTGCCTCCTCTTGCTAAGCAACTTCTTGAATTGCTTGGAGAGGAGGGAGAAATCTCCTTCAGATAGTTCTGAGTCTGCAGAACTGCTTTCAGCTTTATCCTCAGAGGACTCATCCCTCACAGGGGACAGAGCCCTGCTTCTCTGGGAGCTTTCAGCCTTTAGAGCAATGGTATTCTCCTTGCTAGAGCTCATACTGCTTTCCTCTTCTGACTTCCTGATATTTAACTTCAGCTCATGGGAAAGCAGTTTCCCATACAGAATCTGTGGCTCCGTAGTAGCCAACTTACCATATTCTCTGATAGCTATCACCTTGGGGTCCCATTCCTTAGACAGGGATCTAAGGAATTTATCGTTTAGTTCACCCATGGTGAATTCCCTTCCATAGTTTCTCAAACCATTTACAATCTTGAAGAATTTCTCGTAGGTGTCAGAAATTGTGTCTTTGCCTTGTTGCTTGAAGGCTTCATATTCTTGGTTCAGCAAAGACTTCCTGTCATCTCGAACTTCTTCAGTACCTTCCATCAGAACCACAATAGAATTCCACATCTCTTTTGCAGACTTGCAGTGAATCAGATTTTGTAGCATTGAATCATCAACTGCACCTGATATGATGTGCTTCGCTTTCTTGTCCAGAGTGACAAGTGCAATTTCATCCTTTATCATGTCCATCACTTTCTTTGGCACTTGTTTGGTGGCATCAATGGTAGAAGCAACCATGGGAATATGGGGACCTTCCTTAACTATCTGGGAGATTCGGGGATCATTTGCTTCCATGTAGAAGATAACTCTTTCTTTCCACATGGGGAAATTCTCCTTAGTGCAAACTGGGAGCTTGGAGGAAAACCTTTCCATGCCTCTGTCCATAAATAGAGATCTTGACAACGTAGAAGGATCTTTAATCTAGGTGTTAACCACTTAAAGATAATCTCCCTCTGATACCAATTGAAAGAAATCGTTGTCTACCTAAATCACCTAGAGGGGGTGAATAGGTGATCTCTACTGCTATTGTGGAAAAAAAATTTTGCACACACACAACAAAAAAATCACAGCACAGAGACACAAGATTTATAGAGGTTCCCTAAGGTGGGTACTCCTCTCTCCCGCTCCGCCTATCTAGCACTTCGGGCTAGCGTCGATAACTTCACCAAAACTCAAATTTATCAACAAATCCTACACTCGGAGACAACAGCTCCTACAATCTCGGAGAACAACCTCTCCTACAAACTCAGAGTAAACAACTCCTACAACTCGGAGTAAACAACTCCTACAAAATAGCTTGGAGTAAAAACTCCTACAAAATAGCTTGGAGTAAAAACTCCTACAAAAATTAAATAAAGTTTGAAATGAAACTTCTCTTGAATCTCAATAGAGATTAACTTCAGATCTGGAAAGACTGAATCTTCTTCTTCCTTTAAAGTGGAAGCTTGGATCTTCAAGGATTAGGAAGAATGAAGAATCGGCAAACCTGATCTGAGTAGGCCCTTTGATTAATTTGAAAAGATCTTCAATAAAGAGAGCAACAACTAGATCAAAGGCCTTCTTATTTGAGAAATCTCTAGCAACACTGAAGAACGAGTCTTGAGCGGCGCACTTTAGATCTCAAAAACTTTTTCAGCAAGCGAGGAAGAAAACGGCTGGCTTCTTTTTAACAATCGGGTTCTATCTTTTTCTTCTTCTTGGTTTGCCCTAAAAATAAAGGATTATTTATAGGGAAACCTCCAACGGCTCGGGCGACAAACAAGGAGGGATCACCACGTGTACTGAACATGGCAGCCAACCCTAAATTTCAAAAACGAAACATAAATTTGAAATCCATCTGTCCGTCGTTCGTCGAGACTTCACGTGAACATTCGACGAATTGACTTAGCCATTGAAAAAACTGATCAAAGCTTGAAAACTGTCTTCTGTTTTCATTCGTCGGAATTCGTCGGGAGTTCTCGAGAACATACGACGAATTGACTTAGCCGCACATTTTCCTTCACAAGACTGCCTTTTTGACTTCTGTCTGCGTTCGTCGATATTCGTCGGGAGTTCATGAGAACATTCGACGAATAGACTTAGCCGCAGAAATTTCTTCTTCAAACTAGAAATTTGGCTTCTGTCTGGATGCGTCGAGATTCATCGGAACTTCAAGAGACATCTCGACGAATTGACTTAGCAAAAATTTCTTTTCTTCTGAAAACCTGCTCCACTCCTCAAACTTGAAAACCTTCAGTTATGATTATATGAAATACACCCAATAGAGAGATTACACATGGACCAACACTTTGTTCTACACAATGAGGGATTACATTGTCTAGAACTGTGCTTGGTGATACATTGCAACCTGACTTTGGTGTGCACTTAGCATTAAGACCTGTCATAACACATCTAAACAGAAATCATCAAATACATACTCAATTCAATTTAGTTCACTAGGGGACATCTTCAAATCCAGGTAATTGTGGATACAATACCCAACACCGCGCCTAGGCGAAAAAATCGCGCTCGGGCGAAAAAATCGCGCCCTGGCGAAAAAATCGCGCCTGGGCGAAAAAATCGTGACCGGGCGAAAAAATCGTGACCGGGCGAAAAAATCGCGCCCGGGCCAAAAAATCGATCCCGGGCAAAAAACACGCGCCCGAGCGAAAAAATCACGTTCGGGCGAAAAATATCGCTTCTCGCCAAAAAATTCGCTTGCGACCGGAAAAACCGCATCCGACCGGAAAAATCGCGTTCGGGTGAAAAAATTCGCCCCTAGCAAAAAACTCGCGTCCTGGCCGAAAAAATAGTGTACGGGAGAAAAAAAATCACGTACTGACCTAAAATATCGCATTTGGGTCGAAAAAAATTGCTCATTTTGGAAAGTCGGAGTTGACAATCTCAATATCCATCCCCTGGAGATAGACATTGGATTGATGAGTTTTTATGTTATGGTGAATATCGTCGACTTTTCACCAGAAAGTCAATTCCATTCTACAACTGTTGATACGAACAACAGAAATGACTTTCATATTCTCAAAGTCAATACTTCAATATCAATGTCTGTGAAACGAACAGACACTTAGAGATCACACAAGTTGAATTAAAATATAACGATACATACAAGGTGTAGGTATGAAGTCAAGAAGACAACAAGCATTAGCTTGGGCATTATCTTATATACGCATTTAGATATGATTACATAAGAAAACCTAGAATATAAAAAACTCATAATAGACGAGTCACCACATAAGCGATCGATACACAAATACCACAATTACAACAAAATTATAACACAAATAAATAAAATGACAATCGTAATATTCTGGATATATAAAGCTAGATATAAAACAAAATAAATTTATTTGAAATTAGGCTCTATTTGGGAGGCAGTGACGACGGAAAAAGCAGTAGTGGAAAACAAGTGAAAACATTGGAGCCATTGGCGGACGGACATTAGGTCGAGAAGGGGCGGACGCCCCCTCAATTTTTCACAAAATAAAAGCAGCGCAGTGCCCCCCATCCCCGATCCCCCGATTCCGATCCCTCATCCCATCGTTGCCCTAAGCCAGGTAACGAAGCATGCTCGGTTGCTCCCCCTTCTGGCCCTCCATGATCCCCCTGATCCCAGCACCGCCCCGTAAGGTATCGCGTATCTCAGATTCCTCCCCGATCCCTGATCCCAGCTCCGCCACCGGCCTTCCCAGTCCCAGCGATTTCACCGCGCACTGTAGTATCATCCGCCGCCCGCGGGTGAGTACTCGACCCGATCTATGGGGTTACACTACCTTCTCCTGAAGTCCTGATCTCCTCCAATCGCCCAACCATCAGTGATCAGCCTAGCGACCTCCAATCGCAAATTCTTGCTTCTAGAGTTCTTGGCTTCTTGCAGCTCTTCCATTCGCCCAGGTTCTACTGATCTACTCCATTCACTCAGATTCTCACCTCATTTGGTTCCAAATTTCCCAAAACCTTCTCCTCCATTCTCATTTTTTTGTTTATTTCCTATTTCAGGGCAAGTTATTGGTGGACGGTGGGAAAATTTTTAACAAAAAGATTTTTGCAGCTCTTCCTCATCTTCATCCTAAGGTATAATCTTTTCTGTTCATTTTCTATGTTTTTTTACATTTTAGCAGCAAGGTTTTTCTGTGATTTTCATTGTGTTATTTGTGCATGTTTGTTGTCTAGTTAAGATACTTTGGGAGTTTTCAGAATGGAAAAGTACTTTAAAAAGAAATTAAAATCAGATGAGCAACATAATTCTGATGTCCCAAGTAGAGAGGTTATTCCAAATTATTGCGTTGATGTCTCAGAGGACAAATGCTGTGTAATTGTTAGTGAATCAGGTCAACTCAAACATCTTAAAACAAATCGTGAGCAGTTTAATTTGGATGAGTTAATTTCAGATCCTGGATTAAGACCAATGATTTCTGATTATCATATGAATATAAGAGATCAAGTTCGAAGGGCTTATTGGCTAAAAGGCCCGTGCCAACCAAGAAATCATAATTTTACGTTTACTTATTTTAGTAAAGATCCAAGGCGTTTTGTTCCAGATTGGTTTAACTTACATATCAATTGGTTAGAGTACAGTATAACAAAAGATGCTGCATTTTATCTGTGCTGTTATTTGTTTAAAGTTGAACATGGGGATCAAGGAGGTGGAAATACATTTGTCACTACGGGATGGTCTCATTGAAAGAAAAGTGAAAAATTACAAATGCATGTAGACTCTCATGCTAGTGCACATAACATAGCTTTGAAGAAATGTCAAGATCTTATAAGTCAAAATGCTCACATTCAAGTTGCATTATCTGTTGAAAATGTTGAAGTGGAAGTTTGTGAAGTTGGCGGTCTTGGGGGGGGGGGGGGGGGGGGGGGGGGGGGAGAACGCGCGGTCTGGTCTGACCGCACGGTCTTACGGTCTCCTCTGGCGGTCTGACCTCTCTGGTCTAGCTGCAGGCTTTCCGGCGTGACCGCTGTTCTTCTGTCCAAGGGTGCCGAGGTGGAGCCGCGCGGTCTGGTCGTGTGACCGCGTGGCGAGCTGATGTTATCTCGCGATCTGGTGCTAATGATCGCGTGGTGGGGGCAGCCCGGTCTGGTGACTGTCCGGGTCCCTTTGTGGTGCTCGCAGACTAAGGTCTTCTTAGTCGCGCGGTCTCCGGTTTGTGTTCGCATGACTGGTCCTTCGACGATCAGCTGGTATATGCGATCATAGGTGTTTGGTCGACTTGGCGGGCTGTTGTCCTAGTCGGCCTGGTATGTTCGCGGTCTCTGAAGGAGGTCGGGTGGAGAACCAGGTGGTGAGCGTCATGACCGGGCGAGTTGTCATGATCGTGCGGCTTCTTCGTGAAGTCGGCGAGCTCACTAAGCAGGAGGATCTTTTGCTGATCGCGAGGGTTGACCGGTCTGGTCGCGCGATCAAGGGGAAGTGACTCTATCTCATAGGGTTCTGACTGGATCAGGTCTCACGCCTATAAATAGGATCCACTGTAGCAGCAAAATATCGCACCAAGTGTAAGCTGAGCTCGCGTCCTGTTCTTGCGGTCTCTTTTTTGTGACCGGCCGGTTAGCTGATCGAACTTGTTTTGTGCAGCTTCTGCGGATTGTGCGGGTAGCAATGGTCACCTCCTCTTCTGAAGGTGTTCGGGCGGTCTCGCGGCTTGCAGTGCGGGTTGCTGGAGTTCGGGAGGATCAGTGGAGTTCGGGAGTTCGCGTGGTTCTCAGTTGGTGTTGTTCAAGTCAAAGGCAGGCAGTTCGCGCGGTCTCGTCTTCTAGTCGAGAGAACTGTCAGGTCGGGTGGTCAGGCGATCTCAGGAAGGCAGACCGCTGGTTATCTTTCAGCTATGTTTCTTCTCTTCTATTTTTGTGTACTGGCGAAATCATGTCTCGCCATGTATACCTCGCCCTGTAATGAAGAATTTTGTTTGATCAATAAAGATTGTGTTTGCTTCATGTGCTTCTGGTGGATTGGCTATAACTTTTAGTTGTACAATTCCTGCTCACACCTAGATCTACGGAAATTTCACATGGTATCATAGCGAGGTTGGAGTGAATAGAGCAGTGAATAACTAAAAGTTGCCATCGCCTTTGTGAAGAAGGAACCAGTGGTAGAGCCATGGAAGCAAGGGGTCTTGGAATTGAGATGCTTACATCGACTAACTTTAAGAAGTGGAAGTCGTGTATGCAAAGTTATCTTCTGGGTGAGGACCTCTGGGAGGTGGTTGGAGGAGAGAGCATGGAGGAAGTTATCCTGATTGGGTATAACGGTCATGAGGTGAGGAACTGGAGGCGGATTAATGCCAAAGCAGAGTTCGCCCTGAAAAGGGCAATATCACCTGATTTGTTTGATCATATCTTGGGGTGTGGATCAGCTGCTGAGATCTGGAGAGCCCTGGATGGGCTGTTTAACAAGAATAATGTGGCAAGACTTCAATTCCTGGAAAATGAGCTGGCCAGATCGGCTCAAGGTGATCTTTCTATCTCTACGTTCTTCTTGAAGATGAAGAACCTGTGCGCCAAGATTTAAGCACTGGATCCTGACGAGCCAATTTCTGAGGCGAAGCTGAAGAGGCATATCATCCATGGCTTGCGGAAGGAGTATGTGGCCTTTGTGGCGTCGGTGTAGGGTTGGGCAAATCAGCCATCTCTGCTGGAGCTGGAAAATCTGCTTGCTTCACAGGAGAGTCTGGCAAGGCAGATGGCGGGGGTGTCAGTGTCTGGGGGAGAAGGCGAGGTTCTTTTCACGGGGAAGAAGAAGAATTGGGATAATAAGAAGAAGACCGGTGGAGGCAATGGGCCTTCAACTTCGGGACAGCAAGAGAGGGGCTATGCTCCTAAGGCTGAAGGGAAGAAGAATGGTGAAGGACCCAAGTGCTTCAGATGCGGGAAGCTTGGTCACATCAGGAAGGATTGTCAGGTGAATCTTCAGCCGGGGCATGCTGCTGTAGGAAAGGAGGAAGCTGAGGCCAGAAAGAATGATGGAGGATGGGGAGGAGCCTTCTCGGCTTCTGTTGGAGTTGCGGCTCCTATCAATTATCAGGAGGAATGGATCGTGGACTCAGGGTGTGGTCATCACTTCACCGGAGACGAGTCGAAGCTTTCTTCAGCTCAGTCGTACTCACGTAATGATGCCATTATTACTGCTGATAATACCGTGCATGCTGTCGAGAAGGTGGGGGTTGTTTCCTTGGGCAGTGATAGAGGGCCACTAACCTTGAAGAGTGTCTATCATGTGCCCGGAATGAGGAAAAACCTTTTCTCCGTGACCAATGTTGTTGACGCTGGGTATCACGTTCTATTCGGCCCAACAGAAGTGAAGTTTTTACGAAATGTGGAGGCGGTGAAGGCTGAGGTCGTTCATGTCGGGAGGAGGGAAAAAACTTGTTCGTTTTATCGATAAGTTCTTATGTCGACAAGATGAGGACGAATGATAGCACCGTGATATGGCATGAGAGATTGGGGCATGTAGGGATGGATAAGCTGAAGGCTATGGCGGTGAGTGGTCTGGTCAAGGGCCTGCCTAGTCTATCTTCTTACGGAGACAGTCATGTGTGCGCGGGATGTCAGTTTGGCAAGTCTCATCGACTACCATTTGACAAGTCGCAGACAAGGAGTAGTGTGCCATTGGAGTGCATCCACGGTGACTTGATGGGACCGACTGCTACCCAAGCCTCGGAGGCAGCAGATATATGCTGGTGTTGATCGATGACTACACCAGATATGTCTGAGTTTATTTCTTAAAGGAGAAGGCCGAGGCGTTTGACAAGTTCATGGAGTTCAAGGAGCTTGTGGAGGGTCGGCTTGGCCTGCGGGTTAAGAAGTTGAGGACTGACAACGGAGGGGAGTTCACCACTGGTGAGTTCTCTACTTTTTGCAGGAAGGCAGGCATCCGGAGGGAGCTTACTTGTGCGCATACTCCACAACAAAACGGAGTTGCAGAGCGGAAGATCCGTCATCTAACGGAGACCTGCAAGGGTTGGCAGCATGCCAAGAGTATCCCAAATTCCTTCTGGGCAGAGGGAATGTCTTGTGCTGCCTACGTCATCAATAGGATGCCTCTCAGTCCCATCAATATGAAAACCCCGCATGAATTGATGTTCAAGGAAAAGCCAAGCGTGGCACACCTTCGGGTGTTTGGTTCCACCTGCTATGTGCACGTTCCAGATGCGCTTCAGACGAAGCTAGATGCGAAAGCAAGCAAGCTAGTCTTCGTGGGTTATGATGATCAGAAGAAGGGCTGGAAGTGCATGGACCCAGAGACACGGAGATTTGTTGTATCTCGCGACGTCGTGTTCGACGAGGTGACGTCCTACAAGGGAAGCTCTGGTGTTGAGATACCAGAAAGCAGGGTGGAGGAACCAGAGGTAGCTGTGGAAAATCTTCAGGTGGAACTGCCTATGTCACCAGGTGGTCCATCAATATCTAGTTCTGAGGTGGAGGCTTCTGGATCAGGATGCAGGGGGAGCGATGCTCCGAGTACGTCTGTAAGGGGAGCTAGGGAAGAAGCAGCTGAAGATACTGCGAGTCAGGGGAAGGCGCTGCAGAGATCGAAGCGAACTATCATTACCCCTGACCGCTACACATGAGGAAACATGGTGAGCTTTGTCTCGTGTTTCTTTGCTGGTCCCTTGGATGAGAGGGAGCCATCGAACTTTAAAAATGCCAAAGGCGTGGAATAGTGGGATTCAGCTATGCAGGAAGAGATGAGTGCTCTTGAGAAGAATGAGACTTGGTCTCTGGTGCCCAGGCCCAAGGGTATCACCCTTGTGACATGCAAGTGGGTCTATAAGCTCAAGAAGAAGGCTGACGACAGTATCGAGCGATACAAGGGTCGCCTTGTGGCTCGGGGATTCTCGCAGCAATACGGTGAGGACTATGAAGAGACATTCAGTCCGGTGGATAAAATGACTTCAGTTCGAGTTGTGATTGCCTTGGCGGCATGTTGGGGGTGGGAGATTTGGCAGCTCGACGTAAAGAATGCGTTCTTGTACGGCGAGATTGACAAGGACATCTTTATGGTCCAGCCGCCAGCCTTCGTGTCTGAAGATTTTCCTGACTATGTCTGCAAGTTAAAGAAGGCCATGTATGAGTTGAAGCAAGCGCCAAAATTAGCGAATGAGAAGCAAAGAATGGGTAAAGATTAGCGAATGAGAGCAGAAAACATTTGCAGCGGCAAAAAGAAAGATAGACAGATCGTGAATGGTCGGTACGTGACTTTCGTAAGCCCTCAAATTAAAGAGGAAAAGATGAAAGCAGAGAAAGTGGTTTTTAGATAGCCTTGTTGGACCGACGTCTCAAAAAGCTCCCAAAACACCTTTCTTAAAAAAGCTACAATCCAAGCAACTTTAAAAGGTCGGTGGCGATAGGAATAGAGGTTTTATCACCGCCACCACCTCTCCAAATAGAGCTTTAATTGATGCATGCTTTGATATCAATGTGTCTATCCCAACTTAAAGGGGATGTGGAGCATATGATCTCCCAGCTCTAGAACCCTAAATGATTCCTTAATCTTCTACTTTCTTTAGTATAGAAGGGTCCAAAACAACAGATATAGTGCCATCATTGCCCTTAGTGGCACTTTATAGTTTTCAAGATGTTGTTCCGTGTTGACTGAAAGTTGTTGTTTGTCAGTGCATTTGTGATATAAAAAATAGTTTATTGATTTATACATGTATGCCACTTAAAGTAGTTAATTTATCGTTGCATGTACGACATTGAAATTAATTCATTGTCATGAGTTATTTTTGGACACTTTTCTTTGCCAATGATTGATATTTGTTATCCCTTTGTCGATTAATTACGGTGAATGTTTGTGATAAAAGTACCTGGACCCTACTCGAACACTCTGAAAAGCGGCATGAGGGATTGCTTGGTGAAAGAATACTCTAGTTCACAAGTGGTTAGTGTTGGAGCTTGTGTTCCACATCTCTTAGTTTGAGAATGACAAATCACTCTATGTATTTGATCTTGTTTGTGTTTATAGTGTGCAGGTACTATAGTTAAATAACCCTATGACCAGGATACTGATTGACGACGATTCTATGAACAGAGACCTAACGCCTCGCGTTAGAAGTTAATGCCCCGCGTTAACTTATCGTCGAGAAGGGATGACGTCTCAATAGTCTTGACGTAGAGAAGAAATATCGTCGAGAATAAAGAGACAACGCCAGCGTTGGAGCTAACGTCCGCATTGAGTCCATGATCTGTCATGATCTCGACGGTTGCATGATCTCAGCCACGACCGTATATGATCACTAACGCTGGCGTTAACTTCTTAACGCCTGACATTAGATCCCGTGCTTATTTAAAGATCTAATTTGGTTGCTGAAATGGAGAACTTTCAAGCCTTCATTCCAATCTTCTGAGAGAGCATTTCATCCCTGAATTCAGAGAGCACTCCCAACACCACCATTGAGGAACAAGAGTGAGAAGGAGATTTCCAACTGTCAAATTTGAAGAAGGACGCTCGCTTCAACTCCGACGATGGTCTTGGCGTATCTTCAACATCTCCTTCATAGCTCTTCAATATAGGGAGTCTTTTATTCTGAATTTACTTTTATTTTTCATTATTTTCTTGTAACGGTAGCGAATTCGCCGCCTTGCATGTGGCGACTAGGCCGTGTTCGATTTAGGGGGGAAATCGCAGCCTTGTGCGTGGCAACTAGGTCAAGGGTAGATCTAAGGGGTGGCTAGAGGCCTTATCTGGGGAAAGATAGTATATAGCCAACCGGTCCTTGGGTGAAGGACCGGTGAAGGAACAAAATCTGATTTTTACCTTGTCACCTTTAATTTCAAGCGTTATTGAAAATCTATCTTTGTAATTCTCTTTGAAATATAATATTCATTTTCATTATCTCTGATTTTCTGCAATTGTATTTCATTTAAGATTCATAAGTAAAATCACTTTGACATAATTCTGTGAAGCCTAATTTTCTGGAGAGCTAACTATCATGGACATGTCTTCTTACAAGCTCCCGTGTGGCCTTAGCTCCTCCTTGCCACTCTGTGTAGCCAAGCTAAGTCAGCCTCTCCTGCAAGAACTAGGTGGTGATGAACAAAAGATGCAAAGCAGAACTCAAGAGAACTCACAATTGTAAAGGAAACTCAAAGAACTCTATTGCTTCTCCAAAGCTTGGATAATTACAAATGAGGGGGCCTACCCCTTTTATAGGCCCCAAAGAGGTTTCCCTCCAAAACATAGAAGATTCTATACTACTACCATTCTAGAGTGCTCTATACAAATCTAGTATATTCATGATCATGAATTATCTAGAACTTTCTAGCATCTTCCCATGTACAAGCTTCTGGATTTCTCTGGAATCTTTCCGGGCATTAACCCCCAAATGCACCAAAATATAGATTTGTGACATCCTCCCCCACCTATCCTGGTGACATCCTCATCGCCACGTACTGCTGAAGGATGTCCTTGAGTTGCCACAAGTCTTCTAATGTCTCTCATGTAACTTCGGACTCTGGCAATCCCTACCACTTGATCAGATATTGTGTGCATGGTGGAACTCCTCTTCTTCAAACCACTCTCTTTGTGAGCACCTCTTCTACTTCTTTGTCAAAAGACTTTGCACCACTGGAGGTGTCCTCTTTGACTCCCCTCTTTGAAGGTCTTCATCATCTCTATGGTATAGCTTAAGCATACTTGAATGAAACCTTACCCACCTTTGCCACTACCGGGAATGGGCCTTCATATTTCCTCACCAAGCCTTTGTGTACACTGCGCAAGGATTTAAACTGTTGGGGTAAGAATTTTACCATCACCATGTCTCCCACTGTATACTCCACCTTCCTTCGCTTTGCATCGGCCCAATTCTTCATCCTCTTGCAGGCCTTCTCTAAGCATGATCTGGCTAAGTCGGCATGCTCCTCCCATGACTTAGCCATCCTCCAAGCTCCTGGGCTTCTCCCATCATCGGTGGTAGTAGCCAATGTTTGCGGTGTGAGAGGTTGTCTCCTTGTGGCAAGCTCAAATGGATTCTTCCCCATGGCTTCACTCCGCTGCAGATTGTAGGAAAATTGTGTCGCATCCATAAGTTTTGCCCAATCTTTTTTATTGTCACTCACAAAATGCCGTAAGTAGCACTCTAACAAGTCGTTTACCCTCTCTGTTTGCCCATCTGATTGTGTGTGGAAGCTAGTGGAGAAGTTTAATTCTGACCCAAGTGATTTGAAAATCTCCGTCCATAGCTTCCCCATGAAGCAAGGGTCCCGGTCACGCACAATATTCTTCAACAACCCCCAATACTTCACTACATGTTTGAAGAATAGCTGCGCCATCTCTTCTGCCTTCTGCCGTTGCATCTTTCACACTTGGTATAAAAGTACCATATTTAGAGAAGCGGTCTACCACTACCAAGATAGAATCGCAACCTTCAAACTTGGGCAACACATTGATGTAGTCAAGCGTCACCATATCCCATGGATACTCTGGTACAGGTAGTGGCTCCAAGAGTCTCGTCGGTTGTTTGTTCTCCATCTTGTCTTGTTGGCAAATAAGACATGTATTCACATATAGCTAAATGTTGTCCCTCATATGCGGCCAATAGTAAGAATCCTCCATCAACGCTAGAGTGCATTTTGCCCCGGATGTCAGCCCACTTGGTGTCATGTCACTCCTTGATCAAACCCCTCCGCAGGTTTCCCCACTTTGGGATGTACAACCTTCCTCCTTTGGTGTAGAGTAGCCCATCCTCTACCCAAAATCTCTTTGTTTGACCTTCTTTAGCTAAGAGCATGAGTTCCTAAGCCACTGAATCCTCATTCAGTCCGCTCTTCACCCACTCCAAGAGATCGTTCTTTGCTATTGAGATTGCCGCCAGCTTTGCCTTGCGGCTTAGTGCGTGTGCCACCACATTGTCTTTGACCGGTTTATGTTCCTGGACAAAGTCAAACTCCGCCATGAAATCCTGCCACCTAACTTGCTTGACCGACAATTTCTTTTGGGTTTGAAAGTACGAGGTCGCCGTATTGTCGGTCTTGATAAGGAACGGTGCTCCAAGAAAGTAATGTCTCCATACATGCAAGCAATGTATGATGGCCATCATCTTCTTCTCTTGCACCGTGTATCGCCACTCCGCCTCATTCAACTTGCTTCTTTCAAAGGCAAGTGGATGTTCCTCCTGAATCAATACACCTCCGATAGCAAAGTCAGATTCATCGGTGTGCAGTTCAAACTTCTTCTCAAAGTATGGGAGTGCAAGCACAGGTTCCGTGCTCACAGTCTTATTCAAGTCTTCAAAAGCTTGTTGGCATTCCTCAGTCCAGCTCCAAGCTTTCTCCTTCTTGAGCAGCTCTGTATGTGGTACTGCTCTCTTTGAATACCCCATGATGAACCATCGATAGTAGTTCACCAATCCAAGGAATGATCTAAGCTCTGTACCTTTGTCGGTGGCTCCCATTCAATGATCACCCGCACCTTGTCCATGTCCATCTTTAGTTGGCCATGTCCGATGACATGCCCAAAAAAGTGTACCTCCACTTGCCCAAACGAACACTTTGACCGTTTCACATAGAGTTCATTTTTCCGCAGCACTTGGAACACTATGCAAAGATGTTTAGCATGCTCCTCCATTGAGTTACTATAGACGACAATGTCGTCCAAGTATACTACCACGAATTTGTCCAAGTAGGGATGAAAAATCTGGTTCATCAATGTACAAAATGTAGCGGGTGCGTTGGTTAGGCCAAATTGCATTACCAACTACTCGAATGATCCGTACCTTGTTACACATGTAGTTTATGCTCGTCCCCTTCAACAATCCGTACTTGGTGGGAGCCCTTTTGTAAATACATCATCGTATATATCATTGCACTCCCTAATCAATCAAACAAGTCAGCAATCAATGGTACGAGGTACTTGTTCTTGATGGTTACCTTGTTCAACGCCCGGTAGTCTGTGCATAAACGTAAGGTTCCATCCTTCTTCTTCTGAAAGAGCACTGGTGCGCCGAATGGTGCCTTCGACGGTCTGATCATCCCAACCTCAAGAAGCTCCTATAATTGCTTCCTCAACTCTTCGAGCTCGGGTGGAGCCATCTGATATGGTTCCTTTGCCGGTGTCTTGGCTCTAACTTCCAACTCAATCTTGTGGTCTACCTCCTTGCGGGGAGGCAACTGCTTTGGTAGCTCCGCGAGAATTACGTCCTAGTTCTCCTCAAGGACTTCTACAATAAGTGAAGGCACCTCCTCCACCGTTTCTCCAACTTCCTCCTTCTAAGCTGCTAAAAAAGTCGACTCTCCTTTCTTCACACCCTTGGCTAGTTGCATCGCCGATCGGTGTTTTGCTCTGTTGCTTGGTGGCCCCTCCACCATAGGGAGCAAGCAAGTAGCACCCTGCTGCATAATACAAACTGAACGACATGTTGGCATGAAAATAACACTCACTATATCAAAGATGTCCATGCCCAACACAAACTTGTGGTCATCCATCGGTGCGACCGAGAAATTCGCTTGTCCATTCCATGTTCCCAATTGAAGCTCGACGTCGCGATCCACTCCTATTAGCGGTCTCGCCTTCCCGTTCACCGTCTTGATCCAACCCTCGCTCTTGGTTACTTGCAATCCAAGCCTCCTAGCTTCCTATTCCGTCATGAAATTATGGGTTACGCCCGTGTCTACCAAGGCTTTGGTAACCTTATTGTTGATCACCGCCTCTGCATACATAAGCCATTTGCTTGTCGCTTTCTTTGCATGCTTTACCTTCAAAGCATTAAGAAGTTGTAAAGAGCACATTTGATTGGTACCTTCTTCACATTCAGATTCATTGGTATCCTTCTCCTGTAGGGTCGCAACTGAACTAAGTATTTGGCTTTTGTTCAACATGTGTGGCCCCTTGCATATGTAGCATCCTCCTTTTATGGTGAAGCCTCTATTTCCTCCATCGATCTCCTTCCCATAAGTAGGAATTCGATCTCCTCTATTTGGTCTTAGTGTCCCAAGCCTTTCTCCCCCACCTTTGGTGTTGTCATTCCTGTAGCCCTTCCTGGCTGTCACATCCGATGGTCTTTGGAAATCCGTCATTGCTTTGTCTGCCGCAATTGCATCGTCCAATGTTATGGCATCCCGCCGATGCACTTCTTGCTTTACCCAATTCTGCAGACCATCCTTAAAGTTGAACACTTGTTCATCTTCCAACATACCTGGCACCATCATCATCAAGTTCTGAAACTCCTTTACATACTCCGTGATTGACCCCTTTTGCTTAAGTTCCTTCAGCTTCTTCCTTGCCTCATTGGCAACATTATCCGGGTAGAAGTGCTTCTTGAGTTCAGTCTTGAATGCCTCCCAAGTGTCTAGGGTGCATGTTCCCTTCTTGATGTCTGCCATCTTTCTTTGCCACCATAACGATGCAATATCAGAAAGGTAATAACTTGCAGTATTTACCTTCAACGCCTCCTCCGTAAGATTGATCCCTTCAAAGTACATCTCCAGTTGATAAAGGAAGTGCTTAACCTCTTTGGCATCTCTATTTCTTGCAAAGGGTTGGCGCTTGGGGACATCAATTTTTGGGTTGGTCACAACCCCACCATTGCCATCGTTTGCAATAGACTTTCTGCATAGGGCTAGTTCCTCCCCCAAGAATGCGATCCGCTCCTCATAGTCATCTTCCCTTTGATCGTACCTTTGTTTCAGCTTTGCATGAGCATCCATGCATGCTTGAACTTTGGTCATCAAAAGTTCCATCTCTCTGTGAGCTGGTAGCACTTGTTTGACAACTTCCAGTGATGCAGCGGCGTCTCCTAAAGGAGATCTACACGGATTTCACTCCAACCCGCCTCGATCACACGATAAACTACCGCACTTACACAAGCATTTTATCGCTCACATACGTTGCCATTCACATCACAATATCAAACAAAAAAAGAAGAACGATCGACTCTAAAACAGCGGTCAAAAGAGAGTCGACATAGTTCCCAAATCAACACAAAGATTGCTACTCTTTTAGAGAACAAAACCAAGGCTATAGGCCAAGATCCGTTCAAGCAAACGAGACCCACACGGTCCGGACACGAAGAACGCGGGAGAGCGATCTCAAGTTCAGAAAAATACCAACGATCGATATTCAAAATCGCGGAGAACACGATGGTTCTTCCTCCACAAACTAAAGAAAGAAGCTCTTTGAGATTTTAGAGATTACCCAACCCAGAAAATGAAAGCACACTTGATAACTGTGGGAGAATCACTCTCTCCACGCTTTCCACCGGCGTCGCACCGTATGGATCTTTCGGAGTCACACCGAGGGGCTGCCTTCATTCTTCCTTGGAGTCGCACCAAGAAACCACGCCGGAAACACCCAAGAAGGGGGGAGGCCGAAAGTGGAGAAGAGGGGGAAGAGGCAAGGGGGGCGGCGGCTTGGAGCAAGCCCTTGGCCGAAATTCCTCCTTAGGGGGGGAGCTTTTTAGGGTTCAAATTCTATTCTATATTTCTCATCAAAAGGCTCCTTTAAATAGGAGTTTACAAACACCATCCAACCATCCAAAATTGAGATGAAATCTCATCAACCCGGATGGTTAAATGCACACCACATAAAATGTCTATTAGCACACCCAAAATAAGAAACATGCCGGAATTAAAATATTACAATTTTAAAACGACGGAAATAAATATAAAACTAAAGCAAGATAATAAAAAGGCTTTAGGCATCCTTTGCGCGACGCGGGCGGAGGTTATAATGTTGACTTCCGGGGCGCCGAAAGTCCTTGTGTTGTAACATCTCCAAGTCATCCACATGTGGGGGAAGTGGTGCGGCATCAATCCTCCCCCCCCTCAACTTCACGTATCACTGATGCGTGGTCCAAGAGGAAACGGTGGAGCAGAGCGGCATCTAGTCTTTGAAGCTCGGACTCAAGCACCCAAGAGTCATCGGAAGGTGGATGATCCCACCATCGAATGAGGAAGCGGCGAGTATCACCATCAGTAGTAGTAACGGGCTCCATGTCCAATATCCTGTCAGAGTTAGAAAAGGTTTTGGGAAACCTTGGAAACATGTCAGCATTAGGAATAAGATGTGACTCACCATCCGACGGTATACCTGTGGAAAGCATGGAAGAGAGATCATCCGTCCTACCACTCCCCAACCCATTAGAATCATTTGTGGAAGGATAAGACGACATAGAAGACAACTCTTGTGGAGGCGGAACAAACATCGTCAAATCCGAATCATTGAAAATGGGTGAGACACCCCAATCAGAAGGCAAATCCAAAACAAAAGCATTCTCTCCTATTTTCTTCAAAATCCGGAACGGGCCGGCTCGCCTCGGTGCTAATTTCTTAACGGTGCCAGATGGCATTCGTTCTGGAACTAAGCGGACTAAAACTTGCTCGCCGACTTTAAATTTTGACGCTCTCCTATTTTGGTTTGCATGTGTTTGATAGGCATCATATTGAGAGGTCAAGGTCGCCCGAATATGTGCATGTAGATCATGAATGTGTTGGGCAAAGGATTGTGCGAATTGACTGGCCTTATACGACGGTGGTAGTGGGACCAAGTCAAGGGGCACTGGAGCATTATACCCGTGAACAACCTCGTTGGGAGACATACCCGTGGATCGGTTCTTGGAATTATTATAAGCCAACTGAGCGTGGGGGAGAAGTAAGTCCCATGTGCCTTTATGGTCGCCCACAAGGCACCTAAGAAGATTTCCCAAGCTTCGATTGACCACCTCAATTTGCCCGTCCGTTTGTGGGTGGTAGGCGGCAGAGAATAGCAATTTAGTGCCCATTAGAATCCATAATGTCTTCCAAAAATAACTTGTAAATTTCACATCCCTATCCGACACAATAGTGTTAGGCACCCCACGATGGCTAACGACATTTTGAAAAAACAGCTTGGCAATATGAGATGCATCGTTGGTCTTGCTACAAGGGATAAAATATGCCATCTTGGAGAACCTATCTACAACAACGAATATAGAGTCGTGTCGGTGAAACGTGGGGGGAAGGCCTAGAACGAAATCCATGTTCACGTCTTCCCAAGGTTTAGATGGAATAGGTAACGGTGTATACAAGCCAACATTGGTCTTAGAACCTTTGGAGACTTGACACGTTCGGCAACTGCTCACTACACGTCCGACCATGACCTTAAGTTTTGGCCAATAAAATTTCTCTTCCACGAGCACAATAGTCTTGTCACGCCTGAAGTGACCACTCAATCCGCCACCATGCAACTCCCAAATAATGTGTAGTCGTAGGGAAGATTGCAGAATGCATAGTTTCCCGTGCCGAAAGAGGTAACCGTCTCTAATAGTGAAGGCCAAGATAGTGGTGGGGGAGTTGTCCTGTGCGGATAGGTACAATTCCCGGAAATCCGGACACGTGGCGTACTCATCCTTAATGCGCTCGAACCCAATAACATGCACTTTCATGGTAGACAGAAAGAGGGTGAGGCGGCTAAGCGCATCGGCGACTCGATTCTCCGAACCCTTAAGGTGTTTAATGTTAAACGTGTATTCTTGAAGGAATGCAACCCACTTCGCGTGCCGTGGGCTGATCTTATGACTACCGTTTATGAATCTCAAAGCATCATGGTCAGAAAGGAGCACAAATTCCTTGGACAGAAGATAGTGCCTCCAATGATGCAAACACCTCACAATCGCGTAGAACTCTCGGTCGTAGTTTGAATAATTGAGCTTTGTGCCTGCCAACTTCTCACTAAAATAACTGATAGGGTGGCCCTCTTGACTTAGGACTCCTCCTATCCCTAACCCAGACGCATCACAAGTAACCTCAAGGACCTTGGTGAAGTCAGGGAGACGTAACACCGGTGCTTCGGTCATGAGTTGCTTCATCCTACGGAAGGCAAAAGTAGCAGACTTCGACCACGCAAACTCTCCCTTTTTCATACAATCGGTAATAGGTGCCATGATGCTACTAAAGTCTCGTATAAAACGACGATAAAATGTAGCTAGCCCATGGAAACTGCGCACCTCTCGAATACTAGTCGGCTCTGGCCAATCCTTAATTACCTGGACCTTCCCGGGGTCTACTCGTATACCTTCGGACCCAACAATATAAACTAAGAATTCTACCTCAGAGACTCGAAAAGTGCACTTCTTAAGGTTCAGATAAAGAGTTTCCTTCCGAAGGGTGGAAAGAACTATCCGCAGGTGTGAGATGTGATCGGCGGGGGTGGTACTATAGATAAGGATGTCGTCAAAGTAGACAACCACGAACTTCCCCATATAAGGCTGGAAGACATGAGTCATCATCCTGGAGAACGTGCTTGGGGCGTTGGATAACCCAAAAGGCATCACTAGCCACTCATACAGTCCATCCTTGGACTTAAACGCTGTCTTCCACTCATCTCCCTCACGGATCCTGATCTGGTGGTAACCACTCCGCAAATCTAGCTTGGAAAAGATGGTGGCACCCGCTAGGACATCGAGGAGATCATCTAACCGTGGAATTGGAACTATACTTGATGGTGATTTTGTTGATAGCACGGCTATCAACACACATCCTCCACGAACTATCCTTCTTGGTGGCAAGAAGGGCTGGAACAGCGCATGGGCTCAAACTAGTCAGTATGAAACCCTTCTTCAGCAAGTCCTCTATCTGGACTTGTAACTCCTTGTGGGCATCGGGAGGGAGTCTATAGTGGGGCTGATTGGGTAGGGATGACCCAGGGATAAGATTAATAGCATGCTGTATATCCCTAAGTGGGGGTAACGACGACGGAAGCTCGTCGGGGTAAACATCCCTATACTCATCTAGCAAGGCCCGCAACTCTCTAGGCAACCCATCTAACGTGCTCGAATCAGTCTTCGTACTCATAAGAACTAACGCATACATCAATCCATCTAAAAATGGGTCCCTCACAAACTCCGTCCTGCCTACTAGACTCAACGTCTTCCTCTCGACCGGAACAATGGTGTCCTTAGGTAACGCAACTGGTTCCTTCGGAACGGTCGGGCTCAAAGTAATGGTCTTACCCTTAAATTTAAACTCGGAGTTGGCCCGGCCATAATGTGTCACATCACGGTCATAGAGCCAAGGGCGGCCTAATAACACGTGGCAAGCATCCATCGGTAATACGTCACACCATATCTCATCTGTGTATGATTTAATCGAGAGGGGAACTAGACATCGCTTGGTAACTGGAACAGTGATCTTGTTAATCCAAGCTACTTGATACGGGGTCGGGTGTGGCTCCGCGGTCAAGGCCATGTGTGTGACGGCGTTCTCAGAAACGACGTTTACGCAACTTCCACTATCGATAATCAGCTTACATAACTTCTCACCACTCCTAAAAATCAGGGAAAATATGTTCGTCCTCTTCCAATCATCTAAAGGACGAGGGGTGGTCAAGATACATCGCATCACTCCTAGGTGGCGTTCGTCCTCCAAATCACTCGGGACTCCCTCAGGGTCATCCTCCTCAGTAGCCTCATAAATCAGATCGGCGGGGTCGGTCTCCGCATCCAACAGGGCTATGGCTCGGGTTTTTGTAGGACACTCAAAGGCGTAGTGACCCTGAACCCCGCAAGCATAACATGTGGTGTTAGCCTTGCTAACCTTTCCTATGGGGATACGCTCACTCGTGGGATTCCTAGAGTTCCTCGCAGTAATCACTACCGATCTAGACTCGGCGGTCTTAGGTTTTCCTTTATCGTGGGTGGTAGATGAAGATGCTCCAAATGTGGTCAAGCTCTCCGTACGGGAGTAATGAGAGTGGGCCTTCGAAGCCAAATGCTTTTCAATGTCAAGAGCGGCATTGAATGTCGTATTCAGATCTGTGCGGCCATATTGCAATAGCTTCCTCTGAATGTCAGGGTGGAGCCCCTTACGAAATCGCGATAGCGTAACCTCAGGGATTTCTCGAAGATCACAACGCACCATACGGTCTTTTAGCTCGCCCATATACTCAGCCACCGAGTTTGAGCCTTGCCGAAGGGTGGCTAGCTCATCGAACATTTGGGTGCGGTGGTAGACGGGGACGTATGTGAGCGATAAAATGCTTGTGTAAGTGCGATAGTTTATCATGTGATCGAGGCGAGTTGGAGTGAAATCCATGTAGATCTCCTTTAGGAGACGCCGCTGCATCAATTTAGGTATCCTTTGCGCGACGCGGGCGGAGGTTATAATGTTGACTTCCGGGGCGCCGAAAGTCCTTGTGTTGTAACATCTCCAAGTCATCCACATGTGGGGGAAGTGGTGCGGCATCATCCAGTTCTCCACAAACATGTGAGTGGTCTTACTCCACCGCCGTCATGCGCTCCTCCCATTCGGCTAATATGCGGTCCACTTGCGCTTCATCCCAAGATTTGCTATGGCTCAGCATCTTCTTCTCAGATTGGGGCAGCATCTCCCTGCCGCGCTCATCCACCACGCTTGAGTTGTTCCCTTCACCAGCCATCTAGTCTTCTCAGACACCAACCACGAACTTGAGAAACCTTGATCTGATACCAACTATCACGAACTTGTCTTCTTACATGCTCTCGTGCGGCCTTAGCTCCTCCTTGCCACTCTGCATAGCCAAGCTAAGTCATCCTCTCCTGCAAGAACTAGGTGGTGATGAAGAAAAGATGCAAAGCAGAACTCAAGAGAAGTCACAATTGTAAAGGAAACTCAAAGAACTCTATTGCTTCTCCAAAGCTTGGATAATTACAAATGAGGGGGTCTTCCCCATTTATAGGCACCAAAGAGGTTTCCCTCAAAAATACAAAAGATTCTAGACTACTACCATTCTAGAGTGTTCTATATAAATTTAGTATATACATGATCATGAATTATATAGAACTTTCTAGCATCTTCCTATGTACAAGCTTCTGGATTTCTCTATAATCTTTCCGAGCATTAACCCCCAAATGCACCTAAATACAGATCCGTGACTTAACGCCCAGCGTTAACTCTTAACGCCAGCATTAGCAACATGATCAAAAAGTTTTGATTTTCTATAAATCTCTCATTTTTAATCAAAATTTGTAAACCCCTTATTCACCCCCCTCTAAGGGCACCATAAGATCCAATAAGTGGTATTAGAGCGAGGTTATTCCAAGATGGTTTCACAACAAGAATGCATTGTTTTTAATTGCTTTAGATAATGATATGTGGGGTATGGTGGAACAATGATACTCTCCACCAACATTTGTTATTGGAGAAGTTACTATGGAAAAACCGAGAGACAAATGGGATGATAACAACAAGTTAAGATAATAGTGATCCACGTTCATTATAAGCATTTAGAAGTACATTTCACAAATGGGAGAAGGGCAGAGTAAACTGATAGAATTGAAGTCTCACCATGGATAGTGGTCGAAATGGCGGTTTGTCAAGCCATCTCCATGCTCAGTCCTTGGTTGCTTCCGGGATCTCGAGGCTGTCACTAAATCTGACCTTTGTCCGTCTTCCTCAGCTTGCAGCGGTGTCTTCTTCCTTCCCAAGTGGAAAATGCCCAACACCTTGATATACTTGTCGTGGATGGTCGGGAAGTCTTCCGGAACCTTGGATGTAGTTTGGATTCATCGGAGGAAGCTTCCCAATGGAAGGAGATGGAAGGGAGGTGGATGGAGAGAAAAAATGGCGCAGGTGCACGGGGGGAACAGGCGGAAAATGTCTGGGTCTGCCCTAAAATTATAGAACCGGCATTTAAATATGGAGCAGAATAAACATGGCGCACTATCAGTGGCGTACGACCAATGGTCGTACGAGAAGAAATATCACTGATCGTGCGAGAATAAACTGAAGAAAAATCGAGCATGCCAAAATAGCGCATGGGCAGTGGCGCATGACCAATGGTCGTGCACGAAGAAATAACTCTGCCCGTGCGAGAACAACCTGTAGCAGAATCCAGACTGCCTAGATAGCGCACGATCATTGGCACACGACCGGTGGTCATGCGAGAACAAAACCAGTGATCGTGCGAACAACTCGGGTGGAAAATGGGGGAATGCGCACGACCAGTGGTCGTGCCCTAATCGTGCGTTAAGAAAAATGCACGAACAGTGGCCTTTTAGGCAAAAAAAAGGTTCAAGCCAATACCGAGCGACCATAAAACCCCTGAACCAGCAGGAAAACAGTCTAGACCACAAGCAGATGCATTCCACATGATCAACAGAAATAGTAAAGCATCATTGCAAAGATGAAACATAAGAAAACACACCAAACTGGGTTGAAAATGTGCACTAAGAGCGAAACAAACAATGTAATCAAATATAAGCAATAATGGGCCTAAAGTGTAGTGCAACGTCAAGGAAAATGGCTTAGATGAATCTAGAAATCACTATAAAAACTGGGCTCATCACACCCCCTGACTTACATGTTTGTGCGTCCCGAGCAAACAAATCCGGCGGAGTAGGAAAAGCATAGCTAGCCAAAAAATTGCAAACATGGAGTAGAAAGCGAAGTTGCATACTTGTGCTCGTAGAAGTTCATTAGAAGAAGTTTCTAACTATGCTAGCTAATTTATAAAAAGTGTAAAGGCATAAAAAGGAATTTATTTTTAATCAAAAATGGAATATTGGTGAATTTGTGATCACGCCTAGTACGAAAGTAAGCAGAATGGAAAGGGAAGTGTTACCCAAGACCGGAACTCCAAATTATCTCCGTTGAAATCCATCAATGTCGAGAACCATAAGCTCGTCGTGTCACACTCTCTCCACGGTGCTAGTAAACTCACAAGATGAATCAATATGACTTTAGGTATTCATGAGGCTTAGGTTATGATTTGGAATGCAAAGATAAACATGATGGCTAATCGCAACCCAAAAGAGCTCACAAAAGTGCTAATTCATAGCATCCCCCAATAAAACACGTGTAACACACCCCCATACTTGAATTTGAAACCGGGTGTGCACACGGCCTACACCAAACGATAGAAATAGATGTGTCAATTACAATGTTAGGGATATATTTTTTCTTTGCTTTTATTTTTTTTCTTTTTCTTTTATCCCCAAAACTATTAGCAAGAATCTCAGCATATAGAAAATTTTAAGATATCCACATCAACACAAAAATTCCACAAGATCGCATCGCATTGGAAAATTACAAAGCTTTAATGCTTTAGGATTAAATTTTTTGTTGCGATAATGGGATTAGCTTTTAGGCCTTGGTGAAGTGTGGTGGAGCTAAACCAAAAGGTCGGTTAGGCACAAAATGGGCTAGCAACGGTTAGCGTATAGAAATGGTATAACAAAGCTCAAGCTTACCAAATAGATGGCCTACGTCATGCTCAAATTGCAAATCGTTCGCACCCATGCTTCCAGAGTCGCTTGGGGCAAGTTCTTAGCCCCCGAGAAAGGTAATCCTTCCTCCTGACTCGAGCAATATGAATCTCGCGCTCGCTTGTACACAATACACCGCTACCACTAGATTCAACCACATTCACCATTTTGAGTACAATAAATTAAAATCTACGCAAATCAAATAATTGTAAATTAGAAGCATAGATAAAACAAATTCTACTCAAATTTCTAAGCAAGACACGAGTACTCAAATAGAGCACTACAGGAGTAAACATGTTACTCCACCTAGCATTGCGTAGGCTAATACCACAATTCCGACATCACAACCAAGAATTGAATATACGGAAGCCAACAAATAAGCGAGTGCGCGCCCGTATGGTGAAATGGTGTGTGATGCAAATATGAAATTATAATAAAAAAATGAGAGGTACTACTAGTAATCTAAAACATGTGCACGTGTAGTGAGCACTAGGTAAGGCTCTTCCCCCAGACTTAAAGTTATCCAGATCAAAATAAAACATTTTCATAATAAAAAGGGGTTAAGGGTAGGGGTACCTAGTCTCATAAATGAGCCTACCAGAAGATCAGTGATTCTTGTCCACTTGCGGCAGTCCCGTATGCTCTAAATATATTTGACCCTGCGATTAAAGCATTCACCCAGGCAAAATAGAGATAAACTAATATATAGAATAGAAAAAGAAACTGAACGGAACCAAGTGGTTCCACTGGGTTGTCTCCCAAGAGCCCTTTTGTTTAACGTCTTTTAGGTGGACCAAATACCTGTATTAATATTGTTTATAATTCTAATAATAATCCAAAGGAATAGTAATAACAGATACTAACATAACGACACCCAGATGAGTGTCTCACACAAAAGTGTTCCAAACAATTCTAAATAAGAAATCACAGTTCATCACAGGCTCATAACAAAAAGTATAAATAAGCTAAGAACTATGTGACCGCTAAGATCAGCTAGACGAGAGGAAACACTCAACTCTCCTCATTGCTATCACTAGCATGAATTTCAATAAGAGAGGCACAATAGGGAGCAGTAGGTGCAAACGAGATGGGGGGGGGGAGGTGATGAGTCCTGATCATATACACTTTTATGGACTCATCTGGGCCATCTATTTAGTCTTTTCACTGCACTTTAGCCCTGTTTTAGCTCATATTGGTCATTCTATGCTAGGTGCACTTATAGGCCCTATTTGGTGTAAATTCGTATCTTTCTTCGTTATTAGTTTTCTTGTGCTGATTAAGTTCCATTTTCAGTGGCTAGACTGGTGTCGTACGCTGGAACAGGTGTCGTGCAGGTGTTTCCGGTGCAATTCTGCACAGGAACACTGCGCACGATCACCGGTTCTATTGCGCACGACCACTGGTCGTGCGCCACTGATCGTGTGCACTTAATCCTTTTTTATGAGTTCTGTTTGGTGCAGTGCGCACAACCATCTACGATAGTGCGCACGACCACCGGTCGTGCGCCACTGTTCGCGCGCACTTAGCATCAATTTCATGAGTTCTGTTTCAACCAGTGCGCACGACCACCTACGATAGTGCGCACGACCACTGGTCGTGCGCCACCGGTCGTGCGAACATGTTATTTCATAATTTCTGTCTTTGCAGGTTCCGTCCAGGCAGAGCGCACGATCACCGAATTCTAGTGCGCACGACCACTGGTCGTGCGCCAATGACCGTGCGCACTGTTAATTCCAGCGCCTATAAATTCCGCTGCTCGCGATTTAGGTCAGATCCATCGTCTTCTTCAGCCGTTTCCTGCTCCAGAGAGCCCAGTTTCGCCCCTCCATCGCCGCCCACCATCTAGAGGTGCTCCGGGCTTGTTCTTCACGCCAATCTTGAGCCGGAGTTTCCTCTCGGCCTCCTCCTTCATCCAAGAGCTTCAAAGAGAGATCTAGCTGCCATCTCCATCGAGCAAGAGGAAGTTTGCAACCTCTACCGGATCGTGACACGAAGAAGACGGGTCCATTGGAGAGTCGTGACAGCTCTCTCTACCCCGGACGTAGTTGCGGACCGAGCTTGGACGCGGATTGACAACCCGGCGATTCCAACCGTGAATCTACAACGAGACTTCGGATTCGGTCGATTTCTTGCCTTATTCTTCTCTTATTGATGTGTATATGTTTTGATCTCATTATTATGATGAAGTGGCACTTGAATTAGTTATATTTACATATATATTTCATGTCTATGTGTTTGTGTAATTTATCTATTTGAGTTTCTTGAGGTGCGCCGCCGTCCATTTCCATTCCGCCGTCACGTTCGTGTGCCGCACTAGCAATTGCTAGCGGCGTGCTTGTCGAAGAGGTGCTTGCGACCCTCATTCCGTTAGCCTACTCGCCCATCCGCCTACCGAAGCGTGGCATTGCGGCCCGTGTATTCCATCCCGCCTAACGAAGCAGCGCGCTCAAGGCCTGCATAGTTCGATCCGTTTGCCTACTCGTCCATCCGCCCTTACGAAGTAGCGCGTTCAAGGCCTACGTAGTCATCCATCCCGCCAAGCGAAGCACTGCATAGCGGCATTGCATAGGAGTAGTTATAGTTGTTTTATTTTATTTTCCAAAAGCCAACCCAACTCCCCCGCATTCCATCCGATTTAAGGACTTCAATCTCAAGTCCTTCCTCGAAACCTAACTCCACCTTACTGTGTTCATCAAGAGACCGACACTCGGGGATTTTCCCCATTATTATTACTTGCGCGACCGGTGCACTTGCCGAATCATCGCATCAAGTTTTTTGCGCCGTTGCCGGGGAACACAGTCGTGTGAGTTTTCTGGA
The DNA here is from genome assembly GCA_033032865.1 of Dactylorhiza incarnata. Taxonomy (NCBI): domain Eukaryota; kingdom Viridiplantae; phylum Streptophyta; class Magnoliopsida; order Asparagales; family Orchidaceae; genus Dactylorhiza; species Dactylorhiza incarnata. The sequence continues at coordinate 10,741,767 of JAWHQI010000011.1, forward strand.
GAGGGAGAATCTGAGAGAGAAGCCCTTCCATTTGTTTATCGCATCTTTTGTTTTATTTCTGTTCTCTTTATTCCATTTTCTTGTTTTATAGTAGGTTGCTTTAGTAAATTTTTGTTAGGTGTAGTATTTCGCACAATAGTGTTCTTCTTTTTGAATCGTTTTATCTTCTCACTATGTGGGCACATCTCAATTTTTGTTGCCGTTGGTGTGGAGCTACCTCCCACTCTAGTGATGAATGCCCCACGGAGAATAGTAGGCATACTTCTTATAGCCCAGCATATGGAGCACCTACTTCGTCTGGTACTCCATATGGTGCGCGTAAGTCTTATGGCTACTCTGCTGAGCCTTTACCGTCTTACTTCTTTTCGGCCTCAGCCCCCGCTGTGCCAAAGAAGCCTGCTAGGCAGTGCCAGTTTTGTCGGAGCACAGATCATGCCCTGAAGGATTGTGCCGAGTATCTTCGCCAATTGGACGAGGATGACGAGCCGGACATCCGGATCGTCCCAACTCCTAACTCTGGCGGCACACCTTCAACATCCGGTTATGTGTCTTTGTCACCTTCACATCTTGAAGGGTATGGCATGGGCACGGTCACCGGATGTGCGGTTGATCTATGCACCGACATTGCTGAGCCTATTCTCCATGTGCATCCACCACCTCTAGTGGATTCGATTCTTTGTGAGGAATCGGTGCTCGACTTTTATCCGAGCACTACTCCTCCCCCTGTTGTGCATACTATACTCGTCTTCGATGACATTATTGAGGATGTTTCGCAGGATAAGGCAGGTGATTTATGTGTTGTGCCTATTCCTATGGATGAGGATATTTTCCAAGGTGACGAGGATTTTACCTCAGCACCGGTGGAGGAAGTCCAAATCGTGGAGGAGGTCACTGATGAACCTACCGAGCCCTGTAGCATTGTCGATGATGCTGACATTATTTTACTTTCCCAATCTAATGGGAGTGAGACCGGGACCACTCCCCCGATTTCAGATTATTTTTATCATTCTTCTCTTTTATTTCCTGACCCCCCTTCTTCATCTGAGCCTGTGCAGGTTGAGTCTTCACAGGTACATCAGGAGGACTTGGAGCATGATGCTCAAGTCAATGATGAGAGCATCCTCTCATGTGAGGAGGTTGATCCCTCCTCCATTAAGGAAGCCTCATTCACTGCCTTCTCCTCCTGCGGACCTGCTGTGGACGATACCTTGCTGGGCAAGGATAGTTTTGGCGAGATGAGTGAGGACCAGGCCTCCTCCTCTTCTTACTTTCTTTTCCCTCTACCTGTGAGGAGCAGGTATTATTATTTAGGTAGAGGGGTGACTACCTTATCTCCGTATCGGTACCAGCTACCGAAACGGATAATGGAGCAGTTACCTGTGCATTTTCTTTTTCATAGGCCCATTAGCTAGAACCGTTTTAATTTAGAATAAGTCATGATGGGAGGACAATAACCCCAGTAGTTATCTTAATTTTTCTTGCATTCTCATTTCTTTGCTAATTTTATTTAGTTAATTGCACTTTATTTCAGTTTTCTATTTTCTTTTTGCGGAGCTGACCCCTGCAGGTATCTTCTTCTGGATGGCGGATGCTGCAGCTTAGTCTTGGTTTAAACGCCAATCTTCTGGTATGCTCACTTGCTGAGCATTGGGTACTCTCTTCCCCTAGCCTTTGCTGATTTTCATGTCATATATTATGCGGATTGTTTAGTTTAAGTCTGGGGGAGAGTAGTTTTGTTTACCCGCTCACGTGCACTATTGCACTGCATACTAGAAGATTTCATTTAAAATGTTTTGTTTATTTTCCTTGCACACCACAGCACCCACTTGAGCACGTACTCGCCTGTATGCATGCTCTGTAGTGAATTTAATTCTTCTGCTTATTTGGGAAAGTCTAGGTGATGGCTTAGGACTATGTAGCAGAGTAAAATGTTGACTATAGTAGTGCTCCTAGTCGAGTGCTCGGTTGCATAGAGATTTGGGTAGATTAGATTTCTTTTTATACTATGGTTTTATATTTTTCTTATTAGTGTAAATGTTGTTTACTCTACTCAAATGGTGAATTCGGTGGAATCAAACGGTAGCATAGGGATGTGTGTAAACGATCGCTAGATTCGTATTGCTTGAGTCGGGAGAAAGGAGAATCTTTCTCGGTGGCTAGAACTTGCCCCAAGCGATTCTTGAAGCATGGGTATACGGTTAGTCAATTGCGTGAATGTGATATAGGCCATCATTTTGGCCCGGTTGAGCCTTTGTGCCTATCCCTACCGCTATATCCTCGCTAGCCCAGTTGTGCCTACCCGTTCTTTGATTCAGCCCCACTTTTATTTCACCAAAGCCCAAAAGCCAATCCTAGTCGCACACCCAAATCTGAGCTTTAGCTGTTTATTATTTTCATGAGTTGGGTTGTTGATGTGGTAATATGTTTGTGAAGATGTGGATGTGTCCTTTTGTTTATTTGCTGAAAATGATAAGAAAAGAAAAAAAAATGAGAAAAAGAAAAGAAGTTAAAAAGAAAGGTAAGATAAGGAATGTTTAATTGAAAATCTTTATGTATAGATTTATGTTTGGGAGTAGGCGGTGCACGCACCCATGCTGTTAAGTCCAAGTCTGGGGGTGTTGTGTACCCGCGTGTTTGTGTGGTGAATGAGGATAGTTTCCTGCATTAGCTCATTTGGGTTTAGTGCTTGAGCCGTCGTTTTTATCTTTGTTTAACCTCACCTAAACCCAAGCCCCATTTAAAACCTAAAGTCCTATTGATTCACGCATTTGAGTCAAACCAGTGCCGTGGAGAGAATGTGACCGGGCAAGCTTATGGTCACCGACACTGATGGATTTCAGTGGAGTTTTTCCCGCATCCCGATCTTCAGCAATGCTCGTCTCAGCGCTTAGTTTACTTTCTCCGTATGCATGACCGAACGATTCACTGTTGTTCACCATTTTGAGTAGTTGTAATATGCTTTTACTCTTTTAGAAATATATAGACTATTTATATAATCAGAAATCTTCTCTACCATTCTTCTTATGCACGTGAGCATGCGACTTCGCATGGTACTCTGTATTGTAGTTTTAAGCCATCTACTTTTCTTTCCCCGTTCGCATGGAATTTGTTTGCTCGGGACGCGCAAACAGGTAAGTCTGGGGGTGTGATGAGTCCTGATCATATACACTTTTATGGACTCATCTGGGCCATCTATTTAGTCTTTTCACTACACTTTAGCCCTGTTTTAGCTCATATTGGTCATTCTATGCTAGGTGCACTTATAGGCCCTATTTGGTGTAAATTCGTATCTTTCTTCGTTATTAGTTTTCTTGTGCTGATTAAGTTCCATTTTTAGTGGCTAGACTGGTGTCGTACGCTGGAACAGGTGTCGTGCAGGTGTTTCCGGTGCAATTCTGCACAAGAACACTGCGCACGATCACCGATTCTATTGCGCACGACCACTGGTCGTGCGCCACTGATCGTGTGCACTTAATCCTTTTTTATGAGTTCTGTTTGGTGCAGTGCGCACGACCATCTACGATAGTGCGCACAACCACGGGTCGTGCGCCACTGTTCGCGCGCACTTAGCATCAATTTCATGAGTTCTGTTTCAACCAGTGCGCACGACCACCTATGATAGTGCGCACGACCACTGGTCGTGCGCCACCGGTCGTGCGAACATGTTATTAGCTCAATTGGTGATGAGAAGTGAAAGTACTCCGTAGTTAAGCGTGCTCGGGCTGGAGTAGTCACGGGATGGGTGACCTCCTGGGAAGTCCACGCGCTGCCGCTTAACTGGCTCAATTCTCATCAAAGGGAGGGCGTGGGTTCACGACCCCCCTCCAACAACCCGCTGTGCCCTGTGGTGGGCCAGAGAGGGGTTGAGGTGTACGGCCTGCAGGCTTGTTGTTGACCGGTTGTGGTCAGGCTGAACCGGCGGTACAGTGTCCTAGGGCGGGGCCAGTGACCCGGATGGGCTTGGTCAGGCCATCCCAGAATGGGCCTGGGCCGTCGGTGTCGGCAGTTCCTTGGGTTACCAGTGACCCGGATGGGCTTGGGCCAGGACTGTTACATGAAGCGAGCGTCCTTCTTCAAATTTGTCGTTGGAAATCTCCTTCTCACTCTTGTTCCTCAATGTTGGTGTTGGGACTGGTCTCTGAATTCAGGATGAAATGCTCTCTCTGAAGTATAGAATGAAGGCTTGGAATGCATCTCATTTGATCAAACAAAATCAGCTCTTTAAATAGGCACGAGAGCTAACGTGTGGCTTTAAGAAGTTAACTCCAGCGTTAGTGTTAGTGTATAGAAACTGCTGAAATCGTGCAATCGTCAAGAACATGGCAGTTTGTGGATTCAACGCGTGCGTTAAGTGTCAACGCTGGCGTTGTCACGTAGTAACCAACTATTCTCCATCTCGACGTCAAGATCCGTTGAGAAGTCATCCCATTTCGAAGAATGTTAACGCCGGGCGTTAACGTCTAACGCAGGGCGTTAGCTTACTTTTCAGATAATCTTCATCAATCAGCATCCTGTTCATAGGGTTATTTAACTATAGTACCTGCACACTATAAACACAGGCAAGATCAAATACATAGTGTTATTTGTTATTCTCAATCTAAGAGTTGTGGAACACAAGCTCCAACAATTTGTACTTATACCAAGTTTAAAAATGCCAAATTATTCAATTTTATAGTGGTATTTTTTATTTCTCCGTGCATTTTGACCCATATCCTTTTTCAATTCTCTGATCATATTTCGGTCAACCATATTCGTATCATGATTTACTTTATATGTGGGCATTATTCTTCAAATCCACTGCATCTCTGATATCTTTATGTTAGTTTGATCTAGACCACCCCTTTTTCTAACATCAAAGGGGAAGAGTGGAGAACGTTCATGAGCTAGTCATGTGCTAGTCTTCTAGGGAAGATCACTTATAGGGATAGATACTATTATAGAGTGCACATCGATAGGGGGAGCACGTATGTAGGGGAGACATACTACTTTAGTGCAAGTTCACACTTTATGATTTATCTTGATATATAAACTTGTTCATGTTTCATGAATATTGTTGATTACACTATACCATGCTCTTAATGATAAGTATTGATAATATCTCATGCACGGTATTTGATATTATCAAAACGGGGAGTATGTTGAAACATGAGTTCTGCATCTCTTTAGTTTGGCAATATCAAATCCCATACTATATTTGATCATACATGTCTTGGGAATAGTGTGCAGGTTTATAGGTGTGAAGACATCGAGGATTCCACTCTTTCTGACCTACCGCCGGGCACTAGTCCTACCGCCGGCGCTAGCCATATTGACGGGACTCGCTATAAAAGTGAAGACAAATAATGACGTGAAGACTCGTGTCATCGAGATGATATCGTCAAGTAGACTACCGCCGCACGCTAACTTACCTCGGTTGCTAGCTATGTCGATGAGATGACCAACGTCGACTTGAAGGATGCTTCAACTTGAGACCATGGGATCGGAATGAATGCGTCGAGATAATATTGATGTGAATTCTACCGTGGGCACTAGCCTACCGCCACGCGCTAGCTCGATTAATGAGAAGATTACATTGACTTGCTACTCTGCTGTCATTGAGAAGGATTCGACGTGACTACTACCGCAAAGCGCTAAGCCAACTGCGCTGCGCTATCCAAAGACAACAAGAGAATGTTCTTCGACACTGATGGCGCAAATCTCAAACACCGCTATAGGCGGTAGCTCGACTGCGACACGAAACGACAGTGTACCGATCATTCAAGTAATATAAAACGAGGAGTAATCCCCGAGTATCGAATCTCTCAAGGAACACAGTAAGGTGGAGTTAACGTTCGAGGAAGGACTTGAGATTGAAGTGCTTTACGTCGGATGGATGTGGAAACGGGGGATTTGGATTGTGAAAAATAAAAAGAAAATACTACACTACTCCTATGCAATGCCGCTATGCAGTGCTTCGCTTGGCGGGATGGAGACTAGGCAGGCCTTGAGCGCACTGCGTCGCAAGGGCGGATGGACGAGTAGGCAAACGGAGTGAGGGTCGTAAGAACCTCTTCGACAAGCACGCCACTAGCAATTGCTAGTGCGGCAACGAATGCAATGGCGGTGTGGATGATGGAATGGGGCGCACCTCAAGCAACATAAACCATAAAATAATTTCACATATACATGAAATATAGAAATACAAATAAGTTTATGCACTCTACTTCATCATAATAATGAGATCTACACATCTACACATCAATAATAGAAGTACAAGGCAAGAAATCGACCGAATCCGAAGTCTTGTTGAAGATTCACGGTTGGAATCGCTGGGTTGTCAATCCGCTTCCAAGCTCGGTCAGCAACTGCGTCCGGGGTAGAGAGAGCTGTCACTACTCTCCAATGGACCCGTCTTCTTCGTCTCACGATCCGGTGGAGGTTGCAAGCTTCCTCTTGCTTGAAGGTGATGGCGTCTAGATCTCTATTGAAGCCCTAGGATGAAGGAGGAGGCCTAAGTGACGAAACCCTGGTGGAAATGGCGGAATCGCACTTCTGTACGATGCGTACGGGCGTCTCTCGATTTAGGTCGAAGCTGCAGATTTTATAGGAAAACGTCAGAAATTTGGTCCCGCACGGTCGAACGCACGACCGTGCGTGGACCGTGCGATACTTAAGCGCAGCAGGCGTGCAGGAGAAGAAGGAATGCGCCCGTGCATTTTACTCACGCACGGGCGAACCCGCCCGTGCGTTAAAACGCACGAGTAAACTCCGAGGCTCCGTTTTCTGCCCAGACACAAACGCACGACCGCAACCGACCGTGCGTCAAGGAAACGCACGACCGTGCGATATGCACAGAAATGACTTCTGGGGAAAACGGGACGATCAGGTCACCTGCATACAAGATCAACGGCTGAGAATACACGTCCAGCAGCACAGAGATACAGAAAATACAATGGGGAGCACGAAGTGCTTACCCCCAACAACAAAGTGCGCAATTGCACACAAAAACAGGCACAACTATATACTTCTAATAAAAGCATGAATAAAGGAAATATGAACGAAATTGAAGCACAAAAGCAGAAAAACTAGCCTAAATGAGTCCGAAAATATGTATATAATAGGGACTCATCACACCCCCAGACTTACCTGTTTGCGCGTCCCGAGCAAACAATTCCTACGCAAGCGGGAATATGAGATAACTAACTAAAAATTACAAAATGGAATACCATACGAAGTCGCATGCTCATGTACGTATAAGAAAACTAGAGAAGATTTCTAATTATACACAGAGTTTATGAATTTCTAAAAACATAAATAATTGTTACTTCTACTCAAAATGAGAATTACGGTGGATCATCTGGTCACGCATATGGAGAAAGTAAACTGAACGCTGAGGCGAGTATTGCTAAAGATCGGGGTGCCGGAAAAACTCCACCGAAATCCATCGGTGTCGGTGACCATAGGCTTGCCCGGTCACATTCTCTCCACTACACTAGATTGGCTCAAGGCGTGAGTCAGTAGGACTTGTAGGTTTAGAATGGGGCTTGGGTTACGGTGAGGTAAACAAAGGTAAACCTGGAGGCTAAGCACACCCAGCCCACAATGAGCTTTAAGTCAAGATACCCGCATGACTATAATAAACAAGTGCATCACACCCCCAGACTTAGACTTTTGCAACATAGGTGTGTGCACTGCCCACTCTCAAATACAAATTTCAAACAAACTTTTCAATTACTTTTCATTCTTCTTTTTCTTTTCAAATCTTTTTTCTTCTTTTCTTTTCTTTTTCTTACTTTTCTTTTTCAGCAAAATTTTCAATGAAAACACCCACAGTTTCCACTATAAAAAAATACCACATCAACACCCCCCAAAATGTAAAAAGAACTATAACTAAAGCTCAGATTTGGGTGTGCGACTAGGTTAGGCTTTTAGGCTTTGGTGAAATAAAAGTGAGGCTGAATCAAGAGGAAGGGGTAGGCACAAAGTGGCTAGCACGGGTAAATGATAGGCATGAAATAAAAAGCTCAACCGGGCCAAAATAATGGCCTACGTCATTCTCACGCACTAGAACTATCCTATGCCAATGCTTCGAGAATCGCTTGGGGCAAGTTCTAGCCACCGAGAAAGATTTTCCTTTCTCCCGACTCGAGCAATACGAATCTAGCAAACGTCTACACACATCCCTACGCTACCGTTTGATTCACACCGGATTCATCATTTGAGTATAGTAAACAATATTTATACTAATAAAAATACATAAAGCTATTAGTATAAGAAGAAACCTAATCTGCATGAATCCCTATACTCGCATGAGTACTTGACTAGAAACACCGGAGCCAACATTTTATTCCACTACATAATTTAAAATCTAGCACAAACATTTTCTCATATGCAAAAAAGGAATGAGTTATACTCGTGACGCGCTAAAGGTAAAGTACACGCTCAAGTGGGTGCTAAGTGTGCAGACAAAATGAACAAAAATGATTCTTAGATAAAGAAGCTTCTAGCATGCTAAATAACTGTGCACGTGAGTGGGTACACAAAAATATCTCCCCCAGACTTAGACTATGCATTAAGATATTCTAAAACATAGTTAGGGGAAGAGGGTACCCAATGCTCAGCAAGTAAGCATTCCGGAAGCCTGTAGTGAAGTTCTACGAAGAATCACGACCACCGCCTTCACAAATAGAAAATACCTGCAAAGGGTGGTCTCCACACAAGAAAACTAAAATAGCACAAAATATGCTAGTTTTTGCAGGGGATACATTAAAAGACATGAAAAATTAAGATAACTACTGGGTTATTGTCCTCCCAGCACGACTTATTTGGGTTTTGTACAGTTCTAGCTAATGGGAGTATGGAAAGAGAAGTGGACAGGCAGTTATTCTAATTCCCATGTCGGTAGCGGGTACCGATACGACGATAAAACAGTTATTCCCCTACCTAAATAAAGATACCTGCTGAACACAGGTAGCGGGAATAGGAAGTAAGAGGAGGAGGAGGCCTGGTCCTCACTCATCTCACCACAAAATAAATCCTTGCCTAGCAAGGTGTCATCTCCAGGGAGGTGGCAGGAGAAAGAGGAAATGAGTGGAGCTTCCTCTATGGAGGAGGGATCAACCTCCTCACATGAAAGGATACACTCATCATTGACTTGAGTAGAATGCTCCAAGTCCTCCTGGGGTACCTGTGAAGACTCAACCTGCACAAGCTCAGATGGAGAAAGGGGATCAAGAAATAAACAAGAAGAATGACTTAAATAAAAATCAAGCGGGGGAGTGGTCCCGTTCTCACTCCCATCAGATTGTGAAAGTAAGAAAATGTTGGCATTGTCATCAATACCGCAAGGTTCAGCGGGATCAACAGTGGCCATGCCCAAGATTTGGACTTCCTCCACCGGTGTTGAGGAAAGCTCCTCTTCACCTAGAAGGTTATCCTCCTCCATAGGAGCAGGCATAACACATAGATCGCCAGCCTCATCCTGCGACACATCCTCAACAATGTCGTCAGAGACGAATGTAGTATGCACAACAGGGGGAGGAATAATGCTTGGATCAATGTCAAGCACCGATTCCTCACAAAGAATCGAATCTATGCATGGTGATATATGGACAGGGGAGAAGGGCTCAGTCGTGTCAGAGCCTAGATCATCCACACATCTGGTGACTGTGTCCACATCATACCCTTCAAAGCTTGAAGGTGAAATGGGCACATAACCAGATGTTGAAGGTGTGGTGCCAGAAGTAGGAGTCGGGACAATCCGGATATCCGGCTCGTCATCCTCGTCCAATTGGCGAAGGAATGTAGCACAATCCTTCAAGGCATGATCCGTGCTTTGACAAAACAAGCACTGCCTTGCGGGCTTCTTTGGCACAGCGGGTGCTGAAGCCGAAAAGAGGTATGAAGGTAAAGGCGTGGCAGAATAGCCATAAGACTTCTGCGCACCATATGGAGTACCAGACAAAGTCGGTGCTCCATATGCTGGGCTGGGAGTGCTAGGGCTACTATCTCCCTTTGGGCATCTATCACTAGCATGAGAAATATCTCCACACCAACGACAACGAATATTGAATAAAGCCCACATAGTGTGAAGATAAAATGATTCAAAATAAAAATACTATTGTGCAAAATGCTACACCCAACAATAATTTACTAAGCAACCTAATAAAAAACAGGAAAAATGAATAACAAGAAATAAAATAAAGAAAGGATGCAATACACAAATGGAAAGGGCTTAAATCTCAGATTCCCCCTCTCCAGAAAACTCACACGACTGTGTTCCCCGACAACGGCGCCAAAAACTTGATGGCGCAAATCTCGCACACCGCTATAGGCGGTAGCTCGACTGCGACACGAAACGGCAGTGTACCGATCGTTCAAGTAATATAAAACGAGGAGTAATCCCCGAGTATCGAATCTCTCAAGGAACACAGTAAGGTGGAGTTAACGTTCGAGGAAGGACTTGAGATTGAAGTCCTTTATGTCGGATGGATGTGGAAACGGGGGATTTGGATTGTGAAAAATAAAAAGAAAATACTACACTACTCCTATGCAATGCCGCTATGTAATGCTTCGCTTGGCGGGATGGAGACAAGGAAGGCCTTGAGCTCACTGCGTCGCAAGGGCCGATGGACGAGTAGGCAAATGGAGTGAGGGTCGTAAGCACCTCTTCGACAAGCACGCCACTAGCAATTGCTAGTGCGGCAACGAACACAATGGCGGGGTGGATGATGGAATGGGGCGCACCTCAAGCAACATAAACCATAAAATAATTTCACATAGACATGAAATATAGAAATACAAACAAGTTTATGCACTCTACTTCATCATAATAATGAGATCTACACATCTACACATCAATAAGAGAAGTACAAGGCAAGAAATCGACCGAATCCGAAGTCTTGTTGATGATTCATGGTTGGAATCGCTGGGTTGTCAATCCGCGTCCAAGCTCGGTCAGCAACTGCGTCCGGGGTAGAGATTGCTGTCACTACTCTCCAATGGACCCGTCTTCTTCGTCTCACGATCCGGTGGAGGTTGCAAGCTTCCTCTTGCTTGAAGGTGATGGCGTCTAGATCTCTCTTGAAGCCCTAGGATGAAGGAGGAGGACTAAGGGACGAAACCCTGGTGGAAATGGCGAAATCGCACTGCTGTACGGCGCGTACGGGCGTCTCTCAATTTAGGTCGAAGCTGCAGCTTTTATAGGAAAACGTCAGAAATTTGGTCCCGCACGGCCGAACGCACGATCGTGCGTGGACCGTGCGATACTTAAGCGCAGCAGGCGTGCATGAGAAGAAGGAATTCGTCCGTGCGTTTTACTCACGCACGGGCGAACCCGCCCGTGCGTTAAAATGCACGAGTAAACTCCGAGGCTCCGTTTTCTGCCCAGACACAAACGCACGACCGCAACCGACCATGCGTCAAGGAAACGCACGACCATGCGATATGCACAGAAATGACTTCTGGGGAAAACGGGACGGTCAGGTCACCTGCATACAAGATCAACGGCTGGGAATACACATCCAGTAGCACAGAGATACAGAAAATACAATGGGGAGCTCGAAGTGCTTACCCCCAACAACAAAGTGCGCAATTGCACACAAAAACAGGCACAACTATATACTTCTAATAAAAGCACGAATAAAGGAAATCTGAACGAAACTGAAGCACAAAAGCAGAAAAACTAGCCTAAATGAGTCCGAAAATATGTATATAATAGGGACTCATCAGACACCTTTCTGATTTGGTGCTGGACAGCTGGAGAAAGTGCGTAAAGATGCTACCGCCGCATGGTAACTCTACCGCCAACAGTAACTTACAGAACCAGCTATAAAAGTGTTATTTTCTTTTCCAGAAGTGTGACTGCCAAAACCTAAAAGAATAAGTCAGTTGTTTCGCCATTTTTACACCAAGGAGCCATCACCGGAAGGGAAGAACCCTTTCCCTTAAGCTATAATGAAAAAGGTCATCATAGTGCGGATTAAGAATGAGAATTTGAGCAATAATGAGTGCATCCTACAAGAAGATCAAAAGAGTCATTCGCTCACCACATCCGGAGACATACGTAGAGGGAGCACAACTTCTTATTGTTGGGTATTGTGCCTTCATTGACTCTAGATTTGAAGAAGGAATACAAGTATAGATAAGCTAAGTTGTTTTTGATGTTGTGTTTAAGTTCATGTTGTGACAGATACATCAAAACTATATCACCAGTATATAGACGATAAAAGTACTGAAAATTAACTAAGTAAAATATCGTCTTAAGAATCAGCAGAATAATCGAGGAGAAAAGTATCATATCGTAGAAATAGTTTCGGCGATATCATCTTGATGAAGACACATCGTCTTCAAGGTTGAAGAAAGCTTGTCGTGGATAAAGTTAAGTTCAGATGTCGACGACATCGTCTTGAAGAAAGCTTGTCGTGGATAAAGTTAAGTTCAGATGTCGACGACATCGTCTTGAAGAAAGCTTGTCATGGATAAAGCTAAGTTCAGATGTCGACGACATCATCTTGAAGAAAGCTTATCGCAGATAAAGGTAAGACATCTCAATGATATCGTCTTGAAGAAGAAGCTCAACCTTAAAGGCTAAACGATATAACTCCTTAATTCATAAAGAATGGTTCACATGGACACACATCGGCTTGAAGACCTCATGACATCTAGAAGATCAAGACGATAACGTCTTGAAGTAAGACAGTCAACCTAAAGAACAAGTCTAAGACTTATTCAAACAACATCTCGACGATGTCGTCTAAAAGAAGTAAGACCGTTGAGATATCAAGTAAAGCCGTGAATAAGGAAGAATGTCGACGATATCATCGTAAAGTATATCTTTCGTGTACACTGGTCAAGATGATATAGTCTTGAAAAAGAAACAACGTCTTGACAAGTTGCAGAGCAACATTTAATGTGCAGACATTCTTGGAAATGAATATTCAGGAAATGTGCACACCGCTTATCTTGCGCACAAACCAAGGAGCAATAAATAATATTTTCTCTACAAAATATAGCCGTTGCACAGTATCTTGCGCACAAACCACAGAATTTATTATTTCTATATTCTGCAAGTTCCAAAAAAGACCAGTAATTATGATAAAGAACTACCAATTCTGCAAGATGTTTTCAAAGGGGAAATTGATTATGGAATAATCAATAAGAGGTTTTAAGCAAAATTGCAGAGCATATAAAAGAAGATAATTTTTATCTACATACGACCTTGCTTAGAATTCTCTCAAGTTTTCGTTCTCACACATATTTTCCTGAAGAGAGAAAGAAAAGAATCAACAAAAAGAAGAAGTCTTCATTGCTGATGTGCTGTGAAGATCTACAGAAGATTCTAAAGGAAGGTTCACTGATCCACAAGATCTTTGGGCTTATTATTACAAGAAGAAGAAGACCTGTGATTCAAAGCTTTCATTCAGAAATCTTCTCTTCTACAACAACTTCCCTATATTACTTTATAGTGCTCTTTATGAGTTTGAGCTGGTAGGATCTAGTGACAGATCTGAGTTGGTAGGGTTCTTGGTGAACTTGAATTTTGGTAGGAACTTGTTGAAGATATGAGATTGTAAGACTTGCAAAGTCTGAGCCTTGTAGGGCTCTATGTAAACCTGAGTTGTAAGATCTGATTATAGTGAAAAGATTTAAGTTGGAGAAGTTGCGTAGTCTAGCACACTGCTAGATAAGTGGGAAGGACATTGGACTACCTCAAGACACATTGTCTAGCTGGGAACCACTATAAATCATTGTGTGTTTTCTATAATGGTTGTGTGATGTGATAGATAAATTATTAAGTAGCAAAGAAATTTGAAAACACCTAATCACCCCATATAGGTGTAGTTTATAGACAACCCATAATCTTTCAATTGGTATCAGAGCTAGGTTGAGTTCAAAGGCTTAATAGCTTAGAACAAGATCTACAAATCTAGTGGGTTATGATAAACAAATAGCCGGTGAGAATCATAAGGAGATGAGCTCAATGAAGCTGCCTATCTGCACCAAGGAGAACTTCCCCATCTGGAAGCAAAGAATTAGGCTGTACATGGAAGCCTCAGACCCTAGAGTCTATCTGGCAGTAGAAGAAGGACCCTATATTCCCATGAACATTCCTGTGGATACAACAGTTGTTCCCACACCTAAGAAATTATCTGATTTCACCAAGGATGATGCTGCCTTGGTCACCATGGACAAAAGGGCTAAGAACGTCATTGTGAATGCAATTGATGATCCAACATTTCAAAATCTAATTCATTGCAAGACAGCTAAGGAGATGTGGGAGTCCTTAGTTATCTACATGGAAGGAACTGAGGAAGTTAGGGATGATAGGAGATCCCTCCTAAATCAGGAGTATGAATCCTTCAGGCAAGATAAGAAGGATGACATAACTACCTGCTATGAGAAGTTCTTCAGGATTGTTAATGGGCTCATAACTTATGAAAGAGAGTTCACCAACTATGAACTAAACGATAAGTTTCTAAGATCCTTGAACAAAGAATGGGACATAAAGCTGTGTGCAATAAGAGAAGCTGGCAATCTGGGAGCAATGGAGCCTAGACAGCTGTATGGCAAGCTCTTATTATATGAGCTGCAGCTAAATACCAGAAAGGTTGAGGAAGAAAACTCCAAGGCTTACACCAGAGAAAAGGTAGTGGCCTTTAAAGCTGAAGCTTTCTGAAAGCACAAGACAGTGGAGCTTATCTTTGCTTCAGAGGAATAGACCTCATGCAACTCCACCTCAGAACTCTCTGATGAAGATCTCTCACTGTTCACCAGACAGTTTAAGAAACTACTGAGAAACAGAAAAAGAGGGAACAAAAGATATGAAGCTTCACCCTCTAGCTCCAGGAGAGAAGACAAGCCTAGAAGAAAACACAAATCAGACATGTATGATTCCAAAACTAGTAAACACAATTCTTATAACATTATTTATTACAACTGCAACAATCTTGGACATGTCATTACTGAATGTCCATCCAAAAGACAAGAGAAGAGTGAAGAAAGAAAGCTCTCAAAGAATCGGAAGTCAGAGAAGAGCTTTGTGGCAAAGAAAGTGAACACTCAGTGATAGTGACACTGATTGCTCCTCCTCGGAATCAGATAGCCACATAGCAGCCATGGCTCTCACAGATGAAGAATGTTGTGATGAAACTCATCACAAACCAGTATTTCCAAAAACCACCAAGACTCTTGTTTGGTACTTGGGTAGTGGATGTTCCAGGCATATGACTGGAACAAGAAGACTATTGAAGGAGTTTGCACCTGTAGAAGATAGACCCAAATTTAAATTTGGAGGATCTGACAGAGGTGTAGTCAAGGGCTATGGTAAGATCACAAATGGCAGTATCACTATCATAAGAGTAGCTTATGTGGAAGGGTTACAACATAACCTTATAAGCATAAGTCAGCTATGTGACTTGGGATATGTTATTTCTTTCCATAAGGATAAGTGCCTGATTAAGGACTGTGAGAATGAATCCATTCTAATAGGCACTAGGAGTGGAAATATTTATTGTCTAAATTTCATTTGCATTAGGAAAAATGAGCCTGTATGACTTGTAGCAAATGATGGAGTGTCTGCTTGTGTAAAGTGGCATAAGAGATTAGCCCACATTAACTACAAGTCTCTCAAGAAATTAACGACAAAGAACTTGGTAAGAGATGCTCCTGTTAAAATTTTTGATTTGAATCATTTAGGAGTAAGCAGGAGTTGCCTCAACTAAGTTATAGCCAAACAACCACAATATGCCACAAAGCAACACAAAGCTTTATTGAATCACAATACTTGATTACAATGCGAGTTATATATGGCGAGACATGATTCATAAGAATCACGGAGAAGAGAAGAACAAAACACACTAAAACAAATCTGGCGGCTTGACAAGCAGAGACCGCACAGACCGCTCGACTACAGAACCTGCCCGGCTTAACCTGAGACCGCACGAAGAAAACAGGCAAGACCGCAGCTCATACCCGGCTTGACCTGCACTGCCAGACCGCCACCTCAGACCGCACGAACTGGAGCTTATTGAACTGAACAAAGAACTGAAGCTGTTGCCAGACCGCAACTCTGATCACCTAACCGCTGAAGGTCGCCTGATCACCGAGCTCACTGCGAATAACACAAGAACAACATAAACCACTTCGCAGACAAGCCGCTGCCGAACTGTTTATTCAAGCCGCTGGGAAATCACCAAGGAAGGAGACCGCAACCTGCTGACCGCAAACCTGCGAACACAACAAATAGTCAACTCGCTTCCGAGACCGCTCGACCTCAAAGTGAGACCGCACGAAATAACCCAGGCTCTAGTTCTTACAGTTCTCGTTATGAATGACGGGCCATGCACCCCTATTTATAGGCGACAAGATGGATGTCATCACCGTCGTAAGATGGATACAATCACCACCCGCCAGATCGCCAGCGGTCTCACAGACAGACCGCGCAACCAGACCACTTGGACAAGAACCTGCCTAAGCCCGCAGATCAGCAGCAGACAGTACACAAGTCGCGCGAACACGAGACCACGCATAAGCCGTGCGGACTGAAGAACGCTCCATCCTTAGATCACCAAGAGCAAGCCAAGAACATCTGGACGACTTCAGACAAGTCGCCAGATCGACCTGAATAAGCCGCCCGGTCACAGCGGTTACACAGTACAGACCGCCCGGTCTTCCAACAAAGAAGACAGGCCAACCAAGCAGAACAACTCGGGAACAGACCGCAACAAATAAGAACAGACCGGCCGGTCACACCAGATCGCTAGGGACAGACCAGCAGAGCACCAGCTCAGACCGCACGGACTCTGCGGTCTCCAATAATCAGACCGCCGGCCACCTTCCACTCCACTTCAACAATTTCAACACTCCCCCTTGAAGTGGGAAGTGGAAACTAGCCCGAATAAACTCCGCAACTGAGTAAATGGTCCCTTCGCCAGCGGCTTTGTGAAGATGTCTGCAACATTATCCGCACTCCGAACATGCTCGACCATAAGAGATCCTCCCAACACCTTTTCACGAATAAAATGGTGCTCAATCTCAATATGTTTGGTCCTCGCGTGACAGACTGGATTATTAACCAGCTTGAGAGCACTCTCATTGTCCCCGCGTAGCATAGTGGGACCTCGAACCTCCTCATGATCATCCTCCACCAACCTCCTGAGTAAAATGACTTCCTGAGCTGCCAAGGCCGAAGCCTTGTATTCCGCTTCTGTGGTAGATACAGACACTGAGTCCTGCTTTTTGCGGCACCAAGAAATAGCTGTGGGGCCCGTCATAAAGACATAACCAGACGTTGATCTCCGATCATCCACGTCACCCTCATAATCAGCATCCATATATCCAAGCAACTCCAAGCTAGACCCTCTCCTATATAGGAGACCCAGATCAGAGGTCGACTTCACATACCTCAAAATTCCTTTTGCCGCTAGAAGATGAGGCTTCCGTGGCTCCGCCATATACCGACTCACCTTGCCAACTGCATAAGCAATATCAGGCCTTATGATCGTCAAGTAGATCAAGCTCCCAACCAGAGCTCGGAACACCAACGGATCAGATAGAACTCTCCCCTCATCCTTCCGAAGTTTATGATGCTGTTCCAGTGGTATAGAGCTGCTCTTCCCTTCCTCCATGCCTAATCGATGAACGATCCGCTCCGCATATCCAGCCTGAGAAACGAGCACTCCGCTCTCCCGCCTCTGCACCTCGAGTCCAAGGAAATGGTGAAGCTCACCTAGATCCTTCATCTCAAACCTGATAGCAAGCTCGGCTCGCAGCCTCGCTATTGCTTCCTTCGAGTTCCCGGTGACGATCATGTCATCCACATACAGCAGAACAATTACCCGAAGCGCCCCCTCCTTCTTGACGAACAAGCTTGAATCAGAGTCTGAAGCAAAGAACCCGCAGAATAAAAGATACTCCGCGATCTTTCCATACCACGCCCGAGGCGCTTGCTTCAACCCATACAGGGCCTTCTTCAGTTTGCAGACGTAGTCCGGACACTCCTCCGAGATGAATCCTGGCGGTTGGATCATAAAGATATCCTTGTCGATCTCGCCGTATAAGAAGGCATTCTTAACGTCGAACTGCCAAATCTCCCATCCACTAGATGCCGCCAAAGCAATAACAAATCAAACCGAAGTCATCTTTGCCACTGGACTAAAAGTCTCATCATAATCTTCTCCATACTGCTGTGAGAACCCGCGAGCCATAAGTCGAGCCTTGTATCGCTCGATCGTGCCGTCAGCTTTCTTCTTGAGCTTATAAACCCATTTGAATGTCACAGGGGTAATGCCCTTGGGTCTAGGCACTAGAGACCAAGTCTCATTCTTCTTGAGAGCATCCATCTCCTCTTGCATAGCAATGTCCCACTGCTTCACGCCTTTGGCCTTCTCAAAGCTCGACGGCTCCCTCTCATCTAAGGGACCAGCAAAGAAACATGAGACGTAGCTCACCATGTTCCCTCCTGTGTATCGATCAGGTGGCTTGATAGTCCTCTTCGACCTCCTAAGAGGTTGCTCCTACCTAACCACCTCCTCAGCTGCTTCTTCTGTGCTAGCTCCTCTCCTAGACGAACTTGGAGCATCGCTCCCCCTGCTTCCAGAACCTGAAGCATCCATCTAAGAGCTTGACACAGCTGGAGCTCCTGGTGAAATAGGCAACTCCACTTGAAGATTTCTCGCAGCCTTTCCTTCTTCAGCAACCCTGCTCTCCGGTAGTTGAACTCCTGAACTCCCCTTGTAGGAAGTCACCTCATCGAACACCACATCCCGAGATATAATTGATCTCCGTGTCTCAGGATCCATGCATCTCCATCCCTTCTTCCGCTCATCATATCCAACAAAGACTAGCTTCCTTGCTTTTGCATCTAGCTTTCTCCGAAGAGCATCAGGAATATGCACATAACAGGTTGACCCGAACACCCTAAGGTGTGCAACACTCGGCTTCTCCTTGAACATCAGTTCGTGAGGGGTCTTCATGTTGATAGGACTTAGAGGCATCCTGTTGATGACGTAAGCAGCACAAGACATTCCCTCCGCCCAAAAGGACTTTGGGATACTCTTGGCATGAAGCCAGCATTTGTAGGTTTCCGTCAGATGATAGATATTCCTATCCGCAATGCCATTTTGCTGTGGAGTATGGGCACAAGTGAGCTCTCTCCGGACGCTGTGTTTCCTGCAAAAACGTGAGAACTCACCAGAGGTGAACTCCCCACCATTGTCAGTTCTCAATTTTTTCACCCGCAGGCCTAACCGTCCTTCCACCAGCTCCTTGAACTCCACGAACTTCGCGAAGGCTTCCGACTTCTCTTTCAGAAAATACACCCAGACATATCTGGTGTAATCGTCAATCAACACCAACATATATCTGTTGCCTCCAAGGCTTGGGGTGGCAGTCGGTCCCATCAAATCACCGTGAATGCACTCCAACGGCGCTTTGCATCTTGTTTGCGACTTATCAAATGGAAGTCGATGAGACTTACCAAACTGACATCCCGCACAAACATGATCGTCTCCATAGGAGGACAAGCTAGGCAAGCCCTTGACAAGGCCCCTTACCGCCATAGCCTTCAATTTGTCCATGCCAACATGCCCCAACCTTTCATGCCAGATTGTCGATAAAATGAACAAGTCCTTCACCCGCTTTCCAACATGAATAACATCTCCCATTAACTCAGGTTGAGTTTTAAGAAACTTCACTTCTGTTGGGCCAAACAGAACGTGATAACCGGCATCGACCGCATTGGTCACAGAGAAGAGATTCTTCTTTATACCAGGCACGTGATAAACACTCCTCAATGTGAGTGGACCCTTATCACTGCTCAGAGAGACAACACCTTCTTGTTCTACTGCATGAACATAATTATTAGCCGTAATGATAACATCATTAACTGAGTAAGGAGCCAAAGAAGAGAACTTTGATTCATCCCCGGTGAGGTGATGTCCACACCCTGAATCAACAATCCAATCCTCTTCGAAGTTGATGGCAGCCAAGGCCTTAACAGGCATCGCCGTCATATTAACCACAAAGGCTCCTCCCCATCTAGCTTCATCAGACTTTGGATTCTCCTTCTCCGCTGCATGTACCGGCTGAAGATTAACCCGACAATCCTTCTTGAAGTGGCCGGTCTTATTACACCTGAAGCACCTTGGACCCTCTCCCTTCTTCTTCCCATCAGACTTAGGAGCATAACTCCTATCCTGCTGACCTGAAGTAGAGGTTCCATCATGACTTGGCTTCTTCTTCTCCCACTTCGTCTTCTTCTTCTTCCCAGAGAACAACACATCACTATCTCCCCCAGAGATAGAAGTCCCCGCCATCTGTCTTGCCAAACTTTCCTGCAAAGCAGGTAAGTTCTCCAGCTCCAACAGAGATGTTTGATTTGCCATACCCTGAACTGAAGTCACAAAGGCAAGATACTCCTTCCACAACCCGCGAATGATATGCCTCTTCAGTTTAGCCTCCGAGATGGGCTCATCAGGGTCCAATGCAGAAATTTCTGCTGTGAGGTTCTTCATCTTGAGAAAGAAGGTAGAAATAGAAAGATCACCTTGAGAGGCCTTCGCCAATTCATTTTCAAGAAACTGTACCCGAGCTACATTCTTTTTGTTAAACAACCCGTCCAAAGACATCCAAATCTCAGTAGCAGATTTACATCCAATGATGTGATCGAATAGCTCTGGTGAGATAGCCCTCTTGAGTGTGAACTCTGCCTTAGCATTAGTCCTCCTCCAAAGTCTCACCTCTGCCAAATTATCTCCTGCTAGAAACACTTCCTGTGTGTCTTCTCCTCCAACTATCTCCCATAGATCCTCGCCAAGTAAGTAACTCTCCATACACGACCTCCACTTCTTGTAGTTAGTCGAAGTAAGAAGTTCAATACCAAGCCCCCCATGCGTATCCAGCTTCCATGGCAAACCAATGTGGTCTCTTCTTCACAAAGACGATGGCAACTCAAGTTAATCACTGCTTATCCACTCCAACAACCTCGCTTTGATACCATGTTAAATTTTTTGATTTGAATCGTTTAGGAGTAAGCAGGAGTTGCATCAACTGAGTTATAGCCAAACAACCTCAATATGCCACAAAGCAACACAAAGCTTTATTGAATCACAATACTTGATTACTGTGCGAGGTATACATAGCGAGACATGATTCATAAGAATCACGGAGAAGAGAAGAACAAAACACACTAAAACAAATCTGGCGGCTTGACAAGCAGAGACCGCACAGACCGCTTGACTCCAGAACCCGCCCGGCTTAACCTGAGACCGCACGAAACAGAAAACAGGCAAGACCGCAACTCACACCTGGCTTGACCTGCACTGCCAGACCGCCACCTCAGACCGCACGAACTGGAGTTTATTGAACTGAACAAAGAACTGAAGTTGTCGCCAGACCGCAACTCTGATCGCCTAACCGCTGAAGGTCGCCTGATCACCGAGCTTGCTGCGAACAGCATAAGAACAACATAAACCAGTTCGCAGACAAACCGCTGCCGAATTGTTTATTCAAGTGGCTGGGAAATCACCAAGGAAGGAGACCACAACCTGCTGACCGCAAACCTGCGAACATAACAAACAGTCAACTCGCTTCCGAGACCGCTCAACCTCAAAGTGAGACCGCACGAAACAACCCAGGCTCTAGTTCTTATAGTTCTCGTTATGAATGATGGGCCATGCACCCCTATTTATTGTCGACAAGACGAATGTCATCACCGCCGCAAGAGGGATACAATCACTACCCGCCAGATCGCTAGCGGTCTCACAGACATACCGCGCGACCAGACCACTTGGACAACAACCTGCCCAAGCCCGCAGATCAGCAGCAGACCGCACACAATTCGCGCGAACACGAGACCGCGCATAAGCCGTGCAGACTCAAGAATGCTCCTTCCTTAGATCACCAAGAGCAAGCCAAGAACATCTGGCCGAATTCAAACAAGTCGCCAGATCGACCTGTATAAGCCGCCCGGTCACAACGGTTACAAAGAATAGACCGCCCGGTCTTCCAACAAAGAAGACAGGCCAACCAAGCAGAACAACTCGGGAACAGACCGCAACAAATAAGAACAGACCGGCTGGTCACACCAGATCGCCAGGGACAGACCGGCAGAGCCAGACCGACAGAGCACCAGTTCAGACCGCGCGGACTCTACGGTCTCCAATAATCAGACCGCCGGCCACCTTCCACTCCACTTCAACAATTTCAACAGCTCCTAAGCTGGATTGCTTAGATATGAGTCCTTGTTATGCATTTCAAATGGGCAAGCAAACAAGAACTTCATTTAAAAGCATATAGGACAAAGAATCCACTAGGTGCTTATACCTACTGCACATGGACTTATTTGGTCCAATGGCAGTGCATAACTTGGGAGGAATGGCTTATACATTGGTTATGGTTGATGATCATTCTAGATTTGCATGGATGTTCTTTTTGAAACACAAGTCTGATACCCTAAGTACATTCAAGAATTTTGCCAATCAAATTCAGAATGAAGTAAACAACTCTGTGGTCAAAATCAGAAGTGATCTTAGAACTGAATTTCAGTCTGGGTCAATGACCAAATTCTGTGAAGAAGAGGGAATCCTACAAGAGTTTTCTTCTCCCAGAACTCCCAAACAGAATGGGGTGGCTGAGAGAAAAAATAGAACACTTATTGAAGTTGGTAGGCCCATGTTAAGTGACTCCTCACTCCCAGAATACCTTTGGGCTGAGGCAGTTAACACTGCATGTCATGTGCAAAATAGAGCACTCATGAATAAGAACCATAATAAGACTCCATATGAGCTAATTAAGGGTAAGAAGCCAACACTAGCTTACTTCAAAATCTTTGGAAGTAAATGCTATGTGCTGAAGACAATAAGCACTATATTACCAAATTCTCTGAAAAGAGCTATGAAGGCATCTTTGTAGGATATAACAAGCATAGCAAGGCATACAGAATCTTCAATAAGAATGCTCTTACTATTGAGGAATTTGTTCATATTATTTTTGATGAGAGCAGCATGCTGCATAATCCTTCCTCTAGTTCATTCAATGCAGGAATTGAAGAAAGACTAGAGAACCTCAAAATCAGAGAAGAAGAACTAGTTGAGAAGAATAAATCCTCTACAATGGAATCTATTCCAGAACCAATAGAAGAGTCTACTGAAGAGCCAAATCCCCCAAATGAGAACCATGAACTAGGAGCTGAAGAAGTTACAGAAATAAGAGAACCAGCAAGAGTAATGCATATTGCTATGAGACACCATAGAAATCATCCAGCAAATCAGATACTTGGTGAGCTCACTGATGTAGTGAGAACCAGAAGAAGTGCACTAAATGAAAACTTGCACCTTAGTTTTCTATCCCAACTTGAGCTCAATAAATTTTAGGAGGCCAACAAAGACCAATTCTAGTGTATGGAAACTTGTCCCAAGGCCACAAGGGCATAATATCATTGGGACAAAGTGGGTCTACAGAAATAAGATGGATGAAGCTGGATTGATTGTAAAGAACAAGGCAACGCTGGTAGCTAAAGGGTACAGGCAGGAGGAAGGCATAGACTTTTATCAGACATTTGCACTTGTTGCTAGATTGGAGGCCATCAAGCTCTTTCTAGTCTATGCTGCATACAAGGGGTTCAAAGTCTATCAAATGGATGTCAAATCAGCATTCCTAAATGGAAATCTAAAGGAGGAAGTCTATGTAGCTCAACCACTAGGTTTTATCTCTCCAACCTTTCCTGATCATGTGTATTTCCTCAAGAAAGCCTAATATGGGCTAAAGCAAGCTCCAAGGGCTTGGTATGAGACACTGCCTACCTTTCTCCTTGAAAATAAGTTCTCAAGAGGGAAGATAGATAAGACTCTTTTCTTGAGAGAGTTGAAGAGCCAGATGTTGGATCTTGAGGCGCCTTTAGAGGGGGGGGGGGGGGTGAATAAGAGTTTTAGAAAACTTTAATCTTTTATAGAAAATGTTTGTGATTTTATAAGAAGTAGATTGAATCAAAACTAAAGAGATAGAAATTAGAAATGAAATCAATTTTATTACAGAAGAAAAGACATGATTATCATTTATAAAATTGATTATAAAAACTGATTTCTATGACGCAAAAAATCTAAGGCGAAATATGAAATACTCTTTTTGTTTTCTAGACCGACTCTTCTCATTAAGAACCGGTTGGCTTTAGCCCTTCTATACCCAGATATGGCCTCAAGCCGCTCTAGCCCTTCTATCCCCAAAAATTCCTCGAGCACCCCTAGATCTACTCCCTAGACCTAGTTGCCAAAACGAGGCAAATTCCTCCCTAAGTCCTACCCAGACCTAGTTGCCAACACGAGGCGAATTTACGAATCGATTACAAAGATAAATTTAAAAGACAAATATAAGAACTCCCTATAAGGTAATCTGAAGGAGACGACGAAGAATCACTAAAGATCATTGTAGTCCAACGTGAGTTCTTCGCGTTGAGTTAGCGTGTTGATCCAAGCCTCCTTTGATTCCTCCTTTTGAAATTGAGTGGGAGATCCTTTGTGGTCTGGAAATATAGCCCTCAAATAATTCAGAGTGTTGGAATAGGGCTCCTTAGCATTGGTTGTTGAAGAAGATGAAATCCACTTATTTATAGGACTGGAAGATAACGCCGGCATTAAGGCTAACGCCTGGCGTTGACCCAATATAGAAAGGTTTTGATGGCTCGGATCTTCAAAATAGGAAGGAGATTATGCATCTTTCGAAACATTCATTTTAGGCAACCTTAACACTGACGTTGAGTCTAACGCCTGGCGTTGAGTCAAATCATTCCCAAAATGCTCCTGCAATCACTGTAGTGTCCCTCTATGCCATTTTCATCTTTGTGGGAATGAAAGTCAACACCGGCGTTAAGACTTAACGTCGAGCATTAGTGCACTTCCATTCTTTTCATCTTGTGAGCAAATCCAGACCAACAACATCATCCTAGTGTCATCTTTGTTCAAACGTGCATGCTAAAAACACAATGACAAACAAGATCAAATACAAGTAGGATTTGTTATTCTCAAATTAAAGGGATGCGGAAAACCATGTTCCGACAATCTCCCCCTTTTGATAATAACAAATCCAATATAGATAAATCCGATTCGTATATAAGAGAGATGTGTTCTTAGAAGGATATATGACACTAAGCAATATAGAGACAATAATAAGAATTATAGATTGTTTAAGTTGTGCTCCCCCTACTTAAGTGCCCCCCTTAGTGTATGCTCCCATAGACTAGATTTATGCTCCCCTTAATCTAGTGAATCCTACTCCATTAATCCTTAAGATTTATGCTCCCCTTTTGTTATTAGCAAAAGTGGGTGGAGTGAAACAAAACTAGAATGGAGAAGACAAAAGTTGGGACATAACTAAGCGAGGATTAAGAGTTTTGTATAGACATAATGTAAATCATGATCGAGCTGAGGGAGAGAGTAGCACAGCTAAAAAAGATATGATAAGCGTGAAAGAACAACATTCCATTTATTATTTTACCAAAGGAATTCTACCACTTGCTATTTAAAGTGAATTTTCTTAAGAAACTTGTTGGAAGAAGTGCAATATAGTTTGACAAGCACAAGGGAAGAAAAACCTTAGAAGTAAGTGACGCGCGAATTCCTACACCGCTTATAGGCGGGAGCAAAACGCGGTCTGAACAGCAGTGTACCGGTCGTTGTCAAGTAATAGAATTGAGGAAGTAAATCCCCAGGATATTGAATCTCTCGAGGAACACCGTAAGGTGGAGTTAACGTTCGAGGAAGGACTTAAGATTGAAGTCCTTTAGGTTGGAGTAACAATGGTAGTTTTATGTTTGTTCTAAAACTAATGCAAAAAAAGTAAATGTCCTAATATGCTGGCCTTGAGCGAACTACTTCGCCAAGCAGGATGGAAAACTACGTAGGACTTGAACGCACTACTTCGCTAGGTTGGATGGCCGGTAAGCTCGCGTATGGAGTGATTAGTAATATAGATTTGTGAGGGTTGTAAGCACCTCGTCACAAAGCTCACACCTAGCAATTGCAAGTGTAGCAAACCCAAAAACTCACACCACAATTACCACAAGAGCTCACCTCAAGCACTCATACAAGAATAATAACATTGCATAACAATGAGATGAAGATTAAATCACATGTAGAGTGCAAACATCATCAAATAATGAAGATTACACTGACAACAATAGTCCATGAAGACAAAAATGCAAGAGATACAACCGAATCCAGAGGCTTATTGTAGATTCTCGGTAGGAATCGCCGGGTTATCAATCCGCATTCTAGCTCGGTCCCAACTATCGTCCGGGGTAGAGGAGGGCTGTCACTTCCTCCCAATGGACCCGTCTTCTCTGGTAAACTAAAATCCAGCCACGTCTGATGCGAAGAACTCCTAGCTTAGCGATGAAGATGAGTGTAGATTCCTCTCCTTGAAGCGCTTGGATGATGTGAGGTGGCCTTGGGCAAAAGGTGGAGGAAGAATGGAAGAAAATCGAGCTGGAGCTCCCCTTGCGGTGGAAAAAGGCGGAACTGAATCGGGATCCTGAAAACCTAAAAATCGCAGCTTAAATAGAAAAGTTGCAGAATTTTGTTCATGCACGACCGTGCATGAACAAAATAAAACATAATAATTTTTTAGACAAAAGAGGAGCTAGTGCGTTTTACTCACGCACGGTCGAAGCCGACCGTGCGTAAAAACGCACGACCAAATCCAGAACACTATTTTGGGCCATAAATGAACGTGCACGGTCAGAGCGATCGTGCGTCAAGGAAACGCACGACCGTGCGATTCATGCAGACATGAAATTTGGGAATAATGGATGATCTACCCACCTGCACAACACTAAACAACAATCACACAGCTGGGAATACCCTTCCGGCTCAATCCAAATACATAAAAAGGGTTGGGGAGCACCATGTGCTTAACCCCAACAAACATAGCGCGCAATTGCACACAAAAACGGGCCCAAAGAGTGCACTTTGTGAAGAAATGCGTTCAAGTGAAATCTAAGCAATAATGAACTAAAAGTGAAGTGCATATGCATGAAAACTAGCCTAGATGAGTCCGAAAAACACTATATAAATCGGACTCATCACACCCCCAGACTTACTCGTTTGCTCGTCCCGAGCATACTATCTCCCATGCGGACTAGAAAAATCAAGAGCTGGCGAAGTAATTGAATATGTGAAGTCGCTTACACGCGCGCGTTGAAATTTTAGTAGAAAAACCTTTTAAACATGCGAAATATATTAGAATTTTCTAAATTGCGTTTCTACTTATTATTGCTACTCATAATTTGAATCGTGGTGAATCCTTCAATCACGCGTAGGGGGAAAGTAGCTCGATCAGTAAGTGGAATATTGCCAGAGATCGAGGATCGAGGACGATGGCCATAAGCTTGCCCTTTCACACTCTCTCCACGACACTAGTTACATTCAGAGTGCGAATCAAAAGGACTTTAGGTTATGATTTAGGCTTAGGCTACGGTGTGGTAAACAATGATAAATGTGAGGGCTTCGCACACCTAACCCAAATGAGCTCACAATAAAATCACAATCGCAAGGCAATAATGAAACTATGGCGTGTGTACACCACCTATTCCTAAATACATTTCTTTATAGCATTTTTTTTTCATTTTATTTACTTTCATTTCCTTTCACATTTTTTTTCTTTTCTCTTTTCAAATCTACAACTTTGCACATATAAAAACAAACACAGCTATATTTTCAATAACGCATTCCCACTACAACCACAAATATACACAGCCTCAACACCCAACTTTTAAATGCACAAATTGCTTGAACTCAAAATTTGGTGTGCGATTAGGATAGTCATTTCGGCTTTGGTGAATTGAAGGTGGAGCTGAATCAAATGGTAGGGATTAGGCACAAAAGGGCTAAGCGAGGATAGAGCATTTAGGA
Organism: Dactylorhiza incarnata; assembly: GCA_033032865.1. Taxonomy (NCBI): domain Eukaryota; kingdom Viridiplantae; phylum Streptophyta; class Magnoliopsida; order Asparagales; family Orchidaceae; genus Dactylorhiza; species Dactylorhiza incarnata. The sequence goes on from JAWHQI010000011.1 coordinate 10,769,648, forward strand.
ATGGTGCAAAGGCTCAACCGGGCCAAAGAATGGCCTATATCACACTTGCACAAATTAAATAACCTATACCCATGCTTCGAGAGTCTCTAGGGGAAAGTTCTTAGCCATCGAGAAAGAATGTCCATCCTCCCGACTCGAGCAATACATCACTAGTGATCGTATACACACTCACCTACACTACCGTCGGATTCTACTGGATTCATGAATTACGAGTAGAATAATAAACACTTACACAAGTAGAAAATTATAAAACTAAATGCATGAGAAAAAGCTAAATCTACAAGAATTTCAACACGAGACGCGAGCACTCGACTAGGAGCACTAAAAGAGTCAACATGTTCCTCCGCCACTCAATCCTATGCCAGTATTATGATCTTCCAATCACACAAAACAAATGAATTTTTACCCGAGACGCATCGACAAATAAGCACGCGCTCAAGTGGGTGTTGTGGTGAACAAGACAAAGAAAAATTAAAATGATATAATCAATCTTATAGCATGCTCCTAATATAATGTGATTGGTGCACAGTAGGTAACGACATGAATTCACTCTCCCCCAGACTTACATGAAACTATATAAGGAAATGTGATCGTAAACTGAAAATATGGAGGGAGAGGTTTAGAGTGTAACCCCTGCTCAGAAGTGAGCATACCAGAAGATTGGCGTGCAAACCAAGACCAAGCCGCAGTATTCCCCATCCAGAAGAAGGACCTGCATGGGTGAGCTCTGCCAAAACAAAAGAAGATATACAAACTATAATGAAATACAACTAACTAAATTAAACTAGATGAAATAAAAATAGAAATAAAATAATGCAGTTAATGTAAGATAACTACTGGGGTTATTGTCCTCCCAACATGACTTATTCAAAACTTTATGAGTTTTAGCTAATGTGGGTATGAAAAAGGAAATGCACAGGTAACTGTTCTAATATATGTGTCGGTAGCGGGTACCGATACGACGACAGAATAGTTACTCCCCTACCTAAGTATAAATAATACCTTGTCTTCATAGGTTGAGGGAAGAGAATGTAAGATGAGGAGGAATCCTCACTCATCTCACCAAAATAATCCTTGCCCAGCAAGGTGTCATCTTCAGGGAGGCGACAGGAGGAGAAGGCAATGAATGAGGCTTCCTCTATGGAGGAGGGATCAACGTCCTCACAAGACAGGATACACTCATCATTGACTTGAGCAAAATGCTCTAAGTCCTCCTGAAGTACCAGTGAAGAATCAACATGCATAGGATCAGACACAGAAAAAATGGGGTCAGGAAATAAAGGAGAAGAATGACTTAAATAATCAATAATCGGGGGAGTGGTCCCAGTCTCACTCACGATAGGTTGAAGCAAAAGGATACTATCAGCATCGTCGACAATGCTATAGGGATTGGTAGGATCATCTGTGGCCTCCTCCATGATTTGGACTTCCACCACCGGTGCTGCGGTAGAATCCTCATCACCTTGGAAAATATCCTCCTCCATACGAATAGGCACAACACATAAATCACATGCCTTATCCTGCAAGACATCCTCAATAATGTCGTCAGAGACAAATGTAGTAGTATGCATAATAGGGGAGAAATAATGCTTGGATAAAAGTCAAGCTCTGATTCCTCGCAATGAATCGGCTCCACGCACGGTAATATATGCATAGGGGAGATGGGCTCAACTATGTCGAAACATACATCTGCCACAACTCTGATGAGCGTGTCTGCATCATTCCCTTCAAGACTTGAAGGTGACACAACAACGTAATCAGAGGTAGAAGGTGTGCTGTCAGAGTTAGGAGTCGGGACGATCCAGATATCCAGCTCGTCATCCTCGTCCAATTGGCGAAGATAAGCATCACAATCCTTCAAGGCATGATATGTGCTTCGACAAAACAAGCACTGCCTTGCTGGCTTCTTTGGCACAACAGGTGCTGAAGCCGCAAAGAAGTATGCCGGTAACGGGACAGAAGAATAGCCATAGGACTTATGCGCACCATATGGAGTACCAGACGAAGTTGGTGCTCCATATACTTGGCCTTGAGTGCTAGGGCTATTATCTCCCTTTGGACATCTATCACTAGCATGAGAGATATCTCCACACCAACGACAACGAATATTGAATGAGGCCCACATTGCGTGAAGATAAGCAGTTTCAAAAGAAAAACACAATTGTGCAAAATACTACACCCAACAATAATTTACTAAAGCAACCTACATTTAAAGCAGGGAAAAATAGAATACGAAAAAAATAAAATAAAACAAAAAGGATGTAATTTACAAATGGAAGAACTTCTCTCGCAGGTTCTCCCTCTCCAAAAAACTCACACGACTGTGTTTCCCCGCAACGGCGCCAAAAACTTGATGCGCGAATTCCTACACCACTTATATGCGGGAGCGAAATGCGGTCTGAACGACAGTGTACCGGTCGTTGTCAAGTAATAGAATTGAGGAAGTAAATCCCTTGGATATCGAATCTCTCGAGGAACACTGTAAGGTGGAGTTAATGTTTGAGGAAGTTCTTGAGATTGAAGTCCTTTAGGTTGGAGTAACGATAGTAGTTTTATGTTTGTTCTAAAACCAATGCAGAAAAAGTAAATGTCCTAATATGCAGGCCTTGAGCGCACTACTTCGCTAGGCGGGATGGAAAACTATGTAGGCCTTGAACGCACTACTTCGCAAGGTGGATGGCCGGTAAGCTCATGGATGGAGTGATTAGTAATACGGATTTGTGAGGGTCGCAAGCACCTCGTCACAAAGCTCACACCTAGCAATTGCTAGTGTAGAAAACCCAAACACTCACACCATAATTACCATAAGAGCTCACCTCAAGCACTCATACAAGAATAATAACATTGAATAACAATGAGATGATGATTAAATCATATGTAGAGTGCAAACATCATCAAATAAAGAAGATTACACTAACAACAATAGTCCAAGAGGTGAAAAATGCAAGAGATACAACTGAATCCGTAGGCTTGTTGTAGATTCTCGGTAGGAATCGTCGGGTTGTCAATTCGCGTCTTAGCTCGGTCCAAACTATCGTTCGGGGTAAAGGAGGGCTGTCACTTCCTCCCAATGGACCCGTCTTCTCCGGTAAATTTTAATCAGGCCACGTCCGATGTGAAGAACTCCTAGCTTAGCGATGAAGATGAGTGTAGATTACTCTCCTTAAAGCGCTTGGATAATGTGAGGTGGCCTTGGGCAAAAGGTGGAGGAAGAGTGGAAGAAAACGGAGCTGGGGCTCCCCTTGCGGCGAAAAAAGGCAGAACTGAATCGAGATCCTGGAAACCTTAAAATCGCAGCTTAAATAGAAAAGTTGCAGAATTTTGTTCATGCAAGACCGTGCGTTTTAGAAACGCACGAACGTGCGTGAACAAAATAAAACATAATAATTTTTTAGACAAAAGAGGATCTCGTGCATTTTACTCACACACGGTCGAAGCCGACCGTGCGTAAAAATGCACGACCAAATCCAGAACACTATTTTGGGCCATAAATGAACGTGCACGGTCGGAGCGATCATGCGTCAAGGAAATGCATGACTGTGTGATTCATGCAGACATGAAATCTGGGCATAATGGATGATCTACCCACATGCACAACAACAAACATCAATCACACAGCTGGGAATACCCTTCCAGCTCAATCCAAATATAGAAAAAGGGTTGGGGAGCACCATGTGCTTACCCCCAACAAACATAGCGCACAATTGCACACCAAAATGGGCCCAAAGAGTGCACTTTGTGAAGAAATGTGTTCAAGTGAAATATAAGCAATAATGAACTAAAAGTGAAGTGCAAATGCATGAAAACTAGCCCAGATGAGTCCGAAAAACACTATATAAATCAGACTCATCAGTAAGCATGATAAAGCATGGTAAAAGAAATACATGATCAAATTAGGAATGCGGAAAAACAAAACAAAATAACTAAGATTAACCTTTTGTAATAGTTTGACCATTCCAACAATATGTCTAGACTCTTCACATTTGAGCATTTATCTTTGAAAATTTTCATAGCTAATAGGCAAGCATGATTTAACATATTCAAAAAGATAATAGTTACAATGTAACCAATTCATATTTCAAGTAAAGAAAACTTTGTAGAAATCATGCATTGCAATCTAGTGCTTTTACTTAAGTTTTTAGAGAATTATGTAATTATGCATTAGGATCCAATTCTCATGAGTAAAAGTATTTATGTAAAAACAATGATGTGTGCTTAAGTTGTTTGGATAAAAGTATAGAAGTGAAATAATCAAAACACATGACATATGTAATGAAATAGTAACAACAATAATAAGATTATAATCTTATAATTACTTTCACACGTCAATTTTAGAATAAAATTTCAAAGCACATTTCATAAGTACAACTACCAAGGTGCTTCGCCCACATAATGCTCATAAATACTTATTAGGGAGCGAAGTATTGCTTGGGGGATCACATAAGCAATTTAATTAATTTTTTTAATTTTAGTGATCCAGTGTACAAATAGAAGTGATAAGAAAGAATGTGTTTGCACAAGACACTTTACAATTCATTCCAAGGTGCTCAATCTCACAATGCTCTTTAAGAGTTATCAGGAGGGTGAGTGGTGCTTGGTGGAGTTATCTTTGGCATTTTATTTCATAATTTTTTTTCCAGTTTGGGCCAAAGGTCTCCGAATTCACTTATTGTTGCAAACATGAACAATATTGAAATAGCACTTCTAAGATTATGAGCGCATGTAGATTACCAAAATAGTGAGTGTAAAAATCATTGATTAACATAAAGCATTACTCATACTTAGAGGCATGCTATGCAATCTTACACAATTTTCTATAGACTATTTCATTGCACATAATCAGATTAAGGTCAAGGCATGACAAGTTAAAATAATGTTTTGGAATTTGAATTTAAAATTAGACATTGAAGAAAATCTTTAAGTGTATGCCTAAATCAATTTTGACCATTTAAAACAAAACGACTAAGAAGTTTTCTCTTGTGAAGTCTTACAGTCAAACCATAGTTTTGTAAATGTTTAAAGCAAAACAAATAACAAAAGCATATTGTTGAAGCCATGCGATCTCAAAGAGTTGAAGCCGAGCAGTCTAGTGCCAGCGGTCTATGCGGTCTCCCAGAATCAGACCGCGACTTCTCCTTAGATATGCGAGATCGCGCCGTATGAACATCAGCGGTCTCCAGCTCCATCAAATAACAGACTGATAACTGCGGACTGTGCGGTCTCCCAGCATCAAACTGCGCCTTCTCCTCAGAAGTGCGAGATCGCGTTGTATGAAGATCAGCGGTCCCCAGCTCAATCAAATAATAGTTGGATAACCGCGGTCTGTGCGGTCTCCCTGAATCAGACCGCAATTTCTCCTCAAGAATACCAGATCGCTTCATGTGAAGAGAAGCGCTCTGGTACCCCTGGCATCTCCTTTACAGGGGAGTGTTCACCAGAGCGGTCTCATGATCTGTTGGCCTTCTCTGTCACACGACCTTCCTCCTATCGTGTGACCGCCCCTCTTCTCTCTAGACCACGGAGGTCGCTGCGGTCTCGTTCTCCCTGACCGCCTGACCGTCCAGCTCACTTTGTGTATTGTATTTGTATTTAGTCCAACATTGTGTATTTGGTTTTTCCTCTTTCCCTCCTAGTCTATATAAAGGAGGCAATACTCTTGTAATACTTAGATTTTTTGGAAATAAAAATTCTGTTATTTTCAAGTTCTCACATGGTATCAGAGTGAGCAATGATCCTTGTGTTGTGAGCTCTCTCTCTTCGGCCAGTCTCTCTTCCTTCAGACTGCGTGATCTCCCTTGTTTTTTGGCCTTCTAGCCGCAAGATAGCGCGATCTGCCTTTCATCCTTCCGATCTCTTCTCATGGGTACCTCTTCTGAGAATGTTCTCACCGCCACTCATGTGGCTACTCCAGCCTCTTCCTCTACTACCTCTATCTCTACTTCTGGCAATCTTGGCACCTCCTCCAAGCTCAATGGATCTAATTATCCTGATTGGAGCGTCTCCTTCACCTTCCTCTTATGCTCTCAATTCAAACGACATCATCTCACCGATGATCCTCCTCTCAAAGAGTCTGCTACCTTTGATGATTGGGATGCTAGCGATGCTCTAGTCTGCACCTGTTTTGCTAACAGTCTATCTGATGAGTGTCTTCCTATCATTCGTCATGATGAGACCGTCAAGGAAGCTTGGAACCATCTTGGTGCCCTTTACTCCAAAGGTGCCAAAACCTCCCGCATCTACACCTTGTATGCTGATCTCTTTGCCCGCCCAACCATGGATACCACCATAGCATATCAAGAGGTTCAGGCCCTTGGGGCTGAACTCCTTCAGCATCGTCCCTTCTCTGCTGATCTTGCAGAGCAGCATAAACACTTCCAGGAGCTCCTAGTTGTGTATTACCTTCTCCGTCTTCCTGAGTCCTATGATATGATCCAACAACAAATTCTTGGGGAAGCTGACTCTCCAACCCTTGATGCCACCGCTTCTCAGGTTTCTGCCGTTACCTCACTTCTCTAACGACCCTTGATTTCCTCTCCTCCTTCTCCAGAGAGCTTTGATATCATAGGGCTGATCGTGGTCACCCCGGTGGCCGTGGTGGATCTATTGGTGGTCGCGGACCTCCTCGGTACATCTGTTCTCATTGTGGTCAGAAGGGTCACACTATTGATCGCTGATATCTCAAGCATCCTCACCTTCGCCCCGCGGCTGTGACTTCTCATCCTGGTACTACACAACCGTCTGCTTCTGTTGCTACCTCCTCAGGTAGCATGTACGTGGTACTGAAGGTAAGTGGCTTATTGATTCAGGAGCAACAAATCATATGACAGGGAACCCTCACCTTTTCTCATAGTTACTAGAACACAAGAATCTGCCCCCAGTTCTAACAGCAGATGGTTCTCCCTCACATGTGTGTGGGACTGGAATAGTTTAAGTCACTCCGACTATCTCTCTTAAGGACACTCTTTATGTGCATACATTTCCTTGCAACTTACTATCAGTCAAGGATCTATCTCAATAGTTACAATGTTCTATTATATTTACTCCGACTAACTGTTATTTTTAGGATCTACACACGAAGGAGACATTTACTACTGGGACTAAGAGTGGAGGCCTCTACTTCCTTGACGTTCTTGCTTCTCATTCTGCTTCCACAGCCTCTGATTCTCTCCATCAATGGCACCTCCGTCTTGTTCACCCTCCACCTCGGCTACTGTATCAACTTCTACCTCACCTCACCAATGATACCTCTCCTCTCAACTGTGAAGCTTGTCAACTAGGAAAGCACCATCGGGCTTCCTATCCCGCCAAGCATGGTCGTAGCTCGACTCGTCCCTTTGATCTAGTTCACTCCGATATCTGGGGTCCTTCTCCTACCAAGACTGTGGGTGGGAGTAGTTTGTATTTTGTTACTTTTATTGATGACTTTTCTCGATGTACTTGGGTGTATCTCTTAAAAAACGCTCTGAACTATTTACTGTTTTCTCAACCTTCTATAATGAAATTTCCACTTAATTTGGAGTGTCTATCAAAGCTATTCGCACTGATAATGCTAAAGAATATATCTCTCATCATTTTTCTGAGTTTTGCATGAATCATGACATTATACATCAAACTAGTTGTCCTTATACTTCTCAACAAAATGGGATAGCGGAACATAAGAATCATCATCTCCTTGACATGACTCGCACCTTACTCTTCTAGATGAATATGCCCAAAAACTATTGGGGTCATGCCATCCTCGTCTCCTGCTATCTCATTAACCACATTCCCTCCACTCTTCTCCAAGGCTCCACACCTTTCTCTCTTCTATATCCAACCTTGAAACCTTTCCCGTTACCTCTCAAAGTCTATGGTTGTACTGGGTTTGTCTACACTCCTTCACCAGGTCGGGACAAACTCTCCCTTCGGGTAGTTAAGTGTATCTTTGTTGGTTACTCTCCCACTCAAAAAGGTTACCGATGTTATGATCCTCTTCTTCACAAACAATATGTTTCCGTTGATGTCACCTTCTTTGAAAATATACCATACTTTTCTCACTCTTCCACCTCCCTGCCTCCTACAACCCATCCAACACCTCCTCTCATTCACTCCCCACCAACAACACCACCTCTCCCAACTCCACCACCTCCTCCTTTCACTCCACCATCTCTTGGGCTAGCACTATCTTCTTCCGATGATGACTCTCCTGCTAATATAGTTACTACTGCATACCTCCCTATTGCCCTTCGAAAGCGAGTTCGCTCATGTACGTAACATTCTATTCATGATGTTGTGACCTATGCTCAACTCACCCCATCTGCTAGGGCGTTTGCTATTGTTATTTCAGATACTGTCATTCTAGCTAATTATCAGGATGCTCTTGATATCCCATAGTGGAAGGCTGCCATGGATGAAGAAATAACCACTCTTTAAGACCGCGGCACGTGGACACATGTTCCTCCACCTCTTAGGGTAGATGTTGTTGGACATAGATGGGTCTTTGTGATCAAATACCGTGTCGATGGCTCTGTTGACCGATATAAGTCTCGCTTGGTTGACAAAGGTTTTACTCAGACATATGGCGTTGACTTCTTTGACACCTTCTCCCATGTTGCTTGTCTTACAACCATCAGGGTCCTCTTCTCTGTGGCCATCAACAAAGGGTGGCAACTCTGTCAATTTGACGTCAAGAATGCCTTTCTTTATGGTGATCTTCAAGAGGTAGTTTTCATGGAGCCACCTCTAGGGTATGTTGCTCCGGGGGAGACTTGTGTATGTAAGCTAAAGAAGGCTACATATGGTCTAAAGCAAAGTCCTCGTGCCGAGTTTGAAAAGTTTAACGAAGTAATCAATGTAATTGGATTTGTCTGCAGCTCTGCAGATCACTCTCTCTTTATTTGCAAGACCTCTCATGGAATGGTAGTTCTGGCTGTCTACGTTGATGACATCCTTCTCACTGGTAATGATATTGAAAGTATCACCCTTACAAAGAAACATCTCCTTCAACACTTTGTAACCAAAGACATGGGGACTCCAAAGGACTTTTTGGGTATTGAGATCTCAAGAAAGCATAGTTCTGTTGTCCTCTCACAACGTAAGTATGCTATTGACGTTCTGAAGGAAACAGGTCTTCTTGGTGCTAAACCTGCTAAGTATCCAATAGCAGTAGGAGACGACAAACTCTGGAGTGACAACTATCCACCTCTACCTGATAGCACTAGATACCATCATCTTGTAGGCAAGCTCATCTGCCTAACTATAACAAGACCTGATATTTGTTATGCCGTTGGGAAGGATAGCCAATTCATGCAAGCCCCAAGGGAATGTCATCTTCAGGATGCTCTAAAGATATTAGAATATGTTAAGGGATCTCTAGGAAAGGGACGTTTGTTCCAAAGAAACAACCATCTCAAGATAGAAGCCTACTCAGATGCTAGCTACGCTGATGATAAAGGAGATAGAAAATCCATGTCTGGGTTCTATACACTCGTGGGAGGAAATCTTGTGTGCTGGAAGAGCAAGAAACAAGCAGTAGTATCCAGATCAAGTGTAGAGGCTGAGTACAGGAGCATGGCCCAAACTACATGTGAATTGAAGTGGTTACAAACTCTCCTTCTAGATTTCAGAGAAGTTTACAACCATCCCTTGCCAATGTTCTGTGACAATTAAGCTGCAATCTATATATCTCAAAACCCAGTCTTTCATGACAAAACCAAACACATTGAAGTGGACTGTCATTTCATCAGGGAAGAAATCTTGAAGAAACAAATCTGCACTCCATTCGTAACTTCGGATAAAGAGCTGGCTGATATATTCACCAAACCTATATCTTCATCCTTCTCTGATGTGTGCAACAAGCTAGGTATGATTGATATATATGCTCCAGCTTGCGGGAGAGTGTTGAAGCCATGCGATCTCAAAGAATTGAAGCCGAGTGGTCTCGTGCCAGCAGTCTGTGCGGTCTCCCAGAATTAGACCGCGACTTCTCCTCAGATATGCGAGATCGCGCCGTATGAAGATCAGCGGTCTCCAGCTCCATCAAATAACGGTCTGATAATCGCAGTCTGTGCAGTCTCCTAGCATCAGACTGCGCCTTCTCCTCAGAAGTGCGAGATCGCATTATATGAAGATCAGCGGTCCCCAGCTCAATCAAATAACAGTTGGATAACCGCAGTCTGTGCGGTCTCCCTGAATTAGACCGCCATTTCTCCTCAGGAATACCAGATCGCTTCATGTGAAGAGAAGCGGTCTGGTACCCCCGACATCTCCTTTATGGGGGAGTGTTCGCCAGAGCGGTCTCACAATCTGTTGGCCTTCTCTGTCACACGACCTTCCTTCTGTCGTGTAACCTCCCATCTTTTCTCTAGACCGCGGAGGTCACTGCGGTCTCGTTCTCCCTGACCGCCTGACCGCCTGACCGCCCAAGCTCACTTTGCGTATTGTATTTGTATTTAGTCCCACATTGTGTATTTGGTTTTTCCTCTTTCCCTCCTAGTCTATATAAAGGAGGCAATACTCTTGTAATACTTAGATTTTTTGGAAATAAAAATACTGTTATTTTCAAGTTCTCACACATATTTTTGATCATTTTGAATTATTTGAATTTTTTTTATTTCGGAATAAAACAACCAAATTAATAACAACAAAATTCCAAAACTGAGAAAAGAAACAGAGAAAAATCATTAAAAAAATACCACAAATAGTGTAGAGAAAACAGAATTTCAATTTCGCAAAAAGGGCTAACGCCTGACATTAACTTCTTAACGCCCAAATAGAACACTGTTTTTGAGATTTTTTGAAAAATTTTCTTTGAAAAACGTAGTATGTCTATAGACTTTTTTAGTGTAGAAATTTTAGAAAATTTGGAGATGATTAGATGTTTTATTTGTTAAAAGAAATGATTATATTTTTATTTGGTTTTCAAATATTTGTGTTTTACAATATTATTAAAGCTCAAAAATGATAAAATATGCAGAACACAAGCGAAGTATGTTCAATCAACCCAAGAATGCATGAATAATATAATCATAAAGAGTGCATGCAAAACATATGATATAGGTATGTCTGATGCGCAAATCTTAGCACACCGCTATAGGAGGTAGCAAGACTGCGGCACGAAACGGTAGTGTACCGATCGTTCAAGTAATATAAAATGTGGGAGTGAATCCCCAAGTATCGATCTCGAAGGAATACAGTAAGGTGGAGTTTACTATCGAGGAAGGACTTGAGATTGAAGTCCTTGAGTCAGATGGAATGCGGGAGAGTTGATTTGGCTTTTCGAAAATAAAAGAAAATAACTAAACTACTCCTATGCAATGCCACTATGCAATGCTTCACTTGGCGGGATGGAGACTATGCAGGCCTTGAGCGCACTGCTTCGCAAGGGCGGATGGACAAGTAGGCAAGCGGAATCGAACTATGCAGGCCTTGAGCGCGCTGCTTCGTTAGGCGAATGGATTACACGGGCCGCTATGCCACGCTTCACTAGGCGGATGGACGAGTAGTCTTACGGAATGAGGGTCGCAAGCACCTCGTCGACAAGCACGCCACTAGCAATTGCTAGTGCGGCACACGAACGTAACGTCGGGATGGAGGATGGAATGGGGCGCACCTCATACACACATATGAATAATATGAACTCATAAACATGAATTAAACATTACAAAGCAAGATTCATAGTGCACATCATCAAAAGATAGAGGAATAAAGCTTATACAACCATCAACATAAAGAAGGAGAAAGTAAAGAATCGACCCAATCCGAAGCCTTGTCGATGATTCACGGTTGGAATCGCTGGGTTGTCAATCCGCGTCCAAGCTCGGTCCTCAACTGCGTCTGGGGTAGAGAAGGCTGTCACTACCTTCCAATGGTCCGTCTTCTTCGTGTCATGATCCGGCCACAAGACCAAAGCTTCCTTCTCCTTGGATGATGATGGATGCAGGGCTAGATCCCTCTACTTGAAGCTTGAGGATGATGGAGGAGGGCTAGAACAAAAAAACGAAAAAAATGACGCTCAAAAAGACCTAGAAACAAAGTCGATACGGCTGTTTTCGCGGAGCAGCTATTTATAGACAGGTGCAGAATTTTGTTCATGCACGACCAAACGCACAACCGTGCGTAAAAATGCACGACCAAATTCAGAATGCTGTTTTGGGCCGCAAATGAACGCGCACGATCACAGCCGACCGTGCGTTAAGAAAATGCACGACCGTGCGATTCATGCAGGCATGAAATCTGGGCAATATGGATGTTCTACCCACCTGCACAACACCAAATAGCAATCACACAGCTAGGAAAACACCTCCAGCAACATCATAATATCATAGAAAGAATGGGGAGCACAATGTGCTTACCCCCAACCATAAAGCGTGCAATTGCACATCGAAATGGGCCTAAAAGTGCACATAGCATGGAATATCAAATATGAACGAAAACATGCCTAAAGTGTAGTGCAAAGACTAGATAATCGGCCCAGATGAGTCCATAAATGTGTATATAATTGGGACTCATCACACCCCCAGACTTACCTGTTTGCGCGTCCCGAGCAAACCATCTCTTACGCGGACAAGAAAAACATAAGCTGACATAGAAATTGTAAAGCGGAGTACAATGCGAGGTCGCATGCTCATGCGCGTAGAAATACAGTAGACAAAATTCCTAATTATACATATTAGTTTATACTTTTCTAGGGGCGTATTTATATATTACATTTACTCAAAAAGTGAATCACGGTGAATCATAAGGTCGTACATAGGAAGAAAGTAAACTGAACGCTGAGGTGAGCATTGCCAAAGATCGGGGCTCGAGACAACCTCCATTGAAATCCATCAATGCCGGTGACCATAAGCTTGCCCGTTCGCACTACCTCCACGGCACAGGCTTGACTCAAATGCATGAATCAATAGGACTTTAGGTTTTAGATGAGGCTTGGGTTTAGGTGAGGTATACAATGATAAAAACGACGGCTCAAGCACAAAACCCAAATGAGCTAGCACAGAAAACTATCCTCAAGCACCACAAAAAGAGACACGGGTACACGACACACACCTAGACTTGGACTTTTGTGACATGGGTGTGTGCACCGCCTACTCCCAATCATGAATTTATACAAAAAGATTTTTTTCACTCAAGCTCATCTCTTTTTCTTTTCTTCTCACTCTTTTTTTTTCTTTTTCTTATTTTCTTTTTCTTTTCTTTCCAAAACATATTCAGCAAAATGAGCGATGAAGCGCCTCCATATTTTCACAAAAATATCACAACGTCAACACCCCAATCATGAAAATTATAAACAACTAAAGCTCAAATTTGGGTGTGCGACTAGGATTGGCTTTTAGGCTTTGGTGACATAAAAGTGGGGCTGAATCAAAGAAAGGGTAGGCACAACTGGGCTAACGAGGATAAGATGATAGGAATGGCTCAAAAGCTCAACCGGGCCAAAATGATGGCCTATATCACATTCACGCAATTGACTAACCATATACCCATGCTTCAAAAGTCGCTTGGGGCAAGTTCTTAGCCACCGAGAAAGATAATCCTTTCTCCCGACTCGGGCAATACAAGGCTAACGAACGTCTACACACATTCCTATGCTACCGTTTGATTCACACCGGATTCACCAATTTTTGAGTAAAGTAAACAATATCTATGCAAATAGAAAGATATAAACTAAAAGCATAAAAAGAAATTGAATCTACACAAATTTCTATGCGAGACATGAGCACTTGACTAGGAGCACTCCAGGAGTCAACATTTTACTCCGCCTCATAATCCTAAGCCAGCACAATGATTTTTAAAATCACACGAAGAGACAAATTCGACTCACTACGTGCTAACGGATAAGTGCGCGCTCATGTGGGTGTTGTGGTGTGCAATGAACAATACTAAATAAATGAAATAGAAATACTTCTAGCATGCAGTGCAATAGTGCACGTGAGCGGGTAAACAAAACTACTCTCCCCCTGACTTAAACTAAACAATCTAATGCAAAATATGACTATAAAATTCTGAATAAAGCTAGGGAAAGAGAGTACCCAATGCTCAGCAAGTGAGCATACCAGAAGATTGGCATTTAAATCTAGACCTAGCTGCAGCATCCATCCAGAAGAACACCTGCAGGGGTCAGCTCCGCAAAAACAAAAGAAAATATACAAACTAAAATAAAGTAAAACTAACTAAACAAACTAGATAAACTGAAATTGCAAGAAAAGTAAGATAACTACTGGGGTTGTTGTCCTCCCAGCACGACTTATTCAACTATAAAGTAGTTCTAGCTAATGGGTCTATGAAAAAGGAAATGTACAGGTAACTGTTTTAATATGCGTGTCGGTAGTGGGTACCGATACAGCGACAGAACAGTTACCCCTCTACCGGAATATAAATAATACCTGCTCATCACAGGTAGAGGGAATAAAAAGTAAGAAGAGGGGGAATCCTCACTCAACTCACCAAAACTATCCTTGCCCAGCAAGGTGTCGTCTTCATGGAGGTGGCAGGAGGAAAAAGCAATGAATGAGGATTCCTCTATGGAGGAGGGATCAACCTCCTCACATAAGAAGATACACTCATCATTGACTTGAGCATTATACTCCAAGTCCTCCTAGGGTACCTGTGAAGACTCAACCCGCACAGGCTCAAATGAAGAAGGGGGGTCAGGAAATAAAAGAGAAGAAAAACTTAAATATATCAAAAATCGGGGGAGTGGTCCCGGTCTCACTCCCAGCAAGATCCAAGGATAGATCGCTATCATCATCGTAAGTATCATAGCGAGGGGAACCCAAGAACACAAGGGCCTCGGTGGTGAGTTGGACCTCCTTGTCCCATGAGGAAGTGCAAACCTCCTCATCAGAAAGAGTACCCTCATCATCCCACCAGGGAGCAGCCTCAGGCTCAGAATCATCACCCTGCTCAATTACTTCGACAGGATCTTAAAAAATGTGTGTAGAAAAATCTTGCAAAGAAACTGGAGGAACAAAAAGATTTGGTTCCTCCGCAAAAAGATCTTCTAATGCCTCCCCGATGGAAAGAATACTTTCCATATCCCACTCAGGAGCATCTAGGAGCTCCCATTCCTCTCCTTGTTGGCCAACAGATGAGTGATCATCATCACTAGGAGTGAATCCATACACAGGGAGTGAGGAGTCCATTCACGAGATAAACTCGGGGATAGAGGGTACGATTGCCTCTATGGGTAAAGAATGTGTGGTAGGAACAATGTTGTCATGAGTGGAGGAGCAGCGGTCAGGATTGAAAAGACTAGGACAGTCCTTCAATTCATGACCCTCTCCTCGACACAACAAGCAAACAACGTTCCTACACTGCTTAGCATTTAACTCCTTCATTTGGTCTATATAATAGACCATCATGTCGTAAGTGCCAGGAGAAATATCCCATGAAGATATTTTCAAAACTTAAAGCAGATAAAACGAAACTGAAATTCTTTGCAAGGAAATTTACACAAACTGATAAAACTACTTGGATTAAACTTGCCTAAAACTTAAAAACAGAAGAGGAAGAAATAATAACAAACAATATATAATTAAAAGGCAAACAAAAATAATAAAGCGACTATACACACTGGAAGAACTACTATCTCTTGTCTCCCTCTACAGCAAACTCACACGACCGTGTTCCCCGGCAACGGCGCCAAAAACTTGATGCGCAAATCTTAGCACACCTCTATAGGCGGTAGCAAGACTGCGACACGAAACGACAGTGTACCGATCGTTCAAGTAATATAAAACGTGGGAGTGAATCCCCAAGTATCGATCTCGAAGGAACACAGTAAGGTGGAGTTTACTATCGAGGAAGGACTTGAGGTTGAAGTCCTTGAGTTAGATGGAATGCGGGAGAGTTGATTTGGCTTTTGGAAAATAAAAGAAAATAACTAAACTACTCCTATGCAATGCCGCTATGCAATGCTTCGCTTGGCGGGATGGAGACTAGGCAGGCCTTGAGCGCGCTGCTTCGCAAGGGCGGATGGACGAGTAGGCAAGCGGA
This sequence comes from Dactylorhiza incarnata, assembly GCA_033032865.1. Classification (NCBI taxonomy): domain Eukaryota; kingdom Viridiplantae; phylum Streptophyta; class Magnoliopsida; order Asparagales; family Orchidaceae; genus Dactylorhiza; species Dactylorhiza incarnata. The sequence goes on from JAWHQI010000011.1 coordinate 10,785,623, forward strand.
ATCAAAATATGCAGGGCTTGAGCGCTCTGCTTCGTTAGGCGAATGGATTACACGGGCCGCTATGCATTTTTGGACTCATCTGGGCCGGTATTTGAGTCAATGCACTACATTTTAGATCCATAATCACTCATATTTGTTCTCAACCTGTTATTCCAAGCTAAGTGCACTTTTAGGCCCGTTTCGATGTATTTTCTTGTTTATTTTACTCATGCTTTATGTTGCAATTCAATTTCTATATTTGAGAATGTGTGGAATGCCCATTTACGTGGCCTGACGATCTTTAATGTTGATACGGGGGTTGTGCGAGTGTTCCGGGGCGCAAAAACTGCACAGGAACACTGCGCACGACCACTAGACATAGTGCGCACGACCACTGGTCGTGCGCTAGTGATCGTGCATTAATTCCCACCTAAAAAGTGGCCTGACTGGCTTAACGCACGACCACTGGACATAGTGCGCATGACCACTGGTCGTGCGCTTCTCTTCCACTACGTGAGCCTACTCTTACATTCGCCAAGCTAAGCGGTGCTAACGGCCCGTGTAATCCACTTCATTTCCGCTAGTGCGAACCACCTCATCCGCTTGCCTACTCGCCCATCTGCCTACCGAAGTAGTGCATCGCGGCCTGCATAGTTTCCATCCGCCCGGCGAAGCAGCGCATAGCGGCCTGCATAGGAGTAGTGATTTAGTTGTTTTATTTTGTTTTCCGCAAATCAAACCAACCCTAGCCTTTCGCATCCATCCGACTTAAGGACTTCAATCTCAAGTCCTCCTCAATAGTCAACTCCACCTTACTGTGTTCCTTCCGAGATCGATACTCGGGGATTTACTCCTCGTTTTATATTACTTGAACGATCGGTACACTGCCGTGTCGTGCCGCAGTCTAGCCACCATCTATAGTGGTGTGTAGGATTTGCGCATCAGCAAGCACCTCGTCGACAAGCACGCCACTAGCAATTGCTAGTGCGGCACACTAACATAATGTCGGGATGGAGGATGGAATGGGGCGCACCTCAGACACACATATGAATAATATGAACTCATAAACATGAATTAAACATTACAAAGCAAGATTCATAGTGCACATCATCAAAAGATAGAGGAATAAAGCTTATACAACCATCAACATAAAGAAGGAGAAAGTAAGGAATCGACCCAATCCAAAGCCTTGTCAAAGATTCTCGGTTGGAATCGCTGGGTTGTCAATCCGCATCCAAGCTCGGTCCTCAACTGCGTCCGGGGTAGAGAATGCTGTCACTACCTTCCAATGGCCCGTCTTCTTCGTGTCACGATCCGGCCACAAGACCAAAGCTTCCTTCTCCTTGGATGATGATGGATGTAGGGCTAGATCCCTCTCCTTGAAGCTTGAGGATGATGGAGGAGGCCTTGAATGAAAAAAACGCACAAAATGGCGCTCAAAAAGACCTAGAAACGAAGTCGATGCGACTGTTTTCGCGGAGCAGCTATTTATAGACAAGTGCAGAATTTTGTTCATGCACGACCAAACGCACGACTGATATAGATTTTTGCGGTTTTGAAATTTTAGTGAAGGGTTGAGATTTTCTCCAAAACTATATCCGATAAAGGCAAGTGTACCTTATCGTCTATAGTATAGGATATTAAGAAATACCAAGGTCGTATTCCACGGGGCGCGTTGATTACTTCTACTTTGAGGAAAGTCACTATTATCTTATCTAATGATATTTTGGGGTTTTGGTTCTTAGCTAAAAAAAAGAGAAATTGCAAGCTAAATTAAGGGTTTAGATGATGATAAAAGAGGCTAGTACTCAATCAAAAGTCACCTTGGAGTGAGAAAAGACAAGTAAAAAGAAATTAAATCTAATTCCGTTTAAATTGAACTACTTGACCGTGGAGGTTCCCGAAGCTCGAACATGCCTCTCTCGAGGTTAATGCCCAACTAAGATTAGGAAAAATCAACCGGACTCTCGTCCTATAATCGATTACCTAAAACTTGCTTTACGAGGTGAACCCCACTATTGGATTTGACTCCAATCCGGGAGATTTACGTCATCCTCTCTCGAGGGGTGCATGCAACTCTCTTTACCCTTGAGTGATCGATTCATACTTTGAGCCTCTCGGCTAACTAAATATGAAAACTTAAGCGAAAACCATATATCGAAAGTATGGCCTCACTAATTAAAAATCAAGGATAATTCAAGTGTTTATAAAAACGGAAAAAGAAAACTTTAGAAAATCATAACTTGTCTAACTCATCCTCGGATCATTTTGATCGAGTACTAATGAGGATTAGTTAATCATGGTGGAGGGGGAAGAGGAAGAAAAATAAAAATGCATATTAAGAAATTTTAGCTAAGGAGGAGACAAAATAAAGAGAACAAACTATTTTTTTTTTATTTAAATGAAAAACTATTACAAGACTTAAGAAAGGAAATTGCAAGCTAGGAAAAACAAGATTACAAGCTTAAACTAGACTATTGCACTAAAGGAAAGCTAATACATTGCATTAGAAAAGGAAGAGAGCATGAAAATAAAGAGACATGAACATGAACATGAAAAAGGAAAACTACTCAAGATTGGCTCCAGCAGCACCTTCCCCACTCCAAAATTCTCAACCTTGAACTCAAGGAGAGCCTCTGAATTTATAGGCAAAAATTTCATGTTACACGCCCTCGGTCACGGGCGTGACCTAGGGCGTGTAATCTCTGCAGCATCAGATCCGGTCGCGGCGTGGGCTTGGCGTGACGGCGGGAGAAAAACGCACATGTCACGGGCGTGACAATTGGGTCACGGGCGTGACCCAGGACGGCTTCATTTAATGCGGCATGGGCTAGCCAGACGGCGCGGCGGCGTGCTTGGATCACGCGGGAAGGTCACGGGCGTGACTTTGGGTCACGGGCGTGACTCAAGTTGACTTCTCAACGGCAGCTTCTCGTCTCGACGGCGGCTCCACGTGGCAGATGCTAAAATTACACGCCCCCGGTCACGGGCGTGACTTTGGGTCACGGGCGTGACCTGGGGCGTGACTGGGTGTGGACTAGCTCAACAGCACGGCTGCGACTCTGGACTGATCTTCAGGTTACACGCCCTTGGTCACGGGCGTGACCGAGGGCGTGACATGTGATTTTTCCCGATTTGTCCCAGAAATCTGCAAATATTAAAATTAGGCTAAGTTAGAATCAAAATTATAAAAAGAACTACTTATAACCTAAAATTGACATAAAAAGGAAAATTCATATTAAATAATTACAAAATTTTCTATTAAAAACTTAAATAAAAACTACTTTATCAACGACCGTGCGTAAAAATGCATGACCAAATTCAGAATGCTGTTTTGGGCCGCAAATGAACGCGCACGATCACAGCCGACCGTGAAAACCCACGACCGTGCGATTCATGCAGGCATGAAATCTGGGCAATATGGATGTTCTACCCACCTGCACAACACCAAATAGCAATCACACAGCTGGGAAAACACCTCCAGCAACATCATAATATCATAAAAATAATGGGGAGCACAATGTGCTTACCCCCAACCATAAAGCGTGCAATTGCACATCGAAACGGGCCTAAAAGTGCACATAGCATGGAATATCAAATATGAACGAAAACATGCCTAAAGTGTAGTGCAAAGACTAGATAATCGGCCCAGATGAGTCCATAAATGTGTACATAATTGGGACTCATTAATGTCCTAGATTATAATACCCTAACCATATGCCTACACACTAGCCCCATACTAAGTGACAGATGGGCATGAGTAGCTGCACACATGCCATAGGTTGGGGTGTTAATCCCATATGCACAATGATAAGTCCATTATTTACACTATTTTATGGACTCATCCTGACTAGTTTTCACTCTTGTGCACACCTTATTCAAGTTAATATCGCTTGTATTTCACTTGTATTCACTTCCACATTATGTGCACTGTTTTGGCCCATTTTAGGGTGCATTTGCGCTTCATGTCGTTGGGGGTAAGCACATGGTGCTCCCCAACCCTCTTTGCTGTATTTATATTGAGCTGGAGGAGTTTTCTTAGCTGCATGTTTGTTGTAGGCTTTATTGCGCAGGTGGATAGATCGTCCGCTTTCCCTATTTTCATGTCTGCATATATCGCACGATCGTGCATTTCATTGACGCATGACTACTTCGATCGTGCGAGTTCATCTACAACATTGTTTGACATTCTATCGCTGATCGTGCAAATTGTACACGCACGGGTAGTTGCCCGTGCGCGAAGGAATCGCACGATCACCTGCTAAGTCTAGTTTTCAAGCCTTCTAGAATTGTTCGTGCATAGTTACGCATGGTCGGCTTCGACCGTGCGTGAGTAAAATGCACGGGCGATGCTGCTTCATCATCCAGGGCTTTCTTTTTCGTTAATAATGCACGGTCTATGCACGGTCATGTGTTCAACTGTTCTTGACTTAATTTCTAACATTTCTGTATAAAAGCCAGGACATCTGTTGGCTTGAGAGACACTTCAGAGGACAGACCAAGCCCGCCACTTTCATTCCAGCTCTACCATTTCCGTCACCCCATCCATCTCCCCCATTTGGGAAGTGTTCTCCGATGATTCTAAGCCCCATTCAAGGATCTGGATGCCTTCCCGACTATCTACAACCAGCATCAAGGGTTGGCATACTCCATTTAGTGAAGAAGAAGGAACCTACACTAGGGAAGAAGATGGAGAACGTCAGAGGTAGTGATAACCTCTAGATTCCGGAAGCAACCACAGACTAAGCTTGGAGGCGGCTTGACATCCTACCATTCCGGACACGACCCACGATGTGACTTTTCTTCTTGTGGTTCACTCTACCCTTTGTCTACTTGTGTGTTGTGCTCTTAAATACTTATAATGAACCTAGAATGCTCTTTGTTTGTCTATGAATGAAAGCATGCTTAGCTATTTTCCCTACTTTGATGTTATGTTGTGATGCGCCGCGTCTCCATTTCACATCCACCCCATATACGCACTAACTGAGCCACTCTAGCAAAAGCTAGAGGTGAGACGTCGAAGAGGTGTTTGCGACCCTCACTCTGGCAATAGGGATCACTCCCTCCATCTGCCTTCCATCCAATCCATTTACAGAAGCACGACATTGCAGCCTGCACTTCATCTCGCCAAGCGAAGCGGTGCTCTCGACCATCATTTTCCTTTTATTGTTGTTAAATTAGGAAACCCAAATCAAACCCCCATTTTTTTATTAACATAGAAATCTTTATAATCAATTTCCCTGATGAGAAATCATACACCCAAACTTGCAATCCTCTGAGAATGATATTCGGGGAGTCTCTCCCAACTTTTATTACTTGTACGACCGGTGCACTTACCGTAAGCGTGTCAAGTTTTTGGCGCCGTTGACGGGGACTTCAAGCGTTGTATGAGTTTTTCTTCCAGGAAGCTGTTATAAAAGTTCTTTGTTGTTTTTGATTTTTTCTTTTTGTTGTGTGTAAGTTTATGCAGGGGCAAGGCTCTGGTGAGCTAGTAGAGTACGACCTAAAGATAGAGAGGACACTGTGCGCGCATCGCCGTGGTGCTGCTGCTATGGATCTTAATATCAACAGAAATGAAGTTAACCCCGGAGGAGAGAATGAGCCAGCTACTGGTCATGTGGCTGATGAGAATGAGGTGTTACAGCCAAGGACCAGAACAATGTGAGACTACACCACTCCCACTGCGGGGAGTGTGTATCCTGTTTTGGCCCGGCCATCACGAATAACCAGTTTGAGATCAGGCCGACAATCCTGAACATCACCCGCAATAATGCCAAGTTCTCTGGAATGGCAAGAGAAGATCCCCATCTTCACTTGGCAGAGTTCTCAGACATCTGCGGAACATTCAGGTATACCGGTATAGCGGACGACACAGTGAAATTAGTTGTTCCCGTTCTCCCTCCGTGACAAAGCCAAAGTGAGGCTCCATATGATCCTGTCGGGCACAACGACCACATGGGAGCTGCTTTCCTCGAAATTCTTAGCAAAGTTCCACCCAGTGGACAAAATTGTTAACCTAAGGAGAGAGATTGCAACCTTCCAGCAATACGCTCAGGAGACCCTCGTGGAAGCTTGGGAAAGATTTATGGAACTCCTCCGGAAGTGTCCTCACCATGAGCTGCAAACCTGGAACCTTGTGGAGTTATTCTACTTCAAAATAGAGCCTAACTACAGGGCCATGATTGATGCTATTGCTAGCGGAACTCTCCTAAATCACACTCCTGATGAAGCTTTGCAAATTTTGCAGGATACCGCAACTCATAGTTCTTTTTGGACTGCAGGGCGGAACACCCCGCGAAATGCAAGAGGACTATTAGAAATGAACACTTCTGTTCCACCTGCAGAGGCAGCACCGTCACCATACGAGAGTATAGCGTTGTGAAGAGGCCTGCCTCTTCTCCGGCTCTGGTGATGGTTATATCTTGTCAAGCATGTGGGAACTCTGGACATCATACCTACGAATGCCCTTGAGGTGAAATTTCCTCCGATTTTTCTAATCTCAACATGGAAGAGAATGTTAATTACATTCAAGATCAAAACCACACTGCACCTTTCTCGAATACTTATCATCCGGGTGTGAGAAATCACCCAAATTTCTCATGGAACCAAAACACTCAGGCCAATGATGACAACTGGTCCATCATCAATTTGATGCTCAAGTGTCCGGAAGCCAACCGAGGATGCCTTAACCTGGTTATAATCAAGGTGTTGTGGTGCAAAGAAAAAGTACATTGGAAGAGATGGTGGAAAAGTTTGTTGATGTGGCCCAAGCAAATATGGCCAATCAAACCGCCTCGATGAGGAACTTAGAAATGCAACTAGGTCAATTGGCTCAAGTGCTCCCTGAGCGAAATCAGGGTGCACTCCCTAGCACGATGGAAAAGAATCCATGTGAGCAGGGAAAGAGCCTAATTGAGCCAGATGGCTGCCACGAGGGCAACTTGATTCTGAAATGTGAGATCAATGATGTTGAAACCACCGCTCTTTGTGACACTAGATCATCACGCAACGTTCTTGCACTACAAGACATTGAAAAGCTAAACCTAAAAATCAATGTCGATGATCATACATTACTTGTCCTTACAAATGGAACGGTGGTGGAAATAGAGGGTTAGATCAAGGACGTCCAGGTCATTGTAGATGGAGCTTCGGTTGTCACACACTTTCAAGTTTTGGGACCAAGGGAAAACACTTCCATGCCTATTTTGGGTGTCCCATTCTTGAAGGAGTGTGGTCCACCGTTCACATTGCTAAGGGGTGTGTCACCTTGTCACCCAAAGTGGCACCCCATACTCTTCCATCCACAACAACCAAGGATCTAAATTCTTTACCTGTCATTTTTGATAAATTTGCTAATAAGTTGAGTACAGTTATGGAGAAGCAAAGCAAAAAAACAAATGCGGAGTCAAAGGAGGAAGAAAAGGAGATAGTGAAGGAATATGTGATTGATGAAAAGAAAGCTGAGAATAAAGGCGGCGAGGCTGCGAAGTTAGAAATTACCAAGGCCGCCATGGCCGAAAACTATTTGAATAATTTTGTTAAAACTAAAGTAATTTGTAAACAGTTAAAATAGGTTCGTTGGGAGGATCTGTCACCCGTAGTGGGTGAAGAAATGAAGCCCCTGGCTGCTCCAAAACTACTAGACACCGGTTATGATAGAGAGCATGTTGCTCGTTGGCGCTCTCCTATTTTGGAGAAATTGAAATAGAAAAATTTATTGCGCGCTACCCGCTCTGCTACCCTCCGACACCGGAAGGAAGAGGTTAGGGGAAAGGGAGAGACATATCCTTTGGGCCCTAAAGCCTTCACCTCCTTCCCATCTCGTGTGGCTGGGGAGAATCATCACAAATCAGCATACAGCTGAGTCGTGGCGAAGTCTCCGAGCTTGTCTTTCTGCTGTTTTAGTTTGCTTCATTCTATTTCTTAAACAATGCTTGTGTATCTCTTTTGGCGATCTATTTGAAAATTGCTAGAACTCTATTTATTCAATGCTAATATAGGTATTTGGTCCACCTTAAGGACGGTAAACAAAAGGGCTTATGGGACACGACCCAATTTTGCTATTTTGTTTATGTTTTGTGCGGCGCCGGAGCAATTCCTGCATGTATGGCGACTCTAGTGGCGAGGTTGGAGCTAATTTGCAGTGTAATGCCAATCTTTTGGTATGCTCATTTCTGAGCATGGGGCAACCTCTCCTCCTATGTCCTTTTATAAATATAGTATTGCACTCTGTTATGTTTAGATTTAAGTCTGGGGGGAAAGTAAAGTTTCGTTGCCCACATGCCCATGCACTTGGCACTTCATACTAGAAGAAATATTTCAAGTAAATTATTTAGCTATGCTCATTTTCATAGCACACCACAACACCCACTAGAGAGCACACTAAATCGTGGGCATGTAACGAGTCGAACTTGTTTCTTATGTAGGATTGGAAAAATTGATGTGCTGGTTTAGGATTGTGAGACGGAGAAAAATGTTGACTCCCATAATGCTCTAGTCGAGTGCTTGCATCTTGCATAGAATTATGTGTAGAATAAATTTTTCTTTATGCTTATAGTTTTGTAATTTTTCTATTTGCGTAATAATTATTTATCATACTCAAAAGTGGTGAATCCGGTGTGAATCTGACAGTAGCATAGGGATGTGTGTAGACGGTTGCTAGGTTTGTATTGCTCGAGTCAGGAGGAAGAATTATCTTTCTCGGTGGCTAAGAACTTGCCCCAAGCGACTCTTGACGCATTGGCATAGGTTAGTTCAGTGTGTGAGCGTGACGTAGGCCATCACTTTGGCCAGGTGGAGCTTTTTCATAACGATCCTGTCATATGATCCTTGCTAGCCCCTTTGTACCTACCCCGTCTCTTGATTCAACTCCACCGCTTCTCCACCAAAGCCAAAAATCCAATCCCAGTCGCATACCCAAAGCTGGGCTTTAGTTTCTTTCGTATTTGTATTTTGGGAATGTTGATGTTGTGATTTAATTAAGGATTTGTAGATGTGCTCCAATGAATAAATAATTGAAGAAAAAAATAATGAAATGAGAAAATAAAAAGAGTTGAAAAAAATGATGAGAAAAGAGTTTAATTGAAAATTATTTGCAAAAGGTTTTATTTGGAGTAGGCGGTGCACACACCCAAGTTTTCAAGTTCAAGTCTGGGGGTGTGGTGCACCCGCGCATATTGTGGTAGCTTGGATAGTCTCCTTAGCGCAAGCTCTTTTGGGTTATGTGTGTTTACCCTCATGTTTATCATTGTAAACCCTACGAATCCCAAGCTCCGTATTTATCCTAAAGTCCTACTGACTCACGCAATGAATCAAACCAGTGTCGTGGAGAGAGTGTGACAGGGTGAGTGTTTTTGGTAGCTTGGATAGACTCCCAAGCTCTTTTCTTCATTTATTGTTTTATTTCTTTTGATTCCTCAATCTCCATGAGTAGCTAAATTCTATTAGCACTCGACCGAGATGATCCAAGGAAAATATAAATCATGATCTGAATTAAAGCTTCTCTTTCTCTTCTTTAGATCACTTAAGATTTATCCTTGAATTTTAATTGGTTGAGATTATATTTTCGATATATAATTCTCATTCTTGTTTTCGTAATCTAATAACCCAGAGGTTTTGAATTCGAATCGATCATTTCAAGGATAAAGAGAGTTGAATGCACTCCTCAAGCGAGGATGACATAATTCTCCCGGATTGGAGTCAAATCCAATAGAGGTGTTCACTATGATAAAGCGAGTCATAGGGATTTTGATTCTAGAACGAAAGTTGGATTGATCAACCTAAACTCAGTTGAGCGTATCCTCGATAGAGGTATGTTCATAAATCGGGAACCTCCACGGTCAAGTAATTTATTAAGAGAATTAGAAGTTTTTCTTATTATGTTTATTTTCCGCGGCGATTCAAAGATCGAGTGCTAGCCTTTTTACTCGTCGTTTTAATCTTATTTTTATTTTCTTTTTGCAAAACCACTCCCAAGTTTTATTTGATAAAATAATAGAGACTTTCTTGAAGTAAGAGTACTCAACCGCCCCGAGTCTAATACGACCTTGGTTTTATAACATATACTACATTCGACACGGTACACTTGCCGTTGTCATTTGCGGATATAGTTTTGCTCGCATCAAGCTTTTGATTGTAGCTTAACATTCATAGTATTTTTATTTGAAAAAGAAAAAAAATTATAAAAATTATAAAAATCTAATTTCTTGGAAAGGGCGCTTTGGGCTTGTATTCCCATCACAGCTCCTAGTACCTCGCGAACCCTTCACCGGGTAGCCCTCGGGAAGTCCAATAAATTGTATAAAAAAATTATTAACAATAATAAATATGCCTAGCCTTATTGTTTTTATTGTTCTAGAAATTTAGTTTGAGGTTTGATTATAAGTATTCTTACATTTTTAATTTAGCTAATTTTTTGTATTATCAGAATTTGTTAAATTTAAATTTTAAGTAATTTAGTTTTAAGAAACACTTTATGTTTTTAATTCGATTAGAGAATTAATTTAGCACTACTTCTCCGTTTAATTTTAAATAGTTTCACTTTTTGGTAAATTGGCTAAACATCTCTAGATTCCTATTATATGCTCTTTTAACTTTAAGATCATAGGAAATTTCATTCCGCTAAAATGTTGCTCTCAAAATAGTTTAATTTATAAACTAAAAGTATTTCTCCCCCCTCACCCTTTGTTGGCAAATAAAAAAAAATTATAGAAAAGATCATATGTCATTAAAATAAGAGGATAAAATTCATTATTTCCTAAACATATGCACCCAAAATCATTTAAAAGATTATATGTCATCAAGTAAGAGGATAAAATTCATTACTTTTAAACATATACATTTTGGGTTTTTAATTGAAGAGAATTTTTTAAAGATTATATGGCATGGAAAAATACATTTGCCATTTCGTTCAAACCCATCCCATGCCAATTTCATTATTTCTAGTCCTAAACTAAATTATTAAGAGTGCAATATTTTGGTAGGTGTCTTTTCCTTAAGTTTCTTCTATGTTAGAGTGGCTATAATTTCAATCTAATTTTGTTTGAAAATTTCTATAATTTCGATTGCTAAATAGTTATCTTGAGAAGTAGTTAGCTAAACAAATTCCTCTTTTTAAATTATCAACATAACTTATGACTTAATTCTTGAATTCCTAAAAATTTGCTTTTGACTTATTCTTGGTTTAATGAAATTTTAGTTAATTAAAAATAATATCGATGTCTTGTAATTCTTTCCTCACTCTTTTGCTCTGGAATAGCAAAAGCTCAAGTATGGGGGTGTATGAGTACTTTTTGTACTCATCTTTTAGTATAATTTTAATGTAGTTTTAATATGAATTTATATAATTTATATGCATTTTCTTTTTTAATTCATTCCTTTTTATTTCTTCAACTAACTTAAGCTTAGTTTATATTTTTCAGGTTTTCTGGACACTTTGAGCAAAAATGTCAAGTACACGCCCAAGGTTACGGGCGTGACCAGGGGGCGTGACAGCCAAAGATGTGTTCCAGACCTACTTCTGTCCCCCCAGAGTCGTTCCGTGAAGAATTCGCCAAGTACACGCCCCAGGTCACAGGCGTGACCAAGGGCGAGACCCTGATTGCTGCGTTCGACGAAACCTTAGGAGATCTACGAACAGGCGAGAGTTCGACGAATGTTCAAAATTGTTAAGTACACGCCCTAGGTCACGGGCGTGACCTAGGGCGTGACATCCAAGTCACGGCCGGGACCTCGCCACCAGCTTCCAGCACGCCTGCCACGTCATTTAAAGTTACACGCCCCAGGTCACGGGCGTGACCAGGGGGCGTGACATCCAGTAACGAGCGTGACTCGCCCCGCGCGCCTTCCCGCCAAAGATTTCCCGCCAGCAGCACATTTAAAGATTACATGCCCAAGGTCACGGGCGTGACCTAGGGCGTGACGCGTCCGAAACACCTGCATTGAAGCCAGAACACGCCCTCTCCGCCAGCGCCGATCATGCCCCTTACACGCCCTTGGCCAAGGGCGTGTAACCTCAATTTTGCAGCTATAAAAAGCCAGCTCCAGCAGATGTTTGAGAGGATTTTTTATGACGAATTTTTAGGATTAGAACTTTCATTTTCTTGTATTATTTTCATGTTTTTAGTAGTTCTTATAATCATCCTTTTACTTCTTGCAATTTGTTCCTTTCAATTCAATAGTTGTAATTTCCTTTACATAGTTTGTAATTTCTTTTGCCTCAATTAATAAAATAGTTTATTTCTCTCATTTTCCTCTCTTTTCTTCATGTATTGTTTTATTTCTTTTGATTCCTCATTCTCCATGAGTAGCTAAATTCTATTAGCACTCGACCGAGATGATCCAAGGAAAATATAATCTCAACCAATTAAAATTCAAGGATAAATCTTAAGCGATCTAAAGAAGAGAAAGAGAAGCTTTAATTCAGATCATGATTTATATTTTCCTTGGATTATCTCGGTCGAGTGCTAATAGAATTTAGCTACTCATGGAGATTGAGGAATCAAAAGAAATAAAACAATACATGAAGAATAGAGAGGAAAATGAGAGACATAAACTATTTTATTAATTGAGGCAAAATAAATTACAAACTATGTAAAGGAAATTATAACTATTGAATTGAAAGGTACAAATTGCAAGAAGTAAAAGGATGATTATAAGAACTACTAAAAACATGAAAATAATACAAGAAAATGAAAGTTCTAATCCTAAAATCGTTATAAAAATTCCTCTCAAACATCTGCTGAAGCTGGCTTTTTATAGCTGCAAAATTGAGGTTACACGCCCTTGGTCACGCCCGTGACCAAGGGCGTATAAGGGGCGGGATCGACACTGGCGGAGAGGGCACATTTTGGCTTCAATGCAGGCGTTTTGGACGCGTCACGCCCTAGGTCACGCCCGTGACCTGGGGCGTGTAATCTTTAAATGTGCTGCTGGCGGGAAATCTTTGGCAGGAAGGCGCGCGGGGCGAGTCACGCCCGTGACTGGATGTCACGCCCCCTGGTCACGCCCGTGACCAGGGGCGTGTAACTTTAAATGATGTGGCAGGTGTGCTGGCAGCTGGTGGCGAGGTCCTGACCGTGACTTGGATGTCACGCCCTTGGTCACGCCCGTGACCTATGGCGTGTACTTGACAATTTTGAACATTCGTCGAATTCTCGCCTGTTCGTCGATCTCCTGAGTTTTCATCGAACGCAGCATTCAGGGTCACGCCCTTGGTCACGCCCGTGTCCTAGGGTGTGTACTTGGTGAATTCTTCACGGAACAACTCCGGGGTGACAGAAGCAGGTCTGGAACAAATCTTTGGCTGTCACGCCCCCTGGTCACGCCCGTGACCCTGGGCGTGTACTTGACATTTTTGCTCAAAGTGCCCAGAAAACCTGAAAAATATAAACTAAGCTTAAGTTAGTTGAAGAAATAAAAAAGAATGAATTAAAAACGAAAATGCATATAAATTATATAAATTCATATTAAAACTACATTAAAATTATACTAAAAGATGAGTACAAAAAGTACTCATCAAACACCCCGATACTTGAGCTTTTGCTATTCCAAAGCAAAAGAGTGAGGAAAGAATTACAAGACATCGATATTATTTTTAATTAACTAACATTTCATTAAACCAAGAATAAGTCAAAAACAAATTTTTAGGAATTCAAGAATTAAGTCATAAGTTATGTTGATAATTTAAAAAGAGAAATTTGTTTAGCTAACTACTTCTTAAGATAACTATTTAGCAATCAAAATTATTGAAATTTTCAAACAAAATTAGATTGAAATTATAGACACTATAACATAGAAGAAACTTAAGGAAAAGACACCTACCAAAATATTGCTCTCTTAATAATTTAGTTTAGGACTAGAAACAATGAAATTGGCTAGGGATGGGTTTGAACGAAATGGCAAATGAAGAGATACTTAAATAAAGGTGATGAATTTTATCCTCTCACCTTATTTGAATACGAATTTGTATATGTTTTGAAAAATAATGAATTTTTCCATGCCATATAATCTTTAAAAAATTCTCTTCAATGAAAAACCCAAAATGTATGTGTTTAAAAGTAATGAATTTTATCCTCTTACTTTATGACATATAATCTTTTAAATGATTTTGGGTGCATATGTTTAGGAAATAATGAATTTTATCCTCTTATTTCCATGACATATGATCTTTTCTATAATTTTTTTTATTTGCCAACAAAGGGTGAGGGGGAAGAAATACTTCTAGTTTATAAATTAAACTATTTTGAGAGCAACATTTTAGTGGAATGAAATTTCCTAAGATCTTAAAGTTAAAAGTGCATATAATAAGAATCTAGAGATGTTTAGCCAATTTACCACAAAGTGAAACTATTTAAAATTAAACGGAGAAGTAGTGCTAAATTAATTCTCTAATCGAATTAAAAATATAAAGTGTTTCTTAAAACTAAATTACCTCAAATTTAAATTTAATAAATTCTGATAAAACAAAAAAATTAGCTAAATTAAAAATGTAAGAATACTTATAATCAAACCTCAAACTAAATTTCTAGAACAATAAAAACAACAAGGCTAGGCATATTTATTATTGTTAATAATTTTTTTATATTATTTCTTGGACTTCCCGAGGGCTACCCGGTGAAGGGTTCGCAAGGTACTAGGAGCTGTGATGGGATTTCAAGCCCAAAGCGCCCTTTCCAAGAAATTAGATTTTTATAAATTTTATATATTTTTTTCCTTTTCAAATAAAAATACTATGAATGCTAAGCTACACCCCCATACTTAAAATTAAACATTGTCCCCAATGTTTAAAACTAAGTATGAAGAACACTTGAAAAATAAACTTTTAAAAGAAAAATACATAAAATTAAAGATAAGCAAGGGGTGCCTCCCAAGAGCGCTTTCTTTTTCCCGTCTTTAAGCTAGACGGTTAGTGTTAGGAAAAAGGAAAATTAAAAGAGAAGTGAACAGGCAATCCCCTAATTCACACGTAGGTGAATGTGCCGGCGTCAGTACCACGACTACTCCTCCGTTTATCTTGTGATTCTCCTTTTGTTCTTGAATTTGAATATGTAAATCCAAATCACCTATACATACCTGAGGTGATTTGGAAAAATAAAGATGAGCGGCATATGGATCATTGATTATTTGGGGTGGCAACGACTCATCCTTAACCTAAAAATTATTAGAATAAAGAGAATCACAAATAAACGAGTCAGAAAATTTTTCGCAATGAGGAGGTTCTTGCGAAAATATATGATTTAGCTCCGGTTGTTCCTTTTCTAAAATAAAATTTTCATTAGAAAAATCTAGTGCATTACCAAGCGGAATAACATTTTCGGACACAAAATTTTCATCAATTTTTGGTTGGATAGATGAAATTCGCGAATATTCATGACAAAGAAAATAAAATCTGGGTGGAGTAGGGGAAGAAACTTGTTCTTCTTCTATTTCATCCGGGGTGCCCATAACTTTAAGAAATTCTTGGTATAATAGGTTTTCTTCATCTTTGGTAAAAGAAGTTATGGGATTACATGAAACCACATGTTCCCCCATAATTAAATTATCCAACGATGGAGAAAAAACACTAGAAGAAATTAAATTTTCCTCTAAATTTTGGGGGGAAGTATCAAATTTAATCGGTGGAGATTCCCCAAAATTAGAGAAAGGAAATTGCGGCACAAAAGAAGAACAAAAAATCGGATCTAAAGATTTTTCTTCGTCGCCCCGAAAACTATCCGGGTGACCTTGCCACCAAGAATAATCTACTTCGGAGGTAGAAGAATAATTATTAAACGCCGAAAAATTATTCTCATTAGAAAAAACATTTTCTTCAAAGTTTGGAAAATTATTTTCTTGAAAAGCCGAGAAATTTTGATCGTAATTATTATCAAAGTTTGAAAAATTTTGATTGTAAGATGAATTATTTTCATGAAAAGAGAAAAAATTATGATCGTAATTATAATCAAAATTATTTGCATTATATTGAAGATAATTATTTTCATAAAAATTATTTTGATAATAAGAATGTAAATATCATTCCTCACTTTGATGAGGCGCCCCACAATAATGACAACTAAACTGGCGCCTTCGAGCAGCTTGTAAGAGATAAAGTTGGTTTTGAAGCTCGGTAATTTTAACGGCCAATTCAGATTCTTTCATATTAAAAGGGAACAAACTTTACTCAAATTAATGGAATTTTTTTTAATTTTTTTTTTCTTTCAAAAAGCAGGTTAAATTAGTCCCGGACTTCCCAAGGTCAACCCAGTGAAGGGCTCGCAAGGTACTAGAGGCTATGATGGGAATTCAAGCCCAAAGTGTCCTTTCCGAGAATTTAGATTACGCTTTTTAAGATTTTATTTTTAATTTTAAAGAGAAGGGGGTGATGGTTTGTTAGGTATAGTCAATATTACCTAGAGGGGGGGGGGGGAGGGTGAATAGGTTTTACTTATTTTCTTTATATAATCCTAATGTATCTAGCTGTAGAAAACTCAATCACAGAAAGCACACAAGGATGTATAGAGGTTCCTCAAGACAGTGTGTCTTGAGTAGTCCTCTTTCCCCCTTCACCTTTCTAACAGTGAGTTAGACAAGGCCACAAACTCCAATCTCAGCTCCTTGAGCTTACACCACAAGTTCCTGAGAACTTCTCAGATCAAGAGTGATCCTACCTCAGGCACAACAGCCCTACACTCAGGCTCAGCAGCCCTACACCTCAGGCATAGCAGCCCTACACTCAGGATCAACAACCCTACACCTCAGGCACAGCAGCCCTTCAGCTCAGAGTTATGTAACTCCTACCACTCAGAAATCACAAAGATTTCCTACCTCAGACCTATCAAGAAGTCCTACCACTTAAGCTGTCAACACAGCTTTACACACAGGCTCAACAGCCTTTCACTCAGGCAACAATGCCTTACAAAGATATAAGAGAGTTTGTATTAAATATAAAAGACAAAAGGTTTACTCTCAGGTCTTCTGATTTCTTTCTTCAGATCTGAAAGACAGCAGCTTCAGATTTGAATCACCTTGATCTTCTCCTTCAGCAAAGCAGAAGATCAACTTTCCCTTCTTGAGTTGGTAGAAGAAGAGCTTACTAATCTCCTTCAGAAGATTAACTCCAACTTTAGAGAACAACTTCAACTGGCTGGAACGTGAATGCTCGATTATGGCTTGCAGCAAAAGCTTTTCAATGGAACCATTCTTGTTGTTGTGCCCTAGCTTTTGCTTTTATACCTCCAGAAGGCTTCAACGGCTATTACAATCCTCCTGACCCAGTATGGGGCAGATTGGAGTTGCTTTTCCCTTTTTATTTTCGCTTGTGCCAAAAGCAGATCCCGTCAGCATATTTGAATCTGTCTCAGCGGTTGGGCTTAGACAGCTTCCAGTCTCAGCGGCTGTGCTGAGACAGCTTCCAGTCTCAGCGGCAGCTCCAATCTCCTTCTCAGCGGTTCCGCTGGGACAGACACAAGTCTCAACGGTTTTGGGCAGATTGTTACCAATACTATTCCTTGTCTTGGAATAACCTAACCCTGCATGCTTATGAGATACAAATATGGTTTATCAAATACAACTTGTACTTTGTATTTGAGTGTGAGGCCTCTTCAAATTAAAGGGACATTGAGGGTCAATTTCCCAACAATCTCCCCCAATTTGAAGAAGGCAGAACACTCTCAAATGCAAGAGTACATGACTTATAAATTTTGATACATATCAATGCTGCAATGAATTCATCATATTAAGGAAACAGATTTTATAACAGATGATCAGAAATATATATCCACAGCAGATAATCAATCCATCACTGTGAGTTGAAAGATATGACAATGCATCTCATAATAACATAACCAATAATACCAAGGTAAAACTTAGCTAAATCTCAGATTAGTGTTTCAGATAAAGCAGTATTTAATTAACCTCAGTTTGCATAAAATATTTTAGACAGATTCTAGTTCAATCACCATTCAACCATTACTAGGAGTTTTATACATTAAATCATTATTTTCTTTTCTTAGAGGAAAAACATTCAGGAATCTCAGCAGCAACTTCTTTTCCCTTGGTTGAATCCAGTTGATTTGAAGTAGCATTCATATTTTCAGCAACAAGTTCTTCTTGGACTGCAGGCTCCTTGTCTTCAGCAGGTACAATAGTGTCTTCATTCAGATTTGTAGCTGAGTCCTTTTCAGCATTGGTTGCCTTAATCTCAGTAATCTTCCTTTTGAGCTCTTACCTTCTAAAGTACATAAAAGGTTTTGGGATGTACCTAGATGGCATTCTTTGTGGGTTATCTTTCTTGACTAGGTTTTCTTTGAATACCTTATCTCTTTTAGTGTTCCTTTCAAGATGTCTTATCCATTCCTCAGCTGGATATAACTTATCAATATTTTTGCACATCTGACCATGGCTTACCCAAGCATTCAGGATTATTTTCTTGGAATCATCACTCCAGTATTCAAAGTCAGGGTCTCTCCTGTTTTCATCCCTTTGGTTGGCCATGAATTCCTCAGTGAGCAATACATGTTCTCTTTCTCTTTGCTCTTTCAATCTCTGATTTTGTGCTGTTGCTTCTTGTTGAGGAAAATCCCAGTCTTCTGCCCTATTAACATCTAGTAATGGCAGGTTCAGAGCAATCCTAGTGCCTTGTAGAACTTTCAGTGTGAGGTCAGAATTGATGTGTGCATTTGTACTCTCCCCCTTTCTGGCTTCTTCATATATCTGTTGATTGAGGTCTTGCTTAACTATCGTGATTGTGCCAGAGAGAGTTTGGAAGACACTCTCAAGATCAGCTTGAAGGTCACTTTTTAACCTGCCAACTTCTTCATTCAGATGGGAAGAACTGGCTTTTGCATCAAGAGCTTGTGATAGAGTTGCAAATTCTCCTCTCAGCTCTTCCTTGTAGCTGTCAGCAGCCTCATTTAACGGCATTGCAGTGGAGTAGACATACTCTTGAAGATGATTTGCTGACTCCTTTATGACTTCATCTATTTTACAGACATAGTTTTTGACATAGCTGGTGTCTTTTGCAGACATGACCAGGTCATTCTGAATGGACTGGAATATCTGTCCTTGGGAAACCACAGTCTTCTTGGCTAAGTCAAACCATGTGGTCATTTGCTTGTTTAGGAATGTTAAGTCCTCTTTGATGATGTTCAGTTCACTCATCATTTCATTTCTTACTGCAGAGACAGATTGGTTGACATCATCTCTGACTGAGGCAGTGGACCTATCAACATACACTTGCATAGATGCAAGGTGTGCATCTAACATAGATTGTATGGCTCCCAAGATATGCTCATTGGACTGTGAAGATGAGGCAGGGGCTTGATGTTCCACTATCATTGCCTATTTTAGCCTTTCAGGAGGACTAGGTGGAAGAACAACATCTACAGGTGGTGTGATGATGATTGGTTCAGACAGCATAGTAGTATGGATCATTTAATCCAGTTCCTTTGGTTCTTCACCCTCTTGATGTTCAGCATATGTTGCAATATCATCTATATGATCTGGATGCAGTACATCATCATCATTGATATCCACATCATCAGCATCTTTCTCCTCAGACTCACTATTCTACTCCCCCTCAGATTGTGCACCAGGATTTTTTTGAACAGATTGATTCAAGGAATCTAGGACATCAGATGACTTATCAGCTGTCTTTGTGATTTTCTCCCCCTCAGTTTGAGCAGCAGGGAGACCTAGATCTCCTGAATTCCAGAAAGCAGGGCTGTTATCAGGAATCTGTGAGATTCTTCTTTCAAGATTTGAGATGACAGAGTCAATCTCTCTTTGTAGATCTTCAGTGGTAGGTGCTTTTGGTGATTCAGTTGGATCAGTGACTCCATCCTTGTGCAGCTGCTCCCCCTCAGTTGGAGCATCCAACATTTCTTCACAGGCTTTGGATAGGATCACAAGAGAATCAGGTTCCTCCATGACCTTGTCTTTCTCAGTCTCAGCAGGCACAATGTGTGCATCTACATTATCTGAATTTTCACTAAGTTAGGATTGGTAAGAATAATGTTGTTGTTCTTAATTGATTTTATATTCTTACCTTTGTTGATGGGGACATCCTCATTATCTATATTCATTGGGCTGCTGGCAGATCCAAGGTCAGAACCATGAATATCCTCATTGTCAGACCCACCTGATTTTGAGGATGAATCAGATTTCTGCTAGGATGACTTTTCTTCTTTTCCTTTGCCACAGATGGCTGGCTCATAGGGAGCACTCTGGAGAATCTATCCAGAGTCTTAATGTCCATTCTTTTGAGATAATGGAGATTTGAACCCCTTGAATTTGCAAAAGTCGCTGAATAACTATTCTGTAGGTATAGAGATAGTATCCTTCCCATATTGGGGGCATGTAGACATTCCTTTATCCTTTTAAAAACAACTTCTCCCCATGAGGTTTTCTTGGACAAAATTATCCTAGTCATTAGTTCAAACATGAACTGTGATACAGTGTCATGTGAACCTGGCTTGCATAGGATGTCTTTGCCCACTATATCAAACAATAGCTTCCCCTGTTGATCGAAGAACTTCCTCCTTAGACAACTAGTTTTAGCCTCACTGTACCATGTCCATTTTAGGGCAGTCTGCTTATCCTTTTCAGATATCTCCTCCTCTTCATTTTTACTGCAGGGAGTTAATTTCAGTCGCTTCTCCAAAATTTTGGCTGTTATCTTTATCTTCTCAGTTCCTATCTTGGACTTCAGGATGGTTTTGGAAGGAGATAACTTGACATTGCTGAACCATTCCAGAACTTCAGTTCTGAGAATGCAGTAGGGTTTAGAAAACATATGCTCCAGACCTTGAGCTTCCATCATATGAATCACTTGTCTTATTTCTTCTAAGGCATGAGAGAATCCATCTCTGATGATTTCATAGCCCTCCAGGAGATCTTTTGAACCTTTTGGCGCCATGGAAGCAGAAAATCGAGGCGCTGAGACGGGAGAGAAGATGAATCGTCTCGGCGGCTAAGGGTTTGACTTTGTGGTGTGTTTTCAGTTACAGTGTATCTATTTATAGGGTTTAAGTTTCATTTTTATTACCCCTAGGTTTTTAGACTTAATTACCTTATTGTGTTAAGGAATTTTGGGTTAATTAAGGATTGATTATAAAATTTTATATTGAACACATCCCGTCTCAGCGGTTCAGCTGAGAAGGAGACCTAGGCCGCTGGGACAGTGAACTGTCAACCGCTGGGACAGTTTGCTCATCTCAGCGGTTCAGCTGGAATTTTTCCCAGCTGATTCAGCTGAACATACTACTGCAGTTTAGCTGATCATAAGGTTTAGACCTAATGTAGATATTTTGGTTGAAGAAATGTCCTAGTCATGTCATTACGTTGTAGAGGATAATAATGTAAAGTTTTATAATTCACCATTCAGAATCAACAATAGTGACAGCTACTACTCATACATTTAGGACTATTCCATACTAAGCATGCCAAGATCAATTTTGAAAGCATTGAATTTGGATTCATCCAGCGGCTTTGTAAAGATATCGGCTACTTGTTTGTCAGTGGGGACAAATTCAAGACAGATATCCTTACGTTCTACATGTTCTCTAATAAAATGATATCTAATCTCTATGTGCTTAGTCCTGCTATGAGAAACAGGATTTTTAGCAATAGAGATTGCACTGGATGAATCACAATACAAAAGAGATTCCCTTACCTTTAGGTTATAATCCTCCAATTGATGCTGTGTCCAAAGGAGTTGTCCACAATAGCTACCTGCAACAATGTATTCAGACTCAGCTGTGGATATTGCCACACTGGTTTGTTTCTTGCTGCTCCAAGATATCAATCTTCTCCCTAGGAATTGACAAGTACCACTTGTATTCTTCCTGTCTTCTTTGCAACCTGCAAAATCTGCATCTGAAAAGCATGTTAGTTCAAAGTCATTGTTCTTAGGGTACCAAAGGCCAAGATGCAAGCTGCCCTTAAGGTATCTCAAAATCCTCTTCACAGAGGTGTAGTGAAATTCCTTAGGACATGCTTGATACCTGTCACAAACACATGTAGAATACATAATGTCTGGCCTACTAGCAGTCAAGTACAATAGGGATCCAATGATACATCTGTACATGGACTCATCAAAGGCCTTTCCCTTTTCATCCTTTTCTAATGATACATTAGACCCCATGGGTGTTCTCATGGTGGAGGCTGATTCCATCCAAAATTTCTTGATGAGCTCCTTAGTGTATATGGTCTGGGAGATGAAAATTCCATCATTAGATTGTTTCACTTGGAGCCCAAGGAAATATTTGAGCTCACCCATACTGCTCATTTCAAACTCCCCCTACATTAGGATGGCAAATCTCTTACAGAGGTTGTCATCAGTAGACCCAAAGATTATGTCATCAACATAAATTTGGACTAAGAGACACTTGCCCCTTGTTTCCTTAAGAAACAATGTGCTATCAATCTTTCCCCTCATGAACTTGTTCTTGAGGAGAAAGTTGGACAAAGTCTCATACCAAGCTCTTGGAGCTTGCTTGAGACCATATAATGCTTTCCTAAGAAAGTAAACATGAGAAGTTAGGGTTGGATGCACAAAACCTGAAGGTTGTTCAACATATACCTCTTCCTTCAAGTCTCCATTGAGGAAGGCTGATTTGACATCCATCTGGTAGACTTTGAACCCCTTGTGGGCATCATAGGCAAGGAATAGCCTAATTGCTTCCAACCTTGCAACTGGTGCAAAGGTTTGATCAAAGTCTATACCTTCCTCTTGCATGTATCCTTTGGCTACTAATCTGGCCTTGTTCTTGATGATTGTACCATTTTCATCAAGCTTGTTCCCGTATACCCATTTGGTGCCAATCACATTGTGTCCCTAAGGTCTTGGCACCAGCTTCCATACTTTGCATCTCTTGAATTGTAGGAGCTCTTCTTGCATGGCTTCAATCCAGAAGGTGTCTTGATTGGCCTCTTCAAACTTCTTGGGCTCCATTTGAGAAAGGAAGCTCAAGAATAGTGCTTCATTATGAGCTCTACTTCTTGTCAATATGCCTTGGGTATGATCTCCAATTATTAGATCTCTTGGATGATCTCTCAGGTGCCTTGCAGCAGCTGGAAGAGGGTCCTCTGGTGGCTGTGTTTGTTCCACTGGTTCAGCTGTGACTTCACCATCTTGTACCTCTTCTTCTTCAGGAATTGCAGTAGTTGTTTGTGTTTTGCTGCTGCTGGGCTTATCTTGGACAGTCAGCTCATACAACCCTTCTTCATTTCCTGTCAAGATAGAAGAGCTAGACCATTCTTTGTAGAGAAGGCTGGTCTCATCAAACAAAACATGCATAGATTCTTCTACAATATGGGTTTTCTTGTTATAAACTCTATAAGCTCTACTATGTGAGCTATACCCAACAAGAACCCCCACATTGCATTTTTCTGCAAACTTCGTTAATTGAGATTTTCCATTATTTAGAATGTAGCATTTGCAACCAAAGATTCTAAAGTAAGAAATTGTAGGTTGTTTGCCTTTCAGAATCTCATAAGGGGTTTTCCCAAGGACCTTATTGATGGAGGCTCTATTGAGAACATAACAGGCTGTATTGACTGCCTCAGCCCAGAAGTATTCTGGGAGTGAGGAGTCACTAAGCAATGTTCTCCCAGCTTCTATCAAGGTCCTATTCCTCCTCTCAGCCACACCATTTTGCTGTGGAGTCCTTGGGGAGGAGAACTCTTGGGTGATACCAAATTCTTGACAAAATTTTGTCATGGCTTCAGATTGAAATTCTGTGCCATGGTCAGTTCTAGTCCTGACCACAGTACATAGTAGATCATTCTGAATAGCCTTGACATAATTTATAAAGACATGTAAGGTATCTGACTTCTTCTTAAGGAAGAATACCCATGTATACTTTGAATGATCATCTACTATTACCAAGGTACACAACTTCCCACCTAGGCTCTGAATTGGCAAAGGACTAAACAAGTCGATGTGCAATAGGTATAAACACCTCTCAGTATCCTTGGAGCCAATACGTTTAAAGGTGGTCCTAGTTTGCTTACCCATTTGGCATGCATGACAGGGACCACTTTTAACACATTTTAGTTTAGGACTATTTCTAACAAGGTTTTTAGAAAATAATCTATTCATTGTCTTATAGTTAATGTGGGCAAGTCTCTTGTGCCATTGGACACAAAGAGACCCACTTTCATTAGCTACAAGACACACAGAAGAGATAGAATAATTGCAAATGAAGTCTAAGCAATAAACATTTCCACTCCTAGTGCCTGAGAGAATGGTCTCCAAGTCATTAGACTTTTTGATCAAGCACTTATCATTGTGGAATTCAATGACATAGCCTAAGTCACATAGTTGGCTTATGATTACAAGGTTGTGTTGCAACCCTTCAACATAAGCTACCCTTGTGATTGAGACTATGCCATTTGAAATCATACCATATCCTTTGGTGACTCCCTTTTCAGATCCACCAAAGATAACTTTGGGTCCATTCTTCACTGGATGGTAATCCTTTAGAAGATCCTTAGTTCCTGTCATGTGCCTTGAGCACCGACTGTCCAAGTACCATATTTGGTTGGGACTAGTACTTGAACTATCCTGCAACATAGAATTTAATGTACCTTAGGACACCAACTGATTTTGTTTCCTTGGTTCATGTTAACACCATAGGGAATATTCCTAGAAAGGGCTGGTTTGGCTTGAGGTTCAATCCTTGCCTTTGGCACATTGGGGTTGTGCCAACAATCAATTGCAAAGTGTCCCACTTTGCCACAGCACCAACACTCATATATATTATATCTCCTCTTCTGAACAGTCCTAGAAGATGAAGCTTCCTGTTTCTGTTCAGTAGGGGATGCAGCTGCTGTTTTCTTTTTCTTATCAGTAAAGGCATGGCTTTTTACCTTCCTATAATCAGTCAAGGCAGCCTGTTTTTGTTTGACATCAACACCCTTTAGCTTGGCAACTAAACATGTGTAGATGGCAGTAGAAACTGGGCTTTTTGGCTTGGTTACAGGACAGTCAACAGCCATGGACTTTGCTGAACAATGTTTAGAATTGACAGCCTTAGTTATCTTGAGTGAAGGGGCTGAGGTTCCAAAAACTAAGGGTCCATGATGGACCATTTGAATTTCCTCATGCAGAGCCTTGAAGGCACTCAAGCCTAACTCCTTTCTATTTCCATAGATGTGAGCATTCTTGCTCAAGTTATAGGAACTTCCATTTAATAAGTGACCATGAACACTTTCTTGGTCATACTTGTTTGAGGGCATCAAGACATTCACAAAGGAGGTCTTAGATTCTTTTGAGTCCTTGACCTTTCCCTTAGTGTTGCTAGTAGCTGCCTCCTTGTTGAAACCAACACCTGTCATGTCATGGGACTTGAAGGTGTCAATAATAGGCAGCACTGTCTTGGGCTTGGAGAACATAGCCACTAGCATCCTCTCCTTGAGGAGCTTTTCTTCAAGATACTTAATGATCTTGTTCTTGTGGCTTATGATGCCCACATGGATGATTGACATTCACCTTAGCTTGCCAATCTCCTTTCTCATTAGAGCTAGCTGGGTAGCATGCTCAATGCACTCAGATTTTGATTGCTTTAGGGAATTAATTTCTTGGGCTTGCCTCTTGGCTAGCTTTTTGCTCTTTTTCAGAGCTTCCAGGAGTGCACCATACCTATCAATCAATTGATTGACATCCTCCTCAGAATCTGATTCACTTCCAACTTTATATGGAGGAGATTCAGATTCTGGACCTGTTTCATAATCAGAAGAAGAAGAAATGCAGTGTATCAATACTTGCTCATGTTCTGAGTTGCTGTGGCTGTCCTCATTTTCAGTTATAGCCATCAGCCCATGGTCATCTAGAGTGACCTCATCCTCCTCTACATCACTATCTGAATGTGATAGAGGGGCCCTGATTCCTATCCTGGCAGCAGGATTTTCTTCTTCCTCCTGATCAGCAAACAGCCCCAAGTAGGCTTCCTCCTCACCATCTGAATCAGAAGATGAGGATTCAGATTCACTCCAGCTCTTGCCTTTCTTAGCTAGGAAGGATTTTTCTCCCTTCCTCTCCTTCTAGTGATGAGGCTTCTTGTCACCTCTTTCCTCTCTCTTGACTGGACAGTCAGCAATGACATGTCCAGGCTTACTATAGCAATCGCAAATTATATTAGTTGAAACATGTTTACTAGATTTAGAGTCATACTTGTCCCCTTTGGGATGTTGCCTCTCAGATCTGTAATGATCCTTCTTGGGATGAGAAGAGGAGGAAGGTTTGTTCTTCCATTGTTTCCTCCTGATCATCTTCTTGAACTGCCCTGTGATGGCAGCAAACTCCTCATCAGAAGAGGAGCTGTCTGAATTGCAGCTCTCAGATTTCTCAGATTCAGCAGCCTTTCTTGGAGGTGACTGCACTCTACCCTTGTTCTTCTTAGAGCTTTCAGCTTTGAGAGCAACAGATCTCTCCCTTGTGTGAGTCCTGGAGGAAGTGTCCTCCTCCTTTCTTGCAGAAAGTTGCATCTCATATGAGGGCAGTTTCCCAAATAGTGTATGGGTAGGGGTTTCTCCAAGTTTTGCCCCTTCCCTAATTGCACATATTTTAGTGTCCCAATCTCTAGTTAGAGATCTAAGGAACTTGTCATTGAGTTCATAATCTGTGAACACCCTTCCATAGGTTCTTAGTTCAGTTACAATCCTAAAGAACCTTTCATAGCACATGGAGATATTCTCCTGGCTCAGCTGTCTGAAGGCTTCATACTCCTGATTGAGGAGTGACTTTCTATCATCCCTCACTTCAGCTGTTCCCTCCATATAAACAACTAATGCGTCCCACATTTCCTTGGCAATTGTGCAGTGTACCAAGTTCTGAAATGTAGTGTCACCAATGGCATTTACTATTATGTTTTGGGCTCTCTTGTCCATAGTGTACAATGCTATCTCATCATTGGTCATCTCAGAAAATACCTTAAGTACTTTTCTAGTAGGGTCAATAGTGGAGATTTTCTCAAAGGTATAAGGACCATTTTTGACAGTCAAAAAGATCCTTGGGCCTGAGGCTTCCATGAATAGCCTTACCCTTTGCTTCCATATACCAAAGTTTTCTTTGGAGCATATGAGCAACTTCATTGACACAAACTCCTTTTTCATTCCACTGTTGGCCATTGGATTTCAGATTTGACTACTCCTATATAGGATTTGATCAGACTGTTAAGTCCTTTTGATCAACCTACCTCTGATACCACTTGATAGTTTGTTAGGTGTAGTCAATATTACCTAGAGGGGGGGGGGGGGGGTGAATAGGTTTTACTTATTTTCTTTATATAATCCTAATGTATCTAGCTGCAGAAAACTCAATCACAGAAAGCACACAAGGATGTATAGAGGTTCCTCAAGACAGGGTGTCTTGAGTAGTCCTCTTTCCCCCTTCACCTTTCTAACAATGAGTTAGACAAGGCCACAAACTCCAATCTCAGCTCCTTGATCTTACACCACAAGTTCCTCGGAACTTCTCAGATTAAGAGTGATCCTACCTCAGGCACATCAACCCTACACTCAGGCTCAGAAGCCCTACACCTCAGGCACAGCAGCCCTACACTCAGGCTCAACATCCCTACACCTCAGGCACAGCAACCCTACAGCTCAGAGTTATGTAACTCCTACCACTCTAAAATTACACAGATTTCCTACCTCAGACCTATCAAGAAGTCCTACCACTTAAGCTGTCAACACAGCTTTACACACAGGCTCAACAGCCTTTCACTCAGGCAACAATGCCTTACAAAGATATAAGAGAGTTTGTATTAAATACAGAAGACAAAAGGTTTACTCTCAGGTCTTCTAATTTCTTTCTTCAGATCTGAAATATAGCAGCTTCAGATTTGAATCACCTTGATCTTCTCCTTCAGCAAAGCAAAAGATTAACTTGCCCTTCTTGAGATGGTACAGGAAGAGCTAACTAATCTCCTTCAGAAGATTAACTCCAGCTTCAGAGAACAACATCAACTGGCTGGAACGTGAATGCACGATTGCGGCTTGCAGCAAAAGCTTTTCAATGGAAACATTCTTGTTGTTGTGCCCTAGCTTTTGCTTTTATACCTCCAGAAGGCTTCAACGGCTATTACAATTCTCTTGACCCAGTATGGGGCAAATTGGAGTTTCTTTTCCCTTTTTATTTTCGCTTGCGCCAAAAGTAGATCCCGTCAGCACATTTGAATCTGTCTCAGCGGTTGGGCTGAGACAGCTTCCAGTCTCAGCGGCTGGGCTGAGACAGCTTCTAGTCTCAGCGGCAGCTCCAGTCTCCTTCTCAGAGGTTCTGCTGGGACAGACACAAGTCTCAGGGATTTTGGGCAGATTGTTACCAATACTATTCCTTGTCTTGGAATAACCTAACCCTGCATGCTTATGAGATACAAATAGGGTTTATCAAATACAACTTGTACTTTGTATTTGAGTGTAAGGCCTCTTCAAATTAATGGGACATTGAGGGTCAATTTCCCAACAGGGGGAGAAGAAAGAGAACGATAAAATTAATAAATATTTCTTTTTTTGAAATATCAACCGTATCCCCAGCAACAACGCCAAAAACTTGATGCGAGCAAAACTATATCCAAAAACGACAACGACAAGTGTACCGTGTCAAATGTAGTATAGGTTATAAAAACCAAGGTCGTATTAGACTCGGGGCGGTTGAGTACTCTTACTTCAAGAAAGTTTCTATTATTTTATCAAATAAAACTTGGGAGTGATTTTGCAAAAAGAAAATAAAAATGATTAAAACGATGAGTAAAAAGGCTGGCACTCGATCTTTGAATCGCCGCAGAAAATAAACATAATAAGAACAACTTCTAATTCTCTTAATAAATTACTTGACCGTGGAAGTTCCTGATTTATGAACATACCTCTCTCGAGGATACGCTCAACTGAGTTTAGGTTGATCAATCGAACTTTCGTTCTAGAATCAAAATCCCTATGACTCGCTTTATCGTAGTGAACCCCTCTATTAGCTTTGACTCCAATCCGGGAGAATTTTGTCATCCTCGCTTGAGGAGTGCATTCAACTCTCTTTATCCTTGAAATGATCGATTCGAATTCAAAACCTCTCGGTTATTAGATTACGAAAACAAGAATGAGAATTATATATCGAAAATATAATCTCAACCAATTAAAATTCAAGGATAAATCTTAAGCGATATAAAGAAGAGAAAGAGAAGCTTTAATTCAGATCATGATTTATATTTTCCTTGGATCATCTCGGTCGAGTGATAATAGAATTTAGCTACTCATGGAGATTGAGGAATCAAAAGAAATAAAACAATAAATGAAGAAAAGAGAGGAAAATGAGAGAAATAAACTATTTTATTAATTGAGGCAAAAGAAATTACAAACTATGTAAAGGAAATTACAACTATTGAATTGAAAGGTACAAATTGCAAGAAGTAAAAGGATGATTATAAGAACTACTAAAAACATGAAAATAATACAAGAAAATGAAAGTTCTAATCCTAAAAATTCGTCAGAAAAATTCCTCTCAAACATCTGCTGGAGCTGGTTTTTTATAGCTGCAAAATTGAGGTTACACGCCCTTGGTCACGCCCGTGACCAAGGGCGTGTAAGGGGCGCGATCGTCGCTAGCGGAGAGGGCGCATTCTGGCTTCAATGCAGGCATTTCGGACGCGTCACGCCCTAGGTCACGCGCGTGACCTGGGGCGTGTAAACTTTAAATGTGATGCTGGCGGGAAATCTTTGGCGGGAAGGCGCGCGGGGCGAGTCACGCCCGTGACTAGATGTCACGCCCCATTTTCATGCCTGTGACCTGGGGCATGTAACTTTAAATGACGTGGCAGGCATGCTGGCAGCTGGTGGTGAGGTCCCGGCCGTGACTT
Source organism: Dactylorhiza incarnata (assembly GCA_033032865.1). Classification (NCBI taxonomy): domain Eukaryota; kingdom Viridiplantae; phylum Streptophyta; class Magnoliopsida; order Asparagales; family Orchidaceae; genus Dactylorhiza; species Dactylorhiza incarnata. The sequence continues at coordinate 10,815,430 of JAWHQI010000011.1, forward strand.
GGATGGCACTCCCTTGGTCACGCCCGTGACCTAGGGCTTGTACTTGACAATTTTGAACATTCGTCGAACTCTCGCATGTTCGTCGATCTCCTGAGTTTTCGTCGAACGCAGTAGTCAGGGTCACGCCCTTGGTCACGCCCGTGACCTGGGGCGTGTACTTGGCGAATACTTCACGGAACGACTCCGGGGTGACAGAAGCAGGTCTGGAACACATCTTTGGCTGTCACGCCCCTGGTCACGCCTGTGACCTTGGGCGTGTACTTGACATTTTTGCTCAAAGTGCCCAGAAAACCTGAAAAATATAAACTAAGCTTAAGTTAGTTGAAGAAACAAAAAGGAATGAATTAAAAAAGAAAATGCATACAAATTATATAAATTCATATTAAAACTACATTAAAATTATACTAAAAGATGAGTACAAAAAGTACTCATCAGTGAGCTTATGGTCGCAGACATTTATGGATTTCAATGGAGATTTTTTTGAGTTCCGATCTTGAGCAATACTCGCCTCAGTGATCAGTTTACTTTCTTCTTACGCATAACTAGACGATTCACCGAGATTTAACTTTTGAGTAGAAATAATATATAATTATGCTCATAGATTTTCACAAACTATTTTGTATAGTTACAAATTTCTTCTATCGTATTTCTATGCGCGTGAGTATGTGACTTCGCATAGTACTCTGCATTTGCAATTACTAAGCCATCTATTTTTTTTTCGTCCGCTGGAGGGATAGTTTACTGGGGACGAGCAAATGGTAAATTCTGGGGTGTGATGAGTCCATTTTTTACACTATTTTATGGACTCATCTGTGATTGTTTTCACTCTTGTACACACCTTATTCAAGCTAATATCGCTTGTATTTCACTTGTATTCACTTCCATGCTATGTGCACTATTTTTGCCCATTTGGGGGTGCATTTGTGCTTCATGTCGTTGGGGGTAAGCACATGGTGCTCCCTAACCCTCTTTGCTTTATTGCGCATGTGGTTAGATCGTCCGCTTAGCCCTGTTTTCATGTTTGCATATATCACACGGTTGTGCATTTCATTGACGCACGATTGCTTCGATCGTGCGAGTTCATCTGCAACTTTGTTTGACGTTCTATCGCTAATCGTGCGAATTGTACACATACGGGCAGTTGCCCAAGCGTGAAGGAATCACACGATCACCTGCTAAGTGTGGTTTTCAAGACTTCTGGAATTGTTCATTTTTACGCACGGTCGGCTTTGACCGTGCGTGGATAAAATGCACGGGCGATACTGCTTCATCTTCCAGGGCTTTCTTTTTTGTTAATAATGCACGGTCTACGCACGGTCATGCGTTCGACCATGCGTAACTTAATTTCTAACATTTCTGTATAAAAGCCCGGAAATCTGCTGGCTTGAGAGACACTTCAGAGGACAAACCAAGCCCGCCACTTTCATTCCAGCTCCGGCATTTCCATCACCCCATCCATCTCCCCCATTTGGGAAGTGTTCTCCGGTGATTCTAAGCCCCATCCACGGATCTGGAAGCCTTCCCAGCCATCTACAACCAGCATCAAGGGTTGGCATACTCCATTTAGTGAAGAAGAAAGAACCTATACTAGGGAAGAAGATGGAGAAGGTCATAGGTAGTGAAAACCTGTAGATCCTGGAAGCAACCACGGACTGTGCTCAGAGGCGGCTTGACAACCCACCATTTCGGCCACGACCCACGGTGAGACTTTTCTTCTTGTGGTTCACTCTACCCTTTGTCTACTTGTGTGTTGTGCTCCTAAATACTTATAATGAACCTAGAATGCTCTATGTTTATCTATGAATGAATTCATGCCTAACTATTTTCTCTACATTGATGCTATGTTGTGATGCGCCTCGCCTCCATTTCACATCAACCCCATATACGCACTAACTGAGCCACTCTAGCAAAAGCTAGAGGTGAGACATCAAAGAGGTGTTCGCGACCCTCACTCTTGCAATAGGGATCACTCCCTCCATCTGCCTTCTGTCCATTCCATTTACCGAAGCACGACATTGTGTCCTGCACTTCATCTCGCCAAGCGAAGTGGTGCTCTCGGCCCGCATTATCCTTTTATTATTGTTAAATTAGAAAACCCAAATCAAACCCCCTTTTTATTATTAACATAGAAATCTTTATAATCAATTTCCCTGACGAGAAATCTTACACCCCAACTTGCAATCCTCTGAGAACGATATTCATGGAGTCTCTCCCAACTTTTATTACTTATACGACCAGTGCAATTGCCACAAGCGTGTCACACACACTAGAGAATGCTCAAGCTAGCACTCTTTCCCCCCAGTGCCTCGCAAGGCCCCACTAGAACCCTCCCTGGTTAAGGACAAGACATGACTTAGAGGTTAGGTCTTCTAATGCATACAATCCTACGCCCTCGCTATTATGAGACACATAATATTAGTGAATGATCATGGACATCCTAAGCATTTTGTCCTATGGAATCAATTTATAAATTATGGCTTTTATGAGAGATTGATTTCTAATTATGGTTCATTTTAACCACATAGTTATTATGAACTTTTACTTTCAATTTTTCTATTTAAAATAATTCATTATGACAATAAGAGATAACTAACATGAATAATATTTATTAGATAATAATGCTAGAATGTTGAGTTTGTGAGCAATGTTACGCCATAAGATTAATATAGTTAAAGTTGCATGTATTCAAAAATAGTATTTCAATTTGTAGACCTAGAATAAAGTTATGATTCTATTTGATTTGCTCTTATTAGTATAAAGATGTTTCTAGGATTTATATATAGGTGAGATACATGCACACATAAAACATATTGCATTCACATTATCATGATCACAACCATATGTTGGAAGCAAAGGATCTTTTGTAGTTATGTTTCATATTTGAATTAAAAGATCTTTTGATTTTTGCATGATTATTATATGTGATCATTAGTTTAAACACAGAAATTTAGGTCCACATAATTTTTATTCATAATGATGTAAGTAAAGTATGTAAAACAATTCATTTATTTTTTTTCAAAATATTTTAGAGAAAGAATGTGAGGTGAAAATGTATATAGTGAGAAACTATTTTTGGTTATTTTGAAAAGTTTTTGTAAATTTTCTCTTTGAATTTTTGAATATTCACCAAGACATATATATAATTTTCTTGACTTTCAAATTTCATTGTTCTATTTTTCTTTAACATAACATCCCATGGTATAACTAGCATAGTCATTGATTTCTACTTATAGTAAGTGATAATGCTAGATGAAAAGTTATGATAATAAGGTGCAATGTTGTGTAATGATTACAAGCATATAATTTGTTGGAAGGGGACACAGGAGCCTATGACATAAAATCCATAAACAAAAAAATTGCCGAAAAAGAAAAAAACTGAGATCACTTCTAAACAGAGTTGAATTTTTGCAATTTTGAGGGTCGAAATGAACTCAAATGAGCGAAGTTTGTTTTCCATTGCATAGAGCTTCTCGACCTCATTCCGAAAAGCTTTTGTGGGCGAAATTCTGACAAGCGGATCAAAAGTTATGATCGTTTGAAGTTTTGGTCGAAATCTCGCATATTTTATTTATTTATTAATTTTTATTTTTAGAAAAGTTACCATAGGCCTATATTATTTTTCTGTAAGTGTAAGTTAATGATAGTTTTCTTTTTTGGTTATCACAAGAGTGCGCATATGTCTATAATCAATTTGATCTTTGATAGACTTTAGTTGGACTTAGCAATTTAGAGTGGATCTTGGACTTCTCGAGGTCTACCCTATGAGGGGTTCGCACCGATACTAGGAGAAATGTTGGGGTAACATCCCAAATCTCCCTTTCTTAAGAAATTTAATTATTATTGGTTAGTATCCATACTTATTATTTAAAAATTTATAAACTCAACATTTTCCGAAAGAGAACAAATGGAGTTCATGATTTTATTAATTTAGATAAATATCTCATAACAAAATTAGAATTTGATTTGTATGGATAATATAAGATATTTATAGGCAATGTATGTAAGAAGGATAGATAGGTCACCAAAATAAAATATGACTTTGAATTTTGATCAATTTGATTTTATAAACTTATTAAGCTTTTAAGAGATAAAATCATATTTCCAATAATATATAAGGTGGCCATGACATGATAGCTTAAAAATAAGAAAACAGAAAAATAAAAAGACATTGAAGCATATCATGAAATAGAAATTTGTATATTTCATTTATAAAGGATTCTACTTCATGCATATGATGATACCTAATGAATAAGAGATTTAGGTATCCAAAGGGGACCAAGTGTGGTGGTTCCTTTGAGTACCCAAATATAATGTTTTGTCTTTTGGGGAGACAAGGATGAATGGACCCTTTCATTTGACATTAGTGCATCATTCTTAAGTATGGGTCTCCATTCATACCTTGGACAAACATTATTTTTAGTTTTCAAATTTCCATAGTCATTTACTTGAATATTTGGATAAAAATGATTTTTGAATTTATAATTTGAAGGAAATTTGTTTGCATTTAATTTTCTGTTGGGTGAGTAATTATGTTGTAAATGATAATGATTATAGAGTTTTGGAATTTCATTTACAATCTTTTGTTGCTTTTCATTTCCTATGTTTTGATTGGATAAATTATGAAAATTCATATTTAACTTTCCTTTGGATTTTGCTTGATATTTTGAATTTATGTGTTGAGAATTTTTCTTTATAAGATCCTTAAGCAAGTTAACTTTATTTTCCAATTCATAATTTTTAACTTTGAGATTATGTCTAGCTTTATTATAAGCAATTGTTCTATTTTTAAGAGTGGAAACAATTAAGTCAATATGAGCTTGATAGTTATTTCTAAATTCCTTAAATGTTTCATCCATCTCTTTAATTTCAATTTTATAACTCGTACATATAGCACAATCATTTGTAATAGATGACTTTTCTAAAGATAATTTTTCATTGAGTTCTTTAAGATGCTCTTTTTCATATACCTTGAGTTTTTATTTAAGAATATTACAATCAAAATAAGGTTTTATATTTTCAATTGAAGAGACATGGGTAAAACTAGATAAATCAGAATTTGATTCTACTTTAACTTTTGCTTTTAAACCTTTATTTTCTAAGCGCAATTTGCAATTTGCATTTTTCAATTTCTTAATTTTGCGCTTTGTAATTTGTAGCAATTGTAAAGTAGAAATAGAATTGCAAACAATAAGGGAATTTGATTTCCTTACTTTGCTTTTGGATGAGGAAATGTTTGAACATAAAGTTCCTAAGACATCTTCATGTTCCTCTTCCAATAATGTGTTGTCATCATCTCTTCCGCTTGATGTGCATTCCATGGATCCATCATGTGAGAAGCTTTCTTGACTACTTGTGCAAGTTTGCATATTCTCTGGTTCTTGTGATTGTTCCATACCTATAGAAGGAGAATCATAAGTTCTTTCAAGAAAATTCTAAATTTCATATGCGGTAGGTAAATTATAAATAAGTTTGAAAATATTTTGATCTAAGGCACAAAATAGACTATTTATAGATTTGCATTTACAACAATTTCGTTTCTAGTTAATACGCTAGGTGGGTTTTCAATAGTAATATTCCAAACTTTTTCATTTAAGGCTTTAACAAAAATTATCATTAAGCCGATTTGGAATAACCTCGCTCTAATACCACTTGTTAGATCTTGAGCCGCCCTTAGAGGGGGGTGAATAAGGGTTTTAGAAAACTTTAATCTTTTATAGAAAATGTTTGTGATTTTATAAGAAGTAGATTGAATCAAATGTAAAGAGATAGAATTAGAAATGAAATCAATTTTATTAAAGAAGAAAAGACTTGATTATCATTTATAAAATTGATTACAAAAACTGATTTCTATGATGCTAGAAATCCAAGGCGAAATATGAAATAATTTTTTTTTCTATACCGACTCTTCTCACTAAGAACCAAGCCTCCTTTGATTTCAATGACCTAGTCGCCAACACGAGGCGAATTCCTCCCTAAGTCCTACCCAGACCTAATTTCCAACACGAGGCAAATTTACGAACCGATTACAAAGATAAATATGAAAGACAAATATAAAAAACCCCTATGAGGTAATCTGAAGGAGACGATGAAGAATCATTGAAGATCATTGTAGTCCAAGCGTGCGTTCTTCACGTTGAGTTAGCATGTTGATCCAAGCCTCCTTTGATTCCTCCTTTTGAAATTGAGTTGGAGATCCTTTGTGGTATGGAAATATGGCCCACAAATAATTCAGAGTGCTGGAATAGGGCTTCTTAGCATTGCTCATTGAAGAAGACAAAATACACCTATTTATAGGACCGGAAGCTAACACCGGCATTAAGGTTAACGCCTGGCGTTGACCAAGTATAGAAATGTTTTGATGGCTCGGATCTTCAAAATAGGAAGGAGATTATGCATCTTTGGAACCATTCATTTTAGGCAACCTTAATGCTTGCGTTGAGTCTAATGCCTGCGTTGAGTCAAATCATTCCCAAAATGATCTTGCAATCACGACAACTTCCCTCCATGCCATTTTCATTTTGGTGGAACGAAAGTCAAAGCCGGCGTTAAGAGTTAACGTCGGGCGTTAGCTCTCTTCCATTCTTTTCAGCTTTTGCGCAAATCCAAACCAACAACAACATCCTAGTGTCATCTTTGTTCAAACCTACATGCTAAAAACACAATGACAAACAAGATCAAATATAAGTAGGATTTGTTACTCTCAATTTAAAGGGATGCGAAAAACCTTGTTCCAACACCAGATCCTTTTGGTTCAGATATATGTTGATGTCATTATATTTGGATCAACAGATGGTAGCCTTTGCAAAAAGTTTGCTAAACTTATGCAAAGTAAATTTGAAATGAGCAGTATGGGAGAGCTAAAATATTTCTTAGGTCTCCATGTAAAGAAATCTGAGGAAGGAATTTTCATTTCTTAGACCATATTTACCTTGGATATCATAAAGAAATTTGGTATGGAGAAATCTACCCTGTTGGGGAAATGATTTATCTTAACCCCTAGAAATGAGTAGAAAATGAGTTCTCAGAGTAAGATAATTAGTGTAAGTAAATATGCGTCGAATAGTAATCGACGCAACGTCGAAGTGTAGTCGACGTATCTATCAAAATGAGTCGAAGTAACTCTAAACAGATTTCGATGTAACCTTAATCGACGTAACTCTGATTTCTAGTCGACGCACCCAGTAAAGTCGACGCACCGCTGACGACGCTCCTTCCATATTTTTTTCTCAACGTCTAGCCAGGATGAAATCGACGCTTACGTCGAATAGTAATCGACGCTTACGTCGAATAGTAATCGACGCACGTCGATTTCTGTGACAGATTCAAAAACACGCAAGATCTCTTTCCATATTTCTGTAGATCTGAATTTTATAGAATTATATTATTCTTTTCTAGCCGTTCTGAATCAATCTTTCCTTCTAAATGATTCTTGGCTAATTTGATTAAGATTATTATGGACATTATTTGAAAATAGAATGATCTCTTTCCTTCTACAGAAATAATGATTATGAAAACTTTTCTTTCTTACTATTTCTCTGACTGCTAATTGATTATCCTCCTATAGCAATATTTTTGAATAAACAGAGCTATAAATACAGAAGGAGGTCGGCAAAGAAAAATGACAAATGATCCACTCTATCCATTTGAAAAGGAGGAAAAGCTCCCAAGTGAAAAGTAAGAAAGCTGAGAAAAGTGAAAGAGTGCTGCAAAAAAGAAAAAGCCTTCTTCTTCTCCCTCTAAAGCCATACTGCTGCCATTTCTGAAAGCTCTCACTGAAAGAGAAAAAGGCCTACAATCTCCTTCTCACTATAGAAGAGAGATTTCATTCACTATACTTGTGCTTCTAATCTTCTTGCTAGGAAGAAGATTCTTTCTTGCTTCAATTATTTTTCTTCTTATTCTTATTTCATTTTCAAATTGTGTAAAAGAGTTTTTAGAATCTCTCTTCAAAAAATCCAGTTGTAGTGGTTCTAAGAGTCTCCTTATCAAAAGACTCAGGCTGGTTCTAAGAGTCCCCTTATCAAAAAACTCAGTGCAAGATAGTGAATTCCTACCAAGGGGGTAGAAGAGTGGACTACCCAAAATTTAGGGAACCACTATATTTCTTAGTGTTGTGCTGTGATTTTCTTTTTGCTATTTCTTTATTTATTTGCTTAATTCTTGTTGGCGCGTGGGAAGCTTAAATATGTGAATATTACACACATATTTATATTTATTAACTTTGCACAAAATATTTTTAAATTTCTATTCACCCCCCTCTAGGGAATTCTAGTGAGGTTAACTGTGCACTTTCAATTGGTATCAGAGGGAGGTTGATCAAAAAGGGGTAACTCCTTGATCAAAAAGATCCTACCTCATATCTATATTTCTAAAAACTTTTTTTATGGCACAAATCAAAGATTATGCTTCCACCAGACCACCAATTTGCAACCTTGAAAAGTTTGCACTTTGGAAAACAAGAATTAGGATCTATATGAATTCTATTGATGAAGAATTGTTTAATGTTATTTTGACAGGTCCTCCCAAGCCCTATAGAAAGGACTCAAGTGGTAAAGTGACTCAAACACTTGTCCCAAGGGCTGAGAGGATAGTTGATGAGAAGAAGGCAGGAACAAGTGATGCAAAAGCTGTGAACATTCTTGTCTCAACCCTCTCAGATGAAATCTTTCAAAAGGTTGTTGATTGTGAATCAGCCAAAGAAATCTGGGAGGCTCTTACAAAGATAGTAGAAGGAAGTGCTGATGAAAGTAAAGATAGAAAGGCTCTATTGATCTCCCAATATGAGAACTTTCAAAAGAAGCATGAAGAAAGCATATCTGAGATGTATGATAGATTCAATCTGATCATCAATCAATTAAGGAGCTTGGATAGAGAGATCTCTCTCACAGAGATAAATGACAAATTATTAATGAGTCTCCCAAGTTCATGGGACTCAAGAATATGGGCAATAAGAGATACTAGAGGACAAAAGGAAATCTCAACATATGCCCTCTTAGGAAAACTCAAATCCTATGATCAACTACTGAAAACCAGAGAAGAGAAGGAAAGAAGGGAAAACACTCCAACCTCCTCAAAAGATAGAAACATTGCATTAAAAGCAACAGAAGAGGAAACCCCTGTTGCTGAAGAAGAATTATTCAGCCTCCTGGCCAGAAGATTCAAGAAATGGGTCAGGAAAGATGGGTCTAGAAGGAGAGAGTCAAAACCAAGGTATGATAAGACTCATACTAAAGAAATTATTTGTTACTCCTGCAGGAAACTGGACATATTGCTCCAGAATGTCCAGAAAATGTTGAGAAAAAGAAAGATCTAAAAAAAAGATCTCAAGAGGAAGGAGAAGAAGAAAGAAAGAGGCTTCATTGCAGAAGCTTGGAGTGAAACAGACTCTGATGACAGCACCTCATCTAAAAGTGACAATGAAGAGTCTAAGCTAGAAGACCTATGCTTAATGGCTCTTGGAAGCTCAGAAAAAGAATGTGTTGCTGAACCATGGAGTGAAACAGGTTCAGAAGGAAGCATCTCTTCTGAAGATGAAAAAGAAAATAGCCTTATTCTCATAGAGGAATCTGAGGATAAGGATGAGGTAAGCATTTTTGATGAAATAGATTTTCTATGTGATGATTTCAAAAATGATTTTACAGGACTCTGTTTAGATCAACTAAAAACTAAACAAGAAATTAAGGATCTAAAAGAACAAATCAATATGAGAAAAATAGAGGATACATGTTCAAAAAATTATGAACTAAGGTGTGAAATCTATAAAACAGAAAAGGAAATACAAAGTGCTAAAATAGAAAATCAACTCCTTAAGAATAAGGTTTCCCAGGCAAAAGCTTTTAAAGAATCTATAAAAGTCAGAAGCCAAACACTTAAAGAAATCACTGAAAAACAAACAATCAGACATAAGAATCTGGGGCTAGGGGCTGATCCTTCAACCAGTTCAATACCATCTACCAAACCTGCTTGGATGAGCCCTGTTAAATTTACTAAACCCATAAAATCAACAAACTTAGAAGAAGACTCACAGAATAAAGAAGAAGACTTCACCTTCAAGGAGATAGACCATTTTGATGAAACATCATACTATTCAGATGAAGACTCTCAAACTCCTTCTAAGAAGGCTACTAGGCCAAAAGAAACAATTCATAAAGAAATAAATCTCCAACCAGAAAAAGGGAAGAATAAAATCTGTGAAGACACAATTGCGTCGACTTCATATCGACGTATGAATGATAGTACGTCGAATTCTACTCGATGCAATCTCTCAGATGCTTCGACCTCAAATCGACGCATGAATAAAAGTATGTCGACTTATAATCGATGCAACTACTTCCATGCATCGATTCCAGATCAACGCAATCTAGAGAAAGCGCTGAATACATATCGACGCAACTCTCAACATATGTCGAATAGATATCGACGCATAAAACCTCAGAACAACTTAAATACATGACATATCTATCCTTCAAAAATTTTCTATCTTAAGCCCCATTCAGGACCCATTCATCCTGATCAAAATCTCTATCCTAATCAAAACTTTTATCCTGATCAAAATCTCTATCCTAATCAAAACTTTTATCCTAATCAAAATCTCTATCCTAATCAAAATTTTTATCCTAATCAAAATTTATATCCTAATCAAAACTTTTATCCTAATCAACGTCTCTATCCCTCTCTAAACTCAAATTCCCATAATCTAAAGACAATCAGGTGTTATATCTGTAATAAAACTGGCCACATTGCCAAACAATGTTGGCACAATCAATCTAATTGTCTATAAAATTAGTCCAAGGCTGACTTAGAAAACCTTAGGATTAGGAAAGAAACAATCTCTCAAGAAAAACTTAGAATTTTCAAGACAAAATAAAAGTCACGTCGATTTCTAAATCGACGCATCGTCGATAGGAAACCCTAACATCTCAATTCAGACTATACCGACGCATACATCGACTTCCACTCGACGCAACGTCAACTTCATGAAAAAGAGCGGCAATACTAAAATATTTTCGGTTACATCTACTATAGTACCGAATAAACCTTGAGTTGTGTCTCGTCTCGACGTTTCACCTGACTTAAATAAACTCTTCAGTTAGAAATCTGCACACTCTCTACATCTCTCATCCTTCTCACTTCTCAGTCCAGCCATCACTTCCTCTCTCTCTTTCACTGACCAAAGCTCCCAAGATCAACTCTGGTTTTGATATTGATCTTGACTCTTTCCAAGCCGCCGCCGAAAACTACAAGAGCATCATAGCTCTTTTCACTGAAGCCGGTCTGAACAAACTCATTTCAACAAGATGCAAACTCCTGGAAATAGAACTCACTGAGTTGATGAATCATGTTCAGATATCTGAACAAGGAGAGATTATAGGAACAATCCATGAAACACTTGTCTCAATCTCTGCAGAACATCTTAGGGATACCTTTGATCTTCCATCAGGTACACACCAACACTATCCTTATTCAAATCAAATGGAAAGCAAATTATTTTCTAAGAATAGCTAAATGAATCTCCATCATCATTCCCTTATCAGGTAATGAACCTGTGGAACTCACTCCCGAGGAAATCAAAAACTTATTAATCACCATGAAATTCTCCAGAGATAGACCAATCAACCTGAAGAAAATAGACTTCTCTGATGAATATAGGCTCTTGGCAGACATAGTAGGAAAAATACTACTATGCAAAATCTCTGCCCATGATGCAGTGCCCAAGCATCAACTGAACATTATGGGGGCCCTTGTGCTGAAAAAGAAGATAGACTGGGGCAGCTGCTTACTAACGACACTACAACAAGCTGCACTTATAGTAAGGACCTAATTCGTTACAATAAGTGCCAAAATTCGTTACAAAAACTCTTTGGTAACAAAAAAAACTTTAAGTAACGGTCCTCCTCTAAAGCTCGACGCTAAAGGTTATTGTAACGAATGTATGCATTTCGTTACAAATAAAGTAATTGTAACAAACGATACTTTCTCACCAAAAAGAGATTCTTCCTCACAATAAATTGGTTACAATAAATATTATTTCGTTACGAATGTTATTTTTTCCTCACACACTACAACAAAACTGGGCTACCGCGGCGTTTTTTTGGGCCTTCCGCGGCGCTTTTCGAGCGCCGCGGAAGCTTTCGCGCCGTTTTAAAAAACGCCACAAAAGCGCCGCGGAATGGATCGCCGCGAAAGAATTTTGTGGCGTTTTTTGGAAAGCGCCGCAAATACAAGAATCCGCGGCGTTTTTTTAAAAAACGCCGCCAATACTACGGAATTTTTTTTAAAAGGCAGTTGCATTGGCTGCGTTTTTATTTAAAACGCCGCCAATGCTTCGGTTATTTTTTTAAAAATGCAGCCACCTGCACAGGAAGAAAACTATATATTTCATTTCTTTCTACTAATAATAACTTCAAATTCTGTTTTGGTTTTGACATTGTTGTATATTAAAATTTGATATAATCATTGTTCGGGCCTTGAACAGATCACTGCAAAAATTCATTAGCTATCAAATGTGATGGAATCAAATAGGCGACAATACAAGTTTTCACACTATTTTCATTCCACTTTTTCCTAAGAGTTAAATCGTCAAACATCTGAGGTGCATAATGAAAACAAAATTTTTTAATATCATAACATATTTATTGAACATAGTAAAGAATACAAAACATCATACTAAAGAACACAAAGCAGCATAAAACAAGAGAAGGAAGAGAGATTTTATTAGACATCAAACAACGATGGTTGTAAAATGTTCTTCAGCAATACATAATTTGGCTTGAGAAAAAACATTAAATCTTCAGCATATATAGCTTGTTGTTGTCGAGCTTGCGCTCGATCAGCACCATCTCCACGTCGCCCTTCACGCGGTCTCCGCGGTTGCGCGCCGGCAGGGCGCCTCCGATGACCGCCATGCCGAGGGGACACCCAGAAAGGCGGCGAATCAACTCTCCAACCCGGATCTGGAGACTGCGTCTGCGGTGAACATTTCTACCAACGGAGGTGGTGGAGGAGAAGCGCAGGCCGGCAAAGTCGGAGTTCTGGCGGGCGAAGTTGGAGTTCTTGACGGCGACTGCTGCGGAGGAGATGACGACCACTTTGGGAGTTGGGGCTGATGCGGGAGAGGGGCAGTTGAGTTTTAATTACAAGGATGAGGACCATATTAGATTTTTGGGATGGGAACGCCGTTGGATTGAGATGATCCGACGGTCACAGTTGATTGTTCGAGGAAGACGGGGATTGCGCGTGACTTTCAAGATAAGAAAGTGAAAGCCGGTAAATAAAATTTTAGGGGGGAATTTAAAATAAAATTTCTTAAATTTTAGGGGGGAATTTTCTGCTGCGTTTTTTATAAATAAAATGCAGCGAATAATTTATGTTTTTGCGGCGTTTGATAAATAAACGCCGCCAAATACTGATATACTATATTAGCGGTGTTTTTAATTAAAAACGCCGCGAAAGCAAAAAATGATTGCGGCGTTTGTGAAAACGCCGCAAAAAATGATTGCGGTGTCTGTATCTGTATGTATGTGCGTCTGTGTGTTTACGTGTATCTGCATGTGTTTGTGTCTGTGTGTGTGTCTTTGTTTGTGTGTGTGTGTGTCTATCTTTGGTGTTTGTGTGTGTGTGTATGTGTGTGTCGTGGCGTTATTGTGTGTGCGTGTGTGTGTGTGTGTGTGTCTGTGACTGCGACTGTCTGTGTCTGTGTATGTGAGTGTCTGTGTACGTATATATGTCGGTCCATGTGTCTGTGTTTGTGTCCATGTGTTTGTGTCTGTATGTGTCTGTGTTTGTGTACGTACATATGTGTGTCGGTCCATGTGTCTGTGTATGTGTCCATGTATCTATACAAGTTTGTGTCTGTGTCCATGTGTTTGTGTCTATGTGTCTATGTCTGTATGTACACGTGCTTGTTTGTGACTGTGTATTTGGGTTGTATGTGAGTGTTTGTCTGTCTATGCATGTTTGTCTGTGCTTGTGCGTGTCTGTGTTTGCGTATCTATGTGTGTTAATTGTGTGTCTGTGTTTGTGTCTATGTGTGTTTGTGCGTGTTTGTGTCTTTGCTTGCGTGTCTATGCGTGTTTATGTTTGTGTTTGACTATGTCCGTGTCCATGTCTGTGACTGTGTTTGTGTTTGCGTGTCTGTGTTTGTATGTGTGTGTGTGTGTGTTTGTGTCCGGTGAGAAAATTAAATTAATATTCAATTATTTTTTATTCAGTTGATCGAGCGCCTGAGAGCGGATGAAATTGAGCGGGGTAATTCTTACTTTTAAAAAATACATAAACGGATAAACCTTATTTAAAAATATATAAATCTTATTTAAAGCTCATGTGCACTGTCGGGCAATGTCGAGGCGGGGGTATTTGTCGAGCGGGGAACATGGGCCTCATCTGCACTGTCAGTTGATCGAGCTCCTGAGAGCGGACAAAATTGAGCGGGGGTAATTCTTTTTTTAAAAAAAAACATAGATCTTATTTAAAAAGTAAATTTTATTGAACAACGCGTTGTATTTATGAATTGATTTGACATGTATTTATGAATTTCATTACACATTTATTTTCATTAAAGCACGTGTCATCCATCAATCAATATATAGGACAATTGCAATGTTATAAGCACACCACTTTTGGCTATTGGCACACCAATTTCTATTAGTTATTACGCGCCTTTTGAAAATACGCCTTTTGCATGCATTTTTAGGAAAAGTGTTCAACACAAAAATTGTAGATCTCGTCAAGATCTACAACTTTCGTGTTGAATACTTTTCCTAAAAATGCACGTACAAGGGGTATTCGCACACCAATTTCCAAAAATTCGCTATAGTTACGATCAGGGCGACAATACGTCTTGTGCGTGCATTTTTAGGAAAAATGTTCAACACAAAAATTGTAGATCTCGACGTGATCTACAATTTTCGTGTTGAACACTTCTCCTAAAAATGCATGTATAAGACATATTTTTAAAAGGCGCATAATAACTCATAAAAATTGGTGTGCCAATAGCCAAAACTGGTGTGCTTATAACATTGCCATATATATATGACATATATTTTCATTAAAACGCTAGCTCCCGAGCAAAAAAACGTGTGCGTTGATAAATTTATTTATGCTCCCGAGCAAAAAAGATAGAGCTAGTGCAATGCGCGCGACTGAAAAAAAACGTGTTCGGGAAATAAAACGTGCATCCGAGTGAAAAGCACGTGCTTGAGCGAAAAATGGGCGCTCGAAGTGTACAATTATTTCACCCCTGCGCACAATGAAAAAATATGCGTGCATGCGGGGCCAGTGCGCGATCGTTATTTTTATTCAAAAATTATGTTAATATGTTTTAAATTTTTTGATTTGTTTTGTGCAAAATTTTATGGAGGGAAATTTTCCTCCATATATTTCATTATTGTGAGAGAGAAGGAAATAGACAAAACTTAATAAATTAGAGGAAGAGAACGGCGTGCGGCGACGGCCGAGAAAGAGAACGACGATGGCGGCGACCGTGAAAGAGAGAGGTGACGGCGGCGGCGACCGTCGAAGAGAGGGGAGACAACGGCGGCGGCCGTACGTGAAAGACATTGCTACATACAGCTCGCAAATGGATGTTTGTGTGTTTGGTTGTCTGTGTCTGTGTGTGTGCATGTGTCTGTGTTTGAGCCCCGACACATGCAATACGCGCTAGCTCTCAAGCAAAAAAAGGAAAACTACACGCACGAGAGTGCTTTTGCGTGCGCGCGAGAGTGCATTTGCGTGCGCGCGAGAGTGCATTTGCGTGCGCGCGAGAGTGCATTTGCGTGCACACGGGTTTGTGCGTGATTTTATTTTAATTCCAAAATTATATTAAAAAATTAATGTCATATTAATTTGCATTCATTTTTACATTAAATATATTTTTAATTTTTAGTCTTGTTTTGTTCAAAATTTTATGGAGGGAAATTTTCATCCGTATATTTCATTCATTCATATGAGAGAGAGATAGAGCTGCATGGGAGAGAGGCAGAAAAACTTTTATAAAAAGTTAAAGATTTATTAAAACCCCCGTACGTGCAAAAATACATGTCGCAAAAGTACCACATATCTGCGAAAGCCGCGCACGGATGTTTGCGAGTTGTAGGAGTACTGTCGTCGCATTAGAGCACTATCGAGGCGGGGTACTGTCGCGTGCATACAAAATATTTTTTTTTTCAAAAAAAAAAATAATTCAAAACTTTGATAATAAAATAGTACAAAAATTGAAAATAAAATATGATATATTTTTTGTAACAAAACTTTAATAATAAAATATTACTATTAGTAAGGACAATGTCTTTGTCACAAAAAACTTTCATGATGTGGTTACAATTGATACTTATTGTGAGAAAAGTTTTCTATTTGTAACGTAACATTAGTATTGTTACAAATACTTACAGTTATAGTAACGAATTAATTATTATTGTAACAAAATTTAAAATATTCGTTACAAAAAAATATTTTTTTGTAACAACAAAAAAACTTTGTTACTAAATATAACTATTAGTAATAAACTGTGTTTCAGTTACATTCCAGTCCTTACAACAGGTGCAGTTTGTTGTAGTGAGAAGATAGGCCACAAATATTCTCACAAAGAGAATGCCTACATGAGGATCATGAGTCAGGTACTCCTTCACTCCTTCCCTCACCTATGTAGGTCTAAAGGAATTCCCATTCCTCCTGGAAAAAGGATTTCCATAGCCCTGTTCTCAAAAAGGACCAGGCAAATCCCCAAGCCTGGTTCCATTCCTGAAAGGACTCCCTCTCCTCCTAATTCTCCCGTGCATCCATCTTCACCTCCTCCTCAACATACATACATCTCTTCCCTACCAACATCATCCACACCAATAGTCTCCACTACACTCACACCTCCTACCTTAACTACATCTTCACATACACCAATTCAATCACCACCTCTTCCTCCTCCTACTATCACATCCTCTCTACCTACATCATCTCACATACCTCATATATCAACAATCACTTCTCCACCTTTATCCCCTCCAACATTATCTCCTTCACCAACACACCCTGAACCATCTCCATCCACTGAAACTCTCATCACTCAGTGTATCCAGTCAGCAGCCCAAAGATTTCAAGAAATGCTGGATGGACACTGCCTTCAAATTCACTCCTCTATCAGGCACATGCAAACCCAGTTGGATGGGGTAAATGCCTCTGTGCAAGTACTCAAAACCTCTATGTCTTCATCTAAGGTTACTAAATTATTCTTAACCTCCTTGGCTAAGAAGGGCAAGAAGGGGGAGAAGTTAGATGAAGAACACCTCTCCAGTCACAAATCTCACTCACACAAATCCTCTCCAACATCAAAATCTGATAGTCTTGCTCTGCTTAAGACCATTGGGAATGAAATAGTACCTGAGCTACATACTACAGAATAGTTAACAGATGTACTTTCTATAGCAAGAGAAGCAGAACAACAAGTAGTTCTCTTTCAAAGGGAGGCAAGTAGAGTATAGAAAGAAGTTGAAAAGGAAGTTGAGGCTGAAGGTTTGGCTGAAAGTGAAAAAGAAAACGAAGCTGAAGCTCAGGGGGAGCCAAATGCTGTCATAGCTAAAGCTGGAGCTGAGAAAGAAGCTGAAGAAGCAGAAAAAGAAAATATAAAGGAAGTTCTATCTCAGGGGGAGCAGACTGCTTTGACTTAGGGGAGCTGAATGAACATCTTGCTACTGAGAAGGAACAACTAACCTCTATAAAAAGACCTGATCTCCCTTTATTATTCTCTAGGAAGAGAAAAACTCCTCCTACTCCTTCTGAATGATATGTTGAACAATTTTGAGCAGAGCTCTATTTTTAATACTTAAGTACTGCTTGATCTGTACAAAAAGTCTGTTATATGATTTCTTTTTCCATTATCTTCTGATTACCTAATGTATCTCTTTTCTATAAATATGCTTTGATGTGTTGATTACAAGCTGATAAAATTTCTCTCTGAATAGGGTTAAGACAAATAGGGGGAGATTGTTGGGGAAATGATTTATCTTAACCCCTAGAAATAAGTAGAAAATGAGTTCTCAAAGGGAGATAATTAGTTTAAGTAAATATGCGTCGAATAGTAATCGACGCAACGTCGAAGTGTAGTCGACGTATCTCTCAAAATGAGTCCAAGTAACTCTAAACAGATTTCGATGTAAACTTAATCGGCGTAACTCTGATTTCTAGTCGACGCACCAAGTAAAGTCAACGCACCGCTGACGACGATCCTTCCATATTTTCTTCTCGACGTCTATCCAGGCAGAAATCGACGCTTACGTCGAATAGTAATCGACACACGTTGATTTCTGTGATAGATTCAAAAACACGCCAGATCTCTTTCCATCTTTCTGTAGATCTGAATTTTATGGAATTATATTATTCTTTTCTAGCCGTTCTGAATCAATCTTTCCTTCTAAATGATTCTTGGCTAATTTGATTAAGATTATTATGGACATTATTTGAAAATAGAATGATCTCTTTCCTTCTACAGAAATAATGATTATGGAAACTTTTCTTTCTTACTATTTCTCTGACTGCTAATTGATTATCCTCCTATAGCAATATTTTTGAATAAACAGAGCTATAAATACAGAAGGAGGTCGGCAAAGAAAAATGACAAGTGATCCACTCTATCCATTTGAAAAAGAGGAAAAGCTCCCACGTGAAAAGTG
This sequence comes from Dactylorhiza incarnata, assembly GCA_033032865.1. Lineage (NCBI taxonomy): Eukaryota > Viridiplantae > Streptophyta > Magnoliopsida > Asparagales > Orchidaceae > Dactylorhiza > Dactylorhiza incarnata. The sequence continues at coordinate 10,834,086 of JAWHQI010000011.1, forward strand.
AGAAAGCTGAGAAAAGTGAAAAAGTGCTGCAGCAAAGAAAAAGCCTTCTTCTTCTCCCTCTAAAGCCATACTGCTGCCATTTCTGAAAGCTCTCACTGAAAGAGAAAAAGGCCTACAATCTCCTTCTCACTATAGAAGAGAGATTTCAATCACTATACTTGTGCTTCTAATCTTCTTGCTAGGAAGAAGATTCTTTCTTGCTTCAATTGTTTTTCTTAAACTTCTTGTTCTTATTATTATTTCATTTTCAAATAGTGTAAAAGAGTTTTTAGAATCTCTTTTCAAAAAATTTAGTTGTAGTGGTTCTAAGAGTCTCCTTATCAAAAGACTCAGGCTGGTTCTAAGAGTCTCCTTATCAAAAGACTCAGTGCAAGATAGTGAATTCCTACCAAGGGGGTAGAAGAGTGGACTACCCAAAGTTTGGGGAACCACTATATTTCCTTGTGTTGTGCTGTGATTTTCTTTTTGCTATTTCTTTATTTATTTGCTTAATTCTTGTTGGGGTGTGGAAGCTTAAATCTGTGAATATTACACACATATATATATTTATTAACTTTGCACGAAATATTTTTAAATCTCTATTCACCCCCCTCTAGCGAATTCTAGTGAGGTTAACTGTGTACTTTCATACCCCATTGAGAACTCCTATGGGTTCAACTATGTCTTTAGACAAGGATGAAAAGGGGAAACCCTACAATGAGTCCATGTATATAAGCATAATTGGCCCTATGCTCTTCCTCACTACTAGTAGGCCAGACATCATGATTGCTACATGTATATGTGCAAGATATCTGAAAAAATATGCATGAGAAAATATTACAATGAGGCCAGATATCTGAAGGGTACTCCAAATCTATGGCTCTGGTACCCTAAGTAAAATGATTTTGAGCTATGTGGATATTTTGATGCAGACTTTGCTGGGTGCAAAGAGGATAGGAAAAGCACTTTAGGAACTTGTCAGTTCTTGGGGAGAAGGCTTATACCTTGGAGTAGTAAAAAAGCAAAATAGCATTGCTATCTCCATAGCTGAATCAGACTACATTTTAGCTGGTAGTTTTTATGTATAGCTCCTGCGGATTCAACACCAATAAGAAGATTACAATTTGCACATCAAGAGAACATCTCTCTTTTGTGATTCCTCAAGTGCCATTTCTATTGCAAAAAATTATGTGGCACACAGTAGAATAAAGCATATTAAAATTAGATATCATTTCATTAGGGAGCATGTTGAAAAGGAGTACATCTGCCTTGAGTATGTTAATACAGAGAGGCAAATATCTGTCTTTTTCACTAAATCCCTTGATGAGTCTAAGTTCAATCAATTCAAAATTGAATTGGGCATGTTGAGTTCTTGATTTGGGTATGTTGAATCTATTATATCTCTTTGGTGCACATTATTTTGATAATGGGTTGGATCTCAAACAAGGTCCACCCTAAAGTGATCTGACAATCTTAGTTTTTGAAGACAGGAACACCAAAAAGCTTAAACCTCAAGCACTATAGGAAATAAGCTTCATAAAGAATATCGTCTTAATTGATACCGATGGCATTGATAAAGTCTCGACGACAACATCCAAGTCTCGACGATAAGAATAAAGACATTTCAACGATAAAGTTACACTCGATGCCACTCCAGACCGACAAAATGACATCATAGAATGCGACAACGTCATGATTGCGCCGCAATTGTGGGATTCTCAAAATGATACATGAGAATTTGAATAGGTACGTGCCTCATTGCCTTCCCAATGCATTACCCTATATATTAGACATTGTGTAAGCATAGAAATCACGCACACATAGAACCCTAGAATCCTTCCTTCGTCTTCTTCCTTCCGACAACTCTTTGCAAATGAAATGGCGTCGAAGAAGAATGATGAGAAAATCCCTTCCAGAGGAGAACTTCTAAAAGGTGGCGTTGAGAAGTCTGAGGAGGATTTGAATATGGTCATAACCTTGTTGTATGCATCAGAGTTGGAATACATCCTGACTGAGCTAACTCCTCTATACCATTCAGCCGTCTCCGACTTCTATGAAAATGCCAAATTTCACAAATGTGAAAAGGAACTTCGCACCATTATGTCTGGGCAACAAATTCAAGTGACTGCCAAAAGTCTATCCCAAATTCTCAAACTTACTGCTTTTGACAAAGATGAGCCAGAAGAAGAAATCAAGGATGCAGATGTCTATGAAGGATTGACATGGTGCAGTTTTGAAACCAAACCCTATGGCATCTTTCAGAGAATGCACATGAATAGGCAATGTAAACTATTGACAGTTATCATTGGAAAGGTGCTGTTATGTAAAACTGGCTCGCATGATCGAGTCTCTAAAGGGATGTTTGAGGTAATGGTCAGGGTAATCTGAAACAAAAGGACTAACTGGGGAAAGTTGATGTTTGACATGATTACATATAACATCAATTCTCCAAAATTTGGAAGAATCATATCCTTATATCTCAAGAATACCATACCTCATCTCCTAAAAGTTTCATAATCAACTCCTCTACACTATCTCAAAAAGATAGATTTAAAAATAGAGAGCAGGTGGGAGAAGAGGTTCATAAGTATGATCTCTCTACCAGGATAGATGTCCTCCAAGAAGATATTAATCACCTGAACCATCAAAACTCAAATGTATATCATACTGCTGCAACTGCTGTGGAAAATACTGGGACTGAAATAGCTAACATAAATGAAGCTACCTTTCTAATTAGACAACAAATCAACATTGTGCTTAATAGATTGACTACTCTAAGTGACAACCCGTAATCCATCATCCAAAATCAACATCTGTCCTTTACTGATTTTGAAGATACCATCAATACTGTCCTTTAGAGAATATCCTTCTCCGCTCAAGTATCTCAGGAGCTTATGGAAAATATAGGTGAAACATTACTGCACCAGTTTCAAGTAAACCAAGATCAACTCTCAAATTCTTTCCAACAAGCTGTTAGGACATCTCAGGGAACTCTTATGGATGCCATTGGTAATCTGAACAACCTTCTGGCTAGACAACTTCAAGCTTTTCAAGCATCCCTCTCTAAAGGAAAATTTTCAGAAGCCAGAAAGGGGGAGAATATGTCAAGCCACCATGCCATGTGGCTAGCAAATGAAGTAAAATTCTCTTTGGATTTTGCTCCAATTGACTATGGGATAGCGTACCAACATCCAATTCCTGAAGGCAATCTCCCTAAAGAACCATCTCAAAGTGTAATACCTGAAGTCCCTGCAGAATAGTATCAAGTGTTGGAACATAGTTTTCCGTCCGTATCCCATTGATTTGTGAATAACAAATCCTACTTGTATTTGATCTTGTTTGCCATTGTGTTTTGAGCATGCAGGTTCATACAAAGATGACACTAGGTTGTTGTTGGTCTGGGTTTGCTCACAAGCTGAAAAGAATGGAAGAGAGCTAATGCCCGACATTAATTCTTAACAACGGTGTTGACTTTTGTGCCCACCAAGATGAAAATGGCATGGAGGGAAGCTGCCGCGATTGCAGGAGCATTTTGGGAATGATTTGACTCAACGCTAGGCATTAGACTCAACGACAGCGTTAACGTTGCCTAAAATGAATGTTTCCAAAGATGTAGAATCTCCTTCCTATTTTGAAGATCCAAGCCATCAAATCATTTCTATACTGGGTCAATGCCAGGCGTTAGCCTTAACGCCGGTGTTAGCGTCCAGTTTGATAAATAGGTGGATTTCATCTTCTTCAATATCTAATGTTAAGGAGCCCTATTCCAACACTCTGAATTATTTGTGACGGCCATATTTTAAAACTACAAAGGGTCTCCCACTCAATTTCAAAAAGGAGAAATTTTTTTAAATGCAAAATCTATAAATAGTCTATTTTGTGCGTTAGATCAAAATATTTTCAAACTTATTTATAATTTACCTACCGCATATGAAATTTGGAATTTTCTTGAAAGAACTTATGATTCTCCTTCTGTAGGTATGGAACAAACATAAGACTTAGAGGAAATATAAGCTTGCACGGATGTTCAAGAAAGCTCCTCTCATGATGGATCAATGGAGTGTACATCAAGAGGAAGAGAAGAAGAAATATTATCTTTGGAAGAGGAGTGCCAAAAAGATGTCAAAGGAACAATTTGTTCAAATCTTGCCTCTTCCGATAGCAATGTAAGGAAATCAAAATCTTCTCTTTTGTGACAAATTCTGTTTACACATTACATATGCTACAAATTTCTAAACGTAAAATCAAGAAATTAAAAATTGCAAATAAAAATTTACTTTTAGAAAATAAAAGGTTAAAAGCTAATGATAATTTAGAATCCAATTGTAATGGGGCTTCTCCATCTTGCTCTTTAATTGAAATCTCAAAGCCTTGTTTTGATTGTAATAATATTAAAGAAAAATTCAAGGATTTTGAAAGCATAATGAAAAATTAGTAAATGAAAATAATATTTTATCTAATAAACTAGAATCATTAAAACTATTTGTGGAAAAATTTACAAGTAATAAAAAATCTTTCATTTCTAATTTATCATCAAACATGTGTAAGACTTCTATTAGTATTTTAAAATCAATTAAACATGCACCTAGTAGAATGTTTAATCATAAAAGCATAATGAATTCTAACCCTCACTGTATATCTCCCAAATTAAATTCATATGTTGACAAATTTACTATGAAAAATAATTTCAAAAGTCATTATTATTCTAAACCTAATTTTAATGAATATGGAAATTTGATGCATAATATTAAATCAAAATATGAATGAAGACCCAAAATAAAAAAATGAAACATTAACTCCACTTGAAAGGATTCATTCATTTTTGTCTCCCCAAAAATTATCACGCTATATTTGTGTACCCAAAGGAACCGTTACACTTGGTTCCCTTTGGATACTAAATCCCTTATTCATTAGGTATCATCATTTGCATGAAGTAGAAACAAATCAAAAAATGAATATCATTACTCTACTTCATGATATTCTTAACCTTCTTTTTGTTTCTTTATTTTTCTTTCTTGAGCCAACATGCTAAGATCACTCTATATAACTTATGATATGACTTTTCACACATTAAGCCTAAATTCATTAATTGATCAAATTGAATAAAATTAAATAAAAAGTCATATCATTTCTCAAGTGATCTATATATTTCTTTTCGTTTATCCTTCTAAATCCATTTCCTATAAATGTCTTATATTACCATTAAAATTGAAAACTAAATTTATTATATTTTATCAAGATCAATGGAATAATTGTTAAAAAAATGGATTTAAGAGGAATATTAGGGGGCTTGGCTAAATGTATAAAATGTGCAAGTGTTTGCTTATAAATTTAATATCCCCTAATACCGGTGTGAACCCTTCACAGGGTAGACCTCGGGAAGTCCAAGATCCACTCTAAATTGTTAAGTCCAAATAAATCCTAGCAAAGATAAAATTAAATATAGACTCATGCGTATTCTTGCAATGACCGAAAAAGAAAACAATCTTTACTATGTTTTCAGAAAATTATATGTATGGTTTGATAATATTCAAAAATAAAACAGAAAATTTATAAAATAATTCAAAAGTAACCAAAAATATTTTCTCATTATATTATTCACCTTACAATCTTTCTCCATAATTTTTTTTAAAAAAGGTTGAATATGAATTGTTTTACATACTTCACCTACATCATTACAAATAATTAATTATGAGTACCTAAATTTCTATGTGATAAAATTAATAATCATGCAAAGTCAAAAGATGTTTTAAATTCAGACATTAAATATAACTACAAAAGATCTTATTGCTTTCAACATATAGTGTGTTGTCATGATTAGTATATGAATCTATTATGTTTTGCATGTATCTCATTTATATGTTGACCATAGAATAAACTTATATCACTAAGGAAAAATACATTAGAATCATCACTTTATTCTATGTCTAAAATTGAAATACTATTATTGATTACATGCAACATTATATCAATTAATTTTATGGCATAACATTACATTCAAAACTTATCATTCATGCTAGTTATCTAATAATGCCATAATGAATCCATCTTAAAGTAGAACAATTGAAAGTTAAAATTCATAATGACTATGTTGCCATAAAATATAATTTGAAATCAATCTCTCATAAAAGGCCATAGTTTACAAATTGTTTCCATAGTACAAATTGCTTAGGAGGTCCATGATCATTCACCCACATTATGTGTCTCACAATAGCAAGGGCGTAGGATTGCATGCATTAGATAACCTAACTTCTAAGTCATGTATTATCCTTAACCGGGGAGGGTTCCAATGAGATCTTGCGAGACACTGGGGGAAAGAGTGCTTGGTTGAGCGTTCTCTAGTGTCTGCATATGGGATTAACACCCCAACCTACGACATGTGTGCAGCTCCTCATGCCCATCCATCACTTAGTACAGGGCTAGTGTGTAGGCATATGGTTAGGGTATTATAATCTAGGACATACCTATATCATATTTTGGATGCACTCTTTATGATCATATTATTCATGCATTCTTGGGTTGATTGAACATACTTCTCTTATGTTTTGCATATTTTACCATTCTTGATCTTTAATGATATTGTAAAACACAAATAATTGAAAACCAAATAAAAATATAAAAACCTTTTTTGAACAAATAAAACATGCTTAATGAGCCTTTTAATCATCTCCAAATTCTCTGAAATTTCTACAGTAAGAAGGTCTATATACATACTCCCTATTCCACTGAATTTGTTTTCAAAAAACTCAAAAAATAGTGTCCTATTTGGGTGTTAAGTAGTTAACGCTAGGCGTTAACTTCTTTTGCCAAATTGAAATTATGTTTTCTCTGCATTATTTCTGGTATTTTTATAATGAATTTTCTCTGTTTCTTTTCTCAGTTTTGAAATTATTTTGCTATTAATTTGGTTGTATAATTCCAAAATAAAAAAATCAAATAATACAAAATAATCAAAAATATGTTTTTGTTATTTAATTTGCTTTAAATATTTACAAAACTATGGCTTGACAATAAATCTTCACAAGAACAAACATCTTAGTTATTTTTGTTTCAAATGGTCAAAATTGATTAGGCATACACTTAAAGATTGTCTACAATGTCTAATTTTTATTTCAAATTTTCTAAACATTGTTTTATCTTGTCATGCCTTGACCTTAATCTGATTATGTATAAAGAAATAGTCTATAGAAAATTGTGTAAGAATTGCCTAGCATGCATCTAAGTATGAGTAATGTTTTATGTTAATCAATGATTCTTACACTCACTATTTTTGTAATCTATATGTGCTCATAATCTTAGTCTTGCATGATTGTGTAGTGTAATAATTTAAACATATTAAGTTGTATGTCTATATTACCTACACCGTCTTTCAAACAATAAATTTCTTGCACAAATAGAAGTGTTATTTCAATATTGTTCATGTTTGCAACAATAAGTGAATTCAGAGACCTTTGGCCTAAAATAAAAAAATATACAAAATAAAATGCCAAAGATAACTCCACCAAGCACTACTCACCCTCCTGATAAGTCTTAATGAGCATTGTGAGGTTGAGCACCTTGGAAAGAATTGTAAAGTATTTTGTGCAAACACATTCTTTTTTATCACTTCTATTTGTACACCGGGTCACAGAAAATAAAAAATTATAAAAATGATTATGTGATCCCCCAAGCAATACTTTGCTCCCTAATAAGTCTTAATGAGCATTGTAGGGGTGAAGCACCTTGGTAGTTGTACCCTTTTATGTGCTTTGAAATTTATTCTAGAATTGATGTGTGAAGGAAATTATAAGATTACATACTTAATATTGTTGTTACTATTTCATTACATATGTCATTTGTTTTGATTATTTCACTTGTATACTTTTATCAAAACACCTTTTTTGCACACATCATTGTTTTTCATAAAACTTCTACTCGTGAGAATTGGATCCTAATGCAACATTACATAATTCTCTAAAAACTTAAGTAAAAGCACTGGATTGCAATGCATGATTTCTACAATATTTTCTTTACATGAAATACGAATTAGTTACATTGTAGTCCTTATCTTTTTTGAATATGTTCAATCATGCTTGCCTATTTGCTATCTAAATTTCCAAAGTTAATGCTCAAATGTGAAGAGCCTAGACATATTGTTGGAATGGTCAAACTATAACAAAAATACTACTCTTAATTGTTTTGTTTTTGTTTTCCGCATTTCAATTTTGATCATGTATTTCTTTTACCGTGGTTTATCATACTTACTTCTAAGGTTTTTCTTCACTTGCGCTTGTCAAACTATATTGTATTTCTTCCAACAAGTTTCTTAAAAAAATGGAATATTGTTCTTTCACGCTTATCATATCTTTTTCCGCTGTGCTACTCTCTCCCTCAGCTCGATCATGATTTACTTTATGTCTACACAAAACTCTTAATACTCTCTTTGTTATGTCCCAACTTTTGTCTACTCCATTCTAGTTTTGTTTCACTCCACCCTCTTTTGCTAATAACAAAAGGGGGAGAATAAAATGATAAATCGCTATGATTAAAGGAGTAGGATTCACTAGATTAAGGGGGAGCACGAATCTAGTCTATAGGAGCATACACTAATGGGGAGTAATTATGGAGGGGGAGCATACTTTAATAATCTATAATTCTTATTATTGTCTCAATATTGCTTAGTGTCATATATCCTCTTCTAAAAACACATCTCTCTTATATATGAATCTGATTTATCTCTATTGGATTTGTTATTATCAAAAGGGGGAGATTGTTGGAACATGGTTTTCCACATCCCTTTGATTTGAGAATAACAAATCCTACTTGTATTTGATCTTGTTTGCCATTATGTTTTTAGCATGCAGGTTTGAACAAAGATGGCACTAGGTTGCTGTTGTTGGTCTGGGTTTGCTCACAAGCTGAAAAGAATGGAAGAGAGCTAACGCCCAGCATTAACTCTTAACGTCGACGTTGACTTTTGTTCCCACCAAGATGAAAATAGTATGGAGGGAAGCTGTCGTGATTGCAGGAGCATTTTTGGAATGATTTGACTCAGCACCAGGCGTTAGACTCAATGCCAGCGTTAAAGTTGCCTAAAATGAATTTTTCCAAAGATGCAAAATCACCTTCCATGTTTTGAAGATCCGAGCCATCAAAACATTTCTATACTGGGTCAACGTCGGGCGTTAGCCTTAACGCTGGCATTAGCGTCCAGTCCTATAAAAAGGTGGATTTCATCTTCTCCAACATCTAATGCTAAGGAGTCATATTCCAACACTCTGAAATATTTATGAGAGCCATATTTTCTGACCACAAAGGATTTCCCACTCAATTTCAAAAAGGAGGAATCAAAGGAGGCTTGGATCAACACGCTAACTCAATGCGAAGAACGTATGCTTGGACTTCAATGATCTTCAGATATTCTTCGGTGTCTCTTTCAGATTATCTCATAGGGAGTTTTTATATTTGTTTTTTATATTTATCTTTGTAATCGGTTCGTGAATATGCCTTGTGTTGGCGACTAGGTCTGGGTGGGACTTAGAGAAGAATTCGCCTCGTGTTGGTGACTAGTTCTAGGGAGTAGATCTAGGGGGTGCTCGAGGACTTTCTGGGGATAAAAGGGCTAAAGTGGCTTGAGGCCGTATCTTGGGAGAGATTGGCTAAAGCCAACCAGTTCCCAGTGAGAAGAGTCGGTATAGAAAATGAAAAGAGTATTTCATAATCGCCTTGATTTCTAGCGTCATAGAAATCAGATTTTGTAATCAATTTTATAAATGATAATCATGTCTTTTCGTATTTAATATAATTGATTTCATTTCTAATTTCTATCTCTTTACTTTTGATTCAATCTACTTCTAATAAAATATCTAAGGTTTTCTATAAAGATTTAAAGTTTTCTAAAACCCTTATTAACCCCCCTCTAAGTGCGCCTCAAGATCTAACATTAAGAGCCTAAGAGCTATTAAGATTATTTTGTTGTTGTGCATGCAAGTGGAAGTAGGCAAATCAAGAAAAGTAAAAGACACTATTGACAATGAAGAGCAAGAAGCTAAGAGGAGGAGAATGGAAGAAGTTAAGAAAAATCCTGACTTTGAAGAGTTGAGCCCCTACTCAAGAGCTATCATCCTGAACTCCTGGAATCTATATCAGCAGGGAAAGCATGATAGGGGAACCTTCTACAGCTCAGAGGAATGGAAAAAATATGAAATATGTGAAGTTGAAAGAAGGGATTATTGGAACAAGATCAAAATGGGAGAAACCTCAGTGCCTGCACATGCACCTCTCAGATATCACCCCAAGCCCTATAACTACTTTGAAAGACAAAAGCAGAAACATGCTGAAGCTGAGCAGTCAAAGAAAGCAGGACCTTCTGGAAAAGGCAAAGATGTTCAAAAGGATTGAAAAAGAAGAAGAATTCTAGAAATCACTTGCACACTTATATGCTTTACATTTTTGTATCTGATATATATTATTAATGTATTGGTCTGTCATTAATTAATATATGTAGTGATCAATGGCCTAACTTATTGTCAATCATTATATTTGTTAGTAAGGCCTATCTATACTTATAAGTTCTGGCTTCTTCAAATAGTGGGAGATTGTTGGGTATTGTGCCTTCAATGATTCTAGATTTGAAGAAGGAACACAAGTATAAATAAGCTAAGTTGTATTTGATGTTGTGTTTAAGTTCATGTTTTGACAGATACATCAAAGTTATATCACCGGTATATAGAAGATAAAAGTAATGAAAATTAACTAAGTAAAATATCATCTCAAAACTTAGTAGAAGAATCATGGAGAAAAGTATCGTATCATCGAAATAGTTTTGAAGATATCATCTTGATTAAAACACATCATCTTGAAGGTTGAAGAAAGCTTGTCATGGATTAAGTTAAGTTCAGATGTCGACGACATCGTCTTGAAGAAATCTTGTCGTAGAGAAAGTTAAGTTCAGATGTCGACGACATCGTCTTGAAGAAACCTTGTTGTGGATAAAAGTAAGTTCAGATGTCGATGACATCATCTTGAAGAAAGCTTATCGCCGATAAAGCTAAGACGTCTCTACGATATCGTCTTGAAGAAGAAACTCAACTTTAAAGGCTAGAAGATATAACTCCTTAATTCATAAAGAATTGTTCATATGGACACACATCGGCTTGAAGACCTCATGACGTCTAGAAGATCAAGATGATATCGTCTTGAAGTAAGACAGTCAATCTAAAGAACAAGTCTATGTCTTATTCAAAGCAACATCTCGACGATGTCGTCTAGAAGAAGTAAGACCGCTGAGATATCAAGTAAAGTCATGAAGAAGGAAGAATGTCGATGATATCATCATTAAGTATATCTGTCGTGTACACTATTAAAGATGATACCGTCTTGAAGGAGAAACATCATCTTGACAAGTTGCAGAGCAGCATTTAATGCGCAGACATTCTTAGAAATGAATATTCAGGAAATGTGCATGCCGCCTATCTTTCACACAAACCAAGGAGCAATAAATAATATATTATCTACAGAATATAGCCGTTGCACGGTATTTAAGAAAGTAATTTATTATTTCTATATTCTGCAAGTTCCAAGAAAGGCCAGTATTTATGATAAAGAACTGCCAATTTTGCAAGTTGTTTTCAAACGAGAAATTGATTATGGAATAATCAATAAGGGGTTTTATGCAAAATTATAGAGCATATAAAAGAAGATAATTTTTATCTACAGACGAACTTGCTTAGAATTCTCTTAAGTTTTCATTCTCACACATATTTTCCTGAAGAGAGAGAAAAGAATCAACAAAAAGAAGAAGTCTTCATTATTGTTGTGATGTGAAGATCTATAGAAGATTCTAAAGAAAGGTTCACTGATCCACAAGATCTTTGGGCTTATTGTTACAAGAAGAAGAAGACATGTGATTCAAAGCTTTCATTCAGAAATCTTCTCTTCTACAACAACTTCCCTATATTAATTTGTAGGGATCTTTGTGAGTCTGAGCTGGTAGGATCTAGTGATAGATCTGAGTTGGTAAGGTTCTCGGTGAACCTGAGTTTTGGGAGGATCTTGTTGAAGATCTGAGATTGTAAGACTTACAAAGTCTGAGCCTTGTAGGGTTCTGTGTGAACCTGAGTTGTAAGATCTGATTATAGTGAAAAGATCTAAGTTGGAGAGGTTGCCTAGTCTAGTACACTGCTAGATAGGTGGTAGGGACAGTGGACTACCTCTAGACACATTGTCTAGTTGGGAACCACTATAGATCATTGTGTGTTTTCTGTGATGCTTGTGTGCTGTGATAGATAAATTATTAAGTAGCAAAGAAATTTGAAAACACCTAATCACCCCCTCTAGGTATAGTTTATAGACAACCCATAATCTTTCACATATCTCTTATAGTTCTTCTCTTTTATTTTTATACTATTTTGGTGTGTGAAATGTCTGGTGTGGACGTCAGAATCCGATTTGGAATCAATGGAAATTGACTGGGGAGGTCGTCGGAATCTGAGGAGGATTCCATAGGAATTCGTCCTGGGAGGGCATCAAGATCTGGGAGATCTAGTGGGCTCCAAGACCCTTCCTTGAAGGAAGGTGAGGAGCTGCTCGAAGACTTTTCTAAGGAGGAAAGGAAGAGAGCCAACCCGTCCTTGGATTAGGGTCGGTATAGAAAACCCAAGGTTTTAATATCCATCGCCCCTGATCTTCGACGTCATGGAGATCTAAGTTATTTTTATAAAAAATGTATAATTATTCAATAATATCTTGATTCTATAGTTTATCATATAACCTCCTGTGATTTTCCTGATGAAACATTGATTGGTGTAGTGCTATTCCCGAAACATTATCGCGCAGTAATTATGGTGTTTCTAGAGCTAACACTGCGGCATAGGATTACCGCGCAACACTAGCTCTAGCGCACGCATTCCTGCAGTTAATTATTTAAAACTCCAATAACTAATTAAAACCCTTATTCACCCCCTCTAAGGGCATTAATAGATCCAACACTACCATTGCGGTGGCCCCTGTGCCGGTTGCCACAGTTTAGCCCATTGTGGTGAGACCATTACCTACAGTAGTGGTTATGGAAAAACAAGCGACAGACTGACATTTGAAGCATTTTATGAGCTTCCACCCTCGTACGTTTGAAGGGGTGGATGAAAGGCAAAAGGTGACCCTAGCCACCTTTCTATTGGATAGAGAGGCAAGGATATGGTGGGAAGAATTCGAACTGCAGCAGTATGATGGCAGGCAACTGATAGACATCTGGATCAAAGAATACTCGAGATCAATTCTGGAAAGGTATCTCCCCTCTGCTCAACACATAGGAATGGACAACAAGTTCTAGAGGTTAACTCAAGGTGAAAGGTTGTTGGATGATTACCTTCATGAGTTTACATGACTTGGAAGGTAAGCATGCTCTTCATTTGATGATGAAGAGAGAAAGACCAATAGAATTTATGAAGGTCTACGCGACGATCTATAGCTTCTTCTGGCAGGTCCGATGATGCAAGGCTTTCTGATGTTGTTGAATATCGCCAGATCCCTTGAGAAGGATATGAAGAGGGTCCATGGTAAGAAGGTCCTAGCTATGAAAATTGCAGAGTTCAATGTACCAAGCTATTCAAAGTATGGGTACCAAAAGTATAGGAAGAAGTCAAGGTTTTCAGAATAGGTAATGGTCCGTTGATTTGTTACACTTGCGTCAAGCTGGGACACATAGCCCAAGAGTGTCGTAGCGGTCCCCAGAAGTTGGAGAAAGGGAAAGTAGCAGAGTCACTGCATACCACTACACTCTAGCTCAACCCCGGGTATTTATCTTGGGCAGCAGAAGGCCATCAAGCAAAGTGACGTCATGACAGGTATGTTTAGTATATAACGATGATTGCCTTATGTACTTTATGACTTATGTGTGATTGCTTGTATAACATATTTGTATTAGGTTTTTCCTAATTTGGAACTGTCCGACGAGAGCATTATTTGACACTAGAGCATCTCACTCCTTTCTGTCTGAGGTTTTCATACTGCGTATTTGAGTGCTTTCTTTCATGATAAAGGATAGATTGGATGTCTTGCTACCAAAAAGGTGCCGAATGCATGTAGACAGAGTTAGCTGTGTTCAGGTGCGGATAGGAAGTTGTGAGTTTGACTTGGTAGCATCAATACTAGCGATATTGGAGTTTGATGTGATATTTGGCATGGACTGGCTTTTGAGGCAGCGTGTATGCATTGATTGCAATCTGAAGGAGGTAACACTAGGCAAAATACTGAATGCGAGACTACGTTTACTGGTATGCGAGGATCGAGCAAGATGTTGATGTTAGATCTTGAGGCACCCTTAGAGGAGGTGAATAAGGGTTTTAGAAAACTTTAGGATTTTAAGAAATCTTTTCTGATTTTCTAATAAGTAAATTGAAACAAAAGTAAAGAGCTAGAAATATTAAATGAAATCAATTATATTTAGCATGAAAAGACATTATTATCATTTATAAAATTTGATTACAAAATCTGATTTCTATGACGTTAGGAATCAAGGCGAATATAAAATTCTCTTTTCATTTTCTATACCGACTCTTCTCACTAAGTACCGGTTGGCTTTAGCTGATCTTTCCCCATATACAGCTTCAAGTGCTCTAGCCTTTCTATCCCCATAAATGCCTCGAGCACCACCTTAGATCTACTCCCTAGACCTAGTCACCACAACCGCGATGAATTCTACCTAAGCCAGGCACGGACCTAGTCGCCAACAACAGCGCCGAATTGACTAAACAATCACATCAAAAGAGTTACAAAAAAATTTAAAAGACAAGTAAAAACTCCCTATTAAGAATTCTAGTGACGGCAAAGACCCACTGAATATCGTTGAAGTCAAAGTGTGCGTTATTCGCGTCCAGTGAGCATTGATCCAATCTTCCTTTGAATTCTTCTCTTAAATTTGTGTGGGAGATGGTGGTCTGAAATTACGACCCTTACAGAGTTTCTGAAGTGCTGGAATAGGGCTCCTTGGAATCACTTGTTTAAGAGAATGAATGTCACCTATTTATAAGAATGAAGCTAACACCAGCATTAAGGCTAACGCCATGTGTTGACTCAATATAGAAATAATTTGATGGCTCGGATGTCCAAAACAGGAAGGAGATTCTGCATCTTTGGAAATATTTATTTTAGGCAACCATAACACCTTGCGTTGAGGCTAACACCTGGCGTTAAATCAAATCATTCCCAAAATGTTCCTACAATCACGCCAGCTTCCCTCCATGCCATCTTCATCTTGGTGGGAATGATAGTTAACGCCAATGTTAAGTCCCAACGCCTGGCATTAGACAACATTCATCATTTCAGCTTGTGAGCAAGTCCAGACCAACAATGTGTAAGACCCCTTTTTTTATTTTTCAAAAACCCGGGTCTTATGCCCATAACCGCCGCTTTGTGGTGACACCTTCACTCGGTAAGGTCGCCACTACGAACCGCCGATCCTGCTGGCCATATTGATCACAAAAGAAGAAAAGTAAAAATGAACAAAAAGAAGTTCAAGTCCACAAATCACATGCTATATATAATAAATGTCCACATGGCATAACTGAAATAACAAAGTTACAATAATAAAGGGCCCATGCCATGTACATCATGTCCTCACTACAAGATCACCGGAAGCTAACTATTAATCACTCACTGATCCTGAAACTTGTGCTCCTATACTAGACTGGCCTGCCTCCGTCTGCACCAGCCGCTAGTGCTGCAGCATCTCCACGGTCCCCTAAAATGATAAGGTCCACTGACCGTTAGTCAAAAAGTCTAAGGCTTATGTTCCCCACCCCTCCCCCAATGGCTCCTAGGCACCGTGCGGGAGGATGAAGCGGAGGACAACAAGGGGTATAACAAAGAGCAGATGACGATGAATCTAACTACAAAAAGTTCTACCACTACACATATGTATACAGATAATTGAAGCAGTAATATAGCATGGTAAAGAGCATGTAAAGAACAGTAAGTAAAGCAGGTACATAATAAAAAGTAACCATTGATTTATAGGAATGCACATACAAACCTATAGGCCAAGGGGTCGTTTAGCAAGGCCTATCGTATAAAAAGTCCCATAACCAATTTATACGATAGGGGTAGGGGTTGAAATGCAATGCTTATGCCATGACATGTAGAGTTATACAGTTTATGCTATGTTCACACAAGTGCAACTCACACACTTCGACTCTATGCGCACAGACCTTTAGTTACCCCTTTTTGGAGCTAGCAAGACTCCCAGGATACTCTCGTAGTGGTAAACAGAAGCGGTGGGTTGGGCCTTGCCCACCTCTTGGTTGGTATTCACACTACCTAACCTAGACCTATCGTACGCCTCAACGCAAAACCGCAGAGCATCTGCGTACTCTTACTGGCTGGACCACCAGACTTTCATGGCTAAGTGCAAATTCCACACTTGCTGAGTCAATGTATTGACGTCGGTGTGAACGACCATCCAATACCGAAGACCCACCACCTTTATGCACAAGTAAACATGTTCTACTATATCCCGAGCCTTAAACTCCCCGGGCTAACCTGCCCGACATCATAACCTTCCGGTCCAACAGCTCGCCGGACCAACCCGTCCGTACCATCAAGCATTACTGAGTCACAAGCTTACCGGGCTAACTAATCCGCTGCTTCAACCATCGAGCCTACTGCTCGTACAACCAAAGCAGCTAACCTCCCATAACTATGGGGTGTCGGTGTGCGTATTATTTAGTTAATCTTGTACATCAACTTATCCCTACAATTTATGGTTAACCTTGGACTTCCCGAGGATTAACCTGTAAGGGGCTTACTACGGTACTAGGAACTATAATGGGATGACACCCCAAAGCTCCCTTTCTCAAGACACTTAATGTTATTGGTAGCTACCCGTAAGAATACCCTTCTTGTTATTTCTCTTGAATTACCCCTAAGCATTTTATGATAGGCTATGGGAAAGACGATCTTTCGTCAATCCCGAGCACAACTTTACCCTTAACTCCCAAGCACACCCTCATCACCTAAACTCCTTTGGTGACCTTCAATCTTCTCAACCAGTCTAGGTACAACTTTTACCTTCCATCCCTCCTAATGATCCATAAAGTTCTCAGGTTTTATAGTTTTACTATACGCAGACCAAATTAACTATATGAAGCTAATAAGTAGAAGTACTCCAAATATTCATCCAACTGACTCAAGATATTTACTGGAGGTATATCATGATGTTTCAAAACTAAATCCAGAGAATCATATTTTCCTTAATTATTTGCATTTATTACCATTTCTCCAATATTTGCCAAGTATGAATATGAGCATGAATTGTATGATATTCTTATGATATGGATCCCATAAAATTAAGATAAATCTATCATGCCAAAATAACAGTAAGTAATGAATATCACAATTTTACAGTAAGGAAATGTCTGTTGTTTTTAATATTTATTATCTATCCAAATTTGAAGATTTATGAAGGAACTACCAAGAATACTTATGCCAAAATTAGGGAAAAATTACCAGACATCTATATTGATCAGAAAAGTTATCAGGCCAAATTTTAGAATTTATAAAGGCATATTAACCACTCAAATAAATATTCCAAAGAAATCGTAATATGAGCATGTTGTGAAGTAGCCTACTGATAACAATCTCCAACAATTATATAAAAATTCACTGAGCTTCCTAGTGCTCTGAAATGTCCTATCACCAAGTTGCACATTTTTCGAGAGAGTTTTGGACCCTTAATTATATTCCTTAAGATTAAGGTAAAATAAGTGCCTTGTAAATGAAGTACTAGTTAAATCATCTAATAAATTTCACAAAAAATACCAGAGGTCAAAAATATGATTATAAAGGCACTACCAAGATTTCATCTTCATCCAGGATCATTTGTGCATGTAAATATCTCTTACAAGAAGTTTACCTAAAGGGGTTATGACCTAATTTAGGGGGAATAAATTCTCCTAAAATTCTCTCAAAAATTCCTAGGGCATAATTACATCCCATGAACACATCTCCTAGGTTTCATGGCCATTCTATAGATTTTGACCACATATCCTTCACAAGCTTTATCTGCACCCAAAAGGGGTAAGACTAGGGTTCTAAGTCATATCGACCTCCACACCACCCTATCTTACTCATGAAGTTGTTTTAGGTGATCCTAAACTAGTGGCCAAGATTTCAACTCATGGTGAGGAGATTTGACTACAATATCCCAAGATAAACACCATGCCCTAATTTTGACCTAAAAAGACCCAACTTGGGTTAACCAATTTCCAAACTAAATCAGTCCCAATTAGGCTGAGATTTTTACCAGTGTCAGGAGATAACCCTGAGAAGTACCCACCAAAATTTGGAGCGCATTGGAGGTCATTTGACGCACTAAATAATTAATATTTGATTTATGAAATTATTACAAAAACCATAGAAAAGGTTCTCCTAAAATTCCCATCTTTGGGTATGATGTGTGGGTAGATATAAATTGCCTAGGCTTCAATTTTCAAGTCAATCCCATAACCCAATCAAAAGATATTCAAGAAATGGTGGTTGTCCTACACTAGAGACCAGTCCCACCAAAATGGACCTACAGGGAGGCACAGAACTCCTTTTGCGGTGAAATCAACTTTAAAATAAAGTAAAGTCCAAGGGCTACAACTTTTGAGTTGACCACTTTTTCATTTGAGGGGTTCTAGTATTCTTAATAATTAAAATGAAATACTGCAGGAAGTATGACAAAATGTGTTGGAACAAGTCTCTGCGTTCGATGAAATCCGACCCGTGTTCGACAAAATCTGACCTGCATTCGACGAAATTTGTTCTGCGTTTGATGAACGTCGTGCTTCAGTATGATCGACGAAATCCGATCTTCGTTCGACGAAATCTATTCTGCATTCGTCGAACGTTATGCTTTAGTGCATTCGACGAAATCAGTTCTCCAGCCAGTTCAGCAGATCATCTCTCAGTTCGATGAATTAACTCAGTTCGACGAATTTCGACGAATTAATTCAGTTCGGCAAATTAATTCCTTTCGATGAACTTCGGGTTCAGTTTGACGAACTCAACTATCAGTTCGGTGAATTAATTCCGTTCGATGAACTCCTGGTTCAGTTCGTCGAACTCAACTATCAGTTCGACGAATTTCAGAGTGTGTTCGACGAATGAATTCTGTTCGACGAACTCCGGATTCAGTTCAATGAACTCAACAATCAGTTCGATGAACTTCTTCTACTCAGATCGACGAATCCGACGGCTCAAGTATTTTTAACAAACTAATCTATGTACAGCAAAATATGTGACAGAAATACATATATCACAACATTTAATATGAAGATCTTGCACAGATCTTGAAGCAGAACGATCGACATCTGTTTGTCTTCTTTCTCTGGCAGACGGCCAAGATTAACCGCACCTGGAGCTCCTTCATCCTTGTTTTCCCGGCCACCTAAGCGCCGCCCCGGCCGGCCAATGCCACCACCACCTTCGTTGAGGTGGTGGCTGGCGATTTGCGGTGGTTGGAAACGGCCGGAGGTGGCCGGAACAGGGGTATGGCGGCGGGATTAAAGCTCCAAAAAAGGAGCTCTTGGCCTACCCGATTGGGGACAAATTGGCCCAAATCCTTGCAGGCAACCTGATGGGATCTATCCACAGAGAGAGAGGAGAAGAACCAGACCTGTGTGGAGCCTTGAAGATTGCCGATTGGGTGGTCCTCCATGGCCGGCCTCAAGCTTTTGGGTTCCATGTCAACTCCTGTCTTGGGGGCTTGAATTCTTCAGGTAAGGTGGGGAAACTCCTCCTCTCCATCCACTGAAGGAGTTATATGGGTTAATTGGGGAGGGGGAAGAGTGTAACTCCTAATTGCCATGAATGGCCATTAATGGCCATTTTCGGCCAAGTGAAAACTCCTAAAATTTCCCCCTCTATGTGGCCGGGAATGGCCATTAAACACCTCCAAATTGATTGGGGAAACTGAATGGAGACATTAGAGGAGGAAATGGTGGCTATTGATCTCCCTAAGCAATGAATGCCATTAATCCCTCTCTTTCTCTCTCCTCCATTCTTGGAGAAAATGAGATTTCTCTCTCCTAATCACCATTTACAGAAATTGAGTAATAACTCCTAGTATTCATCAGTCTCCTAAGCCAATGGGCTACTCCAACTAGGCCTAGCCCAAGTGGATTAGGCTTGATTAAGTCAAATAGGTCATTTTGACCCAAATTTAGTGTGGAGTTGACTTTGGTCAATTTGGCCTCTTCGGTTGACCCCAATGGGTCCTTGGTGCTCTAAGGGGACCCCTAAAAGGTTAGGTATGCTATGGTGGGGTCAAAGCGTCAAGGTGAGGCCCTTAAGTCCAACCCTATGCTTGTTAACTGGAAATTGCTATTTGTAGACCACTGTGGTTTCTTCTTCCTGGCTAAGGCCAAGTGGTCTCTTCGAGCTTTCTAGGGTTTTGTCATGACCTAGTCATGACAAAACCACTCTAGGGGTCTAGTTGTTTGGGGGATGTTACACAATGAAGCTTCCCAATATCAATTTTTTTCAAACCTATATGCTAAAAACATAATTGCAAACAAGATCAAAAATAAGTTGTGGAAACCGTCAACCGGTCTCTTGAGTTCGGACCCACAGGAGGGTGTAGCCTACACCAACTTCTCCTTCACTTGAACTCCTCACTGTGGATGAAGAACTACAAATAGGCCCAAAGCTATAGCGAGGAGGTCCCACCACAAACCCAGAATATCTTAGAGAGCTTCCCCTCCCAAATCTATGATCAGCCAGGCACCTTGGAGGGCACTAATAGCCAACCAAAAACTTCCTAGGAGGAGAGAGCCCAAAAGATTGAATCTCCTCCAAGGTTCCCTTAAGGGTCTATTTATAGATTCTCTAGTCTGGTCTGCAAATAGCCTAAATCCGCCCTTTGGTTTTACTACTGGCACCCCAAATTGTTCTGCTAACAGCCTAACTCCGCTGTTCTGAAGGGCTAGTGGCATCCCACGAAGGGTTTCTAGGTAATTTCCTCACTAACCCTTCTGGGTGAGTGGTCCATGAAGGAACCACTTGCCATGCTTCTCACACGCTAGATTCCACTGGGCGAGTGGTCCGTGGAAGCACCACTCGCCTGATACCTGACTCGCTTGGCGAGTGAGGTTCCACCCTCACACGCCTAACCTTCTGCTCATTCGCACTTCAAAGCGAGCGAGTGCCTTACGGATGAGGCTCGCACTCGCCCTAAGGCTCCCCTACCTCTCCTGACCTGGGAGAGTGCCCTTCTTGACCTGACTTGCATGCCTTTTGGAACTTTGGGACCTGGGGACCCACTCGGCGAATACGGGGTTGTACATAATCCCCGCTCTTTGCGAGCGAGCTCTTTTCTTGGAAGGAAAAGTCCAACCCCTAGTATTCGGTGAGTGCTTTGCTGACCTGGAGAGAATCTTCTTGGCGGGCCCCTCCATTCTGCTATATATATCTCAGGTCGCTGCCCTGAGAGTGCCTGTCCTCCAATCACTGTTCCCTTTTTTCACATCCCAGCTCTCGCCATCTCAATGACGTCTATGAGGCCTACACTGAGACCGCTTTTGCAAGGATTGATGGAGCGCCTCACCGCTGCACTGGGGTAGGCTGCTCCCAGGTCTGCTTGATACGCCCCTGGCTCTCGATGAAGCGGGATCCAGCCTTAACCTACCAACCAAAGAGGGCCCGGGCAGTCCGGCAAGACCTGAAGGTGAGGGAGTCCACATCGGAGACTCCCCCCCTTCCAGCAACCCTCCTGATAACGTCGTAGAGGTAATATAATCCAACTCGTCTTAAAACTAACTGCGGTGACACGAGACCTTAACAACCTCAACCACTCGCAGAACCTGTAGGTGATGGAAGGCGGCCTTGGGACGAACCCGGCGAATGCCGACATGCCCCCACCTACCCTCGGAGGTGCTCCATTAGCCCAGGAGCCAGCCCTCCTAGCTACACCTGGCGGGACTGCGCCTGTGCTTAGTACGCTCTTTATTGTCTTCTCGCATACCTTTTATCTTTCACCAACAATTTCACCCTGGTTTCCGTAGCCCTCACCTTTGGGACCACATGATTATCCTCCACCCCGCACCACTCTCCCACCCTCGGGACCATCGTAACTTTCCTAGCTCCAGAGCAAGAGCGCTCGGCAGGCAAAGTCCCTGAACACAACTCTCTTGCCATCGATTTGGCTGCTACTTCCACTGCCGCAGACCAGGTACTTCATCGCCCTGGAAAGGGGAAATCGCTACATCCCCCCAGCCAACCATTCACAGGGCATCCCAGCTCTTCTCGCCAGCCAGCCCCCTCCCCCCCCCCCCCCCCAAGAATATGTACCTGGTTAGCTACCTTATTTGCCCTGAATTTATTTGTGTAACTGGAAAAGACTAACTTCCACTCCCGCAGCCTACCATGAGGTCTCACCGATGGACCCTCAGTTCGAAGAGGAGGTGGTTTCGCCGCCCCCTTCCCCCAGCGACCTCTTAGACTTTTTGGGCTATCCTGCTGATCCCCGAACGACGAAGGAAAGTATGACAGAGGTCCTCAACAAACTGAACTGGATACAGCGAGACTTGGCCAGCCAGACGGATGTGCACCGGATAGCCTTTGAGCATAGGCTGAGCATACTTGAGCGAGATTACGCACATGTCGTGGGTGAGATGGAGTGACATGTAGGCGGGTGTGAGGGGACTTTCCCAGGATGAACATTGCGCGGGCTAGGGATCAGTACTACTACCCGCGAGTGCCACCAAGGACGGGAAGACGAGGCCGAGGTTGATGGAAATGTATTCAATACTAAGCCTACCAGCACTCTCCCCCTGTATCCCCTCATCTCTCGCAATTGACTAGTCTATAAATGTATGCCGAGATCGGTTTTGTAACGTAAACAATGTTGCTTTAGATAATCGTGTAATTTTCTCTGTTTTGCCGAGTGGTGTATTTATTTCTTTGTTCTCGTTCTGCTCTGCTTTGTATTGCTTTCGCCCTTTAGCAGGATTCTACGAGTGACCCTCGCCACTCAGCAGCGAGTGGGATAGAGGTGGGCTAGCTTGAATCCCCAGGCATCGGCTATCCGCACCCCCGCGCCTCGGAATGGTCTTAATTTTCTTACATTTCTATAAATAGTCAGCCCCACCTACCACATTTATCACTTTCATTCCTTCCTCTTCCCTTGCTTTCGCACTCTCACTCGCACCTCTCTCCCAATTTTCCTGCCACTTTCCTTTCGCGTGATGGCCCCCGAACCCGATGGCAGGAGCAATTGCGCCAAATCGTTCCTCAACCAAGATTTCGCATCCTGCGACCTGTCCAAAGAATACTTCACAGTGACGATCGCTGACTATGTCCCATCATGGTTCACCGCGCACCATCCCGGAGGTCGCGATCGCATCAACCAGCTCTCGCCCAATACGCTCGCTATCCTTCTGGGGCACTTTGAGGTGGGACTCCGCCTCCCCCTCAGGACCGAGCTATGCTAGACCTTCTGCTATTTTGGCGAGTTCCCACGCAGCTAAATCCCAACTCAACTACGATGCTGGTAGCATTCGTCAGCAACCTGTGGGAGGAGAGTGTCGAATTCTCCCTCCCTGTCTACCACACTCTTTTCAACTTTCGGGAAAAAAGCGGGGTGGCCTTCTTCTCCGGCCAGAACCCGCTCAAGCTCACTGGTATCGCCAACATGAACCACGACTGGGTTTAGCGGTTCGTCTTCATGACCGGGAGCTTTGGCGGCACCCTCCTCACACCAGTGCAGGAGGATGAGTTGAACTATAGGCCTCTCATGTTGGGAGGTTATCAGGTCAACTCCACACGTTCATCCAGAAGCATGGCATGGACGTCGTACACCTATGGAAGCATGTCGACTTGCTCCCGCCAATACAGTCGGGAGAAGGTAAGGAGAACAAATTCAACCCAGCTCTCGCTTATCTTTGGTCGCTTTATTTTTTCCTTACTTGATCCTCCTAATGCAGGGATTCAATACCTTCCCCTCCATCAGCCGAATATGGGTGTGGAGACCGCCCCCGATGCCTCCCTTGCTCTCGCGCAGTCCGCTGCTGGAGCCTACTGCAAAGATCCGGCTCTTTTGAAGCCCAGCGGACAGAAGCAGAAGCCCGACATGGCAACCGACTCCCCTTCCAAGCGGTCCAAGCTTTCTTCAACTGCCAAGGGAAAGGCAATCGCTGGTGAGACCTCTTATCTGAGTGCTCCTACCGCAGCGGACACAGCGACCAAGACCACCAGCATGTCGACGAAGTCTTCCTCGGGGCCATTGCCGAGAGGGCATCACAATTTCCCTCTCGGCGATAAGTATTTGAATGCAGTTGGCGAGCCCTTGCTCCAGTGGGATCGGAAGGCCAACCAGGTCTCTATCTCCACTCTTCTCCCATCCTGTATGGAGAAGGATACCACCAGCGGTGAGGCCTATGGCCTTTCCTTTGCGCTTTACAGCCGATTGGACGCCGCCATCTACGATGCCGAGTCCACACAGACACTCGCGCATGAGGGCTCACAGGATCTGTTGCGTGCTCTCGAGTTGACTCACATGTCCTCGCGCCGTAGCATGCCCCTTATGCAGAATCTAGCTGAGGTCGAAAGTGTGTTGATGAGTCCTGATCATATACACATTTATGGACTCATCCGGGCCGCTATTCAGTCATTTCACCGCACTTTAGCCCTGTTATAGGTTATATTTGATATTCCATGCTAGGTGCACTTCTGGGGCCACTTTGGTGTGATTTCGTGCTTATCGTCATTAGTAGTTTTCATGCGCTGTCAAGTGCCACCTTCAGTGGCTGGATTTGTGGTTGTGCCGGAATAGGAGTCGTGTAGGTGTTTCCGGTGCAATTCTGCACAGGAACACTGCGCACGATCACTTGTTCTATTGCGCACGACCACTGGTCGTGCGCCACTGATCGTGTGCACTTAACCCTTTTTTCATGAGTTCTGTTTGGTGCAGTGCGCACGACCATCAACGCTAGTGCGCACGACCACCGGTCGTGCGCCACTGTTCGTGCGCACTTATCATTAAATTTCTGAGTTCTGTTTCGTCTAATGAGCACGACCACTGACGATAGTGCGCACGACCACCGGTCGTGCGCCACTGGTCGTGCGAACATTTTATTTTATAAATTTTGTGTCTTGCAGGTTCCACCCAGGCAGTGCGCACGATCGCAGAATTCCAGTGCGCACGACCACTGGTCGTGCGCCAATGACCGTGCGCACTGTTTAATTCAGCGCCTATATAATGACCTGTTCGCGAATTAGGTCGGATTTACGTCTTTTGGCTCCGTTCAGTCCGCCGTTTTCACCATTTTCAGAGGGTTTTCACCCCCTAGGCCTCCTCCATCATCCAAGGACTTAAAGGAAGGGATTCTACACTCATTTTGATCGCTTAAGAAGAAGTTCTTCGCATTAGACGTGGCCGGATGGTAAATTGCTGGAGAAGACGGGTCCATTGGGAGGTGTGACAGCCCTCCTCTACCCCGGACGCAGTTGGGACCGAGCTAGGACGCGGATTGACAACCTGGTGCTTCCTACCGTGAATCTACGACGAGACTCCGGATTCGGTCATATTTCTTGCCTTTTTCTTCTACTTGTGTGGTTATATTTGTTGTATTCTCTTTATCTAGATGATGAACACTATGAATCATGTTTAGTATTGTTTATTTCATGTTTATGAAATCAATTTGTTCATTTGTGTCAATGAGGTGCGCCCCCATTAATTTTCCGCTCCACCACCATGTCCGGTGCCGCACTAGCAATTGCTAGTGGTGCGCTTGTCGAAGAGGTGCTTGCGACCCTCATTCCGCTTGCCTACTCGTCCATCCACCCTTGCGACGCAGTGCGCTCAAGGCCTGCCTAGTCTCCATCCCGCCAATCGAAGCTTTGCATAGCAGCATTGCATAGGAGTAGGCGTAGTATTTCCTTTTATGTGCAAACCTCAAAGCCCCTTTCGTTCGCATTCCGCCTACCGCAGGACTTCGATCTCAAGTCCTTCCTCGATAATAAACTCCACCTTACTGTGTTCCTCAAGAGACCGACACTCGGGGATTCTATTCCCAAAATTTATTACTTGCGCGACCGATGCACTTGCCGAATTATCGCATCAAGTTTTTGGCGCCGTTGCCGGGGAACACAGTCGTGTGAGTTTTCTGGAGAGGGGGAACCTGAGAGAGAAGCCCTTCCATTTGTAAATTGCATTTCTTTGTTTTATTTCTTTTTATTCCATTTTCCTGTTTTAATTAGGTTGCTTTAGTAATTTTTGTTAGGTGTAGTATTTTGCACAATAACATTTTTATTTTTGAATCGTTTTATCTTCACACTATGTGGGCACATCTCAATATCCGTTGTCGTTGGTGTAGAGATACCTCCCACTCTAGTGATGAATGCCCTACGAAGAATAGTAGGCATAATTCTTATAGCCCAGCATATGGAGCACAGACTTCGTCTGGTACTCCATATGGTGCGCGTAAGTCTTATGGCTACTCTGCTGAGCCTTTACCGTCATACTTCTTTTCGGCTCCAGCCCCGGCTGTGCCAAAGAAGCCCGCAAGGCAGTGCCGGTTTTGTCGGAGCACTGATCATGTCTTGAAGGACTGTGCCGAGTATCTTCGCCAATTGGACGAGGATGATGAGCCGGATATTCGGATCGTCCCAACTCCTAACTCTGGCGGCACACCTTCAACATCCGGTTATGTGTCTTTGTCACCTTCACATCTTGAAGGGTATGGCATGGACACGGTCACCGGATGTGCGGCTGATCTATACACCGACATTGCTGAGCCTATTCTCCATGTGCATCCACCACTTCTAGTGGATTCGATTCTTCCCCCTGTTGTGCATACTATACTCGTCTCCGACGACATTGTTGATGATGTGTCGCAGGATGAGGTGGGTGATCTGAGTGTTGTGCCTATTCCTATGGAGGAGGACAACCTTCTAGGTGAAGAGGAGTTTTCCTCAACACCGGTGGAGGAAGTCCAAATCCTAAGCCTGGCCACCGTTGATCCCGCCGAATCTTGTAGCATTGATGACAATGCTAACATTATTTTACTTCCCCAACCTGATGGGAGTGAGACCGGGATCACTCCCCCGATTGATGTTTATTTATGTTCTTCGTCTTCTTTATTTCTTGATCCCCTTCCTTCATCTGAGTCTGTGCAGGTTGACTCTTCACAGGTACTTCAGGAGGACTTGGAGCTTTTTGCTCAAGTCAATGATGAGAGCATCCTCTCATGTGAGGAGGTTTATCCCTCCTCTATAGAGGAAGCTCCACTCATTGCCTTCGCCTCCTGCTGCCTCCCTGTTGACGACACCTTGCTAAGCAAGGATGTTTTTTGTGAGTTGAGTGAGGATGTGTCCTCCTCTTCTGACTTTCTTTTCCCTCTACCTGTGGTGGGCAGGTTTTATCTATATTCGGGTAGAGGCGTGACTGTTCTGTCGCCGTATCGGTACCCATTACCGACACGCATTTTAGAACAGTTACCTGTGCATTTTCTCTTCCATAAGCCCATTAGCTAGAACTTTTATGTTTTCGAATAAGTCGTGCTGGGATGACAGTAACCCCAGTAGTTATCTTTCTTTTTCCTGAAATTTTATTTTGTCTAGTTTAGTTAAGTTATTGTTAAGGCTGTGAATGTCTCGCTGCTTTTGCTGATTCCTGGTTGTGCGTAAACTGCACGGTGGATGGAGTTTTTACTAAAATTTTGGCCGCTGGAAAATTCCTAAGGCGCACGATCACTGGTCGTGCGCACTACTTATCGCGCACGACCACTGGTCGTGCGATCGGCCTAGATTTTTATAAAAAGCCCGTCCGCCCGAGCCTTTCACGCACGCTCTAGGGTTTTCGTTCTCCGTCGTCCGTGCGCCGTCTCCGCTGGGTTGCCGCCGATCGTGCTCCCTCCTTCCTTCCGGTGAGTTCATCTTCGATTCTCTTCTTTCCCCTTGCCCTCCTACCACCATGAGCTCTAGAGATCGCCACAACGTCTACCAACGCTCCGGCCGCCCTTCTGCTTCTCCTGCTCAGATCCTTGCTCGGATGGCTACTTTTTCTAAGGATTCGCACACGCGGTGATTCAACTCTCTCAAGGAGAAGCCATTCCTATCACAGCGTCTAGTGGATTGGAGCGAGCTGAATTCCATCGGCGACAATGGAGAGTTGGGGGAGGCCGTCCGCCAACGCTATTCATTCGATCACTGGAGTGGGGTGTTTGAGTGCAAGGACCTCGGCTACCGGGAGCTTACCTTGGAGTTTCTTGCAACGTTTGAGTGGGATGTGTTGCCCTCCGGTCAACGTCCAGGAAAGTGCTCTTTCCGAATGATGGGCAAGGTCTTCACTCTATCCTTGCCGGAGTTGGCGGTGCATGCTGGCTTCTACACTGAAGCCGAGGCTGCGGCGATTCCTTTTCTGGATTTGAATGTGTCCTTCCCTGATGGTGTCACCCCGCGTGCTGCGTGGTGTGCTCTCACGGGTCGTGATGAAGAATATGTTGCCAGGAAAAGCAAATCTACCTGGATCGTCGCGCCTGCTCTCCGATTCCTGCAGCACGTCCTTAGCCACTCTCTTGTCGCCCGTGCCCTTAGTCAGAATGTGGTGGGGTGGCAAGATCTGATCTCCCTTTATAGTATGGAATTTCGACAGCCCTTGCATCTTGGCTACATGCTAGCTTTCTTCTTCCACCACGAGGCCACTTACGGTCTCACAGGTGCCATTGGTGGTGCCTACTATATTACCCGCATTGCCAAAAGCCTGGGGGTTTGGAGTCATCTGCCTCCGATGGTGCAGGTGACTGCGCCCTCCTTCATCACTCGGGCCACCATGGTGAGTTTCCATCTATTACGGGTCGTGGGGAAGAAGAGTAGTAGACGCTTTGTGGTTGTGATGCCGGGAGATGCGCCTAGGGAGAGGCAAGGCGACGAGGAGCACGGAGAGCCGGCTGAGCCGCCAAATACTCACCGCGAGGTAGCCCTTCCGCAGCCGCGGAGTCATTCATTTCAGCAGGAGCGGAGAGCCAAGGAGGAGGGCAGTTCTTCTAGAGCGCCGGAGGTGCCAAGTTTCAATCAGCGCCTCTCCGATCTGGAAGCAAACCAGTTCTGGCTAACGGATTTTGTCTATCAGCAAGCATTGCGGGGAGGACTAAATATTCCCCCACCTCCTGGTCGGGCCGCATCATCTTCCAGACGGTCGCCGTCCGTTGTGGTTATAGATAGCGACAGCGACGACGAGTGATCTTTCTCCCTGTGTGCGAGCTATTCGAAGCCTTGTTATCTTCTTTTTCTTGCTGCTTTTTTTCGGTCTTTTGTTGAGTCGCTTGAACTCCTTCTCTTTTGTTAATTGTAATAATAACATTTTGCTTTTGGGTGCTCCTCCGGGCATAGTTTTATGAATTCAGCATATTTTGTTTCCTTTATCTTGTGTGTGAGTGCTTAATTTTAATTGCAGGAACAGGTTCACTTTCATGGGTGATAAACCAGATTTCTTAATTTTTAGTGCTCTCGCATGTCTAGTTCAGTTTTTACTATTTTTGCTGTTTCTAGTGTGTCACTTTCAGGTGGGTCTTTGTTCCTTGTGATGGCGGATGCTGCGGACTGCTTTTGATCGTAAACGCCAATCGTCTGGAATGCTCAATTCTGAGCATTGGGTAACACTTTCTCCCCTCTTTTTGCTTCAAATTTCTAGATTGTTTAGCTTAAGTCTGGGGGAGCGAATTTGTCATCCACTGTGCACGAGTTACACTGCATTCTAGAAGGTTGTTTCTTATTTATCCTAGTCATTATCATTGTTTTCATTCTTCACACACCACTTCACCCACTTGAGTGCGCGCTTATCTTTTTGTTGTTGCTCCGTTTAGACTATTTTGGTTGGAATGTGAAATAGGTTGTTAACGTATGAACTATTATTTGGAGCGCGATGTTGACTCACGTAGTGTTCTAGTCACTTCACATGTTATGGTAAAATTTGAGTAGAACTAGATTTTCTCTATGCATCTAATTTATGTTTAGTATTTCTGCGTAAATTTAGATTTATTATACTCAAGTGGTGAATTTGAATGAAATTGACGATAACCCGGTGTTGTGTGTGTGTACGAGTGCTAGTCGTATGTTGCTCGAGTCAGGAGGAAGGTTTACCTTTCTCGTGGGCTAAGAACTTGCCCCAAGCGACTCTCGAAGCATGGGTGAGAGCTACTCGTCGAGTTAAACATGATGTAGGCCACCTTTTGGCTAGTTTGAGCTTTGCTATTCCTTGTCCTTTTCGCTCACCTGTGCAATCCATATTTTGTGCCTTCCATCCCTCTGTTCAGCTCCTCTTCATCCACCAAAGCCCGAAGCTTATCCTACACCCGCAACCAAATTGTTTTTAACTGCGCTCATAATTCTCAACTTGTGTGGTGTGTGGAATCATTGTATTATGAAGGGAAAATAAAGTCCATCTGCTGATTTTGAACCAACCGGAGGATACATAAAAGAAGTAAAATATGTTAAAAGGAAAAAAAAAGAGCGTATTTTGAAATGAGATCCTTCCGAGCTAAACAGAAAATCTGTTGGTATTTGTGAAGTAGGCCGTGTGCACACCTGGTTTTCATGATAAGTCTGGGGGTGTGTCACACGAGCATAGTTTGTTGGTCTTGTGGGGTGCAGCGTTCCGTTAGCTCACTTGGGTTGCGTAGCCATCGTGTTTAACTTTGAATATCCTACCGTGACCTAAGCCCCATTTTAATCCTAAAAGTCCTACTGATTTGATTTGCGAGTTTGCTAGCGCCGTGGAGAGAGTGTGACCGGGCAAGCGTATGGTTCACGACGTTGATGGATTTCAGCGGAGTTATTCCTAAGCCCCGATCTTTTGCAACACCCGCCTCAGTGTCTCGTCACGTTCATACCGGGCATGATCGTTCAAATTCTTCATAATTCACCAACTGAGTACAACTAAATCTTTACTTATGCTTTAATACTTCTGTAAATTAGTTAGCATAGTTAGAATCTTCTTCTACTAGAATCTCTACTCGCATGCGTATGTTACTTCGCACCGTACTCCTTTGTGTAATTCTCTATGTTAATTATCGTTTTCACACTCCGCCGGATTCGTTTGCTCGGGACGCGCAAACAGTTAAGTCTGGGGGTGTGATGAGTCCTGATCATATACACATTTATGGACTCATCCGGGCCGCTATTCAGTCATTTCACCGCACTTTAGCCCTGTTATAGGTTATATTTGATAATCCATGCTAGGTGCACTTCTGGGGCCACTTTGGTGTGATTTCATGCTTATCGTCATTAGTAGTTTTCATGCGCTGTTAAGTGCCACCTTCAGTGGCTGGATTTGTGGTTGTGCCGGAATAGGAGTCGTGTAGGTGTTTCCGGTGCAATTCTGCACAGGAACACTGCGCACGATCACTTGTTCTATTGCGCACGACCACTGGTCGTGCGCCACTGATCGTGTGCACTTAACCCTTTTTTCATGAGTTCTGTTTGGTGCAGTGCGCACGACCACCGGTCGTGCGCCACTGTTCGTGCGCACTTATCATTAAATTTCTGAGTTCTGTTTCGTCTAATGCGCACGACCACCGACGATAGTGCGCACGACCACCGGTCGTGCGCCACTGGTCGTGCGAACATTTTATTTTATAAATTTCGTGTCTTGCAGGTTCCACCCAGGCAGTGCGCACGATCGCAGAATTCCAGTGCGCACGACCACTGGTCGTGCGCCAATGACCGTGCGCACTGTTTAATTCAGCGCCTATATAATGACCTGTTCGCGAATTAGGTCGGATTTACGTCTTTTGGCTCCGTTCAGTCCGCCGTTTTCGCCATTTTCAGAGGGTTTTCACCCCCTAGGCCTCCTCCATCATCCAAGGACTTAAAGGAAGGGATTCTACACTCATTTTGATCGCTTAAGAAGAAGTTCTTCGCATTAGACGTGGCCGGATGGTAAATTGCTGGAGAAGACGGGTCCATTGGGAGGTGTGACAGCCCTCCTCTACCCCGGACGCAGTTGGGACCGAGCTAGGACGCGGATTGACAACCCGGTGCTTCCTACCATGAATCTACGACGAGACTCCGGATTCGGTCGTATTTCTTGCCTTTTTCTTCTACTTGTGTGGTTATATTTGTTGTATTCTCTTTATCTAGATGATGAACACTATGAATCATGTTTAGTATTGTTTATTTTATGTTTATGAAATCAATTTGTTCATTTGTGTCAATGAGGTGCGCCCCCATTAATTTTCCGCTCCATCACCATGTCCGGTGCCGCACTAGCAATTGCTAGTGGTGCGCTTGTCGAAGAGGTGCTTGCGACCCTCATTCCGCTTGCCTACTCGTCCATCCGCCCTTGCGACGCAGTGCGCTCAAGGCCTGCCTAGTCTCCATCCCGCCAATCGAAGCTTTGCATAGCAGCATTGCATAGGAGTAGGCGTAGTATTTCCTTTTATGTGCAAACCTCAAAGCCCCTTTCGTTCGCATTCCGCCTACCGCAGGACTTCGATCTCAAGTCCTTCCTCGATAATAAACTCCACCTTACTGTGTTCCTCAAGAGACCGACACTCGGGGATTCTATTCCCAAAATTTATTACTTGTGCGACCGGTGCACTTGCCGAATTATCGCATCATGTGTGTGCTCTTGCTTCCGTCGAGGTCCTGTCCATGAAGCAGCCGTTGACTACCGCTGAGGCCCTTCTCGCCAGCTATCCAGACTGAGAGGTGAGTGCGTCTTCTCATAGTAACTTAGGCTCTCGCTCTTCCTTGCTTCTTTTCCCCTATGCTAATCTTCTTTTTTCTCTTGCAGGGTGTGGCCAACTACGACACCTTGCTTGTGCGAGCGGGCATCCTCAAGGAACGGATCCAGGAGCTAGATGTTGAGAATAAAAAGCTACGAGACGCCGCTGCTCTGCCATCTCTCGCATAGAGGGACATTCGACATTACTATTCTAATGTCAAGCTCGAAGAGTTGATGCAGGAGACCGCCCAAGGGGTGGCGAAGCATGCGCTGAAGGTGCTTCGAAGAGCCGGGATCCTGAATGAAGAGGGCGGAAGGATTTTGGCTCGCCACATGCTACCTGAGCTCTTCCCCCAGCAGAGTGACCCAGCGGATGAAGCTGATCCTGTGCGGGAGGTCGGCAACCTATCCTCTCCTGGCGCAAGCAACAGATCTTCTAGCGAGAAGGCTGATAACCCCCTTGAAGATCTGCCTTTTTTCTTTCTGTTCTAAGTTGTAATGCGAGGCCTTCCCTCTTATTTGTAAACCGTTTTTAAAAGATGAATGACATGAAAGATTTTTGTTTCCCTGCTTGTGATTTTGATTGATTTTTTCCTTTCCGCCTTACTGGCTATTATTCATTGATAGTTCACACGTTCGCATATTACTTGATCGTTCGCGTACCATTGAGCCTTAGCCCTAGGTCATGACCTAGGCGCTCTAACCCCATGGGTCTGTCATACCATTGCGAATCAATTGCGCGCCTCGCCCACGTATTAGCGCATCCCTCGCTCATTTGCATACAATGCCTAGGTCACGCCGTACAGGCATGCCACAAGGTCGCAACCCTTTCGCACGCGCTCCTGCCAATTTAGCACTTAGGTGATTGCGCTGATTCCTGCCGAGAGCACAACTATGCTGAGAGCCCACCTCGCTCCGCGCGATTCTTGTATCTCTTGGGGTTGGCTGATAACCCTTATCACATTCGTCGGGCAAGTTCCTTTTCTGAATGTCCCGACCCACCGGTGATTGTCCTTCTTGATGGATACAACTCGCCGACGAGTGTCCTTTGTAATGAGCACCGTTCGCCTACCTCATACTGGGATTTCCTTGTGTTAATCTTCCCCGTACTAGATTTTACTTCCTTATCTTGCCATTCTCAAAGGTCGCCCTCGATTGATCCTATGACCCTGCCAGCTAGGTGAGTGCCTGGTCAGTGGGTCTGCTCGGGGCCATCCTTTGAAACCTTTAATCCTGCCACCGAGTGAGCCTACTTTAACGGCCCAGGTTTTTCATTACTTATTTACATACCCATTGTGTCGTAATTTTTGGTGTAAGGGCATTACGTCAACCCTTCAGATTTTAGTTTTGAGTTTTAGCTAAGTTAATGTATTTAATTTAGGTCGCTCGTGCGAGATTTCGCGACATTTTGAGTTAAGGAGAAACTCTGGGATATTTTGAGTAATTATTGAGATTTCAGCTTCAGGAATTTTGATCCCAAGTTTGGCTCGTCGGAATTGAATTCTGACTCCGTTGTTGGATTCGTAGCACCGATTTTTAGTTTAGGGGCAAATTTCATGAAAATTCGAGGTGATTTAGTTGCCCTCGTAGTTTAAATAGAATGGGATAATTATTTGTTAATTAATCAAGAATTTAGGGTTTTCTATAAATACCAAAATTTCCAAAAAGAACCTATTCTTCTTCTTCTTCTCCAAAGAGCCGACCAGAATTCTTGCGAGAGCGGGAGAGGCGTGACGAGAACTTCTTCCAGCCGGTGATTTGAGAGTTGTAGTTGACTGAATTGTAAACAGAGAATAGAATCGAAAAGCTCTCAGCGAGATCTTCGTTCTAGTGGTAAGGGTTTCCTGTTTCTAGGGATTTTTGGAGTCAAGGTAGTGACCTAACTCCTCTTTTCGGCCCGAAAAGTTTCAGGTTTTTTGTGCTCGGGTGAGTTCCTGGCCGATCCATAGCCTTTGGAGCAGAGAAATTCGAGTTTGGAAGGTTTAAGGCAAGTGGTATTCTTTTCTTCTCTCTTTTGTTGGAACGTTACCCCTTGTGTTGATTTATTGTCATGTGCGGTTTAGCACGTGATTCTGATATTTTTTGCTTTGCTAGGCAAGCCTATAACCTCCTTATTGTTCTCCCCTGATTAGTCTAACTTCCTATTATATACTTAACTGTTAAAGTGCTGTCTAGAAAATCCTCCATTTTTACTTGAAAATTACCTTTTTTGCTGCCTCTTGAGAAATCCCGGCTGCCTCTCGAGAAATCCTGGCTGCCTCTCGAGAAATCCTGACTGCCTCTCGAGAAATCATGGCTGCCTTTCGAGAAATCCTGGCTGCCTCTCGAGAAATCCTGGCTGCCTCTCGAGAAATCCTGACTGCCTCTCGAGAAATCCCTGCAGACAATTCCTGCATTTCTCGAGAAATCCCTACAGACTGTTCTTTCATTTCTCTAGAAATCCCTGCATTTCTCATGAAATCCCTGCAGACTGTTCTTTCATTTCTCAAGAAATCCCTGCAGACTGTTCCTGCATTTCTCGAGAAATCCTTGTAGACTGTTCTTTCATTTCTCTAGAAATCCCTGCATTTCTCATGAAATCTATTTCTATTTCTCATGAAATCTGTTTCTATTTCTCATGAAATCCATGTATTTCTCATGAAATCTGCGTCTATTTCTGTAGAAATTTGTGTTTGTTTCTCATGAAATCCATGGACCCTTATGAATCATCTTGAGCGGTGTTTACTTCATTGTGACCCTATCCTTAGGGTATCCTGGTGATTGTTTTTCTCGGGCTTCGTCCCGTGCCATAATTAAAGAAATTAATTAATATGAACCATTGCCTTTAGCCTTGCACGGTGGGCTGTGTTTGGGGGGCAGTGGGTATTTGTTGTAGCCTTGCACGGTGTCCATTTTAGAGGTGAACCGCAGGCTTGGCCTGTGGTCCCGAGGGCCGTGTTTGGGTGGTTGGGGATAGAGAAACCCCCCACCCATTTTTTTTGGCTTTGGGTGGTAGAGGATAAAGGACTGCCCCCATTTTAAAGTGAGCTGATCAGTCTCATAAATAGAATTAACAAGATAAATGAATTTCACTTGCATCTCTAAAATGGTATTGGTGCACTGGGTGCGTTGTTTAGCACTAGGCTTTGGAGCTTCTTTTCTGTAAGTTTGGCTTGGGTTGGTACCCCTTAACCCTTTTATTTTCCCTGTTTCGTATAACTTTTATGTTTTTTTGCCACTTGTGTTTTCCTTGCTGAGGCGTTCTTTGTTTGTATTGAATGCCTCAGGTGCTGAGCTGTAGCAGCTAGAGGCGTAGTTCGGAGACCTTGGGAGTTGCAGCTGCTGTCTTACCCCGCTGCTGCGAGGTAGTGGTAGTTAGTTTTCTTGTTATGTTCAGATATGCTAGTTTGAATCCAATGGGTTGGTGTCAGGTTGTTGACGCCCATTGTGCCTCTCTTTGTTGCATTGTAGTTTACTTACTAGTTATTGCCACTACTTTTTGATCTCGTGTGTCTTGCTCTCTGGGAATGATTTATGCCTAGGTGAATTATAGTTATAAAATTATTTTCATCCAATCTCAGTGCATCTTTTATAGGCCAAACCTTTATATTTAAAGTCGCGTACAAGTATCTTCATACCCAAGCTAAATCTAGATATGTGCATATCATTTACTTTACGTCCAAACATCACGTGCATATAGGACCTCAATTGAACCAAACCAAGTACTTTTTCCGCTGCAAATTTCACATATGTATTTTCTTCTGTGGACTAGATGATCCACGAACTGAGAGACACAGTCCTTAACCCAGACCTAATAAGTGATTTCAAGTAATGAATCGTCATGTAAACTTGATTTGTACTAAATAAGAGATAGTTCCCGCCTAAGCGTCTGCAGTTGTCTCATGCATGACGTGGCAGCATGACGCGTATTTTCTCTTACTCTGATATTCCTAATTGCTGAGAAAATGCGGGTTGTGACAGTTGGTATCAGAGGGAGGTTCGTTCGATAAGTTGGTCGAGCGACTAATTCTGATATAGTATAGTTGTTTTGTTTCATTGCATACACACACCGATGTGTCATCAGTACGTCTTGGCTGAAGCATGAACACTACACTCATAGCATGATAAGAAGTATACGGGACATTTTATGTAGTATGGGATGCATAAGATGTGTTTGTATATGGATCCACCATAGGTGGCAACATGAGACGGTTATGTAGTATGGGATGCACAACCATCATCACATGGATGCCCATTAGCACGTTTTCCTTTTCGTTACATGCAATATTATGTAGTATGGGATGCATAATATTTCATGTATACGCCGCTCATAACATGTATTAAGGCCTTTATTAGAATGCATAGCACAACATACATTACATAGCATTACATAAGCACACGTGCGAAGCTAAAGACTTATATGATGACACACGTACACCCATGATTTCAAAACGAACACAAGAAAATTCATGCATTCATGACCCTTACATATGAGTCAAGAGGGATGATGTAGTATCATCCCCAAATTTAGCATAACATCATGAAAATCCCAGAGCAAGGTGGTAACAATAGCAAGTATCTGTACATGTTTGTTCTGAACCAGGCAGAGTAGCTTTAGTGTAAGGTTAAGTTTTGATTGTAGGTTTATGCGTTTAAGCAGAAATGGTGTGTAAGCGAGTCGCGACTAGATTGACTCCTCAGTCGGAGGGTGAGTCGTACGGAGCGCAGAGTGAAGCTTTGATCGATAGTCTGCGCCAGAGCAATAAGGCTTTAACGAGGCAAATGGTTGCGATGCAGTCGCAAGTTGAGGCATTGTTGTATGCCGGTGCAAGGAAGCAAACCGCGATGCAGGCCCCCGTAGTAGAGCAGACCTTACCTACCCCTCCTACTCCCCTGGTACCCCCAGTAGCGATACCGCCGAAAATGAACTTCATTTCGCACTTTCATAGGTTGGGACCTCCATCATATGACGGACGAGCTGACTTCATGGCCTTGGACGATTGGCTTATAACCATGGAGGAGATGTTCTCGTATTTTTGGATCGTCGCGGACCAAAGGGTGATGATTGTCGCGTACCAGCTAAAGGGCCTCGCAAAGAGCTGGTGGTTGAGAGAGAAGGAAGACCTTACTGGAGGATGTACGTGGGAAACCTTCAAAGGGATGCTGATAAGGAAGTTCCTCCCGTCAGTAGAATGGGACCGGTTAATGAATGACTTCCTTCATCTGAAGCAGAGGCATCTCTCGGTATGTGAGTATGAAATTGGGTATTGCAAGCTGAGTAGGTTTGGCCCAGCCCTGGAAGCCTTGGAAGAAGGTAGGGTGAAGAGATTTCTGGGTGGTCTCCGCAGCGACATCCAGCAGCTGGCCAGCACGTACAAGTCGGAGAAGTACGCCGAGGTAGTTGAGGAAGTACTAAAGGTGGAGGCGATTGATAATGCTAAGAACCGAAGATCGACAGTGAAGAAGGGAAAGAGGAAGGCAGGAGAAGAAGGGAGTTCTGGTGCACCTGGCACGGCTCTGAAGAAAGGAAGCGGAGAAGCATGCAGTTTCGGTGGCTGCCCTGGCCATCCAGTTGAGAAATGTTTCAAGAGAAAGGGAGTTAAGAAGCAACAACGAGTGCTGGCAATCCAGAGTGCTCCTGAAGGAGAGGTGCTTTGCCTGTTATGCAAGCAGAAAGGGCATGCTGAGGCCCAGTGTTGGACCAAGGAAAAAGTCTGCTTCCAGTGCAGACAGAAAGGGCACATGAAGTTCCAATGCCCGCGAGTCCAACCCCTATTGCAGCCAGTTCCACTTCGAGCATTGCCGTTGTCGCATCATCAAGACAAATTGAGAGGAAAGCTGAACGTGATAACCAAGGAGCAAGCGCAGTCCTCGACCCAAGTGATCTCAGGTTAGACTTCAATCTAGCTGTTAAGTTTCGGTTTAGTTTCGTTGCGTTAGGCTAGTTTCTTTTTCACATTTATAGGGAGATTTAAGGTAAAGAGTTCTTGGGTGCGTGTTCTGTTCTATTCTGGTGCTACCCATTCATTCGTGGCTAGGACTTTCGTCGAGCGCCATCGTTTGACCCCTGAGTTGGGCAAGGATTCATTGCTCGTTAAGTTTCCTTCCTGTGATTTGGTATCCTCGAACCAACGCATCTGGAGATGCCCCGTCCTCTTAGGAGATTTCTTGGCGTTTGGTGATCTCAAGGTGCTGGACCTAGAAGACTTTGACGTGATATTGGGTATGGACTGGTTGTCCAGTTATGATGATGTCATCCGATGCAAGGAAAAGCGTCTAGACTTTGTGATGGACAACGGTCATCCCATGAGCATTTTTGGATCTCCATGCCAGAGTTCCCCGATAATTTTTGCGGTATGTGTTCAGAAACTGTTAAATTCTGGTTGCTTGGCTTACCTTGTTTTGGTGTTAGAAACAGTTAGTGGTTTGCCGTGTATCGAGGGTGTTCCAGTGGTGCGAGAGTTTCCTGATGTCTTCCCTGTCAGTCTTCCTGGTCTTCCGCCTGATTGAGATGTGCGGTTCATTATTGATCTTGAGCCTAATACTCATCCTATCGCTAAGGCACCATACCGTATGGCCCCGCATGAGAAAGAAGAGTTGCGAACTCAGTTAGATGATATGTTGCAATATGGATTCATTAGACCAAGTTCTTCACCCTAGGGTGCTCAGTGTTGTTTGTGAAAAAGAAAGATGGTTCTATGAGGTTGTGCATAGACTATTGGGAGTTGAATAAGGTAACCATCAAGAACAGATATCTGTTGCCATGAATCGATGATCTGTTTGATCAGTTACATGGTAGTTCAGTATTTTCAAAGATTGATCTTCGATCAGGTTACCATCAGTTGAGGATCTGTGAGTCGGACGTCCCTCGAACTGCCTTTCGTTCCTGTTATGGTCATTTTGAATTCCTAGTAATATCATTTGGCTTGACAAATGCACCCTCTGCGTTTATGAACATGATGAACCGAGTGTTCAAAGATTTTCTGTATCATTTTGTAGTAGTTTTCATCGACGATGTGTTGGTGTATTCCAGAAGTGCTGAGGAGAATGCTAAGCATTTGCGCTAAGTATTGTCTACTCTTAGAGAGAACAAGTTGTATGCTAAGCTGAGTAAGTGTGAGTTCTGGCTTCCTCAGGTGTCCTTTCTTGGTCATGTAGTGAACAAGGATGGAATTACTGTAGACCCATCAAAGATTTCTACCTTGTTGGATTGGAAGACGCCTACAATGCCTAAGGAGATAAGGAGTTTCTTAGGGTTGGCAGGTTACTATAGGAGGTTTGTTTAAGGATTCTCAGTGCTATCAGCACCTCTGACTAAGCTTACCCAAAAGAATGCAACTTTTGTTTGGAGTGATTCCTGTGAAGCGGCCTTCCAGGAGTTAAAGAGGCGTTTGTGCAGTGCTCCTATCTTGGCTTTGTCGATCGAGGGAGTAGAGTATGCAGTTTATGTAGACGCATCTCTCTTTGGACTAGGGTGTGTTCTGATGCAAGAAGGAAAGGTGATTGCTTATGGGTCTAGACAATTTAAAGTTCATGAAAGGAATTACCCTACGCATGACTTAGAATTTGCGGCGGTAATTTATGCCTTTAAGCTTTGGAGACATCTTCTTTATCGAGTGTCATGCAAGATTTTTACGGATCATAAGAGTCTGAAGTATGTCTTTACCCAGAAAGAACTAAATTTGCGCCAGCGTTGATGGTTGGAGTATATGGCGGATTATGAAGTTGACATCCTTTATAATCCGGGTAAGGCTAATGTGGTGGTCGATGCCCTGAGTAGAAAGACCGTGCATGTCTTCAATCTCTATGTGCAGTCCTTAGTGGAGGAGTTTATGCTGATGGATATCTCAGTCGGTAGTAGTACCGCACCTTCGAGTCTTGAAGCTGAAGAGTCTTCTTGGATTTCCCTTACGAGACTGCACCAGAAGGAAGATCCTGACTTGCAGCATCTCCAAAATAGAATGATATAGCTAAGTATGTTTCAGAATGTTTTACTTGCCAGCGCGTTAAGCCAGCGCGTTAAGGCCTGGAGGTAAATTGAACCCTTTAGATATTCCAAGCTGGAAGTTGGAGAGTATTTCAATGGACTTCATTACTGGTTTACCAAGATCCCCCAGAGGACACGATCTGGTATGGGTCATAATTGACAGATTGACAAAGTGTGCAAACTTTGTGCCTTTTAAGATCGGCTACTCTATGGAGAAAATAACAGAACTTTATTTGAATGAAGTCATCAGATTGCATAGTGTGTCCGTGAACATTATGTCGGATCGGGATTCCAGATATATGTATCGCTTCTGGAGGAGTTTGTAGGGAGCTTTGGGTACTGAACTTAGATACTCTACCGCTTACCACCCTCAGACCAATGGTCAGACGGAGAGAGTGAATCAAATTTTGGAAGATATGATCAGGTGCTATATTTTGGAACATGGAGGAGCGTGGGATAAGCGTCTTCGGTTGATGGAATTTGCCTACAATAACAGTTATCAGGAAAGCCTGCAGATGGACCCCTTTGATGCTCTGTATGTGAGGCATTGCTGAACTCCCTTGTTTTGGGCCGAGGTTGGTGAGAGTCTGTTGTTAGGCCCAGAGGCTTTGAAAGAAATGAATGTTTTCGTGACTCATATCCGCGAGAAGCTTCATATTGCCCAGGAGCGGTATGATAAGTATGCCAATCGGAGAAGGGAGGACCTGGAATTCATTGTTGGGGACATGGTGTTCTTAAAAGATTCTCCGATGCCGGGCGTTAGGATATATGGAAGGAACCATAAGTTGGACCCCTGGTATGTGGGACAATTAATTCCAGGTTGTGGAGAGCATCGAAGCGTCAGCTTATAGACTAGACTTGCCTGCTTCATTCCCTGATGTTCATGATGAGTTTCACATGAGCCAGTTGAGGAAGTGTTTGCGTAGTGACCGGCTTATTCTCGATTCGGTGCCGCAATCGCTGCCCAATCTTTCCTATGTAGAATAGTCTATCCGAATTTTGGAGACTCATGATGAGTAGTATTTTAGCCTAATTTTATTATAGCATTTAGGCCAATAATAATATAAATTTATAAATAATATGTCTATTTTATCTAAATAATCATTTCTATTTATAATTGTTCACTAACTTAAGTTTGTTTTAGGTTTTTCAGGATTTCTGGGCATTTTGAGCAAAATTGTAAAGTACACGCCCAAGGTCACGGGCGTGACCAAGGGCGTGACAGCCAAAGATGTGTTCCAGACCTGCCTCCGCTACCCAGAGTCGTTCTGTGAAGAATTCTCCAAGTACACGCCCCAGGTCACGGGCGTGACCAAGGGCGTGACCCTGTCTGCTGCGTTCAACAAAAATTCAGGAGATCGATGAACAGGCGAGAGGTCGACGAATGTTCAGAATTCGCCAAGTACACGCCCCAGGTCACGGGCGTGACCAGGGGGCATGACTTCTAGAACACGGGCATGACTCATCCCACGCCACTTCCCGCTTCTTTCCGCCAAGGATTCCCACGCCAGTGCTGTTTAAAGATTACACGCCCTTGGTCACGGGCATGACCAAGGGCGTGACATGCATGTAACGCCTGCAGTAACTCCAGAAGGCGCCTCTCCCGCTCCAGCTTCGATCACGCCCATTACACGCCCTTGGTCACGGGCGTGACCAAGGGCGTGTAACCCCAACTTTTGCCTATAAAAAGCAGCTCTTCCAAATCTCTGATCATCCCTTTTTCCACCCTTCTTGGGTCAAAACTTCTTTCCTTCTGCCCCCTTTTGGGACAGAATTGTTCTTTTCAATTCCTATATTTGTTTAGATTTTAATTTTATGTAATTTCAATTTATACAATGTAGTCTTAGTTTTCATTTCATGCAAAGCTTTCAATCCTTATGTAATTCAATTTCCTTTTAATAAAAAATATGTCTTTTCCATTCATTTCCTCTTTTTATTTTCATGTCATTGTGATTAAATTTTTTTAGATCTTGAAATTTGCAAGTCTTGGATGAAATAATTTCTTATTCATTTTTTTATCTCTTTTCCTCCTTCGATTTATTCTTGATTTATCTTGATTTCATATGTCTATGTATGACTTCAAATCTGTTTTCGTATTTTAGTTAGCTGAACCAGCTCGTGAGTACGAATCGATCGCTCAGGAATAAAAAGAGTTGCACGCAACCCTCAAGAGAGGATGACGTAAATCTTATGAATAGAAGTCAAATCCTATAGTGGGATTCACCTCGTTAAAGCAAGTTTAGGGGTTTCGATTATAGAACAAGAGTTCGGTCGATCAACCTAATCTTAATTGGGCGCAGTCCTCGACCAAGGTGCGTCCATAATCCAAGAATCTCCAAGGTCAAGGATTGGATTAGAAGTAGAATTTATCTCTCTTAATTTTCATTCCGAGTGCGCTTTGATCAAGATTTGTTTTCTTTTTTCTTTATTTCGTATTTTAGTTTTTTTATAAAAATCACTAATAAAATATTATTCGATAAAATAATAGTTTTGTTTTCCCAAAGTAAAAGTACTCGACAGCCCCGAGTCTAATACGACCTTGATATTCTTTATATCTTATGCTATATTTCGATAGGTACACTTGCCTTAATCGAGTATAGATTGGAGAATACGAATTTCTCGCATCAAGTTTTTGGCGCCGTTGTCGGGAAATTTTTTGTTGATATTTCGAAAATGGGAAACGCTATTAATTTTATCTTTCTTTTTCTTTTTCTTCCTTTTTTTAAAAAAAAGTAAAAATGAAAAAAATTATGCTATAATTAAATTCTTGGAAAGGATGCTTTGGGCTTGAATTCCCATCACAGCCTCTAGTACCTTGCGAGCCCTTCACCGAGTAGACATTGGGAAGTCCAAGACTAATTAAAACATATAAAAAAAACAAAAAAATACCATATTTCTTTTCTTTTCTTTTTCATACTTAGTTTTCAACATTGGGGACAATGTTGAATTTTAAGTATGGGGGTTTATTTGTATTTCCTAATCTTTAAAAATTTTAAGAAAAAATATTCCAAAAAAATTAAAAAATATCAAAACTTAAATTTTTTTTTTTAATAATAATCAAGTAGCCCTTTACTTTGGTTTTTGTTATTTCTAAAATCAAACATTTGAGAGTTTATTTATAACTATTTTTAATTGGCTAATCTTCTATTCTATCATGGTTAGTAAAAATTTAATTTTTAGTTGATTTAGTTTTAAGGAATTTATTATGATCTTAATTTGATTAGAGTAATTTATTTAGCACTTTTTCTCTTTTATTTTAATTAGTCTCAATTTTGTAGTAGTTGTGCTTAACAACTTTAGATTTTAATTATTTTTACCTCATGCTTTTAGATCCTTAGGAAATTTCAATTTACTATAGTTGCTCTCAAAATATTTCAATTTAATCTAAAATTTATTTTAGCCCTACCCAAAAAAAGAGTTCTTAAAAGATCATATGTCATAGAAATAAGAGGATAAAATTCATTATTTCCTAAACATATGCACCTCCCTTTTATGAAGTTTATTATGAAAAGATTATATGTCATGGAAAATGAGAGGATAAAATTCATCATTTTCCTAAACATGTACAAGTAGAAAAAAAAAAGATGGGGTGAGAGGATAAAATTCATCACCCCCAATTAAAGCTAGCTTCATGTTTACCCAAACCCCTTTAGCCAATATAATTGATTTTATACTCAAATTAAAATATTGGGAGAGCATAAGTAGTAGTTTGAATTTTTCCGTAAGCCTCTTTAAAGTTGGAGTTTTAATAATTCTAATCTAATTTTGATTCACAAATTACTTAATTTTGTCTGCTAGTTAAATAATTTGAGAATTATTGGCTAAACATTTCTCTCTTTTTATCTTATTTTCATAGTTTTGGACTTATTTCTTAAATCCCTAAATTTTATTTTTAAGCTTTCTTTTGATTCAAGAAAAGAATTTTAGTTTAATTAGAAATATTATTGATGTCTTATGAATAT
The DNA here is from genome assembly GCA_033032865.1 of Dactylorhiza incarnata. Lineage (NCBI taxonomy): Eukaryota > Viridiplantae > Streptophyta > Magnoliopsida > Asparagales > Orchidaceae > Dactylorhiza > Dactylorhiza incarnata. The sequence continues at coordinate 10,878,673 of JAWHQI010000011.1, forward strand.
CTATCATACTTTTGCTCTGAAATAGCAAAAGCTTAAGTATTGGGGTATTTGATGAGTAGTATTTTAGCCTAATTTTATTATAGCATTTAGGCCAATAATAATATAAATTTATAAACAATATGTCTTTTTTAACTAAATAATCATTTCTATTTATAATTGTTCACTAACTTAAGTTTGTTTTATGTTTTTCAGGATTTCTGGGCATTTTGAGCAAAATTGTCAAGTACACGCTGGGGTCACAGGCGTGACAGCCAAAGATGTGTTCCAGACCTGCCTCTGCTACCCAGAGTCGTTCCGTGAAGAATTCGCCAAGTACACGCCCCAGGTCATGGGCGTGACCAAGGGCATGACCCTTACTGCTGAGTTCGACGAAAATTCAGGAGATCGACGAATAGGCGAGAGGTCGACAAATGTTCAAAATTTGCCAAGTACACGCCCCAGGTCACGGGTGTGACCAGGGGCGTGACTTCCAGAATACGGGCATGACTCATCCCGCGCCACTTCCCGCTTCTTCCCGCCAAGGATTCCCGCGCCAGCGCTGTTTAAAGATTACACGCCCTTGGTCACGGGCGTGACCAAGGGCGTGACATGCATGTAATGTCTATAGTAACTCCAGAAGGCGCCTCTCCCGCTCCAGCTTCGATCACGCCCATTACACGCCCTTGGTCACGGGCGTGACCAAGGGCGTGTAACCCCAACTTTGCCTATAAAAAGGCAGCTCTTCCAGATCTCTGATCATCCCTTTTTCCACCCTTCTTGGGTCGAAACTTCTTTCCTTCTGCCCCCTTTTGGGGCTGAATTGTTCTTTTCAATTCCTGTATTAGTTTAGATTTTAATTTTATGTAATTTCAATTTATACAATACAGTCTTAGTTTTCATTTCATGCAAAGCTTTTAATCCTTATGTAATTCAATTTCCTTTTAATAAAAAATGTCTTTTCCATTCATTTTCTCTTTTTATTTTCATGTCATTTTGATTAATTTTTTTTAGATCTTGAAATTTGCAAGTCTTGGATGAAATAATTTCTTATTCATTTTTTATATCTTTTCCTCCTTCGATTTATTCTTGATTTATCTTGATTTCATATGTCTATGTATGACTTCAAATCTATTTTCGTATTCTAGTTAGTCGAACCAGCTCGTGAGTACGAATCGATCGCTCAGAAATAAAAAGAGTTGCACGCAACCCTCGAGAGAGGATGACGTAAATCTTATGAATAGGAGTCAAATCCTTTAGTGGGATTCACCTCATTAAAGCATGTTTAGGGGGTTTCGATTATAGAATGAGAGTTCGGTCGATCAACCTAATCTTAGTTGGGCGCAGACCTCGACCAAGGCGCGTCCATAATCCGGAAATCTCTACGGTCAAGGATTGGATTAGAAGTAGAATTTATCTCTCTTGATTTTTATTCCGAGTGCGCTTTGATTAAGATTTGTTTTCTTTTTTCTTTATTTCGTATTTTAGTTTTTTTTATAAAAATCACTAATAAAATATTATTTGATAAAATAATAGTTTTGTTTTCCCGAAGTAAAAGCACTCGACAGCCCCGAGTCTAATACGACCTTAATATTCTTTATATCCTATGCTATATTTTGATAGGTACACTTGCCTTAATCGAGTATAGATTGGAGAATACGAATTTCTCTATCAACTCAGGAGTGGGTGTTGCGGAAGAAAACGATCCCGATGGTTAAATTTCTTTGGAGAAATCAGGGCGTCGAGAGCGCAACTTGGGAGCTGGAGTCTGCCTTGAGAGAGACTCATCCTAGCCTCCTCTCCGAGATTTTCGGGTAAATCTTCCGTCTAGAATCTTTGTTTTTTATGTATCTTACGTGATCGTTGGATTTCAAGTTTCGGGACGAAACTTCCTTTTAGGGGGAGTGACTATAACGACCCTGGTTTTTAGTTAATGATTTACGTACCCGTTATGTAGTAATTTTTGGCGTAAGGGCGTTACGTCAACCCTTCAGATTTTAGTTTTGAGTCTTAGCTTAGTTAATGTATTTAATTTAGGTTTCTCGTGCAAGATTTCGCGACATTTTGAGTTAAGGGGAAACTCGGGGATATTTTGAGTAATTATTGAGATTTCAGCTTTGGGAACTTTGATCCCAAGTTTGGCTCATCGGAATTGAATTCTGACTCCGCCGTTGGATTCGTAGCGCCGATTTTCAGTTTAGGTGCGAATTTCATGAAAATCCGAGGTGATTTAGTTGCCCTCGTAGTTTAAATAGAATGGGAGAATTATTTATTAACTAATCAAGAATTTAGGGATTTATATAAATACCAAAATTTCCAAAAAGAACCTATTCTTCTTCTTCTCCAAAGAGCCGACCAGAATTCTTGCGAGAGCGGGAGAGGCGTGACGGGAACTTCTTCCGGCCGGCAATTCGATAGTTGTAGTTGACGGAATCGTAAACGGAGAGTAGAATCGAAAAGCTCTCGGCGAGATCTTCGTTCAAGTGGTAAGGGTTTCCAGTTTCTAGGGATTTTTGGAGTCAAGGTAGTGACCTAACTCCTCTTTTCAGCCCGGAAAGTTTCGGGTTTTTTGTGCTCGGGTGAGTTCTTGGCCGATCCATAGCCTTTGGAGCGGAGAAATTCGAGTTTGGAAGGTTTAAGGCAAGTGGTATTCTTTTTTCTCACTTTTGTTGGAACGTTACCCCTTGTGTTGATTTGTTGTCATGTGCGGTTTAGCATGTGTTTCTGATAATTTTTTGCTTTGCTAGGAAAGCCTATAACCTCCTTATTGTTCTCCCCTGATTAGTCTAACTTCCTAGTATATACTTAATTGTTAAAGTGCTGTCAAGAAAATCCTCTGTTTTTACTTGAAAATTACTTTTTTTTGCTGCCTCTCGAGAAATCCTGGCTGCCTCTCGAGAAATCCTGGCTGCCTCTCGAGAAATCCTGACTGCCTCTCGAGAAATCCTGGCTGCCTCTCGAGAAATCTTGGCTGCCTCTCGAGAAATCCTGTATGGCTCTCGAGAAATCCCTGCAGACTGTTCTTTCATTTCTCTAGAAATCCCTGCATTTCTCATGAAATCCCTGCAGACTGTTCTTTCATTTCTCGAGAAATCCCTGCAAACTGTTCCTGCATTTCTCGAGAAATCCCTGCAGACTGTTATTTCATTTCTCTAGAAATCCCTGCATTTCTCATGAAATCCCTGCAGACCGTTCTTTCATTTCTCTAGAAATCCCTGCATTTCTCATGAAATCCCTGCAGACTGTTCTTTCATTTCTCTCGAAATCCCTGCATTTCTCAAGAAATCTATTTCTATTTCTCATGGAATCTATTTCTATTTCTCATGAAATCCATGTATTTCTCATGAAATCTGCGTCTATTTCTCTAGAAATCTGTGTTTGTTTCTCATGAAATCCCTGGACCCTTATGAATCGTCTTGAGCGGTGTTTACTTCATTGTGACCCTATCCTTAGGGTATCCTGGTGATTGTTTTTCTCGGGCTTTGTCCCGTGCCATAATTAAAGAAATTAATTAATATAAACCATTGCCTTTAGCCTTGCACGGTGGGCCGTGTTTGGTGGGTAGTGGGTATTTGTTGTAGCCTTGCACGGTGGCCATTTTTGAGGTGAACCGCGGGCTTGGCCTGTGGTCCCGAGGGCCGTGTTTGGGTGGTTGGGGATAGAGAAACCCCCCACCCATTTTGTTGGCTTTGGATGGCAGATGATAAAGGACTGCCCCCATTTGAAATTGAGTTGATCAGTCTCATAAATAGAATTAACAAGGCAAATGAATTTTACTTGCATCTCTAAAAGGGTATTGGTGCACTGGGTGAGTTGTTTAGCCCTATGCTTTGGAGCTTCTTTTCTGTAAGTTTGGCTTTGGTTGGTACCCCTTAAGCCTTTTATTTTCCTTGTTTCATATAACTTTTATGTTCTTTTGCCACTTGTGTTTTCCTTGCTGAGGCATTCTTTGTTTATATTGAATGCCTCAGGTGCTGAGCTGTAGCAGCTAGAGGCGTAGTTCAGAGACCTTGGGAGTTATAGCTGCTGTCTTACCCCGCTGCGAGTTAGTGGTAGTTAGTTTTCTTCTTGTGTTCAGACATGCTAGTTTGAAGCCAATGGGTTGGTGTCAGGTTGTTGACGCTCATTGTGCCTCTCTTTGTTGCATTATAGTTTACTTGCTAGTTACTGCCACTACTTTTTGATCTCGTGTGTCTTGCTCTCTGGGAATGATTTATGCATAGGTTCATTATAGTTATAAAATGATTTTCATCCATTCTCATTGCATCTTTTATAGGCCAGACCTTTATTTTTAAAGTCACGTACAAGTATCTTCATACCCAACCAAAATCTAGATATGTGCATATCATTTCCTTTACGTCCAGACATCACGTGCATATAGGACCTTAATTGATCCAAACCAAGTACTTTTTCCGCTGCAAATTTCGTATATGTATTTTCTTCCGTGGACTAGTTGATCTACGAACTGAGAGACACAGTCCTTAACCCAGACCTAATTTGTGATTTCAAGTAATGAATCGTCATGTAAACTTGTTTTGTACTAAATAAGGGATAGGTTCCTGCCTGAGCATCTGCAGTTGTCTCATGCATGACGTGGAATCATGACGCGTATTTTCTCTTACTCTGATATTCCTAATTGTCGAGAAAATGCGGGTTGTGACACCTACGGCCCTGCCAGCTAAGTGAGAGCCTGGTAAGCGGGTCTGCTCAGGTCTATGCCTTAGAAAAGGCCTCCGAGCACCATCTACCCTGTCAGCTAAAGAGAGCCTAACAATGGGATCACCTCGGGTTATGTTTCACTTAAACATACTCTCTCATCCTACCACTTATTGATCCTATGGCCCTGCCAGGTAGGTGGGAGATGGTCAGCGGGTCTGCTCAGGGCTATGCCTTAGAAAAGGCCTCCGAGAACCGTCTGCCCTATCAGCTAGATAGATCCTGACAGTGGGATCACCTCGGGCTGTGTTTCACTTAAACATACTTTCTCATCCTACGACTGAGTGAACCTATGGCCTTGCCAGCTAGGTGGGAGCCTGGTCAGCGGGTCTGCTCGGGGCTATGCCTTAGAAAAGGCCTCTGAGCACTGTCTTCCATGTCATCTAGAGAGAGCATGATAGTGGGATCACCTTGGGCTATGTTTCACCAAACATACTTTCTCATCCTGCCACCGAGTGAGCCTATGGACCTGACAGCTAGGTGGGATCCTGGTCAGTGGTTCTGCTCGGGGCTATGCCTTAGAAAAGGCCTCCGAGCACAATATGCCCTGTCAGCTAGAAAGTGCCTGACAGCGGGACCACCTCGGGCTGTGTTTCAATTAAACATACTTTCTCATCCTTCCATCGAGTGAGCCAATGGCCTTGCCAGCTAGGTGGGAGCCTGGTCAGTGGGTCTGCTCGGGGTTATGCCTTAGAAAAGGCCTCTGAGCACCGTCTGTCATGTCAGCTAAAGAGAGCCTAACAGCAGGATCACCTCGGGCTGTGTTTTACTTAAACATACTTTCTCATCCTGCCACCGAGTGAGCCTACGGCCTTGCCAACTAGGTGGGAGCCTGGTCAGTGGGTCTGCTTGGGGCTATGCCTTAGAAAATGCCTCCGAGCACTGTCTGCCTTTTTAGCCAGAGAGAGCCTAATAACGGGATCCCCTCGGGATGTGTTTCAGTTAAACATACTTTCTCATCCTACCACCGAGTGAGTCTACGGCCCTGCCAGCTAGGTGGGAACCTGGTCAGTGGGTCTGCTTGGGGATATGCCTTAGAAAAGACCTCTGAGCACAATCTGCCTTGTCAACTATAGAGAGCCTGACAGAGGGATCACCTCGGGCTGTGTTTCACTCAAAGATACTTTCTCATCCTGCCACTGAATGAGCCGACGACCCTGCCAGCTAGGTGGGAGCCTGGTTAGTGGATCTGCTCGGGGCTATGCTTTAGAAAAGGCATCTGAGCACTGTCTGCCCTGTCAGCTAGAGAGAGCCTGACAGTGGGATCACCTCGGGTTGTGTTTCACTTAAACATACTTTCTCATTCTGCCACCGAGTGAGCTTACGGCCCTGCAAGCTAGGTAGGAGCCTGGTCACCGGGACTGCACATGGATATGCATTAGAAAAGGCCTCCGACCACCGTCTGCCCTGTCAGCTAGAGAGAGCCTGACAGCGGGATCACCTCGGGCTGTGTTTCACTCAAACATACTTTCTCATCCTGCCACCGAATGAGCCTACGGCCCTGCCATCTAGGTGGGAGCCTATTCAGTAGGTCTGCTCGGGGATATGCTATAGAAAAGGCCTCTGAGCACCGCCTGCCCTGTAAGCTAGACAGAGCCTGACAGCGGGATCACCTCGGGTTGTGTTTCACTTAAACATGCTTTCTCATCCTGCTACCGAGTGAGCCTACGGCCCTGTCAGCTAGGTGAGAGCCTGGTTAGCGGATGTGCTCGGGGCCTTTTGCTTCAGGTTCATCTTGAAGAACCTCGCGCGCAGCCCCACTATGAAGCCTAGCTAGAGGGTAAACCTGGGAACCTCCTGGACGAGCATGGCCTCTTCCTAGAACCTATCGACATAGTGGGCCAGTGACTCCCTGGCCCTTTCCTAATCTTGAAAAGTGCCTCGACATCCTTCTTCCTCTTCTCTGATGTTGAGAAGCACAGCTGGAAGCTCCAACACAGATCCTCGAACGCGTAAATAGAACCCACGGGGAGCTCGTGGAACCAGTCCCTCGCCTTCTCCTTCAGAGTGGTGGCAAAGAGCCAGCACTAGAAGGCGTCCGTCATAGGTAGGATAGAGACCATGTACTCAGACCATTGCAGGTGTAGGACTAGGTCATCCTTGCCGTATTGTAAGACATTTTCGGCCCTCTAAACCCCATCGGAACTAGGGCAGAGAGGATCAGCTCACAAAAAGGGCTTCCCTCGCCCACTTGGCGAGTGGTACGCTCTCGCGAAGTTAGCTTGCAGTCTTCTGCACTTGACGGGCTAGAGAATAGCTTCCGCCCAGGGAGATCTCGCCCACTCGCTTCTGTTGCCACCTCCTTCCCGGGTAGCTGACCGAGAGTGTTCCCGCCTATCTACTAGGGTGCGGCCACCGGGACCGTGGGATTCTCTAACTCGCTCCTCATGGCGAATGCGAGCTGCAAGGTCTGTAGGATCTCTCGCCTGAGGTATTCAAACATTTCCAACATCACCTCTTTCGCGGGTAGTTACGAGTGGCCTGGGTCAGACCTTTCTTCCTCACCTCCATCCATGGAGCTTAGATAGAGATTTTCCTGTGTAGGCTATGGTCCATGCTCACCGCACCTAAAATGTGGAAACCATCAACCGATCTCTTGAGTTCATGCCCACAGGGGGGTGTATCCTATACCTACTTCTCCCTCGCTTGAACTCCTAATTGTGGATGAAGAACTACGAACATACCCAAAGTTGTAGTGAGGAGGTCCCACCACACACCTGGAAGATCTTAGAAGTTTCCCCTCCCAAACCAATGCTCAGTCGGGCACCTTGGAGGGCACTAGCAGCCAACCAAAAACTGCCTAGGAGGAGAGAGCCAAAAGATCGGATCTCCTCCAAGGTGCCTTTAACGGTCTATTTATAGATTCTCTAGTCTGGTCTACAAATAGCCTAAATCAGCCTTTTGGTTTTACTAATCGCACACCAAATTGGTCTGCTAACAGCCTAACTCCGCTGTTCTGTAAGGCTATTGGCATTCCACGAAGGGTATCTATGTAATTTCCAAACTAAACCTCCTGGGAGAGTGGTCTGTGAAGGCACCACTCGCCAGGCTTCTCGCACGCTAGATTCCACTAGGTGAGTGGTCCGTGGAGGCACCACTTTCCAGATACCTTACTCTCTTGACGAGTAAGGTTCCGCCCTCACTCGCCTGGCCTTTAGCTCATTCGCACTTCAAAGCGAGCGAGTGCCTTGCAAATAAGGCTCAGACTCACCTTGAGGCTTGCACTTGCCCTGAGGCTCCCCTACCTCTCCTGGCCTGGGCGAGTGCCCTTCTTGACCTGACTTTCATGCCTTTTGGACCTTTGGGACCTGGGGACCCACTCGGATAATACGGGGTTGTACACAAGTAGGATTTGTAATTCTCAAATAAAAGGGATGCCGAAAATCGTGTTCAAACAATCTCCCCCTTTTGATAATAACAAATCCAATAGTGATAAATCAGAATCATATATAAGAGATGTGTTTTTAGAAAGATATATGACACTAAGTGCTCCCTGATGAGTCCCAATTATATAGGGTTTCTCAGACTCATCTGGGCCTATTTTCTCACTTTTGCACTACACTTTTAGTGGTAAATTGCTCATATTTATCTTTGTTAGGATTGTACACTTAGTGCACTGCTTTCGCCCATCAGGGTGTGCAATTGCGCATTCTATGCTTGGGGTATGCCTTTGGGGGCTCCCCATTCCTTTCTTGCTGTTTTGTGGATGTTAGTCTTATTTCCTGTGTGGTTGGAGCTTTGGTTTTGATTGTGTGCAGGTGGATTGTGCCCTTGAGCTGAGCATTGCAGTCTGGGTAAATCGCATGACCATGCGATTATTGTTAACACACGATCGAGGTGATCATGTGATTTACTCAGAGTTGCTTATGATGATGTTCATCGTGCATTTTCTTTAACGCACGATTGAATCCAATCATGCGTGAAGGAAAACACACGACCTTCCAGTAGCTGGTTAAAAACAACGGCCTGTCCTACCCTGTGCATTTTGGTCGTGCACGAGCACACTGCTTGTGTGTGAAGAAAAATGCACGACCTTCCTGTAGCTCCAGACACTGTTTATCTCTGTAAATCATACGGCCCAAATGCACAATCTTGCGTTTTGATCGTGCGTTTCTTAAGTTAATGCCTCTATTTAAGTGTGCAGGTTCATTCGACCTAGGGGAATCGCATTGATCGTGTTTGCCTGTTCGTGTCTGCTCCACCATTTTCTTTCATTCCAACATCGCCCACTATTTGGAGGTGCTCCGGACGCATTCTTGGCTCAAATCTTGAGCCGGAGATTCCTCTCGGGCTCCTCCATCGTTCAGAAGCAACCATGTTCCATTTCAAGATACAACTTGCTGCATCCTTGGAATTCTCCGGCGAGATCATGGCCAAAGGCGATTTATGAAGAAGACGGGTCAACTAAAAGGAAGTGACAACTCCTCTCCGTACCCCAGACGTCAATCATGGACCGAGATCGAACAAGTCATGACAACCCTTGATTCCGACCGTGAATCCCGACAAGACTTCGTGCCTTGGTTAAAATCACACCCCTTCATATTGTAGTATTGTCTCCTTGGAGCATTGATGTGTTTGAATGATGTTTGTTAAACCTAGTTATGTTATTTAGTATTTCATGTATCTGTGAAATTATTATGTGTGGTTTATACCTGTGAGGAGCGCCCCCATTCCATCCTCCATTTACCCTTTTACGTTCGTGTGCAGCACTAGAAATTGCTATTGGCGTGCTTATTGACGAGTTGCTTGTGACCCTCATTCCGCTAGTCCGAACCACCTCAACCGCTTGCCTACTTGTCCATCCGCCTTGCGAAATAGTGCATAGAGGCCTGCATAGTTTCCATCCACCCGGCAAAGCAGCGCATAGCGGTCTGCATTGGAGTAGTTTAATTATTTTCTTTTATTTTTCCACAATCCAAATCACCCCTTTTTCCGCAATCCATCCGACCTAAAGGACTTCAATCTCAAGTCCTTCCTCGATAGATAACTCCACCTTACTATGTTCCTTTGATATTCGATACTTGGGGATTCACTCCCATATTTATATTACTTGAACGATCGGTACACTGCCGTTTTGTGTCGCAGTCTTGCTACCGCCTATAACGGTGTCCTAGATTTGCGCATCAAGTTTTTGGTGTCGTTGTCAGGGAACACAGTCGTGTGAGTTTCTATAGAGGGAGAGCCAAGAGGTAGAAGTTCTTCAATTTGTAAATTGCATCATTTTGGTTTATTTTTTCCTAATCTATTTTATAGTTTTAAAATTCAGGTTTCAGTTGATTTGATTTTTCCTTCGTGCATACTGTGTTAATTTTTTTTAGCTTATATTATTTGTGAATCCATCTTTGCACCAATACGTATACTTATCAACAATGTAGATGGTGTAAATCGTTTAGTCATTCTAGTGATGCTTGCCATTTAGGAAGCAATAATTATAATCTGTATAGTTCATCATATGGAGAATCTAAATCTTCATACAATGAACCTGCATATTATAATTATGCGTCTCCATCGCGAGCATCGCCTTCACTGGGTGATTTGGCCTCTCCATGCTCAAAACCTACCGGGAAGCGCTGCTTGTGTTGTCGGAGTCTTGATCACGCATTGAAGGACTGTGAGATATGGAAATTGCAATTGGAAGAGGATGATGAGACGAAACACATCACAATTCCACCATTTCCATATCATATTTCTCCTCCAATCATTGAGGACATATACGTCATGTCCCCATATCCTCATGGGAGCACGGCGGATGTGTCCACTAGCATCACTATTGATCATTACAATGACATTTTGGAGTTTTCTTCCTCTATTGTGCCATCATTTCCTGTGGATTCTATATCTAATGATATTTCTTCACTCCTATCAGACTCTATCTTGAGTCCTGTTTCTACTCAGATATTTTCTTGTATCAGTATGCATATATTTACAGCTCTTATTGCCAAATTTCTAGATGTGCAAAATGAGCCTATGGAGCCCGAAGCTGTGCCGAGTTGCACTGAGGAGGATATTTTCCTTAGTGAGGAGGTTTTTACCTCATCACCGGAGGAGAAGGTCCAACTCATCACTGAAGTTCCTAGCTGCTCATATTCTTCCTGTAGTGCTCTTAATGCGGTCGACAATGAGTCTTTTGTAGAACCTGATGGGAGTGACACTGGGGCCACTCCTCCTATGTTTGATTCTTTTAGTTCTTCATCCATTTTATTTCCCAATCCTCCTTCTAATAATGCTAATATTGATAAATTCATCCTTCCTGCTCCCTCTCCTGCTTCAATTTCTGATATTTCATATATCCCCCTACAAGTGCATGAATTTTTGGACCCATTTTTGGGTGATTCTGAGTGGCAGCCTTGGAAGGAAAAGCAAATGGCAATGATGAATTCAATTGCTTATTCCACCTCATCATCATTGCCTGCATTTTCCTTGAAAGACTGGGTGTAGGGTGGTAAACGCTACTTCATCCCTGACCGCCGATAGGAGGAGAGGAAGAGGATGAAGAAAGATGAAATTTGGAGATGGAAAGCCTCCGTTCTTCTCGTCTGCTGTTGTTGGGTCTTCAGACCCACTTCTTTTATTTATAGTTACTACTTTAAATCAACTCATAGTTAATTATTTTGCTGATCATGTAATAATAATTAGGATTTATTATCATTTGCTTTTATGATTAGATAATCTTATAAAACTGCTTAATGCAGGTATTTAGTCCAGCTTAAGGACGGTAAACAAAAGCGCTGTTGGGAGACAACCCAATTTTTCTTGTGTTGCTTTATCTAATTCGCTAATGCTATATTATATTATCTCTACTATTTCTTGGTGCGTCCTTTTTTGTAGGGTGGTGATCTTTTGGTGGCGGACTTGGATTTCCTTCGCAGTATAAATGCCAATCTTCTGATATGCTCATTTCTGAGCATGGGTAACTTTTCTTCCCTTAGTCTTTTATTCAATTTTCGTGGTTACATCATTTACGTCTATTGCTTAGATTAAGTCTGGGGATTTACGTCTATTGCTTAGATTAAGTCTGGAGGAGAACCGCGATGTGTTACCCACTGCACGTGCACATCTCAGTGCATGCTAGAAGTATTTTATTTTAGTTATATAATATTTGTTCATCTTTATCGCACACCACAACACCCACTTGAGCGCGTGCTTAACCATTAGCGCGTCACGAGTTTAACTCATTTCTTTTGTGCAATTTGAGATAATTATTGTACTGGCTTAGGATTGTGAGACGGAGTAAAATGTTGACTCATGTAGTGCTCTAGTCGAATACTCGTGTCTCGCATTGAAATTCATGTAGAATTAATTTTTCCTTGTGCTTATTGTTTTATATTTTTCTATTTGCGTAAATATTGTATATTCTACTCAAAAGTGGTGAATCCAGTGTAAATCAAACAGTAGTGTAGGGATGTGTGTAGACGTTTGATAGATTCGTATTGCTCAAGTCGGGAGGAAGGATTGTCTTTCTCGGTGGCTAAGAACTTTCCCCAAGCGACTCTTGAAGCATTGGTTTCAAGTTAGTTCAAGCGCGCGAGTGTGATGTAGGCCATCATTTTGTCCAGGTTGAGCTTTTCTACCATTCCTAACGCTATGATCCTCGTTAGCCCCTTTGTGCCTACCCCGTCTTTTGATTCAGCTCCACCGCATCTCCACCAAAGCCACAAAGACGATCCTAGTCGCTACCCAAAGCTGAGCTTTAGTCGTTTTCTAATTTTTTTATTGGGGTGTTGATGTGGTGTTTATCTCTGTGGATGTGTGGTTGTGCTCTATTGTAAACTTGCTGGAAAAAAATTTGCTGAAAGAAAAATTGTGAAAAGAAAAACAAATGAAAAAAATTTGTGAAAGAGTCTTAATTGACAATTATCTGCGAAAGTTTGTATTGGGAGTAGGCAGTGCACACACCCATGCTTTCAAGTTCAAGTCTGGGGGTGTGGTGCGCCCGCGCTTTCTTTGTTGCTGCGTGGTCAGCTTTTTGTGCTAGCTCATTTGGGTTTAGGTTCTTTAAGCCCTCATGTTTATCTTTGCATACCCTACCTTAACCCAAGCCTCATCTCTAACATAAAGTCCTACTGATTTGCGCATTGAACCACACTAGTGTCGTGGAGAGAGTGCGAATGGGTGAGCTTATGGTCACCAACATTGATGGACTTCTTTGGAGATTATCCTGAGCTCCGATCTTGGGTAATGCCAATCTCAGCGCTCAGTCTATTTTCTCCCTCCGTGTGACCGAAAGATTCACTGTGATTCTTATTTTGAGTAGAAATAATATATTGCCAAGCTTTTAGAAAAATGTAAACTATTATGCATAATTAAATATTTCTTCAACTGAATTTTTCTATGCACTTGAGCATGCGACTTCGCATGGTATTCCATGTCATAATTTCTGTGCTAGCTAGCTATTTTCCCCATCTGCATAGAATGGTTTGCTCGGGACGCGCAAACGGTTAAGTTTGGGGTGTGATGAGTCCCAATTATATAGGGTTTTTTGAACTCATTTGGGTCTGTTTTCTCACTTGTGCACTACACTTTTAGTGGTAAATCGCTCATATTTCTCTTTGTTAGGATTGTATACTTAGTGCACTGCTTTCGCCCATCAGGTTGTGTAATTGCGCATTCTGTGTTGGGGGTATGCCTTTAGGGGCTCCCCATGCCTTTCTTGCTATTTTGTGGATGTTAGTCTTATTACCTGTGTGGTTGGAGCTTTGGTTTTGATTGTGTACAGGTGGATTGTACCCTTGAGCTGAGCATTGCAGTCTGGGTAAATCGCATGACCGTTCGATTATAGCTGACGCACAATCGAGGCGATCATGTGATTTACTCAGAGTTGCTTGTGATGATGTTCATCATACATTTTCCTTAACGCATGATTGAATCCAATCATGCGTGAAGGAAAACACACGACCTTCCTATAGCAGGTTAAAAATAATGGCCTGTCCTACCCCGTGCATTTTTGGTCGCGCACGAGCGCAATGTTCATGTGCGAACAAAAACGCACGACCTTCCTGTAGCTCCAGGCACTGTTAATCTCTGTAAATCGCAATGCCAAAAATGCACGGTCGTGCATTTTGATCGTGCATTTCTTAAATTAATGCCTTTACTTAAGTGCGCAGGTTCATTCAACCTAAGGGGAAATCACATTGATCGTCTTCACCTGTTCGTGTCTGCTCCGCCATTTTCCACCGTTCCATCACCGCCCACCATTTGGAGGTGCTTTGGACTCATTCTTGGCTCAAATCTTGAGCCAGAGATTCCTCTCGGACTCCTCCATCTTTCAGAAGCATCCATACTCCATTTCAAGATACAACTTGCTGCATCCTTGGAGTTCTCCGGCGAGATCATGGCCAAAGTTGATTTATGAAGAAGACGGGTCAACTAGAAGGAAGTTACAACTCCTCTCAGAACGTCGGACGTCAGTCGTGGATCGAGCTTGGACAATGCATGATAACCCTTGATTCCGACCGTGAATCCCTACAAGACTTCGTGCCTTGGTTGTAATCTCACCCCCTTCATATTGTAGTAATGTCTCCTTGGAGGATTTATGTGTTTGAATGATGTTTGTTAAACCTAGTTATGTTATTTAGTATTTCATGTATCTATGAAATTATTATGTGTAGTTTATACCTGTGTGGAGCGCCCCCATTCCATCCTCCATTTACCCTTTACGTTCGTGTGCAGCACTAGCAATTGCTAGTGGCGTGCTTATTGACGAGGTGCTTGTGACCCTCATTCCACCAGTGCGAACCACCTCATCCGCTTGCCTACTCATCCATCCGCCTTGCGAAGCAGTGCATATCGGCCTGTATAGTTTCCATCCGCCCGGCGAAGCAGCGCATAGCGGCCTGCATAGGAGTAGTTTAATTCTTTTCTTTTATGTTTCCATAATCCAAATCACCCTTTTTCTGCAATCCATCTGACCTAAAGGGCTTCAATCTCAAGTCCTCCCTCGATAGATAACTCCACATTACTGTGTTCCTTTGATATTCGATACTTGGGGATTCACTCCCACATTTTATATTACTTGAACAATCGGTACACTGCCATTTCGTGTCGCAGTCTTTCTACCGCCTATAGCGGTGTGCTAGATTTGCGCATCACTCCCCCTACTTAAGTGCTCCCCCTTAGTGTATGCTCCCATAAACTAGATTCATGCTCCCCCTTAAACTACTGAATCCTACTCCTTTAATCATTAAGATTTATCATTTTATTCTCCCCCTTTTGTTATTAGCAAAATTGGGTGGAGTGAAAATAAAACTAGAAAAAAGAAGATAAAAGTTGGGACAAACTAAGAGAGGATAATAGTTTTCTTTTAATCGTAAAGTAGGTCATGATCGAGCTAAGAGAGAGAGTAGCATAGTGGAAAAATAATATGATAAGCATGAGTAATAATATCCCATGTACTTAAATAAGTCATTTTTCTACTTGTTAAAAGATTTTAAAAGATACAAGTGAAGAAGAGAACTTAAAGATAAGCATGATAAATGTACATGATCAAACCAACAATGCGGAAAAGGAAAACAAAGTTACTAAGATTAATATTTTGTAAAGATATTTTTTTGGTTTGACTCTTTCAACAGTATGTCTAGACTCTTCATATTTGAGCATTAACTTTGCAAATTTTCCATAACTAATAGGCAAGCATGATTTAACATATTCAAAAAGATAAGAGCTATAATACTACTAATTTGTATTTCAAGTACAGAAAACATTGTAGAAATCTTGCATTGCAATCTAGTGCTTTTACTTAAGTTTTTAGATAATCATGTAAATATGCATTAAGATCCAATTTTCATGAGTAGAAGCTTTATGAAAATAATGATGTGTGCATAAAAGTGTCTTGATAAGAGTATACAAGTGAAATAATCAGAACACATGACATATGTAATGAAATATTAAAACAATATTAAGATTGTAATCTTATAATTACTTTCACACATAATTTCTAGACGAAAATTTCAAAGCACATAAACGGATTACAACTACCAAGGTGCTTCGCCCACACAATGCTCATTAAGACTTATCATGGAGTAAAGTATTTCTTGGGGGATCACATAAGCATTTTTATAAATTTCAATTTTATGTGATCCAGTGTAAGAATAGAAGTGATAAAGAAAATGTGTTTGCACAAGATACTTTACAATTCTTTCCAAGGTGTTCAACCTCACTATGATCATTAAGACTTATCAGGAGGGTGAGTAGTGCTTGGTGAAGTTATCTTTGTCATTTTATTTCATATTTTAAATTTTGGGACAAAGGTCTCCGAATTCACTTGTTTTTGCAAACACTAACAATATTGAACTAACACTTATATATGTGCAAGAAATATTATGTTTGGAAGATTGTGTAGATAATATAGACACATAAATTAATAATTTAAAGTTATTACACTGCACAATCATGCAAGACTAAGATTATGAGCACATGTAGATTACCAAAATAGTGAGTGAATGAATGAATCATTGATTAACATTAAACATTACTCATACTTAGAGGCATGCTAGACAATCTTACATAGTTTTCTATAGACCATTTCATTGCACATAATAAGATTAAAGTCAAGGCATGATAAGATAAAACATTATTTAGGAAACTTGAAATGAAAATTAGACAGTGAAGAAAATCTTTAAGTGTATGCCTTATCAATTTTGACCATTTGTAATGAAAATACTAAGATGTTATGCTCATATGAAGTTTTTATAATCAAAACATATTTTTGTAAACATTGAAAACAAACAAATGACAAAAACATATTTTTTAACATTTTTGGATTATAATTTTTTTTGTATTTTTGAAATAAGACAAATAAGAAACCATTCAAATCTGAGAAAACAAACAAAAAAGCATGAGAAAAATACCAGAAATATTTTAGAAAAAAAGAATGAAAATTGGGCCAAAGAAGCTAACGCTTGGCATTGACTTCTTAACGCACAAACAGAACACTATTTTCTTAGGTTTTGGAAAAAAATTCTTTGGATTAGATTTTATGTATATAAACCTTCTTTGTGTAGAAATCTCAGAGAATTTGGAGATAATTAGAAGGCTAATTTAGCAGGTTTTTGGTTGTTTTAAATTTTTTTTTATATTTTATATTTAGTTTTGAGTTTTCTAGAAATGAAAAATTAACTAAGGTGCAAACATATATATATATATATATATATATATATATATATACAAATGAATAGGCAGAAAGAGTTGTCAAGTTCAGAGAAATATGCTAACGCTGGGCGTTACTGATAACGCTGAGCGTTAGGACTTTTAGTTCAACTTTGATAATTTTGATGAACATAGATTCATGTAATATCAGATGTGACCAGACTCAATAAGATTGATAGAGTAGTGCTGAAGTTTGTTTTGAGGTGAAATAGCTTTTGATAGGTTTCCATTTGATATATCTAAGACTCCTAATTCTAGTCTAAGCATGTTGAAATGAGCATCGAGGAGAGGTTTTGTAAAGATGTCTGCAAGTTGGGATTCCGTTCCTATAAAGCTAACTCTCACATGTTCTTTCTTAATGTGATCCCTACTAAAGTGATGACGCACATCTATGTGTTTGGACCATGAATGATGAATGGGATTGTTGGTTAGATCAATTGAACTTTTGCTGTCACATTTTAATTCAATATTATTTTGATGCATCCCAAAGTCTTCTAGTGTTCTACTCATCCAATGGGCTCGTGCACAACAACTTCCTAGTGCGATATATTCGGCCTCGGTGGTGGAGAGGGCAACAGAATTCTGGTTCCTACTCGACCGAGCAACAAGTAAGGGGCCTAAGAAGTGACATGTGCTGCTTGTGCATTTACGATCTAGTGAGCACCCAGCATAATCGGAGTTAGAATATCCATGTAATATAAATGAATCATTATAAGGATACCATATGCTTAGATTAGATGATTCGATTAAATATCTACAAATTCATTTGACCGCTTTTATATGAGATTCTTTAGGATTAGCTTGAAATCTAGCACATAAGCAAACGATAAACATAATATCGGGTCTATATGCACGTAGATATAATAGCGACCCTATCATTCCTCTATAGTGTTTGATCAATAGAGATTCTTGCTTCATCTTTTCCTAATTTTAGAGAGGAACTCATAGGAATGGAGGCTTGTTTTAAATTTTCAAATCCAAATCTTTTTAACATGTCATGAACATATTTAGATTGATTAATAAATATTCCATCTTTTCTTTATTTGATTTAAAAATCTATAAAGTAAGTAAGTTCTCCTACCAAGCTCATTTCAAATTCTTTTTGCATACACTTACAACTTCATTACATAATTGATCATTAGTGGCTCCAAAATTGTTGTCATCTACATAAATTTGTAATATGATTAGATCATTATTAACATGTTTGATAAAGAGTGTATTGTCGGCACGTCCCATTACATAATCGTGTTTTAATAAAAAAAATGAAGTTAATCTTTCATACCAAGCACGAGGTGCATGTTTTAAACAATACAGTGCTTTATCTTGTTTACAAACATGATTTAGGCATTTTTCATTTATGAAACCGGGTGGTTGTTCAACATAAACTTCTTCCTTAATAATTCCATTTAAAAGGCACTTTAACATTCATTTGAAATAGTTTAAATCTTTGAAACTTGCAAAGGCAAGAAAAAATCGAATGGATTCTAAGCGAGCTACGGGTGCAAAGGTTTCATCAAAATCTACCCCCTCGATTTATGAATAACCTTTTGCTACTAAGAGAGCTTTGTTCCTAGTAATCCTAGATTCACTATCTAATTTATTTCTGAAAATTCATTTCAATCCTATTACCGGATGATTTGTTGGCCTATCTAAAAGATTCCAAACGTTATTATGTTCAAATTGTTCTAATTCTTCATGCATAGCTAAATACAAAAATTCATTGTTTAGTGCGGTAGAGACATTTTAGGGTTCAATTTCATAAACAAAGCATAAATTAGAGAAGGATTCATGAATGGAAGTCCTTGTTGTTACCCCTCTTGGTAGTTCTTTAATGACAAGTTCCCTTGAATGATTTTTTGTTAATCTAAGCGCGCTTGGAGGCACAAACTCTTCTTGCACCACATCAATTTCTTTGTCAACTCCAAGTGGTTCAACATCATCATTCTCCAAGGGTGAAGGGGGTCCCTCTTCTTTTCCTGCAGTATTAGAATCTACACAAGGAACAAATTCATCAAACTTCACATGAATAGTCTCTTCAACCTTTTTAAACTTTTTATTGTATAAGCTATATGCTTTACTAGTTGAAGAGTTGCAAAGAAATATTCCTTCATCACCTTTCTCATCAAATTTTGCTAATGCATCTTTGGTGTTTAAGATAAAGCATTGACACCCAAAAACATGAAAGTAAGATATATTAGGTTTCCTTTTGTAATATAATTCATATGGAGTTAATTTCAAAATTGGGCGAAGCATGACTCAATTTATAACATAACAAGATGTATTTACCGGTTTGGCCCAAAAATATCTAGCAACCCATACTCTGATAGTATAGTGCGTGCAAGTTCCTGAAGGGTTCTATTTTTCCACTCCACCATACCATTTTGTTGGGGGTGCGTGGAGCGAAAAATTCATGTTTAATACCTAGATTATTACAAAAAGTGGTGAAACTATCATTTTCAAATTCCCCTCCATGATTCGACCGAATGCACTTAATTTATAAATCTAATTCAGAAAAAGCATCAGATTTGGAGTAAGAAATAGTGTCCAAGTAAATCTAGAGAAATCATCAATCAATACAAATGTGTACTTTTTACCACCTAGACTACAAGTGTTAATTGGCCCAAATAGGTCCATGTGAATTAGTTGTAGGGGTCTAGTAGTGGACATTTCATATTTGTTTTTGAAAGATGTTTTAGAGAATTTTCCTTTTTGGCATGGCGAGCAAAAAATAGATAGGTTTCCATTAAGCATTGGTAAACCCCCTTTTTATTTTATTTTTTGACAATTTTAAGATCAACTTGGTGCTAGTGTGACCAAGACGCCTATGCCATAACTCAAGTTTTTCATTTTTTATGATTAGACAATTTAGTGATACACGTGATAGATCATGAAAAGAAATTAAATAGACATTGTGAATTCTTGGTGCAGTGAGTACAATATCATTAGTCTTAGGAAATAAAATTTTTCAAAAATTTGTAGAAGACTCAAATAAAAATTAAGACCTTTATCGCATAGTTGATAATAGAGATTAAGTTGTGTTTTAAGCCTTCTACATATAAGACATTGGTAAGAGACAAGGAGTTGTTTCCCACTGTACCGGTGCCTAAGATTCTTCCGTTTCCATTGTCACTAAATATCACCGTTCCTCCTTTCTTCTTTGTGAGGCTAAGGAACTTTGTTATATCGCCTGTTATGTTCTTGGAACATCCTGAGTCCAAGTACCACATGCCTTCCTTATCCTTAGCCTGCCAACACACCTAAAAAGATGTTAGTGAAGATCTGGATACCCATGAGGTTCCTCCCATAATATAGGTGGTGACCTTAGGTACCCTGATTTATTTTAAAGTGCACTTTCCATTCTTCCTGCAAGAGTCCGTGGAGTGGCCAAAAAACAAGCAATTGGCACAGGCAAAAAAGGGGGTTGAGACCATTTTCAGAGAATTTTGTTGACCCTTGTTAGTAGACAAGGGGGTAGAAGGGGTGGCAGAAATATTTTTATAAAAAGAATCTGGGTTTTTGGAACTAGAGCTAATGCTAGCGTTAGAAGTTAACGCCGGGTTGTAGCTTCCCAAACCATACCCCAGCCCAAACTTTGCAGAACCATGGAACTGGTTGACCAGAATCATGTCCAGCGATTTTTGGCCAACCCCGAATTTGTTTATTATCATATTAAGATCATTGATTCGGGCTTTTAAGGCGAAGTTTTCACTTACTTAATTTACACACTTATTTGCGAAATTTTTCTTTACATTTTCTATTTGAGAAAGAGAGATTTTTAAACTTCTTTCTAAGTCTCCCTTTTGTTTTGTGAGAGATTCGATATTGGAGAGAGCCTTAAAAAGATAATTTTCTAGTTCTTTTGTCCTTTCTAAGTTATGATCATTTTCTTGGCAAGACCTTATATCTTCTCCCAAAGCTTTCACTTCCTTATTTAATTTTTTATTTTGTTTTGAAAGAATTTTACTTTCAGTTTTTAGAAAATCAAGATCTTTTAGACTCTTACTAAAAATTTTGCATGTTTTCATGTACTCAATATAGAGATCATCATAAGTAGTAGGAGTTGTTGGATCGCTCGGCGCCCTTAGAGGGGGGGGGGGGGTGAATAAGGGTTTTCAAAAACTTTAGATTTATTTAGAAAAACTTTGGAATAATGCAATATTAAAACAAGAAGTCAAGTAAAACAAAAAGAGAGACAAGATTTATTGATATTAAATAAGTTTTACAAAACTTGATCTCAATGGCGCTAGAGATCGGAGGCGAATAATAAAAGCTCTTTTCGTTTTCTATCCCGACTCGCTTCCCCACGAATCGGTGGCCCTAGCCTTCTCCTTCCCGGATTCGGCCTCAAGCCGCTCTAGCCAATCCTTCCCCGGATGTGGCCTCGAGCACCCCCTAGACCTAGCCTAGATCTAGTCGCCAACACGAGGCGAATTTCAGCCCTAAGTCCTACCCCAGACCTAGTCGCCAACACGAGGCAATTTCACTACCGTTTACAAAGAAAGATAAATAAAATAATAAAACTTCCCTTAAGATGAACTTCTGAAGATGGAGGCGAAGATCCGCTGTAGAATCAGCATTTGTCGAAGCGGACTTTGTCTGTATTCGGCGTGATGGAATTCTCCTTTAGAAATTGGCAGAGCTTCGCTGGGACCTTAAATTTCGGCCAAGACAAGCCTCTGGAATTCTAGCACTCTCTCTCTGAGGTGTATGCAATAGGTGTATCGAAAACAAGAGGAGAGGGGCTCCTTTTATAGCCAAAGCGCTACCGCCGGCGCTACCGCTACCGCCGACGCTATCCCTGATTAAGTAACATTTTGCGCGGTAGGATCTTCAATCCGTGGCAACATTTTGCTCTATGCCTCTTGTGCGCCATGCTACCGCCAGCGCTAGTAGTTACCGTTGGCGCTATCCCTGATTAAGTAACATTTTGCGCGGCAGGATCTTCAATCCGTAGCAATAATTTTCTCTATGCCTCTTGTGCGCCATGCTCCTGCCAGCCCTAGTAGCTATCGCCGGGCGCTAGCTCCTTCTAAAAACACTGCCAGAATTGCGCTAATCATCGCTAGCGTCGGGCGCTATCGCTACCGCCGGCGCTAGTGGCCATGTTGGAATTCTGGCCTCAATTTTGGGGACAACCATCCTTGAGTCATGTGGACTTTGATTTCCTGCACACTTAAATGCACAAGATCAAATACACATAGGATTTGTTATTCTCAAACCTAGGAGATGCGGAAGACCATGTTCCAACAAACTCCCCAATTTGATAATAACAAATCCATTAATGATAAATCAAAGCATTAATAAATAAGCATGATGAAACTATACTTGTGTGTGTGTGAGAGTGATGACTTAGGATAATTCTTGATTTTAGCATTTAGAATTTCTCCCCCTAAATACATGCTCCCCCTAAGTGAATGCTCCCCTAATATGTAAGCTATCATCTGAATTTGCCATGTTGGGTTTATGATAGCGGGTTATATTTATCACATTAGTTCTCCCCCTTGGTTATTAGCAAAAGTGGGTAGGGAAACAAAGCAAAAAAAATGTGTAAATAAAAGAGAAGGCATGATCGAGCTTTTTAAGTAAATGATAAGGAGTTTTAGAATTGTTTTTCATTGAAATAGATCAGAGTTATGAGCATTACAAAATTTTCAGAGTTTTTAGCATAGAAGATTTTTATGTTTGAAGTAACCAATAAAAAGTGTTCCAAGTAAATCTATCACTTAATGAAAGATAGGAATTTTTAAGAATAAGTGATGATGCAATGAATACAAGATATTAAGTCAGCATGAAAGCGCAAGGTAAAACACCTATATGGTTAAGATACGGAAGACTTATAGCAATACAAAAAACATCAAATAGTAATGATAATCCAAAAAATATATGAGTTAAATTTCACAAAAGATGATGTTTTTGTAAATCATTTTGCAGTTAGATCTTTAAATATGATAATAACCAAGCATGAAATAATGTTTATCAAAAAGAAATTACTACAATGTTACTTTAATTCATAATTCCAAAAAAACATACAAAACATTGTAGAACACATGCTAGGTTATCTAGTGCATTTCATAAAGAAGGAGTAATATAGAATTAGCATTAGGATCCAATACTTATGAGATGAAGTGTTATGGAAGATAATGATGTGCACATAAGTGTATTTTTGAGTAATGTAAACAAATATTTTAATCAAAAATACAGGATATATGTAAAGTACGAGCACAATAAAACACAAATAAGATTACTTCCACACACTTTAATGCACAATAAAAAGTACAACTACCAAGGTGCTCTGCACACACAATGCTCATTAAGACTTATCAGGGTGCAAAGTAGTGCTTGGGGAATCACATATTTTATTTTGAATTTTGAGACTAGTGATCCGGTGTACTTAAGAGTAAGTGGTTTTTCTTATTTTTGAAAGAAAGATTTGATTTGCACAAGACACTTTACTATTCATTCCAAGGTGCTCAACCTCACAATGCTTATTAAGACTTATCAGGAGGTTCAAGTAGTGCTTGGTGGAGTTATCTTTGTCATTTATTTTATAATTTTGTTTTGTACAAAGTTCTCCGAATACACTTGTTTTGCAAATCAATAGAATTTATGAAAATCATAACCACTTTTCTTAATTTTTAAGAGTGCAAAATAAGGAGTGTAGGTAAGATACTTGTGCAATTTTAATCCATTGTACTAATACAAAACATACACAAGCATTCTTAGATTAAATACATATGTAGACAATGCCAAAAAAAGTGAGTGAATAAATATCATTATCAAACATAAAACATTTCTCATACTTAGAGGCATGCTAAGCTTGACCCTACACAACTTTTAAACTATAATTGATGCACATTGAATAGATATATCAAAGCATGAAGAAAGACAATGTCCAAAGTAGTTTGAAAAGATAAATTGCAACATTGTAGAATTTCTAAATAATAGATTAAATCATGCTTGATTTTTCACAAAAAATCATACAGTTTTTTTTTGATAGTTTTAAGGTTTTATATTTTTGTATTTGATTTTAGCAAATAAAAGCATATTTTTGCAATTTTTGCTTTTGTAATTTTTATATTTGATTTTTGCATAAAGATGAACTTTAAACAAAGGAAACAACACAAGCGAAAAAGAAAAAGCATATTTTTTGTAATTTGGTTTTTATAGTTTTGTATTTGATTTTTCAAAAAAAATAAAGAAACACAGAAGTGCAAAACTAAGTAGAAAATATAGATTAATATACTTTTAGAAATTTTTCAAAATTTTAAAATCACAGAAAAATGAACATGAACGCTAGAGCCTACGGTAGCGCTAGCGCGGGAGACAGTGAACGATTATTTAGGATTTTGGAAATTTTGATTTGTGGTCTTGATTAAGTGTCCCAATAATAGTTCCATGCTAAAGTTGCAGATTTTTAGGAGATGTTTTGGATGGTTAAAAATGATGAAAATTGTATTTGTGAGCATGTTTTAACGTGAAAGATCTAGGACACCTAATTCAAGTCGTAATAATCGAAATCTTGCATCGGGAAGGGGTTTAGTAAATATGTCAGCAAGTTGAGAGTCCGTCCCAATGATGCTTACTTTTACATTTTCTTTCTTAATGTGATCCCTAATGAAATGATGACGAACGTCGATGTGTTTGGATCTAGAATGGTGTACGGGATTATATGTGAGGTCTATTACACTTTTGTTGTCACATTTAAGATCTATGTTTTTGAGATGAAATCCAAAGTCCTCTAGTGTTAGGCTCATCCATAACGCTTGTGCACAACAACTACCAAGTGTTATATATTCGGCCTCCGTGGTGGAGAGTGCAACCGAAGATTGTTTTCTACTAGACCAGGCAACTAAAGAGGGTCCTAAAAAGTGACATGTACCGCTAGTGCTTTTTCTATCTAGTGAGCACCCGGCGTAGTCCGAATCGGAATAGCCGTGGAGTGTAAAAGAGTCATTATGTGGGTACCATAATCCTAGTTTAGATGACCCTAGTAGATAACGAAAAATACGTATTACCGCTTTTAAATGAGATTCTTTTGGATCGGCTTGAAAGCGAGCACATAAACATACGACAAACATTATATCTGGTCTAGATGCACTTAAATAAAGAAGAGAACCTATCATTCCTCTATATAGCATTTGATCAATAGAAATTCCAGATTCATCTTTTCCTAGTTTTAAAGAAGCACTCATAGGAGTAGAAGCTTGTTTAAGATTTTCAAATCCAAATCATTTAAGCATATCGTGCACATATTTTGATTGACAAACAAAAATACCATCAGTTCTTTGTGAAATTTGAAAACTAAGAAAATATGATAGTTCTCCTACAAGACTCATTTCAAATTCATTTTTCATTATTAAGACTACTTCATCACACAACTCTTCATTAGTGGCTCCAAAAATGATGTCATCAACATATATTTGTAGAATAATTAATTCGTTATTTTTATGCTTAATGAAGAGTGTGTTGTCTGCACTTCCCATAACATAACCGTGCTCTAACAAAAATGATGTAAGACGATCATACCATGCACGGGGCGCTTGTTTTAAACCATAAAGCGCTTTTTCTAATTTGTAAACATGATTTGGAAAATTTTCATTTATGAAACCGGGGGGTTGTTCTACATAAACTTCTTCTTTAATAAACTCGTTTAAAAAGACACGTTTAACATCCATTTGAAATAATTTTATTCTTTTAAAACTCGCAAATGCCAAAAATATTCGTATAGATTCTATGCGAGCTACGGGTGCAAAAGTTTCTTCAAAATCTACCCCCTCGATTTGTGAATAGCCTTGAGCAACTAAGCATGCTTTATTTCTTACAATCCTAGATTCACCATCTAGCTTATTTTTAAAAATCCATTTTACGCCAATAATTGGATGATTAGATGGTCTTTCTACTAAATTCCAAACTTTATTTCTTTCAAATTGTCCTAACTCTTCATTCATTGCCAAAAACCAAAATTCGTCATTTAAAGCGGTGGAAACGTTTTTAGGTTCAATTTCAGACACAAAGCAAATATTTGAAAATGTTTCATGAAGAGAGGACCGAGTTCTTACCCCAGTAGAAGGTTCCCCAATGACTAGCTCATTTGGTTGATTTTTGGAGAAGTTTAGAATGCTTGGAGGTACATATTCATCTTCTTTGGACTTCTCCTCCTCTTCTTTGGACGGTTCTTCTTCGTCGTGCTCCAAGGATGGCAAAGGTTCATCATCGGTACCTGTAGGGAGCTTCTCTGCACATGGAACAAACTCATCAAATCTGACATTAATTGACTCTTCAACCTTACTTGATCTTTTATTAAATATTCTATATGCTTTACTACTTGAAGAATAACCAAGAAATATTCCTTCATCGCATTTTCGTCAAATTTTCCTAAATAATCTTTTGTATTAAGAATGAAGCATTTACATCCAAATACTTTAAAATACGATACGTTAGGTTTCTTTTGATAGTAGAGTTCATATGGTGTGAGAGTTAATGATGGGCGAAGCATAACTCTATTCATTACATAGCATGCAGTGCTTACGGCTTCTGCCCAAAAATACTTAGGTAATTTATATTCAGATAGCATGGTGCGTGCACGTTCTTGTATTGTCCTATTTTTCCATTCTACAACACCATTTTGTTGAGGTGTGCGTGGAGCGGAGAACTCATGCTTAATACCTAACATGTCACAAAAAGATTTAAAATTTTCATTTTCAAATTCACCTCCATTATCTGAGCGAATGCATTTTATTTTTAAATCTAATTCCTTTTGAATGCGAGTACATAATTTTGAAAATTCGCAAAACGCATCAGATTTGGAGGAGAGAAATAAAGTCCAACAATATCTAGAATAGTCATCTATGAGAACATAAGTGTATAATCTACCACCAAGACTCGCAGTGTTAACGAGATCAAAGAGATCCATATGAATTAATTGCAGAGGTTTTGATGTAGAAATTTCATTTTTGTTTTTAAAAGATGACTTAGTAAATTTGCCTTTTTTGCATGGAGAGCATAATGAAGATAAATTTCCATTTAACTTAGGCAATCCTCTAATCAATTCTCTTTTAGATAGTTTTAAGATGAGCTTTGTACTAGCGTGGCCTAAGCGTCTATGCCATAATTCTAATTCATCATTTTTCGTTATAAAACATTTTATAGAAGATTTAGAAAGATCATGAAATGAAACTATGTAAACATTATGAATTCTAGGTGCAGTTAATAACACATCTTTTGTTTTAGGATTAACAATCTTGCAAAGGTTAGTGGAAGATTCAAAAATTACGTCTAAACCTTTATCACACAGTTGACTTATAGATATTAGGTTATGTTTTAATCCTTTCACATAAAGTACATTTGATATAAGAAAAGATGTGTTACCCACTGTACCAACTCCCATGATCCTTCCTTTACCGTTATCGCCAAACGTCACTATTCCTCCTTTCTTCTTTTCTAGGCTAAGGAATTTTGCCTTATTGCCAATCATGTGTTTGGAGCAGCCTGAGTCCAAATACCACACGTCTTCTGTTTCCTTAGCCTTCCTGCAAATCTAGAAAGAAGATGAGAGTAAAGATCCGGATACCCAAGAGGTACCACCCATAGAGTAAGTGGTTTTCTTAGGTACCCAGATTTGTTTTAAAGATCGTTGTTTTATATTCCTGCAAGAGCCAGACGTGTGTCCAAATTTAAGACAATTAGCACACGAAATAAAGGGGGTTGAGACCCTTTTCTAAGTTTCTACGTTGCCCTTGCTGGATGATGTTTGTACATTAGAAAAACCAGAAGAATTTTTAACATTAGAGCTACCGCCGGCGTTAGTAGCTAGCACCGGGCGGTAGTGTTCACTTTTATATCCGAGTCCGAATTTTGCAGACCCAAAGCATTGATTACCCAGAAGCATATCCAGGGATTTTTGACCAATCCCAAATTTGTTTATGGCTAAATTGAGATTTTGATTTTGTTTTCTAAGAGATGTATTTTCTTGAACAATCATAACACATTTATTTTCAAATCCTTTTTTGTTCTTTTCAATTTGTAATATAGAAGTTTTCAATTTTCTCTCTAAGTCCCCTTTTCTTTTGCAATGATTTTGTTTTGTGAAAGGGCATTAGAGAGAGAAACTTCAAGTTCTTTTATCTTAAATAAAGAGTGCTCACATTCTTGACATGGAACTTTTCTTTTTTCAAGAGAGACTATTTTTTTTGTGAGCTTACGATTTTCTTTTATAATAGATTCATTTTCATGATTTAATAAAACAAATTTATCATAAAGTTCTTCAAAGGTAGGAGGAGATATCTCAGTGTCTCTAAGAACACTGGTGTCGTCATCATCGCTTTTGGCCATTAAGCACAAGTTTGCTTCCTCCTTGCTACTTGACTCAGAATCGTTTGACTCTTCAGAGGAAGAGTCATCCCAAGTAGCGGCCTTCAGCACTTTCTTCCTCTCTTTTTCTTTCTTTTGTTCTTTCCGCTCCTTTTGGTATTTTGGGCACTGGCTCCGAATGTGCCTGGTTTTTCTGCAGTGATAGCATTCTGGATGCGGCCTTTCTTCTTCGTCATCGCTTCCTTTTTCTTTCTTCGATGAAGAGGAGGATCCCTTTCGTCGAGTATCTTTTTGGAAGAATTTTTGGAATGTGTTCCTTCTCTCTGGATTTCTGATGAACTTCTTGAAATTCTTCACCAGGAGTCCTTCTTCATCATCATCATCCTATTCGATGCACTCCTTCTTTGATGTAAGCGCCAATGCTTTTTTCTTCGGCTCCTTGTTGTATTCGTCATGTTGAATTTGTAGTTCTACCTCATGGGTTTTGAGATTCCCAATGAGATTCTCGATCTAGAGCGTTCTTAAGTTGTGCGACGCCGAGATGGCCGTCACCTTCGGATTGAACCTTGGAGGTAAGGAATGAAGAATTTTCCTCACCAAGTCCCCGTCGGAGTAGGTCTTTCCAAGCGCCTTGGATGCGTTGACGATCTTTGTGAAGCGAGTGTACATTGAGTTGAAGTCCTCTTCTGTGTCCATCCTGAATTTCTCATATTCATATTCCAGTTGAAACAGCTTGGCATCTTTCACCTGCGATGTACCTTCGTGAGTTACTTCTAATTGATTCCAAATATCATAAGCAGTAGTGCAAGCAAAAATTCTATTAAATTCAGTCCTATTTAGGGCACAATATAAGGCGTTCATTGCTTTTGCATTATTTTTACACCTTAGTTTGTCGCTATCGTCCCATTTATCTTTAGGTTTTAATAATGTTGCCTCTCCCACTACAATTGTAGGAGGAGAGTATCTTACTTCTACCATATTCCAGACTTCTACATCCATCGTCATAAGAAAGCACATCATTCTATTTTTCCAATAGTTAAAATCTGACCCAGTAAAGAGAGGTGGTCGACTAATCCCTTGACCCTCCAAGAAAGCGAGATCATGAGACGCCATTGTTCCCGTTGTTAAGCCGATTGGAACAAAACCGCTCTGATACCACTTGTTGGATCGGTCGGCGCACTTAGAGGGGGGTGAATAAGGGTTTTCAAAAACTTAAGATTTATTTAGAAAAACTTTGGAATAATGCAATATTAAAACAAGAAGTCAAGTAAAACAAAAAGAGAGACAAGCTTTATTGATATTAAATATGTTTTACAAAACTTGATCTCAATGGCGTTAGAGATCGGAGGCGAATAATAAAAGCTCTTTTCGTTTTCTATCCCGACTCGCTTCCCCACGAACCGGTGGCCCTAGCCTTCTCCTTCCCGGATTCGGCCTCAAGCCGCTCTAGCCAATCCTTCCTCGGATGTGGCCTCGAGCACCCACTTGACCTAGCCTAGATCTAGTCGCCAACACGAGGCAAATTTCAGCCCTAAGTCCTACCCCAGACCTAGTCGCCAACACGAGGCGATTTCACTACCGTTTACAAAGAAAGATAAATAAAATAATAAAACTTCCCTTAAGATGAACTTCTGAAGATGGAGGCGAAGATCCGCTGTAGAATTAGCGTTTGTCGAAGCGGAATTCGTCTGGATTCGGCGTGATGGAATTCTCCTTCAGAAATTGGCAGAGCTTCGCTGGGACCTAAAATTTTGGCCAAGACAAGCCTCTGGAATTCTAGCACTCTCTCTCTGAGGTGTATGCAATAGGTGTATCGAAAACAAGAGGAGAGGGGGTCCTTTTATAGCCAAAGCGCTACCGCCGGCGCTACCGCTACCGCTGGCGCTATCCCTGATTAAGTAACATTTTGCGCGGCAGGATCTTCAATCCATGGCAACATTTTGCTTTATGCCTCTTGTGCGCCATGCTACCGCCAGCGCTAGTAGCTACCGCCGGCGCTATCCTTGATTAAGTAACATTTTGCGTGGCAGGTTCTTCAATCCGCGGCAACAATTTGCTCTATGCCTCTTATGCGCCATGCTACCGCCAGCGCTAGTAGCTACCGTCGGGCGCTAGCTCCTTCTAAAAACACTGCAGGAATCGCGCTAATCATCGCTAGCGCCGGGCGCTATCGCTACTGCTGGCGCTAGTGGCCATGTTGGAATTCTGGCCTCAATTTTGGGGACAACCATCCTTGAGTCATGTGGACTTTGATTTCCTGCACACTTAAACACACAAGATCAAATACACATAGGATTTGTTATTCTCAAACCTAGGAGATGCGGAAGACCATGTTCCAACAGGAGTTACCTCAGTGTCACTTTGGACAGTACAATCGTCATCCGTTTATTCATGGCTCCTCCCCATGAGGCACATATTTGCCTCATCTCTATCTCTTGAAGTTGACTCATTTGAACTTTCAGATGAAGAGGCATCCCACATTGCAGCCTTCAGAACCATCTTCTTTTCTCTTCCTTTATGCCGATTTTCCTTTTGTTCTTTTAAGTACTTTGGGCATTGACTTCTTATATGCCCAGTCTTCCTGTCGTTGAAGCATTCGAGAGGAGGTCGCTCATCGCCGTCGTCACTTGATTTCTACTTTTTATCTCCTTTGGATAATGAGCCTTTTCGGAAATACTTACTGAGGGTGTTCCTCCTTTCCAGATTCTTCATGAACTTTGTGAATTTTTTCACAAAGTGACTCTCCTTTTCCTCTTCCTCGTCATCATCCACTTTCCTTGACTTTAGTGCTAAGGATTTCTTCTTTGGCTCTTTGTTGTATTCTTCATCTTGGATTTTGAGTTCTACCTCATGGGTTTTGAGATTCCCAATAAGGCTCTCAATCTGGATCCGTCTTAGATCATGCGATTCGGAAATACCTGTCACCTTTGGATTGAACTTTAGAGGGAGATATCGAAGGATCTTCCTCACCAAGTCATCGTTTGAAAAGGTTTTTCCAAGAATCTTCGAGGCATTTACGATGTTGGTAAAATGTGTGTACATCGAGGCAACGTCCTCGTCTGGATCCATTCTGAATCTTTTAAACTCAGATTCCAGTTGCAATAGCTTTGAGTCTTTATCCTGTGAAGTACCCTGATGCGTTATTTCTAATAAATTCCAAATGTCATAAGCAGTTTCATAAGCACAAACTCGATTAAATTCAGTCCTATCTAACGCACAAAATAAGGCATTCATTGCTTTAACATTATTTTTACATTTGTTTTATCCCCATCATCCCATCTATCTCTAGGCTTTTCCATGGTTACTTCTCCAACAACATAAGTAGGAGTGGTATATGATGTTTCTACACTAGCCTAGACGTCTAGATCTAAATTAATTAGAAAGTAACGCATTCACGTTCTCTAGTAGTTATAGTCAGTTCCGGTGAAAAGTGGATGTCTACTTATTCCATTCCCCTCATGGAAAGCGAGATCATGGAGCGCCATTATTCCCAGTAGTTAGAACATATTGGAATAACCAGCTCTGATTCCACTTGATGGATCTTGAGGCGCCCTTAGAGGTGGGGGGAGGTAAATAAGTGTTGGGGAAATGATTTATCTTAACCCCTAGAAATGAGTAGAAAATGAGTGAGATAATTAGTGTAAGTAAATATGAGTCGAATAGTAATCAACGCAACGTCGAAGTATAGTCGACGTATCTCTCAAAATGAGTCGAAGTAACACTAAACAGATTTCGATGTAACCTTAATCGACGTTCCTCTGATTTCTAGTCGACGCACCCAGTAAAGTCGACGCACCGCTGTCGATGCTCCTTCCATATTTTCTTCTCGACGTCTAGCCAGGCTGAAATCGACGCTTGCGTCGAATAGTAATCGACGCATATCAATTTCTGTGACAGATTCAATAACACGCCAGATCTCTTTCTATCTTTCTGTAGATCTGAATTTTATGGAATTATATTATTCTTTTCTAGCCGTTCTGAATCAATCTTTCCTTCTAAATGATTCTTGGCTAATTTGATTAAGATTATTATGGACATTATTTGAAAATAGAATGATCTCTTTCCTTCTACAGAAATAATGATTATGGAAACTTTTATTTCTTACTATTTCTCGGACTGCTAATTGATTAT
Organism: Dactylorhiza incarnata; assembly: GCA_033032865.1. Classification (NCBI taxonomy): domain Eukaryota; kingdom Viridiplantae; phylum Streptophyta; class Magnoliopsida; order Asparagales; family Orchidaceae; genus Dactylorhiza; species Dactylorhiza incarnata. The sequence goes on from JAWHQI010000011.1 coordinate 10,910,950, forward strand.
CCTCCTACAGCAATATTTTTGAATAAACATAGCTATAAATACAGAAGGAGGTCGGAAAAGAAAAAGCACAAGTGGTCCACTCCATCCATTTGAAAAAGAGGAAAAGCTCCCAAGTGAAAAGTGAGAAAGCTGAGAAAAGTGAAAGAGTGCTGCAGCAAAGAAAAAGCCTTCTTCTTCTCCCTCTAAAGCCATACTGCTGCCATTTCTAAGAGCTCTCACTGAAAGAGAAAAAGGCCTACAATCTCCTTCTCACTATAGAAGAGAGATTTCATTCACTATACTTGTGCTTCTAATCTTCTTGCTAGGAAGAAGATTCTTTCTTGCTTCAATTATTCTTCTTCTACTTCTTCTTCTTACTCTTATTTGATTTTAAAATTGTGTAAAAGAGTTTTTAGAATTTCTCTTCAAAAAATTCAGTTATTGTGGTTCTAAGAGTCTCCTTATCAAAAGACTCAGGCTGGTTCTAAGAGTCTCCTTATCAAAAGACTTAGTGCAAGATAGTGAATTCTGACCAAGGGGGTAGAAGAGTGGACTACCCAAAGTTTGGGGAACCACTATATTTCTTTGTGTTGTGCTGTGATTTTCTTTTTGCTATTTCTTTATTTATTTAATTCTTGTTGGTGTGTCGGAAGCTTAAATCTGTGAATATTATATATATATATTTATTAACTTTGCACAAAATATTTTTAAATCTTTATTCACCCCCCTCTAGAGAATTATAGTGAGGCTAACTGTGCACTTTCAATTGGTATCAGAGGGAGATTGATCAAAAAGGGGTAACTCCTTGATCAAAAAGATCCTACCTCATATATATATATATATATATATATATATATATTTCTAAAACTTTTTTATGGCACAAATCAAAGATTATGCTTCCACCAGACCACCAATTTGCAACCTTGAAAAGTTTGGACTTTGGAAAACAAGAATTAGGGTCTATATGAATTCTATTGATGAAGAATTGTTTAATGTTATTTTGACAGGTCCTCCCAAGCCCTATTGAAAGGACTCAAGTGGTAAAGTTACTCAAACACTTGTCCTAAGGGCTGAGTGGACAGTTGATGAGAAGAAGGCAGGAACAAGTGATGCAAAAGCTGTGAACATTCTTGTCTCAACCCTCTCAGATGAAATCTTTCAAAAGGTTGTTGACTGTGAATCAGCCAAAGAAATCTGGGAGGCTCTTACAAAGATAGTAGAAGGAAGTGCTGATGAAAGGAAAGATAGAAAGGCTCTATTGATCTCCCAATATGAGAACTTTCAAAAGAAGCATGAAGAAAGCATATCTGAGATGTATGACAGATTCAGTTTGATCATCAATCAATTAAGGAGCTTGGATAGAGAGATCTCTCTCACAGAGATAAATGACAAATTATTAATGAGTCTCCCAAGCTCATGGGACTCAAGAATATGGGCAATAAGAGATACTAGAGGACAAAAGGAAATCTCAACAGATGCCCTCTTAGGAAAACTCAAATCCTATGAGCAACTACTGAAAACCAGAGAAGAGAAGCAAAGAAGGGAAAACACTCCAACCTCCTCAAAAGATAGAAACATTGCATTAAAAGCAACAGAAGAGGAAACCCCTGTTACTGAAGAAGAATTATTCAGCTTCCTAGCCAGAAGATTCAAGAAATGGGTCAGGAAAGATGGGTCTAGAAGGAGAGAGTCAAAACCAAGGTATGATAAGACTCCTACTAACGAAATATTTGTTACTCATGCAGGAAAACTGGACATATTGCTCCAGAATGTCCAGAAAATGCTGAGAAAAAGAAAGATCTGAAAAAGAAAGATCTCAAGAGGAAGGAGAAGTAGAAAGAAAGAGGCTTCATTGCAGAAGCTTGGAGTGAAACAGACTCTGAAGACAGCACCTCATCTAAAAGTGACAATGAAGAGTCTAAGCAAGAAGACCTATGCTTAATGGCTCTTGGAAGCTCAAAAAAAGAATGTGTTGCTGAACCATGGAGTGAAACAAGTTCAGAAGAAATCATCTCTTCTGAAGATGAAAAAGAAGATAGCCTTATTCTCATAGAGGAATCTGAGGATAAGGATGAGGTAAGCATTTTTGATGAAATAGATTTTCTATGTGATGATTTCAAAAATGATTTTAAAGGACTCTGTTTAGATCAACTAAAAGCTAAACAAGAAATTAAGGATCTAAAAGAACAAATCAATATGAGAAAAATAGAGGATACATGTTCAAAAAATTATGAACTAAGGTGTGAAATCTATAAAACAGAAAAGGAAATACAAAGTGCTAAAATAGAAAATCAACTCCTTAAGAATAAGGTTTCCCAGGCAAAAGCTTTTGAAGAATCTATAAAAGTCAGAAGCCAAACACTTAAAAAAATCACTGAAAAACAAACAATCAGACATAAGAATCTGGGGCTAGGGGCTGATCCTTCAACCAGTTCAATACCATCTACCAAACCTGCTTGGATGAGCCCTATTAAATTTACTAAACCCATAAAATCAACAAACTTAGAAGAAGACTCATAGAATAAAGAAGAAGACTTCACCTTCAAGGAGAAAGACCACTTTGATGAAACATCATACTATTCAGATTAAGACTCTCAAACTCCTCCTAAGAAGGCTACTAGGCCAAAAGAAATAATTCAAAAAAAAAATCTCGAACCAGAAAAAGGGAAAAATAAAATCTGTGAAGACACAATTGCGTCGACTTCATATCGACGTATGAATGATAGTACGTCGAATTCTACTCGATGCAATCTCTCAGATGCTTCGACCTCAAATCGACGCATGAATAAAATTACGTCGACTTACAATCGATGCAACTACTTCCATGCATTGATTCCAGATCAACGCAATCTAGAGAAAGCGCCGAATACATATCGACGCAACTCTCAACATACATCGAATAGATATCGACGCATAAAAACTCAGAACAACTTAAATACAGGACATATCTATCCTTCAAAAAATTTCTATCTTAAACCTCATTCAGGACCCATTCATCCTGATCAAAATCTCTATCCTAATCAAAACTTTTATCCTAATCAAAATTTCTATCCTAATCAAAACATTTATCCTAATCAACATCTCTATACCTCTCTAAACTCAAATTCCCATAATCAAAAGACAATCAGGTGTTATACCTGTAATAAAACTGGCCACATTGCCAAACAATGTTGGCATAATCAATCAAATTGTCTATAAAATTAGTCCAAGGCTGACTTAGAAAATCTTAGGATTAGGAAGAAATAATCTCTCAAGAAAAACTTAGAATTTTCAAGACAAAATAAAAGTCACATCGATTTCTAAATCGACGCATCGTCGATAGGAAACCCTAACATCTCAATTCAGACTGTACCGGCGCATACAACAACTTCCACTCGATGCAACGTCAACTTCATGAAAAAGAGCGGCAATACTAAAATATTATTGGTCACATCTACTATAGTACCGAATAAACCTTGAGTTGTGTCTCGTCTCGACGTTTCACCTGACTTAAATAAACTCTTCAGTTAGAAATCTGCACACTCTCTGCATCTCTCATCCTTCTCACTTTTCAGTCCATCCATCACTTCCTCTCTCTCTCACTAACCAAAATGGCTCCCAAGATCAACTCTGGTTTCGATATTGATCTTGACTCTTTCCAAGCCGGCGCCGAAAACAACAAGAGCATCATAGCTCTTTTCACTGAATCCGGTCTAAACAAACTCATTTCAACAAGATGCAAACTCATGGAAATAGAACTCACTGAGTTGATGAATCATGTTCAGATATCTGAACAAGGAGAGATTATAGGACCAATCCATGAAACACCTATCTCAATCTCTGCAGAACATCTTAGGGATACCTTTGATCTTCCATCAGGTAATGAACCTGTGGAACTCACTCCTGAGGAAATCAAAAACTTATTAATCACCATGAAATTCTCCAGAGATAGACCAATCAACCTGAAGAAAATAGACTTCTCTAATGAATATAGGCTCTTGGAAGACATAGTAGGAAAAATACTACTATGCAAAATCTCTGCCCATGATGAAGTGCCCAAGCAACAACTAAACATTATGGGGGCCCTTGTGCTGAAAAAGAAGATAGACTGGGGCAGCTGCTTACTGAAGATGATAGGCCACATATATTCTCACAAAAAGAATGTCTACATAAGGATCATGAGTTAGTTACTCCTTCACTCCTTCCCTGACCTATGTAGGTCAAAAGGAATTCCCATTCCTCCTGGAAAAAGGATGTCCATAGCCCTCTTCTCAATATGGACCAGGCAAATCCCCAAGCCTGGTTCCAGACCTGAAAGGACTCCCTCTCCTCCTAATTCTCCTGTGCATCCATCTTCACCTCCTCCTCAACATACAGACATCTCTTCCCTACCAACATCATCCATACCAATAGTCTCCACTACTATCACATCCTCTCTACCTACCTCATCTCACATACCTCATATATCAACAATCACTTCTCCACCTTTATCCCCTCCACCATTATCTCCTTCACCAACAGACCCTGAACCATCTCCATCCACTGAAATTCTCATCACTCAGTGTATCCAGTCAGCAGCCCAAAGATTTCAAGAAATGCTGGATGAACACTGCCTTCAAATTCACTCCTCTATCAGGCACATGCAAACCCAGTTGGATGGGGTAAATGCCTCTGTGCAAGTACTCAAAACCTCTGTGTCTTCATCTAAGGTTACTAAATCATTCTTAACCTCCTTGGCTAAGAAGGTCAAGAAGGGGGAGAAGTTAGATGAAGAACAGCTCTCCAGCCACAAATCTCACTCACACAAATCCTCTCCAACATCAAAATCTGATAGTCTTGCTTAGCCTAAGACCACTGGGAATGAAATAGTACCAGAGCTACATACTACAGAACAGCTAACAGATGTACTTTCTATAGCAAGAGAGGCTGAACAACAAGTATCTCTCTTTCAAGGGGAGGCAAGTATAGTAGAGAAAGAAGTTGAACAAGAAGCTGAAGCTCAGGGGGAGCCAGATGCTGTCATAGCTGAAGCTGGAGCTGAGAAAGAAGCTGAAGAAGCAGAAAAGGAAAGTATAAAGGAAGTTCTATCTCAGGGGGAGCAGACTACTTTGACTCAGGGGGAGCTGAATGAACATCTTGCTACTGAGAAGGAACAACTCACCTCTATAAAAAGACCTGATCTCCCTTTAGTATTCTCTAGGAAGAGAAAAACTCCTCCTACTCCTCCTGAATGATATGTTGAACAATTTTGAGCAGAGCACTATTTTTAATACTTAAGTACTGCTTGATCTGTACAAAAAGTCTGTTATATGATTTAATTTTCCATTATCTTCTGATTACCTAATATATCTCTTTTCTATAAATATTCTTTGATGTGTTGATTACAAGCTGATAAAATTTCTCTATGAATAGGGTTAAGACAAATAGGGGGAGATTGTTGGGGAAATGATTTATCTTAACCCCTAGAAATGAGTAGAAAATGAGTGAGATAATTAGTTTAAGTAAATATGCGTCGAATAGTAATCGACGCAACGTCGAAGTATAGTCGACGTATCTCTCAAAATGATTCGAAGTAACTCTAAACAGATTTCGATGTAACCTTAATCGACGTATCTCTGATTTCTAGTCGACGCACCCAGTAAAGTCGACGCACCGCTGTCGATGCTCCTTCCATATTTTCTTCTCGACGTCTAGCCAGGCTAAAATCGACGCTTACGTCGAATAGTAATCGACGCACGTTGATTTCTGTGACAGATTCAATAACACGCCAGATCTCTTTCTATCTTTCTGTAGATCTGAATTTTATGGAATTATATTATTCTTTTCTAGCCGTTCTGAATCAATCTTTCCTTCTAAATGATTCTTGGCTAATTTGATTAAGATTATTATGGACATTATTTGAAAATAGAATGATCTCTTTCCTTCTACAGAAATAATGATTATGGAAACTTTTCTTTCTTAATATTTCTCTGACTGCTAATTGATTATCCTCCTACAGCAATATTTTTGAATAAACATAGCTATAAATACAGAAGGAGGTCGGAAAAGAAAAAGCACAAGTGATCCACTCCATCCATTTGAAAAAGAGGAAAAGCTCCCAAGTGAAAAGTGAGAAAGCTGAGAAAAGTGAAAGAGTGCTGCAGCAAAGAAAAAGCCTTCTTCTTCTCCCTCTAAAGCCATACTGCTGCCATTTCTAAGAGCTCTCACTGAAAGAGAAAAAGGCCTACAATCTCCTTCTCACTATAGAAGAGAGATTTCATTCACTATACTTGTGCTTCTAATCTTCTTGCTAGGAAGAAGATTCTTTCTTGCTTCAATTGTTCTTCTTCTACTTCTTCTTCTTACCCTTATTTGATTTTCAAATTGTGTAAAAGAGTTTTTAGAATCTCTCTTCAAAAAATTCAGTTGTTGTGGTTCTAAGAGTCTCCTTATCAAAAGACTCAGGATGGTTCTATGAGTCTCCTTATCAAAAGACTCAGTGCAAGATAGTGAATTCCTACCAAGGGGGTAGAAGAGTGGACTACCCAAAGTTTGGGGAACCACTATATTTCTGTGTGTTGTGCTGTGATTTTCTTTTTGCTATTTCTTTATTTATTTAATTCTTGTTGGTGTGTGGGAAGCTTAAATCTGTGAATATTACATATATATTTATTAACTTTGCACAAAATATTTTTAAATCTCTATTAACCCTCCCTCTAGAGAATTCTAGTGAGGCTAACTGTGCACTTTCAATAAGGGTTTTAAAAAGTTATTGAATTTTAAGATAAACTTTTGTTATTTTCTAATAAGTAAATAGAAAAAAAAGTAAAGAGCTAGAAATAAGAAATAAGTTCAATTTTATTTAACATGAAAAGAGATGACTATCATTTAAAATTTTTGATTACAAAATCTGATTTCTATGACGCTAGAAATCAAGGCGAATATAAAATACTATTTTCAATTTCTATACCAGCTCTTCTCACTATGAACCGGTTGGCTTTATCCGATCTTTCCCCAGATATGGCCTTAAGTCGCTCTAGCCTTTCTTTCACCAGAAAGGCTAGAGTGCCCCTTAGATCTACTCCCTAGACCTAGTCGCCACAACTGCGGCAAATTCCCCCTAAGCCATGTACGGACCTAGTCACCAACAACCACGGTGAATTCACTAAAGAATCACAATGAAAGATTTACAACAAAATATAAAAGAGAAGTAAAAACTCCCTATGAAGAATTCCGAGTATGGGTTGCCTAGATCCTTTTGGGTCAAAGCTGTAAATACATCTTGTTATGTCATAAATCGAGTCATGCTTCGCCCAATCTTAAAATTAACTCCATTTGAATTATATTACAAAAAAAACCTAATGTATCTTACTTTCATGTCTTTGGATGTCAATGTTTTATTCTAAACACCAAAGATGCTTTAGCAAAATTTGATGAAAAATGAGATGAAGGAATATTTCTTGGATACTCTTCAACTAGTAAATCATATAGGATATACAATAAAATGTCTAAAATGTTTGAAGAGTCCATTCATGTGAAGTTTGATGAATTTGTTCCGTGTGTAAATTCTAACAGTGCGGGAAAGGAAGAGGAACCATCTTTACCCTTGGAGGATGATAATGTTGAACTACTTGGAGGTGACGAAGAAATGGTGACGGTTTCAAGAAGTGTTCGTGTCGCCAAGTGTGCTTAGATTCACAAAATATCATCCAAGGGAACTTGTCATTGGAGAACCATCTATTCGGGTAAGAAATCGATCCTATCTTCATGAAACGTTTTCAAACCTTTGCTTTGTTTCCGAAATTAAACCTAAAAACGTTTCAATCACTTTAAATGACGAATTTTGGTTTTTGACTATGAATGAAGAGTTAGATCAATTTGAAAGAAGTAAAGTTTGGAACCTAGTAGAACGACTATCTAATCATCCCGTTGTTGGCATAAAATGGATTTTCAAGAACAAATTAGGTGGTGAATCTAAGATTACAAGAAATAAAGCTCGCTTAGTCGCACAAGGTTTTTCTCAAATCGAGGGGGTAGATTTTGAAGAAACTTTTACACCCGTCGCTCGCTTAGAATCAATACGAATATTTTTTGCATTTGCAAGTTTTAAAAATGATAAAATTATTTCAAATGGATGCTAAGAGTGTTTTTTTTAACAGGTTTATAAAATAAGAAGTCTATGTAGAACAACCCCCAGTTTTATAAATGAAAAATTTCTAGATCATGTTCATAAATTAGAAAAAGCGCGTTATGGTGTAAAACAAGCGCCCCGTGCATGGTTTGATAGACTTACATCATTTTTGTTAAAGCACGGTTATGCCATGGGAAGTGCCGACAACACACTCTTCATTAAGCATAAAAATAACAATATAATTATTTATAAATATATGTTGATGATAACATTTTTGGAGCCACTAATGAAGAGTTTTGTAAAGAAGTAGTCTTAGTAATAAACAATGAATTTGAAATGAGCCTTGTAGGAGAACTTTCTTACTTTCTTGGTTTTCAAATCTCACAACGAGATGATGGTATTTTTATTTGCCAAACAAAATATGTTCATGATATGCTTAAACGATTTGGATTTGAGAATCATAAACAAGCTTCTACACCTATGAGTGCTTCATTAAAACTAGGAAAAGATGAATCTGGAATTTGTATCGATCAAACTTTATGTAGAGGTATGATTGGATCTCTTCTTTTCTTAAGTGTATCTAGACCGGATATAATGTTTTTCGTATGTTTATGTGCTCGCTTTCAAGCCGATCCAAAAGAATCTCATTTTAAAGTGGTAAAATGTATTTTTAGATATCTATTATGGTCATCTAGATTAGGATTATGGTACCCGCACAATAATTCATATACATTGCATGGCTATTCCGATTTGAATTACGCCGGATGTTCAATAGATCGAAAAAGCACTAACGGTACTGGTCACTTTTTAGGGCCCTCATTGGTAGCATGGTTTAGTAGAAAACAATCTTCGGTTGCTCTCTCCACCACGGAGGCCAAATACATCGCTCTGTGCACAAGCTTTATGGATGAGCCAAACTCTAGATGATTTTGGTTTTCATCTCAAAAATATTGATCTCAAATGTGAAACCAAAAGCGCCATAGATCTTACAAATAATCTCGTACACCACTACAGATCCAAACACATAGATGTACGCCATCACTTCATTAGGGATCATATTAAGAAAGAGCATGTAAAAATAACTTTCATTGGTACGGAATCCCAACTTGCAGACATCTTCACAAAACCTCTCCCCGATGCACGTTTCAACATGCTTCGACTAGAATTAGGAGTCTTAGATATATCAATATGAAACCCATCAAATGATATCTCTCCTCAAAACTAACTTCCGTACTTCTTTAATTAATCCTCTAATTCTAAATATATTTATTTCACTCTTTTAAAAAATTTGGTTTTAAAAATTTTCAATATTAAGCAATCAATAACAATTAAATATCTTGTGAAAGGGAGGTTTGGAATGTCACCCCATCATATCTCCTAGTACTGGTGTGAACCCTCCATCGGGTAGACCTCGGGAAGTCCAAGATACACTTTGATTTGCTAAGTCCAATTATAGTCTCACAGAAAAATCTAAATCAAATATAAATATAAAAACCATTTTAACACCACCAAAAATATGCTTAAATAGCCTTCTAATCATCTCCAAATTCTTTGAAATTTCTACACTAAGAAGGCCTGTATACGTACTCCCTATTCCAAAGAATTTTTTTTCAAAAAATCTCAAAAATGGTGTCCTGTTTGGGCGTTAAGTACTTAACGCCAGGCATTAGCCACTTTTGCCAAATTGAAATTTTGCTTTCTCTGCACTATTTCTGGTATTTTTCTAATGCTTTTTCTGTATTTCTTTTCTCAGTTTTGAAATTATTTTGTTTGGTTATTTTATTCTAAAATACAAAAAAAAATTCAAATAATACAAAATAATCAAGAAAATGTTTTTATTATTTGATTAGCTTTAAATATTTACAAAACTATGGTTTGACTATACAAATTCACAAGAGCAAACATCTTAGTTATTTTTGTTTCAAATGGTCAAAATTGATTTTGGCATACACAAAGATTTTCTTCAATGTCTAATTTAAATTTCAAATTTCTTAAACATTGTTTTATATTGTCATGCCTTGACCTTAATCTAATTATGTGCAATGAAATAGCCTATAGAAAATTGTGTATGATTGCCTAGCATGCATCTAAGTATGAGTAATGTTTTATGTTAATCAATGATTCCTACACTCACTATTTTGGTAATCTACATGTGCTCATAATCTTAGTCTTCCATGATTGTGTAGTGTAATAGTTTTAACACATTTAGTTTTATATCTAAATTACCTACACCGTCTTTCAACAATAAATTTCTTGCACACGTAGAAGTGATATTTCCATATTGTTAATGTTTGCAACAACAAGTGAATTTGGAAACCTTTGGCCCAAGCTTTAAAAAAAAAATGAAATCAAATGCCAAAGATAACTCCACCAAGCACTACTCACCCTCCTGATAAGTCTTAATAAGCATTGTGATGTTGAGCACCTTGGCAAGAATTGTAAAGTGTCTTGTGCAAACACATTCTTTTTATCTCTTCTATTTGTACACCGGAACACACAAAAATAAAAGAAATTATAAAAATGCTTATGTGATCCCCTAAGCAATACTTCGCTCCCTGATAAGTCTTAATGAGTATTGTGTGGGTGAAGTACCTTGGTTGTTGTTCTCACTCTATGTGCCTTGAAACTTTATTCTATATTTGATCTGTGTAAGTAATTATAAGATTACATCATTAATATTGTTGTTAATATTTCATTACATATGTCATGTGTTTTGATTATTTCACTTGTATACTTTTATCAAAACACCTTATGCACACATCATTGTTTTTCATAAAACTTCTACTCATGAGAATTGGATCCTAATGCAAAATTACATAATTCTCTAAAAACTTAAGTAAAAGCACTAGATTGCAATGCATGATTTCTACAATGTTTTCTTTACTTGAAATACGAATTGGTTACATTATAGCTACTATCTTCTTGAATATGTTAAATCTTGCTTGCCTATTAGTTAGGAAAAATTTCAAAGATAAATGCTCAAATGTGAAGAGTCTAGACATATTGTTGGAATGGTCAAACTATTATAAAAATGTTAATCTTAGATATGTTGTTTTGTTTTTTTCGCAATTCTAATTTGATCATGTGTATTTTATCATGCTTTCTCAGGATTACTTCTAAGTATTTTTCTTCACTTGTTCTTGTCAAACTATATTGCATTTCTTCCAAACAAGTTCCCTAAAAATTTCACTTTGAAAAGCAAGTGGTAGAATTCTTTTGGTAAAACAAAAAATGGAATATTGTTCTTTCACGCTTTTCATATCCTTTTTTCGATGTGCTACTCTCTCTCTCTCTTAGCTCGATCACGACTTACCTTATGCTTAAACTAAACTCTAAATCCTCTCTTAGTTATGTTCCAACTTTTGTCTTCTCTCTTATAGTTTTGTTTCAACTCCACCCTATTTTGCTAATAACAAAAGGGGGAGATTAAAATGATAAATCTTAATGATTAAAGGAGTAGGATTCACTAGATTAAGGGGGGAGCATAAATCTAGTCTATGGGAGCATACACTAAGGGGGAGCACTTAAGTAAGGGGAGCACAACCTAAACAATCTATAATTCTTATTATTATCTCTATATTGCTAAGTGTCATTTATTCTTCTAAAAACACACCTCTCTTATATATGAATGTGATTTATCTATATTAGATTTGTTATTATCAAAAGGGGGAGATTGTTGGAACATGGTTTTTCGCATCCCTTTGATTTGAGAATATCAAATCCTGCTTGTATTTGATCTTGTTTGTCATTATGTTTCTAGCATGCATGTTTGAACTGATATGACACTAGGTTGCTGCATTATTGGTCTGGAACTGCCCACAAGCAGAAGTTATGATTGTGGTCTAATGCCAGGCATTAAAACTTAACGATGGGCATTGATGATCGACAAGATGGCTTGTCGTTGAGATGATCGACGAGATGGCTTGTCGCTGAGATGATCGACGAGATGGTTTGCCTCTAAGAAAATGAAAGAGGTTTAACGCCAAGCATTAGGTCTTAACGTTGGGCATTAACTCTTGATGGTTATGGCAAGGAGGGAAGAAGCCGTGATTGAAGGGGCACTTTTGGAATTATCTGACCTAACGTCAGCGTTAGCCTCAACACCAGCGTTAGGGTTGCCTAAAATGAATGTTTCCTAAAGTGCAGAATCTCCTTCCCATTTTGAAGATCTGAGCCATCAAAACAATTATATACTGGGTCAACGCTAGGCGTTAGCCTCCAGTCCTATAAATTGGTGAACTTCATCTTCTCCAACAACTTATTGAATAGAGCCCTATTCCAGCACTTCAGAAACTCTGAGAGGGCCGTATTTTCCAGACCATCATCTCCCACATAATTTTGAGAGCATAATTCAAGGAGGATCGGATCAACGCTTACTCAATGCGAAGAACACACACTTAGACTTTGAGAATATTCAGCGAGACATTGCCATCAATAGAATTCTTCATAGGGAGTTTTTATTTGTATTTTGTATTTTGTTTTGTAACTCTTTTCATAACTATCATGGAGTAAATTCACCTTGTGTTGGCGACTAGGTCTGGGTAGGACTTAAGGAGGAATTCGCCTCATGTTGGTGACTGGGTCTAGGGAGTAGATCTATGGGGTGCTCGAGGACTTTCTGTGGATAGAAGGGCTAGATCGGCTTGAGGCCGTATCCGGGAAGGATGGGCTAAAGCCAACCGGTTCTTCTTGCCTCAAGATCCAACACATACAACTCTTATACTAGTGTTAGACTCAATTGCATTCTAACGAGGAGTGGATATACAACCAACGATATTAATTCAAATGCAATGTAATTAACATATGTAGAAAAATTAACTCTAAGTGTATTCCTATCCGAGAACATGGGCACTCGACTAGGAGCACTCCACGTGTCCAAGGTTCACTACCAAATTTCATTTTTTTATTATAAATTAATCTAACCTACACACCTAAAGGAATTGGCATGCACATGAATAACAACAATTCAAGTGAAAACGAGGTGGATGCGAACAATCAAATGCATGAGAGTATAAATAGAGCAGATTTTTGAAAAAGAAAAATGGCGCTAATGGAATGCATGAAGTGAGTGTGTGCATGCGTGGGTAACGAAAACAACCTCCTAGACTTAAACATAGCATTGTACTCAATGTGAATCTAGCATGCTAATAGAATGAGGAATGTAGAAAATAACTTTGGGTACAAATTTGTTACCCATGCCCGAGAATGGGGCATTCCAAAAGCGGATGAATCTGTCTTTGAAGCTGAAAACTGCTCCCGATTCTAACTCGGTCCACCAAAATATTCTATGTATTCGGATTCCTGTCAGGAGCACAACACAGAAAACTCAATACACATATATGCATTGAAAAAAATAAAATTATCTTTAATAATGCATTCACAAGCATGCACGCATCCAAGGGGATCACACAAACATTAACACAAGCATGCAAGTAGAAAAATTTAATTGAAAATACAGATAACATTAGGGTGCCTCTCAAGAGCGCTTTGTTTCACTTCCTTGAGCTGGAAATAATACCTCTATTAGCAGTTTTATATAATGTCTAAACAGAATTATCCAAAAGGAAGCATAAACAAAAACAACAGTAAGTTCCCAGAGATTGCGCAGTTTCATAAATCATTGTATCAAGAGAAATCAGCTAAACACTGACTTATAATAAATCTTATATTGTAAGGAGGGAGAGGACACAGTGTCAGTGCTTTGGCTAAGGTGAGAGGGTTTCCTACCTGACTTTGCACCAAATGATTTTTTTTTTCAGCCGCACGGGCAGCACACTCCTCTTGCTCCCTCCTTCGCAATTCTACCTTTGGTTATCTCCACCGGGTGGCACTGGCAATAGCACAATTAGGCAAAAGTTCATTACAAGCAGAGAAATATGAAAATAAAGCATGTCACGGGCAGTGATCTTGCTCCACCACGGAGGTAGAGGCAAGGTCCGCCCAAAGGACTTTTCTAAAAGTTTCTATCTTGGCACACCCCTTACTACAGGCGGCTTCATCAAAAATAATAATAAGTTCATCATTCTCATTATCAACTAATAATGCCTCCTCTCGATGTCCCTCCTTTGTTACAACACTTTAGACATCTTCTCCTTATTCACTATCTTTCTCATCTTTCTTCACTTCATCGCTAATCTTCAAACCTACAAATGTCCTAGACAAATCATTAGCGACTTCACTACACCGTAGTGTAGTGTCATCATCAACAGTAGAAATGAGGTCAGCATGCATCACAAAAGGGGGGAGAGATGCATCCCTCCTTAAAATGTAGAGTGGTGCCCAGAGTCGTGAGTAGTGGTAGACGAAAAACTTGAGGTGAATCATTTTCCGGTGGTCCCATTACCTGGAACTCTGCAGTGATTTTGTTCCCATCCATGGTGACTTCCATATCAAAATCTTCCCCAATGGTGAAAACACCTTCACCATTTACCAAAACTAGCAGATTGGCCTCCTCCACATCGATAGTGATGTTGAAGTTGTCAACATCCCGAAGAGCAATAATATTTTGCGAAGAGCTGGTGTCCACTAGGACTTTCTTAGGCACACTATTAATTTCATAATCCACCATAGTACATCCACCGAAAATAGGAGCAAGGTTAGGGGAGCCCTGACCTTACTCATGTGGGTTGTTCTCCGGTTGGCTCGGGAGGGTACCAGGTATTCTTTCAGTAATAAGCTTAGTGAGTTTAGAGATTCAAGATTCTTCACTGTGGCATATTGGTTTGCAATGAATGACTTGTTAAATTCGATATGCTATTCCAACTTATCCTCCAACGGTGCTCGGTCTTCTAGCTTGTTCAGATATTGGGGATGTGCATAATGTTGAGGAGGCCGGAATCCACTAGCTTGCCTAACCTCCATTTCTTGTGACCTGTCTCTCCATCTGAAATTTGGGTGTTGTCGCCACCCAAAATTGTATGTGTTGGAGTAGGGAGGCAACCTCTGCTAATTTCCTACAAAATTCACATCTTCAAAGCACTTAGAAAAAAGGAATCAGCAGTGGTGCTTCACTACTAGCACTCAAAGGAGTGGTGCCTGGGGGCTCCACAATTTTGACATGAAATTGCTAAAATAGGGGTCACGACATGGGTGATCTTCCTAGTTAAACTAAGTTCCTCAATCTTCTTTGACATAGCCCCAAGTTGGCAGAAATAACGGTATAAGGTTCAACTTCATATAAACTCACTACTGCCTTCCTAGGGGTGCCTCTCTTGTCGCCCCACTAGGCATTTTGGTGTGACAAATATTTCATAATATTCCCCATTTCATTAGGAGTCTTCCCCATCATTGAACCACCAACAGTGGAATCAACATTTGACCGGATATTCAGATCAAGAGCCCCATATAAAGTATTCATGAGTGTCAAAAGAACAACCTTATATTGAGGGCATCTCCTCAAAAGCTCGTTGAATCTTTCTCATATTTTAGCTAGGGACTCTTGATCACGTTGCTTTAAGGTATGAATTTCATTACGTGTTACTCGAATCATTGTAGCAAGGAAGAATTTAGTCAAAAAAGCAGTTAGGAGATCATTCAAAGTGTTGATACTTCCGGTAGGGATGGAGTCAATCCAGGATTTGGCATTACCCCGGAGAGTAAAAGGGAAAATCTTTATCAGGATTGTATGATTTGGCATGTCGTTGATCTGAATAGTATCACTAATTTCAATAAAATTACAGATATGCTTGAAGGGGTCCTTCAGAGGGAGGCCACAGAACTGGACAGAGTTCAACAACATATTAAGGATAGATGGCTTAAACTGGAACTGCCGGTTGGTGATGGTCAGGCCTAATGTCAGATATACACTACCCATGGTTGGGGGCAGCGTATTCATACATTTTGCGAGCACACAGCTGCACCACCTCATCCTCGAAATGAATGTTCAGATCTGGATTCTCTTCTGCAATTAGGGGGGATTTAGAGGGGAATGTTTGTCATGAGCCGAGCCTGCTCTCTAAGAATATTTTGTAGTGTTTTCTCAATCTCACGATCAAATGGAGCAAGTTCACCCCTGTAAAGACCCCCTGGTAATTAGTCATAGTCGAGGGGGGCGTTATGCCCAGAGTAGTCGCCATACAGTAGTGTTAGCTAAAGTGAAACCCTCCTATGTCTGACAATAGCTCTGTAAGACAAGTTATCCTTACATCACAGTAATTCCAATCTACAATAGAAGGAAAATCAATGATGAGGTCCAAAACACATTTTTCACATATATATATATATATATAAAGGTTTGGAATACAGCAAAAGACTTGGGCTAACACCTGCTCGAATAACAAGGGCTAACAGATGCCCTTAACTCAAAATTGGGGCCACTATATGCCCGGATAAACTACATGTTCTAACTATTCCATGCTGAGATAGATGAAACAAAGGCACAAACTCACTTCTAGCGGTACTTCCTTTACTGCTGTGGCTGGGGATGGGTCTATAACGTTGAGTAACTCCATCTCCATCTCAAAAAATTATGGTTGGTGATGGTGCTACGGAAGCTGCTGCGGCGGGGGTTCATAGAGGGGGCGTCACAAACTGTTAGTCGAATTGACTAAGTGGATTCCCTTCTTTTCCCCAACTGCATCTTAGGTCATTGGGTAGGGAGAAGCGGGTAAGAGTGCACAAGAGGTAATATGAGTTAACCGAGTGACAGGAGAAGAGAGAGTTGTGTTATGAATCAGGTAGTAGGGGAAGCATAAATGATTCAGCTTATAAGAATGCACGTACCAACTTATAACTTGAGGGTCTTATTCTGACAAAAGTAATAAATCTAACAGGTTATTAAAATATATAGTACGAGTATGAAATAGTTATGGTACAAAAATAACTTAACGTATATGAATACCCATACAAACTTATAAGTTAAGGGTCTTAAAATTATCATAAAATAGACTTATCTTATAAGAATGCCCATACAAACATGTAGTATAAGGTTTACAAGATGCAAGGTATGCTAAAGTAAGATGATATGATGAATTACTAATTTATTTGTCTAAGGCCTACCCTGTCCACTTGTTAAGTTGGTAGCAAACCACACGTGCCTTATCATTGTGGCGGATGATAACAACAGACGGAACATCTCCACTTCTAGGTAGGTGACACACAACCATCCCAGGCCTTAATGTATAGTTTGGGTTCATACCTGCACTACAATCTGAGGTCTCGCCAAAGGCAAAGAGCGGATACCAAACTATGGGATTTGCCCACCGGGACTAATTCCACAAGACAAATTGCATCAGCATCTTAATGGATCTAACATTTGAATCCCTCTGACAGTGTGTTGTACGGTAGAGTAGTTAGACCCATACCAATTTTATAGGATTATACATTAGACCAATGTCGTTCCCACTCCAGACCAAGGATTAGTTTCTACACCCCCTCGACCACAATAGACTTGAAGGATAGTAAGTAAGTAACCTGGAAACGCCCTTAGATAACTTGTTAGCCATATATTGTGATATCAAGTTTAAGTGGTCCACTGGCCAGGTAAGAGTGAGGTCGGTGGTCGCACTACATACCGTTATACACCACCTTCCTTGCGGGGGATACTGTAACATCCCAATTCGAGCTAGACCCTTCGGGAGTGTGTGGTGTGGCCGTGAGTTGACTCGGGCTCTGTAGAAGCCCTAGGACCCTGAGGTGGTCAGGTTTGAGTCACGGCCAACAAGGGTGGGTGTAGCGCCCTCACTCCCTAAAGATAGGAAATAAAGGGAAGAACATGTAGAAGAGAGCTAGCGTCGGAGGTAGCCTTCAAAATGTTATGGCCTTCAGGTTGTCAAAAAGGGGTTGTTTCCTCGTCGATATCGTCGATACGCTAGCCCCGGCGATAGCGATACCACCGGCGATAGCTTTCAAAATAATGTGTGGCCTCACAAAATGATATGGGTGCCTTGTCGTCGAGAAGGGTACCTTGTCGTCGAGAAGAGGTACCTTGTCGTCGAGAAGAGGTACCTTGTCATCGAAAATGTGTTGGTTTCTCGAAGATATCGTCGATACGCTAGCGCCAACGCTAGTGATACCCACAGCGGTAACCTTCAAAATGATAAGGGTCCTTGTCATCGAACAGGAGTTGGGTTCTCAATGATACCAACGTTACGCTAGCGCCGACGGTAGCGATACCGTCGGCGGTAGCCTTTAGGAAAATGTTGATGGCGGTGATATCTTATCCTTAATTATTTCAAGGCTTGGGAGGTGGCTTGGGCCAATAAGACAATGACACGTGGATGGATTGTCCAATCCAAAGCATGGGAAGTGTCTTTCCCATTAATTCTAGTCAAATCAGCCTCTATTTTCTCTCTCCTCCCTTAACCTTGAACATCATCCCCTCACCCAAGGGCGGATCAGTTTTCTTCCTCTTCCCCACACTCAAGCATTGAGACCAGCTGCTTTCCTAAAGGAGATCAAGCTTGGAAGGAGGACATGGAGCTTGGCCGATCACCACCATGCCGCAAAGAAGATAAACGCGATCCATGACCGCAAATCAAGTGACTTCCGCCCCCTCTCCTTTGGTGCTAGATCTTTAGATCTGAAATAGGAGAGATATTGGGCTCAAGAGAGCTTAATTTCAGCGATGTTCATGGAGTTTCATAGGAAGAGACCATGTTAGAACTTACATTCTAGAGCGTCGTTCGCCGAGAAAATATCTTCAATCAATTTCTCTCTTCAATACGGAGTGGTAGGACTTGATTTCGTGAAGAACGGTGGTCTAATGAGGGAGTATTGGAGGAGAGAAGGTGAAATAATATATGTGTGTGCTAGAGGAAGATGATGAACAGACGTTGTTTATCTGTCTTAAGATCCATGCAAATTTATAATATTTAAACAAAAACCCGTTTTCTACACGTGGCGGACTACAAGACTATTTTTAGGCATGATCCGACAACATTCCGGTCTTGTGCTCACACGAATGTTGTAGCCCTCGGAAGGACCTTTCCAACGGAGTGGTTGTGCGTTTTCAGGGGAGCTTTATAGCTCCCGTAATGTGAAATCGAAAATGACTGTGTAGAAAATGATACTATTTAAGTACCGGACAACTTGCTGTCCAGATTTACTCTGATGGTTTCAAACCTAATTTTAGATAGGTTAGGCTTAAATCTGGACCTTGGGCTCAACACGAAAGATGTAGCCCTTTGCGATACCTTTTTGGAATAAGTGGCACATAATTGTTGGTGGTCTGTAGCTCCCTGAAATCACGTTTTAGTAAGCATTGTTGAATATGCACAGATTTTTGATGTTTTACTAATTTCTCTCAAAAATATTTAACGGATGCTTAGAAAATTTGGTAGGAATGATTCTATCCTTATTTATGATCGATGGTAGATGTTTCAGATGATTTTGTTTTAAAATGAGTCCTGAATTAAATATGTCGTTATAAATTAGTTTGCTGAAATGAAATGTTAAGTTGATCATTTATGCAAAGATTTTGAAAACGTGCATAAAATCGTACATATATACTTGGTAATCTATCAAAGAGTTTAGAATTGTGATAACCGCTTAGTAGAGATTATGGTTGATTATACTAAAAGAGAATGGGCACGAGATGATTGGTATTGAGTAAGCATGATCGAATAACGCTTATGAATGCAATCGTGTTTAAAGTATGTTGTGAATCGAGCATGAGGATTGGTATGGGTAATATGTATGGATAGATTTATATAGTGAACTTGAACATGGCATTACACACACAAGTAGTCCTATAGGTTCAGAGAGAGTATTTCCCTTCCATACGTGTACCACTGCACAAGATTATGACAACTCGGTATGGGTATCAGTGATGGTTTGGTGTGGATTATAGGATATGGTTATATCCTAAGTTGTTTTGTTAAGGACCCGGTTGGTAGGTCCTTGTATGTTAGTTAGCATTACTGAAACTTCTAATATTAACATGTGTTAAGGACTTGGTTAGGAGTCATTGGGTACTTGATATCAGGGGTTGAGCATGAGAAATTACTTGGGTGTGCATAGTTTCACACGATTGCATAGTGATCCTTGTTGGAGGATTACTTGGGGCAGATCTACGGGCTCGCCGGTCATCACACCGACGGGAGCTGGCAGATAGATCTAGAACTGGTTGGGCTTGGTCGTTTGGTGCTTACATCCCAATGACCCCTTCCGCATCATAAGACTCAGCTAGTTTGGCGAGCAAGAGTATGCATGGTCTCCGTTGTTGTGTTCTTAGTGTCGAGGCGTACGTAAGGCCTAGGTTTGGAAGTGTGCATACCCACCAAGTAGTGGAGAAGCCCATTCCACTGTCTCTGTTTGGCCACGATGTGAGGTTCCTGAGTGGTTAGCTACCCTCGAAAAGCGGAAAGTACAAGTCTATGTCGACATAGCAATTTAGAGTGTATGCGTAAATCATGGGTGAGTCATCATACATAAATTCATTGTATTGCACCGCATAAAGATCCTCATCATATAAACTTGTATGGGCAACTTTATATGATGCGTTACTTATTATTGTAAACGACACGTAACTTATAAGCTTGTATGGGCATTCTTATAAGTTAAGTTCAATTCAGTTCTTTGTATACTCTGCTCTGCTTATACTTTATTGCTGACTATACTGCTAGAGTAGATGCACTCTTATACTTTGTTATATCTACTGTGATATCTATTCCCTTGCCACCTGCTAGATTGCCTATTACTGATTATATTGCAGTATTCTCCCTCATTCCTTTCGCCCGGTGCCAAAGAGTTGCCGAGGGAGAGGATGTGAAGCCACTTAGTCTTTATGACTAATGGTTGCTATGCCACTATTTTTAGGAGGACACCCTGCGACAGGTAGAGCAGCAGCGTACGACGTAGGAGGATAGCCAGGCCAGGGCAACAGGGCATGAGACTACAATACCTTCACTACCATCAGTGACAGATGTAAGCGAGTGTTTTGAAATGTAGCCTTAGGGCAAATTTTTGTACTCTGATATTTTGGTGGAGCTTTGTAGCTACCTGTTCTTTTGGACACTTTTACTTATTTGTGAATAATGGTTTCTGTTATTTATCTATTATTGATGGGTTGGCATGTTGATGTTGGGTTTTTCTATGACCATACATCACATGTAGGCGCAGCGGAAATAAAGAGAAACAACCCAAAAGACTTTGATCGGGCCATGAATATTGAATCAAGAAGTTAACAAAATGCTAGGTATGAAATTACCTTTGCGGGATTGGATCAAATCCAACCTAGATGCTCCAAGAAGAAGATTGCCTTCGTCGGCTTTGCAAGAGTTCTCACGTAGAATAATGTCTACGTCTCTACAACAGTCCACACGAGCCGGGAGAAGAAGACTACACCTTGCGCTTCCATGGATTGCTAAATCCGCTTCAGGAAGAACAACACCGGCGACAATCGTCGGAGAGGAAGTCGGCGGAGGCGATTCAGAATGGCGAAACACTTCCGTCTAGGGTTCGAGCGAGAGCGGAACTCCTTCCGTCGGCTTCTATTTCGTAAGTCCTGAGAACCCTAAAAGAAGTCCTATTTATACCCAAAGGATAAACAGCTTTTAGAATAATCGCTATCCGCAGACCACACAGCAAAATAGGGGCTTCTGTTACAATTCGTCGGGATTCCACGGAACAGCATTTGTCGAGTTTTCACGGGACAATCCGAAGAATTCCGACGAATCACATCAGACGGCAACATTTGCCGAGTTAATGCTCTGTGACAATTCGTCGAGATTCCATGGAACAATCCGACGAATCCCGACGAATCCGACGAATCATGTCAGACGGCAACATTTGCTGAGTTAAGGATCTCTGTAACAATTCGTCGAGATTCCACAGAACAATCCGACGAATCCCGACGAATCCGACGAATTCTATCCGTGTAAACCCGACGAATTCAGACAGCAACATTTGCTGGACTTCCCCCATTCTATATGGTGATTGGTAACCTTTACCAACATAGTCAATCTTCCAATTTCTCCACATGCTCTTATGTGCGACCCTGCAGGCTCATATCGCGTTGGCAGTGACATTACATATTTGACCACTTCTAAATCACAATGGTAACTCCAATAGTTGATATTTGAGAATAGCCGGCAGGATAGGCGTCTTATGGAGCAGGCTAGCTCGTGCGCTGGCACTTCCACAAGGTGGCTATCCTGGGTGTACGACTCCCCTAGGTCGTGTCTTGTGTTCTGGAAGGGGGGGTCTTACAAATGGTATCAACTTGCAATGATCCTGAGATAACAAAGTCCATTAAACTATGGGTCCACCCCGCTCGATAGTTCTGTTTGAGGTCAAACTGATTTAGCGGAAGTAATAGTGTGCCCATGTGTGATTCACATTAAGTATGTCCACTTTTTCCTATCAAATTGCCAACCTAATCCAAAACGCATACCATTATGTGTAGATTCTGGCGCATTCCGAGCCTGTAGGGGGTGTTTCCCTTCCTTCAGATACTACTCCCTTCCAACAGTCAGAACTGGGTCAGACCTTGAGTGCAATTCTGGATGCTTTTAGATCCTAACAGGCTCCGGTACAGCAACCAAACTCGGTGTCAAACTGGTTGAGTACCTTTCGAGGTCTTTCCCTGCCTGTCTATCATGGGACTGAATCTGCAGTTCATACATCGGAGTGGCTTGATATAGTGCAGGAGATGATGGCAAGAATCTGGTGCCCTGGCAATATGGTAGTTACCTTGGCAGTCTCTTCTTTAGAATTGCATGCAAAATGATGGTGGAAGTCCCTCTTGGGCTCTGCTTTTGAGGGATGCACCTATATTAACATCAGCTGGGATGAGTTCTCAGACGCTTTTCTCAAGCATTTTGTTCCTCCCACGGCCCGTGAAGATCTTGAGGAAAGGTTCCTACAGCTGAAGAAGGGATCTAGGTCAGTATTGGAGTATTAGCGGGAGTTCTTGCACATATGCCTTGGATGATCAGGGGTATGCCAAGAGGTTTTACAGGGGTTTGCGAGACCCTCTCAGACAGGCCCTTCTTTTTGTAGTTGATTCGAGTCTTACTCGAATCATTGAGATGGCCAAGAGCCTTGAGGAAGACCATTTTGGGGTCCAGAGTGGAGGAAAGAGGCCTGCAAAATATATATTTGAAGTAGGGATCAGTATAAGGAGACTGCCTAGTAGGGGCAGAGGCGATGGACGTTTCATCCAAACTTCAGGTTGGAGCAGCAAGAACGACCATTACCATTTCCCCCGTCGTAGTAGGCTCAGGGTCCGGCACCTCTACAGCCAAGAGAGCCCTTTCAAATTGATTGATATCACTGTCACCATTCGGGCCATATTTGGATCTACTGCCCGCAGCTATAAGGGAATTCTCTGAATCATCCCATGGCCCCTCCAGCAGCACAGCGAGGCCGAGGACGAGGACGAGGTCGGGGTCGAGGACCTCACGGTAGGGGACAACGACCAGAGAAGACGTATGCACTGGATCTCGCAGAGCCCCGGAACCCTGAGGAGGTTATCATAGCTACTTCAGTGTTCTTTTTATGATTACGTAGTACCTTGCAAAAACCTTAGCGTTAGTTTACTTAATGACCAAAACAACAAAAATCACCCAGGTATAGTACTTGTCTGCGGCAAACCCGCATACACCTTATTCGATACGGGTGCCTCGCACTCGTTCTTCTTAGAAGAATTTGTAGACGATCTGGACTAAGTGCAGCACTTCGAAGGCATCGATAGGAAGGTGCAACTTGCGGAAGGGTCGGAGATATTATCGTGCGCCAAGTGCAACATGAATGTAGAGATTGTAGGAAAGCTATTCGAAGCACCGGCGACGCTTTTGAAGATGACAGATTTTGATCTGATCTTGGGCATAAATTGGTTGCATTGGAACCATGCCAAAATCGACTGCCCGACGAAGATAATTGTACCGAGGCATGAAGATTCTGAAGTAGTGATCGAAGGTATTAGACCCACCTCCCATCTTTAATCATCATCTATTCGGGCTGTCAAAGCCCATCAACAGGGCAATAAGGTTTATATGATCTGCTTTGAGATGAAGAAGATAGAGTTCAGCATTGCTGAAGTACCGGTAGTTTGGGTCTTTTCTGATGTCTTTTCGGACAAGCTGCCCTAACTTCCCCCACATCGAGAGGCAGATTTCCATATCCAACTAATTCCGGGAGCTAGGCCCATCTCTAGGGCTCCATATAGGATGGCATCGAAGGAGCTTGCGAAGTTTCGAATGCAGCTTCAAGAGCTAGTAGACTCGGAGTTCATATGCCCTAGTTCATCACCTTGGTGAGCCCCAGTTCTATTCGTGAAGAAGAAGGATGGTTCGCTCCGGCTATGTATTGATTATCGAGAGCTCAACCAGTTGACTGTCCGGAATACCTATCCACTGCCCAGGATTGATGAGCTCTTTGATCAGCTTGAAGGAGTGCACTAGTTCTCGAAACTTGATTTGCGTTCGGGTTATATCAATTGCGGATCCAGGAGGAGGATATCCCAAAGACCGCCTTTAGTTCGAGGTATGGTCTATATGAGTTTACTGTCATACCATTCAGACTCACAAATGCCCCCACTGCATTCATGTGCATGATGAATAGAGTATTCGAACTACCTGGATGTCATCGTGATATTATTTATTGATGACATTTTGGTCTACTCAAGGACCGAGGACGATCCTGCACATCATTTAGCACTTGTTATGGGGAAGATGAGGGAGCACAGCTTGTTTACAAAGTTCAGTAAGTGCCAGTTCTGGCTCTGGGAAGTCGCTTTCCTGGGCCATGTCATCAGTGGAACAGGTTTATCAGTGGACCCTGCCAAGGTATGAACAATAAGGGAATGGCTACCTTTGAAGTCGATAATGGATGTGTGCAGTTTCTTAGGGCTTGCTGGTTACTACCGCTAGTTTGTCGAGGGATTCTCGAAGATCGCTCTTCCACTCACCACCTTGACAAAGAAGGATGTTCCTTTTATATGGACACCCAAGTGCGAGGCTGCATTGTAAGAGATAAAGGATTGCGTCACCTCAGCCTCGATCCTTGCCCTTCCATCTGGGAAGGAAGGATTCTAGATTTATACAGATGCCTCATATCAGGGGATGGGTGTTGTACTGATTTAGCACGGGCATGTAATTTCTTATACTTCTAGGCAGCTAAAGAAGCACGAAGTGAACTACCTATTGCATGACCTGGAGCTGGGAGCAGTGGTCTTCGCCTTGAAGATATGGAGGCATTATCTATATGGTATCCACTTTGAGATATTTTCAGATCATAAGAACATCAAATATATACACAGAGAATGATCTGAATCTGAGGCAGCGGTGGTGGATTGAGTTTTTGAGCGATTATGAGTCTACACTGAACTCTCACCCAGGGAAGGCATAGCCGATGCGTTAAGTCAAAGGGCACCTACATCCAACTCGGACACCTGATTGATGGCCATGGAGTTGGCCAAGATGCTCGAGGAGATGCAGATTACGCTTGTATCTAGGGACGATCTAGAGGCGCACGCTGAGTACGTGGCCACTATGAGCATAGTTTGTGACATATGTGATCCCATCTGAGCCGAGCAAAGGAAGGATGCTGGCCTGGACCCTATATTTCGAGCAGTGAAGACTAGTTCTAAAGAGGAGTACACACTGCAGGAGGACCTTGTTCACTTCCACGGCAGAGTATATATACCAGCAGGAGGAGGAATCTGAGAAGATTTTCTGAGAGAGGCTCACTGCATCAAGTATTCGGTGCATCTCGGGATCATCAAGATGTATACTGATCCGCAAAAGATGATGTTTTGGCCGGGAATGAAGAGGGATGTCACTCGTTTCATCATGCATTGCGAGGCATGCCAAAAAGTGAAGGCAGAGTGTAAGAGCCCCGCTAGTTTGCTATAGTCATTGCCTATTCCTGAGTGGAAGTTTGAAGATATCTCCATGGATTTTGTACACGGTCTACCTCGCTCCCGCTCTGGAAGTGACTCTGTATGGGTTATTGTAGATTGGTTGATGAAGGTCAGCAGGTTCATTCCGATTCGGAAAGATACACATGTCGATGTTTTGGTGCGCCTCTTTGTGGAACAGTTTGTCTGATATCATTGGGTGCCCAAAACTATCATTTCAGGTCGAGACGGTCATTTTACCTCCAAGGAGTGGAGGAAAGTACAAGTTTATTTGGGCTCTCGAATGACTTTCAACACAGCCTTCCATCCTCAGACCGACGACCAGTCTGAGAGGACTATCAAGACGATGGAGGACCTGTTGCGGCTATGTGTCTTGGATCGGGGAGAACCATGGGAGAGACTTATACCTTTGGTGGAGTTTTCCTACAATAATAACCATCAAACAAGCATCTGCATGGCTCCTTATGAGGCACTATATGGAAGGAAGTGTAGGACGCCTCTATCTTGGATCCAGGATGAGGACACAAATGCATTGGGAGAGAATTCATTGATGACACTAATGCGATGGTTAGACTGATTCGGGATCGTATGCTTGAGGCTTAGAGCCGGCAAGCAATGTATTATGACGTAAAGCATAGGATGGTGGAATTTCAGGTGGGAGAGAAGGTGTTCTTAAAGATTAGGCCAATGCATAGAGTGTCTCGTGTCCAGGGAAGAAGAAGCTCAGCCCTCATTATATGGGCCTTATACTATCCTTGAGCGGATCAGCCCCTTAGCTTTTCTGTTGGAGCTCCACCGGAATTAGAGAATTTGCATGACGTTTTCCATATATCCTCCCTCCGAAGAGCGTTACTTCGCCATGATCAGTATGTCGTAACTACAACTGGCCCTATGGAAACTGATAGATTCGTCCAGTTAGAGCCTGTGCAGATAGTAGATACCGAGATCCGGAAGCTGCGACAAAAGTGTGTTCCATTGATAATGGTCATGTGGTCCAATCATGGGAAGGAGGAATACACTTGGGAACTTATGGACCTCATGCAGCAACGGTATCCGGGATTATTCCCCCAAGGTATGTCCTAAGCTAGTTTATCATGCTTCATATTTCAATACCCATAGCCCCAAACTCAAATTTTGGGGACGAAATTATTTTCTTGGTCTATTGGATTTGTAACATCCTAATTCGAGCTAGACCCTTCGAGAGTGTGTTATGTCGCCGAGAGTTGACTCAGGCTTGGTAGAGGCCCTAGGACACTGAGGTGGTCAGGTTTGAGTCACGACCAACAAGGGTGGGTGTAGCTCCCTCACTCCCTAAAGATAGGAAATAAATGGAAGAACTTGTAGAAGAGAGCTAGCGCCGGCGGTAGCCTTCAAAAAGTTATGGCCTTCGTGTCATCAAAAAGGGGTTGTTTCCTCGTTGATATCGTCGATACGCTAGAGCTGGCGGTAGCAATACCGTTAGCGATAGCTTTCAAAACAATGTGTGGCCTCACAAAATGATATGGGTACCTTGTCATCGAGAAGGGTACCTTGTCGTCGAGAAGAAGTACCTTGTCGTCGAAAATGTGTTGGTTTCTCAAAGATATCATCGATACGCTCGCATCGGCGCTAGTGATACCGCCGGTGGTAGCCTTCAAAATGATAGGGGTCCTTGTCGTTTAAAAGGAGTTGGGTTCTCAAAGATACCATTGTTACGCTAGCGCCGGCGGTAGCGATACCACCGATGGTAGCCTTCAGGAAAATGTTGACGATGGTGATATCTTATCCTTGCTTATTTCAAAGCTGGGAGGTGGCTTAGGCCAATAAGACAGCGACACATGTATGGATTGTCCAATCCAAAGCATGGGAAGTGTCTTCCCATTAATTCTAGTCAAATCAGCCTCTATTTTCTCTCTCCTCCCTTAACCTTTAACTTCATCCCCTCACACAATGGCTGATCAGTTTTATTCCTCTTCCCCACACACAAGCATTGAGACCAGCTGCTTTGCTCAAGGAGATCAAGCTAGGAAGGAGGACTTGGAGCTTGGCCGATCACCACCATGCCGTCAAGAAGACAAACGGGATCCATGGCCGCAAATCAGGTGACTTTCGCCCCCTCTCCCTTGGTGCTAGATCTTTAGATCTGAAATAGGAGAGATATTAGGCTCAAGAGAGGTTAATTTCAGCGAGGTTCATGGAGTATCGTAGGAAGAGACGACGCTAGAACTTACGTTCTAGGGCGTCGTTCGCCGAGAAAATATCTTCAATCAATTCCTCTCTTCAATACGAAGTGGTAGGACTTGATTTCGTGATGAATGTGGGTCTAATGAGGTAGTATTGGAGAAGAAAAGATGAAATAATATGTGTGTGCTGGAGGAAGACGATGAACAGATGTTGTCCATAAGTCTTAAGATCCATGCAAATTTATAATATGTAGACAAAAACCTGTTTTCTGCACGTGACTGACTTCAAGTCTATTTTTAGGCATGATACGGCAACATTACGGTCTTGTGCTCAACACGAAAGTTGTATCCCTCAGAAAGACCTTTCCAATGAGTGGTTGTGCATTTTCACGGGAGCTCTGTAGATCCTGTAATGTGAAATTGAAAAAGAATGTGCAGAAAATGATACTGTTTAAGTACAGGACAGCTTGCTGTCCAGATTTACTCTGCTTGGTTCAAACCCAATTTTAGATAGGTTAGGCTTAGATCTGGACCTTGGGCTCAACACGAAAGTTGTATCCCTTGGTGATACCTTTTTGGAATAGGGTGGCACATTATTTTTGGTGGTTTGTAGCTCCCAAAAATCACGTTTTAATAAGCATTATTGAATATGTATAGATTTGTGATGTTTTACTGATTTCTCGCAAAATATTTAACGGATGCTTACAAAATTTGGTTGGAATGATTCAAGCCTTATTTATGATCGATGGTAGAGGTTTCAGATGATTTGGCTTTTAAATGATTCCTGAATTAAATATGCCGTTATAATTTATTTTGCTTAAATGAAATGTTAAGTTGATCATTTAGACAAGGATTTTAAAAACGTGCATAAAACCGTACATATATTACTTGGTAATCTATCAGAGAGTTTAGAATTGTGATAACTACTTAATAGAGATTATGGTTGTTGATCCTTAAAGAGAACGGGCGTGAGATGATTGGTATTGACTAAGCGTGATCGAATAATGCTTATGAATGCAATCGTGTTTAAAGCTGTTGTGAATCGAGCATGAGGATTGGTATGGGTAATATGTATGGATAGATTTATATAGTGAACTTGAACATGGCATCACACGCATAAGTAGTCTTATAGGATCAAAGAGAGTATTTCCCTTCCATACGTGTACCACTACACAAGATTATGACAACTCGGTATGGGTAGCAGTGACGGTTTGGTGTGGATTACAAGATATGGTTATATCCTAAGGTGTTATGATAAGGACCCGGTTGGTAGGTCTTTGTATGCTAGTAAACATCGTTGAAACTTGTAATATTAGCATCTGTTATGGACTTGGTTAGGATTCCTTGGGTACTTGATATCACGGGTTGAGTATGGGAAATTACTTGGGTATGCATAGTTTCACACGATTGTAATGATCCTTGTTGGAGGATTACTTGTGGCATATCTACAAGCTCGCCGGTCGTCACATCGATGGAAGCTAACAGATAGATCTAGAATTGGTTGGGCTTGGTCGTTTGGTGCTTACTTCCCAAAGACCCCTTCCGCGTCATAAGACTCTGCTAGTTTGGCGAGCAAGAGTACGCAGGGTCTCCCTTGTTGTGTTCTTAGCGTCAAGGCGTACGTAAGGCCTAGGTCTGGTAGTTTGCATGCCCACCTAGTAGTGGAGAAGCCCGTTCTACTGTCTCCGTATGGCCACAACGTGAGGTGCCTGAGTGGTTAGCTACCCTCGAAAAGCGGGAAGTACAAGTCTATGTCAACATAATAAATTAGAGTGTGTGCGTTAATCATGGGTGAGTCATCATACATACATTCATTGCATTGCACTGCATACAGATCTTCATCATATAAACTTGTATGAGTACCTTTATATGATGAGTTACTTATTGTTGCAAACGACCCTTAACTTATAAGCTTGTATGGGCATTCTTATATGTTAAGTTCAATTCAGTTCTTTATATACTCTGCTCTGCTTATACTTTTGTGCTGATTATACTGCTATAGTAGATGCACTCTTATACTTTGTTATATCTACTGTGATAACTATTCCCTTCCACCTGCTAGATTGCCTATTACTGATTATATTGCAGTATTCTCCCTCTTTCCTTCTGCTCGGTGCCTAAGAGTCGTCGGGGGAGAGGATGTGAAGTCACTTAGTCTTTATGACTAACAGTTGCTACGTCACTATTTTTAGGAGGACACCCAGGGGCAGGTAGAGCAGCAACGCACGACGCAGGATGATATCCAGGCTAGCGCGACGAGGCCTGAGACTACGATACCTTCGCTACCATTGTCACAACCCGCATTTTTCTCAATATATATAAATGTATTATCAGAGTAAGAGAAAATACGCATCATGATGCCACTTCGTGCAGGGATAACTTCAGACGTTCAGGCAGCTTTACCTCCAACATTTCTGTAGAAAGTCATGAACTTGCATTTAAAACATAGTTTAAGTTTAAGGTTTTCAAACACCGTGTCCATCGATTTAATGGATGAACTAGTCCATAAATAAGAAAGTACAAATTTACGCAGCGGAAAATACATAATTTACTTTAATTTACCATATATGATCATGATAAACAAACCAGCATTCTAATGATGTGCAGCTTCTAGATTTAGTATAGGTAAAAAGGTTTCTTTTACGAGCTTCAAAATAGAAGGATGATAGTTTTAAAAGTGATTTCATGTATGAAGAATTATGCAGATTTTTGTATGTAAAATATCTACTATGCATCCTAACATAAAGCTTTCCCAAGAGCATTTGCACTAAAAGCAAACAATGGTAGTAGCATATAAATAGCAAGGCAATGTCTATCGCAACCGTAAATTTAGGATATGGGCGTCAACATTCTGACACGAACCCATATCCTTAACAAGTTATAAAGAAAACAACAATCTACCTCTCAAAGTGAGAGTAAAGGAAACAACCACGACAAGTCTGAAAGAAACTGGACTCGGTAAGCTTAACCTGCAACTGATCCAAACCTGAGGTATTCAAAAAAAAAAAGAATGCATCAGCGCAAGGGAATGAAAAGACATCATAATCAAAGAGTAAGAGAAATATTAGCTAAAGAGGGTTATCAACCCACCAAAAATAGCAGTGAACATCAGTAAAACTAATAAAGAAGTATTAGCATCCAATAAGTAAGGAAAGACTGGCAAAAAATGCGGTCAAAGTTGCATTCCAACACCATCCAAAAGGAAAAGGTATCGAGTTGCCCAAGAAATGAATCACTATCCCCGCCAAAAATAGTACTGAGGCGGAGGCATTTTTTCCAACCAACCATCAGACCAAAACATCCTAGGAACAAAAGCATTATGGCGGTGGTTACAGCCCACACAACAAATAGTCTACACGTCCACGGAAAGGAAAACAACCAATATGGTAGTGGCCTCATTGTCCAACTACACCAATAGTCCAAAAACAATCGACTGGGAATAGAGGTTCACAAAATCCTGACTGAAACAGACACTACAGAAAAACCCAAAATCATTCGCATGAAAACCAAACTTTACAACGAATTCATCAAAATACATTCGACGAATCCAAGGAATACTAGGTGAATTCATCGAAACTATTCGACGAATCACAAGAACACTCGACAAATACAATTTCGGACGCCTAAAACTACTCGACGAATTCATCGAAATGAATCGATGAACCTACTTCGAACATTCGGCGAACCTAATCAACTACTCGAAAACACTCGACGATTTCACTTGGAAAGACTTGACGAATTTACTTAAGCTTATTTCGGCAAAATTATAAATAAGGGTATTTTAGCGAATCTTCAATTACTTGACGAATTTAACTGAAAAGAGGG
Source organism: Dactylorhiza incarnata (assembly GCA_033032865.1). Taxonomy (NCBI): domain Eukaryota; kingdom Viridiplantae; phylum Streptophyta; class Magnoliopsida; order Asparagales; family Orchidaceae; genus Dactylorhiza; species Dactylorhiza incarnata. The sequence continues at coordinate 10,942,805 of JAWHQI010000011.1, forward strand.
ACGTCGGCAGAAAACAAATCTGAAGATGCTTGTCTAAATTAGATATAGAGGAAAAGAAGGTTAGATAAGATGCAACAACATGGCAAGGGGAAGTGTCCACCACTTGTCTCAAACCTTTCGAAGAAAATGGCCCCCAATGCACTCCACGTCGCAGATCGACCGCTAGAAAACCTCGAGGAAGAATCTCTGAAACTTTTGGAATGAAAAGGAAGATTAGGGCTATGCCCTTCATCAACGAAAATCCACGAAACTAAAAATACTTACCGCACACGCGAAGAGTTCGGCGAGAGATTTCCAGATCTATGCTCCGGCGAAGATTTCGTTCACCAGAGCTCCGGTGGCGGCGATTGGAAGTCTCACGAAAGAACGCCTCCGCCTCTGGTTCGCAACAGATCGGGAAAGAAAAGTTTTAGGCTTTGGTTTTCTTTTCACGGGGAAGAAGAAGGGTATTTATACTCATAATCGTAATAAAGATAATAATAATAATATATTGGGGGAAGAAAAGAATTCATGGAATGTATATGCATTCAATGAAAAAGCATTCAACGAATAATAAGAAAACCATTCAAGGCGCCTCATTCAACGAAATGTATAAATAAAAGCATATTTACTCGAAGAATTCATTCAATGAAATTTACTCATCTTATCCTTCACGATAATAAAAAAAAGTAATAATAATAATATTATCATACTATTAGCAAAAACTAAACGAACGCCGAAACTGACGAAAATCGCATCAAAGACGAACGTCGGCGCGATGAATCCAACGGCGAAGCCGAAATCAAAATCAAACGTGTCATTCTCGAGATACAAATTTCCGAAGTTTACGGCGAATAAAATTCTACAAATCTTTGAAAATTCACCGAGACTCTAATATCGCTCGGAATGCCACGAAACTTTGACAACCTTTCTAAAATTAAATAATCTAATTTCCTAACATAAAATTTTCCAATTCCGGGTAGTTCTAAAATTTGGTTGATTTGACCGAACGGACGCGAAAATGCACAAACGACGGCGCACCGTTGACTCCGCACTAACGTAACTCTCTTACGTCATTATGTCATCATCAATATATTTCCAAATAATAGCCAAAATTTCAAGGGCGTTACAACCACTCCCACTAAAAAGAAGTTTCTTTCCGAAACTTTGACAAATAACTCGAATACAACAAATAGAAGCGAGTAACTAAAAGCTACGAATGAAAACACTCACCAAGGAGATCTAGGAGAAGAGATGAGGATTAGATTTTCTCATAACAGATTCCAGTTCCCAAGTCGCTCTCTCGATGATTTGGTTTCGCCAAAGGACTTTGTCCATAGGAATCGTCTTCTTCCACAACACTCGATCCTGAGTCTCTAGAACACGAACATGCTCTTCAATATAAGACAGATTAGGTTGCAACTTGGGCACCAAGTCAAGGACAAGACTATCACTACGCACGCACTTTCTCAACTGGCTCACATGAAACACATCGTGAACACTTGGAAAAGAAACCGGCAAATCCAGCCTATAAGCTGACACTCTGATGCGCTCAAAAATCTGGAGAGGTCCCACATACCGGGGATCCAACTTGTGGTTCCTTCCAAATCTCTTAACACCTAGCATCGGAGAAACTTTCAAGAATACCATGTCCCCAACTGCGAACTCAAGATCAACCCTTCTCCGATTAGCATACTTCTCATATCGCTCCTGAGCAATGCAAAGCTTCTCGCGGATATGAGTCACGGCAACATTCATCTCTTCCAAAGCTTCTGGACCTAACAACGGACTCTCACCAACCTCGGACCAAAACAAGGGATTTCGGCAACGCCTCCCATACAAAGCCTCAAAGGGGGTCATCTGCAAGCTCTCTTGATAACTGTTATTATACGCAAATTCCATCAGTCCAAGATGCTTATCCCAAGCTCCACCATGATCCAAAATATAACATCTGATCATATCTTCCAAAATCTGATTCACTCTTTCCTTCTAACCATTGGTCTGAGGGTGGTAAGCGGTAGAGTACCTGAGGTCAGTTCCCAAAGCTCCATGCAAACTCTGCCATAAATGAGACATATAACTGGAATCTCGATCTGATATAATACTTACGGGTACACCATGCAATCTTATGACCTCATCCAAATAAAGCTCTGTTATTTTCTTCATAGAATAGTCAGTCTTAAAAGGCACAAAGTGAGCTCACTTTGTCAATATGTCAACTATGACCCATACTGAATCATGTCATCTGGGAGATCTCGGCAAACCGGTAATGAAGTCCATTGAAATACTCCTCACACTTCCAGCTTGGAATATCCAAAGGGTTCAATTTACCTCAAGGCCTCTTATGATCTGCCTTAACAAGCTGGCAGGTATAACATTCAGAAACATACTTAGCTATACCATTCTTTATACCTAACCACCATACAATCTGCTTCAGATCTTTATACATTTTTGTGAAACCAGGATGATAGGAAACACTAAAATCATGCGCTTCACTACAGATCTTTGCTCGAATATCCTCAAATATGGGAGTACAATACCTACCCCGATACTTTAAGGTATTCTTATCATCAATTGAAAAATTTGGTAATTCACCTTTTTCAGTTCTATTCCGGAGATGCTGCAAATAAGGATCTTCCTTCTGATGCAGTGTAAGGGTAATCCAAGAAGGCTCTTCAGCTTCTAAACTCGAAGGTGCGGTACTACTACCGACTGAGATATCCATCAGCATAAACTCCTCTACTAAGGACTGCACATCAAGGTTGAAGACTTGCGCGGTGTTTTTACTCAGGGCATCGGCCACCACATTAGCCTTACCAGGATGATACAGGATGTCAACTTCATAATCCGCAACATACTCCAACCATATGCGCTGACACAAATTTAGCTCTTTCTGGGTAAAGACATACTTCAAACTCCTATGATCCGTAAAAATCTTGCATGATACTCCATAAAGAAGATGTCTCCAAAGCTTTAAGCCATAAATTACTACCGCAAATTCTAAGTCATGCGTAGGGCAATTCCTTTTGTGAACTTTCAGTTGTCTTGATCCATACGCGATCACCTTCCCTTCTTGCATCAAAACACACCCCCAGGAGAATGTGAGATACATCCACATAAACGACATACTCTACTTCCTTGGTCAGTAAGGCCAAAAAAGGAGCACTGCAGAAATGCCTATTTAATTCCTAGAAGGCTTCTTCACAGAAATCACTCCAAACAAAAGTTGCATTCTTCTAGGTAAGCTTAGTTAGAGGTGCTGACAGCAATAAAAACCCTTGCATAAACCTTCTATAATAACCTACCAACCCTAAGAAACTCCTTATCTCCTTAGGTGTTGTAGGCCTGTTCCAATCTAGAACAACAGAAATCTTTGCTGGGTCTACAGAAATTCCATCTTTGTTCACCACATGACCCAGGAAAGACACTTGTGAAAGACAGAATTCGCACTTACTCAATTTCTCATACAACTTGTGCTCTCTTTGAGTAGACAACACTAAGTGCAAATGCGTAGCATGCTCCTTAGCACTTCTTGAATACACCAGCACATCGTCGATAAAAACTACTACAAAATGATCTAAAAAGTCCTTGAACACTCGGTTCATCATGCCCATGAATGCAGAGAGTGCATTAGTCAAACCAAATGACATCACCAGAAATTCAAAATGACCATAACGGGAACGAAATGCAGTCTAAGGGACGTCTGACTCATGGATCCTCAATTGATGGTAACCTGAACGAAGATTAATCTTCGAAAACACTGAACTGCCACGCAACTGATCAAACAAATCATCGATTTGCGGCAACGGATATCTGTTCTTGATGGTTACCTTATTCAACTCCCTATAGTCTATGCACAACCTCATAGAACCATCCTTCTTTTTCATGAACAACACTGGAGCACCCCAGGGTGAAGAACTTGGCCTGATAAACCCACACTACAACAATTCATCTAACTGGGTACGCAACTCTTCCAGCTCATGCGGGCCCATACAGTACGGTGCCTTAGCAATAGGACGAGTACCAGGCTCAAAATCAATAACAAACTCCACATCTCTCTCAGGCGGAAGACTAACAGGGAAAACATCAGGAAACTCTCGCATCACAGGAACACCTTCGATAGACGGCAAACCACTAACAGTTTCTAACATAGAAATAAGGTAAGCAAAATAACCGGAATCTAAAAGTTTTCGAGCACATACAGCAGAAATAATCGGGTAATCCTGGCGCGGAAATCCATACACACTCATGGGTTGACCATTGTCCAACCTGAATTCTAAATGCTTTACCTTGCATTATATTGGATAACAGCATCATATCTGGACAACCAGTCCATGCCCAAAATCACATCGAAATCTTCTAGGTCTAGCACCTTAAAATCAGCAAACGCTAAGAAATCACCTAGGAGAATAGGGCAATTCTAGAAACCCTGGTTTGACACCACAGAGTCGCCAGAAGGAAACTTAACATGAAATGCGTTGCCAAACTGATCGAGTTTCAAAAGATGACGCTCTACAAAAGTCCTAGCCACGAACGAGTGGGTAACACCAGAATCGAAAAGGACGCGCGCCCAATGGTTCTTTACCTTAATTTCTCCCATAAAAATCGGATACGTAACTAGCCGAACCGAAATTGAAATGAAAGATGAAGGCTAAGAGTTAAATTAAGGTCTAACCTAAAATAATTTGGGGTGGAATTTTGCGCTTCTTCCCTAGTCATCACATTTAACTTACCATTTCCTCTATCCTGATGCTGCGGCTGCGGCAGTGACAAAGCCTAAAGTGGCACTGACTGCAAAGCAGGCTGGAAACCTGAGCATTTATTCTTAACGTGCCCCTTCTATCTGCACTAAAAACACACCTTATCTTTAGACCAGCAATGGGCAATATCATGCCCCTTTCGCTTACAGAAGGTACAGGTCAGATCTCCTCTGGGAGCGCTCTGAATTGCTGACACTTGTTGTTGTTTCTTAGCTCCCAACCTTTTGAAATATTTCTCGAACAGATCGCCCGGCCGACCAAAGAAGCTACAAACATCGCTACTTCTTTTCTTTGGAGCAGGGATAGATACCTCGGGGCTTTCCCCCTCTTCGACCTTTCTCTTGTCTTTTCTCATCAACGCACCTCTATTCTTGGCGTTGTCGATGGCCTCGACTTTCAGTGTGACTTCTACTACTTCAGCATAGCTTTCAGATCTGTACGTGCTAGCCAACTGTTGAACGTCATTATGAAGTCCTCTGAGAAATCGCTTCACTCTTCCTGCCTCAGAAGCCACTAAAACTGGAGCAAATCTGCTCAACTTACTGAATTCAATCTCATACTCAGTAACCGTGAGTTGCTTCTACTTCAGGTGCAGAAAATCATTCATGAGACAGTCTTGCTCGACCGACGGCAGGAACTTCTTCAGCAACATCACCTTAAATGACTCCCATGGACATCCGTCTACAAGGCTCTCTCTCTCCCTGATCCACCAGCTCTTAGCAAGTCATTTTAGCTAGTAAGCGGCAACCATCACCCTTTGTCCTGCAGAGATTCCTGAGTACATAAACATCTCCTCAATGGAGACTAACCAGTCATCCAACGCCATGAAATCAGCTCTTCCGTCATACGTAGGAGGTCCAAATCGCTAGAAATATGATATAAAGTCCATCTCTAGTGTCAACAGAATTGGAGGCACCAGAGGAGCGGGAGTAACAAGCACAGTTTGACACACTGCAGGGCCCTGCACTACAGGTAGATGCACAGAGGCGGCAGTCAACAATGATTGGATCTGCGATTGCATCCCAACCAATTGCCAGGACAGAGCCTCATTACTCTGCCTCAGACTCTCGATCATGGCTTCACTCCGAAAGTGAGGTATTATATCTTAGATCTACTCTAGAGGGGGGTGAATAGAGTATTAAAAAGTTTTAACTTATTTTATAGCGGAATTAAAATAGTGATATATTATGTGTAACATAGTGAGTATAAAAACAACATAAATAACACAAATCACAGCACAGCACAGTACAGAAAGAAAAATACAATCACAGAAGATACAAGGATCTAGAGTAGATCCCCAATCAAACAGGGTACATCTACTTTCTACCACCCTTGGTGGGAATCCACTAGGTTTTTGATCAGGTGCCCTATCACCACCGGGATTTTTGATCAGGTGCCCAAACACCACTGAGCTTTTGATCAGGTGCCCAAACCAAAACACGGGTTTTTGATCAGGTGCCTTGCCACCAATTGTTTAACTTTTGAAGGGAGTTAGAACCCTGTGCAAGATGGAGTAAAAGTAAACAAAAAGATCTTTATGAGATTCTTCTCTTTCAACAAGATCTGAGAGAAGACTAGTGGATTGTTGTGTTGTAAAGCTCCCCCTGTCTGATAGAAATTCTTGACAGTTGATGCATGGAGCTTTCTCTTGGATGTAGAAAATCTTCCTTGATAACAGATGAATCTGAGAGACAAAGTTTCTCAAATTGTTGTTGCTCTTTGAAGATCAAGAACTAGCAGCTGAAAACTGAGAGAATGATTGTTGATGTTCTCAGAGAATGAAAATACTGCTGTAGAAGATAAAGATTTCTGAATATCTGAGGATATTCTATATCTTCTCTATTCTCTATTGAATCCACTAATATATTTCTTCTTCTCTATGTTTCTCTGATATATCCTTGATTGATCTATTCTATATCCCTTTTTCCTTAGACATATATCTGACTGATTTGAAAATCAAATCTTCTAAATAAGGAATAAAATATTCTGAAATGGTTATCCTTGGAACTGCAATCTGATTCAGCAATAAACTTTAATTCCTTTTCCATGAAAGTGTACTTTTCCAATATGTCAACGGCTACATTCTCGAAAGAAGAGAATAGAAAGGAATATAATAAAAGGAAAGAACAAATCTTGACTTATCTGATAATGAATCAGTCTAAAGGAATGAATAGATCCGTTGCTGATTAGTCGAACTGAGTTCAGAGAAAATAGATAATTGATCCATCAGAAGTTGTCAAGCTGTAGAAGAAATTTGTCGAGCATAAAACTGAGCTCGTCGAGCTGAGAGCTGAGCTCTTTGAACTGAACATTTAGTTACTTATTCGTCGAACACAGACTGAGTTCGTCGATCTCAATCTGGAGTTCATCGATCTCAATTTGGAGTTCATCGAACTGAAGATAAAATCTGTTGAACTGACTGGAGGACTGAAATCGTCGAGCTGGAGAGCAAGTTCATCGAACTAAAGCATGACGTTCGTCGAAAGCAGAACGGATTTCGTCGAATGCGGATTGAAGTTCGTAAAACACATAAACTTCGAATTTTTCCTAAGTTCTAGCTACTCTGACACACTTAAACCTTGACCCTTAGACTATACAATGGGGTCAACTTGAGTCCTAATCAACAGATAGTGATCCTAGCCCAAATCAGTAATAGGTTTGTTCCATCAATCTCCCCTTATTTGGGTTAGGATACTATTTGACAAATAATAACAAAACACAAACAAACATAGAGCATATATATATCTGACAGAATTTTAAATCATTTCAGCAGATAGAAAATATATAGAACTCTGAGTTTAGGAATATTTACACTGAGAACATAATTAGGTAAATACCAAACAAACTGAAGCTTTACTCTTTCACTTTGAAGAGGGCTTGAAAATGATTTCCCTGTTTGGATTCTCAGATTCCCTTTTACTCATGTAGAGGTTATTAGCTCCCAGCAATGTTTGAGATGATGCATGAGGAACCACTACTGCTGGGTGCAATCTTAAATAATCTTCAGCATTGAAAAGGTGTCTTGAGTTGTACCTTTCAAATTCTTGTCTTCTGAAATCAGACATTTTAGAGAACTGAGAGAAATCCTTGCCTTCTGCTTTGGCTTTGTTGATCTGAGCTGTAGCAATTGATTCTTTGAATATAGCCATGTTTGCTATCTTATCTGATTCTTGATTGATTGGAGATGGAGGCCTTTCATCAATTTCACTGGCCTGACTTGAATATTGGTCATCTTGAGGATACCTTTTTCTGTGAGAGGAGCCATCAGATATATGATACTTATAGACTGAGGAAATAGGTCTGGTAGATCCTGAAGTGGGAGCTCTGGCTGATCTAGAACTATGGGAGACACTGGAGCTTTTATGACTATCTCCTAATTTCCTTGAATGTTGGGGATTAGATCTCTGAGAAGAAGAGGAGGACATCCCTGCTGATCCTGCTACTGGAGGAGGAGGAGGAGGAGGGTGATTAAACTTTACTGGCTTATCTGAGTAAAAGCCTGTCTTCTTCATTTTCTTTCTCTTGTTGTTCTCATTTCTGGAAAATCTCATCCATGTTGGTGAGTCCTTTGTTAGAGTGATGTTATGCAAGATATAATATGGGGTATCATTTGTACAAGAGGGAGGTTTAGGAATAGCAACAACCTTTGCTTTGCTTCTTGACTTTCTTTTCTTTGAAGATTTATCATCTGAATCACTTTCATCATCATTATCAGAAGACTAAGCAGGGGCATTGTACAAATCATCAATTTCTTGAATAACCTTAACAACATCCTGTTGTTCTTGAAGAGCAATATCATCATCAAAATCCTCTAGAAGAGGGGAATCATCAAAGATAAAAGTTGGAGGAGAATTTATCAATCCAACTTCTTCTGCTGCTGCAATTGTAATTTGAACTAGAGCGGGAACTTGAGCTGAAACTGGAAAGCTTTTGATGATTTCCTTTAACAAAACTGAATCAATGGGAGCAGAATAAGGAACTATTGCTTTTGAATAATTTTGATACTTTGGCAAACTGCTGAAAACTGAACTGAATTTTGATAACAAAGAATTAATATCTACTGTGGGGTTAATAGATATATTATTCACAGATTCTATCACTGGAACTGGAGCTATAACTGGAGCTTCTTCTATATCAAAAACTTTATCTGAATCTGCAATATCTGGAACAATAACTGCATCTGAAACTGCATCAAAAGGAGCTTCTTCATCAAGCATCTCCCCCTGCCTAGTTTCAGGGAGACCTGAAGCTAGGCCCCTAGAAGGGACATTGGAAGAAGAGGCTGGGAAGGATGCAATCATAGAAGAAAGGTCAGAAATAGCTTGAAGAATAGGAGCTAGTTTTTCATCAAGAAGAGCAGTTAGCTTAGGAGAGATGTGAGAGAATATTTGGTCAGCAATAGAAGAAAAATTAACATAAACAAAATCTGAAGTATGTTGAGAAGAAGATGTTGGAATAGAAAGTGAGGGAATGGAAGTGTGAGCTTGATTGGTGCACACTGAGGATGGAAGGAAAATGTTGGAAGCATCTGATAAGGGTGGATGAATATCTTCATGTATAGAAGAATGAGGTGGAGAGTTTTGAGGGGATAGGAGGTCAAATGATGGAGGTGGAATGAATGGAGGAAGAGAATCAAGAGGGGGAAGGGAGTCATCATCTGGAATGGATGATGATGAGGGAAGATCTGCAGACAGGTTTATCGGAGGAGGAGGAGAAGAAGGCAATATGGAAGGAATGTCTTTGGGAGAGGATGATGGAAGAACTTCTTCAGTAGTATTCTGAAGAGGTTGAGAGGGGAGAGGAGAAGAAGATTCAGGAGGATGAACTTCTTGAAGGGGTGAGGGAGTGGCTGTATCAGCCCTGGTGCTCTCAGAATTTTTTCTGGAAGATTCTGCCCTGGAGGTCCTCTTGGGAATCACCCTTTCCCACTTTCCCACTTTCAACACAGAGATGAGGTCAGCCTCTTACTTACATTAATAAAGACCTTTGGAGACACCAACTGGTCTGGGCATTATTCTTGAAGCACAATGCCTAAAATTCTGTCATAGAAAACATTCAATTTTCCTAGCTTCTTCCTTATTGATTCAAACAAAATCAATCCCCAATTTATTTGTTTCTTTTCAACTAAGGCCACCATCAAAATAAATTGGTGCCTAGTAATATAATCATACGCAGAAGTTTTGCCCAGCAAAATTTTTCCAACAACATCTGCCAACAACTTCTATTCCACAGACAAGTTCTTCTTTATAAGGTGATTAGGGTTTCCAGAGGAATGACGCATTTTAACCAACTCAGCATTAAATTCATCAGAACTAATATCCAACACATTATCAACATTCAACAAACCAAAAACTTCTGTTAAAACTTCTGGGGTAAAAGAAACCTGATTTCCAGAAATTGATCCTGATATTGTTGTTGCATTCTCTTTCTTAAGGGTGTGTACCCATTCCTTTATCTCTACTACTGGAAGCTTGATCTAGGTGGTCATGAACTTCTTCAGTTGCTGATCTTCAAATAGTTGAAGAATGTCCTGGAAGATTTGATATGAATGAGCAAATGACTCCATATCGATATCAAAGCCTGCATCAAATTTCATCGACGAGATTACTGCTTGAGAAATTTCCATTGTACCTGCAAGAGAGAAAAACGATCAAGTGCAAGGGAACTGGAGGGAGAAGCGGGTTCTGTAGGCGCAAAGTCAAAAAGAATCAAAGTTTGATTATAAAGAGAGAGAGAGAGAGAGAGAGAGAGAGAGATCGGAGAAGGCGCGAGCTTTCGTAGAACGGGGTTCGACTAACCCTAATAAATCAGAAGTCGAAGAGTCTTAGGATTCATCAAACTGCGTTCGACGAGAAATTAATATTCGTCGATCTCAGTTCTACGAACGCGCTGTCTTCATTGATCTCAGGATCTAATAGGTTTCGTCGATCTCTGTTCGACGAATCGACTAAATTTCATCGATCTCCGTTCGACGAAATGATGGGATAAGTAGAAAATTCAATTTTTAATTGATTGAATCTCCATCTATCATTCCTAGCTGATTTATAAAGAAGATATGCTTCTTTTCATGCAAATGTTTGGTGAAAATATCAGCTCTTTGTAAGTTAGTAGGAATAAATTGTAGGCAAATTTTATTTTTAACCACATTATCTCTAATAAAGTGGTGCCTAATTTCTATGTGTTTAGTCCTACTATGGAGTACTGGATTTTTTGTTATAGATATTGCACTAGTATTGTCACAAACTATAATTGACTTATTTATATTGATACCATAGTCTAGAAGTTGATTTTTTATCCACAATATCTGTGAGCAGCAACTGGCAACAGCAATATATTCTGCTTCAGCTATTGATGTAGACACAGATGTTTGTTTCTTACAAAACCAAGACACTAGCCTATCACCAAGGAAGTGGCAAGTTCCGGATGTGCTTTTCCTGTCTACTCTGCATCCAGCATAATCAGAATCTGAGAATCCAGTTAATTCAAATTCTGATGATGTTGGATACCAGAGTCCTAGATTTGGACAACCCTTTATATATCTCAAAATTCTTTTTAGTAAAATAAGGTGAGATTCTTTGGGGTTAACTTGGAACCTAGCACAAATGCATGTAACAAACATTATGTCTGGTCTACTAGCTGTTAAGTAAAGTAAGGAGCCAACAATTGCTCTATATAGTTTCTGTTCAACAGGTTTCCCTGATTCATCATTGTCTACAACAGCATTGGAGCGCATGGATGTTTTCATAGTGGAAGCATCAGACATACCAAATCTTTTCACTAATTCCTTAGCATACTTGGATTGTGATATGAATATGCCATTTGGAGTTTTCTTCACTTGAAGGCCAAGGAAGTAAGATAACTCACCCATACTACTCATTTCAAATTTGGATTGCATTAGGTCGGAAAACCTTTTGAATAGATTTGAATTAGTAGAGCCAAAAATAATGTCATCTACATAAATTTGAACTAGTAAAGTTTGATTTTTATGTATCCTGAAAAATAAGGTTTTATCAACAATGCCTCTACAGAACTTGTTCTCTAAAATAAAATTAGCTATGGTCTCATACAATGCTCTGGGAGCTTGCTTGAGACCATATATAGATTTATTAAGCTTAAAGATATAAGAAGTGTGAGTTGGAGAGATAAAACCTAGTGGTTGTTCCACATAAACATCTTCTTTGATATCTCCATTTAAGAATGCACTCTTCACATCCATCTGATATACTTTAAATTTCTTGAAAGCAGCAAAGGCAAGAAATATACTTATAGCTTCAAGTCTAGCAACAGGAGCAAAGGTTTGATCATAATCAATTCCTTCTTCCTTAGAATATCCTTGGGCTACCAATCTTGCTTTATTTCTGATTATGAAGCCTTGATCATCTAGCTTGTTCCTAAAGACCCATTTGGTGCCAATAACTGGATGGCCCTTTGGTCTTGGAACCAAATCCCAAACCTTGTTCCTTTTAAATTGATTGAGTTCCTCTTGCATTGTAAGAATCCAATTTGGATCTTGTTCTACATCTTTTATGGATTGAGGTTCAATCTGTGATAGGAAACAAGTATGCATCTGATTTTGTTGTAGTTGATGCCTTGTTTGAACACCTGCTGAGATATCTCCAATGACTTGAGATATTGGATGATCTCTAACTGTGATGTGCTCAATAGTTGGAGTGGGTTCATCAATAGTTTCCTCTTGAGGGATTTGTTCAGCTGTCACTTAATTTGAATTATCAGCAAGATCTTCTGGAATATCTTCTTCTTCACTATCTTCAATAGTTTGAGATGATAGAAGTAGAGACTCTTCATTCTGTATATTTAATCCATTGAGCTCTTCACATAGAGATGGTACCTGCAAAATATCTTTGGTAGAGGTGGTATTCCTCTCCTTATTTAACATATTAGTTTCATCAAAAGACACATGCATGGACTCTTTTATCTTAAGAGTTGATTTGTTGTAAACTCTATATGATTTACTAGAAAGAGAGTATCCAAGGAATATACCTTCAGCAGACTTTGCTTCAAATTTCCTTAGATATTTCTTATCATTGTTATGCACATTGCATTTACAGCCAAAAACCTTAAAATAGTTAACCTTAGGCTTTTTATTCTTAAGTAATTCATATGGTGTTTTACCCTTAAGTTTATGTATCAGACTTGTGTTCAACACATAATTTATTGTGTTCACTGCCTGTGCCCAAAAAGAAAGTGGCAAGTGAGCATCAGTAAGTAATGTAGTTGCTGATTCAATTAGTGTTCTATTTTTCCTTTCAGCTACCACATTTTGTTGAGGAGTTCTAGGAGCAGAGAAACATTGCCTCATCCCTTCTTTTCCACAGAATTCTCTCATCAGAAGAGATTCAAACTCAGTTCCATGATCACTTCTGATCAATGCAACTAGAGTAGAGTAATCAATCTTGATGGACTTGAGAAAGTCTGTCAGAACACTGAAGGTGTCAGACTTGTTCCTAAGAAAGAACACGCGGGTGAATCTTGAGAAGTCATCTACAATAACTAAAGTGTAATGCTTCCCTCCTAGACTCTGTATTGCAGTGGGTCCAAAGAGATCCAAATGCAATAAGTACAGAATCCTAGGTGAATCACTCTTGGATACAGATTTAAAACTACTCTTGGTTTGCTTTCCTAGTTGACAAGCCCTGTAGAGTCCTTCCTTCTTGTATGAACCAGAAGGCAGTCCTCTTACTAGACTGTCCTTGGAGAGCTTAGAGATAGTTCTAAGGTCAATATGTCCAAGCCTTGTATGTCATAATTCATTTGTTTTACTTATAGAATTAAATAAATAAATGTCTGAATTGGCAGAGTCAAAATTGACTAAATAAATATTTCAATGTCTAATACTAGATAACACATTAATGTTTTTATTATTAGTAATAAGACATAAGGAATGGTTAAAAGTTACCTGATAACCTTCATCACATAGCTGGCTTATGATGATGAGGTTATGCTTGAGACCCTTGACATAAGCTACCTCTTTGAAGGTAACTGCTCTAACTTTGATTTTTCCATATCCTTTGGTTTGACCACAGTTGGAGTCTCCAAAAATCACTTTGGGTCCAAGATTTGCCTTGTAATCACTTAGATTGGCCTTGTTTCCTGTCATGTGCTTAGAGCACCCACTATCCAAATACCAATGTTCCTTTATGCGTGGATAGCTTTGTACCTGCACAACAGAAATTAAACTAGTTGTTCTTGACCCAGACTATCTTGGGTCCTTTTGTCTTACCACAAAATTCTGAAATGTAAGAGATCTCAGGCTGATCCTTATAGCCTTGTGGATGATATCTCCTTGGAGGAATAATCCACTCAGTAAAGGGATTCTTAGTATATTAAGAATTAGAATTCTTTTGAAATTCAGTACAATTTCTGTTCGACGAATTTGGTTGAGTTCGTCGATCGTCGTTCGACGAATTGAAGTAATTTCGTCGAGCGCCATTCGAATAATAGCTATACTGAAAGTCTGTCTTCAGGGTTCGTCGATCTCTGTTCGACGAATTTGCATGATTTTGTCGAGCTCCATTCGACGAATTCTTTTGAATTCCTTTATTCGTAACATCCTTACTTGAGATGTTCTTACCTACTTCTACTGCCTCTTTGCTCTTGGCAGAAATGAACTTCACTGGTGTAAATAGGATGACTTTCTTAAGGAGATATTGCTGACTTGATGATGCACCCAAGCCCAGTTTGCCATTTAGTCTAGCATTCACAGTGCTTGTGATGTCCATCAATGATGCTTCTCCCATTGAGGGATTCTTCAAACTTTTTAACCTCAGATAATTTGTTCTCGATCAGAATAATGTGTTCTTTGGAGGCAGCCAATTCTTTCCTAAGATTGACATTATCTTCAGTCAGTTGATTCATTTCAACCAACTTATTTCTGAGGCAATTTATTTCCTTCTCAGGTTTAATTAAATCCAAGCAAAGAGTTTTAAATTCATTTTTGAAATCATTTGAATTAAAGTCAAAGGTAGAGATTACCTGATCACTATCATTATCAGATTCTGATTCATCTGAATTACTTCCTGAGTCATTGATAGCCATCATGCAGAAGTTTCTTTCGTCTTCATCATCTTCATCATCACTAGAGCTTGATGATGATGCAAGTTCTGAATCATTGCATGAGTTATAAACAACCATCAAGCATTGATCCTTTTCATTTACATCATTTTCATCTTCAGATGAGCTGGATGATGACTCTGACTCTATATCACTCCATGTTTCAGCTACAAAGCCTCTTCCCTTATGTTTATGTTTGTGGGAGGATGGCTTGCTGGAGTGCCTCTTTTCTTCTTTATCTTTTCTCTTGTCCTTCTTTTGATTTTCTGGACACTCAGGTAGAATGTGTTCAGGTTTCCTGCAGCCATAACAAATAATTTCTTTAGAATTTGATTTGTCATACCTTGGTTTTTCTTTGGATCTGGAATCCTTCTTTCTGAAGTCCTTTCTAGCCATTTTGTAAAATCTCTTGGCTAGGAGGCTCATAAACTCCATTTCTCCTAGAGCTTTATCTTCCTCTTCTGTAGCTTGGAAAGCAATGCTTCTCTCTTATTTGATGGATGGAGAGGAGGTATACTGTTCAGCTTCTCTTATTTTGATAAGCTGCTCATAAGATTTTAATTTGCCTTATAACGTCTCAGTAGAGATCTCATTTATGCTTCTGGCTTCCTTGATTGGCCAGATCCTAGAGTCCCATGTGCTGGGGAAGCACATTAAGATCTTATCATTAACTTTAGTGATTGAAATCACTTTGTCCAAATATTTCAGGTCATTGATTATGAGACTGAGTCTATTGTACATGTCTGCAACTGTTTCAGTTTCTCCCTTTTTGAAGTTTTCATATTGAGGGATAAGATGAGATCTTCTGTCTTTTCTCTCATCTATAGAACCTTCAACCATGTTGTTGAGGGAGTTCCAGATATACCTGGCTAAGGTGCAGTCCACAACCTTCTGGAAAATATCTGTCATTGTTTGTGTTAATATGTTCATTGCATTGGCATCTGCATTTCTTTGCTTCTTTTGAGCTTTTGTCCACTCAGGAGGTGGAACAACATTATTGTTGGTTGTTGTTTCAGTACTTGTTGATGCTGAAGGAGTAGGAGGTCCTGTCAAAATAGAATTGACAATATCCTCATCAATATAATTCATATTTAACTTGACCCTTGCCTTCCATAATGCAAACTTATTGAGATTGCACATAGGAGGTCTTGTGCTTGAGTAATCTTTGTTATGAGCCATGAGTTTTTAGAAAAATAAAACTCTAGGAAAATATAAGATCTAATTGATCTTTTGATTCAGGTGTTAGCCTATGTAACAGAGTGAGTATAAAAACAAAATAAATAAACACAAATCACAGCACAGCACAGTACAGAATGAAAAACACAATCATAGAAGACACAAGGATCTAGAGTAGTTCCCCAATCAAACTGGGTACATCTACTCTCCTACCACCCTTGGTAGGAATCCACTAGGTTTTTGATCAGGTGCCATATCACCACTGGGATTTTTGATCAGGTTCCCAAACACCACTGAGCTTTTGATCAGGTGCTCAAACCAAAACACAGGTTTTTGATCAGGTGCCCTGCCACCAAAGGTTTAACTTTTGAAGGGAGTTAGAACCCTATACAAGATGGGGTAAAAGTAAACAAAAAGATGTTTATGAGATTCTTCTCTGTCAACAAGATCCGAGAGAAGACTAGTGGATTATTGTGTTGTAAAGCTCCCCTTGTCTGACAGAAATTCTTGACAGTTGATGGATGGAGCTTTCTCTTCGATGTAGAAAATCTTCCTTGATAGCAGATGAATCTGAGAGACAAAGTTTCTCAAATTGTTGTTGCTCTTTGAAGATCAAGAACTAGCAGCTGAAAACTGAGAGTGATTGTTGATGTTCTCAGAGAATGAAAATGCTGCTGTAGAAGATGAAGATTTCTGAATATCTGAGCATATTATATATCTTCTTTATTCTCTATTGAATCCACTGATATATCTCTTCTTCTCTATGTTTCTCTGATATATCCTTGATTGATCTATTCTATATCTCTTTTTCCTTAGACATATATCTGACTGATTTGAAAATCAAATCTTCTAAATAAGGAATAAAATATTCTGAAATGATTATCCTTGGAACTGCAATCTGATTCAACAATAAACTTTAATTCCTTTTCCTTTTCCATGCAAGTTTCCTTTTCCAATATGTCAATGGCTACATTCTCGAAAGACAAGAATAGAAAGGAATATAATAAAAGGAAAGAACAAATCTTGACTTATCTGATAATGAATAAGTCTAAAGTAATGAATATATTCGTTGTTGATTAGTCGAACTGAGTTCAGAGAAAATAGATAACTGATCCATCAGAAGTTGTCAAGCTGGAGAAGAAATTCATCGAGCATAAAACTGAGTTCATCGAGCATAAAACTGATTTCGTCGAGCTGAGAGCTGAGTTCGTCGAACTGAATATTTAGTTACTTATTCATCAAACACAAAGTTCGTCGAACTGAAGATAAAATCTGTTGAACTGACTGGAGGACTGAAATCATCGAGCTGGAGAGCAAGTTCGTCAAACAGAAACATGACGTTCATCGAACGCAGATCGGATTTCGTCGAACGCAGATTGAAGTTCATCGAACACAAAAACTTGGAATTTTTCCTAAGTTCTAGCTATTCAGACACACTTAAACCATGACCCTTAGACTATATAATGGGGTCAACTTGAGTCCTTATCAACAGATAGTGATCCTAGCCCAAATCAGTAATAGGGTTGTTCCAACACACTCTACACACCTGAAGACTCACCCTCCAATTGGGGAGTCAACCTCGTCGCAACACGCCTCGGCGGCTGATAACTCCTTGAAAATGTGTTATCTTTATATATTGAATTGATTAAATACCCCTTTATTTCTTAAAAATGTGTTAAAATGTATTAAATAGTTTAAAATACTTTGTTAATGATTTTGGAATGGATATATGTGTCATTTTGTTATATTTTCAATGTAGAAATACCAAAAAAAATGAGGAGAAGAAGTCCAGAAAAACTAGTTTTTGCCTAAGTAAAGTTGTTGCAATAACTTTTTCAGTTGTTGCAACAAATCTACAGTCCAAAAATTCTGCTATTTAATTCCGAATTTAAAATATGGCGGCGGTTATTTTACATGGGAAGGTGCGACTTTTCAGATGATTTTTGAAAATAAGAAGGGGAGAACATGGGGTAACTACCATCACGCAAAAAAAGGAGAGAGAAGGAGAGTGCTTTGGAGAGGAGATTAGGGCACACCATCAAGAGGAAGAAGAAGACAATTTTCAACACCATTCGGAGAAGAAATTCTACATTTCTTCATCTTCTCTAACTATGTCTAGTAAGAACTTCCAATTTGCGTGTGATCTTTCCTTCATCATGAACTAATTTCCTTTGTCTTGTATGTTGAAAGTACTTTGTTTGTTGTGATGTTTTGATTTTAATTTTTTGTGGATGTTTGAAATACTATCTTTATTGAATTTATGATTTTGTTCTTGGAAATTTTGGCTTAAGTCTCATCTTTAAATTTGCTTGGCAAGATTCAAGAGAGGATTCAAGCTATATGAGTGTTTTATATTGCGTGACAAGATTCGAGAGAGGAGTTGCGTAAATTTGTCACCAAAGTTTCCGCCTTTATACCGTGCTGCAAGATTCGAGAGAGGAGTGGCGTAAGTGCATCATTAATTTAATATATTGAAGAAGGGAGAAAGAGATTTCGTCTTCTCGGTAGCAACATTGATTTGTGTACTTGATGTTATTCTTTATTGTTACCTAAGTTAGAGATAACTAGGGAAATAGGGGGTAAACGGATTTCATAGATCGAGAGATCATGTTTTCCACTTTCAAATCGTTGCATGTTAGTTATTTTAGCATCCATATTGAATCACTTCAAGTAACCATCACAATAAGCAAAGGGAATCAACGTACAAGACTTTTTCTCTAAATTGTTATCAAAAGTATCTTTAGATATTTGTAGTTGTAATCTTTAGAAGTTATTATAAGTAGTTTTCAAAACCAATTATCTCATTAATTAATCAACTTGAATTTAAAGAAAAGGTTAAGCTAGTATTTGCAAGCGTTAGAAAGTGGAAAAAATGATCTTTACTTTCACTTTATTACTTGAACCGACACGTGCACTTGCGTATATATACACTTTTGTCGTATCAAGTTTTTGGCACCATTGCCGGGGATCGAACCCGGGTCACCCGCATGACAGGCGGGAATACTCACCATTATGACATTTTTTTCAAGCATGTCACTATGTCGTATCAAGCATGTGTAGACATACTTAGGCCACATATCACTATGACATTTTTTCTTCTTTTTTTACTCATAGTTGGGATCATTCCAAGCATGTGTACACATACTTAGGCCACATATCACTATGACATTTTTTACTCATAGTTGGGATCATTCCAAGCATGTATACACATACTTAGGCAACATATCACTATGACATTTTTTCTTTCTTTTTTTACTCATATTTGGGATCATTCCAAGCATGTGTACACATACTTAGGCCACATATCACTATGACATTTTTTACTCATAGTTGGGATCATTCCAAGCATGTATACACATACTTAGGCCTGATCCCAACTATGATTTTAAGAAAAATATATGATGTTTGATAGTTAAACCCCATATTCTAGACTTTCGTTAAGATTATTAAGGAAGGTGTTTTTATCTTATTATAAAAAAAAACTTATTTATGATGCTCTAGATAAGGAAGTCTTATGTCCATATTATTCCTTTTCAATCAAACTACAAAACTTATATGGAGGCTAAGTAATTATTCAACCTATTCTTATTCACCCTCATTAGTATGGAAGTTCATAATGATAACTTGTGTAGAAGTAACAAATTTTGAGAATGCACACACAACACTTGAAATCTTAGTGGAATGCTTGTATTGATCAAACTAAGGTTTTTCTTTTATGATTGTTAAAATCTTAATGATTGACAAATCTTTTAATTGCTCAAATAAATCTCTTGTGATAACTATATCTATATTGGTGATAAGGGCCAATTAAAGTTGTATCATATTACCTTGGTTGACATCCAATTATATTATTGTTGATTATCTTTGCTAGGGACTAGCAAAGTGCTAAGTGTGGCGGTGTGATAACTCCTTGAAAATGAGTTATCTTTATATATTGAATTGATTAAATACCCCTTTATTTCTTAAAAATATGTTAAAATGTATTAAATAGTTTAAAATACTTTGTTAATGATTTTGGAATGGATATATGTGTCATTTTGTTATATTTTCATTATAGAAATGCCAAAAAATTTGAGGAGAAGAAGTCCAGAAAAACCAATTTTTGCCTAAGTAAAGTTGTTGCAACAACTTTTTCAGTTTTTGCAACAAATCTGCAGTCCGAAAATTCTGCTATTTAATTTTGAATTTAAAAGATGACGGCGGTTATTTTACATGGGAACGTGCAACTTTTCAGATGATTTTCAAAAATAAGAAAGGGAGAATATGGAATAACTACCATCACGCGAAAAAAGGAGAGAAGGAGAGTGCTTTGGAGAGGAGATTAGGGCACACCGTCAAGAGAAAGAAGAAGACAATTTTCAACACCATTCGGAGAATTTCTTCATCTTCTCTAACTATGTCTAGTAAGAACTTCCAATTTGCGTGTTGTTGGGGAAATGATTTCTCTTAACCTCTAGAAATAAGTTGAATATGAATTCTAAGAAAGAAAAACAAGGTTAAGTAAATATGCGTCGAATACTATTCGACGCAACGTCGAAATGGAGTCGACGTTTCCTTCAGATTGAGTCGAAGTAACTTTAGGAAGATTTTGACGTATGTGTTGTCGACGTTACTCTGATTTCTAGTCGACGCATATGGAGAAGTCGACGCACCTTAGTCGACGCACCTTCCTTATTCTCCTTTCAACGTTCAGCCAAGAAGAACTCGACGTTTACGTCGAGTGGTAATCGACGCACGTCGATTTATATGACAGATTTAAATATGCGCCAGATCTCTTTCCTTCTTTCAGTAGATCTGATTTGTATGGAATAAATGTCAATATTTTATAGCGGTTCTGAATCATTCTTTCCTTCTATCTGATTCTTGGCTAATTTGATTAAACTTATTTGGACATTATTTGAAATCAGAATTAGTTCTTTCCTTCTACAGAAATAAATATTATGGAAACATTTTCATCTTTCTATTTCTCTGACTGATAATTGATTATCCTCCTATAGTATTATTTTGAATTAACAGAGCTATAAATAAAGAGGAGGTCGGCAGAAAAACAAGAACAAGTGATTCACAATTTTACATTTGAAAAAGAGGAAGAGCTCCCAAGTATAGAGAGAAAATTGAGAAATTGTTCTGCAGCAATATTCAAGCACTTCTTCTTCTCCTGCTTCTGAAGTCATTCTGCTGCAAGTTCTGATAGCTCTCACAAAGAGAGAAAAGCTACTAATCTTCTTCTCTCTATAGTAGAAAGATTTAATTCACTTCTTGTGCTTCCAATCTTCTTGCTAGGAAGAAGATTCATTCTTGTTCTTATTTCTTTCTTCTTTCTTATTCTTACTTAAATATTGTAAAAGAGTTTTTAGAATCTCTCTTCAAAAAATTCAGTGTACTGGTTCTAAGAGACTCCTTGTCAAAAGACTCAGGGTGGTTCTAAGAGTCTCCTTGTCAAAAGACTCAGGGTGGTTCTAAGAGTCTCCTTATCAAAAGACTTAGTGCAAGATAGTGAATTCCTACCAAGGGGGTAGAATAGTGGACTACCCAAAGTTTGGGGAACCACTATATTTTCTTGTGTTGTGCTGTGATTTCTTTTCTTGCATTTACTTCATTTGTTTAATTCTTGTTGGTGTGTGGGAAGCTCTAATCTGTGATCATACACATATATATATTAACTTTGCACAAAATATTTTTAATCTCTATTCACCCCCCTCTAGAGAATTCTATTGAGGTTAACTGTGCACTTTCAATTGGTATCAGAGGGAGGTTGATCTAAAAAGGGTTAACTCCTTGATCAAAAAGATCCTACCTCTTGTTTTTATATATATATTTTTCTACAAAATTATTTTCATGGCACAAATCAAAGATTATGCTTCCACCAGACCACCAATTTGCAACCTTGAAAAGTTTGCACTTTGGAAAACAAGAATTAGAATCTATTTAAACTCTATTGATGATGAATTATTTAATGTTGTCATGACAGGTCCCCCCAAGCCATTCAAAAAGGATTCAAGTGGAAAAGCAACTGAAACACCTGCTCCAAAGGCTGAATGGACAGAAGAGGAAAAGAAAGCCCAAGCATATGATGCCAAGGCTATGAATATCCTAGTTTCAACTCTCTCAGATGAAATCTTCCAAAAGATTGCTGAGTGTGAGTCAGCTAAGGAAGTATGGGAAGCTCTCACTAAAATGGTTGAGGGAAGTGCTGATGAGAAAAAGGACAGAAAGGCACTACTCATCTCCCAATATGAAAACTTCCAAAAGAAAGAGAGTGAAAGTGTTGCTGACATGTATTCAAGATTCAGCCTCATAGTCAATGAATTAAGAACACTTCAGAAGGACATATCTCTTACTGAGATAAATGATAAATTGCTGACTTGCTTCCCTAGCTCTTGGGATTCAAGAATCTGGCCAATCAAAGACTCCAGAAGTCAAAAAGAAATCTCAACAGATGTCCTATTGGGTAAATTAAAATCCTATGAACAACTGTTGAAAACAAGGGCTGAGAAAGAAGAAAAAGAAAAGGCTTCTCCACTCCCAAAAGAAAAGAGTATTGCTTTGAAGGCTGTTGAAGGAATACCCTCTACAAGTGATAAGGAGTTTATCAGTCTACTGGCCAGAAGGTTCAAGAAATGGATCAAAACAGAAGGATCCAGAGGAAGAGATTAAAAAACCAGGTATAATAAAACACCTACTAAAGAATTATATGCTACTCTTGCAGGAAACCTGGACACATTGCACCTGATTGTCCTAAAGAGATCAACAATAAGAAGGATCCAAAAAGAACAGATCTAAAGAAGAAGAAGAAGAAGAAAGAAAAAGGATTCATTGCTCAATCTTGGAGTGATTCAGAATCTGAAGAAAGTACCTCATCAGATGATGATCAGCAAGAGGTCAAGCAAGAGGAAACCTGTCTGATGGCCACTGAGAAGCCTGATGATACATCTATGGTAAATATACTTGATAATATAGATTTCTCTTCTACTGATTTCAAACAAAGTTTCAAAGAATTCTGTTTAGATCTAATCAAATCTGAAAAAGAAGTAAAAGAATTAAGAATTGAATTAAAAAATCTCAAACAGGAAAATACACATCATAAAAATTATAAGCTCAATCTAGAACTCTCAGAAGAGGAATTAGATAAAATCTATTCAGAAAATCTAACACTAAGAAAGGAGCTTGCAAAGGCTAAAGTCTTTGAAGACTCTCTAAATGGGAAAGGTCAGAAGCTCAAAAACATTTCTGAGAATCTCACTAATAGATTTAGACAGCAAAATCAGAATACTAATGAAGCATCTAAACCTCAAACTTCCAGCAAATCTGTCTGGAAACATCCAATTCACTTCACTAGGGAGAATTATCTAACAAGAGAAAGATTACAAGAAAGTCCTGAAATAACCACTGTTTTTAATAAACCTAATCCCATTACAGATAAAGGAATCTTAGGAAAATATCCTCAGAAAAAATTTGAACATGCATCGAATTCTTACCAACGTGCGTCGAGTACTAATCGACGCTTATACCAAAATGCGTCGACTTCTACTCAACGCAACCTCTCTCATGCTTCGACTGAAAGTAGACTCAGAATGAAGAAAGCGTCGACTCCATATCGACGCAACCAGAAACCTACGTCGAATTCATATCGACGCAACCATAAGTCTACGTCGAATCCCTATCGACGCAATAATTCAGATAGAAAATTTTCTGTTTCCAAACAGGTCTCTCAATCCATGTCCTTCTATTATGAACATTATTTCTGTGATATCATCCAAGAAGATTGGTATGATAAGCCAGTACCCCATAAGAAGGAAGGATACCCTGAAAAACCCACTTATTCTTTTATTAAATCTTTTACTAATGAGAGGAAGGGACCCCAGCTCAGCAGGGTCCAAACTAATGTTTAAAATTCTATATGCAGATGTATCATATCTCCAGGATGGTGTGGTACTTGGACAGTGGATGCTCCATGCACATGACAGGATGCAAAAACCTATTAATCAACTTTGAGGATAGACTTGGACCATCAGTAACCTTTGGAGATTCTAGCTGTGGCCAAACCAAGGGCTTTGGAGATTTCAAAGAAGGGAAAGTCACCTTCAAGAATGTGGCAGTAGTCAAAGGACTAAAGCACAATCTGATAAGTATAAGTCAGATATGTGAAAATGGTAGGTATGAGGTAAAATTCACCACACTATTCTGCCATATTATTGATATCAAGACTGGTGCTACAGTACTAAATGGAACTAGAAAAGGAAAAGTATATGTAGTGGACTTTAGCTCTTCACCCACAGAAGTTTGCTTATTCAACAATATCATAGATAAAAATGAACTATGGCATAGGAAACTAGGTCATCTAAACTACAAAACCATTAGTAAACTAGCAAAGAATAACCTAGTTAGAGGTTTACCAAAGGGTAGGTACTCTAAGGATTCTCCATGCAGACCTTGCCAACTGGGAAAACAGACCAAATCATCTTTCAAACCCATTGGTAAGGATGACTCTCACAGGGCCCTATACTTACTACACATGGATCTCTTTGGTCCCATATCCACTCAGAGCTTAGGTGGAAAATCCTATACCTTGGTTATTGTTGATGATTATTCTAGGTTTAGCTGGGTATTCTTTCTAAGGGTTAAATCTGAAACCCATAAAATTCTCTCAAAATTCATAAAACAAATTCAATCTGAGTTCAACTCCAATGTTTCAATTATAAGAAGTGATCATGGGACTGAATTTGAGAATCAGCTGATTTGTAGTTTCTGTGAGGAAAAAGGTATTAAACAAAGCTTCTCAGCACCTAGAACTCCTCAACAAAATGGAGTTGCTGAGAGGAAGAATAGAACCTTAATAGAATCAGGAAGGACCCTGCTTGCAGAATCAGGATTACCAAAAACCTTTTGGGCTGAAGCAGTCAACACTGCAAACTATGTTCTAAATAGAAGCCTCATACACAAAACTAAATCAAAGACTCCATATGAGCTCCTGAAAAATAAAACACCCACTGTTAAATATTTTAATATTTTTGGATGTGCTTGCTTTATTCTAAACAATGGGAAAGATCATCTTGCCAAATTTGACAAGAAGTCTGATGATGGAATATTTCTGGGATACTCATCATCTAGTAAAGCCTATAGGTGCTACAATAGAAGAACTCTTAAAATTGAAGAATCTATGCACATTGTATTTGATGAAACTAACATGCTACTTTAGGGGGAGGAGACTCCCACCAGTTCCTTTCCACAGGAAAACAACAGCATAGAAACCCAGCTTGAGCAACTAGCTCTAGAGAACACAGAAAATGGAAAGGAAAACCAGTTAGAGGAACCAAGTGAGGAGTCTGAACAAGAAACCTCAGAAAAGAGCATTCCAGACCCATTTCCACAAGAGAACATGGTTCAGGAAGAACAATTGAACAATGATCTCATTGAGAATGAAGAAGAAGAACAACTGACAAGTTCAAGCAGAACAGGGATCAATTTGAAGGATCATCCACAAACTCAAGTAATTGGAGATCCCAATACTGGAGTAAGAACAAGACACCAGGTCTCCACTGGGATGGTGCTCCAATGCTTCCTATCACAAGTTGAACCAAAGAAGTTTGAGGAAGCAAATTGTGATCCTCACTGGATTATGGCCATGCAAGAAGAACTAGGCCAATTTGAGAGAAACAAAGTATGGAACCTAGTTTAAAGACCAAGAAACTACCCTGTAATTGGTACAAAATGGGTATACAGGAACAAACTAGATTCCACTGGAGTAATTGTGAGGAACAAGGCAAGACTTGTAGCACAAGGATATAGACAAGAAGAAGGGATAGACTACAACCAGACCTTTGCTCCAGTGGCTAGATTAGAGGCAATCAGGCTCTTTCTTGCCTATGCAGCCTTCATGAAGATGAAAGTCTACCAAATGGATGTCAAGAGTGCTTTTCTAAATGGTGATCCTCAAGAAGAAGTATATGTGGAGCAACCACCAGGTTTTGTTAATCCCTCTTCTCCTAACTTTGTTTATAGACTTAAACAAGCTCTATATGGTCTTAAGCAAGCACCTAGAGCTTGGTATGAAACTCTCTCAAATTTTCTTCTAGAAAATTCCTTTGAAAGAGGAAAAGTAGACAAGACACTCTTTACTAGAACCCATAAAAACCAACTCCTCCTTGTTCAAATATATGTAGATGACATTATCTTTAGCTCAACTCACCCTAAACTGTGTAAAAGATTTGCTAATCTAATGCAATCTAAATTTGAAATGCGTAGTATGGGAGAACTCTCATACTTCCTAAGGCTACAAGTAAAACAAAGTAGTGAAGGAATCTTTATCTCACAATCAAAATATACTAAAGATCTAATCAAAAAGTTTGGTATGGAATCAGCATCTACCATGAAAACACCCATGGCAGCCAATGCCATTATAGAAAAAGATGATAAAGGAAAATCAGTAGATCAAAAGACTTATAGGGCCATCATAGGATCCCTTCTATATCTTACAGCTAGCAGACCTGATATCATGTTTGCCACTTGCATATGTGCTAGATTTCAGGTTGACCCAAAGGAATCCCATCTCACCTCTGTAAAAAGGTTTCTTAGATACCTAAAAGGAACCCCTGAACTAGGGCTATGGTACTCAGCAGAAACCAACTTTGAATTAATAGGTTTCTCAGATGCAGATTATGCTGGATGTAGGGTTGATAGAAAAAGCACATCTGGTACCTGCCAATTCCTAGGTGACAGATTGATCTCATGGTTTAGTAAGAAACAAACCTCAGTCTCAACCTCAACAGCTGAAGCTGAATACATAGCTGCTGGGAGCTGTTGTTCACAAATCCTGTGGATGCAAAATCAGCTTCTTGACTACACAAATTGGAAATACATAACTCTAAGATCTATTGTGATAGCTCTAGTGCTATATCCATAGCATCCAACCCAGTCCTTCATAGTAGGACCAAACATATAGAGATCAGACATCACTTCCTTAGAGACAATGTTGATAAGGGTAAAATAACCTTTGAATATATTCCCACAGACAATCAAAGAGCAGACATCTTCACAAAACCTTTAGATGAAACTAAGAATAACTATTTCATAAACACCTTAGGAATGCTTGATGGAAGCTTGTAAACCCCATTGTTAGGGAACTCTAATGAAATAAGACAATCTAAGAAAGTTTCTTGAAGATACGTCGAATACATGTCGACGCTCCGTCGAGACAAACTCGACGCTGACATCGATTTCCATCAGACAATGCTACGTCGATCCTTTATCGACGTACTGATGAGTCCTGATCATATACACATTTATGGACTCATCCGGGCTGTTATTTAGTCAATTCACCGCACTATAGCCTTGTTATAGCTTATATTTGATAATCCATGCTAGGTGCACATCTAGGCCCACTTTGGTGTGATTTTCGTGCTTATTGTCATTAGTAGTATTCATGTGCTGTCAAGTGCCACTTTCAGTGGCTAGATTTGTGGTTGTGCCTGGAATAGGAGTCGTGCAAGTGTTCCCGGTGCAATTTTGCACAGGAACACTGTGCACGATCGCCGGTTCTATTGCGCACGACCACTGGTCGTGCGCCACTGATCGTGTGCACTTAACCCTTTTTCACGAGTTCTGTTTGGTGCAGTGCGCACGACCACCAACGCCAGTGCGCACGACCACCGGTCGTGCGCCACTGCTCGTGCGCACGTATCATTAAAATTCTGAGTTCTGTTTGCTGTATTGCGCACGACCATCAACGCTAGTGCGCACGACCACCGGTCGTGCGCCACTGGTCGTGCGAACATTTTATTTTATAATTTCGTATCTTGCAGGTTCCACCCAGGCAGTGCGCACGATCGCAGAATTCCAGTGCGCACGACCACTGGTCGTGCGCCAATGACCGTGCGCGCTGTTTAATTCAGCGCCTATATAATGACCTGATCGCGAATTAGGTCGGGATCACGCATTTGGACTCCGTTCAGTCCGCCGTTTTCGCCATTTCCAGAGGTTTTTCACCCCCTAGGCCTCCTCCATCATCCAAGGGCTTGAAAGAAGAGATTCTACACTCATTTTGATCGCTAAGGAAGAAGTTCTTCGCACTAGACGTGACCGGATGGTAAATCGCTGGAGAAGACGGGTCCATTGGGAGGTGTGACAGCCCTCCTCTACCCCGGACGCAGTTGGGACCGAGCTAGGACGCGGATTGACAACCCGGTGCTTCCTACCGTGAATCTACAACGAGACTCCGGATTCGGTCGTATTTCTTGCCTTTTTCTTCTACTTGTGTGGTTATATTTGTTGTATTCTCTTTATCTTGATGATGAACACTATGAATCATGTTTAGTATTATTTATTTCATGTTTATGAAATCAATTTGTTCATTTGTGTTAATGAGGTGCGCCCCCATCAATTTTCCGCTCCACCACCATGTCCGGTGCCGCACTAGCAATTTCTAGTGGCGTGCTTGTCGATGAGGTGCTTGCGACCCTCAATCCGTAAGCCTACTCGCCCATTCGGCCACCGAAGCGTGGCATCGCGGCCCGTATTCCACTCGCCTAACGAAGCAGCGCGCTCAAGGCCTGCATAGCTCGTTCCCGTTAGCCTTCTCGTCCATCCGCCCTTTCGACGCAGCGCGCTCAAGGCCTGCCTAGTTTCCATCCCGCCGATCGAAGCATTGCATAGCGGCATTGCATAGGAGTAGGCGTAGTATTTACTTTTGTTTGCAAACCTCAAAGCCCCTTTCGTTCGCATTCCACCTACCGTCGGACTTCGATCTCAAGTCCTTCCTCGATAATAAACTCCACCTTACTGTGTTCCTCAAGAGACCGACACTCGGGAATTCTATTCCCAAAATTTATTACTTGCGCGACCGGTGCACTTGCCGACACGCATCAAGTTTTTGGCGTCGTTGCCGGGGAACACAGTCGTGTGAGTTTTCTTGAGAGGGAGACGAGAGATAGTTGTTCTTTCTTTGTGTTTAGCCGCATTTCTATTTTTTTGTTTTGCCTTTAATCTTCTGTTGTTTGCCTTTATTTCGTCTTTCCCTATTTTAAAGTTTTAGGCAAGTTTAAATCTAAGGAGCTTTATTAGTTGTGTGGATTTTCCTTGCAAAGAATTCCTGCTTCATTTTATCTGCTTTAATTATTGAAAATGTCGTCATGGGGTATTTCGCCTAGCTTTAATGATAAGATGGTTTATTATTTAGACCAAATGAATGAGTTGAATGCTGGGCAGTGTAGGAATATTGTTTGCTTATTGTGTCGAGGAGAGGGTCATGAATTGAAGGACTGTCCTAGTCTTTTCAGGCCTGACCGCCGCTCCTCCACTCAGGGCGACATTGTCCCTATCACTCCTTCTTTACCCATGGAGGCAATTGTGCCCTCTATCCCTGAGCCTGTTTTGTGCATGGATTCCTCACTCCCTGTGTATGGCTTCACTCCTAGTGATGATGATCACTCATCTATTAGCCAACAAGGAAAGGAATGGGAGCTCCTAGATGCACCTGAGCATGATGAGGAAAGTATTCTTTCCATCGGGGAGGCTTTAGCAGATCGTTTTACGGAGGAACCAAATCTTTGTGTTTTTCCAGTTTCCTTGCACGATTTTTCTACACACATTCTTTATGATCCTATCAAAGTAAAGGAGCGGGGTGATGCTTCGGACTCGGAGGATGCTCCGAGGTGGGTTGAGGAGGATACTCCTTCTGATGAGGAGGTTTGCACTTCCTCAGGGGACGAGGAGGTCCAACTCACCACCGAGGCCCTTGAGTTCTTGGGTTCCCCTCGCCATGATACTTACGATGATGATAGTGATCTATCCTTAGATCCTGCTGGGAGTGAGACCGGGATCACTCCCCTGATGATTGATTATTTATGTCATTCTTCTCTTTTATTTCATAACCCCTTTTCTTCATCTGAGCCTGTGCAGGTTGAGTCTTCACAGGTACATCAGGAGGACTTGGAGCTTTTTGCTCAAGTCAATGATGAGAGTATCCTCTCATGTGAGGAGGTTTATTCCCCCTCCTTTGAGGAAGCTCCACTCATTGCCTTTTCTTCCTGCCACCTTGCTGTTGACGATACCTTGCTAAGCAAGGATGTGTTTTGTGAGATGAGTGAGGACCAGGCCTCCTCCTTTACTTACATTCTCTACCCTCTACCTGTGGGG
The DNA here is from genome assembly GCA_033032865.1 of Dactylorhiza incarnata. Taxonomy (NCBI): domain Eukaryota; kingdom Viridiplantae; phylum Streptophyta; class Magnoliopsida; order Asparagales; family Orchidaceae; genus Dactylorhiza; species Dactylorhiza incarnata. The sequence goes on from JAWHQI010000011.1 coordinate 10,972,924, forward strand.
AGCAGGTATCTATATCTAGGTAGAGGGGTGACTGTTCTATCACCGTATCGGTACCCGCAACCGAAACGAATATTGGAACAGTTACCTGTGCATTTTCTCTTCCATAGGCCCATTAGCTAGGACCTTTATGTTTTCAAATAAGTCGTGCTGGGATGACAGTAACCCCAGTAGTTATCTTTCTTTTTTCCTGAAATTTTATTTTGTCTAGTTTAGTTAAGTTTTGTTAAGGCTGTGAATACCTCGCTGCTGGTGCTGATTCCTGTTTGTGCGTAAACTGCATGGTGGATGGACATTCTACTAAAATTTTGGCCGCTGGAAAATTCCTAAGGCGCACGATCACTGGTCGTGCGCACTACTTATCGCACACGACCACTGGTCGTGCGATCGGCCCAGATTTTTATAAAATGCCCGTCCGCCCGAGCCTTTCACGCACGATCTAGGGCTTTCGTTTTTCGTCGTCCGTGCGCCGTCTCCGCTGGGTTGCCGCCGATCGTGCGCCCTCCTTCCTTCCGGTGAGCCCACTTCCGATTCTTCTCTTTCCTTTGCCCTCCTACCACCATGAGCTCCAGAGATCGCCAAAAGGTCTACCAACGCTCCGGCCGCTCTTCCGCCTCTCCTGCTCAGATCCTCGCTAGGATGGCTACTATTTCCAAGGATTCGCACACGCGGCGATTCAATTCTCTTAAGGAGAAGCCATTCCTATCACAGCGTCTCGTGGATTGGAACGAGTTGAACTCTATCGGCGACAATGGGGAGTTGGGGGAGGCCGTCCGCCAACGCTATTATTTCGATCATTGGAGTGGGGTGTTCGAGTGCAATGACCTCGGCTACCGGGAGCTTACCTTGGAGTTCCTTGCTACGTTTGAGTGGGATGTGTTGCCCTCCGGTCAACGTCCGGGAAAGTGCTCTTTCCGCATTTTGGGCAAGGTCTTCACTCTATCCTTGTCTGAGCTGGCGGTGCATGCTGGATTTTACACTGAAGCCGAGGCTGCGGCGATCCCTTTTCTGGATTTGGATGTCTCCTTCCCTGATGGCGTCACCCCGCGTGCTGCGTGGTGTGCTCTCACGGGTCGTGATGAAGAATATGTTGCCAGGAAAAGCAAATCTACCTGGATCGTCGCGCCTGCTCTCCGTTTCCTGCAGCACGTCCTTAGCCACTCTCTTGTCGCCCGTGCCCTTAGTCAGAACGTGGTGGGGTGGCAAGATCTGATCTCCCTTTATAGTATGGAATTTCAGCAGCCCTTGCATCTCGGCTACATGCTTGCTTTCTTCTTCCATCACGAGGCCACCTACGGTCTCACTGGTGCCATTGGTGGTGCCTACTATATTACCCGCATTGCCAAAAGCCTGGGGATTTGGAGTCATCTGCCTCCGATGGTGCAGGTGACTGCACCTTCCTTCATCACCCGGGCCACCATGGTGAGTTTCCATCTATTACGGGTCGTGGGGAAGAAGAATAGTAAACACTTTGTGGTTGTGATGCCGGGAGATGCGCCTAGGGAGAGGCAAGGCGACGAGGAGCACGGAGAGCCGGCTGAGCCGCCAAATATTCACCGCGAGGTAGCCCTTCCGCAGCCGCGGAGTCATTCATTTCAGCAGGAGCGGAGAGCCAAGGAGGAGGGCAGTTCTTCTAGAGCGCCGGAGGTGCCAAGTTTCGATCGGCGCCTCTCCGATCTGGAAGCGAACCAGTATTGGCTGACGGATTTCATTTATCAGCAAGCATTGCAGGGAGGGTTAAATATTCCCCCACCTCCGGGTCGGGCCGCATCATCTTCCAGACCGCCGCCGTCCGTTGTTGTTCTAGATAGCGACAGCGACGACGAGTGATCTTTCTCCCTGCATGCGAGCTATTCTAAGCCTTGTTGTCTGTTTTCTCTTGTTGCTTTTTAGGTCTTTTGTTGAGTCGTTCGAACTCCTTCTCTTTTGTTAACTGTAATAATGACATTTTGCTTGTGGATGCTCTTCTGGGCATAGTTTTATGTATCCAGCTTATTCTGTTCCCTTATTTTGTGTGCGAGTGCTTAATATTAATTGCAGGAACAGGTTCCCTCCCATGGGTGATAACCCAGATTTCTTGATTTTTAGTGCTCTCACATGTTTAGTTCAGTTTTTACTATTTTTGTTGTTCTAGTGTGTCACTTTCAGGTGGCCTTTGTTCCTTGTGATGGCGGATGCTGCGGACTAGTCTTGATCGTAAACGCCAATCGTCTGGTATGCTCATTTCTGAGCATTGGGTAACACTTCCTCCCCTCATTTAGCTTCAAATTTCTAGATATATTGTTTAGCTTAAGTCTGGGGGAGCGGTTGTTGTTATCCACTGTGCACGAGTTGCACTGCATACTAGAAGGTTGTTTCTTATTTATCCTTATCGGTGTCATTGTTTTCATGCTTCACACACCACTTCACCCACTTGAGTGCGCGCTTATCTTTTTGTTGTTGTTCCGTTGTAAACTATCTTGGTTGGAGTATGAAATAGGTTGTTAACGTAGGAATTATTATTTGGAGTGCGATGTTGACTCATGTAGTGTTCTAGTCACTTCGCATGTTATGGTAGAATTTGAGTAGAACTAGATTTTCTCTATGCATCTAATTTATGTTTAGTATTTCTGCGTAGATTTAGATTTGTTATACTCAATTGGTGAATTTGAATGAAATTGACGATAACCCGGTGTTGTGTGTGTGCGATTACTAGTCGTGTGTTGCTCGAGTCGGGGGGAAGGTTTACCTTTCTCGTGGGCTAAGAACTTGCCCCAAGCGACTCTCGAAGCATGGGTGAGAGCTACTCGTCGAGTTAAACATGATGTAGGCCACCCTTTGGCTAGTTTGAGCTTTGTTATTCCATGTCCATTTCGTTCACTGTTGCAAGCCAAATTCGTGCCTACCAATCCTTTGTTCAGCTCCTCTTCATCAACCAAAGCCTGAAGCCTATCCTACACCCGCAACCAAATTGTTTTTGACTGCGCTTATAAGTCTCAACTTGTGTTGTGTGTGGAATCATTGTGTCATGAAAGGGAAATAAAGTCTATCTGCTGATTTTGAACCAACCGGAGGTTACATAAAAGAAGTAAAATTGTTAAAAGAAAAAAAAGAGTATTTTGAAAAAAAATCCTTCCGAGCTAAAAAAAAAGACAATCTGTTGGTATTTGTGAAGTAGGCCGTGTGCACACCTGGTTTTCATGATAAGTCTGGGGGTGTGTCACACGAGCATAGTTGTTGGTCTTGCGTGGTGCAGCGTTCCGTGAGCTCACTTGGGTTGCGTAGCCGCCGTGTTTAACTTTGAATATCATACCGTAACCTAAGCCCCGTTTTATTCCTAAAAGCCCTACTGATTTGACTTGCGAGAGTGCTAGCGCCGTGGAGAGAGTGTGACCGGGCAAGCGTATGGTTCACGACGTTGATGGATTTCAGCGGAGTTATTCCTAAGCCCCGATCTTTTGCAACACCCGCCTCAGTGTCTCGTCACTTTCACACCGGGCATGATCGTCAAATTCTTCATAATTCTCCAACTGAGTATAACTAAATCTTTACTTACACTTTAATACTCATGTAAATTAGTTAGCACAGTTAGAATCTCCTTCTGCTAGAATCTCTACTCGCATGCGTATGTTACTTCGCACCGTACTCCCTTGTGTAATTCTCTATGTTAACTATCGTTTTCACACTCCGCCGGATTCGTTTGCTCGGGACGCGCAAACAGTTAAGTCTGGGGGTGTGATGAGTCCTGATCATATACACATTTATGGACTCATCCGGGCTGTTATTTAGTCAATTCACCGCACTATAGCCTTGTTATAGCTTATATTTGATAATCCATGCTAGGTGCACATCTAGGCCCACTTTGGTGTGATTTTCGTGCTTATTGTCATTAGTAGTATTCATGTGCTGTCAAGTGCCACTTTCAGTGGCTAGATTTGTGGTTGTGCCTGGAATAGGAGTCGTGCAAGTGTTCCCGGTGCAATTCTGCACAGGAACACTGCGCACGATCGCCGGTTCTATTGCGCACGACCACTGGTCGTGCGCCACTGATCGTGTGCACTTAACCCATTTTCACGAGTTCTGTTTGGTGCAGTGCGCACGACCACCAACGCCAGTGCGCACGACCACCAGTCGTGCGCCACTGCTCGTGCGCACTTATCATTAAAATTCTGAGTTCTGTTTGCTGTATTGCGCACGACCATCAACGCTAGTGCGCACGACCACCGGTCGTGCGCCACTGGTCGTGCGAACATTTTATTTATAATTTCGTATCTTGCAGGTTCCACCCAGGCAGTGCGCACGATCGCAGAATTCCAGTGCGCACGACCACTGGTCGTGCGCCAATGACCGTGCGCGCTGTTTAATTCAGCGCCTATATAATGACCTGATCGCGAATTAGGTCGGGATCACGCATTTGGACTCCGTTCAGTCCGCCGTTTTCGCCATTTCCAAAGGTTTTTCACCCCCTAGGCCTCCTCCATCAACCAAGGGCTTGAAAGAAGAGATTCTACACTCATTTTGATCGCTAAGGAAGAAGTTCTTCGCACTAGACGTGACCGGATGGTAAATCGCTGGAGAAGACGGGTCCATTGGGAGGTGTGACAGCCCTCCTCTACCCCGGACGCAGTTGGGACCGAGCTAGGACGCGGATTGACAACCCGGTGCTTCCTACCGTGAATCTACAACGAGACTCCAGATTCGGTCGTATTTCTTGCCTTTTTCTTCTACTTGTTTGGTTATATTTGTTGTATTCTCTTTATCTTGACGATGAACACTATGAATCATGTTTAGTATTGTTTATTTCATGTTTATGAAATCAATTTGTTCATTTGTGTTAATGAGGTGCGCCCCCATCAATTTTCCGCTCCACCACCATGTCCGGTGCCGCACTAGCAATTGCTAGTGGCGTGCTTGTCGATGAGGTGCTTGCGACCCTCAATCCGTAAGCCTACTCGCCCATTCGGCCACCGAAGCGTGGCATCGCGGCCCGTATTCCACTCGCCTAACGAAGCAGCGCGCTCAAGGCCTGCATAGCTCGTTCCCGTTAGCCTTCTCGTCCATCCGCCCTTTCGACGCAGCGCGCTCAAGGCCTGCCTAGTTTCCATCCCGCCGATCGAAGCATTGCATAGCGGCATTGCATAGGAGTAGGCGTAGTATTTACTTTTGTTTGCAAACCTCAAAGCCCCTTTCGTTCGCATTCCACCTACCGCCGGACTTCGATCTCAAGTCCTTCCTCGATAATAAACTCCACCTTACTGTGTTCCTCAAGAGACCGACACTCGGGAATTCTATTCCCAAAATTTATTACTTGCGCGACCGGTGCACTTGCCGAATCATCGCATCACGTACCGTCGAATTCATATCGACGCAAGACTATGATCACGTCGATAAAACTCCAGGCCGACCAATCTCCACGCAAACGTCGACATCCATTCAACGCAACGTTGACTTCCAGTTAAAATTAGAATCAAATCCTTACTTCCTCTTTTGACAATTGGATTACCTTGATTTCTGCTTCCTTTCTCGACGTTTCACCTTCTTTAAATAAAGCTTCTTATTTCATAACATATACCTTTCTGAACCCGCCAAAACTTTGTCTTCTACCTCTCTATCTTTCTGCATCAATGGCGCCTACTCCTGTTCAAACTGCCCTTATCAATGCGATGAACGATGCTCTGGAAAATCTTCTCAACGACTTCCAGACACGTCTAACCAACTTATCCAATGAATGTGCCAATATGATCACCTCCTGTGAAGCCAAATTGGCCACCCTATCTGCCTCTCTTCCTGAGCTTCATCCTCTTCTTCGAGAGGAACCTCTGTCACCACAAAGGTTTACATCCTTCCTGAAAGATATAAACCAGGGGGAGAGTTGCTCTAGAAACCCCTCTTGCCAGGTCTTTGATCTCACTAAAAACTCAGGTTTAACTCTCTTCTATCCAACTCTAAGTATTCTCTCTAACTATTACTCCAATTCTATTATAGGCTCCACTCCTCTCAAATCACTCTGACTACACCTTCATCAAACACTATGGTGAATCCTCCTCTTACAACACTGAAGGGAAGCATGCTGTGGATTCATAATTCAGAATTGATAACCCATATAACCAGGGGGAGATTCCTGTAGTAAAGAACCCAGAAATCCAGGGGGAGGAAGAAGCAGTCACCTCTGATGATTGGAATGGACAGATATGGATTGATGCACCCTTATGTGAGGAGGAACTTCAACATCACTCCCCTGGCTTCTCTGCCAGTTACATCAAGCTGAAGACACCTCTACTTGAGGACATCCCTACAAAAGAGCTTGGAGGAGACAATCATCCCTCAGGAGAGATCATTCTACCTGAAGTCATTCTGCCTTCTATTGCAGAACAGACTCCTCTTCTTGATATTGTTCCCTCTCCACCCAAAGAGAAAACTCACTGTCCTTCATCTCCACCTCTACCTCTACCTCCACTTCAACCTTCTTCTCTACCTCCTCTGCTACCTCTACCTCCACAAGTGGCAAGCCTCTCCAAACAAATCCTACCTAGGCAAAGTTCAGGAGGACAGATGAAAAGGAAAAGAGAAGCCATTCCCTACTGGCAAAACTTCTCCAAAGAAGAAAGGAGAGAGTATGCAAAAGAAAGGAAGTATAGAAAAGCATGTGAGCAAATAAGAAGATTTGAAAAGACGCCTATTATCACTCCTAACAGCCCTGTGAAGGAGTACCATGACCCTGACATGGAAAAGAGGCATGAAGAGATAAGAGAAAGAGAATTGAATGAATATGAAGCAGCTAGAAAAGAAGTGGAAGATAAAAGGATTGCCTGGATGGAAAAGATCAACAAGGGAATGACTAAAGAACAAATTCTTGCTGAATCTTCTATCAGAAATCCAAAGAAATTGTTTGATATTGAAGCTTATCAAAAGAAAAACCCTAAGGCAGGGATCATCCTAGATAAAGGTCAAAAAGATAAGAAGGGTGTAGGGTGTACAGAAGATACTTACATTCCCTACAAGAAGCCCAACAGGCCTATAAAATTAGACAAGTGGCATGCCTCACCCTGGAAAGGGAAAGGGAAAATGGCTGACATTCCAGAGAAGCAGCAATCAGAAAAGAGAACAATATATAGGCCCAAGGTTGATAACAAGGGACCACCTGAGATCAAGCCTACTGAAAAGAAAGTTCAAAACATTACAATTGAGATGATTGATGAAAAAGCAGCAATCATCATCAGCAAAGGCTACTCCATAAATGACACAATCCCTGATGGTGATAAACTATTGGAAAAACTGCATACAATCATCAGGAATCTCCAGAAACGACCTGATAGAGTCAGGGGCTACATTCTTGATACTATTGAAAACTTATCTAGGAAACTTTATTCTGCTTTTGTTAACTTTATGTACAAAAAGAAGTTTCTAGTTTAAATTTTTGTGAAAGACAAATACTTGTCATATGCTTTCTTATTCCACTTTCTCTTCTGATTATTTGACATATTTCTTTTCTATACAAATGTTGTGCTGGATTGATTTTATGCTAATACAATTTCTCTCTAAGTAGGGTTAAGACAAATAGGGAGAGATTGTTGGGGAAATGATTTCTCTTAACCCCTATAAATAAGTTGAATATGAATTCTAAGAAAGAAAAACAAGGTTAAGTAAATATGCGTCGAATACTATTCGACGCAACGTCGAAATGGAGTCGACGTTTCCTTCAGATTGAGTCGAAGTAACTTTAGGAAGATTTCGACGTATGTGTTGTCGACGTTACTCTGATTTCTAGTCGACGCATATGGAGAAGTCGATGCACCTTAGTCGATGCACCTTCCTTATTCTCCATTCAACGTTCAGCCAAGAAGAACTCGATGTTTACGTCGAGTGGTAATCGACGCACGTCGATTTATATGACAGATTTAAATATGCGCCAGATCTCTTTCCTTCTTTCAGTAGATCTGATTTGTATGGAATAAATGTCAATATTTTATAGCCGTTCTGAATCATTCTTTCCTTCTATCTGATTCTTGGCTAATTTGATTAAACTTATTTGGACATTATTTGAAATCAGAATTAGTTCTTTCCTTCTACAGAAATAAATATTATGGAAACATTTTCATCTTTCTATTTCTCTGACTGATAATTGATTATCCTCCTATAGTATTATTTTGAATTAACAGTGCTATAAATAAAGAGGAGGTCGGCAGAAAAACAAGAACAAGTGATTCACAATTTTACATTTGAAAAAGAGGAAGAGCTCCCAAGTATAGAGAGAAAATTGAGAAATTGTTCTGCAGCAATATTCAAGCACTTCTTCTTCTCCTGCTTCTGAAGTCATTCTGCTGCAAGTTCTGATAGCTCTCACAAAGAGAGAAAAGCTACTAATCTTCTTCTCTCTATAGAAGAAAGATTTAATTCACTTCTTGTGCTTCCAATCTTCTTGCTAGGAAGAAGATTCATTCTTGTTCTTATTTCTTTCTTCTTTCTTATTCTTACTTAAATATTGTAAAAGAGTTTTTAGAATCTCTCTTCAAAAAATACAGTGTACTGGTTCTAAGAGTCTCCTTGTCAAAAGACTCAGGGTGGTTCTAAGAGTCTCCTTGTCAAAAGACTCAGGGTGGTTCTAAGAGTCTCCTTATCAAAAGACTCAGTGCAAGATAGTGAATTCCTACCAAGGGGGTAGAAGAGTGGACTACCCAAAGTTTGGGGAACCACTATATTTTCTTGTGTTGTGCTGTGATTTCTTTGCTTGCATTTACTTCATTTGGTTAATTCTTGTTGGTGTGTGGGAAGCTCTAATCTGTGATCATACACATATATATATATTAACTTTGCACAAAATATTTTTAATCTCTATTCACCCCCCCTCTAGAGAATTCTATTGAGGTTAACTGTGCACTTTCACGTGTGATCTTTCCTTCATCATGAACTAATTTCCTTTGTCTTGTATGTTGAAAGTACTTTGTTTGTTGTGATGTTTTGATTTTAATTTTTTTGTGGATATTTGAAATTCTATCTTTATTGAATTTATGATTTTGTTCTTGGAAATTTTGGCTTAAGTCTCATCTTTAAATTTGCTTGGCAAGATTCGAGATTGGGGTCAGGCTAGATGAGTGTTTTATATTGCGCGGCAAGATTCGAGAGAGAAGTTGCGTAAATTTGTCACCAAAGTTTCCGCCTTTATACTGCGCTGCAAGATTCGAGAGAGGAGTGGCATAAGTGCATCATAAATTTAATATATTGAAGAGGGGAGAAAGAGATTTCATCTTCTCGGTAGCAACATTGATTTGTGTACTTGATTTTATTCTTTATTGTTACCTAAGTTAGAGATAACTAGGGAAATAGGGGGTAAACAGATTTCATAGATCGAGAGATCATGTTTTCCACTTTCAAATCGTTGCATGCTAGTTATTTTAGCATCCATATCGAATCATTTCAATTAACCATCACAATAAGCTAAGGAAATCAACGTACAAGACTTTTTCTCTAAATTGTTATCAAAAGTATTTTTAGATATTTGTAGTTGTAATCTTTAGAAGTTATTATAAGTAGTTTTCAAAACCAATTATCTCGTTAATTAATCAACTTGAATTTAAAGAAAAGGTTAAGCTAGTATTTGCAAGCGTTAGATTTTACACTTCCTCGTGGTAACGATCTTTACTTTCACTTTATTACTTGAACCGACACGTGCACTTGCGTATATATACACTTTTGTCGTATCAGCGGCCTATCTATAAATATGAACAAATAGCTCATCAAAACCGTAGCTTGGAACTAGAACTACTCAACTTAGCTCGAACCAAACAAGAAAAGACACTTGCTCTAGCTACTACCTTGCTCTGGGATTTTATATAAATGATGTTATGATTTAACTTATGATGATATACTATCATTCTTTGACTCTTGCGCGTATCACATGCATGTATGAATGTTTAAATCTTCTTTTCAAATCATGCGTGTACAAGTGTCATCATATGAATCTTTAGCTTGGCATGGTGCTTTATGCGATGTTATGATGTGCATGTTGTGCTATGCATTATAAGAAAATCCTTAATGCATGTTATGAGCGGCATACGCATGAAATATTATGCACCCCATAATACATAATATCGCATGCAACGAAAAATCAAAATCGAGCTAATGGACATCCATGGGACTGGTGTTATGCATCCCATACTACATAACGGACACATATTGTCACCTATGAGGATCCATATACAAACACATATTATGCATCCCATACTACATAATATGCCTCGTATACTTCTTAACATGCTATGAGTGTAGTGTTCATGCTTCAGCCAAGACGTACGGATGACACTTCAGTGTGTGTATGCAATGAGATAAGATGATTAACACTTGATCAGAAAAAGTCATTCACCAAATTGTCAAACAAACCTGGCTTGGATACCAACTGTCACAACCCGATTTTTTCTCAATACATATGAATGTATTATCAGAGTAAGAGAAAATACGAGTCATGATGCTACGTCGTGCAGGGGACAACTGCAGACGCTCAGGAAACTTTACCTCCAACATTTCTTTAGAAAGTCATGAACTTGTGTTTAAAACATAGTTTAAGTTTAAGGTTTTCAAACAATGTGTCAGTCAGTTTAATGGATCAACTAGTCCATAAATAAGAAAGTATAAATTTACGAAACGAAAAATATATAATTTACTTTAATTAATCCTATATGAGCATGATAAACTAACCATCATTCTAATGATATGCAGCTTCCATATTTAGTATAGGTAAAAAGGTTTCTTTTACGAGCTTCAAAATAGAAGGATGATAGTTTTAAAAATGATGTCATGTATGAAGAATTATGCAGATTTTTGTATGTAAAATATCTATTATGCGCCCTAACATAAAACTTTCCCAAAAGCATTTGCACTAAAAGCAAACAACAGAAGTAGCATATAAATAGCAAGGTAATGTCTATCACAAAAGGAAATTCAGGATATGGGCGTTAATATTCTGACACGAACTCAAATGCTTAATAAGTTCTAAAGAAAACAACAATCTACCTCTCAAAGCGAGAGTAAAGAAAACAACCACTGCAAGTCTGAAAGAAACTGGACTCGGACAGCTCAACCTGCTACTAATCCAAACCTGAGGTATTCAAAAGAAAAGAATGCATCAGCACAAGGGCATGAAAAGACAACATAATGAAAGAGTAAGAGAAATATTAGCAAAAGAGGATTATCAACCGACCAAGAATAGCTGTGAACATCAGTAAAACTAATAAAAAGTATTAGCATCCAATAAGTAAGAAAAGACAAGCACAAAATGGGGTCAAAGTTGCATTCCAACAACATCCAAAAGGAAAAAGTATCGAGTTTCCCAAGCAATGAATCACTATCCCAGCCAAAAATAGTACTGAGGCGGAGGCATTCTTTCCAACCAACAATCAGACCAAAATATCCAAGGAACAAAAGCACTATGGCGGTGGTTACAACCCACACAACCAACAGTCTACACGTCCACGGAAAGTAAAACAGTCAATGTGGTAGTGGCCTCATTGTCCAACTACACCAACAGTCCAAAAACAATCGACTGGGAATAGAGGTTCACAAAATCCTAACCAAAACAGACACCGCAGAAAAACTCAAAATCATTCGCAGGAAAACCAAACTTTACAGCGAATTCATCGAAATACATTCGACGAATCCAATGAATACTCGGTGAATTCGTCGAAACTATTCGACGAATCACAAGAACACTCGGCGAATACACTTTCGGAAGCCTAAAACTACTCGACGAATTCGTTGAAGTGAATCGACGAACCTACTTCAAACATTCGGGGAACCTAATCAACTACTCGAAAACACTCGACGATTTCACTTGGAAACACTCGACGAATTTACTTAAGCTTATTTCGGCTAAATTATAATTAAGGGTATTTTAGCGAATCTACAATTACTTGACGAATTTAACTGAAAAGAGGGACGTCGACAGAAAACAAATCTGATGATGCTTGTCTAAATCAGATATAGAAGAAAAGAAGGTTAAATAAGATGCAACAGCATGGCAAGTGGGAAAAGTCCACCACTTGTCTCAAACCTTTCGAAGAAATAGGCCCCCAACGCACTCCACGTCGGAAATCTGCCGCAAGAAAACCTCGAGGAAGAATCTCTGAAACTTTTGGAACGAAAAGGAAGATTAGGGCTATGCCCTTCATCAACGAAAATCCACGAAACTAAAAATACTTACCGCACACGCGAAGAGTTCGGCGAGAGCTTTCCAGATCTACGCTCAGCGCGAAGATTTCGTGCACCGGAGCTCCGATGGCGGCGATCGGAAGTCTCACGGAAGAACGCCTCCGCCTCCGATTCACAACAGGTCGGCAAAGACAAGTTTTAGGCATTGGTTTTCTTTTCACGGGGAAGAAGAAGGGTATTTATACTCATAATAGTAATAATTATAATAATAATAATAATAATATAATAATATATAGGGGAGAAAAGAATTCGTGGAATGTATATGCATTCAAGAAAAGGCATTCAAGAAAAGGCATTCAACGAATAATAAGAATACCGTTCAAGAAATCAACGCCTCATTCAATGAAATGTATAAATAAAAGTTTATTTACTCGAAGAATTCATTCAACGAAAATTTACACATCTTATCCTTGACGTTAACAAAGAAAAGTAGTAGTAGTAATAATAATAATAATAATAATAATAATAATAAAAATAATAATATTATCATACTATTCCCAAAAACTAAACGAACAACGAAACCGACGAAAATCACACCAAAGGTGTACGCCGGCGCTACGAATCCAACGGCGAAGCCGAAATCACAATCCGACGTGTCATTTTCGAGATACAAATTTCCGAAGTTTACGGCTAATAAAATTTTACAAATCTTTGAAAATTCACCGAGGCTCTAATATCGCTCGGAACACCATGAAACTTTGACAACTTTTCTAAAATTAAATAATCTAATTTCCTAACATAAAATATCACAATTCCGGCTAGTTTCAAAATTTGGCCGACTTGACCAAACGAACACGTAAACGCGCAAACGACAGCGCACCGTTAACTTCGCACTAATGTAACGCCCTTACGTCATTATGGCGTCATCAATATATTTCCAAACAATAGCCAAAATTTCAGGGGCGTTACAACCATCAGTGACATATGTGAGCGAGTGTTTTGAAATGTAGTAAGAGGGCAAATTTTTGTACTCTGATATTTTGGAGGAGCATTTAAGCTACCTGTTCTTTTGGATACTTTTACTTATTTGTGAATAATGGCTTCTGTTGTTTTTCTATCATTGATGGGTGTTAAAAAATTTAGAGGTCCGGAGTGAAGTAATAATGCGGAACACTTCAACACAATCCACAAGAATGATAATCATTGACAATGAGAAGACAGAATATTGCACTTGTTATTCAATATCTCTTTACAGCTCGAGACATACAAGGTGAAGCATGATTCATAAGAATCACATAGAAGAGAAGCACAAGACAAAAAATAAACCGTCAGCGAACTGCCAAAGCAGTGATCACCAGACCGCTCGAACAGGCAAGCCGCACGGCTATCCCTGAGTCCGCACAGACAGATCGCTGCCGAACTGGTTTATTCAAATATGGAAAGAAGGGACAATGTTGACGGTGACTGCTAGCCGCTAACCTGCGAACAGAACAACCCGGTCAGACAACTCAAACCGCGCGCCCTCAAAAAGAGACCTGCACAATCAAGCCAACTTTGGTTCTTACAGTTCTTGCGTATGAATGGTTACTCAGGCGTCCCTATTTATAGGCAAACGAACGGATGTCATCACCGCCCCAAGGGATACAGTCGCCTTCCTTATTGAAGCACGCGGTCTCCAGTACCAGACCGCGTGGTCTTATGAAGACCTTATTACACTTAAACAAAACTATCCAAGACAGCTTGCCAAGAACAAACCGGCAGACCGCCCGGTCTCTTATAAGAACAGACATATAAGCATCTGACCGATCAGGAGCATGTTGTGTTTTTCTCAATACAATTTCATAAATGATAATAAAACATATCACATATGCGCAGCGGAATAAATAACTAGAACAACCCAAATAGTTAAGGAACTTGCGATTTTTTTGATTCAAGAAATAAAACATCCAACAACACATTACAGAAATTATACCTAAAGGGGGTTGAGTCGATACTCAACCGAGATGCTCCAATGGAAGATTCAAGATTGTGCGGCTGAGTTCCTTGCACAGAAATAGATCTGCGCCTCTATAGTAGTCCACACGAGCGCTGGAAAACCCTAGCCTCTTATCACACAAGAGCTAGGTCGGAGAAGAACTGTCCTCCACGTCTTCCACGGACTGCTAGGTCCGAATACAGGAAGAGGCGACATCGGCGGCGGGATCGACCGGTCGAAACACTTCCTTCCGGGGTTACAGGTGGAACACTTCCACCGTTCTCACTTTCTTTTGCAAAATCGATCGCGTCCTCTAGGTAAAAAAGAATCGCATTCTTTTATACCCACGCGCAAAAAGGAGCTATCCGCACAACCACGACTTTAAGTGAAGAAAATAGAATTCGTCAAACTGCGTTCGACGAACTGGCTAGCATTCGTCGAACGCGCTGGTCGTTCATCGAACGCTCTGGCCGTTCATCGAACGCGTTGGCCGTTCGTAGAACAGGCTCGCCGTTCGTTGAACTCCAGTCTCAGCAGTCGACTAACACCAGTCTCAGCGGTCGACTAACACCTTCAGTTCGACGAACTGAACACTGTGTTCGACGAATGCTTTCAGTTCGATGAACTGAACTCTGCGTTCGACAAATACCATCTGTTCGACGAACTGAACTCTGCGTTCAACTAAGTCATAGGATTGGTCTGATTTCTCGAAAAATTCCAAAGCAGGAGATGCAATCCTCGAGAAATCCCAAGGATATAATTTGTCGAGAAATCCCAAATGACTTCTCGAGAAATCCCAAACTAAGAATATGATTTCTCGAGAAATCTCAAGCCAGGAAAAACAAGTTCTCGAGAACTCCCGAGCCAACACAATTCTCCCTCCAACTTCTCAAGACACTCTTATGTGCGACCTCATAGGCTCATATCGCGTTGGCAGTGAGACTAGATATTTGACCACTTCCAGATCACCATGGAAACACCAACAGCCTCCCACTTGATCTTGAACGTATCAATTAAAAGTCTCACAAACAATAAGCGGCATCTAGCAATGCATCATTGCTACCCAAACAATAGGAGTTCATAACTCAACAAGCCTGTCTTGACCAATGTATCAGTGTTATCATGTCCCTTTGTCCTCTACATCCGGATAGAACTAGAGGCATGGACCGTGTCACCCTCATAAATGTTTAATCCCAATTTCCTGATCTAGAATAGACTGGCAAAAATGGTGAGCTCAGTTGGAGTTTCTGAGGTGATCTCAAAGCAATCAACAGTTAGTCTTACTGTCAATGCAATATGAGCCTATAGGGTCGCACATAAAAGCGTTTGGAGAAGTTGGAGAAAGGATTATGTTGTCCTTACTCATATTGGATATGAGTGGAGGACCAATCCTGTGACTGCTTGGAATTAACTTGAGAATGTCTCAACGGGGAATCTTTTAAAGGGTTTAGACGAATGGATTTATGCTAGACAAGTTCGGCTAAAGGGTTTAACTGAACTGTGTCAAATTTGGCTAAAGTGTTTAACCGAATTATGTTAATTCTACTAATCAAATTCGGCGATATTGATTCGGCTAAAGTGTTTAGCCGAACTATAACAAATTCGACTAAAGGGTTTAGCCAAAATGTGTTAGTTCGACGAAATCATATAACCGAATTCATATAGTCGAATAGTCTATAGCATATAGTCGAATTCGGTTATTGTATATAGTCGAATTCGGTTATATTGTTTAGTCGAATTGTCGAATTCCGTGAATGTATAAATCATGACAGAACAGTTCTGTTTTTTCCTGGGTCTGCGGATAGCCTGTTTTATGCTGTTTGGTATAAAGGGCATACGGTTTTAGGTTTAATAAGACCGAACCTTTCTTCGTGATTTTAGACGAGAACAATCGTCCGGAAAAGTTCTGCAAGAGGGCTTCTCGTTCTTCCCGTCCGTCGAGTTCCGCCGCCGACGGTCGCCGCCTCCCTTGTCTCAGACCTAGCAGTCCGTGGTGACGCTGAGTGCTTCCTACTCTGACCCATTCCTTGTTCGACAAGGCTTTGGGGTTCTCCATCGTTCGTGTGGATCGCTGTAGAGGAGCTGATACATTTCGGTTCTTGGAACTCAGATTTAGTCTACCGGATTCCTTCTTGGAGCACCTTGGTTGAGTATTGACTCAATCCCGCGAAGGTATATTGCTTTTTGCTTTCCTAATCTTTTGATTCATGAGATCCGCAAGATCCTTACTTTTTGGGTTGTTCTAGGTTTCTTCCACTACGCACATTTGATGTGTTCATATCATTATGAATGGTATTTAGAAAAACCCAACAAGCTCAATATCATATATTGACTCAACCAAGCATGGCCATGCATTTCTCAGCCTCATTCCATCAAGGGGCCATGGATGTAACTCATGTCATAAAGGAGGACAAATCTCATTTCTGCTCACACACAAACATCCAAATGATGCGTAACATACCCAACAACCACCGTTATCGTCAACCTTTCTCAAGAGAAGACTTTAGATGGAATCAAAGTACGCTCTTCCTCACCTGATGAATGATGTGACTTCAGGTCAAAGGACCACAAACACCATTGTCACTTGAGACCTACTTGTGACACGTTCATATAACAAACCACAAAGTAGTCTCACGGTGGGTCTGTCCAGTACAACTTGTTCCTAACAAGCACCCATGTGATGACTTGATATCACAATATCATGACCTGTGAGAACCGGTCATCGGTCAACGCACATGCTAGTCTTATGGTCTCATCCTCGCCCTAATTTCTAGGATGATACCTCGACTAGGGACCATTTAAGAATGAAGCTTCATAAAAACATAGGCCCTCACATTCAAGTCACGTACTTGAATTCCTATGGAAGCAAACATTCTAAGGGCATTCATTATGTTAATTAGTCATCATATAAAAACAGTTGACATAATAAAAGAGCTTGCCATAAATGTAAAATGAAACATAAAGTACATATCACAATTCATCAAATAAATAAACAACCAACAAACAAGCAATTCACCAGTCTCCCACTAAAGATGATCATTCAGGTATCTAATACCTATTGATCTAACATGACCATCATGCTTCTAAAGATGATCCGCTATGTTTTCTTCAGTTGGTACTCTACATATGCTCACATCTCCTCGATCGATAATCTCTCGAATAAGATGGAACCGCCGAAGTATGTGCTTGGAGCGCTTATGAGATCTAGGTTCCTTAGCTTGGGCAATTGCACCGTTGTTGTCACAGTAGAGAACTACGGGATCAACAATGCTAGGAACTACATCTAGCTCGCCGATGAATTTCCTAATCCACACATCCTCCTTTACCGCATTTGCGACAACAATATACTCGGCTTCTATCATAGAATAGGCAACTGTCTCCTGCTTGGAACTCTTCCAGCTTACAACTCTTCCATTAAGGCAAAATACAAAACCTGATTGGGACTTTGAATCATCCTTATCAGTTTGGAATCTAGCATCTGTGTAACCACTAATAACGAGCTCTTCCACTCCACCATACACCAAGAACATATCCTTAGTCCTTCTCAAGTACTTTAGGATATTCTTGACAGCTATCCAGTTACCATCACCAGGATCAGACTGATACCTGCTCATCATGCTCAAAGCATATAAGACATCGGGTCGAGTACATAACATTGCATACATGATTGATCCAATTATCGAGGCATATGGAATCAACTTCAGGCGGTCCTTATCTTCCAAAGATTTAGGACACTGGTCCTTAGAGAGACTCACACCATGTGACATGGGTAAGAATCCTTTCTTGGACTCAAGCATATTGAACCATTTCAACACCTTCTCAATGTATGTACTCTGGGTCAAACCCAGCAACTTATTCGATCTATCTCTATAGATCTTGATACCAAGTATATAAGTCGCTTCACCCAAGTCCTTCTTAGAAAAGCAGTCTCCTAGCCTGTTCTTAACAGCTTGCAGGGTTGGAATGTAATTCCCGATCAGTAGTATGTCATCTACATACAATATCAGGAAAACGACAATGCTCCCACTAATTTTCTTATAAACACAAGGTTCATCCTCGTTCTTGATGAAATCAAACTCTTTGATTTTCTCATCAAAACGAAGATTCCAACTTCGAGAAGCTTGTTTAAATCCATAAATGGATCGATTCAACTTGCATATTTTAGTAGCTTCACTTGGAGATACAAAACCCTCGGGTTGTGTCATATACACTTCCTCAAGGAGGTTTCCATTAAGGAAAGCCGTTTAGACATCCATTTGCCAGATCTCGTTGTCATAATACGCAGCAATAGCAAGTAGGATTCTGATGGACTTGACCATGGCTACAGGGGAAAAGGTCTCATCATAGTAAACACCATGAATTTGCCTGAAACCTTTAGCCACCAACCGGCCTTTGAATGTCTGTACATTCCCATCCATGTCGGTCTTCTTCTTGAAGACCCACTTCCACCCTATGGGTCGTACCACTTCAGGTGGTTTCACCAAGGTCCAAACTTGGTTTGCATACATGGAGTCCATTTCAGATTTCATGGCCTCAAGCCACTTCTCGGAGTGAGGTCTACACATAGCCTCTTGATAGGTTGCAGGCTCATCATCATGACCCATAAGCAACACATAACCTATTTGAGACACGAGAAATCCATATCTCTCAGGCTCAAATCTTGGTCTATCAGATCTACGTATGACTTTTGTTTCTTGAGCAGGTTCTCTAGCTACAACAGATTGTAGTCCTTGCTCAGGTTCCAATTCACGTTCATTCATTGTTTGTGGCTCTTGAACCTCTTCAAGTTCCACCTTTGCAGTCTTTCTGGATAAGAACTCTTTCTCCAAAAAGATACAAGTCCTTGCGACAAACACTTTTCCCTCGGACGGCAGGTAGAAGTAATAGCCCTTGGTTTCCCTAGGATATCCCACAAGAAAACACTTATCTGATTTGGGTTCCAGCTTGTCAGACATTTGACGTCGTACGTTTGCCTCATAGCCCCAAATCTTAATGAAAGACATTCTAGGACGCTTCCAAGTCCAAATCTCATATGGTGTCTTTTGAACGGTCTTCGTCGGAACGCGATTTAGTGTAAAAGCAGTAGTCTCTAGAGCAAAACCCCAAAAGGAAACCGGCAAATCTGCATGACTCATCATCGATCACACCATGTCTACTAGGGCTTGATTTCTCCTCTCAGAAACACCATTATGTTGCGGTGTTCTGGGTGGGGTGAGCCGTGATACAATACCACACTCTTTCAGATGATCACGGAACTCCTGACTCAAATATTCGCCACCTCGATCAGATCGGAGTGCTTTTATCATTTTTCCCAGTTGGTTCTCCACTTCATTCTTAAACTCTTTGAACTTTCCAAAGGTCACGGATTTGTTCTTCATAAGAAACACATATCCATATCTACTGAAATCATCAGTAAATGTAACAAAGTAGTGGAACCCACCTCTAGACATAGAACTCATGGGTCCGCACACATCACTATGTATGACACCCAAGAGATCATCTGCCCTCTCAGTGTAAGACCCCCCTCCCGGAACACAAAACACGACCGAGGGAAGTCTTATGCCCAGAACAGCCGCCTTGCGGTAGCGTCAGCACACGGCAAACCTATACCACAAGATGCCTATTCTGCCGGCTATTACCAATATCATTTGCCAACCCATCAATAAATTTAATATTTCAAGAGTCCATGATTCACAAAGTATAAATGTCCACAAAATATATAAACGACAGGAAGCAAAAAGAGCTCCCAAATATACAAGAATAAGGTATAGCGGAAGTCTACAACAAGAACTACAATCCCTCACAACCGTATCAGAAGGTGTTGTTGCAAAAGCTGTAACATGTCTCCAAGTCCTATCACTCTGATCTGTCCGGTACTGCTCCAGCTGGGTGTGCTCCTAAAAATAGTAGTGTAACAACCGTTAGTCATAAAGACTAAGTGGCTTCCCATCCTCTCACCCCGGCGACTCTTAGGCACCGTGTGGGAGGAAAGAAAGTGAAGCTGCAATATAAGAGTAAGTACAATATGCAGGTGACAAGGAGATATTACTAACCTAACAGTATATATCAATAGCTAACAACATGTATATATATACATCCAGTACCTTTCTAGCAAATGTATCATAATAAAATCAAGGGACTACTATGAAACCGAGCAATATATAAATGAGCGTCAAAGTGAGTATACACCCGCAATTATAAAAGAGTCTAAGCAGCTAGAAAAGTAACCTTAACTTATGTGTATACACACACAAACACATATGCTAAGGGATCTGGCAAGAAGTAAACTCATCGTATAAAAGAGCTCATACTAATTTATACGACGAGGTCTCTGTTTTATGCAAGTACGTTATGCAAATGATGTGCAATGCAATGATGCAACTCACGCACACGACTCTGTATGTACTGCCTTTTGTAATTCCCTCTGTGCGAGTGTGTCAACTCAGGTACCCAGTTGAGGCAAACAGGGCAGTGGACCGGGTTGTCCACTTCTAGGTTTGTGTAACACCACCCAACCTAGACCTTACGTACGCCCCTAATAACACACAGGGTATCCGCTTACTATCTGGTAAGCACCACATCTAGCCCTCTATTCGAGTCTCCGCTCAGGTACCCAGTTGAGGCATCAGGGCAGTGGACACGGCTGTCCACTTCTAGGCTTGTGTAACACCACCCAACCTAGACCTTTGTACACCCCTAAGAAAACACAGGGTATTCACGTACTACTTGATACAACAATGTCTCTAAGTGAAACACCAAACTCTTGGCTCGGAGGACTCGACCAGTCCTCCTCATATCCCGAGCCTACCGCTCGCAGGACTAACTCAATTCTTCCTTATATCTCGAGCCTACCGCTCGCAGGACTAACTCATGCTCTTAAGCAAGCAAGGGCTCCAAACCGAGTCCCTTCCCACATTAACTTAGGATGTCGACCCATCCCAATCACTAAACCAAGCCCTCAATGCTACCCGTAGGGAGTTAGCATACTCTAAGCAGTGAGACACACAAATCCTGAGATTTCACTTCCTACGAACCTAACCTAAGGACTACTTGAGCATAATATCATGTCCTCAAAACTAAAGATCAATGACTAAGCTCTACTTTTATTCAAGGGTTATTTCTTACTCAACCCTGTTAGATTCAACATATATATTTAAATGCTAATTCATTCTACGCCATCAATCGTTCATCACATCCGAACACTTGGGTAAAAAGAGTTGTTTTATTATTCATCTAATGACACATCACGAACCGTATGATCCCCAGGTGCATATCTTGACATCGTATAAACATATTCCTCTACTTTAGTGGCAACTCGTATGTCTTATAAGTCAACATTAGTTGACTGGTATGAGTGTACAAAAAGTTGATCATAATATTGATATTTACAAGTCCCATATCATGGAAGAATCAACCATGAAGTAGACGGTTAAGTATTCTATTTCTATGAGTACAGTCAAGTCGTGTCTTACCATCATGAGAACATGTACAAACGACCTCCAATTAGCAAGTTTTAGGTTCATTACATGATTTGCCCCAATATTTAGATCTATCACCTCCTATATCGTATTAGAATCATAATAATAACCTTTACATACAATGTAAATCCGAGCACTGTTCAAATCACCACTTGCCTAAAGTTTCATGCACATACTTATTGTCCTAGAGCGTCATCAAACAAGTGATTAATCGAGTGGCTATATCAAACCCAAGACTCTAAAATTTCTACTATATGTCATGGTTAGCATCTTGAGCGTTTACGCCAAATCTCAGTTCATTCGGAATAATCATGATAACTTTTTACGGCACAATAATTTTATAACATAATATTGACAAATCACAGCAAGCCCATATCCGAAAATTATGAAATTTAAGAGGGGTGTCCACATTGTCATCAAACATTGGTAACAGCTTCCGATAAACCAAACAGGGTAAATCACCAAAATACTATGAATCTGTACGCCTACCTCGCCACGCACTAAACAGGTTATTTACCAATAACTAATAAAAACTACACGGATCTAAGTGTTGATCGAACAACGTCCGGTCATCTTCTTCCTCCAGCCCGGGACTGTTATTTGTCTGACCTGGAGTCTAATAAAGCTCCCACATCAGCCACCTTATTTCCCATCTGACAAACCAACACCTCCGCCCCTTTCTCGTATATGAGGTGCATCGACAGGCGGCGAATCGGTGACCGGAGGTGACCAGAATAAATAATCAGAACACAGATTTCAGTCATCCCTCCATGACTTGCTCTCAAATCAACTCAATTGAGTTCGACATCTCGCCTAGTTTGATATAAGAAACTAGCACCAAAGGAGAGGGAAGGAATCTCACCTAGTGTCCATGCATTCTATCCAATAGCCACGTATGCAGCGTTTGTCCGTTGCTCCTGGTCGTGGTCGGATCTCGTCGATCGTCTCCGATGTGGTGTCGTCCTTCTTGAGTGCGCTGCCCTATTTTTAGAGAGGGCCTTGCTTCTGTTTTGAGAGCTAGAATGCTCTCTGTTGGAGCGTCATCGCCGGAAATGGAGAAGATGGTTGCCTCTTGGAGTTGAGCACGAGGGGGAGCTCGACCATGGATTCAGTCGGCCAAGAAAATAGGAAGAGTAGGCGGTTTGAGGAGATCTGGACATCACGCCTCTGAAATGGAGCAGATCATGTTCAGATCTAGATTTCTTGATGCAGCACCTCGCCGTAGAAGAGAAGGTCAACCATGTATGTTGGAGAGAGAGAGAGAGAGAAGCTTGGAGCTCAGATCTGGAAGAAATGGAAGGGGAAAACTTGATGGTGGTCGGAGTTCGGGAGAGAGAGAGGAGGTGGAGGAGCTCGGTTCTTCGATGTACTTCGGCCAGGAGGAGATATGTTGAAAGCTCATCAGAAATAGATCATGTCGTGAGGAGGCATGCCGGAAATGGAAGTTCACGGGGGAGTTGCTGCTCGAGGTGGCTCGCTGGAGGCTTGATGAGATGGTGTCCGACTTCTTGCCGTGGCGAGTGCCTTGCCGGAGATGAGATCACCGGCAGGAAGAGGGAGGAAGATCGGAGGAGGGAGGAGAGCTAGGGCTCGCTCATTCTTCCGCCGTCAGCTGTATGGGAGAAGGGTCGGGTATGTCCTCTTTTCTGACCTAACATTACGTGTTTGTGTGTGTGTGTGTATATATTCAGTTATAATAATAATAATAATACCAATAATAATAGTAGTATTCTTAATATTAGAGTTTAAACGCTTGTACAATGCCCTAGAGAACACGTAATTCATCCCAGAGGGGCTCTTTACGACCGCCTCGCCGATACGCACCCATCGAAGTGAGCTGAGATAAATTTCGAGTTCGTTTGCCCATTTTATACTTGTCGGAGCGTTTGCGGCCAAATTTGACTTAAACGTGAAAGCTGTCCAAATGACGTCGGAATCGCGAACGGATAGATTCGTTGAACTCGTACTATTATTACGAGTCTAACAAGACTGATTGTGGTCGATTGAGAGGTAGTTTCGCCTATTTCACCTTTTGGATAAATATGCTATTCGCAGACCACCTTATAATTTCGCCGATTCTCATCAAAATCGAGCGCGGACAGTTTCGTTGAACTCGTATAGGCTTCATGAGTCTAACAAACCTGACTGGGGTGAATTCTGAGACCGTTTGCTACATATCACCCTTTTTTTAATAACAACGCTATTTGAAAGCCATGTCATTTGAGCTAACGTACGCACTATAATTCCTTCAATGTGGCACGCTTCCTTGAGTTTTATTGCTCAAATTATGCTCTCCTGACGGCTCGGATCCCGATACAGCAAACATCGGGACAAAGAATAGAAATGGTACTCGTCACATTCGTCGAGTGCATTTTCCCGGCTCAGGTGCAAGCCTAGCCCTCAGTACACCCCGAGCCCGAGTCAACTCGCGTGACTCAAAAATGCGCACAAGGGGTCTAGCACGAATCGGGATTTTACAAATTCAATAAACGAAGAAATAATTTCGTCCCTGAAATATTAAGTTGAGGTTATGAGGATTTTCTGAATGAGAGTAAAATATACTCATCATATTCATTTATGGGCACTTCAGCCATAATAATTTCAAGCTTATATATACATTCTCACTTGTTGCGATTTATACATAGAAACGAGATTGCTTGCGCACTCTTGCCTTGTGAAGTCTTACGAACTAATAATGACACACACTATTTCAAAAAACACTACATCAGTCTAACTGATTATGTTGTGATTTAATCTCAAGCACACAACATACAAGGGAACATTTAGCAAGGACTTGGTGTGAACGACATCAAGCAGGCTATTTATTTATAAAACCACGATGCAACATGCTACCACTACCAACATCTATCGCTGTACAGGTTCTATGAACCAACAAGACAGCCGAGCCACCAGCTCGTTTACACCTTGCAGGACTAGATCTCAAAACACTATCTCTATAGCAAGTGTCATCAACAGTTGTCTTGCATCAATATCATATATGCCTGCCATGAGTCGCCAACACACATCTTCGGTAATTTTATTTAATTTACAATATCATCACATTATGTACGCAAACCAGTGCATAGACATCACTGATGTGAATTTGTTAACTTAACAACCACGTTGCAAAACCTTGGCGCTAAGAGTGCTACGATTTAATCCAGTTATCCTAAATATGTCACTTTTAAATACACCTCTTTGATCAACAATCAAATACAACTCTAACTAAACAAATTTCAAGGCGTCCCCCAAAATTTGTCACGCGGTCGTCTAACCGACCATTGATCACTGAGAGGCACTACATGTGAAATTTTTTGAATCTTTATGAAGTGAGCAGGAAACATACAACTTAGAGTTCACAAACCAAACAACCAGAAGCACATGGAGGCAATATAGTCTTTATTGATAAGCAAAATATTCATTACAGGGAGAGGTATGCTTGGCGAGACATGATTTCGCCAGCACACAAATTCCAAAGAGAAAATTACACAACTTGAAAGAAGATAACTAAGACCGCTCCAGACCGCGGGTCTCCTTGCCGAACTCTGCAAGCCGCCTAACCGCACAACACTGCCGGTTACAGAACACCACCTCAGACCGCTGAGCAGACCGCACCCTTCTTATGAACTCCACTGATTCTCCCGAACTTCAGCAACCCACACTGCAAACCGCAGACTGCCCGAATACATTCAGAGGAAGAGGTGATCGCTGAAGACCGCACTATCCGCAGAAGCTGCACAAGAAAATTCAATCAGCAGACCGGCCCGTTAGAAAGAAATAGACCGCAGGAATTAGGAACAACTCAGCTTACACTTGGTGTGTCTTAATTTGTTGCTACAGTGGCTCCTATTTATAGGCGTGAGACCTGATCCATTCACCACCATGTACCTATGAGATAGGATCACCACCCCCCAGATCGTGCGACCAGACCGGTCAACCCGCGTGATCAGCAACAGTCCTTTCTGCTTCATTTGATGAACTCGCCGGCTTCAAACCAGACCGTGGGAGATCGCCACTCCCTCAGTAAAATTGCGACTCCACAGGGAGATCGCCAGACCGCCAAGAAGCCACCCACCACCAGTGTTTGCTCGAGACCGCAAACACTGCCTGTTCGCCACAAGACCGCAAACACCTATTCGTAAGCCGACCTCCTCCTGAGATCGAGAACAGAGACCTGTTCGCATACCAGTCTCCTCCTGAGACCACGAACAGAGACCACGCGACTAAAAGCCTTAGTCCGCGAATACCGCCAGAAAACCCGGACAACCACAGCCACCAGACCGGGTGCCAGTACCACGCGGTCATAAGCGCCAGACCGCGCGACCTGAAGATGCCAACCCTCCACGCGGTTACATACAGACCACGCGGCCTCACCTTCAACCACCTTGGACAGATACCAGTTGTCATGCCAGGAGACTACGGCTAGGCAAGACAAGCTAGACTGCAGAACAGATGGCCAGGTCGTGCAGTCTCACCAGACCACGCGACCTCCTCCCAGACCGCCCAGGTCCAAAAAGCTCCACAACTTCCACTTCAACATTTTCAACACTCCCCCTTGAAGTGGGAAGTTGAAAACAGCCCCAGTAAGCTCCTTAGCCGTGTGAACGGGCCCTTTGCCAGCGCCTTTGTGAAGATGTCAGCAATGTTGTCCTGACTCCGAACATGCTCGACCGAAAGAGACCCCTCCAGCACCTTCTCACGAATGAAATGATGCTCGATCTCGATATGCTTGGTCCTCGCATGACAAACTGGATTGGTTACCAGTTTGAGAGCACTCTCGTTGTCACCGCGGAGCAGAGTCGGCTCCCGAACCTCCTTATGGACGTCTCCAACCAACCTCCTAAGCCAGATGGCTTCCTGAGCTGCCAAGGCCGAAGCCTTGTATTCCGCTTCCGTGGTTGAGACCGACACGGAATCCTGCTTCTTGCTGCACTATGATATAGCCGTGGGGCCCGCCATGAAGACGTATCCAGACGTCGACTTCCGATCATCCGAATCTCCCCCATAATCAGCGTCCATGTACCCATGCACTTCGAAGCCCGCATCCCTCCTGTAAAGGAGACCCATGTCCGAGGTCGCCTTGACATACTTCAGAATGTTCTTGCACGCTAGCAGATGAGGGATCCGTGGCTCCGCCATATACCGACTCACTCTGCCAACTGCATACGCAATATCCGGCCTAGTGATCGTCAGTAGATCAAGCTTCCGACCAGAGCTCAGAATACCAACGGATCTTGCAGAATCCTTCCCTCATCCTTCCGAAGCTTCATAGCCTTCTCCAGAGGTGTGGAGATGCACTTCCCTTCCTTCATGCCGAACCGCTCAACGATCCGCTCCGCATATCCGACCTGGGACACCAGCACTCCACTCTCCTTCCTCTGCACCTCGAGTCCAAGGAAATGGTGAAGCTCACCCAAATCCTTCATCTCAAACCTGATAGATAGCTCTGCCCGAAGCTGCGCTACCTCCTCCTTTGAGTTCCCCATCACGATCATATCGTCGACATATAGCAGCACGATGACTTGAAGCTCCCCACTCTTCTTGACGAACAAGCTTGAGTCTGAGTCTGAAGCACCAAACCCGCAGAATAAGAGATACTCTACAATCTTTCCATACCACGCCCTCGGCGCTTGCTTCAACCCATACAGGGCCTTCTTCAACTTGCAGACATGCTCCGAAAAATCTTCAAAAACGAAGCCTGGTGGCTGGACCATGAAGATGTCCTTGTCAATCTCGTCGTACAAGAATGCATTCTTTACGTCAAGCTGCAAACCTTCCACCCCCAACAAGCCGCCAAGGCAATCACAACCCGAACTGAAGTCATTTTAGCCACCGGACTGAATGTCTCCTCATAATCTTCACCGTATTGCTGCGAGAACCCCCGAGCCACAGGGCGAGCCTTGTACCGCTCGATACTGCCGTCAGCTTTCTTCTTTAGCTTGTAGACCCACTTGCATGTGACAGGAGTGGTGCCATTGGGCCCGGGCACCAGAGACCAGGTCTCATTCTTCTAAAGAGCTGCCATCTCTTCTTGCATCGCAATATCCCACTCCTTCATGCCTCTGGCCTTCTCAAAGCTCGACGACTCCCTCTCATCCAAGGGACCAGCAAAGAAACACGAGACAAAGCTCACCATGTTCCCTCCTGTATAGCGATTAGGGGCGATGATAGTTCGCTTTGATCTCCGCAACGCCTTCCCTTGACTCGCAGTATCCGCGGCTGCTTCTTCCCTAGCTCCTCTTCCAGACGTGCTCGGAGCATCGCTCCCACTGCTTCCTGATCCAGAAGCCTCTGCCTCAGAACTAGATATTGATGGACGACCTGGTGACACAGGTAGCTCCACTTGAAGATTTTCCACAGCCCTCTCCGGCTCCTCCACCCTGCTCTCTGGTAGATCAACACCAGAATTCCCCTTGTAAGATGTCACCTCGTCGAACACGACGTCGCGAGATACAACAAATCTCCGCGTCTCGGGGTCCATGCACTTCCAGCTCTTCTTCCGGTCATCATACCCCACGAAGACTAGCTTCCTTGCTTTCGCATCTAGCTTCGTCCGAAGCGCATCTGGAACGTGCACATAGCATGTGGAACCAAACACCTGAAGATGTGCCACACTTGGCTTTTCCTTGAACATTAGTTCATGCGGGGTCTTCATATTGATGGGACTCAGAGGCATCCTGTTGATGACGTAGGCAGCACAAGACATTCCCTCCGCCCATAAGGACTTTGGGATACTCTTGGCATGCAGCCAACACTTGCAGGTCTCCGTCAGATGACGGATCTTCCGCTCTGCAACTCCGTTTTGTTGTGGAGTATGTGCATAAGTAAGCTCCCTCCGGATGCCCGCCTTCCTGCAAAAAGTAGAGAACTCGCCAGAGGTGAACTCCCCTCCATTGTTAGTCCTCAGCTTCTTAACCCGCAGTCCAAGCCGACCCTCGACGAGCTCCTTGAACTCCACAAACTTGGCAAACGCCTCCGCCTTCTCCTTCAAGAAATATACCCAGACATATATGGTGTAATCATCGATCAACACCAGCATATATCTGCTGCCTCCGAGGCTTGGGGTACCAGTCGGTCCCATCAAGGCACCGTGGATGCACTCCAATGGCACACTACTCCTTGTCTGCGACTTGTCAAATGGTAGTCGATGAGACTTGCCGAACTGACATCCCGCGCACACATGACCGTCTCCGTAGGAGGATAGACTAGGCAGGCCCTTGACCAGACCTCTCACCGCCATAGCCTTCATCTTATCCATCCCTACGTGCCCCAACCTCTCGTGCCATATCACAGCACTTTCGTTCGTCCGCATCTTGTCAACATAAGAACTTGTCGAAAGCACGAACAAGTCTTTAGCTCTCCTCCCCACATGAACTACCTCAGCCTTCACCGCCTCCACATTCCGAAGAAACCTCACTTCTGTTGGGCCAAACAGAACGTGATACCCAGCGTCTACAGCGTTGGTCACGGAGAAGAGGTTTTTCCTCATACCAGGCACATGATAGACACTTCTCAACGTAAGCGGCCCCCTATCACTGCCCAAGGAGACAACCCCAACCATCTCCACAACATGCACAATATTATCAATAGTAATAATTACATCATTACCTGAATAGGGCTGCGCAGAAGAAAGCTTCGACTCATCCCCAGTG
Organism: Dactylorhiza incarnata; assembly: GCA_033032865.1. Lineage (NCBI taxonomy): Eukaryota > Viridiplantae > Streptophyta > Magnoliopsida > Asparagales > Orchidaceae > Dactylorhiza > Dactylorhiza incarnata. The sequence goes on from JAWHQI010000011.1 coordinate 11,002,146, forward strand.
AGGTGATGACCACACCCCGAGTCCATGACTAGTCCTCCTGATAGTTGATAGGAGCCTCAGCTCCAACAGAAGCCAAGAAGGATCCTCCCCATCCTCCATCAACCTACCTGGCTTCAGCTTCTCCCTTTCCTGCAGCAGCATGCCCCGGCTGAAGATTCACCCGGCACTCCTTCCTGATGTGACCAACCTTTCCGCACCTGAAGCACTTGGGACCATCCCCCTTCTTCCTCCCTTTAGCCTTAGGAGCATAGCACCTCTCCTGCTGTCCAGAAGTTGAAGTCCCATTGCCTCCTCCAGCGGTATTCTTCTTATCCCACTTCTTCTTCATCCCTATGAAGAGAACTTTGCCATCTCCCCCAGACACTGACACCACCGCCATATGCCTTGCTAGACTCTCCTACGAAGCAAGCAGATTTTCCAACTCCAGCAGAGACGGCTGATTTGCCCATCCCTGCACCGACGTCACAAAGGCAACATATTCCTTCCGCAAGCCACGAATAATGTGCCTCTTCAGCTTCGCCTCAGAGATTGGCTCATCAGGATCCAGCGCTGAAATCTCTGCGCACATGTTCTTCATCTTCAAGAAGAACGTAGAGATAGAAAGGTCACCTTGAGCCGATCTGGCCAGCTCATTCTCCAGGAATTGGAGTCTTGTGACATTCTTCTTGTTAAACAGCCCATCCAGGGCTCTCCAGATCTTCGCAGCTGATGCACACCCCAAGATGTGATCAAACAGATCAGGTGATATTGCCCTCTTCAGGGCGAACTCTGCTTTGGCATTAATCCGCCTCCAGTTCCTCACCTCATGATGGTTATCTCCAACCAGAAAGACTTCCTCCGTGCTCTCTCCTCCAACTACCTCCCAGAGGTCCTCACCCAGAAGATCGCTCTGCATACAAGACCTCCACTTCTTGAAGTTGGTCGAGTTGAGCATCTCAATTCCAAGACCCCTCGCTTCCATGGCTCTACCACTGGTTCCTTCTTCACAAAGGCGATGGCTACTCTAAGTTGTTCACTGCTCTATCCACTCCAACCTCCCTCTGATACCATGTGAAATTTTTCAAATCTTTATGAAGTGAGCAGGAAACATACAACTTAGAGTTCACAAGCCAAACAACCAGAAGCACATGGAGGCAATATAGTCTTTATTGATAAGCAAAATCTTCATTACAGGGAGAGGTATGCTTGGCGAGACATGATTTCGCCAGCACACAAATTCAAAAGAGAAAATTATACAACTTGAAAGAAGATAACTAAGACCGCTCCAGACCGCGCGGTCTCCTTGCCGATCTCTGCAAGCCGCCTAACCGCACATCACTGCCTGTTACAGAACACCACCTCAGACCGCTGAGTAGACCGCACCCTCCTTACGAACTCCACTGATTCTCCCGAACTTCAGCAACCCACACTGCAAGACGCAGACCACCCGAACACTTTCAGAGGAAGAGGTGATCGCTGCAGACCGCACTATCCGCAGAAGCTGCACAAGAAAATTCAATCAGCAGACCGCCCGGTCAGAGAGAAACAGACCGCAGGAATTAGGAACAACTCAGCTTACACTTGGTGTGTCTTAATTTGTTGCTACAGTGGCTCCTATTTATAGGCGTGAGACCTGATCCAGTCACCACCCTATGAGATAGGATCACCACACCCCCCAGACCGCGCGACCAGACTGGTCAACCCGCGCGATCAACAACAGTCCTTTCTGCTTCATTTGATGAGCTCGCCGGCATCAAACCAGACCGCGGGAGATCGCCACTCCCTCAGTCAAATCGCGACTCCACAGGGAGATCGCCAAACCGCCAAGAAGCCGCCCACCACCAGTGTTTGCTCGAGACCGCAAACACTGCCTGTTCGCCACAAGACCGCGAACACCTGTTCGCAAGCCGACCTCCTCCTGAGATCGAGAACAGAGACCTATTCGCATACCAGTCTCCTCCTGAGACCGCGAACAGAGACCGCGTGACTAAAAGCCTTAGTACGCGAATACCGCCAGAAAACCCGGACAGCCACCAGACCGGGTGCCAGTACCACGCAGTCATAAGCGCCAGATCGCGCGACCTGAAGACGCCAACCCGCCACGCGGTTACAGACAGACCGCGTGGCCTCACCTTCAGCCGCCTTGGACAGATACCAGCGGTCATGCCAGGAGACTACGGCTAGGCAAGACAAGCTAGACCGCAGAATTGATTCCAGGTCGTGCTGTCTCACCAGACCGCGCGACCTCCTCCCAGACCGCCCAGGTCCAAAAAGCTCCACAACTTCCACTTCAACATTTTCAACACTACAACCACTACAACAAACTGCACTTATAGTAAGAACCTAATTCGTTACAATAAGTGCCAAAATTCGTTACAAAAACTCTTTGGTAATGAAAAAAACTTTAAGTAACGGTCCTCCTCTAAAGCTCGATGCTAAAGGTTATTGTAACGAATGTATGCATGTTGTTACAAATAAAGTAATTGTAACAAATAATACTTTCTTACCAAAAAGAGATTCTTCCTCACAATAAATTGGTCACAATAAATATTTTTTCGTTACGAATGTTTTTTTTCCTCACAAAAAAGCAGTTGCGATTAAAACTATTTCGTTACAAATGTTTTATTTTTTCCTCACTAAAAATAAACTAACTTCGTTACAATAAAGTATAATAAACATTATTTCGTTACAATAGATTAAACAATAGTAACGATAAAATCGTTACATTTGTTTTCCATTCTTCTTACTACAACCAATTCATTTATATATCAAAAATATTCCATTTCTATTTTTTGTGTGCCTGAGATTTTATTACAAATAATAATCTTGAAAACACACATATTTAATATTTCATAACAAGATCAAAATATATTTTTATTCACACCAAAAAGTTTTACATAGAGTACATGTTATTATCATCTCTTCTAAAATAATACAATATTACATTACAAGATCAACATGTTTCTAATAAATCTTCCGTCATTTTTCGAAAAATGAATCATCCATCACTTTCTGACTAATGAATCTTTCGTCACTTGCCGGTCAATGCTCGAGCACCCTACAAATAAATGAGAGCAATTAAGATCACCCTACAAATAAATGAGAGCAAAAACATCCATACAAACTCACATCCATACATACATAAAAAGATGCAGAATCAACATGCACCGTTTAGCCAGTAATCACCTGAAACAGCATGTGATAAGCTTCAATACAATATTTGAATGAGAATAAAATCAACAACTCTTACCAAGACTTATCGAAAATCTAACAATAAAGATGCCCCATGTTTGATAAATGAAGAACTTACTGATTCTATGAACATAAGAATGAAGAAAATGCTTATTGACGATGATGATGATATTATTAGCATGTATGCCAATTTTTCAATCCCAATTATACATGTTATTCTTTTTTAAATTGAAAAATAATTTGAAACACCAAAACACCTTATCTTGTTCAGTATACAAATCTCAGACCTACAAGTGTAATTGAATTCAACTAACTCGAGAAAGGCTGAAGTAAACAATATCAAAGCCTGAAACTAGTCAGTCTATAGAATAGTTAAATAATTTAAGGACTAGTTATTGCCATGAAAAATCTGTAAACAATCACATACGAAAAGAACAAGGACACTTTGAGTTTTGACCATACTGCTGCTAGAAGTAATCATAAGCATCAAGTTATCATTTAGCATGCAAACTCCTAAAAGTAGCACAGGATGAAAAACTTCTAGAAGAATCAAAAGATTCATGAAATAGTTATTGCCACAGACATCAAGTATCAAATTCCAGGGAGAAAAATTAAGCTGCTACCAAAGTCATTATCATTAACATAACCATGTCTATAATAATAGCAAATATAAAGTAACTCAAAAACCAAAACAAACTTTCTCAAATATACCTTCCGGGTCTTACAAAATTTCAGCCAACCACCTAAGAACTAAAACTAACAAATGGAATGTTCAAGTAATCTTTATCCAAATTAGTTGCTGCCTCCAGTATGCGATTTTAACATGGCCATATCCACTATAAGCACAAAAAGTGTTGATTTTTTTTTATGTTTATTACCACCTTCTCTATGCGATAAAGTCTTCCCCTACATGTCTAGAACCTTTAGAGTTTAACAAAAAGGTCAATTGCTTTAGAAAGAAAATAGCCCTAGGCCATATTGAAGTTATGTAGTGAATAATCAATACCGTACAAAATCTTGAAGTCATACAATCAACGTTCATGCTATTTCAATCAACCAATTATTCAAGCCATTTAACTTTTAAGTAAATCATTTGTCAATATCATGAGTAGTCAGAAGAATCATGCCCCTGCCAGTTTTCCCCCCAAGATGTAAGATTAAGAAATAGTCCTCATTAATCTACAAATTAAGATAGTCAAAGATGAAAAATACAAAGTATGAAATTGACATTCATACCATTCCAGGGCCCTCTTTGCATGGCCCTCCAACCAAAGCTATAATTCTAGCTCCAGTGCCAGGCAAGCATGCGCCCAACAATCCAGCAGCAACACTCAAAGCAACACCAGTGCACCTCCGAGCTCTGTTCCCAAGATCCACAGGCCACTGATCACTCTGCACCTCATCTAACAGCTACAGAAAAAAGAAAATGCAGGCTTGCAAACATATATGTATCTATATGATTTAATATAATAAGAAAATGCTGATGTGGTAGATGGTCACTAACCTGGATGAAGGGCAGTCACAGTACATGATCATATTGTACATAAATGCTCAAGGATGCAGCAAACCATGCTCTAAATTTCATAATAGAAAAGTGATGGAGGGAAATTTCCCTCCAATAGGCAATTGTTATTAGCACACCAGTTTTGGCTATTCGCACACCAATTTCAATGAGTTATTACGCATCTTTTGAAAATACGTTTTGTACATGCATTTTTAGGAAAAATGTTCAACACGAAAATTGTAGATCTCGTCGAGATCTACAAGTTTCGTGTTAAACACTTTTCCTAAAAATGCTTGTACAAGGAGTATTTTCAAAAATTCGTCAAAAATTCGCTATAGTTTCGTGTTTGGATTTTTTGCTCGATCTCGAGAGATGGCTTGCGCGCCATCATGATCAAAAATATCTGAGCTGAAGCGTGAGTAGTAATCGAGCTCCTGCTCAACGAACTCGAGCTCGACTCAAAATCGAGATTGAGCTCATTGAACTCGAGTTCGAGATTGAGCTCATTGAACTCGAGCTCGACTCAAAATCGAGATTGTGCATATGTGTGTGTGTGGATGTTGCATGGGGTCTGTGTCTGTGTCTGTGCGTAATCTATATTTGCTTGTGCATGTGTGTGTCTGTATCTGTATGTATGTGTGTCTGTGTGTTTACGTGTATCTGCATGTGTCTGTGTCTGTGTGTGTCTTTGTTTGTGTGTCTGTGTGTTTGTGTGTGTTTGTGTGTGTTTGTGTGTGTTTGTGTGTGTTTGTATGTGTTTGTGTGTTTTTGTGTGTGTTTGTGTGTGTTTGTGTGTGTTTGTGTGTGTGTACACAAATGTCTGTGTGTGTTTGTCTTTGGTGTTTGTGTGTGTGTGTGTGTGTGTCATGGCGTAATTGTGTGTGTGTGTGTCTGTGTGTGTCTGTGACTGTGACTGTCAGTGTCAGTGTCACTGTCTGTGTATTTGAATGCCTGTGTACGTATATGTGTCGTCAGTCTATGTGTCTGTGTTTGTGTCCATGTGTTTGTGTCTGTATGTGTCTGTGTCTGTGTACGTACGTATGTGTGTCGGTCCATGTGTTTGTGTCTGTATGTGTCTGTGTCTGTGTACGTACGTATGTGTGTCGGTCCATGTGTCTGTGTATGTGTCCATGTATCTATACATGTCTGTGTCTGTGTCCATGTGTTTGTGTGTATGTATCTATGCTGTATGTACACGTGCTTGTCTGTGTCTGTGTATTTGGGTTGTGTGTGAGTGTTTGTCTGTCTATGCATGTTTGTCTGTGCTTGTGTGTGTCTTTGTTTGCGTATCTATGTGTGTTACACCCCAGTCTGTGTCTGTGTCTGTGTGTTTGTGCGTGTTTGTGTCTTTGCTTGCGTGTCTATGCGTGTTTGTGTTTGTGTTTGACTATATGTCTGTGTCTATGTCAGTCTGTATCTATGTCTGTGACTGTGTTTGTGTCTGTGTGTCTGTGTTTGTATTTGTCTGTGTATGTGTGTGTGTGTGTGTGTGTGTGTTTGTGTCCGGTGAGAAAATTAAATTAATATTCAATTATTTTTTATTCAGTTGATCGAGCTTCTGAGAGCGGATGAAATTGAGCGGGGTACGTAATTCTTACTTTTAAAAAATACATAAACGGATAAACCTTATTTAAAAATACATAAATCTTATTTAAAGCTCATGTGCACTGTCGGGCAATGTCGAGGCGGGGGTATTGTCGAGCGGGGAACATGGGCCTCATGTGCACTGTCAGTTGATCGAGCTCCTGAGAGCGGACAAAATTGAGCGGGGGTAATTCTTATTTTAAAAAAAACATAAATCTTATGTAAAAAGTAAATTTTATTGAACAGCGCGTTGTATTTATGAATTGATTTGACATGTATTTATGAATTTCATTACACATTTATTTTCATTAAATTAAAGGGCGTGTCATCCATCAATAAAAAAGGCAATTGTTAACCGCACCCCAGTTTTGGCTATCCGCAACTCATGATTTATATGAATTATTACCCGTTTTTTTGTATATACGCCTTGTACAAGCATTTTTAGGAAAAGTGTTCAACACGAAAGTTGTAGATATCGTCGAGATCTACAACTTTTGGGTTGCACATTTTTCCTAAAAATGCATGCACAATGCGTATTTCCAAAAAATCGTTATATATATATATATCTATACTACTATATAAGAAAATAGGCTTATCGGTGCAATGCCCTGCCAATCAATACCCACCGTCCGATCTAACAATGAAATTTCTCTATTTAAACCCAGCCGTCCGATCTGATTTCATCACAACATCTCAGCCGTTCGATCAACCTGGAACGTTGATTCAATCTCGACCGTCCATTTTTTTCCCTAGGTCTCCTAAACCTACCTTGATAGGGTGTCTTAAACCTATAAATTTTATAGGACCCCTATCTTACAAAGTGAAATTACGTGGCCGCCGACGAACCCCGGGCGGTCGGTCGCCGGCGAGGCCGCAGCCGGCGGCAGTGGCGCTGGATATAGCTTGGCCGTTCGATTCATGCAGCTTGCGATGCCATCGGACGGCAGCAACCGCACTGTTCGCACAGTTCGCACCCGCCTGTGTTCGCATATGATTCCTCCTCTATATATATATATATTATATATAGTTACACCCATGTTTTAATTCGGGGGGTGGGGGCAATACGCGCGTCTTGTGCGTGCATTTTTAGCAAAAGTGTTCAACACAAAAGTTGTAGATCTCGCCGATATCTACAACTTTTGTGCTGAACACTTTTCCTAAAAATGCTTGCACAAGTCGTATTTCTAAAAAAACACGTAATAATTCATATAAAAGGGGCTTGCAGATAGCCAAAACTGGGGTGCGGTTAACAATTGCCTATATATATATGACATATATTTTCATTAAAACGATAACTCCCGAGCAAAAAATGTGTGCGCTAACAAATTTACTTATGCTCCCGAGCAAAAAAGATAGAGCTAGCTAATGCAATGCACGCGACTGAAAAAACGTGCGATCCTTATTTTTATTCAGAAATTATATTAATATATATGTTTTAAATTTATTGATTTGTTTTGTGCACATGCAATTTTATGGAGGGAAATTTCCCTCCATATAATTCATTAATGTGAGCCCCGCGCAACACATGTAACACGTGCGGGGCTCACGCACAGACACATGCACACACATGCGACACATGCACACACAACTGCACACACAACACGGACACATGCACTCAACGCAACTGCACATATATTTGCGTGCGCGCGAGAGTGCATTTGCGTGCGCGCAAGAGTGCATTTGCGTGCGCGCGAGAGTGCATTTGCGTGCGCGCGAGAGTGCATTTGCGTGCACGCGGGTTCGTGCGTGATTTTATTTTAATTCCATAATTATATTAAAAAAATAATGTTATATTAATTTGCATTCATTTTTACATTTAATATATTTTTAATTTTTAGTTTTGTTTTGTTCAAAATTTTATGGAGGGAAATTTTCATCCGTATATTTCATTCATTCATGTGAGAGAGAGATAGAGCTGCATGGGAGAGAGGCAGAAAAACTTTTATAAAAAGTTAAAGATTTATAAAAACCTCCGTACGCGCAAAAATACATGTCGCAATAGTACCACATATCTGCGACAGCCGCGCACGAATGTTTGCGAGCTGTAGGAGTAATGTCGTCGCGTTAGAGCACTATCGAGGTGGGGTACTGTCGCGCGCATACAATTTTTTTTAAAAAAAAATAATAATAATTCAAAACTTTGATAATAAAATTGTACAAAAATTGAAAATAAAATATGATATATTTTTTGTAACAAAACTTTAAAAACTTCCATGATGTGGTTACAATTGATACTTATTGTGAGAAAAGTTTTCTATTTGTAACGTAACATTAGTGTTGTTACAAATACTTATAGTTATAGTAACGAATTAATTATTATTGTAACAAAGTTTAAAATATTCGTTACAATAAAGTTCTTTTTTGTAACAACAAAAAAACTTTGTTACTAAATATAACTTTTAGTAACAAACTGTGTTTCAGTTACATTCCAGTCCTTACAACAGGTGCAGTTTGTTGTAGTGAACACAATCAAGAGGATTCAAGTTTTCACTTAACTACATCCATGAGGTTCTAATGATGGAACTCATGCTATCAGAACCCAATGACTACCACCAAGTCCTTAAGTCATCCAAGCACTTGCCAGGATCCGACTAGTGCATAGCAGCACTCGAGGACTGCCAACTCAAGTCATTACCATCACATCATGATATCATCGCATCCTTCACATAGTATTGACATCCATCTAAGACCATGCTAAATTTTACTCAACGTTACCCATAAAGGTCCTAATTGGCACACAGCATGATGTATTCATGTCCTCCATTACCCAGCTATATGATTTATCCAGGAGTTCATGTATGAAAACTCGACAACCTCGGTGTATATCCCAAAAGGTTTTAGATCACCATTTCTCCTTGGTCTACTTCTCCGCATAACCTTCGATCAGAGTGAAGACATAACCATCCTTTAGGTACTCACCTCCGTTATTCTGGTAGGGGACTCAACGTAATCCAAAACTTGGTGTTTAACCATCCACCTTGCTTAAAATGCTCATTCATCAAGGAGTACCTAATTCTAATATCGTCAACTTGTAACGACTTAGATGAGGAAACACCATTATAGCAAGGCTAAGTAAAGCAGTCTACAAAGATTTTTAACTCCCAGTGAATCCTCAGTTGGTCCATTAGCTAGGCTAATAAATGAAGAAATAGGGTTAGCCCCCATACACCCGAGTTATGTTTCTTCGACCACCAGTATGGTACATTCACCCCCTGTATGCACACCGACCCTATGGGCATGCCTCCCTCGATTAGGAGTTCTATCATATAAGCACTTGAATAACAGTTCATGGGACCTATTAAAGTGTTCTAGGCCCTCAAAGCTACCATTTTCATCAACCTTTTTAGGGGTCGACATTTCCCGACTACAAAATGGTCACTTTCTGGACTTGCACTCTTATTGGATGTAAACTACAGTGAGGAGCACCACATTGTGGGTACGAACATCAAACTTAGAAGTCTCTTACTGCCCCAACAGTAGAAAATAAGCACTACTTCTAACCGCGAGACTAGTCATGAGTTGCTCTCTCTATAAGGGGGGTCTTAACATTTATCATGTGGTTTCACTATATCTACTGTTGGTAATTAGAATTTATTTCCCAAAATCATGAATCTTTCTAAATGCGATCATGATATTTTCGATTTATGTGTTTTGACTCTCTATATCATCATATTTATAGTAAAAAGATTCATACATATAGTATACATCTTCCAAATTTAGCAAGTGACTGGCTAACTTTTAACTTTTGGGAGGCAAGGATACTTCCAATGTCATGTCATGGCAAAATATTCATGTGTTTAATCATCAAGAATTTTTCACCATTTATTTTTTAGTTCATAAAACAATCGAGTTCGCATTCACCTCGTCTCTCTTGCCACGACGATATCCTATCTCAATCCCCAAATCCCCAACATGATGTTATTGCCTCAAGAATTTAAGCTTGGACAAATTTATATTTTCAATGATTCCTAAAAATCAACAATTGCTCGACTTGTGATGTTTTAACAATTTATCTTAGTGATATTACGAACCATCATTGCAGTCTTAGAGGAAGGTATATCTATCGCTTCCTTCTAAGAGCACAAGGACCCGAGTCAGGTATTACTTTGGTCCAACCTAGATCATAGTTACACTTGCACCGAATTCAGAATTCGTGCCGAATTTCTTTTGGGATCCAGATAGTTCCATTTAAAGGGCCTCTTACTGTAAACTTAAACCTTGTCTCATTGTCGGGTTATGATATCGAGCCTCTAGGAATCTACCTTGCCAAGGCAATAATATTACACATGACCCTTACTTGTTCGTATATAGCGTAAAAACTCCAAAGTTGCCCACAATCGCCGCTAGAGATTGCTAATGACATGTTTATTCCATGATAAACATTTGAGATTTTTAAATCACTTAACAAGTCATACTATCCTTGTCATCTTCATAAATCAAACGTAGTCGAATCAATGAAGCCACATTCATTTTTGGCCTTTTACTAGTCGATTTGGATCTATTAATTTTCCCTAACATCCCTTTAACATACAAGTCATTGCAAATTTCCTAACTTCCTGGGATGGTTGATCATTAAACCACTCGTACATATACAAACTTCATTATATCATCATGAGGGTACATATTTTCATCAAGTACCAAGCTATAATGTCATCAAAAGTTAAGTATAGATCGATACGGATATTTACCAAAAGGGCTAACTTACTACTTTCCTCGTCTTCTTATTCACATAGTCTAAAAAAATGTAAGGAGCAAATACTCATCCTTGAAGTACTACCATCTGTTATTCTGTCAGTAAAAATTCATCGATCCAAACTTGACATTAGTAGTCCACCTTGCCAAAGATGAACTACTTCATCAAGAACCATCAATATCAATTGTTGAAAATTTGTGAAGAATGTCAAATCCCAAAGAAACCCTAGTTGGTAACACTGGTCCAATAAACGAAGGGATAAGCCCACCGAATTCTTGGGCAGAGTCTCTTCGATCACTAACGTGGTACATCCATCCCCTATAAGCACACATCCTTAGGGCATATAATCCTCGACCTGGAATTTCACCTTGACGATTACTGATGCAGTCTTTTCTTTAGGCCTTTAGATCTACCATTTACAACAACTTTTTTTGGGTTAACATGTGACCAAGTCAAAAGAGATGGGCCTCTTCTAAGATTTAGATTCTTATTCAACCTCTGGTATTTATCATGGTAATAGCTTCACTATGATCAAGATGGAGAGAATTATGTTATCAGTTAGACTTACGAGTCTCTTACTACTCTAGTTAGTAGATTATAGGCACAAATTCTCCTCTGGATGGTTCTATTAGTTTGGGTAAGATGATGGTATCACTTAATGAACGAAGTAGGAATATCGAAGTATAAGCCTTGAGCACATACCCTTGCAATAAACTCTTCCCTGAACCACATGGGTATTCACATACCTCAACCAAGTCTATACCTGAGGTCGATTCTTAGACTAGGATGCGCCACAAAATATGTTGGTAGGTCAAAATAAGGTGGTGTCCTAGTTAGGTTGGCACTCGTTCTAAGGATTAGTGGACATACTTAGAGTGAATCCCATAGGGGGGACACCACAGCTTCCGCTGCATCAGTTTGTCCTCAAACTGAATGACCGAGCACGGGTGGTGTCATGGGTTAATGGACTTCTTTATCTCAGGATCGTTGAGGCTCTGATACCTCGCTTTGATACCATTTGTAAGACCCACCTCCCGGAACACAAAACACGGCCGAGGGAAGTCATATGCCCAAAATAGCCGCCTTGCAGTAGCGTCAGCACACGGCTAACCTGTACCACAAGACGCCTATTCTACCGGCTATTACCAATATCATTTGCAAACCCATCAATAAATTTAATATTTCAAGAGTCCATGATTCACAAAGTATAAATGTCCACAAAATATATAAACGACAGGAAGCAAAAAGAGCTCCCAAATATACAAGAATAAGGTATAGCGGAAGTCTACAACAAGAACTACAATCCCTCACAACCGTATCAGAAGGTGTTGTTGCAAAAGCTGCAACATGTCTCCAAGTCCTATCACTCTGATCTGTCCGGTACTTCTCCAGCTGGGTGTGCTCCTAAAAATAGTGGTGTAACAACCGTTAGTCATAAAGACTAAGTGGCTTCCCATCCTCTCACCCCGGCGACTCTTAGGCACCGTGTGGGAGGAAAGAAAGTGAAGCTGCAATATAACAGTAAGTACAATATGCAGGTGACAAGGAGATATTACTAACCTAACAGTATATATCAATAGCTAACAACATGTATATATATACATCCAGCACCTTTCTAGCAAATCTATCATAATAAAATCAAGGGACTACTATGAAACCAAGCAATATATAAACGAGCGTCAAAGTGAGTATACACCCGCAATTATAAAAGAGTCTAAGCAGCTAGAAAAGTAACCTTAACTTATGTGTATACACACACAAACACATAAGCTAAGGGATCTGGCAAGAAGTAAACTCATCATATAAAAGAGCTCATACTAATTTACACGATGAGGTCTATGTTTTATGCAAGTATGCTATGCCATGATGTGCAATGCAATGATGCAACTCACGCACATGAATCTGTACGTACAGACCTTTTGTAGTTCCCTCTGTGCGAGTGTGTCAACTCAGGTACCCAGTTGAGGCAAACTGGGTAGTGGACCGGTTTGTCCACTTCTAGGTTTGTGTAACACCACCCAACCTAGACCTTATGTACGCCCCTAAGAACACACAGGGTATCCGCGTACTATCTGGTAAGCACCACCTCTAGCCCTCTATTCGAGTATCCGCCCAGGTACCCAGTTGAGGCAACAGGGCAGTGGACCGGGCTGTCCACTTCTAGGCTTGGGTAACACCACCCAACCTAGACCTTTGTACGCCCCTAAGAACACACAGGGTATTCGTGCACTACTTGATACTACAATGCCTCTAAGTGAAACACCAAACTCTTGGCTCAGAGGACTCGGCCAGTCCTCCTTATATCCCGAGCCTACCGCTCGCAGGACTAACTCAATTCTTCCTTATATCCCGAGCTTACCGCTCGCAGGACTAACTCATGCTCTTAAGCAAGCACGGGCTCCAAACCGAGTCCCTTCCCACATTAACTTAGGATGTCGACCCATCCCAATCACTAAACTAAGCCCTCAATGCTACCCGTAGGGAGTTAGCATACTCTAAGCAGTGAGACACACAAATCCTGAGATTTCACTTCCTACGAACCTAACCTAAGGACTACTTGAGCACAATATCATGTCCTCAAAACTAAAGATCAATGACTAAGCTCTACTTTTAGTCAAGGGTTATTTCTTACTCAACCCTGTTAGATTCAACATATATATTTAAATGCTAATTCATTCTACGCCATCAATCGTTCATCACATCCGAACACTTGGGTAAAAAGAGTGGTTTTACAATGTAGTTATTCATCTAACGACACATTACGAACCGTATGATCCCCAGGTGCATATCTCGACATCGTATAAATATATTCCTCTACTTTAGTAGCAACTCGTATGTCTTGTAAGTCAGCATTAGTTGACTGGTATGAGTGTATAAAAAGCTGATCATAACATTGATATTTACAAGTCCCATATCATGGAAGAATCAACCATGAAGTAGACGGTTAAGTATTCTATTTCTACGAGTATAGTCAAGTCGCGTCTTACCATCATGAGAACATGTACAAACTACCTCCAATTAGCAAGTTTTAGGTTCATTACATGATTTGCCCCAATATTTAGATCTATCACCTCCAATATCGTATTAGAATCATAATAATAACCTTTACATACAATGTAAATCGGAGCACTGTTCAAATCACCACTTGCCTAAAGTTTCATGCACATACTTATTGTCCTAGAGCGTCATCAAACAAGTTATTAATCGAGTGGCTATATCAAACCCAAGACTTCTAAAATTTCTACTATATGTCATGGTTAGCATCTTCAGCGTTTACGCCAAATCTCAGTTCATTCGGAATAATCATGATAACTTTTTACGGCACAATAATTTTATAACATAATATTGACAAATCACAGCAAGCCCATTTCCGAAAATTATGAAATTTAAGAGGGGTGTCCACATTGTCATCAAACATTTAACTACCAATTCCAAACACCTTCCGATAAACCAAACAGGGTAAATCACCAAAATACTATGAATCTGTACGCCTACCTCGCCACGCACTAAACAGGTTATTTACCAATAACTAATAAAAACTACACGGATCTAAGAGTTGATCGAACAACGTCCGGTCATCTTCTTCCTCCAGCCTGGGGCTGTTATTTGCCCGACCTGGAGTCTAATAAAACTCCCACATCAGCCACCTAATTTCTCATCCGACCAACCAACACCTCCGCCCCATTCTCGTATATGAGGTGCATCGATGGGCGGAGAATCGGTGATCGGAGGTGACCGGAATAAATAATCAGAACACAGATTTCAGTCATCCCTCCATGACTTGCTCTCAAATCAACTCAATTGAGTTCGACATCTTGCCTAGTTTGATCTAAGAAACTAGCACCAAAGGAGAGGGGAGGAAGCACACCGAGTGTCCATGCATGCTACCCAATAGCCACGTATGCGGCATTTATCCGTTGCTCCTGGTCGTGGTTAGATCTCGTCGATCGTCACCGATGTGGTGTCGTCCTTCTTGAGTGCGCTGCCCTATTTTTAGAGAGGGCCTTGCTTCTATTTTGAGAGCTAGAATGCTCTCGGTTGGAGCGTCATCGTCGAAAATGGAGAAGATGGTTGCCTCTTGGAGTTGAGCACGAGGGGGAGCTCGGCCATGGATTCGGTCGGCCAAGAAAATAGGAAGAGTAGGGGGTTTGAGGAGATCTGGACATCATGCCTCTGAAATGGAGCAGATCATGTTCAGATCTGGGTTTCTTGATGCTGCACCTCGCCGTAAAAGAGGAGGTCGACCATGTATGTTGGAGAGAGAGAGAGAGAAGCTTGGAGCTCAGATCTGGAAGAAATGGAAGGGGAAAACTTGATGGTGGTCGGAGTTCGGGAGAGAGAGAGGAGGTGGAGGAGCTCGGTTCTTGGATGGACTTCGGCCAAGAGGAGATATGTTGAAAGCTCATCAGAAATAGATCATGTCATGAGGAGGCGCGCCGAAAATGGAAGTTCACGGGGGAGTTGCTGCTCGAGGTGGCTCGCTGGAGGCTCTTTGAGATGGTGTCTGACTTCTTGCCGTGGGGAGTGCCTTGCCGGAGATGAGATCACCGACAGGAAAAGGGAGGAAGATCGGAGGAGGGAGGAGAGCTAGGGCTCGCACATTCTTCCGCCGTCAGCTGTATGGGAGAAGGGTCGGGTAAGTCCTCTTTTCTGACCTAACATTACGTGTGTGTGTGTGTATATATATATATTCAGTTATAATAATAATAATAATACCAATAATAATAGTAATATTATTAATATTAGAGTTTAAACGCATGTACAATGCCCTAGAGAACTCGTAATTCATCCCAGAGGAGCTCCTTACGACCGTCTCGCCGATACGCACCGATCAAAATGAGTTGACATAAATTCGAGTTCGTTTGCCCATTTTATGCTTGTCGGAGCGTTTGCGGTCAAATTTGACTTAAACGTGAAAGCTGTCCAAATGACGTCGGAATCGCGAACGGATAGATTCGTTGAACTCGTACTATTATTACAAGTCTAACAAGACTGATTGTGGTCGATTGAGAGGTAGTTTTGCCTATTTCACCACTTTGGATAAATATGTTATTCGCAGACCACATTATAATTTCACTGATGCTCATCAGAATCGAGCGCGGACAGTTTCGTTGAACTCGTATAGGCTTCACGAGTCTAACAAACCTGACTGGGGTGAATTCCGAGACCGTTTGATGCATATCACCTTTTTTTTTAATAAAAACGCTATTTGAAAGCCATGTCATTTGAGCTAACGTACGCACTATAATTCCTTCAATGCGACACGCTTCCTTGAGTTTTTTTTGCTCAAATTATGCTCTCCTGGCGGCTCGGATCCCGATACAGCAAACATCGAGACAAATAATAGAAATGGTACTCGTCACATTCGTCGAGTGCATTTTCCGGCTTAGGTGCAAGCCTGGCCCTCAGTACACCCCGAGCCCGAGTCAACTCGCGTGACTCAAAAATGCGCACAAGGGGTCTAGCTCGAATCGGGATTTTACAAATCCAATAAACGAAGAAATAATTTCTTCCCCGAAATATTAGGTTGAGGTTATGAGGATTTTCTGAATGAGAGTAAAATATACTCATCATATTCATTCATGGGCACTTCAGCCATAATAATTTCAAGCTTATATATACATTCTCACTTGTTGCAATTTATACATAGAAACGAGATTGCTTGCGCACTCTTGCCTTGTGAAGTCTTACGAACTAATAATGACACACACTATTTCAAAAAACACTACATTAGTCTAACTGATTATTCAGTTATAATAATAATAATAATACCAATAATAAAAGTAATATTATTAATATTAGAGTTTAAACGCATGTACAATTCCCTAGAGAACTCGTAATTCGTCCCAGAGGAGCTCCTTACGACCGTCTCGCCGATACGCACCCATCGAAATGAGTTGAGATAAATTCAAGTTCGTTTGCCCATTTTATGCTTGTCGGAGCGTTTGCGGCCAAATTTGACTTAAACGTGAAAGTTGTACAAATGACGTCGGAATCGCGAACGGATAGATTCGTTGAACTCGTACTATTATTACAAGTCTAACAAGACTGATTGTGGTCGATTGAGAGGTAGTTTTGCCTATTTCACCACTTTGGATAAATATGTTATTCGCAGACCACATTATAATTTCGCTGATTCTCATCAGAATCGAGCGCGGAAAGTTTCGTTGAACTCGTATAGGCTTCACGAGTCTAACAAACCTGACTGGGGTGAATTCCGAGACCGTTTGATGCATATCACCTTTTTTTAATAAAAACGCTATTTGAAAGCCATGTCATTTGAGCTAACGTACGCACTATAATTCCTTCAATGCGGAACGCTTCCTTGAGTTTTATTACTCAAATTATGCTCTCCTGACGGCTCGGATCCCGATACAGCAAACATCGAGACAAAGAATAGAAATGGTACTCGTCACATTCGTCTAGTGCATTTTCCTAGCTCAGGTGCAAGCCTGGCCCTCAGTACACCCCGAGCCCGAGTCAACTCGCGTGACTCAAAATGCGCACAAGGGGTCTAGCTCGAATCAGGATGTTACACTCAGTATGACCAGTGAAAGGGGATTTAGTCATTTTGCCTAATAAGCAAGACTCGCATCTCTCAAATGATTCATAATTAAATGAGTCCAATAGTCTATCTCTATGGAGCTTGGATATGCGTTTCTCATTTATATGGCCCAAACGACAATGCCAAAGGTATGTAGGATTCGAGTTATTTGTTCTTAGTCTTTTATTATTTTCAACATTATAGACCAGATGGTCTAAGTTCAAAACATATAAACCATTAAACAATAAGGTTACACCATAAAAAACATCATTCATAAAAATCAAACAACAATTGTTCTTAATTATAAATGAAAAACCCTTCATGTTAAGACATGAAATGGATATAATGTTTCTAGTTATGGCCGGAACAAAATAACAATTATCTAGTGCTATTACAAGCCCAGTGGGCAAAGAAAGACAGTAAACACCAACATCGACGGCAGCAACTCTTGCTCCATTCCCGACGCACAGGTCTACCTCCCCTTTACCCAGCATTCTTCTCCTTCTCAGTTCCTGCACATTTGTACAAATGCGAGAACCACATCTGGTATCCAATACCCAAGAAGAAGGAGCAGAAAGGTTTATCTCTATAATGTAAATACCTGAAGTGGAAGTCACACTTCCCTTCTTCTTTTGTTGATCCTCAATGTAGAGGGGACAGTTCCGCCTCCAATGTCCTGCCTTACCGCAGTGGTGGCACTTTACGTCTTTCGCCAGACCTTTCCTTTTCAGTGTAGAAGACTTGGGATTAAGAGGAGACTTAGATCCAATCTTCGTCTTCTTAGATCCCCTAACCTTGCCCTTGCCCTTATGCACCATCAGTATGGGCTAGCGGGCTTGGCCTTCTTCATATTATTTTTGGCAGTTCTCAACATGCCAAGGAGCTCGGACAGTGTCTTTTCTATTTCATTCATATTATAGTTCAAGACGAACTGCTCATAACTGTCTGGCAACGATTGCAGGATCAGATCTGTGGCCAACTCTTGGCCCAAGGGAAAACCCAATTTTTCAAGGATCTCGATATACCAAATCATCTTGAGTACGCGAGTCCCAACTGAGTTTCGAGCTCCCATTTTCCACTGAAATAATGCCTTGGATATGTCAAACCTCTCTTGTCAGGCATTCCCCTCGAACATTTTCTTGAGGTGCCCGATTATCTCATAACCACACAAGCTCATAGGACATGGTAGCAAGCATGAGGCATTCCACATCCAAGGTAACATCCTGATACTTCTTGTAAGCATCTTTGTCTGCTCTCGGAGCATTCCCGGTCGGCTCTGCAGGGGCTTCCCCTTCCAAGACATAGAGCTTGCACTCTTGCCTGAGAACAATTCTCAGTTTCCTGTACCAATCGAGGAAATTCGTCCATTGAGCTTGTCCTTCTCAAGGATGGCTCTCAGGGACAACGTGGAGTGTGATGTATTTGCCATGGAAATTCTACAATAAATTTGCAAAACATTTTCAGTACTATATTTTAAAATACATTTTACTTTAATAAGGACTTTAATTAAAAGAGGGCTCCCACTATTTTTATCAAATCGATAACCCTTAATATCGATTAAGAGAGTTTATGCGAGCTACTCTCTTAGTGGACAAGATCCATATTTCACCAACACAACGTGTCCGCTTTGGCGTTTCTCTCGCAATGCGGTTATTTAGGTAGAAAACACTTGTCAATTGCATCACTATGCAACTCTGTATGGTTGGTGAATAACTCTTTATTCACATCCGTCATATGGTGCATGCCAACCTGCCTCTAGGCACTCAACCTTTGAGGTCACCTAGTTAAGATAGACCCGATGTCGACAGTGGGATATCACAATTATCCGCTCGCACACTTATCAAGATTGATTAATGTACCGTGCTTTGGCAAGCCCACACTTCATCGATCGAGGCAGGAAGAGTGTCATCTATCGGAAGGCATCCGTATAATTAATATTGGATAAGGGATTTTATCTTTCAATTGATGAACATTTCATCGTGATTAACATTTAATCACTGTGCACATTCACAAAATAGAAATACAACATTTCAAACCAAATGCATCCCAATGCGCACAAAATAAAATTATCAACACTTTGATAATAAGGGCTAAATCTGAACACTTAGAACACTTCTAATTCTCCAGATTTACATGCATTGGACACAGCAAAAACAACTCCACTTGTGCAGTAGACAAGCTCGTCTCTCAATGTCAGATTCAAAATCTCAGGCATGTGATTTCACAAATCACTTGGAGGGACGATTACTGCAAAGGAGAAACTATTTCAGAAACAATGAAATCGCAGCGCAATCACATGCGTTCTTGGCGGGGTTCCAAGAAGAAATCAGGGCATTTAGAACGCTTCTAAAATCCCGATTTACACGCACTTGATTGCAAACCTGGCTCTGATTCCACTGTTGGGTTTTACTCAATACCATTTCATAAATGATAATTCAACATATCACATATGCGCATCGGAATAACTAACTAGAACAACCCAAAGAGTTAAGGAACTTGCGATTTTATTGATTCAAGAAATAAAAAATCCAGCAACACATTGCAGAAATTATACTTGAAGGGGGTTGAGTCGATACTCAACCGAGATGCTCCAATGGCAGATTCAAGATTGTGCGGCTGAGTTCCTTGCACAGAAATAAATATGCGCCTCTATAATAGTCCACACGAGCGCTGGAGAACCCTAGCCTTTTGTCACAAAAGTGCTAGGTCGGAGAAGAACTATCCTCCATGTCTTCCACGGACTGCTTGGTCCGAATGCAGGAAGAGGCGACAGCGGCGGCGGGATCGACCGATCAAAACACTTCCTTCCGGGGTTATAGGTGGAACACTTTCGCCGTTCTCACTTTCTTTTGCAAAATCGATCGCATCCTCTAGGTCAAAAAGAATCGCATTCTTTTATACCCACGGGCAAAAATGAGCTATCCGCACAGCCACGACTTTAAGTGAAGAAAATAGAATTCGTCGAACTGCATTCGACAAACTGGCTATCGTTCGTCGAACGCGCTGGTCGTTCGTCGAACGCACTAGCTGTTCGTGGAACAGGATCGCCGTTCGTCGAACGCGCTCGCCGTTTGTTGAACTCCAGGCTCAGGGGTGGACTGACACCAGTATCAGCAGTCGACTAACACCTTCAGTTCGATGAACTGAAAACTGCATTCGACGCATGCTTTCAGTTCGACGAACTGAACTCTGCGTTTGACGAATACCATCAGTTCGACGAACTGAACTCTGCGTTCATCTAAGTCATAGGATTGGTCTGATTTCTCGAAAAATTCCAAAGCAGGAGATGCAGTCCTCGAGAAATCCCAAGGATATAATTTCTCGAGAAATCCCAAATGACTTCTCGAGAAATCCCAAACTAAGAATATGATTTCTCGAGAAATCTCAAGCCAGGAAAAATAAGTTCTCGAGAAATCCCGAGCCAACACAATTCTCCCTCCAACTTCTTAAGACACTCTTGTGTGCGACCCCATAGACTCATATCGCATTGGCAGTAAGACTAGATATTTTATCACTTCCATATCACCATGGAAACACCAACAGAGCAGACCGCCAGAAACGAGCTCATACAACCCGCCCGGACTCTTATAAGATCGGAGCTACATGAACATTCTGACACACCAAGCTGACCGCCAGAACGAACTCATACAGGCCGCAGTACGAGACAGCAGAAGCAACCTCTAGTACAGACTGCCCTGTCTAAACCAGAATAAGGATACTTGGGCAAAATAGGCAGACCAAACACAGGCCGCCAACACTAGAGATGCGTGACCACACAAGCCAGGTCGCCACACTGAGCTCGCATTTTCTAGAGGAAGACCACAACACAAGTCGCGTGGTCTCTACGGTCTCCAAAAACAGACCGCCCAGACTAACACTTCCACTTCAAAAACTTTAACACTCCCCCTTGAAGTGGGAAGTGGAAGTCAGCCCAAGTAACCTCCTCAACCATGTGAACGGTTCCTTCAACAACGGCTTTGTAAATATGTCTACGACATTTTCCTTGCTCTGCACATGCTCAACCATAAGAGATCCCTCCAACACCTTCTCCTGAATGAAATGATGTTGAATCTCTATGTGCTTGGTTTGCGCATGACAAACTGGATTGTTCACCAGTTTGAGGGCACTCTCATTGTCACCCTCCATACACCTCCCTATCAATGTCCTCCACAAGCCTCCTAAGCCAAATGGCTTCATGAGCTGCCAAAGCCGAAGCTTTGTATTCCGCGTCCGTTGTAGAGAAAGACACAGAATCCTGCTTCTTGCTCAACCATGATATAGCTGTAGAGCCCATCATAAATACGTATGCAGAAGTCAATCTCCAATCATTTGAATCTCCTCCATAATCAACATCCATGTATCCATGCAAGCAAAAGCCTGAGTCCTTCCCATAGAAGAGACCCAAATCCGATGAGGTCTTAACATACTTTAAAATGCTCCTCGTCGCCATTAGATGAGGTTTTCGTGGCTCTGCCATATACTAACTCACCCGGCCAACCACATAAGCAATATCCGGTCTCATGATCGTCAAATTTATCAGACTTCCGACCAAAGCCCGGAACACCAAATTATCAGAAAGAACCTTCCCCTCATCACGTCGAAGATGAATACCAACCTCCAGTGGAGTAGAGCTACTCTTCCCTCCGCCCCCCCCCCCCCCCCCCCCCCATCCATGCTGAATCGCTTCACAATTCGTTCTGCATAGCCCTTTTGGGAAACAAGCAAACTGCCCGCTTTCCTCTCCACTTCGTCCAAGGAAATGGTGGAGCTCACCAAAGTCCTTCATCTCAAATCTGATAGCTAGCTCATCACGAAGCCTAGCTACCTCCACTTCAAAAATCCCCGTGACGATCATATCATCAACGTATAGCAGCACCAAGACCTGAAGATCCCCCGTCTTCTTTACAAATAAGCTTGAATCAGAATCAGAAGCAAAATATTCGCATAACTAGAGGTATTCTGCGATCTTCCCATACCACGCCCGAGGCGCCTGCTTCAAGCCGTAAAGAGCCTTCTTCATCTTACACACATGTCTTGGGTAGACTTCAGATACATACTCGGGTGGCTGATCCATGAAGATATCTTTACAGATCTTGCCGTAAAGGAAGACATTCTTCACATCAAGTTGCCATATCTTCCACCCTTGGCAAGCTGCCTACGCGATCACCACCCGTACTGAAGTCATCTTGGCAATGGGGCTGAAAGTCTCTTCATAATCCTCCCCATACTTCTGAGAGAACCCTCGACCTACAAGGCGAGCCTTGTACCGCTCGATACTGCCATCAGCCTTCTTCAGCTTGAAAACCCAATTGTAAGTCCCTGGAGTAACACCCTCAACCTTAGGCACCAAGTCCCAAGTCTTATTCTTCCTGAGGGCAGCCATCTCTTCATCCATGGCCATTTCCCACTCCTTGACTCCAATGGCATTTTCATAACAAGATGACTCTCTCTCATCTAGGGGACCCGCGAAGAAACATGAGATGAAGCTCACCAAGCTTCCCCTTGTATACCGATCTAGTGGAATAATGGTCCTCTTGGACCTCCTCAGAGCTTTACTATGATCTACCTCTCCAGCTACTTGTTCTGGACTAGCTCTCCTTTTAGGCATATTTGGAGCATTTCTCCCCCTGCTTCCAGAACCTGAAGCACCTGACCCAGAGCTAGAAGCACCTAGAGCACCTGGAGAAACAGGCAACTCCACCAGAACCTCCTTAGTAGCTTCATATGGTCCACCATCTACCCTGCTTCATTGTAGCTCAAAAGAAGAGCTACCCTGGTATGACATCAACTCGTCGAATACCATATCCATTAAGACCAGAATTCTCCATGTCTCTGGATCCATGCATCTCCAACCCTTCTTCCGATCATCATAACCGATGAAGACTAGCTTCCTTGCTTTCGCATCTAGCTTCGTTCTGAGGGCATCAGGAACATGCACGTAGCAGGTAGATCCGAACACTCGAAGGTGTTCCACCATGGGCTTTATCTTGAACATCAACTCATGAGGGGTCTTCATGTTGATAGGACTAATATGCATTTGATTGATGACATAGGTTGCATAAGATATTCCCTCTACCCAGAAGGACTTTGGGATATTCTTGGCATGAAGCCAGCACTTGCAGGTCTCCGTCAGATGACGGATCTTCCGCTTTGCAATGCCATTCTGTTGTGGAGTGTGAGCACAAGAGAGCTCTCTCCGAATGACGTGCTTCCTGCAGAAGTTAAAAAACGCTTTGGAGGTAAACTCCCCTCCATTGTCAGTTCTGAACTTCTTTATCCGCAGGTTGAGCCGACCCTCCACTACCTCCTTGAACTCCACAAACCTCACGAATGCTTCCGACTTCTCCTTCAGAAAATATACCCAAGTATATCTAGTGAAATCATCAATCAAAACCAGCATATACATGCTGCCTCTAAGACGGACAGTTGCGGTAGGTCCAAACAGATCACCATGAATACACTCCAATGGTGCTTTACATCTGCTTTGTGATTTGTCAAATGGAAGGTGTTGAGCCTTACCATATTGGCAACCTGCACAAATGTGACCATCACCGAAGGATGACAAACTAGACAAACCTCTTACAAGGCCCCTCCCTGCCATATCTTTCAACTTGTCCATCCCAACATGTCTGAGTCTTCCATGACAGAAAGCAGCGCTATCATTAGTTATCATCTTATCAATATAGGAACTTGTTGATAACACAAACAAGTCCTTCACCCTTCTGCCGACATGAGTGACTTCAGCCTCCACCGCTGACACATTTCGAAGAAACTTCACTTCTGTTGGACCAAACAGAACGTGATAGCCAGCATCCACAACATTGGTCACCGAGAAGAGGTTTTTCTTCATCCCTGGAACATGATAGACACTCTTCAACGTAAGAGTACCTCTATCATCGTTCAATGAAACTACACCTTCCTTCTCTACTGCATGTATAGTGTCATCAGCTGTAATGATAACATTATTACTTGTACATGCCTGCAATGAAGAGAACATCGACTCATCTCCGGTTATGTGATGACCACAACCCGAGTCCACTATCCAATCATCCTGATAGTTGATGACGTCATAGCCCGAACACACGTGCCTGTCATGAAGGCTCCATCACCCCATCTATCATCTGCATTGGAACCAGCCTCTTCCTTTCCTGCAGCATGCCCCGACTGAAGATTGACCTTGCAGTCTCTTTTGAAATGACCAAGCTTGTTGCATCTGGAACATCTCAGCCCTTCCTTCTTCTTCCCTTCAGACTTGGGAGCATAACTCCTCTCTTGCTGATATGAAGTAGATGGACCATCGTTACCGGATGACTTCTTCTTCTTGTCCAAATGCTTCTTCTTTCTAGAGAAGAGAACCTCATCTTCTCCCTTAGAGACTGACATCCCCGCCATTTGCTTAGCCAAACTCTCTTGCGATGCAAGCAAGTTCTCCAGCTCCAGCAATGATGGGTGATTGGCTCAGTCTTGCACAGAAGTAACAAAGGCCACATACTCCCTCTGCAAGCCATGGATTATGTTCCTCTTCAGCTTTGCTTCTGATATAGGCTCATCTGGGTCCAATGCCAATATCTCTACGCATAGGTTCGTCATCTTCAAGAAGAACATTGAAATGGACAAGTCTCCCTGAGTTGCTTTCACCAACTCATTTTCTAAGAACTGTAGCCGAGCTGCATTCTTCTTATTGAACAAGCCATCCAAGGCTGTCCAAATTTCAGCAGCTGACCTACATCCAATGATGTGGTCAAACAACTCTGGAATGATAGCTCGCTTGAGAGTGAACTCTGCCTTTATATTAGTTCTCTTCCAAGCTTTCAAGAGCTCAGCATTCCCCTCAGCAGGAACAACAGCTTGTCTTACTTCTCCTCCAAATACCTCCCATAAGTCCTCGCCATGAAGATAGCTCTCCATGCACGACTTCCACTTTTTAAAGTTAGTCTGCGTCAGGATCTCAATACCAAGACCTCTTGCATATCCTCCTTCCATTGCTATCTCACTGATTGACAACCGACTTGCTGAAATCCAAGCAGAAGACAACGCTGATTACTGCTCAGAAACCTCCTTCTGATACCATGTTAAAAAATTTAGAGGTCCGGAGTGAAGTAATAATGCGGAACACTTCAACACAATCCATAAGAATGACAATCAATGACAATGGGAAGACAGAATAGTGCACTTGTTATTCACTATCTCTTTACAGCTCAAGACATACATGGCAAGAAATAATTCATAAGAATCACAAAGGAGAGAGACACAAGACAAAATACAAGCCGCCAGCGAACTTCCAAAGTAGTGATCACCAGACCACTCAAACAAGCAAGCCGCACGACTATCCATGAGACCACGCGAATAGAGCACAACCCGCTGTTTTCAGCCCGCAACCATAGACCGCACAACCTGCTGCTTTGCTGAAAATAATTGTCCGCACTTTTTGATCGCCCAGACCGCACGGTCTCAAGATCACAGAAGAACCCGCGAACACTTGACGAAGAACTGCTTCCTACTGCAAGATCGCAACTCAAGATCACCCGACCACTTAAGGCAGCCTGATCAATTGAGTCCGTTGTACAGTCCAAGAACTCCTAAACACAGTCTGCACTGACAGACTATTGCCAAATTGGTTTATTCAAAGCTGGAAACAAGGGAGAATACTTACGGTGACTGCTAGCCACTAACCTGCGAACAGAATAACCCGGTCAGATAACTCAAACTGCGCGACCTCAAAAAGAGACAGGCACAATCAAGATAACTTTGGTTCTTACAGCGCATGAATGGCTACCCCGGCATCCCTATTTATAGGAAAACGAATGGATGTCGTCACTGCCCCATGGGATACAGTCACCTTCCTTATTGAAGCACGCAGTCTCCAATACTAGACAGCGCGGTCTTATCAAGACCTTATTACACATAAGCAAAATTGTCCAAGACATCTTGCCAAGAACAAATTGGCAGACCGCTCGATCTCTTATAAGAACAGACATATGTGCATCTGACCAATTAGGAGCAGACCGCCAGAAACGAGCTCATACAATCGCCCGGAATTTTATAAGATCGGAGCAACATGAACATTCTGACACACCAAGTTGGCCGCCAGAATGAACTCATGCATACCGCAGTACAAGACCGCAGAAGCGACCTCCAGTACAGACCGCCCGGTCTAAACCGGAACAAGGATACTTGGGCAAAACTGGCAGACCAAACACATGCCGCCAACACCAAAGACGCGCGACCACACCAGCCAGTTCCCACACCGAGCTTGCAGTTTCCAGAGGAAGACCGCAACACAAGTCGCGCGGTCTCTGCGGTCTCCAAAAATAGACCGCCCAGCCTGACACTTCCACTTCAAAAAATTTAACAATGGGTTGGCATGATGATATTTGAGAATAGCCGGCAGGATAGGCGTCTTATTGAGGAGGCTAGCCTGTGCGCTGGCATTTCCGCAAGGCTGCTGTCCTGGGCATATGACTCCCCATGGTCGTGTCTTATGTTCCGAGAGGGGGGTCTTACATATACAACCTCACCCCAAATCTATTTCCTAGATACCAGTTAGATGACTTAAAATGTGGGTCTCACAGATATATTGCTAAGGTTAAATCTAGTCTCTTTTCAAATATGAAATTATAACAAAGGATCTATCAATGATGCACATGTTATTCAAATATACAAATAATAGCCGAGATACTCTTTACAGAGCTTTCTCGAATCTTAAATCAAGAGTTAAGCATGACAAAAATGTAAGAGAAAGAATGAACTTTGAGAATTTAGAATAAGTATTTAAGGCCAAGGCGCTTCGTCAACATACGAGTGCGATTAGTAATTAATCGAGCTATACTTTGGAATACGTACAATTTCACAAAATGGTTAATTCAAGCCCGATTCTTTTGAATGATGAAACCAAGGTCAATCATGATATTATTAAGGTGCTATAAAAATTTGGAAATTTATTGAAGGTTTTAAGACTCATTTATTTCATTAATATGGAAGTGTTTCATATTAAATAATATTCTTTAAAGGCATAAGTTCATAAATTGATCAAATGAAGTCCAAACCTTTCAAAAACTTAAACCAAGATCAGTCATGACATTATTAGAGTGCTATAGAAATTTGGGGATTTGTTGAAGGGTTTAAAAATCTTTTATTTCATTAATATGAAAGTGTGACATATTACACAATATTCCTTTAAAGGCATAAATTCATAAAGTGATCAAATGAAGTCCAAAACTTTTGCAAAACTTAAACCAAGATCACTCATGACATTATTAGTGTGCAATAAAAATTTGGGGATTTTTTTAAGGGTTTAAGACTCTCTTATTTCATTAATATGGAAGTGTGGCATATTAAATAATATTCCTTTAAAGGCATAAATTCATAAAGTGATCTAATGAAGCCCAAACCTTTTGAAAACGTAAACCAAGATCAGTCATGACATTATTAGGGTGATATAAAAATTTTGGGATTTTTTGATGGGTTTAAGATTCTTTTATTTCATTTATATGGAAGTGTGACATATTAAATAATATTTTGTTAAAGGCATAAATTGATAAAGTGATAAAATATAGTCCAAACCTTGTGAAAACTTAAACCAAGATCATTCATGACATTATTAGGGTGCTATAAAATTTTGGCGATTTATTTAAGGGTTTAAGTCTCTTTTATTTCAATTATATAGAAGTGTGGCAAATTTAATAATTTAATTCATGCCTTTTGGATACCAAATTCATAGAGTGACTAGATCAAGTCCAAATGGCTCCAAATTTTAGCCCAAGGTCAGTCATGACATCATTAGTGTGCTATAAAGAATAGGGATTTTATTCATGTATTTAGAACCAAAAGATTTCATTAATACACAAGTGTGACAATTGAGTGTATTTTAATTTAAACCATAATAAAAATTTGTTCCATAAATTACAAGCTCTTGCAAATGAATGACTAACATTATAAGGAACATACTTACAAATTTTCATGTTCAAATTAGGTATTATGGATGAAAATTACAAAAAAAATATGGAAAGCCCCAAGGTTTATGTCACCCGAATTTTGAAATTTAATTCAGGGAATTATACACCTCCTCGGAAAATATGCCACCCAAATTTGAAAAGGTATGACCAAGCCCTACAACTTACATGTTTGAAACTTGGCTTGGTTCAACCATTAAGGCATTTAAAAAATCACTTTGAAAGTCTCTACTGTGGGGTGCATATAGCGAATTTCCATTTAAAGCTCTGGATTAAATAATAAGGAAGAGGCACAGATCTTGATGCAGATCTAGTGGCTCGAGAAAGAGGCAGATGGTGAAATGACCTTCCCCCACAGCGGATCGACTATCAATCTGATGTGGGGATCAGCCCAATCATCGTTTAAGGATCTGGACAGATGTGACTTCGTCTTCAACCTTGAGCTGGCGGTAGGGATTGATCCCACCTAGGAGGAGCTTTCAAGGATCCTCTTGTTGGATCTTGAGGTGCCCATAGAGGGGGGGGGGGGGGTGAATAAGGGTTTTAGAAAACTTTAGGATTCTAAGAAAAACTTTTGTGATTTTTTAATAAGTAAATTGAAAAAAAGTAAAAAGCTAAAAATAAGAAATGAAATCAGTTTTATTAAACATGAAAAGACATAATTATCATTTATAAAATTTGATTACAAAATTTGATTTCTATGATGCTAGAAATTAAGACGAATATGAAATTCACTTTTTGTTTTATATTCTGACTCTTCTCACTAAGAACCGGTTGTCTTTAGCCGATCTTTCCCCAGATACGACCTCAAGCTGCTCTAGCCTTTCTATCCCCAGAAAGGCCTCGAGCACCCCCTAGATCTACTACCTAGACCTAGTCGCCACAACAGCAGAAAATTCAC
Organism: Dactylorhiza incarnata; assembly: GCA_033032865.1. Taxonomy (NCBI): domain Eukaryota; kingdom Viridiplantae; phylum Streptophyta; class Magnoliopsida; order Asparagales; family Orchidaceae; genus Dactylorhiza; species Dactylorhiza incarnata. The sequence continues at coordinate 11,031,495 of JAWHQI010000011.1, forward strand.
TAAACCATCACAATGAAAGACACAAAATATAAAACACAAGTAAAAACTCCCTATGAAGAATTCGGAAGACGGCAAAAATCCGCTGAATATCATAAAAGTTGAAGCGAGCGTTCTTCGCGTTGGGTGAGCGTTGATCTGATCCTCCTTCGAATTCTTCTCTTGAATTTGTGTGGGAGATGGTGGTCTGAAAATACGGCCCTCACATGGTTTCTGAAGTGCTGGAATAGGGCTCCTTAGAATCTCTAGTGGAGGAGAATGAATGACACATATTTATAGGACTGGAAGCTAATGCCGGTGTCAAGGCTAACACCAAGCGTTGACCCATTATAGAATAATTTGATGGAACAGATCTTCAAAATAGGAAGGATATTCTGCATCTTTAGAAACATTCATTTTAGGCAACCTTAACGCTGGCGTTGAGGCTAACGCATGACGTTAAGTCAAATCATTCCTGAAATGCTCCTGCAATCACGGCAGCTTCCCTCCATGCCATTTTTCATCTTGGTGGGAACGAAAGTCAATACCGGCGTTAAGTCCTAACTCCTGGCATTAGACCACATTTATCATTTCAGCTTGTGAGAAAATCCAGCCCAACAATGTAGCATCCTAGTGTCAATTTTGTTCAATCATTCATTCTTAAAAACACAATGGCAAACATGGTCAAATATAAGTAGGATTTGTTATTCTCAAATCAAAGGGATGCGGAAAACTGTCTTCCAACAATCTCCCTTTTGATAATAACAAATCCAATAGAGATAATGTACAACCCTCATATTTTCTGAGTCGGCGTGACCCGACGCGGATGAGGTCATGGTAGAAAGGGTGACCATGACGCAACGGACCGAACCGTCGGAGGTCGTCAAGACCAGAAAGAGAAGGCTCAGGGGGGCAAGCTTTCTTGGGCGAGTGGACCTTGAGTCCACTCGCCTAAGGCCCCAGGCTACTGGACCATCGGTCCACTCGCCTAAGTGGGTGGGGGGAGCGAGTGGACTCAAGGTCCACTCACCCCCAAGCCTGCAGGAGAGTGGACCTGTGGTCCACGCGCCCGGGGCGGGTGGACCCTAGGTCCACTCGCCCGGGCAGATGTTTGAGTGGCCATTTGGTCCACTCGCCCGGTAAGTCAAGTGGACCATGAGGTCCACTCACCCAGCTCAGGTGGTGGGCCTTGGTCCACCCATCCAACCCCCGATAAGGGGGGAGTGAACGTCTCATCCTCCACTCGCCCCCCCCCCCCCCCCCCCCCCCCCCCCCCCCCCCCCTCTTGCACTGATCATTCGGGTTCGATGTTGAGCTACGGATAGTAGAATTTTGGCTATCCGCAGCACAATTTTGGGAAGTCTATAAATAGACCCACATGGGCACCTTGGGAAGGGATGTTGGTACCCCCCTCCCTCGTGTGAGTGTTGTGAGCAAGCACAATCCCTCCAAGTCATTTTTCCAAGGTGCCCAGGCTCAGCATTGGCTTGGGAGGGGAAGTTCCTTGTGAGCTTTTGGGTGTGTGGCGGGACCTCCACGCTGCAGCTTAAGGGGTCCATTTGCAGACTTAGGAGTTCTTCAAGGGCAAGGTTCTTCGGTTCTTAGTGACTAGTCAAGGGTCTCGCTCGGGTCAAGTAAGGGTTAGCTGCATCTCCCTTTCGAACGTTGAAACCGGTTCTCTAGTTTCAACAGATAAATCAAAATTATATATTGGAGATGTGTTTTTAGAAAGATATATGACATTAAGCAACAAAGAGATAAGAGTTATAATTATAGTTTGTAAAATTGTGCTCCCCCTACTTAAGTGCTCCCCCTTAGTGTATGCTCCCATAAACTAGATTCATGCCCCCCCTTAAACTAGTGAATCCTACTCCTTTAATCATTAAGATTTATCATTTTATTCTCCCCCTTTTGTTATTATCAAAATTGGGTGGAGTGAAAACAAAACTAGAATAAGGAAGACAATGTTGGGAGAAGCTAAGGGAGGATAAGAGTTTTGTTTTAAGCCTAAAGTAGGTCATGATCGAGCAAAGAGAGAGTAGCACAGTGGATAAAAATGTGATATGATAAGCGTGACTAATAACATCCCATGTACTTTACCAAGTCATTCTTCCACTTGTTAGAAAATAATGAACAAAAGAGTTTGATAGATACAAAGTGAAGAAGAGACCTTAAAAATAAGCATGATAAGAGTACATGATCAAATTAATAATGCGGACAAGCAAAACAAAGTTACTAAGATTAATATTTTTGAGAAGAATATTTTTGTTTTGGTTTGACTCTTCCAACAATATGTCTAGACTCTTCACATTTGAGCATTAACTTTGAAAATTTTCCATAACTAATAGGCAAGCATGTTTTGACATATTCAAAAAGATAAGAGGTACAATGTAACCAATTTGTATTTCAAGTAAAAAAACATTGTAAAAATCAAGCGTTGCATTCTAGTGCTTTTACTTAAGTTCTTAGAGAATCATGTAAATATGCTTTATGATCCAATTCTCATCAGTAGAAGCTTTATGAAATACACTGATGTGTGCATAAAAGTGTTTTGATAAGAGTATACAAGTGCAATAATCAAAACACATGACATATGTACTGAAATAGTAAAATAAAATTAAGATTGTAATCTTATAATTACTTTCACACATCAGTTCTAGAAGAAAATTTCAAATCACATAAAAAGATTACAACTACCAAGGTGCTTCGCCCACACAATGCTCATTATGACTTGTCAGGGAGCGAAGAATTGCTTGGGGGATCACATAAGCATTTTTTTATAAATTTCTATTTTAAGTGATCCGGTGTAAAAATAGAAGTTATAGAGAAAATATGTTTGCACAAGACACTTTACAATTCTTTCCAAGGTGCTCAACCTCATAATACTCATTAAGACTTATCAGGAGGGTGAGTAGTGCTTGGTGGATGAATCTTTGTCATTTTATTTCATATTTTTAATTTCTGGACAAAGGTCTCTGAATTCACTTATTTTTGCAAACACTAACAATATTGAAATAACACTTATATACGTGTAAGAAATATTTTGTTTGAAAGATGGTTTAGGTAATGTAGACACACAACTTAATAAGTTAAAGCTATTACACTACACAATCATGTAGGACTAAGATTATGAGCACATGTAGATTACCAAAATAGTGAGTGAATGAATCATTGATTAACATAAAATATTAATCACACTTAGAGCATTGTCAGGCAGTCTTACACAATTTTCTATGGACCATTTCAATGCACATAATAAGATTAAGGGTAAGGCATGACAAGATAAAACAATGTTTAGGAAACTTAAAATGAGAATTAAACATTGAAGAAAAATCTTTATGTGTATGTCATATCAATTTTGACCATTTGTAATAAAAATACTAAGATGTTTTGCTCAAGTTAAGTTTTTATAATTAAAACTTATTTTTGTTAATATTGATAACAAACAAATGACAAAAAACATATTTTTCAACATTTTTGGAAATTTTTTTGTATTTATAAAATAAGACAAATAAGAAACAATTCAAATATGAGAAAACAAACAGAGAAAATGCATGATGTTCGAACCAAAAATCTACCAGGTCCACACTTGCTCAAGCTGGAGAAGGAGGTGGAAAACTATTGGGTGGTTGATTACATTGAGCTACGAGTGAAGGAGTAAGACAGGGAGAAAAGACATGGCTGTGAGCAGGAAATAGATTAGCAGGGGAGATATGAGCTGATGGAGTCACTGAGATTGCAGAGGGAGATCGCTTGATAGGTGAGAGATCGCCCAAGCAAGGAGGAAGAGGTCTCCGCGGTCTCAAAAATGGAGATCGCTCAAGTCACCAATTGGGGGCTGAAAACTCTTCGAAGTCCATTTCTAGTACCCCTGCCCCTTTATTTATAGGCGCGGGGGCCTGCCCAAACAGGCAGGTCCAGGCATAATGGGTTGCTCGAGAAACATGCGACCAGCAAGGGGGAGATTGCCCAGAGGGAAGTCGCCCGGGGTAGATCGCCCGGAGGGGGAGCTATCCAGGAAAGGGGAGATCGCCCGGAGGAAGATCGATCATAGGGGTAGCTCAATAGGAAGGGGGAGATTGCCCGGAGGGCGATAGCCCAGAAGGAGATCTCCTGGAGGGAGATCGCCCAGAGGGAGGAGCTCGCTAGGAAGGGGGAAATTGCCCGAAGGGAGATCGCCCACAGGGAGATCGCCCGGAGGGAGATCTCCTGGAGGGAGGAGCACGCCAAAAATGGGGAGCTCACCCAACAAGGGCGAGATTGCCCGACTGAAGGGGGAGACTGCCCGAGATCTCTGAAATCGCCTGGTACTTGAAAAAGGTCATCTTGAAAAGGGGGATCACCGATTTCTAGGTAAATATGATCCCTGCATTTTTTCAAGTTTTGAAATTTTTCGAAAAAATAGAACTTACCCATGAGAATCGAGATCCACTTTTCCTGTCAGGACAAAATATGTGTATAAAAGAATGCAAGTACCTCTGGGAACTTGTTGATGCCTAAAGAGAACATGCGAACACCTGCTTATCTCTGCAAAAGAGTAGTCGAAGAAGGTATAAAAGAAACATATTATGTGAGTACCTGAAGAGAACTCGCTAGCACCTGCTTATCTCTACAAAAGAGTAGTCAAAGAAGGTATAAAAGAAACATATTACGTGAGTACCTAAAGATAACTCGCGAGCACCTGCTTATCTCTGCAAAAGAGTAGTCAAAGCAAGTATAAAAGAAACATGTTACGTGAGTGCCTGAAGAGAACTCATGAGCACCTGCTTATCTCTGCAAAAGAGTAATCAAAGCAGGTATAAGAGAAACAAATTATGCGAGTACCTGAAGAGAACTCGCAAGCACCTACTTATCTCTGCAAAAAAGTAGTCAAACCAGGTATAATAGAGACATATTACGTGAGTACCTGAAGAAAACTCGCGAGCACCTGCTTATCTCTACAAAAGAGTAGCCAAAGCAGGTATAAAAGAAATATATTACACGAGTACCTGATGAGAACTCACAAACACCTGCCTATCTCTGCAAAAGAGTAGCCAAAGCAGGTATAAAAGAAACATATTACACGAGTACCTTATGCGAACTCACGAGCACCTGCTTATCTCTACAAAAGAGTAATCAAAGAAGGTATAAGAGAAACATATTACGCGAGTACCTGAAGAGAACTCACGAACACCTGTTAGTATCTGCAAAAGATATGAGAACGGGTATATGGAAAATATAATACACGAGTACCTGAAGGAGAACTCGCGAACACTTGTTACTATCTGCAAAAGATATGAGAACATGTATATCATAAAAAATATATCAGGTACCTGAAACAACTTTGTTGATACTTATTTATATTAATGTTTGAAGTGTATAAGAAGGAACATCTCTTTTTATAGAGGGCATGAACGCTCATTAATAATCACTTGCTTTGATGTTGCTTAAATGATATCTCTACGTGATGAAATGAGACAGCACTCATGTCGGCGGAAGGAGAAAGCCAACATTCCGATATCCTCATATTCACACGCTCCCAGAAATATGAGCATAAAACTAATATAGCTGGGTGATTTTTTTGATTTTGACGATTATAATATTGCTTGAAAGTGCAGTTAGATCTTAGATTTATTCTAGAGGGGGGGGGGGGGTGAATAGAGTATTAAAAGTTTTTAACTTATTTTATAGCGGAATTAAAATACTGATATATATATATATGTGTTTAACAGAGTGAGTATAAAAACAAAATAAAATCACACAGCACAGTACAGAAAGAAAAACACAATCACAGAAGACACAAGGATCTATAGTAGTTCCCCAATCAAACTGGGTATATCTACTCTTCTACCACCCTTGGTAGAAATCCACTAGGTTTTTAATCAGGTGCCCTATCACCACTGGGATTTTTGATCAGGTGCCCAAACACCACTGAGCTTTTGATCAGGTGCTCAACCCAATCACAGGTTTTTGATCAGGTGCCCGGCCACCAAAGGGTTAACTTTTGAAGGGAGTTAGAACCCTGTACAAGATGGGATAAAAAGGGTAAACAAAAAGGTTTATGAAGTTCTTCTCTGTCAATAAGCTGATAGAAGACTAGTGGATTGTTTTGTAAAGCTCCCCTGTCTGATAGAAATTCTTGACAGTTGATGGATGAAGCTTTCTCTTGAATGTAAAGAAAATCTTCCTTGATAGCCGATGAATCTGAGAGATAATGTTTCTCAGATTATTGTTGCTCTTTGCAGATCAAGAACTAGCAGTTGAAAACTGAGAGAATGAAGATTGATGTTCTCAGAGATTGAGAGTGATGTTCTTGAGGATAAAGATCTTTCTTCCTTTTTGACTTTCTGTATATCTCAAGAATGAATTATCTATGGCCGACTGTTTCTTCTCTATATTAGTCTCTTGTTGTAATTTTTTTTTCTTTTGACAATATATCACTGATTTGAAATTCAAATCTTCTGGATAAGGAATATAATATTTTGAAAAGATATTTGTTGGAACAGCAATCTGATTAAGCAATAATATTTAATTCTTTTTCCTTTTCCATGAAAGTATCCTTTTCCAATATATGTCAACGACTATTTTCTCGAGAGAAGAGAATGGAAAGGAATAATAAAAGGAAAGATAAAAACTTGTCTTATGTGAAAGAATAGATCCATTGCTGATTAGGTCAATCTGAGTTCAGAGAAAATAGAAAACTGATCCTTCAGAGATTGTTAAGCTGGAGAAGATTCGTCTACATGAAAGCTGAGTTCGTTAACTGAAAGTTGAGTTCGTCGAACTGAATCTGGAGTTCGTCGAACTGAATTAATTCGTTGAACACAATCTGGAGTTCGTCAATCTCAAACTGGAGTTCATTGAACTGAGAGATAATCTATTGAACTGGCTGGAAGATTGAATTCGTCGAGCTGAGAAGCAATTTTGTCGAACTGAACATCTTGTTACTTATACGTCGAACACAGAGCTGAGTTCGTCGATCTCAAACTGGAGTTCGTCAAACTGAAGAGATAAACTGCTGGACTGGATGGAGAACTGAGTTCGTCGATCTGAGAATGAAGTTCGTCGAACTAAAGCACAACGTTAATCGAACCCAGGATGCAGTTCGTCCAATGCAGAATGGAGTTCGTCGAACGCAGAAACTTAGATTTTTTCTAAGTTCTAGCTAACTCAGATAGACTAAAACCTTGACCCTTAGACTATACATTGGGGTCAACTTAGTCCTAGTCAACAGATAGTGATCCTAGCCTAAATCAATAATAGGGTTGTTCCAACAATCTCCCCCTATTTGAGTTAGGACACTATGTTGGAACAACCCTATTTCTGATTTGGGCTAGGATCACTATCAGTTGACTAAGGTCAGAGTTGACCCCAATGTATAGTTTATGGGTCAAGAGTTTAGGCTGTTAGAACTCAAGATTTCATTTAGATTTTGCATTCGACGAACTCCTTACTGCGTTCGACGAATGACCATTTGCATTCGACGAACAGCAAGCTCTCTGCGTTCAACGAACGAAGTATATTCTGCGTTCGACGAACGGCTTGCTTCAAGCTCGTCTCAGCAGTCGACGATCTTGTCTCAGCGGTCGATGATCTCGGCTCAGCGGTCGACTCTTTTACTCAAGCTCAGCGGTCGACGCTTTTACTAAAGCTCAGCGGTCGACGCTTTTACTCAAGCTCAGCGGTCGACGCTTTTACTCAAGCTCAGAGGTCAACGTTTTTATCCAGGCTCAGCGGTCGACGAATACTTCTGTTCGACGAACTCCAGTCTACGTTCGACGAACACCTTCAGATCGACGAAAGTTCTCACAGATCAACAAAATTAATTATTCCAGCAAGATTCATTTGAGGTCGACGATGTAAATGTTGTGTTCGACGAAAATCTTGAGGTCGACGAATCTGCGTTTGACGAAATTTATTCTGATCGAAGAATTGACATTTAAGTTCAGAAATTTCAAAAGGATTATATTCATTTCATTCTCTGAACTCAGATCGACTATCAGCAACGGCTCTTTCTATCAGATCAAGTAAGGAAAATATATTTCTTTTTATTATTCCAAGATTATAGCCATTGACATCCGACAGAAAAGGACATTTCGTGGAAAAGGAAAAGGCAAACGACGCTACAGATGTACTGTTAGCAGAATATCTTCTCAGATATATTATAATCCTTAATATGAGGGATCTGCAATTAATGTCTGTCAGAGATTCAAGAGAAAATAAGGAAGAAGATATAGTAGATTAATATACAGCATATCATTACATTCAGTTTCACACGACAACAAATATACAGAATATTTTTACAGTTTTGCTGTACAGAAAAGAACAGAGAAAAAGAAAGAAAGAAAAGGAGACAGGAAGAACAAGAAGAAACACAGCTACACAGATCTTCATCTTCCTCCTCCAGCAGCTCTTATATACTGAGAACATCTTCAACATTCTTCTCTTAGTCATTTGCTGTAAGTTTTTAGATCTTCAAAAGAGCAACAACAATTTGAGAAGCATTCTTGCCTCTCAGATTCATCTGCTACAGGAAGATTATTTCTTCAAGAAAAGGCTCCAGCCAATCTACTGTCAAACAACTACATATCAGACAGGGAGCTTTTCAACATACATCCACTAGAGTCTTCTCTCAGCATCTTGACAGAGAAGAACATCTAAACCCCTCTCTATCCCATCTTGTAGAGGGTTAAAACTCCCTTCAAAAGTTTACCTCCTTGGTGGCAAGACACCTGATCAAAAAATCCTATTGGTTTTGAGCACCTGATCAAAAGCTCTGTGGTGTGTGGACACCTGAACAAAATCACCTTGGTGGCAAGATAGCTGATCAAAAAATCCTGTTGGTTTTGAGCACCTGATCAAAAGCTCTGTGGTGTATGGACACCTGAACAAAATCACCTTGGTGTGAGGGCACCTGATCAAACCTCCTAGTGGATCCTACCAAGTGTGGTAGGAGAGTAGACGTACCCAGGTTATTGGGGAACTACTATAAAATTCCTTGTGTCTTCTGTGATGTGAATTTCTGAGTTGCTTGTGCTGTGTGCTGTTTTCATTATTCATTTTATTCTGTTTGTATTACTCACTCATATACACATATATTTTATTCTGTTTGTATTACTCATTTTATTCATTTTATTCTGAGTTGCTTGTGCTGTGTGCTGTTTTCATTATTCATTTTATTCTGTTTGTATTACTCACTCATATACACATATATATCACTATTTTCAATTCCGCAATAAAACTAAGGGAAAAAGTTTTTAAAACTCTATTCACCCCCCTCTAGAGTTAATTTAAGATCTAACCTCCACTTTCAATTGGTATCAGAGGGCTGTTGATTCTTTACAGGCTAACACCTGAATCACAAATATCAATTAGATCTTAAATTCTTTTAGAGTTTTTATCTTATTTATTTCTGTTAAAAAACTCATGGCACAAAACAAAGAATATTCTAGCACAAGACCTCCTATGTGCAATCTCAGTAAGTTTGCACTATGGAATGCAAGGATTAGACTGTACATGAATTCTATTGATGAGGAAATCTTCAATGTAATTTTGACAGGACCTCCAGCTCCCACAGCAACAACTAGTGTTGAAACCAGCACTACCAACAATGCTGTCCCACCTCCTGAATGGACAGAAGCACAGAAAAAGCAAAGGAGTGCTGAAGCAAAAGCCATGAACATTCTGGCTCAAACAATGTCTGATGACATTTTTCAAAGAGTGGTGGAATGCACCTCAGCAAGAGAAATATGGATTTCTCTCAACAATATGGTTGAGGGATCTGCTGATGAAAGGAAGGACAGAAGGTCCCATCTCATTTCTCAATATGAGAATTTTAAGAAAGGAGAATCTGAAAGTGTTGCTGATATGTACAATCATCTCAGCCTCATAATAAACGAGCTGAAGACCTTGGATAAAGTGATCTCTATCACTGAGATCAATGACAAGATCTAAATGTGCTTCCCCAGCACATGGGATTCTAGGATCTGGCCTATCAAGGAAGTCAAAAGCCTCAATGAGATTTCTACTGAAACATTGTTGGGCAAGCTCAAATCCTATGAGCAGCTCATCAAATCCAGGGAAGCTGAACAGTCCACTTCATCTCCAGCAATAAAGAGGGAAAAGAACATTGCCTTCAAAGCAGCTGAAGAAGAATAAAAGGCTCCAAGAGATGAGGAGTTCATGAACCTTCTAGCCAAAAGGTTCTACAAAATGGCCAAGATGGAGTTCAGAAAGAAGGACTCTAGATCAAGGGAAAAGCCAAGGTATGACAAGTCAAATTCTAAAGATATTGTCTGTTATGGCTGCAGGAAACCTGGACATATACTGCCAGATTGTCCAGAAAATCAGAAGAATGAGAAGAGAACTGAAAAGGAGGAAAGAAGACACTCCAGCAAGTCTTCCTCCCACAAGCACAAAAAGAAGGGAAGAGGATTTGTAGCAGAAACCTGGAGTGAAACAGAATCAGAACAGTCATCATCCAGTTCTTCAGATGATGAAGAAAAATCAAAAGAAAATGACTAATATTTGATGGCCATTTATGACTCAGGCAGTGAGTCAGGAAATGCATCATCATCCAGTGATGATGAATATAATGAAGAAGAGAAGAACTTCTGCATGATGGCAATCAATGCCTCAGCCAACAATTATGATAAAAAAGAATCATAATCAGAAGCAGAAGATGATGCAGATCATGTAATATCTAACTTTGATTTTACTTCAGTTGGATTCAAAGATGAATTCAAGGTTCTTTGCTTAGACTTACTCAAATCTGAGAAAGAAATAATCTCACTCAGAAATAAGCTAGCTGAAATGAATCAAATAAGTGAAGAAAATGTAAATCTTAAGAAAGATTTGGCTGCCTCTAGAGAACAAATTATTATCATTGAGAATAAACTTTCTGAGGCCAAGAAATTTGAAGAATCCCTAAATGGGAGAAGCATCAAATTGATGGACATTACAAGCACTGTTAATGCTAGACTTAATAGCAAACTAGGCTTGAGTGCTTCATCAAGTGAGCCACATCTGATTAAGAAGAACATACTATCTACACCTATAAAATTCATCTCTGCTAAGAGCAAAGAGGTTGTAGGAATAAATAAAAACATTTCAAGTAAGACTGTCGAAAATAGCAGAATTCAGCAGAATTCGTCGAACGGAGCTCGACGAAATGTATCCACTTTGTCGAACGGAGCTCGACGAACTCTGAAGATAGATTTTCAATATAGTAATTATATGAACGACGCTCGATGAAATCTCAGTCATTCGTCGAACGACGCTCGACGAACTCAGCCCAGTTCATCGAACAGAAACTATACAGCAAATCTGAACAATTCTCATTCTTCACATTCTATCAATCCTTTCATTGAATGGATAATTCCTCCAAGGAGATATCATCCACAAGGTTACAAGGACCAACCTGAAATGTTTTTTATTTCAGATTTTTGTGGAAATACAAAAAGACCCAAGGTATTCTGGGTCAAGAACAAATAGTTTTTGTTTTTGCTTTTGCAGGTACACAGCTGTCCAAGAATAAATAAAAAATGGTATTTGGATAGTGGCTGCTCAAAGCATATGACAGAAATCAGATTTTGATGATTTTAATTGGTATCAGAAATCAAATTCTCAATTGGTAAAAGAAATTTTCAATTTGGTAATACCTTAACAGATAAGGCCAATAAATTCAACTATAAGGCAATGCTTAAACCTATTGAAAATATTTTTAAGTCCAATTGTAATCAACAAAAAGTTATAGGATTCAATTAAATTTTCTATCTTAAAAACAAAGTCAGATAACTTCATGTTCCTACAGGCTTTCTCAGGATCGTCAAGATTTGAGTATTCTACTCTAGTTGCATCGATCAGAAATGATCATATCACTGAGTTTTTGAATCTCTTCTGATAAGAGAATTCTGTAAGAAGGAAGGGTATCAGGCAATGTATTTTTGAGAAGATAAAAATTCCTTAGAATCCATTAACAGCTATAGAAATTGAAGTCTATAAAAACTTTCTATCATAAAATAAGAATTCCTTAGAATCCATTACAAGTTGTAGCAATTCATCATATTAAAAGAATCCTATTGAAACAAAATCTAGGAAAATAAAAAGAAGAAGAGAAATTAAAAGAAGAAGAAATTTAGTAATTTATGATTAAATGTTTTCAAAAGAACAACTTAATTTTACTATCTGTTCATTCTATATATCTGTTCATTCTATATATTTTTCCTTCTAATAGAGCATAAAGGGTTTATAACAAATCCTCTCTTAAAATAGAAGAGTCTATGCATTGTTGGAACTAACCTATTAAATGAAGAGAGGGACACTACCTCTACCAGAAACATTTTGCAGGTACCACAAGTCACTTTCAATTGGTATTAGACTATCAGAGACCTCAACTGATATTAGAGGACTTTCAATTGAGATCAAAATATCAGTTGCAGAAATAAAAGAAAGGGTTTACACTCTCAAGACAGAGAATGCAAATGAAATTGCAAGTTCAATATAAAAAAACCAGAACTTTCTACAGGAACAATAGCAATGACATTCTTGCAACCTTCCCTACCTCCATAAAATGTCCCTTCTTCAAAGGGCCTAGCTTCAGGCCTTCCTGAAACTAGGCAGGGGGAGAAGTTTTTATGAACAAGCTCCATTTGATGCAGTGTTTTGCTCAGGGGGAGTTGTTCTATAAACTAGGCAAGGAGAGAAAGTTGAAGAACCTCCAGTCTCAGGGGGAGACACTCTCAGGGGGAGTTGCTGTATGAAAAAGCTTGATAAAGCTCACAGCAGTTTGTTGTTTGCAGTTTCTGTTTCAGAAAAATTCAGATAAAGTTCTTGATCAAGTTCAGATGCAGATACAGCTCAGAAGAAGAATTTTGATATAGCAAATTCAATATCAATTATTGCTACAAGCTCAGCAAATCAAAATTCAGAAAAACTCAGCTAAAGACAAATTCAGAAAGCTGATTTACATAGCAGATACATTTCAGACAATTTCAGAATTCAGAAAGAAAAAAATTCAGAGAAAATCAAGGTTCTGATTGTATTTCTATCAGTTTTATTTTCATGGAAATGTTTCAAAACATAGAGTACTATTCATTTTATATCTGATAAAATATTTAAGATATATCAGATATATTCATGCTCTGTTGTTTTTGCTGTATTAGTGTTTGTTTATTTTCAATTTTTGTCAAATAGTGTCCAAACCCAAATAGGGGGAGATTGTTGGAACAACCCTATTTCTGATTTGGGCTAGGATCACTATCTCTTGACTAGGATCAAAGTTGACCCCAATGTATAGTTTATGGGTCAAGAGTTTAGGCTGTTAGAACTCAAGATTTCATTCAGATTCTGCGTTCGACGAACTCCTTACTGCGTTCGATGAATGGCTATCTGCGTTCCACGAATGGCAAGCTCTCTGCGTTCAACGAATGAAGTAAATTCTGCGTTTGATGAACGGCTTGCTTCAAGCTCATCTCAGCAGTCGACGATCTCATCTCAGCGGTCGAAAATCTCAGCTCGGCAGTCGATGCTTTTGCTCAAGCTCAACAGTCGACGCTTTTACTTAAGCTCAGTCGTCGACGCTTTTACTCAAGCTCAGTGGTCGACGCTTTTATTCAAGCTCAGCGGTCGACGTTTTTATCCAGGCTCAACGGTCGACGAATACTTCCATTCGACGAACTCCAGTCTATGTTCGACGAACACCTTCAGATCGATGAAAGTTCTCACAGATCAACAAAATTAATTATTCCAGCAAGATTCATTTGAGGTCGACGAAGTAAATGTTGTGTTCGACGAAAATCTTAAGGTCGACGAATCTGCATTCGACGAAATTTATTCTGATCGAAGAATTGATATTTAAGTTCAGAAATTTCAGAAGGATTAAATTCATTTCATTCTCTGAACTCAGATCGATTATCAACAATGGCTCTTTCTATCAGATCAAGTAAGGAAAATATATTTCCTTTTATTATTCTAAGATTATAGCCATTGACATCTAGCAGAAAAGGACATTTCATGGAAAAGGAAAAGGCAAACGGCGCTGCAGATGTACTGTTCCCAGAATATCTTCTCAGATATATTATATTCCTTAATATAAGGGATCTGCAATTAATGTCTGTCAGAGATTCAAGAGAAAATAAGGAAAAAGATATAGTAGATTAATATACAGCAGATCATTACATTCAGTTTCACACGACAACAAATATACAGAATATTTTTACAGTTTTGCTGTACAGAAAAGAACAGAGAAAAAGAAAGAAAGAAAAGGAGACGGGAAGAACAAGAAGAACATAGCTACACAGATCTTCATCTTCCTCCTCCAGCAGCTCTTACATACTGAGAACATCTTCAACATTCTTCTCTCAGTCATTTGCTGCAAGTTTTCAGATCATCAAAAGAGCAACAACAATTTGAGAAGCATTCTTGCCTCTCAGATTCATCTGCTACAGGAAGATTATTTCTTCAAGAAAAGGCTCCAACCAATCTACTGTCAAACAACTTCATATCAGACAGGGAGCTTTTCAACATACATCCACTAGAGTCTTCTCTCAGCATCTTGACAGAGAAGAACATCTAAACCCCTCTTTATCCCATCTTGTACAGGGTTAAAACTCCCTTCAAAAGTTTACCTCCTTGGTGGCAAGACACCTGATCAAAAAATCTTGTTGGTTTTGAGCACCTGATCAAAAGCTCTGTGGTGTGTGGACACCTGAACAAAATCACCTTGGTGGCAAGACACCTGATCGAAAAATCCTGTTGGTTTTGAGCACCTGATCAAAAGCTCTGTGGTGTGTGGACACCTGAACAAAATCACCTTGGTGTGAGGGCACCTGATCAAACCTCCTAGTGGATCCTACCAAGTGTGGTAGAAGAGTAGACGTACCCAGGTTATCGGGGAACTACTATAAAATTCCCTGTGTCTTCTGTGCTGTGAATTTCGGAGTTGCTTGTGTTGTGTGCTGTTTTCATTATTCATTTTATTTTGTTTTTATTACTCAGTCATATACACATATATATATCACTATTTTCAATTCCGCAATAAAACTAAGGGAAAAAGTTTTTAAAACTCTATTCACCCCCCTCCCCCCTCTAGAGTTAATTTAAGATCTAACCTCCACTTTCACACTATTTGACAAATAATCAAACACAAACAAAAACAGAGCATATATATCTGATAGAAATACATTTCATTTCAGCAGATAAGAAATATAGTACTCTAGGTTTAGAAAACATTACACTTTCAAATTCTTGCTTTCTGAAATCTGACATTGTAGAATACTAAGAGAAAACCTTGCCTTCAGCTTTTGCTTTGTTGATCTGAGCTGTGGAAACTGAATCTGCTTTGTAGATCTTCTTTATTGATCTTCTTTATCAAAAACTGCATCTGCTATATAAAACACCATAACTGAATCTGGATCTGCATGATCTAGAACTTCTTCATCAAGAACTGAAGCTGCTTCTATCAAAACCATATCTGAAATAGTATCAATCATCACTGAATCATCATTCACTACATCAAAAGGAGCTTCTTCATAAAGCATCTCCCCTGCCTAATTTCAGGGAGACCTGAAGCTAGGCCCCTAGAAGAAGGGACAGGTGTAGAGGAGGTAGGGAAGGATGCAATTTTAGAAGAAAGATTGCCATTGTACCTGCAAAATGTCTCTGGTAAAGGTGGCGTTCCTCTCCTCATTTGATATGTTAGTTTCATCAAAAGATACATGCATGGACTCTTCTATCTTAAGAGTTGATTTGTTGTAAACTCTATATGCTTTACTAGAAAGAGAGTATCCAAGGAATATACCTTCAGCAGTTTTTGCTTCAAATTTCCTTAGATACTTCTTATCATTGTTATGCACATAGCATTTACAGCCAAAAATCTTAAAATAGTTAACCTTAGGCTTTTTATTCTTGAGTAATTCATAAGGTGTTTTACCCTTAAGTTTATGTATCAAACTTCTGTTCAACACATAATTTTGTTTGTTCACTGACTCTGCCCAAAAAGAGAGTGGCAAGTGAGCATCAGTATACAATGTAGTTGCTGATTCAATTAATGTTCTATTTTTCCTTTCAGCTACCCCATTTTGTTGAGGAGTTCTAGGAGCAGAGAAACATTGCCAGATCCCTTCTTTTCCATAGAATTCTCTCATCAGAAGAGATTCAAACTCAATGCCATGATCACTTCTGGTCAGTGCAACTAGAGTAGAGTACTCAATCTTGATGGACCTGAGAAAGTCTGTCAGAACACTGAAGGTGTCAGAATTGTTCCTAAGAAAGAACACCCATGTGAATCTTGAGAAGTCATCTACAATAACCAAAGTGTACTGCTTCCCTCCTAAGCTCTGTATTGCAGTGGGTCCAAAGAGATCCAAATGCAGAAAGTATAGAATCCTAGGTGAATCACTCTTGGATAAAGATTTAAAACTACTCTTGGTTTGCTTTCCTATTTGACAGGCCCTGCAGAGTCCTTCCTTCTTGTATGAACCAGAAGGCAGTCCTCTAACTAGATTGTCTTTGGAGAGCTTAGAGATAGTTCTAAGGTTAATATATCCTAGCCTTTTATGCTATAATTCATTTGTTTTACTTATTGAATTAAATAAACAAATGTCTGAATTGGCAGAGTCAAAATTGACTAAATAAATATTTCCATGTCTAATACCAGATAACACATTAATATTTTTATTATTGGTAATAAGACATAAGGAATGGTTAAAAGTTACCTGATAACCTTCATCACATAGCTGGCTTATGCTAATTAGGTTATGCTTGAGACCCTTGACATATGCTACCTCTTTGAAGGTAACTGCTCCAACTTTGATTTTTCCATAGCCTTTGGTTTGTCCACAGTTGGAGTCTCCAAAAATCACTTTGGGTCCAAGCTTTGCCTTGTAGTTGCTTAAGTTGGCCTTGTTTCCTATCATGTGCTTGGAGCAACCACTATCCAAATACCACTGTTCTTTTATGCTTGGATAGCCTTGTACCTACACAACAGAAAATAAACTAGTTGTTTTGACCCACGCTACCTTGGGTCCATTTGTCTTACCACAAAATTCAGAAATGCAAGAAATCTCAGGTTGATCCTTATAGCCTTGTGGATGATATTTCCTTGGAGGAATTATCCACTAAGTGAAAGGATTTTTTGTATGTTTAGAATGAGAATTCTTTTGAAATTCAGTATATTTTCCGTTCGACGAATTTTGGTGAGTTCGTCGATCGTCGTTTGATAATTTGAAGTGGTTTCGTCGAGCGCCGTTCAATGGATAATTATACTGAAATTCTGTGATCAGCTTTCGTCGATCTCCATTCGATGAAATTATGTGATTTCGTCGAGCTCCGTTCGACGAATTCTCTTGAATTCCTTTATTCTTAACAGCCTTGCTTGAGATGTTCTTACTAACTTCTACTGCCTCTTTGCTCTTGGCAGAAATGAACTTCACTTGTGTAGATAAAATATTTTCTTAAGAAGATGTGGCTCACTTGATGATGCACCCAAACCCAGTCTTCCATTGAGTCTGGCATTCACTATGCTTGTGATGTCTATCAGTTTGATGCTTCTCCCATTGAGGGATTATTTAAACTTCTTAGCCTCAGATAGTTTGTTCTCAATGAGAATAATATGTTCTTTGGAGGCAGCCAATTCTTTCTTAAGATTGGCAATATCTGTAGCCAGTTGATTCATTTCAACCAACTTACTTTTGAGGGAAATTATTTCCTTCTCAAATTTAATTAAATCTAAACAAAGAATTTTAAATTCATTTTTAAAATCATCTGAATTAAAGTCAAAGGTAGAGATTACCTGATCACTGTCATTATCAGATTCTGATTCATCTGAATTACTTCCTGAGGCATTGATAGCCATCATGCAGAAGTTTCTTTCATCTTCATCATCTTCATCATCTTCATCATCACTGGAGCTGGATAATGATGCATGATCTAAATCATTGCATGAGTCATAAATAGCCATCAAACATTGATCCTTTTCATTTGTATCATTCTCATCTTCAGATGAGCTGGATGAGGACTCTGACTCTTCTGCATAACCTTCAACCATGTTGTTGAGGGAGATCCAGATATACCTGGTTGAGGTGCATTCCACAACCTTTTGGAAAATGTCATCAGACATTGTCTGTGCCAAGATATTCATTGTTTTGGCATCTGCACTTCTTTGTTTCTTCTGTGCATCTGTCCACTCAGGAGGTGGAATAGCATTTTTGTTGGTTGCTGCTTCAGTACTTGTTGTTGTTGTAGGAGTAGGGGGTCCTGTCAAAATAACATTGAAAATATCCTCATCAATAGAATTCATATATAATTTGATCCTTGCCTTCCATAATGCAAACTTATTAAGATTGCACATAGGAGGTCTTGTGCTTGAGTATTCTTTGTTCTGTTCCATGAGTTTTTAGCAAAAGAAAACTCTAGAAGAAATTAAGATCTAATTAATCTTTTGATTCATGTGTTAGCCTGTAAACAATCAACTAACCTCTGATACCAATTGAAAGTGAGGTTAGATCTTAGATTTACTCTAGAGGGGGGTGAATAGAGTATTAAAAGTTTTTAACTTATTTAATAGCGGAATTAAAATACTAATATATATATGTGTATAACAGAGTGAGTATAAAAACAAAACAAAATCACACAGCACAGTAAATAAAGAAAAACACAATCACAGAAGACACAAGGATCTATAGTAGTTCCCCAATCAAACTGGGTACATCTACTCTTCTACCACCCTTGATAGGAATCCACTAGGTTTTTGATCAGGTGCCCTATCACCACTGAGATTTTTAATCAGGTGCCCAAACACCACTGAGATTTTGATCAGGTGCTCAAACCAATCACAGGTTTTTGATCAGGTGCCCTGCCACCAAAGGGTTATCTTTTGAAGGGAGTTATAAGAACCCTATACAAGATGGGATAAAAAGGGTAAACAAAAAGGTTTATGAAGTTCTTCTCTGTCAACAATCTGAGAGAAGACTAGTGGATTGTTATGTAAAGCTCCCCATGTCTGATAGAAATTCTTGACAGTTGATGGATGGAGCTTTCTCTTGAATGTAAAGCAAATCTTCCTTGATAACTGATGAATCAGAGAGACAATGTTTCTCAGATTATTGTTGCTCTTTGAAGATGAAGAACTAGAAGCTGAAAACTGAGAAAATGAAGATTGGTGTTCTCAGAGATTGAGAGTGCTGCTGTTGAGCATGAAGATCTTTCTTTCTTTTTGACTTTCTGTATATCTCAAGAATGAATCTTCTCTGGTCGACTGTTTCTTCTCTATATTAGACTCTTGCTGTAATTCTTTTTCTTTTGACAATATATCACTGATTTGAAATTCAAATCTTCTGGATAAGGAATATAATATTCTGAAAAGATATTTCTTGGAACTACAATCTGATTCTGCAATAATATTTAATTCTTTTTCCTTTTCCATGAAAGTATCCTTTTCAAATATATGTCAATGGCTGCTTTCTCGAGAGAAGAGAATGGAAAGGAATAATAAAAGGAAAGACAAAAGCTTGTCTTATCTAAAAGAATAGATCCGCTGCTGATTAGGTCGATCTGAGTTCAGAGAAAATAGAAAACTGATCCTTCAGAGATTGTTAAGCTGGAGAAGATTCGTCGAGCTGAAAGCTGAGTTCGTCGAACTAAAAGTTGAGTTCGTCGAGCTGAATCTGGAGTTCGTCAAACTGAATTAATTCGTCGAACACAATCTGGAGTTCGTCGATCTCAAACTGGAGTTCGTCGAACTGAGAGATAATCTGCTGAACTGGCTGGAAGATTGAATTTGTCGAGCTGAGAAGCAATTTCGTCGAACTGAACATCTTGTTACTTATACGTCGAACACAGAGCTGAGATCATCGATCTCAAACTGGAGTTCGTCGAACTGAAGAGATAAACTACTGGACTGGCTGGAGAACTGAGTTCGTCGAGCTGAGAATGAAGTTCATCAAATTGAAGCACAACGTTCATCGAACCCAGGATGCAGTTCATCGAACGCAAAATGGAGTTCGTCGAACGCAGAAACATAGATTTTTTCTAAGTTCTAGCTAACTCAGATAGCCTAAAACCTTGACCCTTAGACTATACACTGGGGTCAACTTAGTCCTAGTCAACAGATAGTGATCCTAGCCCAAATCAGTAATAGGGTTGTTCCAACATTGCTAATGATTTCATGTCAGCTGATGCCCAACTCAATATATGATTTGAGAAATCTGAAGTTATAAATAGATTAATCCAGAAATCCAGAAATCTAGGAATCCCGATATGAAGGAAATATGGGATTTTATGGTACCTGAAAATTTGTACCCAACAAATAATTGCATAATCGTTTGGTAGTGCATTGTGGTACATACTAAAATTAGTATGTTTCTCTTGCAAACAATATCACACCATCTAACATCAGTGTTAGTGATCTATCACAATCAATCCATTAATTACAGAATTATCTACATTCGAGTAGTACAAATCGATTAACTCGACAAAAATTTTATTGCAATCAATGAAAATCAACCATAGAGAAATAAAGAGAGAAAGAGAGAGGGGAGAGAGAGAGATGAATGATCAAAAGGGCAGGTACGGTCATGCTGTAGAAGCTACGCTGGCATTGCTTTCCTTAAGAGATCATTAAGTGTATGACATCCTAAGAAGAAGAGAGGGGCTACCACTGCATATCTGCAGATAATTCTTGCGTAATGTGGTCTTGGTGGGTTTTACGACCCGACTGTAAATAAGCAGTGGTGGTATATCCACCCTTCACATCAAACAACAAACAATAGAGGTTGTATTCTCCCTTTATATCCACGCAATTTTTATAAGTACTAATGTAAACAGCAGGAAGTAGAGTAATGAAAAAGATTAATACATAATTGGATAAAAGTCTATAGTGGATGATACGGTAGTGGATAAGTGTATAAGGTCTGATGAGTCTGACTGCCGAGAGGATCTTCACGACTATAGCTGCTTGGTAGGACTTGGTTACTGCTATACTTATTACAAGTAAAGTTACAAAAAGGAAGGTGAACAAAACTCGAAACAAATGGGAGTTATAAGAAACAAGAAATAAAATGGCATTTTATCCCATCTCTACTCTATGCACTTCTTTTATTGAATGATAGATTCTTTGCTTGCAACACTCCTGCTAGAGGAAAAATTGTCAGATTATTGAGCAAGATAGTCTTGTAACTTTCCTGTTTCCCATAGTTTATCTACTAGCTTCCGAAGAGCTCGACAATGTTCTGTATCATGACCAATGTCTGAGTGATATTTGCAGAAGAGTTCTCCATGACGATACTTGGCCTTTGATCTCATAGGACGAGGAACTCTAAACTCTATCATATCCTGACTGGTCATAAGAACTTTTTCCATGGGAATATTAAGCTGAGTATACCCTCCTAGATAATTCTCGGTTTTAAGTTTCCTTGGATTGAAAGACTAAATAGGACAGGCTTCCACAAATTTAGGTGATGCATTTTGCTGTGGATGTTGAGTAGATCTATTCTGAGGAAAGGAGTAAGATATGAAGCCTTTATCTTACGGGATATTTCGTGACAAAGATGGATGTTGATAATAAGAATTCCTTTTCCATTGTTAGGTTCTTTGATTCAGAGAAAAAGCGTAATTAGGATTTACTATCTCTACTTCGATAAATTGATTTGCTATTCTGAAAAGATGCCCATAAGTCTCGGTATCATTTCGCCTGACTTCAAATTTGAGAGGACCTTCTTGTAATCTATTTATAAAGGCGATTTTATACAAGTACTGATTAACATCAACAATTTCAAGAATTTCCTTCTGGAACCTATCAACAAATTGAGCAATAGTCTCATTATCTCCTTACTTGATTTGAAAAAGAGCTATTGGGCCTCTCTTTCTCTTCCTTGAGGTATCAAACC
This sequence comes from Dactylorhiza incarnata, assembly GCA_033032865.1. NCBI lineage: Eukaryota > Viridiplantae > Streptophyta > Magnoliopsida > Asparagales > Orchidaceae > Dactylorhiza > Dactylorhiza incarnata. The sequence goes on from JAWHQI010000011.1 coordinate 11,053,334, forward strand.
TCAAGAGAAGTGCTCTTCGAAGATCTGCGAAGCAAATGATCGATTGAGGTGGCAGCTTGTAAAACCATTCTCTAGCTTAACCATAAAAGGATATAACAAATAATTTTTACTTAATCCCATCTGAGATAGTCCTCAATGAGATAGCAGATTCGAAAGCTTGAAGATGGCTGATGGGATCTTCTCCTCCCGAGAAGACCGGAAGATGGGGCTCTCTAAACTCATTAGAAACATACTCTGAACGAAGTTAATTAAAGAAGGGGGAAGGATCTTCCACTTCAACAATAACGTGAGGAGCTAAAGGATAAGCAGCAACAGCAGGGGCTAGAAAATAAGCACAGTCCTCCTGAGAGTTCAACACTTTTGCTGGATCTTCCTGGGCAGCTGATCTAAAATTGTCATTGAAAGTAGTTGTGAACTCCTCAGATTGAGACGAGGGAGGAGCGATCGGATGTGCAAAACTTGTAGGAGGAGGAGGAGCCTCCTCAAAAGGAGCTTGGGTGAACTCACGGTCAGCCATAGCTAGTCTCTCGCACAAAAACAAAAATTGCTGAAATTGCCAAAAGAGAAAAAAATGCAATAACTTCTAAACGGAGTGGAATTTAAGCAATTTGAGGGCGCAAAACAAACTCGAACAGGTAATCCTATTTTCCATTGGATGGACAGCTCCGAGCCATTTCTGAAAAGTTATTATGGGTTGAAAACTAACAAGCGGATCAAAAGTAATGACTGTTTTAAGTTTGGGTGTCATTCTCGGCAAAATCCCACGTCTTTATCGCAACTACTGTTCATCAACAACTCAAAATCTGAAGGTCACATGTTGTGTTCAAACCAAAATGTACCAGGTCCATACTTGCTCAAGCTGGAGAAGGAGGGGGGAAACTGTTGGGTGGTCGGTTACTTTCAACTACGAGTGAAGGAGTAAGACATGGAGAAAAGTGATGGCTGTGAGCAGGAAGGAGATCGGCAGGGAGATGGGAGCTGATGGAGTCACTGAGAACGCTGAGGGAGATTGCCCGATAGGTGTGAGATCGCCCAAGAAAGGAGGAAGACGTCTTCGTGGTCTAGAAAATGGAGACAGCTCAAGTCTACAGCTAGGGGCTAGAAACTCTCCGAAGTTCATTACTGGTACCCCTGCCCCTCAATTTATAGGTGTGGGGGTCTGCCCAAATGGGCAGGTCCAGGAATATCGGGATGCCCGAGAAACATGCGATCGACAAGGGGTAGATCGCCCGGAGGGAGGAGTTCGCCAGGATGGGGGAGATCGCCTGGAGGGAGATCGCCAGGAGGGAGGAGCTCACCAAAAAAATGGGGAGCTCGCCCGGCAGGGGCGAGACCGCCCGGCTGAAGGGGGAGACCGCCCGGGATCTCTGAAATCACCTGGTACCTAAAAAAAGTCAGCTTGAAAATGGGGATCGCCGATTTCTGGGTAAACACAGGAGAAATGTACAACCAGTGTTCGCCGACCCGTAGAGAAATCAATCACGGGAGATTTGGGGATTTCTTGCTGATTTGCAGTGAGCATAATGCCAGGGCAAGGCGAGTCAGATCAGGGATCTCGCTAGCGAGCGGCGATCGGCGATGGCAAAACAAATTTTTAAGGACTGCTCTGTGGTGCATTTAGCCAGAGCGAGTCAGGTAAGGTCTCCCAAAGCCAGTCCGAAGAGGAAAATGGAGGCTCGCCTCTACTCGCAAGAGGAGGTCTCACGAGCCCAACTCGCAAGGAGGTTAGAGAGTGGCGTCTCCAAGGGCCACTCGCCTGACAGGGGGAGGAAGGTGAATTTACCCTGATACCCTTGGTGGGCTGCCAATAGCCCTCCAGAACATCGGAGTTTGGCTGTTAGCAGGCCAATTTGGAGTGCGTATAGAAAAATCAAAGGGAGGTATCCCGCTATTAGCAGACCAGTTTAACAAGGCTATAAATAGACCCTTTGGAGCACCTTTGGATAGGTTTCGAATTCTTTGCTTCTCCTCAGGTTTTCTTTGGCTAGCTCCTTCAGATCTCCAAGGTGCCAAGCTACAGTCTTGGCTTGGGAGTGGAAGCGCTCAAAAGATCTTCCGGGTGTGTGGTGGGACCTCCATATTGTTACCAAGGGTCATGTCTTTCGTTCTAAGTCTACGGTCAGGTTCCTCCGTGGGGTCAGTAAGCGCTAGCTGTCCACCTTCACGGGGTTCGAACTCCTCGTTGGGCCAAATACTGGTTCCAACAAGAAAAATACCAGAAATATTTTAGAAAAAATAGAATGAAAATTTGGCCAAAGAAGCTAACGCCCGACGTTAACTTCTTAACGCCCAAATAGGATATTGTTTTCTTAGGTTCTTGAAATTTTATTCTTTGGATAAGAGTTTATGTATATAGACCTTCTTAGTGTAAAAATTTCAGAGAGTTTGAAGATGATTAGAAGGCTGTTTAAGCAAGTTTTTGGTAGTGTTAAAATTGTTTTTATATTTTATATTTGGTTTTGATTTTTCTAGAAATGAAAAATTAACGAAGGTGCAAATATAGATATATAGATGTATACAAATGAATAGCCAGAAAGAGTTGTTAAGTTCATAGAAATATGCTAACGCTGGGCATTATTGATAGCGATGAGCGTTAGGTGTTGTAACCGTCAACCGGTCTCTTGAGTTTGGCCCACCGGGGGGTGTAGCCTACACCAACTTATCCCTCACTTGCACTTTTGACTGTGGATGAAGAACTATGAACAGATCCAAAGCTATAGCGAGGAGGTCCCTCCACACACCCGAAAGATCTTAGAGAGCTTCCCCTCCCAAACCAATGCCCAGCTGGGCACCTTGGAGGGAAATTCGGCCAATCAAAATTTGCGTAGGAGGAGAGAGCCCAAAATATCTGGTCTCCTCCAAGGTGCCCTTAAGGGTCTATTTATAGATTTTCTAGTCTGGTCTGCAAATAACATAAATCCGCCTTTTTGTTTTAGCAATCGCACCCTAAATTGGTCTGTTAATAGCCTAACTCTGATGTTCTGAAGGGCTATTGGCAGCCCACAAAGGGTATCTAGGTAATTTCCCCACTAAAGCCTTCTGTGCGAGTGGTCCATGAAGGCACCACTCACCGGAACTCTCGCACACTATATTCCACTAGGTGAGTGGTCCGTGGGGGCACCACTCGCCTGATACTTGGCCCGCTCGGCGAGTGAGGTTCCTCCCTCACTCGTGGCCTTCCACGCATTTGCTCTCCTAAGCGAGCGAGTGCCTTGCGGATGAGTATCACACTCGCCCTAAGGCTCCCCTGCCTCTCCTGACCTGGGCGGGTGTCCTTCTTGACCTATCTTGCATGCCTTTTGAACCTTAGGGACATGGGGACCCACTCAGTGAATGTAGGGTTGTACACAATCTCCGCTCTTTGCGAGCGAGTTCTACGCTCAGAAAGAAAAGTCCAACCCTCAGTATTCGGTGAGTGCTTTGCTGACCACGAGGGAATCTTTTTGGTGGGCCCCTCCCTTATGCTATATATTTCTCAGATCGCTGCCCTCAGAGTGTCTGTCCTCCAATCAATGTTCCCTTTCTTCTCACCTATGAGCTCTTGCTATCTCAATGACATTCATGAGGCCAACACCGAGACCACTTTCGCATGGTTTGGTGGAGCGTGTCGTCACCACACAGAAAAAGAGCACCTCTAAGTCTGCCAACTATTCCCCTTGGCTCTTGACGAGGCGGGAGTCGGCCTTACCCTACTAATCAAAGAAGGCCCGGGCGGTCCGGCTGGACCTGACGGCGAGGTAGTCCATGTCGGAGACTCCCCCCCCCCTTTCCAGCAACCTTCCAGATAACACCGCCGAGGTAATATAATCCAACTTGCTTTAAAGCCAACTGCGGTGACGCGAGACCTTAAGAACTTCAACCACTCGCAGAACCCACAGGAGATGGGAGGCAGTCTAGGGACCAACCCGGCGGATGCCAACCTGCTCTCACCTACCGCCGGAGGTGCTATATTGACTCAGGAGCCCACCCTCCTAGCTGCTTCTGGCGGAACCGAGCCTGATCTTGGTAAGCTCTTTATTGCTTTCTCGCATATCTTTTATCTTTCACCAACTTTTTCACCCTGGTTGTCCCAGCCCTCACCTTTCCCGCCATGGGACTATCCTTCACCGTGTGCAACTCTCCGGCCCCCGGGACCATCGTAACTTCCCAACTCCTGAGCGGGAGCGCTCGACAGGTAAAGACCCCGAACACAACTCTCCCACAGTCGATTTGGCCACTAATTCTGCCGCCGCCAACCAGGTACTTCATCTCCCTAGAAAAGGGAAATCGCTACACCCCCCTAGCCAACCATTCGCAGGGCAGCCCAGCTCTTCTCGCCAGCCCCCATCGAATAATATGTACCAGGTTAGCTGCCTTATTCACCTCAAATTTACTTGTGTAACTGGAAACGACTAACTTTCATTACCGTAGCCTACCGGGAGGCCTCACCGATAAACCCTCTGTTCAAAGAGGAGGTGTTCACACCACCCCCTTCCCAGTGACCCATTGAACTTTGTGGGCGATCTTGCTGATCCCCGGGCGATGAAGGAAAGGATGACAGAGGTCCTCGACAAGCTGATCTGGATACAGCGAGCCTATCCAGACAGATGGACGGGCACCGGATGCCCTTCAAGCGCAGGTTGAGCGCTCTTGAGCAGGATTACTCACATCTCGTGGGCGATATGGAGATGCAGGGAGGTGGGTGTGATGGGACTTCTGACACGCTTACGATAAGGGTACCGTTCGCACAAGTAATATAAAATGGGTGAATTTCCCCATATATCGATCTCGAAGGAACACAGTAAGGTGGAGTTTACTTTTGAGGTAGGACTTGAGATTGAAGTTCTTTAGTTCTGATGGTATGCGGAAGGTTCGAGTTGGATTATGAAAACAGAATAAAATAACCTAATTTAATAATGCGGGTCGCCGGCACCGCTTCGCAATGTGGGGGATTACACAGGCCGTTATGCACTGCTTTGCATGGCAGATGGACGAGTAGGCATGCAGAATGGAAGAGTAGACAAGCGGAATGGAAGAGTAGTCAAGCGGAATGGAAGAGAAGGCTTGTGGAATGGAAGAGTAGGCTTGCGGAATGGAAGAGTAGGCTAGCGGAATGAAGTGGAGGGTGGAGTGGATTTGGTGGCGCACCTCAAATACACATATAAACAATCTAATTTCATAAAAGGATGAAATAAGAATTAACACACAAGTTTATAGTGTAAATCATCAATAAAATGAAGATTACATTCATAAACATCCACACAAGTTAGATAAAAAGGAAAGAGATACGACCGCATCCGGAGGCTTATTGTAGATTCTCGGTAGGAATCATCGGGTTGTCAATCTGCGTCCTAGCTCGGTCCAACTATCGTCCGGGGTAGAGGAGGGCTGTCACTTCCTCCCAATGGGCCCGTCTTCTACTGTAAACTACAATCCGGTTACGTCAGATGTGAAGAACTCTTTGCTTGGTGATGAAGATGAGCGTGGAATCCTCTCCTTGAATCACTTGGATGATGGAGGCGGCCGATAGGATGCTCTGGCTTTGGATTTGCAAGGAAATGGTGGTCGGAGCTCCTCCTTAAGGTGGGTGGCGATGGAGCGGCGAAAATGGCGCGAAGCAGAGCTATTAGGCGCAAAAAAGATGATGCTCCCGATTAGGGCAAATCTCGACTTAAATAGGAAACGGTTAGAAATATGGTCATCTATGGTTGAATGCATGACCGTGCGTGGACCGTGCATTATTAAACATACAGGAGCCCAGGAAGAAGAAGCAGATCGCCCATGCGATTTTACTCACGCACGGTCGAAACTGATCGTGCTTAATAATGCACGGGCAAATTCTGAAAGCCATAATTTCAACTCACCAGAGGAGATCGTGCGGTTCCTTCGCGCACGGGCGAACTGCCCGTGCGTGAGCAAATCACACGGTCAGGGACAAAACATCATTCTAAACCGTAGATGACCGCACACAATCGAAGAAATCGTGCGTCAAGGCAACGCACGACTGTGCGATTCATGCAGACATGAAACCTGGGTAAAGTGGATGATCTATCCACCTACACATCAAATCAAAGTGCTGGGAACACACCTCCAGCACAAGCATAATAGCATAAAAAGAATGGGGAGCACAATGTGCTTACCCCCAACAATAGAGCGTGCAATTGTACACCACAACGGGCACAAAGAGTGCACTTTTTGAAGAAATGTGTTCAAGTGAAATATAAGTAATAATGAACTAAAAGTGAAGTGCATGTGAGTGAAAACTAGCCCAGATGAGTCTGAAAAATACTATATAAATCGGACTCATCACACCCCAAGACTTACTCATTTGCTCGTCCCAAGCAAACAAATTTTCCAAAAAGACTAAAAAAATCATGTGTTGGCTAAGAAATTGAATACACGAAGTACAATGCGAAGTTGCATGCACGCACATGTATGAATTTTAGTAGAAGAACCTTTTAGGCATACGAATTAATATACAATTTTCTAACTGCGTTTCTACATATTATGCCTACTCGTAACTAGAATCGCGGTAAATCCTCAAGTCATGCGCAGGGAGAAAGTAGTTCAATCACTAAGAGGAATATTGCCAGAGATTGGGGATTGGGACAGTCTCCAATGAAATCCATCAATGTCGATGGCCATAAGCTTGCCCATTCACACTCTCTCCACGACACTAGTTACATTCAATGTGCGAATCAATAGGACTTTCGATTAAGATTTAGGCTTTGGTTTAGGTGGGGTAAATAATGATAAACACGGAAGCTATCACACCAATCCCAAATGAGCTCGCAATATTAATACCATCCACACACAAATGAAAAAAATATACACCACTCCCCATACTTGAACATGAAACTATGAGTTGTGCATAATGCCTACTCCCAAATACAGTTTTTTTTACATTCTTTTCTCAATTTTTCACTTCAGATTTTTTTATACTTCTTTCATTTTCTTTCCCAATTTTTTATATTTTTTCACATTTTTAACATCAAATTTTCAGCAAGATTTTTCAATAGAGCTCTTCCACGCATTCACAAATCGAATGCCACATCAACACGCCAAAACTAATAATGTATAAAACCTTAAGCTCAATGTTTTGGTGTGCGATTAGGATAGAATATTTGGCTTTGGTGAAATGACGGTTGAGCTGAATCAAAAGGAAGGGATAAGCACAAAGGGGCAAAGCGAGGATAGAGCATTAGGAACGGAGCGAAGGCTCAACCGGGCCAAAAAATGGCCTACATCACACTCGCACTATTGAACTAACCTATACCCATGCTTCGAGAGTTGCTAGGGGCAAGTTCTTAGCCACCAAGAAAGAACATCCTTCCTCCCGACTCGAACAATAGGACTCTAGCGTCTTCTACACACTCTCCTACGCTACCGTCGGATTTTACCGGATTCACCAGTTACGAGTAGAATAAGCAGTATCCACGCAATCAGAAAATTGTAAAACTAAAAGCATGTGAAAAAGTTAATTCTACACAAACTCTATACGTGACACGAGCAGTCGACTAGGAGCACTACAAGAGTCAACATGTTACATCACGACTTAATCCTATGTCAGCACAATAACTTTCCAATTGATCATGAAAAATTGGGTTTGACCCAAGACACTCAAAACAAGGGAGTACGCACTCAAGTGGGTGTATTAGTGTACATGGAAAAATGCTGAAAATTATTAAATTTTGGAAACTTAAAATGAAATTTACTTTCGGTATGCACATGAAGTGGTGCACGTGCGTGTGGGTAACAAAGCTCGCTACACTCTCCCCCAGACTCATGAAATGCTACGCGTGGAAATAATATAAACATTATAATCTAAAACAAAGAGAGTGGAAGAGGTTACCCAATGCTCAGTAAATGAGCATACCAGAAGACGCATGAAATCCATGACAAAACCGCAATATCCGCAATCCAAAATAGGCACCTACCGGGGTGAGCTCCAACAAAAACATAATAGAAAAATAAAAACTGAATTAAAGAAAATGTATATATATAAATAAGATAACTACTGGGGTTATTATCTTCCCAGCATGAAATTCAAATTTATAACAGTTTTAGCTATTGGGAGTATGGAAAGAAATGTGCACAGGTAACTGGCCTAATATCTGTGTCGGTAATGGGTATCGATATGACGATAGAACAGTTACCCATCTACCTAAATAATAATACGTACTCCTTACAGGTAGATATTGGATCTTACGGCGCCCTTAGAGGGGGGTGAATAAGGGATTAAAAAATTATTTGTAAATTTTTACTAAATTGTTTAGAGAAACTTAGAATGAAATAATCAATTTATCTTAATGAAGGAAAACAATTGTAATTTGCAATTCTAAAAATTACGCCAAATGATAGAAATCAAGTAAACACAAAAGAGACAAGATTATATTATATGAGAAAAAAGTGGTTACATTAATTTGATTTCTATATCGCTAGAAATCGGAGGCGTATAAATGTAAATTTCTTTTCCTTTTCTATACCGACTTGTATCCCCACAAACCGGTTGGCTTTAGCCTATCCTTCCCCGGATAAGGCCTCAAGCCGCTCTAGCCAATCCTTCCCCGGATATGGCCTCGAGCCCCCTAGATCTAATCACCTAGAACTAGTCGCCAACACAAGGAGAATTTCCCCTAAGTCCTACCCAGACCTAGTCGCCAACACAAGGCGAATTAACTAAATGATTACAGAAGAATATGGAATGAAAATAAAATTAACAATAATGAAACTCCCTATATGAGATCTCTGAAGTTGAGGATGAAGGATCGATGTAGCATAAGCGAGGTTGAAGCGATCGTTCTTCGGATGCAGCGTGGTGGCTTCCTTCTCCAGAAATCTTCTTTGAATTTGAGTGGGAGATGAACTTTCGGCAGAGTAGCAGCTCTGGAAATATGGCACAGGTAATCTCTGTGGAAGCACTAGCCCAAAACGAGAGAGAGCCTAACATTTTATACAACTTGGAGATAGCGCCTGCGTTAGCTCCTAGCGCCTGCGGTATCGTTCGTGTGGAGCGGTTGCGAAACCGTCGATGGCGTGGCGCTAGCACGAACTTGAGATAGCGCCTGGCAGTAGCGCTAGCGCTGGCGGTAGTGAAAACTGTCGGTGTCGTGGCAGAATGATCTTTCGTCGATCGGAGCTTCAAGTTTGTCGAACGAAAATTTCGTCGAAAGGACCCTAATTCGTAGAACGAAATTTCGTCGAACGGAATTTTCGTCGACCTAAATTTTCGTCGAACGCAACTTCACTTTGGTCGGACGGCTAGCGCCTGGCGGTAGCGTTAGCGCCGACGGTAGTGCATTCTTCAAGATTTTTTAATTCTGCAGCCTTCTACCTGTGGAGTATTGCACCTATAGTTCCTGCACACTTATAAACACACAAAATATAAGATCAAATACAATTTGGGATTTGTTATTCTCAAACAAAGGGATGCGACACACATGTCCAACAATCTCCCCCTTTTGATAATAACAAATCCTCTAAGCAAGAAATCAACAATAGTGTTTATAGTATATGATAAGCAAGATAATAGTGCAACTATAGTAAATGATAAGCATGATAATGTGCATACTCCCCCTATCTTAATGCTCCCCCTACATAAATGAAATTTATGTTTTACTCCCCCTAAATGATAGATTACATGAATTATTCTCCCTTTAATCTTCTATATTTCTCATATATAGATTTCTTCAATTAATCTCCCCCTTTTGGTATTATCAAAAGAAGGTGATGCGAGGGTAGTAAGGAGGCATTTCTTATAAATGATAAAGCATGATCGAGCTTTTGTAATATAGATAATGATAAAGATTTTAAGCATTGTATATATAATGATAAAGATTTTAAGCATAGTATATAAGAGATTTTAAATAAAAGATAAGAGTTATAAGCAAGCGGAAGATTATAAGAAACATCTTTTTGTAAGCATGAAGAGCATATGTAAAAATATGAGTTTTAGTTCAAAATTGAAAGATGTTTTAACCTTTTTGAAATCTCAAAGTTTTTCATAAAGATACCAAGCATGAAATGAACATATCAAAGAGAGATTATACTACAATGTTACTTAATTTTAAGTTCAAGAGATACCAAAACATTGTAGAGATCATGCTAGGTAATCTAGTACATTTTTATATAAAGAGTAGTATAGATAAAGCATTAGAATCCAATACTCATGAGAAGAAGTGTTATGAAAGATAATGATGTGCACATAAGTGTATTTTGGGCAATTGTAACAACTGATTTAAATCAACAAAATACAAGACATATGTAAAGTAAAGTGCACAATAAAATGCAAGTAAATTACTTTCACACACTTTTAATGATCATAATTTTTAACAAAGTGGTGTAATTACAAAGGTTTGCACAAGACACTTTACTATTCTTTCCAAGGTGCTCAACCTCAAAATGCTTATGAAGAATTATCAGGAGGTTCAAGTAGTGCTTGGTGGAGTTATATTTGTCTACACATATAATTTTTGTTCACATTTGTGAGACAACATTCTCCGAATACACTTGTTTTGCAAACCCAAATTTTTAACTTAACCACTTTTCTAAATTTCATAAGTGTAATTCAAATGTAGTGTAGGCAAATAAACTTATGCAAGTTTTAATTCATTGTACAAATACAATACACAAGCAAGCATTTTTAGATTTAAACACACATGTTGATTACCAAAATAAGTGAGTGAAATGTATCATTATCAATCATAAAATATTTACTCATACTTAGAGGCATGCTAAGCTTGGTTCTAAACATTTTTCAATACAATTGATGCACTTTAAATAGATATATCAAATCATGATAAGCAAAACAATGTTCATTGTAATTTGAAAGAATATGTTTTAACATTGTAAATAATTCTAAATAATAGAATTCATACATGCTTGATATTGGCAATAAAGATCATACAGTTTTTTTTGTTTTGAAGAAAAAATTTTTAATGAAATAAAAACAGAAATAATCACACAAACATATTTTTATATTTTTGAATTTTGAATTTTTGTAGCTGATTTTTCATAATGCAAATAAAAAAAATAGACAGAACCAGAAAAATAAATTTGTACATATAAACTAACATATTTTTGTTGATTTTTAGAAATTTTAAAAAATAGAAAAATCACACACCCACGCTAGCGCCGGCGCTAGTGATAGCGCGGCAAACAGTACACGATTTTTTAGGAATTTTAAATTTTTTATTTTTGATATTGATTAGGGGTCTTAAGTGTAGTCTTATGCAGAAATTGTATAAAATTCAGAGATGTTTTGATTACTCAAATTGCATAAAACATTAGCGTTTTACATGTTATTCATCCAAAGATGTTTAAGACTCCTAATTCCAATCTTAACATTTGAAACCTTGCATCGGGAAGAGGTTTAGTAAATATATCAACAAGTTGAGAGTCCGTGCCAATGAAACTAATCCTTACATTTTCTTTTTTAATGTAATCCCTTATGAAATGATGACGCACATCTATATGTTTGGATCTAGAGTGGTGTACCGGATTATTTGTGAGATCAATGGCACTTTTGTTGTCACATTTTAATTCAATAAGTTTTAGATTAAAACCAAAGTCCTCTAAAGTTTGGCTCATCCATAGTGCTTGTGCACAACAACTTCCTAATGCAATGTATTCGGCCTCCGTGGTGGAGAGTGCAACCGAATTTTGTTTCCTACTAGACCATGCAACTAATGAAGGTCCTAGAAAATGACAAGTACCATTAGTACTTTTTTTATCAAGTGAACAACCGACATAGTACGAATCGGAGTAGCCGTGAAGTGTAAATGAATTATTGTGCGGGTACCATAATCCTAATCTAGATAACCCAATGAGATATCTAAAAATTTGTTTTACCGCTTTTAAATGAGATTCTTTTGGATTGGCTTGAAATCGAGCACATAAGCATACGACAAACATAATATCGGGTCTAGTTGCACTTAGATAAAGTAGAGATCCTATCATACCTCTATATAAAGTTTGGTCTATAGAAATTCTTGATTCATCTTTGCCTAATTTTAGTGACGCACTCATTGGTGTAGAAGCATGTTTAAGGTTTTCAAATCCAAAACGTTTAAGCATTTTATGGACATATTTAGTTTGACATACAAAGATACCATCAATTCTTTGTGATATTTGAAAACCAAGGAAATAAGAAAGTTCTCCTACAAGACTCATTTCAAATTCATTTTTCATCACTAAAATAACTTCTTTACACACCTCTTCATTAGTGGATCCAAAAATAATATCATCAACATATATTTGTAAAATAATTATATCATCATTGTTGTGCTTAATGAAGAGAGTATTATCCGCACTTCCCATAATATAACCGTGCTTTAATAAAAATGATGTAAGTCTTTCATACCATGCACGGGGAGCTTGTTTTAAACCATAAAGCTCTTTCTCTAGTATATAAACATAATTTGGAAAATTTTCATTAATTAAACCGGGGGGTTGTTCAACATAAACTTCTTCTTTTACAAACCCGTTTAGAAAAGCACTTTTAACATCCATTTGAAATAGTTTTATTCTTTTAAAGCTTGCAAATGCTAGAAAAATTCTTATAGACTCTAATCTAGCAACTGGTGCAAAAGATTCATCAAAATCTATCCCCTCGATTTGAGAATATCCTTGTGCTACTAATCGTGCTTTATTTCAAGAGATTCTTGACTCACCATCTAATTAATTTTTAAAAATCCATTTTACACCTACAACTGTGTGATTAGATGGTCTTTCAACTAATTTCCAAACATTATGTCGCTCAAATTGTTCTAACTCTTCATTCATAGCCAAAAACCAAAATTCATCATTTAAAGCAGTAGAAACATTTTTTGGTTCTATTTCGGAAACAAAACAAATATTTGGAAATGATTCATGAAGAGAAGAGCGAGTTCTTACCCCGATGGATGGTTCACCAATTATAAGTTCCCGTGGATGATCGTTTGTGAATTTTAAGATGCTTGGAGGTACATATTCATCTTTCTTGGCCTCCTCTTCTTCTTCTTTGGAAGGTTCTTCATCACCATGCTCCAAAGGAGGTAATTGATCATCCTCTTTGCCTGCGGAAAGTCTTTCTATACAAGGAATAAGCTCATCAAATTTCACATTAATTGACTCTTCAACTTTTCTAGTTCTTTTATTAAAAACTCTATAAGCTTTACTAGTTGAAGAGTATCCAAGAAATGTTCCTTCATCACATTTTTCATCAAACTTTCCCAAGCTATCTTCTGTATTTAAAATAAAGCATTTACAACTGAAAACTATGAAGTAAGATACATTAGGCTTCTTTTGAAAATAAAGTTCATATGGTGTGAGATTTAAAGATGGGCGAAGCATGATTCTATTTATAACATAACATGATGTGTTTACGGCTTCGGCTCAAAAGGACTTAGGTAATTTATATTCATATAACATAGTGCGTGTTAGCTCTTGAAGTGTCCAATTCTTTCTTTCTACAACACCATTTTGTTGTGGTGTGCGTGGTGCGGAGAACTCATGTTTTATGCCTAACATATCACAATAAGATGTAAATTTTTCATTTTCAAATTCTCCTCCATAATCCGAGCGAATGCAGTTAATTTTTAAATCACTTTCAGTTTGAATACGAGTACATAATTTTGAAAATTCACAAAACGCTTCGGATTTGGATGAGAGAAATATTGTCCAACAATATCTAGAAAAATCATCTATTAAAATATATGTATATAATCTACCACCAAGACTTGCGGTGCTAACAGGACCAAAAAGATCCATATGAATTAATTGCAAAGGTCTTGTAGTAGAAATAACATTTTTACTTTTGAAAGAGGATCTAGTAATTTTACCTTTTTGACATGGTGAACAAAGTGAAGGTAAATTTCCATTTAATCTAGGCAATCCTCTAATTAAATCTCTTTTGGCAAGTTTTACAATAAGCTTTGTGCTAGCATGTCCTAGCCTTCTATGCCAAAGTTCAAGTTCATCATTTTTGGTAATAAAACATTTTAAAGATGATTTTGAAAGATCATGAAATGAAACTATGTAAACATTGTGTAATCTTAGTACAGTTAGTAAAATATTGTTTGTAATAGGATTAAATATTTTGCATAGATTAGTGGAAGATTCAAATAACACATCTAATCCTTTATCACATAATTGGCTAATAGAAATTAAATTGTGTTTTAATCCTTTCACATAAAGAATATTAGATATAATAAAGGATTTGTTACCAACTGTACCAATTCCCATGATCCTTCCTTTTCCGTTATCACCAAACATCACGATCCCTCTCTTCTTCTTTTCTAGGCTAAGGAACTTTGCTTTATTGCCCGTCATGTGTGATGCGCAAAACTATGCTTGCAAACGATAACGACAAGTGTACCGTATCGAATGTAGTATAGGTTGTTAAAACAAGGTCGTATTAGACTCGGGGCGGTTGAGTACTCTTACTTCGGAAAATCTCTATTATTTTATCGAAAGAAACTTGGGTTGGTTGGTTGCAAGAAAGAGAAATAAATTGTTAAAACTATGATAAGAAGGATTAGCACTCAACCTCGAATCACCTTGGAAAAAATAAATAAAGAAATAAAACTTCTAATTCTCTTTAAAAGAAATGCTTGACCGTGGAGGTTCCCGAATTATGAACGTACCTCTCTCAAGAATATGCCTAACTGAGTTTAGGTTGATCATTCGAACTCTCGTTCTAGAATCGAAACCCCTAAAACTCGCTTTATCGAAGTGAACCCCTCTATTGGATATAACTCCAATCTGGGAGATTTATGTCGTCCTCTCTCGAGGAGTGCATTCAAATCTCTTTATCCTTGAAATGATTGATTCGAACTCAAAACCTCTCGATTATTAGACTACGAAAACAAGAATGAGATTATATATCGATAATATAATCTCAATAAATATATATTCAAGGATAAATCTTAAGCGATCTAAATAAGAGAAAAAAGAAGCTCTAAACTAAATTATGAATTATATTTTCCTTGGATCATCTCGGCTGAGTACTAATGAAATTTAGCTACTCATGGAGATGGAGGAATTGATGAAATACAAGAAGTGCATAATGAAGATTGAGAGTAGAATAAGAGAAAAAGTACTATATTAATTGAAAAGAAATTACAACTAGGAAACAAGAAGTTACAAACCTGAAATGAAAGTGCAAGCTAAGAAGGAGTATTACAAGCTTGAGAATGACAAAAACAGTGCAAGAAAATAAACTTAGAACTCCCAAAATTCGTCCCCAAACATCTGGAAAAGCTCCCTTTAAATAGCTGAATTTTTGGTGTTACATGCCCTTGGTCACGCCCGTGACCAAGGGCGTGTAAGGGGCGCGATCGGCTGGGTGCGGGAAGGGCGCCGTCTGGCTTTAATGCAGGCGTTACGGACGTGTCACGCCCGTGACCTAGGGCGTGTAATCTCAATTAAGTGCTGCTGGCGGGAAGCTTCGGCGGGAAATTGGCGCGGGAAAAGTCACGCTCGTGTGCTGGATGTCACGCCCTTGGTCACGCCCGTGACCGAGGGCGTGTAATTTTAATTGACATGGCGGCGTGCTCCGGATGCTTGTGGCGGGTCGTAGCCGTGACATTGGGTCACGCCCTTGGTCACGCCCATGACCTGGGGCGTGTACTTGGCGAAAACTTCACAGAGCGTCCCTGGAGTGGCAGAAGCATGTCTGGAGTATTCATAGGTTACACGCCCATGGTCACGCCCGTGACCTGGGGCGTGTAATTTTAACTTTTTGCTCGAAACAGCCCAGAAAACCTGAAAACACAAAATAAACTTAAGTTAGCTTATGAAATAACAATGGAAGGATTTATATGATAAAATTCCTAAAAATAACATAATTTTATATGAAAAACATAATAAACCTAAACTAAAAGATGAGTAAATAAATTACTCATCAAATACCCCCATACTTGCTCATTGTTCGTCCCGAGCAATCCATTTTTCACAAGGGTAAGAAAAATTAATGCAAGATAGAATTATGAAGACTAGAGAGTAAAATGCGAAGTATTATGCTGGCATGTGTAGATATTTTAGTAAAAAGATGTTCTTGGCATAAATGCTAATTTATGAAATACTTCAAAAATGCGTTATAATTATTTATCATTACTTTAAAAATGAGTCGACGGTCAATCAAAAAGTTTGATTGCTGAGATTTAAATTACTAGATGTAGACGTTCGGGGTGGCCTCCAAAGAAATCCATCAATGTCGACGGCCATAGGCTTGCCCGTTTGCACTTTCTCCACTACACTTCGAACTAAATCGACTATATGGATCTTTAGGACTTAAATAGGGTACATTTTAAGGCTTGGGTTTAAGGCTGAGGTAACAATGATAAACATGAAGGCGCATTCCACTTAAACAAAATTTTTGAGCTAAAAGAAAATGATTGCCACCATAAAATAATGAAGCTTTACCCCCATACTCGCATTTTTTCAAAGGGGAAACACTCTCATACTCTTTTATTTAAATCATGAATCTTCATAATTGGGATCATTCCAAGTATGCATGTACATACCTAGGCTGCATATCATTATGAGATTATTGCTTTTTGAGATTTAAACATTTTTTTGAATTGATACCCATAATTTTTTCATAGAATCGTACCCAAATATTTTTTTTCAATTTAGCTCAAAATTTCAAATTGTTCATTTGGGTTTTGGGCTTTTTAGCTTTGGTGCCGAAATGATGAGGGTGGATCAAATAAAGGTGTAAGGCTCAAATTTGTGTGAACAATGGTGGTAAATCTAGGTTGGGTGCAAAGGCTCAAACTATCCAAAGAAAGGCCTAAATCATTTCCGTAAAGTTAATTTATCTAAAGCGCACATGTTTTGAAAATAGCTTGGGGCAAGTTCTACACATCGAGAAAGGACACCCTTTTGTTCAATTCGAGTAATAGCTTTCTAACAATCTTCTATACACTCACCTAAACTACTTTTGGATAAGACCGGATTCGAATTTAAAAGTAAAATAAATTATTACTATGCAAATTAATAAAACATAATTTTAGATCTATGCCAAGAATTTAATTTTACACCAAAACTACTCAAAGACAAGCATATGACTAGGAGCACTACATGAGTCAACAATTTTACTCAAAAGTTTCACAAACTATTCTAGCACAAAATTATTTTTAGTCCATATG
Source organism: Dactylorhiza incarnata (assembly GCA_033032865.1). Classification (NCBI taxonomy): domain Eukaryota; kingdom Viridiplantae; phylum Streptophyta; class Magnoliopsida; order Asparagales; family Orchidaceae; genus Dactylorhiza; species Dactylorhiza incarnata. The sequence goes on from JAWHQI010000011.1 coordinate 11,070,445, forward strand.
AAAAACAGTCTACTTAGAACTTACAATTTAGCAAGTGGGAGTTTTGATGAATAAAAAGAACATTTTCTAATAGATTTTTTTTTGTTCTTGGACTTCCCAAGATCTGCCCGGTGAAGGGTTTGCAAGGTACTAGAGGCTATGATTGGAATTCAAGCCCAAGGCGTCCTTTCCAAGAAATTTAATTGCATTTTTTTTTGTTTTTATTTTTCAAGTAAAACTACAAAGAAAGCTATGCTACACCCCCATACTTAAAATTAAACATTGTCCCCAATGTTTAAAACTAAGTATGAAAGATAAAACAAAAAAATGTCAATAAAGAAAAATCAAGAGAAATTACTAAAGTGTAAAGAGTGCTTCCCTGAATGGTAGTCGGGGTTGTCGGTCGAACACCTGCAGAGTTAAATTAGAAAAAACAAACAAGAAAAGAAAGACAAAAATAAAGAGGTTAACATTGGGTTGCCTCCCAAGAGCGCTTTGTTTACCGTCGCGTAGCTTGACTAAGTGGTAATTTTAAAGATTTTGGAAGTGAATGGTTTCGATGTTTCCGGGCGCTGGGTCGCCCGGGTGATATAATTTTAAGCGTTGTCCGTTGACTTTGAACGAGCCTTTTTCCGGGTGCTCTATTAGCACCATTCCGTATGGCCAAACTTCCTTAACTATGAAGGGACCGGACCATCGTGATTTTATTTTACCCGGAAAAAGCCTAAGTCTTGAATTAAATAATAGGACTAAGTCTCCCGGTGAAAAAGTTTTTGGATTTTTGATTTTTTATCATGATAAAATTTTGTGCGCTCCTTATAAATCTTATTATTTTCGTAAGCGTTTGCGCAACACTCGTCTAATTCATTTAATTGTAGTTTTCTGTGCTCGGAGGCTAAGTTTAAATCCAAATTTAAAAATTTTAACGCCCAAAAGGTGCGATGTTCTAATTCCACCGGTAGATGACAAGCTTTTCCATAGACTAATCGGTACGGTGTACATCCGATGGCGGTTTTGTACACTGTCCGATATGCCCATAGAGCGTCGTCTAATTTTAGCGACCAATCCTTCCTATTAACGGACACAGTTTTTTCTAAAATTCTTTTAAGTTCACGGTTCACCACCTCCACTTGGCCATTTGCTTGTGAGTGGTAGGCGGTAGATAGCTTGTGGGTAACTCCATACTTTGCTAAAATTTTAGCAAGTTGGTTGTTACAAAAATGTGTGCCCCGATCACTAATTAGTGCTCGGGGTGTGCCAAATCGTGAAAATAATTTTTTTTTAAAAATTTACGACGACTCTCGCGTCGTTAGTGAGAAAAGCTTGTGCTTCCGCCCACCTTGACACGTAATCGACCGCAACAAGGATATATTTATTATTAAAAGAGGAGGGTAAAGGGCCTACGAAATCTATTCCCCAAAGATCAAAAATTTCGCATTCTAAAAAAATATTTTGGGGCATTTCGTCCCGGTTAGAAATGTTACCTGACCGTTGGCACCGATCACAATTACTCACGAAATTGTGAGCATCTTTAAATAAGGTGGGCCAATAGAAGCCCGACTCTAGCGCCTTTCTTGCGGTCCGGTTCGCTTGGTAATGGCCACCGGTTGGCCCTTCGTGGCAGTGCCGCAGAATTTAGGCGCCTTCCTCGCCCGAAATACACCTTCTTACCACTTGGTCCGCACAGAAACGAAATAAAAAGGGGTCTTCCCAAAAATAATTTTTCAAATCTGAAAAGAATTTCTTCTTTTGTTGACTTGAAAAATCTTTTGGTAGGACCCGGGCCACTACATAGTTGGCCAAATCTGCGTACCAAGGGGTGGAAGAAGTCGTTACCTTTTTGATGGCAAGGAGGCGCTCTTCGGGGAATTTGTCGTCAATTTCGGCTTCCACTAGTGCTCCTGCAGCCGGATTCTCCAACCGTGAGAGGTGGTCGGCCGCAACATTCTCCGCTCCCCTTTTGTCTTGGATCTCCAAATCGAATTCTTGTAGTAGGAGGATCCACCTTAGCAGTCGAGGCTTTGCATCTCCTTTTTGTAGTAAATGCCGGAGAGCGGAGTGATCTGTAAAAACAATAACTTTTGAAAGCGTTAAATATGATCGAAATTTGTTAAACGCAAAAATTATTGCCAAAAATTCTTTCTCCGTTGTTGTATAATTTGCTTGTGCGGATGTTAGCGTTTTGCTTGCGTAATAGATTGGGTGAAAATGTTAATTCACCCGTTGGCCTAAAACTGCACCTACAGCAAAATCGCTCGCATCGCACATGATTTCAAACGGAAGAGACCAATTTGGCGCGATTAAAATAGGAGAATTTATTAGTTCATTTTTGATTTTGTTAAACGCTTTCAAACACTCGTCATCAAAATTAAACGCGGATTCTTTTTCCAAAAGATGAGTTAGCGGTTTCGAAATTTTTGAGAAATTTTTTATAAACCGTCTATAAAAACCCTCATGTCCTAGAAAACTTCTAATAGATTTTATATTGGTAGGAGGGGGAAGTTTTTCTATGACCTCGATCTTGGCCCGATCGACCTCGATCCCCTTATTAGAAATTTTATGCCCAAGGACTAATCCCTCTTGGACCATAAAGTGGCACTTCTCCCAGTTGAGTGCCAAATTTGTGTCTTCGCAGCGTTGAAGAACACGATCAAGATTATTTAGACAATTAGTGAAAGAATCGCCAAAAACAGAAAAATCATCCATGAATACTTCCATGACGTCTTCGATAAGTTCATTAAAAATTGCCAACATACATCTTTGGAATGTAGCCGGCGTGTTGCAAAGTCCAAACGACATTCTTCGATATGCGAAGGTGCCGAACGGACAAGTGAAGGTGGTTTTCTCTTGATCTTCGGGGGCAATTGGGATTTAAAAATATCCCGAAAGACCATCGAGAAAACAATAGTGCGAATGACCGGATAAGCGTTCTAAAATTTGGTCAATAAATGGTAACGGAAAGTGATCCTTGCGGGTAGCATCATTTAATTTTCTGTAATCGATGCATACACGCCAACCCGTAACAGTACAGGTCGGAATCAACTCATTATTTTCGTTGGTGATTACCGTTATTCCTCCCTTTTTAGGCACGACTTGCACTGGGCTAACCCAAGTGCTATCAGAAATTGGATAAATAATTCCCGCGTCTAATAATTTTATAATTTCGGCCTTAACGACATCCTTCATGTTTGGGTTAAGGCGTCGTTGGGGCTGAATAGCGCCGCGAGAATTATTTTCTAAACTTATTTTGTGCGTGCAAAATGAGGGGCTAATCCCCTTTATATCCGAAATTTGCCATGCAATTGCATGGCGGTGATTATTTAAAATTTTAATTAATTCGGAAGTTTCCGAATCGTTAAGTGCGGAAGATATTATTACGGGCAGTTTTGAATTTTTTTCTAAAAATATGTATTTTAAATGTTCCGCCAATTGTTTTAGTTCTAAACTCGGTGGCTCCTCGTAAGATGTTTTTATTTTAGAAATATTTAAGTTTACTTCTTCAAATTTGGTTGGCCGAGTTTTTTCTTCTAAACAAAATAAATTTGCAATTTCCGGATTTTCAAATAAAGGCGAAATTATTTCAGAAAACGACGTTATTTCCTCTTCAAAATTTGTTTCTAGGGTAAAACAAGAGTCGTCGTTTGGAAACGCATTTCTCATCGATTGATTTATATTAAAAATAACTTCTTCCTCCCCAACTCGTATGAGAAGGTTTCCGTTACTTACGTCAATTATAGCCCGAGCGGTGGCTAGGAAGGGCTGGCCAAGTATGAGTGGTACTTCAGCGTCCTCTTCGATATCGAGGATGACAAAGTCTACCGGAAAGATAAACTTGTCAACCTTCACTAGCACATCCTCAATGATCCCGATTGGATATTTACAGACCGATCCGCTAGTTGGATGCTTATATTGGTTGGGCTTGGGGTGCCCAAACCAAGCTTCTTAAATAACGAGAACGACATAAGATTTATGCTCGCCCCTAGATCGGCCAAGGCGTTTTTAATTAGTAAATTTCCGAACAAACACGGGATAGAAAATCGTTCCGGATCATTTAATTTTTTAAGAACTATCGCCGAACATTCTGCATTAAGAGAAATACGCGAAATATCTTCAAGTTTCTTTTTATTTGATAATAAATCCTTGAGATATTTCACGTATTTAGGCATTTGAGAGAGTGCCTCGCAAAATGGTACATTAATTTGTATTTGTTTTAAAATATTTATAAATTTTTTATAGTGCTCCTCGTTGCGCTCATTTTGTAATTTAGAAGGATACGGAATAGAAGGCGTTTAAATAATGCGCGGAGCCAAATCAGAAGATTTTAAATGTGGAGTTGGAGTTGAAACGTTTACCTTAGGCTCGGCCAAATTTGAACTTTTTACCTCCTTTCCGCTGCGGAGGGGTATAGCGTTGGCGCTCTCCCGTGGATTGGGCTCAGAATTGCCCGGTAGAGCTCCCTGCTGGCGTTCGGAGAACATCTTGGCGAGTTGTCCAATATGATTTTCTAGGCTTTTAATAGATACGGAAAGGTTCCGGATATTGGCATCAGTAGAAGCGACGTATTTGGTGAAGACCTCTTCAAGTGAAGGGGCCTTTGGTGGTTGTGGTGGAGCGAATCCGAGAGGATTCACTTGTGGGAGGCGTTGAGCATTATTGGGGTTGATCCATGAAAAATTCGGGTGGTTTCTTAAACCCGGATTATAACTATTAGGAAGATTATTATTTGGGTTATAAGGAGGACGATAGGAGTTCCCCATATAATCAACTTGTTCTTGATTATAATTATTATTATAATTATTATTATTATTATAATTATTAGCCCCGTTAATGACGGAGGAAGCAGACATCTCCGCCGTTTGCTTAGTAAGCCATTCTACTTGATATGCTAAATTCAGGGTGGCCTCGACTTCAAAGAGTCCGGTCGGTTTGTTAGGACGCGACCGTGGCGCATTCCACTGATAAGCATTCATGGCCATCTCCTCAAAAAGCTCTTGAGCGGCATCTGGGGTTATGTTATTTAGAGTTCCCCCAGCTGCTGCATCAATCATCTGCCTCGTTTGGAGATTCAAACCATTGTAGAATGTTTGAACTTGTTGCCATAAAGGAAGGGCGTGGTGAGGACATCTCCGCAATAATTCCTTGAAGCGCTCACATGTGTCATAGAGAGACTCCGAGTCTATTTGCGTAAACGAGAGAATGTCCGTACGTAATTTAGCGGACTTCGCCGGAGGAAAATATTTCGTCAAAAATTTCTCCGTCATCTCGGCCCATGTAGTGATGGAACCTCTAGGAAGAGATCCCAACCATTGCTTGGCCTTAGTCCGCAAAGAAAATGAAAATAAACGCAAGCGAATGGCATCATCGGTGACGCCATTAATTTTAAACGCATCACAAATTTCCAAAAAATTCAATAAATGTAAATTTGGATCTTCATCTGGTAACCCGTCAAAGATGACGGTTTGCTGTACCATTTGAATGATACTCGTTTTGATTTCAAAATTATTATTTGCCACCGCCGGGAGAATAATACTTGATTGTGTTCCCTCCCAATTTGGCCTCGCATAATAGGACATAGTCCGTGGCGGAGCCTCATTATGGTCGGGGTCACCCATTATATCTTCGTTAGTCTCTCCGACTGACTCTTCGCGAATTATTGGTAGATCACTAAATCGGAGACGTCGCCGCAAGGTGCGCTCGATTTCCGGATCAAAACCAAATTCAAAATCAATTGAAGAGTTTCCTCGGGTCATAAACCAAAAGAAAAGAAAAGAAGCGGAAAAAGAAAAAGGGAAAATAAGATTTTAGATAAATAAATTTATTTTTATTTTATTATATTTTCTTAGATTTTTATTTTTTTGTTATTATTAGGTGAATTAGAATTAGTCCTGGACTTCCCAAGATCTACCCGGTGAAGGGTTTGCAAGGTACTAGAGTCTATGATGGGAATTCAAACCCAAAGTGTCCTTTCCAGGAATTTAGTTGCACCTTAAAATTAAGAAAAAGAAAAAAAAAAGATAAAATTAATAGATATTTCGGTTTTCGAAATATCAACCGAGTCCCCGGCAACGGCGCCCAAAACTTGATGCGCAAAACTATGCTTGCAAACGATAACGGTAAGTGTACCGTATCGAATGTAGTATAGGTTGTTAAAACAAGGTCGTATTAGACTCGGGGCGGTTGAGTACTCTTACTTCGGAAAATCTCTATTATTTTATCGAAAGAAACTTGGGTTGGTTGGTTGCAAGAAAGAGAAATAAATTGTTAAAACTATGATAAGAAGGATTAGCACTCAACCTCGAATCACCTTGGAAAAAATAAATAAAGAAAGAAATAAAACTTCTAATTCTCTTTAAAAGAAATGCTTGACCGTGGAGGTTCCCGAATTATGAACGTACCTCTCTCAAGGATACGCCTAATTGAGTTTAGGTTGATCAATCGAACTCTCGTTCTAGAATCGAAACCCCTAAAACTCGCTTTATCGAAGTGAACCCCTCTATTGGATATAACTCCAATCCGGGAGATTTAGGTCGTCCTCTCTCGAGGAGTGCATTCAAATCTCTTTATCCTTGAAATGATCGATTCGAACTCAAAACCTCTCGATTATTAGACTACGAAAACAAGAATGAGATTCTATATCGATAATATAATCTCAATCAATATAAATTCAAGGATAAATCTTAAGCGATCTAAATAAGAGAAAAAAGAAGCTCTAAACTAAATTATGAATTATATTTTCCTTGGATCATCTCGGCCGAGTACTAATGAAATTTAGCTACTCATGGAGATGGAGGAATTGATGAAATACAAGAAGTACATAATGAAGATTGAGAGTAGAATAAGAGAAAAAGTATTATTTTATTAATTGAAAAGAAATTACAACTAGGAAACAAGAAGTTACAAACCTGAAATGAAAGTGCAAGCTAAGAAGGAAGATTACAAGCTTGAGAATGACAAAAACAGTGCAAGAAAATAAACTTAGAACTCCCAAAATTCGTCCCCAAACATCTGGAAAAGCTCCCTTTAAATAGCTGAATTTTTGGTGTTACACGCCCTTGGTCACGCCCGTGACCAAGGGCGTGTAAGGGGCGCGATCGGCTGGGTGTGGGAAGGGCGCCGTCTGGCTTCAATGCAGGCATTACGGACGTGTCACGCCCTAGGTCACGCCCGTGACCTAGGGCGTGTAATCTCAATTAAGTGCTGCTGGCGGGAAGCTTCGGCGGGAAATTGGCGTGGGAAAAGTCACGCTCGTGTGCTGGATGTCACGCCCTTGGTCACGCCCGTGACCGAGGGAGTGTAATTTTAATTGACATGGAGGCGTGCTCTGGATGCTTGTGGCGGGCCGTGGCCGTGACATTGGGTCACGCCCTTGGTCACGCCCGTGACCTGGGGCGTGTACTTGGCGAAAACTTCACGGAGCGTCCCTGGAGTGGCAGAAGCAGGTCTGGAGTATTTCGTAGGTTACACTCCCATGGTCACGCCCGTGACCTGGGACGTGTAATTTTAACTTTTTGCTCGAAACAGCCCAGAAAACCTGAAAACACAAAATAAACTTAAGTTAGCTTATGAAATAACAATGGAAGGATTTATATGATAAAATTCCTAAAAATAACATAATTTTATATGAAAAACATAATAAACCTAAACTAAAAGATGAGTAAATAAATTACTCATCAATGTGTTTGGAGCATCCTGAATCCAAGTACCACACATCTTCATTGTCCTTAGCCTGCCTGCACATCTAGAAAGAAGATGAGAGTAAAGATCCGGATACCCAAGTGGTACCACCCATAGAATAAGTGGAAGCCTTAGGTACCCAGATTTGTTTTAAAGCATTTTGTTTTATTCTCCTGCAAGAACTAGATGTTTGACCTAACCTATAACAGTTTGCACACGGAATAAAAGGGGGTTGAGACCCTTTTCTGGAATATTTTCTTGCTGGAATAAGTTGGATTTTCAGAAGAAAAACATTTTGAAAAAGAAAATTCAGGTTTCTGGTATGAGGTGCTAGCGCCGGCGTTAGTGGCTAGCGCCGGGCGGTAGCCCTCACCTCGATATCCGAGCCCAAATTTTCCAGAACCATGGCACTGGTTCCTTAAGATCATTTCCAGAGATTTTTGGCCTATTCCAAATTTTTTAATGGCCATGGTGAGATCATGTGTAAGGCCCCCCTCCCGGAACACAAAACACGGCCGAGGGGAGTCTTATGCCCAGGACAGCCGCCTTGCGGAAGCGCCAGCTAACGGGCTAGCCACCTCCACAAGACGCCTATCCCGCCGGCTAAACCAACTCAACAGCGCCAACCCATCAATAAACTAAAACAAGAAGGCACATATAGATATATAAAATTCGCATAAGTAGAGTCCATAATTATACAAAAAGGTAGCTCCACGAGCTCCTGCAAAATATATCAGAGTATCACAAAAGATGACCAAAGGGGCTACATCTCAAAACTACTACTCACGTCAGCCGCTGCCGGTACTGAGGGTATCGCTGTCTCCGGCCCTGTGGTCCTGACCTGACTGTCCTCCTCCTGCACCGTGCGCTGCGGCTCTAGGGCGCACTCCTAAAAAGAGGGACGTAGCAACCGTTAGTCATAAAGACTAAGTGGCTTCACATCCGCTCCCCCGGCGACTCCAAGGCACCGGGCGGTAGAATTGAAAGAAAGCTGCAATATTAGCAATAGTATACAAAACAGGTGACAGGAAGGGTTGTTCATATGTGTCGGTTGTATAAGTACCCAAGTACTTGCAATATTCCTAACAAGCATGTTCATAGTTATATATATAGCAGTAGTGACTATCCAAGCAAGTGTAAGCACAACAACATAAGCTGAGTATTAAACAGCTGAATTAAACTTAACTTATAAGGAGGCCCATACAAGCTTATAAGTTAAGGGTCTGCATAAAAAGGTAACTCATCATATAAAGATGCCCATACAAGTTTATATGATGAGTATCCATTGCTGTGCAATGCGATGATTATGATATGAATGCGGTGCAATGATTATGATATGAATGCGGTGCAATAATTATGATATGATGACTTCTCCAAGCACATTTGCTATGTCGACACAGACTTTTAGTTCCCACCTTTCGAGGGTAGCTAACCACTCAGGCGCCCCCCGTCGTGGCCAGACGGTGGCAGTGGCACGGGCCTCGCCACTACTAGGAAGGTATGCACACTACCAGTCCTAGGCCTCTGTACGCCTCAACGCTCTTTGTTCATAGCGGAGCCCTGCGTACTGCTCGCATTTCTGCAGAGTCTTCAGGAGTGGAAGGGGGCTTTGGGAGATGAGCACCAAGAAGACGAGCCACCAACTATCCTCTACCGAGGATCACTACACCACCATGTGTGAAAACCTGCACATTCATACTGTCACGTCCTGCCCGTAGGCCCATTCACAACCGGTGCTCGCAAGCACCCATCATATTTACTCGTTCTGCCCGTAGGCTCATTCACAACTTGTGCTCTCTAGCACCCATCATATTAACGCGTTCTGCCCGTAGGCTCCGTTCGCCACAAGTTCAACCTAGTTGAACTATTCACATTCTTGAGAGTTTACTAACAATACGTATCATCCCGTTGTTTATCTAGCGAGGCGATCATTCATAGAAGCACGTCTTCCAAACATGCGCCAAGAGTCCCCTAATATAACGTTTGTGATTTCCAAGCATATCTCACATGTCATCGACATTCACTTCTCGTACTCAATTTACAGCTCACTCTATCACGATGAGATCCTTATCACATTTGAGAGGTTGTCACCAAACCACACTCTTCGCTGGATGATCGATCGATGTGCGCATTATTATAAACATGTCGTTAAAGTCTTTATTCGATTATTCATCGCAATGCCTCATTCTAGCATCATGCCATTCGCCCATGTCTGCCCAATTGACACGTAAATCTGGGCACTCATTCCTCATTAAATTGGAGAATATAGATTTCTCTGTTGCTTCCGTAGTTCCGCTAGCTTGTTATGGTCATTCTCTCCAAACAATAGCCACGTCGGCATTCCTAATTATTATTCCCAGAGCGAAGCGAGAACGAACTACGGTTGGCGAAATCACAACAAGTACCCTCCCACAACTCATGAAATTCAACCAAGGTCAGCACAATACCATCAATTCGATTTCTACCAATTATTAAGAGCGTCAGACAAGTATTATAAAAGATATCCCCAAAGATTACCGCAATTCAAACTACAACGATGCTGATTAACAAAACTGAGATTCTGGGAGTTCTACTCCACCCCAAATTATGTGCCACCCCATTTTGGAAAGCCCTCACCAAAGGCTACAACATTCATGTTGAGTCCTAAACCCAGATCCAAGTGGTTCCTACCTAAAAGCTGCTCCAAAGTCAGCTGCAGAAATCCTGGACAGCAAAAACAGCACGCAATAGACCCAAACCAACTTTCTGGACAGTCCACTCGACTGGACCTTTAGAGAGCTACAGGTCACTTCAGGAAACGGGTAACCTATCGTTGGAAAGCTCTTTCCGAGGGCTACAACTTCCTTGTTGAGCCCGAAGTCTAATTCCAGTGGGGTCATGCCTAAAAATTGGCTCGAACCCAGCTGCGCACAAATTCACCCCTTATTTACCAAGTGAAATGCTGTTAATTAAATCTTTCTTTAAGGAGGGGGTTGTTATCATAACATCCTTATCACATATACATAATTAAAAACCCTATTTAACAGAGGGTTATTAACAGGGAATTTACACTTCATCTTTTCCCTAATAATTAAATTCACCCCTCTACTTAATAGGGAACTATTCATCATCTTCCCCAAACAAAATTAGGTCATTACACTTTTAAAATCCTACACAATCAATTCCCCTCATTCTCCCTCAACGAACATGGGTTTGCCCCAAATCAAATCCCATCTCTTCCTCTTGGAGAGAAGAAATGATTCCGAAAACCTCGCGGCGAACGATGCCCTAAATTTTGAGGTTTCGACTTGGTCTTCCTAAGGGAACTCCATTAAAGCTCACACGAGAAACTCTCTTGAGCCTTCATCTCTCCTATTGTGATCTAAGAGGCTAGCACCAAGGGAGAGGGGAGGAAGTCACCTTAATTTCTCGGCCGTGGGTCAAGCTCATCTTCATGGCATCCGGGTGGTGGTCGGCCAAGCTCCAAATCTCCTCCAAGCTTTGCTCCTTCAAAGCTCCATGGCCAAAAGAAACAAAGCCCCTTAGGGTGGCAGGAAGAAGATGAAGAGAAGAAGAAGAAGAAGCAGAAGATGTAGAAGATGAAGAATCGGAGAAGTGAGCAGCCCTTGGGTTAAGAGAGAAGAGGATTTGCATTAATTAGCCTTGGGACCCCAAAGTTAGCTGTCAGCTACTTATTGGACAATAAATAAACTGTTGGCCTCAAATAATCATAAAGAAAATAAGCACCCAAGCTCTGTCAGGAAGGCAGCAGAAATTGCCCGAATTTCATAGAACTGGAAGATTTCGTCGACCGCTGAATTTAATACATTTCGTCGATTTGCTGCTAAATCAATTTGTCGAGCGCCGTTCGACGATTTTCGTCGAACGCCGTTCGACGATTTTCGTCGAACGCCGTTCGACGAATTTCGTCGAACGCAGGCAGACTTCTGCGGCTATATTTCTGCGATCGACGAATTCAGAGGATTTCGTCGAACGGTGGCTAAAAACTGAGATCGACGAAATTTAGAATTTCGTTGAACGGCTTCAGCTCATTCGAACGGAAGGAGATTTCTAAAAATGCAGAAATTAACATACCTATTATATCCATACAGGAATTTGCTAATGGAATGCACAGAATAATCATACATATATATATTCTTATATATATTTTATCCCTCCAGATCTCTGCTCATAAATTTCCGCTATCCGCACACCAATGTGCACAACCTCAATGCACTGGTATATTTATAAGTCTCCCAGCAACATAAATGTACCCCAACCAAAATGTAAACTATATTTTCATCATAGGGGCCTAGCGCGCACGGGGATGTTATAAATCCAATAAACGAAGAAACAATTTCGTCCCCGAAATTTAAGTTGAGGCTAGGGGGTTAAGATCCACATGACTATCCATCATATATTTAGTCAACATTACCCAAACTAAAAGCCTTAGCTCAAGTCTCCCAACAGCACACCAACAGGAAAGAGGAAGGGAAAAGGAATACAATTGCAGCAGCAGTTATCAGCCAAAATTTGATGAAATTTATAAGGAATGAAATTTCCTGGACAAAAAATTCCCGGAGTTACCCCAAACATATAACAGCTAGCATATAAAAGAGGGATTGAAGGATTCACCCAACCATGGCAGCCCCTAATATAAGCAAACAACAGCCCCAATTAGAACATATTCAACAATCAGCCCCAATTAGAACAAATACAAGGCAGCCCCAACTCAGATTATAGAATCAGAAATAGAACTATCCAAGGTTGAGCCATACAATTATATCCAGGAATGAAGATATCTAGATTTAATCTTCTCGAATTAGCCCAAGATAGGACAGAACCTTCAAGGCCTAACCAAGAATTTAATAGGCAGCTAGCATAAGAAGACATGACCAATAGAGCTCTAACATAAACCAAGCGGCCACCATCGCTAGCATAAGAAGACATGACCAATAGAGCTCTAACATAAACCAAGCGGCCACCATCGCTAGCATAAGAAGACATGACCAATAGAGCTCTAACATAAACCAAGCGGCCACCAGCCCCTCATTCCCCAAAGGAAAAGAACAAAGCAAGCAGCCACCCCTCCCAAGCATGATTATAGAAATGAAATTCTGGGAGGGTAACTCAACCACCACTAACAGCCTACACCACCCAAAATGATGAGATTTTTTTTTTGTGAGTAAATTCCAAACACCCAATATAACAACCACTATAAGAAGATTTCCATGAAATAAATTTCCTGGAGCAAACCCAACCAACCACTAATAGGAGAATGAGATTTCCTGATCAACATCTTATAGATAGCTGATAGCCTCAAAGTCAAACGGATGATCAACCATAAAATTCACGACATCATATCCTTGGGTCAAACCTCAAATACCCAAACAGTTATTGCACCCGCAAGATCATCTCTCTTTTGTATTAAAATTGTAGAAGAAAGAATCAATCTCATCTTCTCGTACAACCATCATTATCTATTTCATTATCAATTGCTTCTAACAATGTCATCTCGTCTGAGGCAACCATTCATACATCACACATCTTTTGCACTTAGCACATCCTCCACTTGATATTAAGTTTCAATAATCATTATGATCACCTCATAATAATTCATGCAAAAGCCACCAAACAAGTTCAGTATCTAGTTATAGCAAGATAATTACAATGGTCAAACATCATGGATGTTTACCGCTTTACTTGAAATCCGTATAACAGTCAAGTCCTGCAATCACCCCACCATACTTGCCATGACATTATGCCCTTTCAATCCATCAACTACCAAAAATGATGTTACTAGCTCAAGAGTTTAAGCTCAGGAAGCTTTTATGTTTCCAAATAGTTTCCAAATTCCGCACAAGATCATCTGGTAATGCATATCAATTGGCTCTGGCGATATTATAAATCGCTATCGAGGCTCAAGGTAAGGTGAATCCATGACTCTACACCTCGCATGGGTTATAATCACATCATTCCCTTCTAATAGCACATGACCTCGAGTCAATTGTTAATTTTATCTACTCCCAGTTCTACTTAGATTTGCACCGGATTCAAAAATTTGCGCAACTTTTATCTCGTGATTTAATTCATTTCATTTAAGGGCTCCTAAGCCGTGAACATAAACCTTATCCAATGATTGGCTCTCGGCACGGAGTCTTTAGAGGACTGCCTTGTCGAGGCAATACAATTACACGTATACCTACCTGTACGTATAGAGGCATATTCATATCTTCTTAAATAAGTAAATTCAACTTATCCTTGCTCAATTCACGTGTTCTCTTCACGGCGTGTCTCAACACCCTTGACGCTCTCACCCGTACTGAGAGGTTATCACGCGTCCAATCATCATCGTTCGCGTACTATTTAAATAAACAGGAGCTAAGGGAAAGCGAAGTCAGAACGTAAATAGGCCAATAAACGAAGGGACAAGCCCCCGTACGTTTTTGGACTAAATTTCTTCCACCGCCCGTATGGTACATTCTTCTCACGCATGGGCACAAACCTTAGGGGCATACCTTCCTCGACTTAGAGTTCTTACCCTATAGATCCCCGTATCGACGCACTTATATATCAGTCGTAATGTAGAAATTCAAATTTTATGGCGACGACCAAGCTGCATCTCGTTGTAATGAGAGCATGCGCAAATAACATTCAATCACCTGGTACATTTATATATGTTTGAACTTAACAAGAGCCAAGGTGCGAGGCTCGGGATGATTTCCCTTCGACACGAGTTATGCAGACCACCAACTGTAGGGCATACTTCACAATGCGATAAACTAAATTAAATCCATTACAAGTGCCCTACCATTCCTGCCAACGATCATCCATGACATGCATTTTTATTTTATAAAACCTTTTAGAATTTTAGAACGTCAATCAAGTCGTATTAATCTTGTTGACTCCGCCGCCAACTCTTATTAATTTCCCAATGTCATGTAATTGCAACACTAAGGGAATGTTCCCCAAGAATTTCCAAACTCAGGGGTAGTGTATCATCATACCCACAACGCATGCACGAAATTTCATTAACTCCCCAGTTATAATGTTATCACAACATCGCTGCATATCCCCAAAGTGTAAATTTACTACTCTTCTCATTACTTATCCACATAATCTTAAAATAATATAGAGAAAATTATCATCTTCAAAATGCTTTCCTCTCTTATTACGCTAATAAAATTTCCATCAACCCAAACACGGCCTTAGCAGTCTGCTTTGCTTAAGGTGAATTAACTCTCAAGGATCAAAACTTCCAATGTCAAAAATTACAAAGATTCTAACTCCTCAAGGGATCCAAGATGGTACATAACTAGCCCAATAAACGAAGAGATAAGCCCCCATATCTCTTCGACTGAGTTTCTTCTACCACCAATATAACACATTCTTCCCAAAATAAGCCTTCTCTGGATCCGAATTCTTATCGTAACTTCTCCAGATGAAACCTTCTATATAAATAGAAGTGAGAGGTATCCACATACAGTATAAAAGACACGCTTGGTGGTCTCTTACTAAGCTGATAAAAGACTACAGGCACCAATCTCATTGAGATTGCCCTAATGTTTTGGGTAAGGTGGTAATATAACTCCATATCTGAGATAGAAATCTCAGGGTGTGAGTCTCTAGCATCTACACTCACGTTAGACGCTTCCCTTAGTCACTCAATGTCACTAATTGCTTGGCCCAATCATCCCCAAGATCAGTATAAGGCTAGGATACGTCATGACCTATCCTGCTAAGTCGACCAAGAAGGTGTCATATGCCCAACCAACTCTGACTGTTGGAATGGGAAAACAAATTACTGACTCGGGATGAGCCAGCATCTATACGTAAGGGTATGAGTTTGGCTTAGGTTGGCACTTTCTATAAGAAAAAGCGGACATACTTATAGTGAATTACACATGGGCACACCACCGCTTCCGCTGCATCAGTTTGTCCTCAAACTGATCTAGCTAGTTGGGGTAGCCTAGTGGTCTAATGGACTTCTTTATCTCAAGATCGTTGCAAGCTGATACCATTTGTAAGGACCCCCTCCCGGAACACAAAACACGGCCGAGGGGAGTCTTATGCCCAGGACAGCCGCCTTGCGGAAGCGCCAGCTAACGGGCTAGCCACCTCCACAAGACGCCTATCCCGCCGGCTAAACCAACTCAACAGCGCCAACCCATCAATAAACTAAAACAAGAAGCCACATATAGATATATAAAATTCGCATAAGTAGAGTCCATAATTATACAAAAAGGTAGCTCCACGAGCTCCTGCAAAATATATCAGAGTATCACAAAAGATGCCCAAAGGGGCTACATCTCAAAACTACTACTCACGTCAGCCGCTGCCGGTACTGAGGGTATCGCTGTCTCCGGCCCTGTGGTCCTGACCTGACTGTCCTCCTCCTGCGCCGTGCGCTGCGGCTCCAGGGCGCACTCCTAAAAAGAGGGACGTAGCAACCGTTAGTCATAAAGACTAAGTGGCTTCACATCCGCTCCCCCGGCGACTCCAAGGCACCAGGCGATAGAATTGAAAGAAAGCTGCAATATTAGCAATAGTATACAAAACAGGTGACAGGAAGGGTTGTTCATATGTGTCAGTTGTATAAGTACCCAAGTACTTGCAATATTCCTAACTAGCATGTTCATAGTTATATATGTAGCAGCAGTGACTATCCAAGCAAGTGTAAGCACAACAACATAAGATGAGTATTAAAGAGCTGAATTAAACTTAACTTATAAAGATGCCCATACAAGCTTATAAGTTAAGGGTCTGCATAAAAAGGTAACTCATCATATAAAGATGCCCAGACAAGTTTATATGATGAGTGTCCATTGCTGTGCAATGCGATGATTATGATATGAATGCGGTGCAATGATTATGATATGAATGCGGTGCAATGATTATGATATGATGACTTCTCCAAGCGCATTTGCTATGTCGACACAGACTTTTAGTTCCCACTTTTTGAGGGTAGCTAACCACTCAGGCGCCCCCCGTCGTGGCCAGACGGTGGCAGTGGCACGGGCCTCGCCACTACTAGGAAGGTATGCAAACTACCAGTCCTAGGCCTCTGTACGCCTCAACGCTCTTTGTTCATAGCGGAGCCCTGCGTAATGCTCGCATTTCTGCAGAGTCTTCAGGAGTGGAAGGGGGCTTTGGGAGATGAGCACCAAGAAGACGAGCCCTTCCAGTCCGAGTCTGACTGCCAGCTCCCGTCGGTGTGACGATCGGCGAGCCCGTAGACCCGCCACCAACTATCCTCTACCGAGGATCACTACACCACCATGTGTGAAAACCTGCACATTCATACTGTCACGTCCTGCCCGTAGGCCCATTCACAACCGGTGTTCGCAAGCACCCATCATATTTACTCGTTCTGCCCGTAGGCTCATTCACAACTTGTGCTCTCTAGCACCCATCATATTAACGCGTTCTGCCCGTAGGCTCCGTTCGCCACAAGTTCAACCTAGTTGAACTATTCACATTCTTGAGAGTTTACTAACAATACGTATCATCCCGTTGTTTATCTAGCGAGGCGATCATTCATAGAAGCACGTCTTCCAAACATGCGCCAAGAGTCCCCTAATATAACGTTCGTGATTTCCAAGCATATCTCACATGTCATCGACATTCACTTCTCGTACTCAATTTACAGCTCACTCTATCACGATGAGATCCTTATCGCATTTGAGAGGTTGTCACCAAACCACACTCTTCGCTGGATGATCGATCGATGTGCGCATTATTATAAACATGTCGTTAAAGTCTTTATTCGATTATTCATCGCAATGCCTCATTCTAGCATCATGCCATTCGCCCATGCTCCTCCCAATTGACACGTAAATCTGGGCACTCATTCCTCATTAAATTGGAGAATATAGATTTCTCTGTTGCTTCCGTAGTTCCGCTAGCTTGTTATGGTCATTCTCTCCAAACAATAGCCACGTCGGCATTCCTAATTATTATTCCCAGAGCGAAGCGAGAACGAACTACGGTTGGCGAAATCACAACAAGTACCCTCCCACAACTCATGAAATTCAACCAAGGTCAGCACAATACCATCAATTCGATTTCTACCAATTATTAAGAGCGTCAGACAAGTATTATAAAAGATATCCCCAAAGATTACCTCAATTCAAACTACAACGACGCTGATTAACAAAACTGAGATTCTGGGAGTTCTACTCCACCCCATATTATGTGCCACCCCATTTTGGAAAGCCCTCACCAAAGGCTACAACATTCATGTTGAGTCCTAAACCCATATCCAAGTGGCTCCTACCTAAAATCTGCTCCAAAGTCAGCTGCAGAAATCCTGGACAGCAAAAACAGCACGCAATAGACCCAAACCAGCTTTCTGGACAGTCCACTCGACTGGACCTTTAGAGAGCTACAGGTCACTTCAGGAAATGGGTAACCTATCGTTGGAAAGCTCCTTCCGAGGGCTACAACGTCCTTGTTGAGCCCGAAGTCTAATTCCAGTGGGGTCAAGCCTAAAAATTGGCTCGAACCCAGCTGCGCACAAATTCACCCCTTATTTACCAAGTGAAATGCTGTTAATTAAATCTTTCTTTAAGGAGGGGGTTGTTATCATAACATCCTTATCACATATACATAATTAAAAACCCTATTTAACAGAGGGTTATTAACAGGGAATTTACACCTCATCTTTTCCCTAATAATTAAATTCACCCCTCTACTTAATAGGGAACTATTCATCATCTTCCCCAAACAAAATTAGGTCATTACACTTTTAAAATCCTACACAATCAATTCCCCTCATTCTCCCTCAACGACCATGGGTTTGCCCCAAATCAAATCCCATCTCTTCCTCTTGGAGAGAAGAAATGATTCCGAAAACCTCGCGGCGAACGATGCCCTAAATTTTGAGGTTTCGACTTGGTCTTCCTAAGGGAACTCCATTAAAGCTCACACGAGAAGCTCTCTTGAGCCTTCATCTCTCCTATTGTGATCTAAGAGGCTAGCACCAAGGGAGAGGGGAGGAAGTCACCTTAATTTCTCGGCCGTGGGTCAAGCTCATCTTCATGGCATCCGGGTGGTGGTCGGCCAAGCTCCAAATCTCCTCCAAGCTTTGCTCCTTCAAAGCTCCATGGCAAAAGAAACAAAGCCCCTTAGGGTGCCAGGAAGAAGATGAAGAGAAGAAGAAGAAGAAGAAGAAGAAGATGAAGAAGATGAAGAATCGGAGAAGTGAGCAGCCCTTGGGTTAAGAGAGAAGAGGATTTGCATTAATTAGCCTTGGGACCCCAAAGTTAGCTGTCAGCTACTTATTGGACAGTAAATAAACTGTTGGCCTCAAATAATCATAAAGAAAATAAGCACCCAAGCTCTGTCAGGAAGGCAGCAGAAATTGCCCGAATTTCGTCGAATTGGAAGATTTCGTCGACCGCTGAATTTAATACATTTCGTCGATCTGCTGCTAAATCAATTTGTCGAGCGCCGTTCGACGAATTTCGTCGAACGCCGTTCGAAGAATTTCGTCGAACGCAGGCAGACTTCTGCGGCTATATTTCTGCGATCGACGAATTCAGAGGATTTCGTCGAACGGTGGCTAAAAACTGAGATCGACGAAATTTAGAATTTCGTCGAACGGCTTCAGCTCATTTGAACGGAAGGAGATTTCTAAAAATGCAGAAATTAACATACCTATTATATCCATACAGGAATTTGCTAATGGAATGCACAGAATAATCATACATATATATATTCATATATATATTTTATCCCTCCAGATCTCTGCTCATAAATTTCCGCTATCCGCACACCAATGTGCACAACCTCAATGCACTGGTATATTTATAAGTCTCCCAGCAACATAAATGTACCCCAACCAAAATGTAATCTATATTTTCATCATAGGGGCCTAGCGCGCACGGGGATGTTACATCATGAACTTGTGCTTTAAGTGAAGAGTTTTCTTTCACAAGCATGACACACCTATTTTCAAAACCTTTTTTATTATTTTTGATTTGCAAAAGAGAGTCTTCTAATTTCCTTTCTAATTCCCCATTCTCTTTTGTAAGAGTTTTGGCATGAGAGAGGGCTTTAGAAAGTGACTCTTCAATATCTTTTGCCAATTTTGTGGAGTGATCACATTCTTGGCAAGAAATCTTTCTCTTTTCTAAAACAATTACCTTTTTGGAAAGCTTTTGATTTTCTTTAATAAGAGATTCATTTTCACGATTTAATAAAATACTATCTTTCATATTTTTATCAAAAGTTTTGCAAGTTTCAAGAAATTCATTAAACAATTCATCATAAGTGGGAGGAGTTACCTCAGTGTCACTAGGAACACTGGTGTCGTCGCCGTCGTTTCCATATCCCATGAGACACATGTTTGCTTCCTCATCTTCGCTTGATGAAGACCCGCTTGATTCTTCGGAGGAGGAGGAAGAGGAGTCATCCCATGTCTTTGCCTTTAGCACATTCCTCTTTTCTTTCCCTTTGTGATGTTTCTCCTGTTTCTCCTTCAAGAATTTTGGGCATTGGCTCCTTATGTGCCCCGTCTTCCTACAATGATAGCATTCCGGTGGAGGTCTCTCTTCTTCATTGTCGCTCTCTTTTTCCTTCTTTGAAGATGACCCTTTCCATCTTTCACCCTTTTGGAAATATTTTCGAAAGGTGTTTCTCCTTTCCGGATTGTGCATGAATTTTCGGAAGTTCTTCACCAAAAGGATTTCTTCATCTTCATCCTCATCCTCTTGGCACTCTTTCTTTGATTTTAGTGCCAACGCCTTCTTCTTTGGCTCCTTGTTGTATTCATCAAATTGGATTTTGAGTTCTACCTCATGGGTTTTGAGATTCCCAATGAGGCTCTCAACTTGGAGAGTCCTTAAGTTGTGCGACTCTGAAATAGCCGTCACCTTCGGGTTGAATTTTGGAGGAAGAGAACGAAGGATCTTACGGACCAAGTCGCCATTTGAGAAAGTCTTTCCAAGAGCTTTTGAGGCATTGACAATCTTGGTGAAGCGCGTGTACATACCATCAACATCTTCGCTTTCATCCATTCGGAATTTTTCATATTCCGACTCCAGTTGGAAAAGCTTGGAATCTTTAACCTGCGATGTACCTTCATGAGTAACTTCCAAATGATTCCAAATTTCATATGCAGAAGTACATGTAGAAATTCTATTAAATTCATTTCTATCTAACGCACAAAATAGAGCATTCATGGCTTTTGCGTTATTTTTACATTTGAGTTTATCCCGATCATCCCATTTATCATTTGGTTTATCTAAAGTTATCTCTCCAACTACAAATGTAGGAGGAGAGTATTCTTCTTCTACCATATTCCAAACCTCAATGTCTAGGGTCATTAGAAAACAACGCATCCTATTTTTCCAATAATTATAATCTGACCCAGTAAATAGTGGAGGTCTACTAATTCCCTGACCCTCGGAAAAAGCGAGATCATAAGACGCCGTTATTCCTGGTTTTTAAACCGTTTGGAATAACCTAGCTCTGATACCACTTGTTGGATCTTACGGCGCCCTTAAAGGGGGGGGGGGTGAATAAGGGATTAAAAAATTCTTTGTAAATTTTTACTAAATTGTTTAGAGAAACTTAGAATGAAATAATCAATTTATCTTAATGAAGGAAAACAATTGTAATTTGCAATTCTAAAAATTACGCCAAATGATAGAAATCAAGTAAACACAAAAGAGACGTGATTATATTATATGAGAAAAAAAGTGTTTACATAAATTTGATTTCTATATCACTAGAAATCGGAGGCGTATAAATGTAAATTTCTTTTCCTTTTCTATGCCGACTTGTATCCCCACAAACCGGTTGGCTTTAGCCTATCCTTCCCCGGATAAGGCCTCAAGCCGCTCTTGCCAATCCTTCCCCAGATATGGCCTCGAGCCCCCTAGATCTAACCACCTAGAACTAGTCGCCAACACAAGGCGAATTTCCCCCTAAGTCCTACCCAGACCTAGTCGCCAACGCAAGGCGAATTAACTAAACGATTACAAAAGAATATGGAATGAAAATAAAATTAACAATAATGAAACTCCCTATATGAGATCTCTGAAGTTGAGGATGAAGGATCGTTGTAGCATAAGCGAGGTTGAAGCGATCGTTCTTCAGATGCAGCGTGGTGGCTTCCTTCTCCAGAAATCTTCTTTGAATTTGAGTGGGAGATGAACTTTTGGCAGAGTAGCAGCTCTAAAAATATGGCACAGGTAATCTCTCTGGAAGCACTAGCCCAAAACGAGAGAGAGCCCATCATTTTATACAACTTGGAGATAGCGCTTGTGTTAGCTCCTAGCGCCCGCGGTATCGTTCGTGTGGAGCGGTTGCGAAACCGTCGGTGGCGTGGCGCTGGGCACAAACTTGAGATAGCGCCTGGCGGTAGCGCTAGCGCTGGTGGTAGCGAAAACTGTCGGTGTCGTGGCAGAACGATCTTTCATTGATCGGAGCTTCAAGTTCGTCGAACGGACCCAAATTCGTCGAACGAAATTTCGTCGAACGAAATTTTCGTCGACCTAAATTTTCGTCAAACACAGCTTCACTTTCTTCGGACGGCTAGCGCCTGGCTGTAGCATTAGCGCTGGCGGTAGTGCATTCTTCAAGATTTATTAATTCTGCTGCCTTCTACCTGTGGAGTATTGCACTTATAGTTCCTGCACACTTATAAACACACAAAATACAAGATCAAATACAATTTGGGATTTGTTATTCTCAAACAAAGGGATGTGACACGCATGTCCAATAGTAGAGGAAGAGGATGTATGTGGAGGACGAGGAATCCTCACTCATCTCTCCAAAAATATCCTTGCCCAGCAAGGTGTCATTTTCAGGGAGGTGGCAGGAGGAGAAGGTAATGAGTGAGTCTTCCACTATGGAGGAGTGGTCAACCTCCTCACATATGAGGATACGCTCATCATTGACTTGAGCATCATGCTCCAAGTCCTCCTGGAGTACCTATGGAGGCTCAACCTACATAGGCTCGGATAAAGAAGGGGGGTCAGGGAATAAAAGAGAAGAAAAACTTAAATAAATATCAATCGGGGGAGTGGTCGCGATCTCACTCCCAAGAGGTTGGGGAAATAAGATATTGTCGGCATCTTAGACAATGTTGCAGGGCTCAGTAGGATCATCAGTGGCCTCCTTCATGATTTGGACTTCCTCCACCGGTGCTGAGGTAGAATCCTCATCACCTTGGAAAATATCCTCCTCCATAGGAATAGGCACAACACATAAATCACCTGCCTTATCCTACGAAACATCCTCAATAATGTCGTCAGAGACAAATGTAGTAGTATGCACAATAGGGGGAGGAATAGTGCTTGGATAAAAGTCAAGCATCGATTCCTCACAAAGAATCGAATTTATGCAAGGTGATGTATACACAGGGGAGATTGACTCAGCGATGTCAGAACAAACATCTACCACAACTCTGATAAGCGTGTCTGCATCATTCCCTTCAAAACATGAAGGTGACACAGAAAAGTACTTAGAAGTAGAAGGTGTGCTGCCAGAGTTAGGAGTCGGGACGATCTGGATATCCGGATCATCATCCTCATCCAATTGGCGAAGAAAAGTAGCACAATCCTTCAAGGCATGATCCATGCTCCGACAAAATAAGCACTGTTTTGCATTTTTCTTCAGCTCAAATTGGGTCGTAGATGAATGCAAAAATGGCACGTGCGGAGCTGAAGAGTAGACATAGGACTTAGGAGCAGTGTATGAGGTATCGTACGGTGTCGGTGCTCGATACATCGAGCCTTGGGGACTAGAGCTACTATCTCCTGATGGGCATCTATCACTAGCATGAGAAATATCTCCACACCAGCAGCAACGGATATTAAATGCGTCCCACATTGTGTGAAGATAACAAGATTCAAAAGAAAAACACTGTTGTGCAAAATACTACACTCAACAATAATTTACTAAAGCAACCTAAATTTAAAATAAGTAAAAAAAGAATAAGAGGAACTAAACAAAACAAAGCTATACACAAAAGAAAGAACTTCTCTCTCTGATTGTCCCTCTCCAGAAACTAACACGACTGTGCTCCCCGGCAACGATGTCAAAAACTTGACACGCTTACGGCAAGTGTAC
Source organism: Dactylorhiza incarnata (assembly GCA_033032865.1). Taxonomy (NCBI): domain Eukaryota; kingdom Viridiplantae; phylum Streptophyta; class Magnoliopsida; order Asparagales; family Orchidaceae; genus Dactylorhiza; species Dactylorhiza incarnata. The sequence continues at coordinate 11,094,157 of JAWHQI010000011.1, forward strand.
CGGTCGCACAAGTAATATAAAATGGGTGAATTTCCCCAAGTATCGATCTCGAAGGAACACAGTAAGGTGGAGTTTACTTTTGAGGTAGGACTTGAGATTGAAGTTCTTTAGTTCTGATGGTTTGTGGAAGTTTCGAGTTGGATTATGGAAAACAAAATAAAATAACCTAATTTAACAATGCGGGTCACCGACACCGCTTCGCAACATGGGGGATTACGCAGGCCGCTAAGCATTGCTTTGCTTGGCGGATGGACGATTAGGCATCCAGAATGGAGGAGTAGTCAAGCGGAATGGAAGAGTAGTCAAGCAGAATGGAAGAGAAGGCTTGCGGAATGGAAGAGTAGGCTTGCAGAATGGGCGAGTAGGCTAGCAGAATGAAGTGGAGGGTGGAGTGGATTTGGTGGCGCACCTCAAATACACATATAAACAAGATAATTTCATAAAAGGATGAAATGAGAATTAACACACAAGTTTATAGTGCACATAATCAATATAATGATGATTACATTCATAAACATCCAAACAAGTTAGAGAAAAAGGCAAGAGATACGACCGCATCCGGAGGTTGTTGTAGATTCTCGATAGGAATAGTCAAGTTGTCAATCTGCATCCTAGCTCGGTCCCAACTATCGTCCGGGGTAGAGGAGGGTTGTCACTTCCTCCCAATGGGGTCGTCTTCTCCGGTAAACTATAATCCGATCACGCCCGATGCGAAGAACTCTTTGCTTGGCGATGAAGATGAGGGTGGAATCCTCTCCTTGAAGCACTTGGATGATGGAGGCGGCCGAGAGGATGCTCCGGCTTTGGATTTGTATGGAAATGGTGGCCGAATCTCTTCCTTAAGGTGGGCGGCGATGGAGCGGCGAAAATGGCGTGGAGCAGAGCTGTTGGGTGCGAAAAAGATGATGCTCCCGTTTAGGGCGGATCCTGGGGCTTAAATAGGAAACTATTAGAAATATGGTCATGCACGGTCGAATGCACGACCATGCATGGACCATGCATTATTAAACATACAGGAGCCCAGGAAGAAGAAGCAGATCGCCCGTGCTAGTTTATTCACGCACGGTCGAAACTGACCGTGCGTAAAAACGCACGGGCAAATTCTGAAAGCCATAATTTTAGCTCACCAGAGGAGATCGTGTGATTCCTTCGCGCATGGGTGAACTGCCCGTGCGTGAACAAATCGCACGATCAGGGACAGAACATCATTCTAAACTGTAGATGACCGCGCACGATTGGAGCAATCGTGCGCCAAGGCAACGCACGACCGTGCGATTCATGCAGACATGAAACCTGGGTAAAGTGGACGATCTATCCACCTGCACATCTAATCAAAATGCTAGGAACAAACCTCCAGCACAAGCATAATAGCATAAAAAGAATGGGGAGCATAATGTGCTTACCCCCAACAATAGAGCGTGCAATTGCACAGCACAGCGGGCCCAAAGAGTGCACTTTGTGAAGAAATGTGTTCAAGTGAAATATAAGTAATAATGAATTAAAAGTGAAGTGCATGTGTGTGAAAACTAGCCCAGATGAGTCCGAAAAATACTATATAAATCAGACTCATCAACATCCCATGAGAGGCACATTGCGCGGGCTAGGGATCAGATGCGCCCGGTCAATCAAGACCTCACGGTCATAAGTGTGCACTACTACCCGCGAGTGCCACTAAGGACGGGGAGGCGAGGTCGGGGTCAATGGCAAAGGATTCAATACTGAGCCTACTGGCACTCGCCCGTTGTATCCCCTCACCTCTCGCAATAGACTAATCTGTAATACATGTCGAGACCGGCTTTGTAATGTAAACATTACTATGCTTTAGATGACAATCGCGCTTTATTTTGCGTACTTTTCTTTCCACTTTGTCGAGTGGGGATTTTAATGCCTTGATCTTGTTTTGCTTTATATTGCTTTCTCCCTTCAGTAGGATTCTGCGTGCGACCCTTCCCACTCAGCAACGAGTGGGACAAAGGTGGGGGTTGGCTCGAATCCCGAGGCGTCAGAGGTAGCGTGATTGCTATCCGCACCCACACGCCTCAGAATGGTCTTGATTTCCTTACTTTGTTGGATCTTGAGGCGCTCTTAGAGGGGGGGGGGGGGGGTGAATAAGGGTTTTAGAAAACTTTAAGTTTTTATAGAAAACTTTTGATATTTTATTTTAATAAGAGTGAATCAAAAAACAAAGAGTAGAAAATCAATTTTATTAAATAAAAAAAGACATGATTCTCATTAATAAAATTTGGTTACAAAAACTGATTTATATGACGCTAGAAATCCAAGGCGAAATATGAACTACTTTTTTTGTTTTCTATACTGACTCTTCTCACTAAGAACCGGTTGGCTTTAGCCGATCTCTCCCCAGATACAGCGTCAAGCCGCTCTAGCCTTTCTTTCCCCAAAAAGGCCTCGAGCACCCCCTAGATCTACTCCTTAGACCTAGTCACCAATACGAGGCAAATTCCTCCATAAGTCCTACCCAGTCCTAGTCGCCAACACGAGGCGAATTTAATCCACGATTATAATAAAAGAGTTACAAGCAAAAATACAAACACAAATAAAAACTCCCTAAGAAGAATTCTGGTGATGGCGAAGGCTCACTGAATATCGTCGAAGTTGAAGCTTGCATTCTTCACATTGTATAAGCATTGGTCCGATCCTCCTTGAATTGTTCTCTTGCATTTGTGTGGGAGATGGTGGTTTGGAAAAATACGGCCCTTGCAGAGTTTTAGAAGTGCTGGAATAGGGCTCTATATGATCAGTAGTTGAGAAGACAAAATCCACCTATTTATAGGATTGGAAGATAACGCCAGCGTTAAGGCTAACACCTGGCGTTGACCCAGTATAGAAATGTTTTGATGGCTTGGATCTTCCAAACAGGAAGGAGATACTGCACTTTAGGAAACATTCATTTTATGCAACCCTAACGCTGGCGTTGAGGCTAACGCTGGCGTTAGGTCAGATTATTCCTAAAGTGCTCCTTCAATCACGACAGCTTCCCTCCTTACCACATTTGTCTTGGTTGGAATGGGAGTCAACGCTGGCGTTATGTCCTAACGCCTGGACTTAGACATCATTCCACTTTTTAGCTTGTGAGCGGGTCCAGAGCAATAATGTAGCATACTAGTGTCATATCTATTCAAGCATGCATGTTAAAAACACAATGGCAACCACGATCAAATACAAGCAGGATTTGTTATTCTCAAATCATAGGAATGCGGAAAACCATGTTCCAAAAATCTCCCCCTTTTGATAAGAACAAATCAAATAGAGATAAATCAGATTCATATATAAGAGAGATGTGTTTTTAGAAGGATATATGACACCAAACAATATAGAGACATTAATAAGATTTATAGATTGTTAAATTGCGCTCCTCTACTTAAGTGCTCCCCCTTAGTGTATACTCTCATATACAAGATGTATGCTCCCACTTAATCTAGTGAATCCTACTCCTTTAATTATTATGATTTATCATTTTATTCTCCCCCTTTTGTAATTAGCAAAAGTGGGTGGAGTGAAACAAAACTAGAAGAGAGAAGACAAAAGTTGAGACATAACTAAGAGAGGATAAAGAGTTTTGTTTAGACATAAAGTAATTCATGATCGAGCTAAGGGAGAGGATACCATAGTGGATAATGGATATGATTAGCGTGAAAGAACAACATTCCAAGTCTTTAACCAAAGTAATTCTACCACTTGTTGTTCAAAGAATTTTGAAAAAAAATTACTTGCTGAATAGATGCAATATAGTTTGACAAGCACAAGTGAAGAAAAGATCTTTAAAAATTATCATGGTAGGGCATGGTAAAAGAAATACATGATCAAATTAGAAATGCGGAAAACAAAAAACAAAACAATTAAGAGTAGTATTTTTGTTATAGTTTGACCATTCCAACAATATGTCTAGACTCTTCACATTTGAGCATTAACTTTGGTAATTTTCATAACAAATAGGCATGTATGATTTAACATATTCAAAAAGATAAGGACTACAATGTAACAAGTTCATATTTCAAGTAAAGAAAATATTGTAGAAATCATGCATTGCAATCTAGTGCTTTTACTTAAGTGTTTAGAGAATTATGCAATTTTGCATTAGGATCCAATTCTCATGAGTTGAAGCTTTATGAAAAACAATGATGTGTGCATAAGGTGTTTTGATAAAAGTATACAAGTGAAATAATCAAAACACATGACATATGTAATGAAATAGTAATAACAATATTAAGATTGTAATCTTATAATTACTTTCACACATTAATTTTGGAATAAACTTTCAAAGCACATTTTATGAGTACAACTACCAAGGTGCTTCACCCACACAATGCTTATTAAAACTTATTAGGTAGCGAAGTATTGCTTGGAGGATCACATAAGCATTTTTATAATTTTTTAATGTTTCGTGATTCGGTGTACAAATAGAAGTTATGACAAAAAAATGTGTTTGCACAAGACACTTTACAATTCTTTCCAAGGTGCTCAATCTCACAATGCTCATTAAGACTTATAAGGAGGGTGAGTAGTGCTTGGTGGAGTTATCTTTGGAATTTTACTTCATATTTTTGTAATTTTGGGCCAAAAGGTCTCCGAATTCACTTATTTTTGCAAACACTAATAATATTGAAATAACACTTCTATATGTGCAAGAAATATAATGTTTGAAAGATGGTGTAGGTAAGTTAGACATACAACTTAATATGTTAAAACTATTACACTACACAATCATGCAAGACAAAGATTATGAGCACAGGTAGATTACCAAAATAGTGAGTGAATGAATCATTGATTAACATAAAATATTACTCATACTTAGAGGCATGCTAGGCAATCATACACAATTTTCTATAGACAATTTCATTACACATAATCAGATTAAGGTCAAGGCATGACAAGATAGAACAATGTTTAGGAAATTTGAAATTAAAATTAGACATTGAAGGCAATCTTTGTGTGTATGCCAAAATCAATTTTGCTCTTGTGAAGTCTTATCGTCAAACCATAATTTTGTAAGTATTCAAAACAAATGACAAAAGCATATTTTTGAGCATTTTGGAGGTTTGAATTTTTTTGTATTTTGGAATAAAAACTAACAAATTTATAACAGAATAATTTCAAAGCAGAGAAAAGAAACTGAGAAATGCATTAGAAAAATACTTGAAATAGGATAGAAAAAACAGAATTTCAAATTGGTAAAAATAGCTGACGCCTAGAGTTAACTACTCAACGCCCAAACAAGACACTGTTTTTTAAGGTTTTCGAAAAAAAATTCTTTGGAAGTGAATGTAAGTATATAGACCATCTTAGTGTAGAAATTTCAGAGAATTTAGAGATGATTAGAAGGCTATTTACGCATATTTTTGGTAGTTTTAAAATGGTTTTTATATTTTATATTTGTTTTTTATTTTTCTGGCAATGAAAAAGTAATTAAGATGTAAACACTGATATATATATAAGTATGTGATTGAATAGGCATAAAGAGTTGTTAAGTTCAGAGATAAATGCTAACGCGGGGAGTTATTGATAGAGCCAAGCGTTAGTGGTTTTTAGTTCAATTTTGATGATGGTGATGCAGATAGATTCATGTTTTAAGATATATGATAATTTTTTTTAAGTTATTGCAGGAGAATGCCTGAGTCTATAATTACTTTTGATCTTTGCGAGACTTTAGTTGGACTTAGAAATTTAAAGTGGATCTTGGACTTCCCAAGGTCTACTCTGTGAAGTGTTCGCACCGATACTAGGAGATATGATGGGGTGACATCCCAAACATCCCTTTCTCAAGATATTTAGGTGTTATTTGTTTCTACCCATAAGAAAAATTTATAGACTCAATTTGATATACCGAAGACTCCTAATTCTAGTCTAAGCATGTTGAAACGAGCATCGGGGAGAGGTTTTGTGAATATGTCAGCAAGTTGGGATTCTTTTACTATGAAGCTAACTCTCACATATTCTTTCTTAATATGATCCCTAATGAAATGATGACGCACATCTATGTATTTGGATCGTGAATGATGAACGGGATTGTTTGTTAGATCTATTGCACGTTTGTTATCACATTTTAATTCAATATTATTTAGATGCACCCCAAAGTCTTCTAGTGTTTGACTCATCCAAAGGGCTTGTGCACAACAACTTCCTAGTGCGACATATTCGGCCTCCGTGGTGGAGAGGGCAACCGAATTCTATTCCCTACTCGACCGAACAACTAGTGAGGGGCCTAAGAAGTGACATGTGCCTCTTGTGCTTTTATGATCTACTGAACACCCATGTAAAATAAATGAATCATTATAGGGATACCATAGGACTAGATTAGATGATCCGATTAAATATCTGAAAATTTGTTTGACCACTTTTAAATGAGATTTTGTAGGATTAACTTGAAATCTAGCACATAAGCAAAGGACAAATATAATATTGGGTCTAGATGCACTTAGATATAATAACGACCCTATCATTCCTCTATATAGTGTTTGATCAATTGATATTCCGGCTTCATCTTTTCCTAATTTTAGAGAGGCACTCATAGGAGTGGAGGCTTGTTTTAAATTTTCAAATCCAAATCTTTTTAACATGTCATGAACATATTTAGATTGATTTATAAATATTCCATCATTTCTTTGTTTGATTTGAAAACCAATAAAATAAGTAAGTTCGCCTACAAAGCTCATTTCAAATTCTTTTTGCATCACACTTACAACTTCATTACATAATTTATCATTAGTGACTCCAAAAATGATATCATCTACATAAATTTGTAATATGATTAGATCATTATTAACATGTTTGATAAAAAGTGTACTATCGGCACGTCCCATTAAATAATCATGTTTTAATAAAAAATGAAGTTAGTCTTTCATACCATGCACGAGGCGCTTGTTTTATACCATATAGTGCTTTATCTAGTTTGAAAACATGATTAGGGTATTTTTCATTTATGAAACCGGGGGGTTGTTCAACATAAACCTCTTCTTTAATAATTCCATTTAAGAAGGCACTTTTAACATCCATTTGACAGAGTTTAAATCTTTTGAATCTTGCAAAGGCAAGAAAAATTCGAATGGATTCTAAGCGAGCTACGGGTGCAAAGGTTTCATCAAAATCTACCCCTTCGATTTGTGAATAGCCCTGAGCTACTAAGCGAGCTTTGTTCCTAGTAATTCTAGATTCACTATCTAATTTATTTTTAAAAATCCATTTTAAGCCTATTACCGGATGATTTGATGGTCTTTCTATAAGATTCCAAACCTTATTACGTTCAAATTATTCTAATTCTTCAGGCATAGTTAAATACCAAAATTCATCGTTTAGCGTGGTAGAGACATTTTTAGGTTCAATTTCAGAAATGAAGCATAAATTAGAGAAGGATTCATGAATGGAAGAGCGTGTCGTTACCCCCTCTTGATGGTTCTCCAATGACAAGTTCGCTTGGATGATCTTTTGTGAATCTAAGAGCACTGGGAGGCACGAACTCTTCTTGAACCGCCTCCATTTCTTTGTCACTTCCAAGTTGTTCAACATTATCATCCTCCAAGGGTAAAGGTGGTTCCTCTTCTTTTCGTACACTGTTAAAATCTACACAAGGAACAAATTAAGCATTGGTAAACCCCTTATTATTTTATTTTTTTGCCAATTTTAAGATCAACTTGGTGTTAGTGTGATCAAGACGCCTATGCCATAATTCTAGTTCTAAATTTTTTTAATTAGACATTTTAGTGATACGCATGATAGATTATGAAAAGAAATTAAATAGACATTGTGAATTCTTGGTGCAATGTGTGCAATATCATTAGTCTTAGGATCAATAATTTTGCACAAATTAGTAGAAGACTGAAATAAAACATTAAGGCCTCTATCGCATAGTTGACTAATAGAAATTGTGTTTTAAGCCTTCTACATATAAGACATTTGTAAGAGAGAAGGAGTCGTTGCCCACTGTACAGGTGGCTAAGATTCTTCCTTTTCCATTGTCACTGAATGTCACTGTTCCTCTTTTCTTCTTTGTGAGGCTAAGGAACTTTGCTTTATCGTCTGTCATGTGCTTGGAACAACCTGAGTCCAAGTACCACATGTCTTCCTTTTTCTTAACCTGCCAACACACCTAAAAAGAAGATGTTAGTGAAGATCTGGATACCCATGAGGTTCCTCCCATAATATAGGTGGTGACCTTAGGTACCCAGATTTGTTTTAAAGTGCGATTTCCCTTTTTTCTGCAAGAGTCCGTAGTGTGGCCAAACAATAAACAATTTGCACACGCAACATAAGGGGATGAGACCTTTTTCAGAGAATTTTGTTGAGGGGGTGACAGAATTATTATTATAAAAAGAATTTTGGTTTCTAGAACTAGAGCTAACGCCAGCGTTAGAAGTCAATGCTGGGTGGTATCTTCCTGAACCATAACCCAGCCCAAACTTTGTAGAACCATGGCACTGGTTGTCCAAAATCATGTCTAGTGATTTTTGGCCAACCCCAAATTTGCTTATTGTCATATTAAGATCATCGATTCAGGCTTTTAAGGCTAAATTTTCACTTATTAAATTTCCACACCTCTTTATAAAAAATTTCTTTTCATTTTCTATTTGAGAAAGAGAATTTTTTAAACTTCTTTCTAAGTCTCCCTTTTGTTTTGTGAGATATTCGATATTGGAGAGAACATTAGAAAGATCATTTTCTAGTTCTTTTGTTCTTGCTAAGTTATGATCATTTTCTTGGCTAGACCCTATCTCTTTTCCCAAAGTTTTTATTTCCTTATTTAATTTTTTATTTTATTTTAAAAGAATTTTATTTTCAGTTTTTAGAAGATCAAGATCTTTTAGACTTTTACTAAAAAAATTGCATATTTTCATGTACTCAATATAAAGGTCATCATAAGTATTAGGAAGTACCTCAGTGTCACTTTGGACATTGCAATCGTCGTCCGTTGATTCATGGCTCCTCCCCATCAGGCTCAGATTTTCCTCATCACTATCGCTTGGAGTTGACTCTTTGAACTTTCGGATGAAGAGTCACTCCACGTTGCAGCCTTCAAAACCTTCTTCTTTTCTCTTCCTTTATATCGTTTTTCTTTTTATTCTTTCAAGTACTTTGGGCATTGGCTTCTTATATGCCCGGATTTCCTGCAATGGAAGCACTTAGGAGGAGGTCGCTCTTCATCATCGTCGCTTGATTTTTCCTTTTTCTCTCTTTTGGAGGATGAGCCTTTTCAGAAGTACTTACGGAAAGTATTCCTCCTTTCTGGATTCTTCATGAACTTTGTGAAATTTTTCACAAAGAAACTCTCCTCATCCTCTTCCTCGTTGTCATCTTCTTTCCTTGACTTTAGTGCCAAGGCTTTCTTCTTTGGCTCTTTGTTGTATATATTCTTCATCTTGGATTTTGAGTTCTACCTCATGGGTTTTGAGATTCCCCATGAGGCTCTCAATCTGGAGCCATCTTAAATCATGCGATTCTGAAATAGCTGTCAGCTTTGGATTGAACTTCGGAGGGAGAGATCTAACGATCTTCCTCACCAAGTCACCATTCGAGAAGGTTTTTCCAAGGATCTTTGAGGAATTTATGATCTTGGTAAAACGTGTGTACATCGAGTCCACGTCCTCATAAGGATCCATTTTGAATCTTTCAAACTCTAATTCTAGTTGGAAGATCTTTGAGTCTTTTAACCTGAGAGGTAACTTCATGAGTTATTTCTAATAAATTCCAAATGCTATAAGAAGTTGTACAAGCACAAATCTATTAAATTAAGTCCTATCTAATGCGCAAAATAAGGCATTCATAGCTTTAGCATTATTTTTATATTTATTTTTATCCCCATCATCCCATCTATCTCTAGTCTTTTCCATGGTTATCTCTCCAACAACATAAGTAGGAGTGGTATACGGTGTTTTGACACTAGCCCAGACGTCTAGATCTAAATTAATTAGAAAGTAACGCATTCACATTCTCCAATAGTTATAGTCAGTTTCGGTGAAAAGTGGAGGTCTACTTTTACCTTGCCCCTCATGGAAAGTGAAATCACGGAGCGCCATTATTCCCGGTTGTTAGACCATATTTGAATAACCTAGCTCTGATACCACTTGTTGGATCTTGAGGTGCCCTTAGAGGGGGGGGGGTGAATAAGGGTTTTAGAAAACTTTAAGTGTTATAGAAAACTTTTGATATTTTATTTGAATAAGAGTGAATAAAAAACAAAGAGTAGTAAATCAATTTATTAAATAGAAAAAGACATGATTATCATTAATAAAATCTGGTTATAAAAACTGATTTCTATGATGCTAGAAATCCAAGGCGAAATATTAAATACTCTTTTTGTTTTCTATACCGACTCTTCTCACAAAGAACCAGTTGGCTTTAGCCGATCTCTCCCTAGATACGGCATCAAGCCGCTCTAGCCTTTCTATCCCTAGCAAGGCTTCGAGCATCCCTAGATCTACTCCCTAGGCCTAGTCGCCAATACAAGGCAAATTCCTCCCTAAGTCCTACCCAGACCTAGTCGCCAACATGAGGCAAATTTACTCCATGATTATAATAAAAGAGTTACAAACAAAAATACAAAAACACAAATAAAAACTCCCTAAGAAGAATTCTGGAGATGGCGAAGGCTCGTTGAATATCATCGAAGTCAAAGCGTACGTTCTTCGCATTATGTAAGCGTTGATCGGATCCTCCTTGAATTATTCTCTTGAATTTGTGTGGGAGATGGCGGTCTGAAAAAATACGGCCCTTGTAGAATTTCAGAAGTGCAGGAATAGGGCTCTATATGATCAGTAGTTGAAGAAGATGTCATACACCTATTTATAGGACTGGAAGCTAACGTCGGGGTCAAGGCTAACGCCTGGCGTTGATCCACTATAGAAATCTCTTGATGGCTCGAATCTTCAAAACAGGAAGGAGATACAGCACTTTAGGAAACATTCATTTTAGGCAACCCTAACGCTGGCGTTGAAGCTAACGCTGGCATTAGGTCAGATTATTTCTAAAGTGCTCCTTCAATCATGGCAGCTTTCCTACTTGTCATATTTGTCTTGGTGGGAATGGGACTCAACGCTCGCGTTAGGTCCTAACACCTAGTGTTAGACATTATTCCACTTTTTAGCTTGTGGGCAGGTTCAGACCATTAATGTGGCATCCTAGTGTCATATTTTTTCAATCTTGCATGCTAAAAAAACAATGGCAACCACGATCAAATACAAGCAGGATTTGTTATTCTCAAATCAAAGGGATGCAGAAAACCATGTTCCAACATACTTTTCTATAAATAGTCAGCCCCACCTACTGCATTTATCACTTTTATTCCTTCTTCCTCCCTTTCTCTCGCATTCATACTCACCCCTCTCTCCAGATTTTTCTGCAACTTCTCTTTCGCGCGATGGCCCTCGAACCTGATGGCAGGAGCAAGTGCGCCCAATTGTTCCTCTACCACGATTTTGCCACCTGCGATCTATCCTAAGAAGACTTCACCGCGACAATTACCGACTATGTCCCACCAGGGTTCACCGCGCGCCATCTTGGAGATCGTGACCGCCTCAATCAGCTCTCACCCTACACACTCGCCATCCTCCTAGAGCACCTCGAGGTAGGACTCTGCCTCCCCCTCTGGCCCGAGCTGTGCCAGACCTTCCGCTAATTCAGCGTAGTACCCGCGCAGCTAAACCCCAACTCAATTGCGATGCTGGTTGCATTTGCCTGCTACCTGTGGGAGGAGGGGATCATATTCTCCCTCCCCATCTTCCGCAAGCTCTTCAATTTCTGGGCGAAAAGTGGGGTGGCCTTCTTATCCATCCAGAACCCACTCAAGGTCACCGGTGCCAACAACAAGAACCATGGCTAGGTTCAGCAATTCGTCTTCGTGACTGGGAGCTTCGACAACACCCTCCTCGCGCCAGTGTAGGAGGACGAGTCGACCTATAGGCCTCCAACTCTGGGAGGTTATGAGGCCAAGCTCTACACGTTCATCCAGAAGCATGGCATGGACGTCATGTACCTGCGGAATCACGTCGACTCGTTCCCACAAGTCCATCCAGGAGAGGGTAAGGCAAAGTAATTCAACCCCAGTTCTCGCTTATTTTCAGCCGCTTTGTTTTTGCCTTACTTGATTCTCCTGATGCAGGGATTCGAGACCTCCCCCTCCGCCCGCCGAATGTGGGCGTGGAGACCGCCCCCGATGCCGCCCTTGTTCTTGCGCAGTCCGCTACCGAAGCCTGCCATACAGCTCCGGCTCTCTCGAAGCCCAGCGGGTAGAAGTAGAAGCCCGACGTGTCAACCGTCTCCCCTTCCAAGAGGTCCATGCCTTCATCAACCGCCAAGGGAAAGGAGATCACTGGAGAGACCCCTGGTTTGAGTGCTCCTGCTGCAGCGGACACAGCGGCCAGGACCACCAGCGCGCCGGTGGAGTCTTCCTCGGGGCCGTTGCCAAGTGGGCATCAAATTTTTTCCCTCAGCGAGAAGTACGCGGATGCAGCCGACAGGCCCTGCTCTAGTGGGATCGGAAGGTCAACTGGGTCTCCGTACCACCAGCGGCGAGACCTATGGCCTCTTTTTCGCGCTTTACAACCGAGAGGACGCCACCATCTACGATGTCGAGTCCACCCAGACACTCGCGCATGAGGGCTCGCGGTCTCTCTTGCGTGCTCTCAAGCTGACTAAGATGTCCTCGCGCCATAGCATGACCCTTGCATGGAACCTAGATGAGCTCGAAAGGATGAGCGTTCTCATCTCCACTGAGGTCCTGTCCATGAAGTTGTAGTTGGCGACCGCCGAAAACCATCTCGCGAGCCGTCCAGACCGAGAGGTGAGTGCATCTCCTTGTAGTAACTTAAGCTCTCACGCTTCCTTACTTCTTTTCCCCTGTGTTAATCTTCTTTTTTTTGCAGGATGTAGCCACCTACGACACCTTGCTTGTGCGAGCGGGCATCCTCGAGGAATGGATCCAGGAGTTGGAGGCTGAGAACAAGAAGCTGCGAGACGCTGCTATTCTATAGCCTCTCACAGAAAGGGGCATTCGCCATTATTATTCTAATGTCGAGCTCGAAGATCTGATGCGGGAGACTGCCCAAGGGGAGGTGAAGCATGCGCTGAAGGTGCTTCGAAGAGCCAGGCTCCTGAAGGAAGAGGGAGAAAGGATCTTGGCTCACCACGAGCTACCTGAGCTCCTCCCCCAGCAGAGTGACCCAGCGGATGAAGCTGATCCTAGGCTGGAGGTAGGCGGCATACCTTCCCCGGGCGCAAGCAGTGGATCCTCTGGTGAGAAGGTCGATAACCCCCCTGAAGATCTGTCTGTCTTTTTTTTGTTTTAAGTGTAATGCGAGAACTTCCTCTTTGTAAACCCTTTATAAATGAAATGAAATGAAAGTTTTTGCTTCTCCATTACTGTGATTTTTCTCTCTGCTTTACTTGTTGTCATTCGCTAATAGTTTGCGCGCTTGTGTGCTCTCGTACTCTCTCCCGAATACTCGTGCATCACTAGATCACTCGCGTGCTGCCGACCCTTTCTTAGGTCGTGACCTGGGCGCTCTTGCCCCATAGGTGCGCCATACAATTTGTGACTCATTCGGACGCATTTAAGCCCTTTTAGAACATAGGTGGTTACGTTGATTTCTGTCGGGAGCTTAACTACGCTGAGAGCCCACTTTGTCTTGCGCGATTCTTGATTCCCTTGGGGCTAGCTATTACCCCACGACGCATTTGTTGGTCGAGTGCCCTTCTTGATCGACCCCACCCGCCGGCGAGTGTCCTTCTTGATGGATACCATTCGCCGGCGAGTGTCCTTTGTAATGGACACCATTCTCCTACCTCATACTGAGACTTTCCTTGTGTCAATCTTCCCCTTATTGGATTTTCCTTTCTAACCTCGCCTTCCTCATAGGTCACCACCGAGTGAGCCTATGGCCCCGCCAGCTAGGTGAGAGCCTGGTCAGCGGGTCTGCTCAGGGCCAACCTTTGAAACCTGCCCCCAAGTGAGCCTACGACCCTGCCAACTAGGTGAGAGCCTAGTCAGTGGGTCTGCTCGGGGCCAACCTTTGAAGCCTTTCATCCTGCCACCGAGTGAGCCTACAACCCTGCCAGCTAGGTGAGAGTCTAGTCAGTGGGTCTGCTCGGGGCCAACCTTTGAAACCTACCACCAAGTGAGCCTACGGCCCTGTTAGTTGGGTGAGAGCCTGGTCAGCGGGTCTGCTCAGGGCCAACCTTTGAAACCTGCCACCGAGTGAGCCTACTTCCCTGCTAGCTAGGTGAGAGCCTGGTCAACGGGTCTGCTCGGGGACAACCTTTGAAACCTTTAATCCTACCACCGAGTTAGCCTACGGCCCTTCCATCTAGGTGAGAGCCTGGTCAGTAGGTCTGCTCGGGGCCGACCGTTGAAACCTGCCACCGAGTGAGCCTATGGCCCTGCCTCCTGGGTGAGAGCCTGGTCAGCGGGTCTGCTCTGGGCCAACCTTTGAAATCTGCCACCGAGTGAGCCTACGTCCCTGCCAGCTAGGTAAGAGCCTGGTCAGCGGGTATGCTCGGGGCCAACCTTTGAAACCTGCCACCGAGTTAGCCTACGGCCTTGCCAGCTTGGTGAGAGCCTGGTCAACAGGTCTGCTTGGGGCCAACCATTGAAGCCTTTCATCCTGCCTCTGAGTGAGCCTACGGCCCTGTCAACTAGGTGAGAGCCTAGTCAGCGGGTCTGCTCGGGGCCAACCTTTGAAGCCTTTCATCTTTCCACTGAGTGAGCCTACGGCCCTGCCAGCTAGGTGAGAGCCTGGTCAGTGGGTCTGCTTGTGGCCAACCCTTGAAACTTTCCATTCTACGAGTTATCACATTATATGCAAGAAAAACTAAGTTTGAAAGTAAACCATCGCATTACATGAATTCAAGGGTAGAAACGTTTCAGGTCGTCACTGCTCCTTGTGTGGCAGATGGACTCGCCTTCGACATTCTGGAGGCGGTATCCCCCAGATTTTAAGGCTTCCTTAATGACATATGGACCCTCCTAATTGGGTTTGAGCTTCCCCACCGCGGTTGACATTCTGGCCGCGTCAACCTTTTTTAATACAAGGTCCCCTTTCTTGAACTGCTTGATCTTGATGTGCTTGTCAAAATACTTTTCCATCCGGCGCTTAACTTCTTCTTGTCGAATGGAGGCAAGATCTCGGACCTCCTCAATCAGATCTAAGGAGAGTCGTAGCTCCTCTTCATTATCCACTCTCCATTCCTTGTCGCCTCATTCGGCGGCCTTTACCTGCGGTGTCTTGACTTCGAATTCTACGGGAATGATGGCCGCACAACTGTGAGAGAGCTTGAAGGGGGTCTCGCCGGTGGCGATGTTGGGCATAGTCCATACAGCCTAAAGGATCGAGGGGAGCTGTTCCACCCAATTCCCCTTCAAGTTTTCAAATTGCTTCTTGACTGTTGCTCCGGGGAGGTTGGACCGATGCGAACCTGAGATTATTCCCAACTGGATACAAAAACTCATAAACTCTTCGCTAGCAAATTGTGGCCCATTATCTTTAACTATGGCTTGAGGGAGCCCGTGTTGGCAGATGATCTCCCCCCATACAAAGTTGTGGATTACCTGGGAGGTTACCTTGGCCAACGCCTTAACCTCCAACTACTTCGAGAAGTAGTTGATCATGACCAGGAGAAAACTCCTTTGCCCACTATCTTGGGGGAAAGGTCCAACCAAATCCATTCCCCAAATGGCAAAGGGCCATGGTGTCGTGATGCTTCTTAGCCTCTGAGCCGGCAAAAGTTAAAGCGGGGCGAACAGTTTGCACTTTTGACACATTTTTGTGAATTCCACTGCGTCCTTGCTCATGGTCAGCCAAAAGTACCCTTGCCTCATTATTCTTGCCTCCAATGTCGTATTCCCTGAATGACTACCACACTCGCTGGAGTGAACCTCCTGCAAGACCCTCGACACTTCCTCCACAGATATGCATCGTGCTAAGTGTCCCGAGAGAGTTTTTCGATACAATTCCCCCTCGTGAAGCATATAGTAGGCAGACTTGCACCTGAAGTACCTTTGATCTAGAATCTCCTCCAGAAACTTGGCCGTTGCCAGGAAGGTTATGAAAGGATCTTTCCACGAGGGTTGATGCTCTATATCCATTAGTTCCCCTTCCTCAATCAATGGGCAAATAGGTCCGTCAAGGTTACCCCAGTCCGAAGATCGGACTGTTGGAGCTTGTGTTCCACATCTCCTAGTTTGAGAATAACAAATCAAACTATGTATTTGATCTTGCTTGTGTTTATAGTGTGTAGGTACTATAAATAAATAACCATATGAACAGGATGTTGATTGATGAAGAAACTCTGAAAAGTGAGCTGACGCCCCGCATTAGATGTTCACGCCCGACGTTAACATTCATCGAAATGGGATGACTTCTCAACGGATCTTGACATCGAGATGGAGAATAGTTGGTTACTACGTGATAACGCCAGTGTTGACACTAAACGCACGCGTTGAGTCCATAAACTACCATGTTCCCGATGGTTGCACGATTTCAGAGGTTGGTATACACAATCACTAACGCTGGCATTAACTTCTTAATGCCAGCAATTAGCTCCCGTGCCTATTTAAAGAGCTGATTTTGGTTGATCAAAGGTTATGCATTCCAAGCCTTCATTCTATACTTCAGAGAGAGCATTTCATCCTGAATTCAAGAGCACTCCCAACACCAACATTGAGGAACAAGAGTGAGAAGGAGATTTCCAATTACAAATTTGAAGAAAGACTCTCACTTCTACTCCGACATGGTCATTGCGTATCTTCATCATCTCCTTCAACGCTCTTCAATTTAGGGAGTCTTTTGTTCTGATTTTAACTTTATCTTTTCATTTTTTTTCTTGTAATGGTAGTGAAATCGTCGCCTTGCGTATGGCAACTAAGCCGGGTTCGGTTTAGGGGGAAATTTGTCGCCTTGTGTGTGGCGACTAGGTCTAGGGTAGATCTAGGGGGAGTCTAAAGGCCTTATCTGGGGATAGATAGGCTATATCCAATCGGTCCATGGGAGAAGGACCGGTGAAGGAACCAAAAAAAGGGAATTTTATTTTGTCGCCTTAATTTCAAGCGTAGTCATCTTTTTGAAATATATAATATTCATTTTTATTATCTCTGATTGTCTGAAAGTGTATTTCATTTAAGATTTCGCAAGTAAAATCACTTTGAATTTTTTTCTGTAAAAATATTTTCTAGAAAGATAACGCCCAGCGTTAACTATCTAACGCCAGGCGTTAGCGACAGAACCAAAAAGTTTTCTGTTATTTTAAAATCTGTCAGTTTAATTAAAAAACAATAAACCCCTTATTCACCCCCCCCCCCCTCTAAGGGTGCCATCAGATCCAACACTTGGTATCAGAGACAAGTTATTCCAAAACGGTTTCACAACCAGGAATAATGGCACATTATGATCATGCTTTCGCTGAGGGTCAAGGGATTAATAGACCACCACTATTTACCAGTACTGATTATAATTATTGGAAAACAAGAATGCGTTTTTTCTAAATGCTTTAGATAAACCAATAATTGTTGTTGGAGAAGTCACTATGGAAAAACCAAGAGACAAATGGGATGATAACGACAAGTTAAGATGCAAGAACAATGCTAAAGCTATGAATGGTTTATTTTGTATTTTAGATAGAACGGAATTTAATTGAACTTGTGCTTGCAAAACTGAATATGATATATGGAAATTATTAGAAATCAGTCATGAAGGTACTTTGCAGGTCAAGGATTCAAAGCTTTTCCAACTTGAATTCGAATTCGAGAAATTCCGGAGGGAGGCGGATGAAGACATTGATTCGATGTACACAAGGTTTACCAAGATCGTCAATGACTCAAAAGTGCATGGAAAAGTGTTCTCCAACGGTGACTTGGTGAGAAAAATCCTAAGATCTCTCCCTCTAAAGTTCAATCCAAAGGTGACGGCTATCTCAGAGTCACACGATCTAAAGAAGCTCCAAATTGAGAGTCTCATTGGGAACCTCAAGACCCATGAGGTTGAACTCAAGATTCAACAACAAGAGTACAATATGGAGCCAACGAAGAATGCCTTAGCATTGAAGTCGAAGAAGGAGTTTGATGTAGATGATGATGAAGAGGATGAGGAGAGCCTTTTTTTGAAGAAGTTCAAAAGGTTCATGAAGAATCCGAAAAGGAGAAATACCTTCTAGAAATATTTCATAAAGAAGGGATCTTCATCGAAGAAAGGAAGAGGTAGCGACGAGGACGATGTTGAGCGACCACCACCGGAGTGCTATCATTGTAGAAAGACTGAACACATCTGGAGCCAGTGCCCGAAATATCTGAAAGAGCGTAAAGAAAAATGGCACATGGGAAAATAAAAGAAGAAGGTCCTAAAAGCGGCTACATGGGATGACTCCTCCAAAGATTCAAGCAGCCCATCCACTAGCAATGAAGAAGAGGCAAATATGTGCCTTATGGGAAAAAGTAACAAGACATCCGATGATGAAAGCAGTGTCCAAAGCGACACTGAGGTAACTCTCCCTACAACTTATGATGATTTATATATTGAGTATTTACAAACTTGCAAATTTTTTGATAAAAGTTTAAAAGATATTGATCTTCTAAATTCTGGAAAAAAACTTCTGTTAAAAGAAAACAAAAAATTATCTAAGCAATTAGGGAAAGAAAAGGTATCTTGCCAAGAGTGCAATCACTCCTTGGCAAGAGTGAAAGAACTTGAAGAAGCTCTTTTTAAGTCACACTCCAATATTGAAATTATTACTGAGGAGAAGGGGGATTTAGAAAGAACTTTAAAAACCTCTCTTTCTCAAATAGAGGAAGGAAAGAAAAGTTTTGTGAATCGGTGTGTTATGTTAGTAATGGAAAACACCACACTCAAAGCTCGTATTCTTGATTTAAATTTGTCTATTAAGAAGTTTGGAGTTGGGCAAAGATCTCTGGACATGATCTTGTCTAACCAATGACATGGAAGTGACAAATATGGCCTTGGATATGTTACTGGAAGCTATCTCCAAGCGTTAACTCCTAACGCCGGCGTTAGCAATAATTCCAAAAACTGTAATTCTGTCAATAATAAATTAAAAAATTCAAATGTTACCTCATATTCCAGCAAAAGTTTATCCAAATCTCCAAAAAGGGTCTCATCCCCTTTATATCGTGTGCCAAATGACATTTATTTGTACAGACCTCAAACTCTTGTAGGAAAAAGGGTCGTAGTGCTATAAAGCAAATTTGGGTGCCTAAGTTTTCCGCCTATTCTATGGGAGGAACCTCTTGGGTATCCATATCTTTACTCTCATCTCCTTTTTAGGTATGTTGGCAGGCTAAGGACAAAAAGGATGTATGGTATTTGGACTCGGGATGCTCCAAACACATGACGGGCCACAAAGCTAAGTTCTTTAGCCTTAAGATGAAGAAATGAGGGATGATGACATTTGGTGATAATGGAAAAGGAAGGATCATGGGCATCGGCACAGTGGGTAATGATTCTTTCTCAATCTCAAATGTTTTATTTGTAGATGGTTTAAAACATAATTTAATTTCAATTAGTCAATCATGTGATAAAGGTTTAAATGTATTATTTGAATCATCTACAAATCTTTGCAAAATCATAAATTTTAAAACAAATGATGTCGTACTCACCGCACATAGGATGCATAATGTTTATATGATTACTTTTAATGATCTTTCAAATTCTTCTTCAAGTTGTTTTATCTCTAAAAATGAAGAATTAGAACTTTGACATAGGCGCCTTGGTCACTCTAGCACCAAGCTTATTTTGAAATTATCAAAAGCTAAATTAATTAAAGGTTTACCTATGCTTAATGGTAATTTATCTTCTCTTTGTACGCCTTGCCAAAAAAGAAATTTTTTAAAAAAAATTAAAAGCATAAAATGTAATTTCTACTTCTAGACCACTTCAATTAATTCATATGGATTTATTTGGACCAGTAAGCAATTCTAGTCTATATTTTAAAAAAAAAAACCTAATGTGTCTTATTTTCATGTGTTTAGTTGTAAGTGCTTTATTTTAAACACTAGACATGCGCAAGGAAAATTTGATGAAAAATGTGATGAGGGAATTTTCTTTGGGTACTCTTCAACTAGTAAGGCATATAGAATATATAATAAAAGAACTAAATTAGTTGAAGAGTTTATTCATGTAAGATTTGATGAGTTTGTTCCTTGTGTAGAAACTAATCGTATAAGAAATGAAGACGAATCGCTTTCCCCTTTGGAGCATGAGGATGATGAATCTCTTAGAGAAAAAGAAGAGGAGAAAGAAGAAGAACAAGTGGAATATGTTCCTCCAAGTGTGCTACAATTTTCAAAGTATCATCCAATGGAGCTTGTGATAGGAGAACCATCAAAAGGAGTAAGTACTCGTTCTTCCTTAAATGAGTCTTTTTCAAACCTTTGTTTTGTATCCGAAATACAACCAAAAAAACATTTCAACCGCTCTAAATGATGAATTTTGGTTTTTAGCCATGGATGATGAATTAAATCAATTTGAACGTAATAAGGTTTGGAATTTAGTACAGAGGCCATCTAATCATCCGGTTATAGGAGTCAAATGGATTTTCAAAAATAAGCTAGATTGTGACTCTAGGATAACAAGGAATAAAGCTAAACTAGTTGCACAAGGATATTCACAAATCGAAGGGGTAGATTTTGATGAAACTTTTGCACCCATTGTTCCCCTTGAATCAATTAGATTATTTATTGCATTTGCAAGTTTTAAAAGATTTAAATTATTTCAAATGGATGTTAAAAGTGCTTTTTTGAACAGGATTATAAAAGAAGAAGTTTATGTAGAACAACCCCCCAGTTTTGTGAGTGACAATTTTCCTAATCATGTGTATAAGTTATAAAAAGAGCTTTGTGGATTAAAGCAAGCGCCACGTGCTTGGTATGATAGATTAACATTATTTTTAATAAAGCGTGGTTATAAAATGGGAAGTGCAGATAATACACTCTTCATTACGCATGTAGATAATGATTTGATTATTTTACAAATTTATGTGCATGATATTATTTTTGGAGCCACTAATGAAGAGTTATGTAATGAAGTAATTTTAGTGATGATAAATGAATTTGAAATGAGCTTGGTAGGAGAACTCACATATTTTCTAGGATTTTAAATCTCACAAAAACCAGATGGTATATTTATTTGTCAAACTAAATATGTTCAAGATATTCTAAAAAGATTTGGATTTGAAAACCTAAAACAAGCTAATACACCAATGAGTGCATCAATAAAGCTAGGAAAGATGAAGCCAGTATTTCAATTGATCAAACATTATATAGAGGAATGATAGGCTCATTGCTATATTTGAGCGCATCTAGACCCGATATTATGTTTCTGTTTGATTATGTGCTAGATTTCAAGCTAATCTAAAAAATCACATTTAAAAGCGGTTAAACATATTTTTAGATATCTAATCAGAACATCTAGATTAGGCTTATGGTATCCTCATAATGATTGTTTTATTTTACACGGTTTTTCTGATTTGGACTATGCAGGATATTCATTAGATCGTAAGAGCACTAGTGGCTCGTGTCAATTTATAGGCCCCTCAATCATATCATGGTCGAGTAAGAAACAAAATTATGTTGCCCTCTCCACCACCGATGCCGAATATATCCCACTAGGTAGTTGTTGTGCACAAGCTTTATGGATGTCCCAAATGTTAGAGGACTTTGGTTATTGGAAATTGTATTCACAATTACCTTGATTTGTGAGAAGTCACCCTTAAACTAAGATTGAATTGCTTTTGTATTTGATATGCTTTTCTAGTATTGTCTTGCAGATTATCATTGCTAAGTGTAAATCAATGTCAGGTCACAATGGGTCTGCAAACACAGTTTCATACAATGTAATTCCTCATTATATGAAACATGGTGATGACTCATGTGTGATCTCTCTATTGGGGTACACTTCATTTTCAAGACTATTGAAGACTTTGGAGTGCGGTTGCAGCAAATGTTCAAGAGAAGAAAAGGAGTAAATGAATATAAATTTTTCTAAGGATATGTCTCGAGAGATCAAGCATGTCTCGAGAGTCGTTTAATGTCTCGAGAAGCAAGTTCTGTTGATCTCGGTATTTCTGTTCTTGATGACTCGAGAGATCAAGCTTGTCTCGAGAGTCCTTAAGACCGAAATCTTTGTAATGTCTCGAGAGATCATCGAGTTCTCGAGACATCCCTTTCCTGCTCTCTTTGTTTCATATCTCGAGAGATCCGTTAGTTCTCGAGAGATCCCTTATGTCTCGAGAATTCTGTCTGTTATTTTCTAATTTGTTTCCTTTGTTCTTGACGGTTCGTAAACGCTCCTTCCCGATCCTAACGGCTATATTGAGTGCGTTTAAGGTCGATTTAACCCTTAATCATTGCCCTCTATATATAGGATCGCTCTTGGGTTATTTCCAACAAGTTTTCGAATCGTTCTCAAACCCTAATTTTCTTTCCTGATCTAAAAGAACGAGAAAAGCGCCGCCTCGCTGTCGCCTACGATTGAAGATCGATCTACTCATTTGAGTTGCGAATTTCTATCAAAGAAGGATTCGATCGATCCGTGTTCTGATTCTACAACCTCTATTGGATCATTTCGGATTGCGAAAGACAGATTTGAAGGATCGTTGTTCTTCCTCATCGTTCTCAAAAGCCATTCAAGAAGAAGGAAGAAAATGCCTCTGTTATTCAGATCTGGTATCTTATTGTTCAAAATCTTTTATCATCTATTGTAGGAGTTGTTATCTCCGAGCTGTAGGAGAGGTTGTTCTCCGAGTTGTAGGAGAAGTTTTTCTCCGAGTTGTAAGAGAGGTTCTCTCTGAGATTGTAGGAGTTTGACTCCGAGTTTGTAGGATCATTCTGATACGAGATTTAGTGAGTAGTCAAGTCTAGCTGTGGTGCTAGATTGGCGAGGCCGGCAGTGGAGTACCCAAGTACGGGGAACCACTATAAATTCCTGGTGTTATCTGTGGCTGTGATCTATTTTGTGTGTTGTACTTTACGTTTAATTTTTAATTCCGCAAAAGACGTAGAGATCACCTATTCACCCCCTCTAGGTGATTTAGGTAGGCAACTAGATACTTCAATTGGTATCAGAGGGTCGCTGTTCGTTGCTAGGTTAACACCTTGAACAGGTTCCATCCTTCTAGTTGCTAGCAAGCCATGAATAGAGTCAAGGAATCCTCTCTGAAACTGCCCATCTGCACTAAGGCCAACTTTCCTATGTGGAAGGAAAGAGTTCGTTTTTATATGGAAGCTGCAGATCCCAGAATCTTCCAAGTCGTGGAAGAAGGTCCCCATGTGCCAATGACCGTTTCGTTAACAAATCCTACTGTTCAGATACCTAAGAAAATGATGGATTTGAATAAGGATGAGATAGCTCTTGTTGCTCTTGACAAGAAGGCTAAGAACATAATTGCTAGTGCAGTGGACGATTCCATGTTACAAAACTTAATCCACTGCAAATCAGCCAAAGAGATGTGGACATCCTTAATTGTTCTAATGGAAGGTACTGACGAGGTAAGAGAAGATAGACGGTCTCTACTTAATCAAGAGTACGAGGCGTTTAAGCAGAATAAGAAGGAGTGCATTGCTGATGCGTACGAAAGATTCTTCAAGATAGTCAATGGTTTGAGGAACTACGACAGGGAGTTCACAAACGGTGAACTAAATGACAAATTCTTGCGTTCCCTAACGAAAGACTGGGATAGAAAGATTGTTGCTATTAGAGAGTTTGGAAAACTGCCAAGTCTAGAACCTCAAAATCTATTCGGGAAGCTGTTGTCTCATGAACTGCAAATGAACATCCGAAAGTCTGAAGAGGATGTAAATCGAGCTTCAAGCAAAGAAAGAACCTTAGCCTTGAAGGCAGAGAGTTCAAAGAAGAGCAAAGCCATGATACCGATCAGAGAAAAGGAATCTGATAATGAAGAAGAATCGGAAGCCAGCTCCTCCTGTTCCGAACTATCTGATGGGGAGTTCTCTTTGATTTCCCGTCAGTTTAAGAAACTGTTGAACAAACGAAGGCACATGAACAACAAGCCGTCTTCCTCGGATCATAAACATTCTCGTCGTGATGGCGACTATCACAGGAAGGACTCAAGCAATAATGACAGGTACAAATCAAAACAGAACAAACATTTTTCTTCTGACATTATTTGCTACTGTTGTAATAAGCCAGGGCACATAATTGCTGAGTGTCCCTACAAGAAGAAAGAAGGTGGAAGAAAAGAAGACAAGAAATCCACTCACAGAAAGAAGAAATCAGATAGAAGTTTCGTCGCTAAGAAAGCCAAAACTCTGAGCGACAGTGACTCCGATGAGTCGAGTGATGAAGAAGAAGCTTACTTCGGCCTGATGGCCATTTCTGATGATGAAGAAGCACCCCCGTACACCGAAAAGGTAAATGATCACACTATCCTATCTGATTCTGATTATCCTTCGGCTGAACAAAAGGATAACCCCTCAGACGATGAATCTGAGCTCATGTCTCAATATACCAAAATGCTCCAAAGCTTTGACAAGTGCCGAAAGGTCGTCAAAACTCAAGGTAAGGAGATCATGGCTCTCAAGGAGGTGGAATCTAACTTGAGAAAAGAAGTTGAAGAACTTTCTTCTCTCAAAGAGGAAGTCCAAGCCTTGAAAGACAAGATCAAAAGCTCGGAAGAGACTCTTGCCCTGAGAGATCATTCGATAAAAGTCTTGGAGGAACAGCTTGCGGCTGAGAAGAAGTTGGTTGAAGCATTCTCTCAACCTAAAACTGTTCTGCCAATTATTGGTACTTTTACCACTAAGGCAAAAGGAAGCGGTATAGGGCATGAAGCTAGTACTAGCGATTCTTCTAAAAACACAATTGCTAAGAAGAATGGTTTGGTTGCTAAGAAAGCTACCACCAAAGAAAAAGGGAAAGCTCATCAAGAGCCTGTAGCATTCAAGAGAGTTATATTCCCTACGAATGCTTATGATATGGAGAGTTCCTATGGTCATTTCACACGACCAATTCCTTTTACGCCTGTGAATGATCATAAGGAATGGGATCCTCCCCGAAACTTTGGTGATAGTGCTTTTCAAGCACCTTATCAAGAGATTAATCGGAAAGGGTACGGTCCATTTGTTCATGGTCCGAGGGCTAAGAAAGCACCAAAAGTGAAGGCTGTTGCACCAAAGCCGAAGAAGACAGTACCACCTTGTGTGTGCTGCCCCCATGAGGCATCCTCATCTAGAAGGACTGCTCCTGCAAGAGCCAACGTTCAAAAAGTTAAGCAGGAGAGTGTAAAAAGAAGGTACAACAGATTCGACTGTTGGTGCTGCGGCAAAATTGGTCACTTTGCCGTTGATTGTTGGTTTAACACAACGTATACTAGGAGACCACAAGTGAACGTTGCAAGGCAGACCACTCGCAATGTTAACATTCATCGTGGTGCTCAACAAACAAGGGACCAAGGACCCAAATCTGTTTGGGCTCCTAAGGCAAAATAATCTGTTTTTGCAGGTATGTCCAAAGGCCAATAAAAATCCTATCTGGTACTTGGACAGTAGATGCTCTCGGCATATGACCGGGACAAGAAGCCTTTTGCAAAACTACATTCCAGTTGCGAACGGTCCAAAAGTTATTTTTGGCGGTTCAGACAGAGGAATAACTAAAGGCTATAGTATGATTTCTAATGGTAATGTATCGTTTTCCGATGTAGCTTATATGGAAGGATTACAACATAATATGATAAGCATAAGTCAACTTTGTGATAAAGGATACATTGTTGATTTTCATAAAGATAAGTGTTTGATAAAGTCGGCTGAAAATCATGAAACGATTTTATCAGGCATTCGCTGTAGAAACATATTTTGTTTAAATTTTCTTTGTATATCATCTTCTACACCTGTGTGACTTTTAGCTAAAGATAGTGCATCTCTTGTTGACCAATGGCATAAGAGATTAGCACATATAAATCTCAAAACTTTTAATAAATTATTTTCTCAAAACTTAGTGCGCGATGCACCAGATGTTAAGTGCGTTAAAGATAGACCTTGTCATGCATGTGTAAAAGGCAAGCAAACAAGGGCTACCTTTAAGAGCATTATTGGCAAAAATTCAACCAGGTGTTTATACCTGCTCCATATGGATTTGTTTGGTCCTTTGCAAATTAGGAGTTTAGGAGGAAAGTCTTACACATTGGTTATTGTAGATGATTACTCTCATTTTTCCTGGGTATTCTTTCTGAAACACAAGTCAGATACCTTTGACACTTTCACTAGTTTTGTCAGGCAAGTCCAGAATGAATTTAACTGTTCGGTGGTCAAAATCAGAAGTGACCATGGTACAGAATTTGAATCTAGAGCCATAACAGAATTCTGTGAAAGCCTTGTTATCTTTCATGAGTTTTCCTCTCCTCGAACTCCACAACAAAATGGGGTAGCTGAGAGAAAGAATAGAACACTTATTGAGGCTTGCAGAACCATGTTGAGTGACTCTTCAGTACCTGAATATTTCTGGGCTGAAGCTGTCAATACTGCATGCCATGTGCAAAACAGAGCACTCATAAACAAAAATCATGAAAAGACTCCTTATGAACTTCTAAAGGGCAAGAAACCGACCATTTCTTATTTTCGAATCTTTGGTAGTAAATGCTTTGTGCTAAACAATGGAAAGCATTACAAAACTAAGTTTAGTGAAAAGAGCTTTGAAGGTATTTTTGTAGGTTATAGTAGCCATAGTAGGGCATATAGAGTTTTTAACAAGAAAACCCTAGTGGTAGAAGAATCTATTAATGTTGTATTTGATGAGACGAGCATGCTACAAGGCAGCTCCTCTAGCATTTCTTCTGTAGACACAGGTTCAAAGCTGCAGGACTTAAGCTTGGATCAGCCAGTTGAAGAAAATTCTCAACACTTCATCAAGATTCCCCCAATAACTACCTATGAAGAAGATCATCCTGATGAAGAGCCAATCCAAGTGGAGGAAGATACTCCAACAGTAGAAGAAACTCCTATTGGTCCAAATCATGCAAGGAACCTCGGGCTACGACACATGAGGGATCATCCAGTTGATCAGATCATAGGAGATCCTCATGAAGGAATAAGAACAAGACGAGGTACCATTAACGAGAATATGCATTTGAGTTTTCTTTCGCAAGTCGAACCAAAGAAATTTCAAGAGGCAAATGAATATCCATCTTGGATAATTGCTATGGAAGAAGAATTAAATCAATTCAAACGCTGTAAGGTATGGACACTTGTTCCAAAACCCAAAGACAAAAATGTCATTGGAACAAAGTGGGTGTATAGAAACAAGCTGGCTGAAGAAGGAACAATCATAAAGAACAAAGCCAGACTTGTAGCTAAAGGATACAGACAAGAGGAAGGTATCGACTTCGATCAGACGTACGCTCCAGTAGCAAGGCTCGAAGCGATCAGACTCTTCCTTGCTTATGCTGCTTTCAAGGGTTTCACCGTATATCAAATGGATGTCAAGTCCGCTTTCCTAAACGGAGACATTAAAGAGGAAGTATACGTTGAACAACCCCCAGGTTTTGTTAATCTTGATCATCCCAATCATGTTTATTTATTACAAAAAGCTTTATATGGTTTGAAACAAGCTCCTCGAGCTTGGTATGAGACGCTATCTAACTTTCTTCTTGAGAACAAGTTCACAAGAGGAAAGATAGACAAAACATTATTTCTTTGGGAAGTAAAAGGCAAGATTTTGCTAGTGCAAATCTATGTCGATGACATCATATTTGGCTCTATGGACAATAACCTCTGCAAAAAGTTTTCTAAACTTATGCAAGGGAAATTTGAAATGAGCAGTATGGGTGAGCTGAAATATTTCTTAGGACTTCAAGTGAAACAGTCTGAAGATGGAATCTTCATTTCTCAGACAAAGTTCACTAAGGAGTTGATTAAGAAATTTGGAATGGAGAGTGCAACCTCTATGAGGACTCCAATGAGCTCAGCTACGTCTATGGACAAGGATGAAAAAGGGAAACCTTTTGATGAAACCAAGTATAGAAGCATAATTGGCTCTTTGCTCTACCTTACTGCCAGTAGACCTGATATAATGTTCTCTACATGTGTATGTGCTAGATATCAGGTGAACTCTAAGGAATCTCACTATACTGCCGCAAAGCGGATTTTGAGATACCTTAAAGGCACACCAAATCTTGGCTTATGGTACCCAAGAAGTAATGATAGCGAACTAATTGGTTTTTCAGATGCAGACTTTGCAGGTAGCAAAGACGACAGAAAAAGCACTTCCGGGACGTGCCAATTCCTCGGAAGGAGACTTATTTCCTGGAGTAGCAAGAAGCAGAATTGTGTTGCAATATCAACCGCCGAGTCGGAATACGTTTCTGCTGGCAGTTGTTGCGCACAACTTCTATGGATAAAGAATCAACTTCAAGACTACAACATGAAGATCAAAGACATTCCTATGTTTTGCGACTCTTCCAGTGCAATTGCTATCGCAAATAATCCAGTCTCTCACAGTCGGACAAAGCACATCGAGCTACGATATCACTTTATCCGTGAGCATGTGGAGATGGGTGACATAAATCTGAGTTATGTTCCCACGGATAAGCAAGTTGCAGACATTTTCACGAAGCCACTAGATGAGACTAAGTTCTCTTTCTTCAAGACGGAACTTGGAATGCTCAACATGGAGTAATGATCAAGTCAACCAAAACCATGACGAACAGGAAGTTATTGACAAGTCATGTCTCGGGACCTGGCTGGATTTCTCGAGACAAGCTGAAAATTTCGAGATAGGCAGATGTCTCGAGACACGGGTTATCACTCGAGACATCAGGGAAGGAAATGCCGCGCTGAATTTCCTGAGTTCTCGAGACATAATCGATGTCTCGAGACATAAGTACTTTAAAGAACTCCAAACGTCAGGTACGCGCTGCTCCTTCTCTTATTTTTCTTCAAAATGTCACTTAAACGTCAAATCAAGATAGTATATATATATATTAGAACTCGAAAACTTGATGTTCACGCAAATCATTTCCGAGACCTCCAAGACCTTTCGACTTCTTCTCGAGCGGCGACACGTCGGTGCTTCCGTGGTTCTCGGTGCTTCATCATTCTCGTTCGACAATTCTCTCTCTCTCTCGCATTAATGGCTCCTACTCCTCATCCAAAGATTGGCGTCGGGAATGAGGTCGTTCGCTCAGGTATCGCCAGTTTATCCGATGACTTCAAGAACCTATTTTGTTTGCTTGATGCCGCCGGTCTTACTTTCGTTCTTGAGCATCCTTGTCGGGTGTTGTTTGATGAGGTTGAAGAGTTCTTTATAAATGTGAAGCCTATTAAGGAAGGAAGAATGTTGATTTCATTTGTTAAGGGTATCAAAATCAAAGTCTCTCCAAAGACTCTTGCTAAGTATTTGCAGCTGTCTAAAATAGAAGCTGAAGCAGAGCTGAATGAAATTGACTGGTTGAGAACAGCAAGGTACTGTGGTCTTGATTCAAATTTTGCTGCAGTGAAGAGGCACAAGATGAACGATGCTGGCAAGCTTTTAGTGGACATTGTTTCCAAGGTTCTTTTCTGAAGGACAGGCACACGAGGACATGTGTCTGAAGAAATATTTCAGTTGGTGATTGGAATTGTGTCAGGAAAATAGAGAGATTGGGCCTCAATCTTATTCTCAAATATCAAGGCTTGCATTAATTCTCCAAACTTTGCCCGGATCATCTCATTGTTCCTGAATCAGTTTAATCCTGCTATATTTGACATGTCCAAAGGTGCAGTTATCCATCACCTTAAGAAGATCGATGTCATCTCCATGCAGAGATGGGACATTCGAATCAAGAAGCCGGGAGTGGCTAGTGCTACTTCTGAGGGGGAAATTCATAAATCTGCAGTTGCAAGTGAAGCAGAAATTCCAGTTCCATCTTCTGAAGGTCAGGTACCTAAAGTAACATCATTTCCACTTCCTTCACGGATTCGTTCTAAAGCTTCAAGTCGTGCCAAGCTGCCAATTCGTTCCAAAGCTAAATGTCAACCTTCATCAGTTCCAACAGAGTTCACTTCATCAGTGACACAGCCAGATCCATCTTCACCTCTACCAGATTCAGTTCCATCACCTCCTCCTTCTCCACCAGTACAAGCAGATGTCATAGTGTCAGATATTCCAGCTAAGGAGAACATACCTTCTTCTGACAAGGATGTGTTCATCCCCTCTTCTCCCTCAGTTCTTGAAGCAGACACTTCTTTGGCAGATGACAGAGTTTCAGATGTTCAGAAGGATTTGCAACAAGAAGTATCTGAAGTGCACAGTCAGTGGCCAACAGGCAGGGTCTGGTGCAGATTTTGTTTTTGAAGACGATGATGATGATTCCGTTCATGAATTATCACCTCCCCTAGTACATGTTGAGGGGGAGTCAGAGTTAGATACAACGAAGAATGCTCCAGATGAGCTAGGTTGTGAAGAAGATGTTGTGGTTCACTCTCTTGAGATTGAAGAGCTCCCTGATGAGCTAGGTTGTGAAGAAGATGATGTTGCTGCCCCTGCTATTACTCTTCCTTCTTCTCATCCTTCCCCTCCAATCCTTGATGCAGATTCTCTTCTGGGAAAGATTGAAGCTATGCTCAAGAAGCAGAGTGAACAGTTTGAGAACTCTTTGACAACTGTTCACAGAAAGATTGCCTCAGTTGAAAGTGATCTTGGTAGGGAGTTAGCTAAAATCAAATCAAATTATGAAAATCTCTCTGAATTGATGATCCTAGGGAGCAAGCAAATTGAACATGCAACTGAAGGTGTAGGCACAGTGTTGGCTTAGACTATTACAATGACAAAGCTTCAAGACTCATTGTCTGACAAGGCTGAAGCAAATACATTCAGGATTGTTGATGAAGTCGGAAATTTCAAAGATGATACTCTCCAAACCCTATCTGTAGAAGTCAGAAAGGGGGAGGACATTATAATGGAAAGAATGACAGATTTAGTGGAAAGCTCTGTGTCAGCTATTCAAAGCTCATGGAAATCACAGTTTGATCAGTTCTCTTCCAGGGTGCAGAAGCAAATTGCTGATATTAATGCTTATTCCTTCAAAACAGCAACGTGGCTTCATAATCAGATTTTTCCTGAGTTAGAAATTGATCCAGATGTTCCTGTTCCTCAGTTTTCTCCAAGGCCAGAAGAACTACTTGGGAAGGCTCCTATAGTTGAAGATCAATCAGATAGGGCTGGGACCAAAAGAAAAAGAAAACATGGTGAAGGTCCTTCTGCGAGTAGATCTGTTCCGAGTTCTAGCTCTGCAGGCCATAGCAAAGCTCAGGTTGCGGAGGTTCTACCAGAAATCTGGAGCCCAGTCTCAAAAGACATAATTCTTGAATCCTATAAGTTAGTCCATGAAGGCAAACTGAATAGGTCTGAATGCTACAGCTCACTTGAATGGGAAAAACATGAGACAGCTCAAAGGAAGAGAAGAATCCATTTCAGGGCATTTGGTTATAATAATTCTGATGCTCCGGCTCCACCTCCGTTTTACCATCCCAAGCCTTATGCTTATTTCTCCAGACAAGAAGAAAAGAGGAAAAGGAGATCTTGAAGGATATTGTTGATGCTGACAAGACATATTTTGTTTTGGTTCTGATTTTGTGAACATCAAGTCCTCTTAACAATTCAATTTAGACATATATATATATAATTGTTGATTTGATGTTCTCTACTTGTTAATTTTCATATCATTGTGTAGTGTAGCATATTTATTCTATATTGTTGTAATTCAACTTAGTGTATAGGGTTCTGACTTCTACAAATAGGGGGAGATTGTTGGAAATTGTATTCACAATTACCTTGATTTGTGAGAAGTCACCCTTAAACTAAGATTGAATTGCTTTTGTATTTGATATGCTTTTATAGTATTGTCTTGCAGATTATCATTGCTAAGTGTAAATCAATGTCAGGTCACAATGGGTCTGCAAACACAGTTTCATACAATGTAATTCCTCATTATATGAAACATGGTGATGACTCATGTGTGATCTCTCTATTGGGGTACACTTCATTTTCAAGACTATTGAAGACTTTGGAGTGCGGTTGCAGCAAATGTTCAAGAGAAGAAAAGGAGTAAATGAATATAAATTTTTCTAAGGATATGTCTCGAGAGATCAAGCATGTCTCGAGAGTCGTTTAATGTCTCGAGAAGCAAGTTCTGTTGATCTCGGTATTTTTGTTCTTGATGACTCGAGAGATCAAGCTTGTCTCGAGAGTCCTTAAGACCGAAATCTTTGTAATGTCTCGAGAGATCATCGAGTTCTCAAGACATCCCTTTCCTGCTCTCTTTGTTTCATATCTCGAGAGATCCGTTAGTTCTCGAGAGATCCCTTATGTCTCGAGAATTCTGTCCGTTATTTTCTAATTTGCTTCCTCTGTTCTTGACGGTTCGTAAACGCTCCTTCCCGATCCTAACGGCTATATTGAGTGCGTTTAAGGTCGATTTAACCCTTAATCATTGCCCTCTATATATAGGATCGCTCTTGGGTTATTTCCAACAAGTTTTCGAATCGTTCTCAAACCCTAATTTTCTTTCCTGATCTAAAAGGACGAGAAAAGCGCCGCCTCGCTGTCGCCTACGATTGAAGATCGATCTACTCATTTGAGTTGCAAATTTCTATCAAAGAAGGATTCGATGGATCCGTGTTCTGATTCTACAACCTCTATTGGATCGTTTCGGATTGCCAAAGACAGATTTGAAGGATCGTTGTTCTTCCTCATCGTTCTCAAAAGCCATTCAAGAAGAAGGAAGAAAACGCCTCTGTTATTCAGATCTGGTATCTTATTGTTCAAAATATTTTATCATCTATTGTAGGAGTTGTTATCTCCGAGCTATAGGAGAGGTTGTTCTCCGAGTTGTAGGAGAAGTTTTTCTCCGAGTTGTAAGAGAGGTTCTCTCTGAGATTGTAGGAGTTTGACTCCGAGTTTGTATGATCATTCTGATCCGAGATTTAGTGAGTAGTCAAGTCTAGCTGTGGTGCTAGATTGGCGAGGCCGGCAGTGGAGTACCCAAGTACGGGGAACCACTATAAATTCCTGGTGTTATCTGTGGCTGTGATCTATTTTGTGTGCTGTGCTTTACGTTCAATTTTTAATTCCGCAAAAGACGTAGAGATCACATATTCACCCCCCTCTAGGTGATTTAGGTAGGCAACTAGATACTTCAATTGGTATCAGAGGGTCGCTGTTCGTTGCTAGGTTAACACCTTGAACATGGTCCATCCTTCTAGTTGCTAGCAAGCCATGGATAGAGTCAAGGAATCCTCTCTGAAACTGCCCATCTGCACTAAGGCCAACTTTCCTATGTGGAAGGAAAGAGTCCGTTTTTATATGGAAGCTGCAGATCCCAGAATCTTCCAAGTCGTGGAAGAAGGTCCCCATGTGTCAATGACCGTTTCGTCAACAAATCCTACTGTTCAGATACCTAAGAAAATGATGGATTTGAATAAGGATGAGATAGCTCTTGTTGCTCTTGACAAGAAGGCTAAGAACATAATTGCTAGTGCAGTGGATGATTCCATGTTGCAAAACTTAATCCACTACAAATCAGCCAAAGAGATGTGGACATCCTTAATTGTTCTAATGGAAGGTACTGACGAGGTAAGAGAAGATAGAAGGTCTCTACTTAATCAAGAGTACGAGGCGTTTAAGCAGAATAAGAAGGAGTGCATTGCTGATGCGTACGAAAGATTCTTCAAGATAGTCAATGGTGTGAGGAACTACGACAGGGAGTTCACAAACGGTGAACTAAATGACAAATTCTTGCGTTCCCTAACGAAAGACTGGGATAGCAAGATTGTTGCTATTAGAGAGTTTGGAAAACTGCCAAGTCTAGAACCTCAAAATCTATTCGGGAAGCTGTTGTCTCATGAACTGCAAATGAACATCCGAAAGTCTGAAGAGGATGAAAATCGAGCTTCAAGCAGAGAAAGAACCTTAGCCTTGAAGGCAGAGAGTTCAAAGAAGAGCAAAGCCATGATACCGATCAGAGAAAAGGAATCTGATAATGAAGAAGAATCGGAAGCCAGCTCCTCCTGTTCCGAACTATCTGATGGGGAGTTCTCTTTGATTTCCGGTCAGTTTAAGAAACTGCTGAACAAACGAAGGCACATGAACAACAAGCCGTCTTCCTCGGATCATAATCATTCTCGTCGTGATGGCGACTATCACAGGAAGGACTCAAGCAATAATGACAGGTACAAATCGAAACAGAACAAACATTTTTCTTCTGACATTATTTGCTACTGTTGTAATAAGCCAGGGCACATAATTGCTGAGTGTCCCTACAAGAAGAAAGAAGGTGGAAGAAAAGAAGACAAGAAATCCACTCACGGAAAGAAGAAATCAGATAGAAGTTTCGTCGCTAAGAGAGCCAAAACTCTGAGCGACAGTGACTCCGGTGAGTCGAGTGATGAAGAAGAAGCTTACTTCGGCCTGATGGCCATGTCTGATGATGAAGAAGCACCCCCGTACACTGAAAAGGTAAATGATCACACTATCCTATCTGATTCTGATTATGCTTCGGCTGAACAAAAGGATAACCCCTCAGACGATGAATCTGAGCTCATGTCTCAATATACCAAAATGCTCCAAAGCTTTGACAAGTGCCGAAAGGTCGTCAAAACTCAAGGTAAGGAGATCATGGCTCTCAAGGAGGTGGAATCTAACTTGAGAAAAGAAGTTGAAGAACTTTCTTCTCTCAAAGAGGAAGTCCAAGCCTTGAAAGACAAGATCAAAAGCTCGGAAGAGACTCTTGCCCTAAGAGATCATTCGATAAAAGTCTTGGAGGAACAGCTTGCGGCTGAGAAGAAGTTGGTTGAAGCATTCTCTCAACCTAAAACTGTTCTGCCAATTATTGGTACTTTTACCACTAAGGCAAAAGGAAGCGGTATAGGGCATGCAGCTAGTACTAGCGATTCTTCTAAAAACACAATTGCTAAGAAGAATGATTTGGTTGCTAAGAAAGCTACCACCAAAGAAAAAGGGAAAGCTCATCAAGAGCCTGTAGCATTCAAGAGAGTTATATTCCCTACGAATGCTTATGATATGGAGAGTTCCTATGGTCATTTCACACGACCAATTCCTTTTACGCCTGTGAATGATCATAAGGAATGGGCTCCTCCCCGAAACTTTGGTGATAGTGCTTTTCAAGCACCTTATCAAGAGATTAATCGGAAAGGGTACGGTCCATTTGTTCATGGTCCGAGGGCTAAGAAAGCACCAAAAGTGAAGGCTGTTGCACCAAAGCCGAAGAAGACAGTACCACCTTGTGTGTGCTGCCCCCATGAGGCATCCTCATCTAGAAGGACTGCTCCTGCAAGAGCCAACGTTAAAAAAGTTAAGCAGGAGAGTGTAAAAAGAAGGTACAACAGATTCGACTGTTGGTGCTGCGGCAAAATTGGTCACTTTGTCGTTGATTGTTGGTTCAACACAACGTATATTAGGAGACCACAAGTGAACGTTGCAAGGCAGACCACTCGTAATGTTAACATTCATCGTGGTGCTCAACAAACAAGGGACCAAGGACCCAAATCTGTTTGGGCTCCTAAGGCAAAATAATCTATTTTTGCAGGTATGTCCAAAGGCCAATAAAAATCCTATCTCGTACTTGGACAGTAGATGCTCTCGGCATATGACCGGGACAAGAAGCCTTTTGCAAAACTACATTCCAGTTGCGAACGGTCCAAAAGTTATTTTTGGCGGTTCAGACAGAGGAATAACTAAAGGCTATGGTATGTTTTCTAATGGTAATGTATCGTTTTCCGATGTAGCTTATGTGGAAGGATTACAACATAATCTGATAAGCATAAGTCAACTTTGTGATAAAGGATACATTGTTGATTTTCATAAAGATAAGTGTTTGATAAAGTCGGCTGAAAATCATGAAACGATTTTATCAGGCATTTGCTGTAGAAACATATTTTGTTTAAATTTTCTTTGTATATCATCTTCTACACCTGTGTGTCTTTTAGCTAAAGATAGTGCATCTCTTGTTGACCAATGGCATAAGAGATTAGCACATATAAATCTCAAAACTATTAATAAATTGTTTTCTCAAAACTTAGTGCGCGATGCACCAAATGTTAAGTGCGTTAAAGATAGACCTTGTCATGCATGTGTAAAAGGCAAGCAAACAAGGGCTACCTTTAAGAGCATTATTGGCAAAAATTCAACCAGGTGTTTATACCTGCTCCATATGGATTTGTTTGGTCCTTTGCAAATTAGGAGTTTAGGAGGAAAGTCTTACACATTGGTTATTGTAGATGATTACTCTCATTTTGCCTGGGTATTCTTTCTGAAACACAAGTCAGATACCTTTGACACTTTCACTAGTTTTGTCAGGCAAGTCCAGAATGAATTTAACTGTTCGGTGGTCAAAATCAGAAGTGACCATGGTACAGAATTTGAATCTGGAGCCATGACAGAATTCTGTGAAAGCCTTGGTATCTTTCATGAGTTTTCCTCTCCTCGAACTCCACAACAAAATGGGGTAGCTGAGAGAAAGAATAGAACACTTATTGAGGCTTGCAGAACCATGTTGAGTGACTATTCAGTACCTGAATATTTCTGGGCTGAAGCTGTCAATACTGCATGCCATGTGCAAAACAGAGCACTCATAAACAAAAATCATGAAAAGACTCCTTATGAACTTCTAAAGGGCAAGAAACCGACCATTTCTTATTTTCGAATCTTTGGTAGTAAATGCTTTGTGCTAAACAATGGAAAGCATTACAAAACTAAGTTACTGAAAAGAGCTTTGAAGGTATTTTTGTAGGTTATAGTAGCCATAGTAGGGCATATAGAGTTTTTAACAAGAAAACCCTAGTGGTAGAAGAATCTATTAATGTTGTATTTGATGAGACGAGCATGCTACAAGGCAGCTCCTCTAGCATTTCTTCTGTAGACACAGGTTCAAAGCTGCAGGACTTAAGCTTGGATCAGCCAGTTGAAGAAAATTCTCAACACTTCATCAAGATTCCCCCAATAACTACCTATGAAGAAGATCATCCTGATGAAGAGCCAATCCAAGTGGAGGAAGATACTCCAATAGTAGAAGAAACTCCTATTGGTACAAATCATGCAAGGAACCTCGGGCTACGACACATGAGGGATCATCCAGTTGATCAGATCATAGGAGATCCTCATGAAGGAATAAGAACAAGACGAGGTACCATTAACGAGAATATGCATTTGAGTTTTCTTTCGTAGGTCGAACCAAAGAAATTCCAAGAGGCAAATGAAGATCCATCTTGGATAATTGCTATGGAAGAAGAATTAAATCAATTCAAACACTGTAAGGTATGGACACTTGTTCCAAGACCCAAAGACAAAAATGTCATTGGAACAAAGTGGGTGTATAGAAACAAGCTGGATGAAGAAGGAACAATCATAAAGAACAAAGCCAGAATTGTAGCTAAAGGATACAGACAAGAGGAAGGTATCGACTTCGATCAGACGTACGCTCCAGTAGCAAGGCTCGAAGCGATCAGACTCTTCCTTGCTTATGCTGCTTTCAAGGGTTTCACCGTATATCAAATGGATGTCAAGTCCGCTTTCCTAAACGGAGACATTAAAGAGGAAGTATACGTTGAACAACCCCCAAGTTTTGTTAATCCTGATCATCCCAATCATGTTTATTTATTACAAAAAGCTTTATATGGTTTGAAACAAGCTCCTCGAGCTTGGTATGAGACGCTATCTAACTTTCTTCTTGAGAACAAGTTCACAAGAGGAAAGATAGACAAAACATTATTTCTTTGGGAAGTAAAAGGCAAGATTTTGCTAGTGCAAATCTATGTCGATGACATCATATTTGGCTCTATGGACAATAACCTCTGCAAAAAGTTTTCTAAACTTATGCAAGGGAAATTTGAAATGAGCAGTATGGGTGAGCTGAAATATTTCTTAGGACTTCAAGTGAAACAGTCTGAAGATGGAATCTTCATTTCTCAGACAAAGTTCACTAAGGAGTTGATTAAGAAATTTGGAATGGAGAGTGCAACCTCTATGAGGACTCCAATGAGCTCAGCTACGTCTCTGGACAAGGATGAAAAAGGGAAACCTTTTGATGAAACCAAGTACAGAAGCATAATTGGCTCTTTGCTCTACCTTACTGCCAGTAGACCTGATATAATGTTCTCTACATGTGTATGTGCTAGATATCAGGTGAACTCTAAGGAATCTCACTATACTGCCGCAAAGTAGATTTTGAGATACCTTAAAGGCACACCAAATCTTTGCTTATGGTACCCAAGAAGTAATGATAGCGAACTAATTGGTTTTTCAGATGCAGACTTTGCAGGTAGCAAAGACGACAGAAAAAGCACTTCCGGGACGTGCCAATTCCTCGGAAGGAGACTTATTTCCTGGAGTAGCAAGAAGCAGAATTGTGTTGCAATATCAACCGCCGAGTCGGAATACGTTTCTGCTGGCAGTTGTTGCGCACAACTTCTATGGATAAAGAATCAACTTCAAGACTACAACATGAAGATCAAAGACATTCCTATGTTTTGCGACTCTTCCAGTGCAATTGCTATCGCAAATAATCCAGTCTCTCACAGTCGGACAAAGCACATCGAGCTACGATATCATTTTATCCGGGAGCATGTGGAGATGGGTGACATAAATATGAGTTATGTTCCCACGGATAAGCAAGTTGCAGACATTTTCACGAAGCCACTGGATGAGACTAAGTTCTCTTTCTTCAAGACGGAACTTGGAATGCTCAACATGGAGTAATGATCAAGTCAACCAAAACCATGACGAACAGGAAGTTATTGACAAGTCATGTCTCGGGACCTGGCTGGATTTCTCGAGACAAGCTGAAAATTTCGAGATAGTCAGATGTCTCGAGACACGGGTTATCACTCGAGACATCAGGGAAGGAAATGCCGCGCTGAATTTACTGAGTTCTCGAGACATAATCGATGTCTCGAGACATAAGTACTTTAAAGAACTCAAAACGTCAGGTACGCGCTGCTCCTTCTCTTATTTTTCTTCAAAATGTCACTTAAACGTCAAATCAAGATAGTATATATATATATTAGAACTCGAAAACTTGATGTTCACGCAAATCAATTCCGAGACCTCCAAGACCTTTCGACTTCTTCTCGAGCGGCGACAGGTCGGTGCTTCCGTGGTTCTCGGTGCTTTATCATTCTCGTTCGACAATTCTCTCTCTCTCTCGCATTAATGGCTCCAACTCCTCATCCAAAGATTGGCGTCGGGAATGAGGTCGTTCGCTCAGGTATCGCCAGTTTATCCGATGACTTCAAGAACCTATTTTGTTTGCTTGATGCCGCCGGTCTTACTTTCGTTCTTGAGCATCCTTGCCGGGTGCTGTTTGATGAGGTTGAAGAGTTCTTTATAAATGTGAAGCCTATTAAGGAAGGAAGAATGTTGATTTCATTTGTTAAGGGTATCAAAATCAAAGTCTCTCCAAAGACTCTTGCTAAGTATTTGCAGCTGTCTGAAATAGAAGCTGAAGCAGAGCTGAATGAAATTGACTGGTTGAGAACAGCAAGGTATTGTGGTCTTGATTCAAATTTTGCTGCAGTGAAGAGGCACAAGATGAACGATGCTGGCAAGCTTTTAGTGGACATTGTTTCCAAGGTTCTTTTCTGCAGGACAGGCGCACGAGGACATGTGTCTGAAGAAATATTTCAGTAGGTGATTGGAATTGTGTCAGGAAAACAGAGAGATTGGGCCTCAATCTTATTCTCAAATATCAAGGCTTGCATTAATTCTCCAAACTTTGCCCGGATCATCTCATTGTTCCTGAATCAGTTTAATCCTGCTATATTTGACATGTCCAAAGGTTCAGTTATCCATCACCTTAAGAAGATCGATGTCATCTCAATGCAGAGATGGGACATTCGAATCAAGAAGCCGGGAGTGGCTAGTGCTTCTTCTGAGGGGGAAATTCATAAATCTGCAGTTGCAAGTGAAGCAGAAATTCCAGTTCCATCTTCTGAAGGTCAGGTACCTAAAGTAACATCATTTCCACTTCCTTCACGGATTCGTTCTAAAGCTTCAAGTTGTGCCAAGCTGCCAATTCATTCCTAAGCTAAAGGTCAACCTTCATCAGTTCCAACAGAGTTCACTTCATCAGTGACACAGCCAGATCCATCTTCACCTCTACCAGATTCAGTTCCATCACCTCCTCCTTCTCCATCAGTACAAGCAGATGTCATAGTGTCAGATATTCCAGCTAAGGAGAACATACCTTCTTCTGACAAGGATGTGTTCATCCCCTCTTCTCCCTCAGTTCTTGAAGCAGACACTTCTTTGGCAGATGACAGAGTTTCAGATGTTCAGAAGGATTTGCAACAAGAAGTATCTGAACTGCACAGTCCCTGTGGCCAACAGGCAAGGTCTGGTGCAGATTTTGTTTTTGAAGACGATGATGATGATTCCGTTCATGAATTATCACCTCCCCTAGTACATGTTGAGGGGGAGTCAGAGTTAGATACAACCAAGAATGCTCCAGATGAGCTAGGTTGTGAAGAAGATGTTGTGGTTCACTCTCTTGAGATTGAAGAGCTCCCTGATGAGCTAGGTTGTGAAGAAGATGTTGTGGTTCACTCTCTTGAGATTGAAGAGCTCCCTGATGAGCTAGGTTGTGAAGAAGATGATGTTGCTGCCCCTGCTGTTACTCTTCCTTCTTCTCATCCTTCCCCTCCAATCCTTGATGCAGATTCTCTTCTGGGAAAGATTGAAGCTATGCTCAAGAAGCAGAGTGAACAGTTTGAGAACTCTTTGACAACTGTTCACAGAAAGATTGCCTCAGTTGAAAGTGATCTTGGTAGGGAGTTAGCTAAAATCAAATCAAATTATGAAAATCTCTCTGAATTGATGAGCCTAGGGAGCAAGCAAATTGAACATGCAACTGAAGGTGTAGGCACAGTGTTGGCTCAGACTATTACAATGACAAAGCTTCAAGACTCATTGTCTGACAAGGCTGAAGCAAATACATTCAGGATTGTTGATGAAGTCGGAAATTTCAAAGATGATACTCTCCAAACCCTATCTGTAGAAGTCAGAAAGGGGGAGGACATTATAATGGAAAGAATGACAGATTTAGTGGAAAGCTCTGTGTCAGCTATTCAAAGCTCATGGAAATCACAGTTTGATCAGTTCTCTTCCAGGGTGCAGAAGCAAATTGCTGATATTAATGCTTATTCCTTCAAAATAGCAACGTGGCTTCATAATCAGATTTTTCCTGAGTTAGAAATTGATCCAGATATTCCTGTTCCTCAGTTTTCTCCAAGGCCAGAAGAACTACTTGGGAAGGCTCCTATAGTTGAAGATCAATCAGATAGGGCTGGGACCAAAAGAAAAAGAAAACATGGTGAAGGTCCTTCTGCGAGTAGATCTGTTCCGAGTTCTAGCTCTGCAGGCCATAGCAAAGCTCAGGTTGTGGAGGTTCTACCAGAAATCTGGAGCCCAGTCTCAAAAGACATAATTCTTGAATCCTATAAGTTAGTCCATGAAGGCAAACTGAATAGATCTGAATGCTACAGCT
The DNA here is from genome assembly GCA_033032865.1 of Dactylorhiza incarnata. Taxonomy (NCBI): domain Eukaryota; kingdom Viridiplantae; phylum Streptophyta; class Magnoliopsida; order Asparagales; family Orchidaceae; genus Dactylorhiza; species Dactylorhiza incarnata. The sequence goes on from JAWHQI010000011.1 coordinate 11,135,653, forward strand.
CACTTGAATGGGAAAAACATGAGACAGCTCAAAGGAAGAGAAGAATCCATTTCAGGGCATTTGGTTATAATAATTCTGATGCTCCGGCTCCACCTCCGTTTTACCATCCCAAGCCTTATGCTTATTTCTCCAGACAAGAAGAAAAGAGGAAAAGGAGATCTTGAAGGATATTGCTGATGCTGACAAGACATATTTTGTTTTGGTTCTGATTTTGTGAACATCAAGTCCTCTTAACAATTCAATTTAGACATATATATATATATATATATATATATATAATTGTTGATTTGATGTTCTCTACTTGTTCATTTTCATATCATTGTGTAGTGTAGCATATTTATTCTATATTGCTTTAATTCAACTTAGTGTATAGGGTTCTGACTTCTACAAATAGGGGGAGATTGTTGGAAATTGTATTCACAATTACCTTGATTTGTGAGAAGTCACCCTTAAACTAAGATTGAATTGCTTTTGTATTTGATATGCTTTTCTAGTATTGTCTTGCAGATTATCATTGCTAAGTGTAAATCAATGTCAGGTCACAATGGGTCTGCAAACACAGTTTCATACAATGTAATTCCTCATTATATGAAACATGGTGATGACTCATGTGTGATCTCTCTATTGGGGTACACTTCATTTTCAAGACTATTGAAGACTTTGGAGTGCGGTTGCAGCAAATGTTCAAGAGAAGAAAAGGAGTAAATGAATATAAATTTTTCTAAGGATATGTCTCGAGAGATCAAGCATGTCTCGAGAGTCGTTTAATGTCTCGAGAAGCAAGTTCTGTTGATCTCGGTATTTCTGTTCTTGATGACTCGAGAGATCAAGCTTGTCTCGAGAGTCCTTAAGACCGAAATCTTTGTAATGTCTCGAGAGATCATCGAGTTCTCGAGACATCCCTTTCCTGCTCTCTTTGTTTCATATCTCGAGAGATCCGTTAGTTCTCGAGAGATCCCTTATGTCTCGAGAATTCTGTCCGTTATTTTCTAATTTGTTTCCTCTGTTCTTGACGGTTCGTAAACGCTCCTTCCCGATCCTAACGGCTATATTGAGTGCGTTTAAGGTCGATTTAACCCTTAATCATTGCCCTCTATATATAGGATCGCTCTTGGGTTATTTCCAACAAGATTTCGAATCGTTCTCAAACCCTAATTTTCTTTCCTGATCTAAAAGAACGAGAAAAGCGCCGCCTCACTGTTGCCTATGATTGAAGATCGATCTACTCATTTGAGTTGCGAATTTCTATCAAAGAAGGATTCGATCGATCCGTGTTCTGATTCTACAACCTCTATTGGATCGTTTCGGATTGCCAAATACAGATTTGAAGGATCGTTGTTCTTCCTCATCATTCTCAAAAGCCATTCAAGAAGAAGGAAGAAAACGTCTCTGTTATTCAGATCTGGTATCTTATTGTTCAAAATCCTTTATCATCTATTGTAGGAGTTGTTATCTCCGAGCTGTAGGAGAGGTTGTTCTCCGAGTTGTAGGAGAAGTTTTTCTCCGAGTTGTAAGAGAGGTTCTCTCTGAGATTGTAGGAGTTTGACTCCGAGTTTGTAGGATCATTCTGATCTGAGATTTAGTGAGTAGTCAAGTCTAGCTGTGGTGCTAGATTGGCGAGGCCGGCAGTGGAGTACCCAAGTACGGGGAACCACTATAAATTCCTGGTGTTATCTGTGGCTGTGATCTATTTTGTGTGATGTGCTTTACTTTAATTTTTAATTCCGCAAAAGACGTAGAGATCACCTATTCACCCCCCTCTAAGTGATTTAGGTAGGCAACTAGATACTTCATTGGTGTTTATCTACAGAACATAGAATTAAAGTATGATAACAAGAGCGCTATAGATCTAACAAACCATCCCGTACATCATTCTAGATCTAAACATATAGATGTCCAACATCATTTTATTGGAGATCATATCAAGAAGGAACATGTTAAAATTAGTTTATAGGGACGGAATCACAACTTGCCGACATTTTTACCAAACCTCTACCTGATGCATGTTTTCACATGCTTAGGTTTGAATTAGGTGCCTTAGAAATGTCACTTTAACCCTTATAAAAAGCTATCAAAATTATCTTATATACTTTGTTATATTTGTTTGCTTTTAAAAAAAATTAAAGTATAAGAAAAACAAAAACATAGTAAAGGAGCCTTCAAATCAACTCCATAATGTCAGAAATTTCAACTGTAAGAAGGTCTCTTTATAATACAAATGAATCATGAAAAAGATTTTCAAAAAGTCAAAATTTAGTATACTGTCTCGGCGTTAAGAAGCTAACGCCCGTCGTTAGCCTCTATGCTCCAATTTTTTTTTGTTCTGTTAAAAAATTATTGGTATTATTTTATTCAGTATTTTGTTTTTTAATCTTTTTGTTTTCTATTTTTTGTTGTTATTTACTTCCAAAAATTAAAAAAAAAAATTAATATATGCTTAAATGCTTATTTCAAGGATGATTATATATATTGCTTAAAGATTATTTACAATGTTTAATTTAAACCTTCAAGTTTCTTACAAAACATTGTTTTGCATTTATCAGGCCTCAAATAGTATCTTAAAATGTGCAAAGAATTTAGTTGTGGATTACAGTTGTAGAAATGTTTTTACATGCCTCTAAGTATGAGTAAAGTTTTTATCTCTGATAATGATTTTCTCACTTACACCTTTTTGTTAATCTACATGTGTTTTAATTCTTATTGCATGATTGTGTAGGATAAGAACTTATTTTGAATTGCATAAATAGTTTACCTACACTACATTGAATTCTTTCATGAATTATGTAATCTTCATGCACTTGTGATTAGAGAAATGTGGTATTTAGAATATAAATTTATATGTTTGCAAAAACAAGTGAATTTGGAGTCCTTGGTCACAAAAATCAACATCAAGTAAAAAATATATGACAAGGAAAACTCCGCCAAAAATTATAAAGTGCCTTGTGCAAACAAAATTTTGACCACTTCTCTTAAAAAAATGAAAATCTGTATGTGCATTGAAATTTGAGGAAGTAAAGTTATTTATGTTCAATTCAAGTTATGTTCTTAAAATTGCATACTATCATGTGGTTTGATTTATACACTTGTATACTTTGATGAAACACCTTTATTGAACACATCACTATCATTTATAATACTTCCACTTATGAGAATTGGACTTAAAGCTTATCTATACTATTCTCTACAATCATGAGTAAATGCACTTGATAGCAACACATGATCTTTACAATGTTTATGTGTACTTGAAATGCAAATTTTATTTACATTTTAAATATATCTTTACTTAATATTTTTATAATCTTGCTTGCTACTTTTTGTTACAAATTACAAATCAACTTGCAACTTTTGTTTCTAAATTTCAAAACATCTACTTATTTGATTTAAACGCTTATTATATTTTGTACTTACAATTTCTAAACGATGTTACAAATTGCTTTCGTTGTGTTCACTATTTTTTTTAAACAGTTGTTACTATCTCTACTTAATGCATATTGTTTCATATTGCTATTACTCTATCCCACCTCCTTTTGATTATAACAAAAGTGGGAGAATAAATTGAAGAAATAATTAGAGAAATCTATGATTTAGGGGGGTACATTAGGAAATGCATTCATGTAGGGGAGTATCCACATAGTGGGAGTATGCATGATTATCACGCTTAACATATACTATAAACACTACTCTAATTATGTTTTATTTCTTATTAGTGGATTTGTTATTATCAAAAGAGGGAGATTGTTGGAGCTTGTGTTCCACATCTCTTAGTTTGAGAATAAGAAATCACATTATGTATTTGATCTTGCTTGTGTTTATAGTGTGCAGGTACTATAGTTAAATAACCCTATGAACAGGATGCTTATTAATGAAGATTCTCTAAAAAGTGAGCTAACGCCCCGCGTTAGACGTTAACGCCCGACGTTAACATTCGTCGAAATGGGATGACTTCACAACGGATCTTGATGTCGAGATGGAGAATAGTCGGTTACTATATGACAACGCCAGCGTTGACGCTTAACGCACGTGTTGAGTCCACAAACTTCCATGTTCTCGACGGTTGCATGATTTTAGCGGTTGCTATACATGATCACTAATGCTGGCGTTAACTTCTTAATGCCACGCATTAGCTCCCGTGCCAATTTAAAGAGCTGATTTCGTTTGATCAAAGGTTATGCATTCCAAGCCTTCATTCTATACTTCAGAGAGAGCATTTCATCCCGAATTCAGAGAGCGCTCCCAACACCAACATTGAGGAACAAGAGTGAGAAGGAGATTTCCAACGGCAAATTTGAAGAAGGACGCTCGCTTCAACTCCTACATGGTCATTGCGTATCGTCAACATCTCCTTTAGCGCTCTTCAATCTAGGGAGTCTTTTGTTCTGATTTTAACTTTATCTTTTCTTTTTTTCTTGTAATGGTAGTGAAATCACCGCCTTGCCTGTGGCGACTAGACCGGGTTCAGTTTAGGGGGAAATTCGCCGCCTTGTGTGTGGCGACTAGGTCTAGGGTAGATCTAAGGGGAGGCTAAAGGCCTTATCTGGGGATAGATAATATATAGCCAACCGGTCCTTGGGAGAAGGACCGGTGAAGGAACAAAAAAAGGAATTTTATTTTGTCGCCTTAATTTCAAGCGTTATTAAAATTATATGTTTGTAATCATCTTTTTGAAATATATAATATTCATTTTTATTATCTCTGATTGTCTGAAGGTGTATTTCATTTAAGATTTTGCAAGTATAATCACTTTGAATTTTTTCTGTAAAAATATTTTCTGGAAAGATAACACCCGACGTTAACTATTTAATGTCAGGCGTTAGCGACAGAACCAAAAAGTTTTCTGTTATTTTAAAATCTGTCAGTTTACTTAAAAATTAGTAAACCCCTTATTCACCCCCCCCCCCTCTAAGGGCGCCATCAGATCCAACACGGACTTGGCCAACCGATCTGCTGTCGTACTCTCTTCCCTCGGTATGTGCCTGATGGAGAAGGTCTTGAATGTTCTGATGCTACCCCTTACTTTGGCTAAATAACTTATGATTGTGGGCTCCCTTGCCTCGAACTCGCCCTTGACCTGTGAGGATATGACCATCGAATCTGTAAGGACCTCCACATCATGAACCCCTAACTCTCGAGCCATACGCAAGACGGCGATCACTGCTTCATACTCCGTCTGGTTGTTGGTGAGGGGACAATGTATCACTAGTGCTTGCTCTATTTTTACTCCATGGGGGCTTTCCATACCACCCCTCCTCCCAAAGAGTTCCTTCCTGAGGCCCCATCAACCAGTAGCTTCCAGGGGACGTGATGAAGGGCTTGCTAATCTTCCATCTCAACCATATAGTCTGCCATAAAGTCTGTCAAGACCCGGGCCTTCATCGGTAGCCGAGGGACGAATGCGATGTCAAACTCACTCAGCTCCACTGACCACTTTGCGAGTCTCCCTGAATGTTCTCCCCCCTCAAAGATTTTGCGAAGGGGGTGGTCGGTCACTACTTGGATCGAATGGACTTGGAAGTATGACATGAGCTTCCTGGTCGAGACAACCAGAGCGATGGCCAGCTTTTCTAAAATTGGGTATCGGTACAAATCCTTCTTCAGAACCCTGCTCACGTAGTAGACATGCAGCTGCTTCTTGCCCTTCTCTCGGACTAAGATGGAACTTACTGCCTACACCCCCACTTCGAGATATAAGGCTAGGACTTCCCCTCCTTAGCCCCTAGATCGGTGGAGCCTTGGTGAGCTGCCTTTTTAAGGCTTGGAAGGCCTCCTCACACTCCTTCGTCCATTCAAACTTTTGGTTGCCGCATAATACATCGAAAAAGGGGGAGCATTTCCAGTTAGGCGCTGGACTTCCTTAGCATTTTGCCATGATCCTAAATCCATTATAGCTTTCACTTAGTTTGGATTAGGCTCCACCCCTGCTGGGGTAAGGAGGTGACCTAGAAACTTCCCCTTGCTGGCCCCGAAGACACATTTCAAATGATTCAGCCTCATCTTAAACTTGTGCAGAGTGGCAAAGGTCTCCTCAAGGACCTGGAGGTGAGAGCTCACATCTTTGCTCTTCACCATGAGGTCTTCTACGTATACCTCCAAGTTTGTCCCACTCTGCTCCCAAAAGACTCGATGCACCATCCTTTGGTATGTCGCCCCTACATTCTTTAGCCCGAAGGGCATCATCTTATACCAGTAGCACCCTTCTCACATGATGAAGGAGACATCCTTGACGTCTGGTGGGTGCATCCTGATCTTGTGATAACCTGGAAAAATATCAAAAAAACTCATCACAGAAAAACCGACGGCTGAGTCAACCAGCACGTCGATTTGAGGCCAAGGGTAGCAATCCTTAGGGCATGCATTATTTAAAAGAGAAAATTCGATACACATTCTACACCGGCCATCACTTTTTTTACCATGACATTGTTGGAGACCCTGCCTGGATACTGGATCTCCGAGACAAAACCTGCTTTGAGGAGCTTCTCCACTTCCTCCCGGATCAGCTCTTCCAGCTTGTAGACAATGGCCGTCCTCTTCTGTCGAATGGGGTGGGTCCCTGGCTCTAGGTTGAGTCGGTAGCAGGCCACGTACGCATCGATTCCCGACATGTCTGTCGCGCTCCATGTGAAGATGTCAACGTTCCTTTGGATGCACTCCAACATCTTCTCCCTATCCTTTGTACCGAGGCTCCCACTAACTCGCACCTTCTCTACCTTCCCTTCCCGGGTGGTGACCACCAACTCAACTACTTCTTCTGCCGCCTCCAGCTGGGACGACTCTTCCCATTTGCCTCCTGCCTTCCCCTTTTCGGCAAGGTTCTCCTCTTCCACTGCAGCCACTTCCTCCAATAGCTCAACATGCTCCACCTGCGTCACCTCCGTCTCCTCTTCCTGGATACTAACACCTCCTTCTACTTCTCTCTTTGCTTTTATCTCTTCACTTGGCCCCTCTAGCCCCCTCATATCCCTATCTACCTCCTCAGCCTCTGCCATCAAGGAGACGGTGTTGACGACAGTCACATAACACTGCCTCGCCACCTTTGTATCCCCCTAGATTCAGACCTGGACTCCTCCGATGTGGAACTTTAGGCACTGGTGGAAGGACGAGGGAACGCAATGGATGGTGCTGATGAGAGGGCATCCAAAAATCGCATTATAGCATCTCGGAGCATCGACGATGATGAAGCGGCATTTCCTCGGGATCCCTCCCAAAGTCACCTGGAGGCTGACTCCTCCCTTGACCTCCTTTCTCTCCCCTAAAAATCCAAACAATGGCCCATCCAAGGCCTGCACCCTCTTCATTTCCACCTGCATCACATCGAAGGCCTTCTTGAAGATCACATTTACGGAGCTTGTTAAATTTTTGAAGCGAAAGTGTCAGGCCGGGCGGTCTATTTTTGGAGACCACAGAGATCGCGCGACTTGTGTTACGGTCTTCTTCTGGAAACTGCGAGCTCGGTGTGGTGACCTGGCTAGTGTGGTCGCGCGTCTCTGGTGTTGGCGGCTTGTGTTTGGTCTCCCTGTTTTGCTAAAATATCCTTGTTCTGTTTTAGACCGGGTAGTCTGTACTGGAGGTCACTTCTGCAGTCTCGTACTGCGGCCTGCATGAGTTCATTCTGGCGGTCAGCTTGGTGTGTCAGAATGTTCATATGGCTCCAATCTTATAAGAGTCCATGCGGTTTGTATGAGCTCATTTCTGGCAGTCTGCTCCTGATCGGTCAGATGCTCATGTGTGTTCTTAAAAGAGACCGGATGGTCTGCCGGTTTGTTCTTGGCAAGCTGTCTTGGACAATTTTGCAAAAGTGTAATAAGGTCTTGATGAGACAGCGTGGTCTGGTACTAGAGACAGCATGCTTAAATAAGGAAGGTGACTGTATCCCTTGGGGGCGGTGATGACATCCGTTCGTTTGCCTATAAATAAGGAAACCGGGGTTTCCATTCATACGCAAGAACAATAAGAACTCAAGTTTGCTTGAGTAAGCCGGTCTCACATTGAGGTCGCGCAGTTTGAGTTGTCTTATCAGGTTGTTCTGTTCGCAGGTTAGCGGCTAGCAGTGACCATCAGCATTCTCCTTTATTTCCAGCTTTGAATAAACCAGTTCGGCAGCAGTCTATCTGTGCAGACTATATTTATGAGTTCTTGGACTGTGCAGCAGACTCAGTTGATCAGGCATCCTTAAGTCATCGGGCGGTCTTGAGTTGCGGTCTTACAGCAGGAAGTAGTTCTTCGTCAAGTGTTCGCGGGTTCTTCTGTGATCTTGAGACCGTGAGGTCTGGGCGATCAAGAAGTGCGGACAGTTATTTTTTAGCAGTTGAATTAAGCAGCGAGTTGTGCGGTCTGTGGTTGCGGTCTGACAGCAGTAGGTTGTGCTCTGTTTGCATGGTCTCAGGGATAGCCATGTGGCTTTCCTATTCGAGCATCTACTTTGGCAGTTTGCTGACGGCTTATTTTTTGTCTTGTGCTTCTCTCCTCTGTGATTCTTATGAATCATGTCTCGTCATGTATGTATCGAGCTATAAAGAGATAGTTAATACAAGAGCACTATTTTGTCTTCTCATTGTCATTGATTACCTCCATTGTGGATTGTGTTGAAGTGTTCCGCATTTTTACTTCACTCAAGACCTCTAAATTTTTTAACAAGTTATCAGAGGAGGTTTCTGAGCAGTAATCAACGTTGTCTTCTTCTTGGATTTATGCAATTCGGTTATCAATCAGTGGGATAGCAATGGAAGGAGGATATGCTAGAGGTCTTGGTATTGAGCTCCTTACGCAGACTAACTTTAAAAAGTGGAAGTCGTGCATGGAGAGCTATCTTCTTGGGGAGGACTTATGGGAGGTAGTTGGAGGAGAAGTAAGACAAGTTGTTGTTCCTGCTGAGGGGAATGTTGAGCTCGTGAAAGCTTGGAAGAGAACTAATGCGAAGGCTGAGTTCACTCTCAAGCGAGCTATCATTCTGGAGTTGTTTGACCACATCATCGGGTGTAGGTCAGCTGCTGAAATTTGGACAGCCTTGGATGGCTTGTTCAATAAGAAGAATGTAGCTCGGCTACAGTTCTTAGAAAATGAGTTGGCGAAAGCAACTCAGGGAGACTTGTCCATTTCAATGTTCTTCTTGAAAATGAAGAACCAATGCACAGAGATATCAGTATTGGACACGGATGAGCCTATCTCAGAAGCAAAGCTGAAGAGGCACATAATCCGCAGCTTGCGGAGGGAGTATGTGGCCTTTGTTATTTCTGTGCAAGGCTGGGCCAATCAGCAATCGTTGATGGAGAACTTGCTTGCGTCGCAAGAGAGTTTGGCTAAGCAAATGGCAGGGATGTCAGTCTCTGGGGGAGAAGATGAGGTTCTCTTCTCTAGAAAGAAGAAGCGTTGGGACAAGAAGAAGAAGTTATATGGTAACGATGGTCTGAAGGGAAGAAGAAGGAAGGGCTGAGATATCAGCAAGATAGGAGTTATGCTCCTAAGTCTGAAGAGAAGAAGAAAGAAGGGCTGAGATTTTACAGATGCAACAAGCTTGGTCATTTCAAAAGAGACTGCAATGTCAATCTTCAGCCGGGGCATGCTGCAGGAAAGGAGGAGGCTGGTTCCAATGCAGATGATATATGGGGTGATGGAGCCTTCATGACGGGCGCGTGTGTTTGGGCTATGGCATCCATTAACTATCATGATGATTGGATAGTGGACTTGAATTGTGGTCATCACCTAACTGGAGACGAGTCGAAGTTCTCTTCTTTGCAGGCATATACAGGTAATAATGTTATCATTACGGCTGATGATACTATACATGCAGTAGAGAAGGAGGGTGTAGTTTCTTTGAATGATGATAAAGGTACTCTTACATTGAAGAGTGTCTATCATATTCCGGGGATGAAGAAAAACCTCTTCTCGGTGACCAATGATGTGGATGCTGGCTATCACATTCTGTTTGGTCCAATAGAAGTGAAGTTTCTTCGAAACGTGTCAGCAGTGGAGGCTGAAGTTACTCATTTCGGCAGAAGGGTGAAGGACTTGTGTATGTTATCTACAAGTTCCTATGTTGATAAGATGAGGACTAATGATTGTGCTTCTATCTAGCATGAAAGACTCAGACATGTTGGGATGGACAAGTTGAAAGTTATGGAAGGGAGAGGCCTTGTGAGAGGTCTGCCTAGTTTGTCATCCTTCAGCGAAGGTCATGTTTGTGCAGGTTGCCATTATGGTAAGGCTCAACGCCTTCCATTTGACAAATCGCAAAGCAAATGTAAAGCACCATTGGAGTGTATTCATGGTGATCTGTTTGGACCTACCGCAACTGTCAGTCTTAAAGGCAGCATGTATATGCTGGTTTTGATTGATGACTTCACTAGATATACTTGGGTATATTTTTTGAAGGAGAAATCGGAAGCATTCGCGAGGTTTGTGGAGTTCAAGGAGCTAGTGGAGGGTCGGCTCAACCTGTGGATAAAGAAGTTCAGAACTGACAATGGAGGGGAGTTTACCTCCAAAGCATTTTTTAACTTCTGCAGGAAGCATGGCATCCGGAGAGAGCTCTCTTGTGCTCACACTCCACAAAATAATGGTGTTGTAGAGCGGAAGATCCATGATCTGATGGAGACCTGCAAGTGTTGGCTTCATGCCAAGAATATCCCAAAGTCCTTCTGGGCAGAGGGAATATCTTGTGCAACTTATGTCATCAATCGGATGCCTCTTAGTCCTATCAACATGAAAACCCCTCATGAGTTGATGTTCAAGATAAAGCCCATGGTGGAACACCTTCGAGTGTTCGGATCTACCTATTATGTGCATGTTCCTGATGCCCTCAGAATGAAGCTAGATGCGAAAGCAAGGAAGCTAGTCTTCATCGGTTATGATGACCGAAAGAAGGGTTGGTGATGCATGGATCTAGAGAAACAGAGAGATGTGGTCTCAAGGGTTGTGGTATTCGATGATTTGACGTCGTACCAGGGTAGCTCTTCTGTTGAGCTACAAGGAAGCAGGGTAGATGGTGGATCAGGTGAAGCTACTAAGGAGGTTCTGTTGGAGTTGCCTGTTTCTCCAGGTGCTCCAGGTGCTTCTAGCTCTGGGTCAAGTGCATCAGGTTCTGGAAGCAGGGGGAGCGATGCTCCAAATATGCCTGAAAGGAGAGCTAGTCCAGAACAAGTAGCTGGAGAGGTGGATCAGAGTAAAGCTCCGAGGATGTCCAAGAGGACCATTATTCCACCAGATCAGTATACATGGGGAAATCTTGTGAGCTTCATCTCATGATTCTTTGCAGGTCCCCTAGATGAGAGAGAGCCATCTTGCTTTGAAAATGCCGTTGGAGTTAAGGAGTGGGAAGGGGCCATGAATGAAGAGATGGCTGCCCTCCGGAAGAATGAAACTTGGGACTTGGTGCCTAAGGTTGAGGGTGTTACTCCGGTGACTTGCAAGTGAGTTTTCAAGCTAAAGAAGAAGGCTGATGGCAGTATCGAGCGGTATAAGGCTCTCCTTGTAGCTCGAGATTTCTCTCAAAAGTATGGGGAGGATTATGAAGAGACATTTAGCCTTGTTGCCAAAATGACTTCGGTTCGGGTGGTGATCTCATGGGCAGCTTGCCAAGGATGGAAGATTTGGCAACTCGACGTAAAGAATGCTTTCTTGTATGGATAGATTGACAAGGATATCTTCATGGATCAGCCACCTGGTTATGTTTCTGAAGATCACCCAAGATATGTGTTTAAGCTCAAGAAGGCTCTTTACAGCTTAAAGCAGGCGCCTCGGGCGTGATATGGCAAGATTGCAGAATACCTCCAATTTTGCGGATATTTTGATCTGATTCTGATTCGAGCTTTTTGGTAAAGAAGTCGGGGGAGCTTCAGGTCTTGGTGCTGCTATACGTTGACGAAATGATCATCACGGGGAATTCTGAAGTGGAGGTATCTAGGCATCATGCTAAGCTAGCTATAGAATTTGAGATGAAGGACTTGGATGAGCTCCACCATTTCCTTGGACTCCAAGTGGAGAGAAAAGAGGGCGGTTTGCTTGTTTCCCAAAAGGGCTATGTGGAACGAATTGTGAAGCGATTCGGCATGGAGGGGGGAGAGAAGCTCTACTCCACTGGAGGTTGGTATTCATCTTCGACGTGATGAGGGGAAGGTTCTTTTTAATCCTTTGGTGTTATGGGCTTTGGTCAAAAGTCTGATATATTTGACGATCACGAGGCCAGATATTGCTTATGTGGTTGGCCGGGTGAGTCGGTATATGGCAGATCCATGGAAACCTCATCTGATGGCGGCAAGGAGCATTTTTAAGTATGTCAAGACCACCTTGGATTTGGGTCTCTTCTACGGGAAGGACTCGGGCTTTTGCTTGCATGGATACATGGATGCTGATTATGGAGGAGATTTAGATGATCGGAGACCATTCACACGGTTGAGGAGGTTACTTGGGCTGACTTCCACTTCCCACTTCAACGGGGAGTGTTAAATTTTTGAAGCGGAAGTGTTAGGCCGGGCGATCTATTTTTGGAGACCATAGAGACCGCGCAACTTGTGTTGCGGTCTTCCTCTAAAAACCGCCAGCTCGGTGTGGCGACCTGGTTGGTGTGGTCGCACGTCTCTGGTGTTGGCGGCCTGTGTTTGGTCTACCTGTTTTGCCCATGTATCCTTGTTCTGGTTTAGACCGGGCGGTCTATACTGGAGGTCACTTCTACGGTTTCGTACAGCGAGTCATCATTTATCACGGTAGAGACACTTTTTGGTTCAATTTTAGAAACAAAGCATAAATTGGAGAAGGATTCAATAATGGAAGAGCGTGTCATTACCCCTCTTGACGGTTCTCCAATGACAAGTTCCCTTTGATGATCTTTTGTGAATCTAAGCACGCTTGGAGGCACGACCTCTTCTTGCACTGTCTCTATTTCTTTGTCAACTCCAAGTGGTTCAACATCATCATCCTTCAAGGGTAAGGGGGGTTCCTCTTCTTTTCCTGCAGTGTTAGAATCTACACAAGGAACAAATTCATCAAACTTCACAAGAATAGACTCTTCAACCTTTTTATACTTTTTACTGTATATCAAATATGATTTACTAGTTGAAGAGTAGCCAAGAAATATTCCTTCATCACATTTCTCATCAAATTTTGCTAATGCATCTTCGGTGTTTAAGATAAAGCATTGACCCCCAAAAACATGAAAGTAAGATACATTAGGTTTCTTTTTGTAATATAATTCATATGGAGTTAATTTCAATATTGGGCGAAACATGACTCAATTTATAACATAATAAGACGTATTTACCGCTTCGGCCTAAAAAGTTCTAGGCAACCCATTCTCCAATAGCACAGTGCGTGCAAGTTCATGAAGGGTTCTATTTTTCCTCTCCACCACACCAATTTGTTGGGGGTGCATGGAGCCGAAAATTCTTGTTTAATACCTAGATTATATCAAAAAGTAGTGAAACTATCATTTTCAAATTCCCCTCCATTATCCGAACAAATGCACTTAATTTTTAAATCTAATTCATTTTGAATGTGATTGCATAGTTTTGTGAATTCAGAAAAAGAATCGGATTTGGAGGTAAGAAATAGTGTCCAAGTAAATCTAGAGAAATCATCAATCAATATAAATGTGTACTTTTACCAACTAGACTACAAGTGCTAATTGGCCAAATAGGTCCATGTGAATTAGTTGTAGGGGTCTAGTGGTGGAGATTTCATATTTATTTTTGAAAGATGTTTTAGAGAATTTTCCTTTTTGGCATGGCGGGCATAAAGTAGATAGGTTTCCCTTAAGCATTGGTAAACCCCGTATTATTTTATTTTTTTACAATTTTAAGATCAACTTGGTGCTAGTGTGACCAAGACGCCTATGCTACAATTCAAATTCTTTATTTTTTGTGATTAGACATTTCAGTGACCCACGTGATAGATCATGAAAAGAAATTAAATAGACATTATGAATTCTTGGTGCAGTGAGCACAATATTATTTGTCTTAGGATCTATAATTTTGCACAAATTTGTAGAAGGCTCGAATAAAATATTAAGACCTTTATCACAAACTTGACTAATAGAGATTATGTTGTGTTTTGAGCCTTCTACATATAAGACATTTGTAAGAGAGGAGTTCATAAGTAGTATTTTTATAACTTTTTAATAGAAAATTTTGTAAATATTTAATTTGTATTTTCCTTTTTTATGTCATTTCTTGGTCATAAGTGTTTATTTTGAAATTCTGTTTCTAATTTAGCTTAATTTCAATTTTTGCAGAATTTTGGGACAAATTGGAGAAATTGATAAGTACACGCCCGTGACCAAGGGCGTGTAACCTAAAGATTAGTCCAGAGTCGATGTCGCGCCAATTGAGCTAGTCCACAGCGAGTCATGCCCTAGGTCACGCCCGTGACCCAGTGTCACGCCCGTGACTAGGGGTGTGTAATATTAGAATCTTCCCAGCTGGCTGCTGACGAGACGTGTAGATGCTGTCGAGAAGTCAACCTTAGTCACGCCCGTGACCCACATGTCATGGTCGTGACTTGCCCGCGTGATCTCTGCTTCGCCGCCGTGCCGAATACCAGCCACGCTGCATTTAATGAAGCCGTCCAAAGTCACGCCTGTGACCAAAAGTACACGGGCATGTAATGTCCACTTTTCGCCGCGCCGTCCAGAAAGCCCACGCAGCTGTCGGATCCGATGTGAATAGTGCAGTCACGCCCTAGGTCAAGCCCGTGACCGAGGGCGTGTAACTTGAAATTTTCGCCTATAAATTCAGAGGTTCTCCTTGAGTCCAGGGTTCCGAATTTTGGAGTGGGGGAGGTGCTGTTAGAGCTGAGAGTGAGTTTTTCAAGTGCTTGTTCATGTCTTTTCTTTAGCTTTCATGTTCTCTTATTTCTTTTCATGCAATGTTTTTAAATTTTCATGTACTAGTTTTCTTAAGCTTGTAACTTTCATTTTCCTTAGCTTTGCACTCTCAAATTAAGGCTTGTAATAGTTTTTTGATTTTCAATAAAAATTAGTTTCCTCTTTCATGTTCTTTTTCTCCTTAAGTAATTTCTTCCTTTCATGCAATGTCAATTTCTCTTTCCTTTCATGCAATGTTTGATCTTTTCATTTAGCTTGCAATTAGTTTTAATTTTAGTTAAGCAAAAACAAACCTCAAATTTTCATCGATAAAATAATCGTGATTTTCCTCTAAGTAGAAGTAATCAACGCGCCCCGTGGAATACGACCTTGATATTCTTAAATATCCTATACTATAGACGATAAGGTTCACTTGCCTTAATCGAATATAGTTTTGGAGAAAAATCTTTAACCTTCGCTTAATTTCAGAATCGCAAAATCTATATCAAGTTTTTGGCGCCGTTGCCGGGGAGTTTGCGTGGATATTTTGAAAAGAGGATAGCTATTAATTTTATCATGCTTCTTTTTATTTTATTTTGCTTTTTCTAAATTTCAAAAAGAAAAAAAAATTTCTCTTTTTCTTCTTCCTTTCTTCTCTTTTTAGTGTATGACCCGAGGTAGCACTTCGATTCTTCCTTTTGATCCGGAGATCGAGCGAACCCTTTTTAGGCACCGCCGTTCTCTTGATCAGGGAAATCAAGTAGAATCCGAAGAGTCGATCGGGGACACTAACACAGCGAATATGGATCATAATCTTAATCCTCCTAATTTTAACGAGCCAAATCCTGATGAGGACGCGCAACGGACCATGTCCTATTATGCGCGGCCGAATTTGGAAGGCACACAATCGAGTATTGTTCGCCCCATGGTGGCGAACAATAATTTTGAGATCAAGTCCAGCATCATACAAATGGTGCAACAATCGGTGACCTTTGATGGTCAACCGGACGAGGATCCAAATTCACATGTTTCTTACTTTCTTGAAATTTGCGACACTTTTAAGATCAATGACGTCACCGATGACGCCATTCGATTACGTCTTTTTCCTTTTTTCTTTGCATTCTAAGGCCATGCAGTGGCTGGGCCCCCTACCTAGGGGATCCATCACTACATGGGCCGAAATGGCGGAAAAATTTCTCAATAAATATTTCCCGCCTTCAAAGACCGCTAAATTGCGCACGGATATTGCGTCGTTCATGCAAATCGACTTGGAGACTCTCTATGACACATGGGAGCGCTTCAAGGAGCTTTTGCGTCGATGCCCTCACCACGCACTTGCCACTTGGCAACAAGTGCAAATATTTTATAATGGCTTAAATCTACAAACGAGGCAAATGATTGATGCGGCCGTCGGGGGGACATTAAATAATAAAACCCCGATCGCCGCTCAAGAGCTTTTCGAAGAGATGGCCACAAATGCGTACCAATGGAACATGCCCCGAGCGCGGCCTAATAAGCTGGCCGGAATTTTTGAAATAGACGCAAACGCGAATTTGGATTTACAAGTTGAGCGCTTAACAAAGCAAGTGGCGGAGATGTCTGCTTCCTCCGCCACTCCTCCTTGGGCTAATAACGTGTTAATTGAAGAACATGTTGACTACATGGGAAATCCGCCTCGGCCTTCCTATAACCCCAACATCGCTCCGTATAACAACACATACAATGCGGGTTATAGGAATCATCCGAATTTCTCATGGAGCAACCAAGGAAATGCTCAGTGTCCTATGAATTTAAATCAACCTCCCCCTAATCAACTTCTTAACTTAACTCCGCCTCCAAATTTGATTTCTCAAAATTTTAATCCACCCGGTTTTCCACCGCAACAGCAAAAACTCTCTCCG
Organism: Dactylorhiza incarnata; assembly: GCA_033032865.1. Lineage (NCBI taxonomy): Eukaryota > Viridiplantae > Streptophyta > Magnoliopsida > Asparagales > Orchidaceae > Dactylorhiza > Dactylorhiza incarnata. The sequence goes on from JAWHQI010000011.1 coordinate 11,152,342, forward strand.
TTTGAAGAGGTTTTTGCAAAATATGTTGCTACAAATGAAACGAACATCCGGAACCTTACCGAATCGATCAAAAATTTAGAGAATCAAGTGGGCCAACTCGCAAAGATGATTTCTGAGCGTCAGCAAGGAGCACTACCGGGGAATACTGAGTAAAATCCAAAGGAGAGCACGCATGCGATTACACTCCGAAGCGGGAAGGAGGTGGTTCAAAAACAGGACGAACCCAAGGTAATTTCCTCTCTTCCTCCTCCTACTTTTAATTCATCTTTGAATTTGCCCGCTACGATAGCTCCGCACACTTCTATTTTAAATCCGCGCGCTCCTACTTCTAATATTCCGTATCCATCTAAATTTAAAAATGAAAGCGCCGAAAAAAATTATAAAAAATTTTTAGATGTTTTAAAACAAATCCATATTAATGTACCTTTCTGTGAGGCTATCTCACAAATGCCTAAATATGCGAAATATCTTAAAGAGTTGCTCTCCAATAAGAAAAGTTAGAAGATATTTCGCATATTTCTTTAAACGCAGAATGCTCCGCGGTTGTACTCAACAAATTGCCTAAAAAAGCAAATGGCCCGGGACGGTTTTCCATCCCATGTCTATTTGGCAATTCGTTAGTAAAACACGCCTTAGCGGATCTTGGAGCAAGCATCAACCTTATGCCGTTTTCTTTGTTCAAAAAGCTAGGTCTAGGAAATCCAAGGCCCACTCGAATGAGTATCCAATTAGCGGATCGTTCTTTAAAATATCCGATAGGAATAGTGGAGGACGTGCTCGTCAAGGTTGACAAATTCATCTTCCCGGTGGATTTTGTCATTCTTGACATCGAAGAGGATGCCGAAGTACCCCTCATACTCGGTCGCCCCTTCCTTGCCACCTCCCGTGCTATTATGGACGTAAGTAACGGAAAGCTCCTCCTACGGGTTCGAGACGATGAAGTTACCTTCGGAATAAATTCCTCGATGCGAAACACGCTAGAAAACGACTATTCGTGTTTTTACTTGGAAGAGTGTTGTGAGTTCGATTCATTCCTCGAGTTAGTTTCATCGACGAGTAGTGATTCCGAGCCCGTAGAGCTCTTTTATGATGAAGAAGAAGTTTCTCACCCCACACCAACCGAACCATTACTTTTAGAAAAATTAAAAATCAAGACTTCTTATGAAGAACCACCCGAATTAGAGTTGAAACAACTCCCCCCTCACCTTAAATACTTGTTTTTGGAAAAAGAGTCTAAGCTACCCGTCATCATTTCATCCGATCTTAGCAACTCAGAAATTTCTGAGTTGACTATATTCTTAAGAAAGCACCGCCACGCAATTGCGTGGCAATTATCGGATATTAAGGGTATAAACCTATCTTTCTGCACTCATAAAATCTTTCTTGAAGAAAATTCCCGCAACTCAGTCCATCCTCAACGACGACTAAACCCGAACATGAAAGAAGTCGTTAAGGCAGAAGTTATAAAACTTCTGGACGCGGGAATCATCTACCCGATATCAGATAGTACTTGGGTTAGCCCAGTACAAGTCGTGCCAAAGAAAGGTGGTGTTACGGTAGTTGCGAACGAAAATAACGAATTGATCCCAACCCGTAGTACTGTTACGTGTTGGCGGATGTGCATCGACTATCGAAAACTAAATGATGCCACCCGTAAAGATCACTTCCCTCTACCATTATCGACCAAATTTTAGAGCGCCTTTCGGGTCACTCCTACAACTGTTTTCTCGATGGTTTGTCGGGATACTTCCAAATCCCAATTTCGCCCGACGACCAAGAGAAAACCACTTTCACTTGTCCCTTTGGCACCTTCGCTTATCGAAGGATGCCATTCGGTCTTTGTAACGCGCCAGCTACATTCCAAAGATGTATGCTGGCAATATTTGACGAGTTAGTAGATGAGGTGATGGAAGTATTTATGGACGACTTCTCCGTATACGGAAACTCATTTAAAAACTGTTTAAAAAATCTCGAGTGCGTGTTGCAGCGATGTGAGGAAACGAATTTAGCACTTAATTGGGAGAAATGCCATTTTATAGTCAAGGAAGGACTAGTCCTTGGCTATAAAATTTCGGGCAAGGGGATCGAGGTCGATAGAACCAAGATTGAAGTAATTGAAAATCTCCCCCCTCCAACAAACGTAAAAGCTATTAGGAGTTTCCTAGGCCACGCGGGGTTCTATCGGCGCTTTATACAAAATTTTTCCAAAATCACAAAACTGTTAACCCATCTTCTCGAGAAAGAATCATCTTTTCTTTTTAATGATGAATGTCATCTAGCCTTTCAACTTATCAAAGAGAAACTTATAAACTCCCCGATTCTAGTCGCCCCAGATTGGTCGCTCCCTTTTGAAATCATGTGTGATGCAAGTGATATTGCGGTTGGTGCCGTTTTAGGCCAACGGGTGAGTAAGTATTTTCACCCGATCTATTATGCGAGCAAAACACTCACGTCGGCACAAGCAAACTACACCATGACCGAGAAGGAACTTCTAGCAATCGTTTTCGCCTTCGATAAGTTTAGGTCGTATATCACTCTCTCAAAAGTTATCGTCTTCACAGATCACTCTGCGCTTAGGTATCTCTTAAGTAAATCGGACGCCAAGCCTCGTCTTTTGCGATGGATCCTCCTCTTGCAGGAGTTTGATTTAGAGATCCGGGATAAAAGAGGAGCCGAAAACTTGGCGGTCGATCACCTTTCTCGTTTAGAAAATCCCTCCTCAGAAGCATTAATAGAGGCCGACATCAACGATAAATTTCCCGAAGAGCGCCTCCTAGGTCTCGAAAATATTAACTCATCTTCTACCCCGTGGTTTGCGGATTTGGCTAACTATTTAGTAGCCCGGGTCCTGCCAGAAGAATTCTCGAGTCAGCAAAAGAAGAAATTATTTTCTGATTTAAAGAATTACTTTTGGGAGGACCCCTTTTTTACTTCGTGTATGCGTAGACCAGGTTGTGAGAAGATGTGTTTCAAGTGAGGAAGGCTTTAAAAATTTACGTCATTGTCATGAGGGACCACCGGTGGTCATTATCATTCGAACCGAACCGCGAGGAAGGCGCTGGAGTCGGGCTTTTATTGGCCCACGCTCTTCAAAGATGCTCACACCCTTGTGAGTACTTGCGACAGCTGTCAGCGGTCGGGGAACATCTCTCGCCGGGATGAGATGCCCCAAAACATTTTCTTAGAATGCGAAATTTTCGACCTTTGGGGTATCGATTTTGTTGGTCCTCTCCGTCCCTCTTTTTCAAATAAATATATTCTAGTGGCGGTCGACTACGTAATGAGGTGGGCAGAAGCGCAAGCTCTCCCCACCAATGATGTGCGAGTCGTCGTTAATTTCTTAAAAAAATTATTTTCTCGATTTGGCACGCCGCGCGCTATTGTGAGTGATCGGGGCACCCATTTTTGCAAAAGTCAGTTTACAAAAAATTTAGCAAAATATGGTGTCACGCACAAATTATCAACCGCATATCACCCACAAACGAGCGGCCAAGTCGAAGTTGTTAATCGAGAATTAAAATGGATTTTAGAAAAAACAGTTTCTATTAATCGGAAGGATTGGGCAATAAAGCTCGATGACGCGCTATGGGCCTATCGAACGGCGTACAAGACCGCTATCGGTTGTACACCGTATCGAATGGTTTATGGCAAGGCTTGCCACCTTCCGGTCGAATTAGAACACCGCGCATTTTGGGCGCTTAAATTTTTAAACCTCGATTCCACTCTCGCGGGAGAACAAAGAAAATTCCAAATGAACAAATTAGACGAGTGGCGAGCGAATGCGTATGAGAGCAATAAATTATATAAGGAGCGAACAAAGTTTTATCACGATAAGCATATAAAATTTCCAAAAACTTTTTTGCCGGGCGATCTCGTCCTCCTTTATAATTCCCGCCTTCGCCTTTTTTCCGGGAAAACTAAATCCCGATGGTCCGGACCCTTTATTGTTAAAGAGGTTTGGCCCTATGGGACAATTTTAATTTCCCACCCGGAAAAAGGTACCTTCAAAGTTAACGGGCACCGCCTTAAATTATATCTTCCGGGAGAGTTAACTAATGAAAAGAGTGATTCGATTGTATTTCAACCTATAATATGATCGGCAAGTGGGTCAAGCTACGCGACCTTAAACAAAGCGCTTTTGGGAGGCACCCCAAAATTATCTTTTTATTGTTTTCTCTTGTTCTTTAACATATTTTGTAGGTAATCGTCGCTTCCCTGCGCAAACTTCAAAAAATCAGGGAAGCCCTTTCTCTTTCTTTCTTCTCTTTTATCATGCATTTTTTTTGTCTTGCACTTTATTTTCTTTTACTTCATACTTAGTTTTAAACATTGGGGACAATGTTTAACTTTAAGTGTGGGGATGTAAATAGTTCTTTGTAAATAGTTGTTAAATTAGAAAATTTTCAAAACAAAAAAATATATATATATCTTCTTATGTTTTCTTCTATTTTAGCACTTGTAAAACCCAAAAACTCAAAAAAAATTTAGAAAATAGAAAAATTTTAAATCTTGGAAAGGGACGTTTGGGCCCTCACCCCATCTCACCTCCTAGTACCGTGAGAACCCTTCACGGGGTATACCTCGGGAAGTCCAAGAATTAACAAAAAAAATTGTTAGCTTTTTAGTATTTGTTTTTTTTATTTCTTATCAAAAATGAAATAAAAAAGATAATATAAAAATTCAAAAAAATATATGAAAAAAAAAACTTAAAATACAAAAATTTAAATCTTATACCTCTCCTATTTGTTGTTTTTGTGATTTCTTAGAAATCTAGTTGAGAATGTTTATAAGCATGTTTATGTTTTAAATTGGCTAAAATTTTGCTTATCATAGTTTGTTAATTTTAACTTTGAGGTAATCTTGATTTAAGAATCATCTTATGATTTTAAATTGATTAGAGAATTTATTTATCATGACTTCTCTTTTTATTTTTAAATGGCTTCATTTTGTAGTGAATTTCCTAAACCTCTTTAAATTTCAATTATATTTTCTTCTAACTTTTTAGATCTTAGGAAATTTAATTTTACTAGAATTTGCTCTCAAAATAATTTAAAGCTAGCTAGATTTACTTTCTCTACCCTACCCCTTTGATGGTATATAAAAAAAAGTATTTTAAAAGATCATATGTCATGGGAATAAGTGGATAAAATTCATTATTCCCTAAACACATGCACCCAAAATCATTTAAAAGATTATATGGCATGGAGTAAGAGGATAAAATTCATTACTCCTAAACATATACATTTTGGGTTTTTATTAGAAGAGAAAAAAAATCATAATGAGGATAAATTCCATTTCCTCCATTCAAAAATATCTCTTCTTATGCCAAATTTTATGAAATCCCCCTTAGCCAATTATCATTGTTCTAGTTTTAGTTGAAAATTATGGAGAGAGCAATATTTAGTAATTTACTTTTCCTTAAGTTTCTTTTAAGGTAGAGTTCTTATAATTTTAATTTAATTTAGTTTTATAATTTCTACAATTTTGTCAAACTAATTAATTTTCTTGAGAAGTTCTTGCCTAAACATTTTTCCTCTTTTCAAATCATCATCATAATTTAGGACTTAACTCCCCCTTGAATTTACTATTAATTTAACTTTTGGTTAAATGAAATTTTAGTTTTAAATTAAATTTTTTTTAAGGATGTCTTATAAATTATGTCTCACACTTTTGCTCTGGAATAGCAAAACCTCAAGTATGGGGGTATTTGATAAGTAGTGTTTTTATAACTTTTTAATAGAAAATTTTGAAAATATTTAATTTGTATTTTCCTTTTTTATGTCATTTCTTGGTCATAAGTGTTTATTTTGAAATTCTGTTTCTAATTTAGCTTAATTTCAATTTTTGCAGAATTTTGGGACAAATTGGAGAAATTGACAAGTACACGCCCTCAGTCACGCCCGTGACCAAGGGCGTGTAACCTAAAGATCAGTCCAGAGTTGATGTCGCACCAATTGAGCTAGTTCACAGCGAGTCACGCCCTAGGTCACGCCCGTGACCCAATGTCACGCCCGTGACTAGGGCGTGTAATATTAGAATCATCCCAGCTGGCTGCTGACGATACGTGGAGATGCTTTCGAGAAGTCAACCTTAGTCACGCCCGTGACCCACATGTCACGGTCGTGACTTGCCCGCGTGATCTCTGCTTCGCCGCCGCGCCGAATTCCATCCCACGCTGCATTTAATGAAGCCGTCCAAAGTCACGCCCGTGACCAAAAGTACACGGGCATGTAATGTCCACTTTTCGCCGCGCCGTCCAGAAAGCCCACGCAGCTGTCGGATCCGATGTGAATAGTGCAGTCACGCCCTAGGTCAAGCCCGTGACCGAGGGCGTGTAACTTGAAATTTTCGCCTATAAATTCAGAGGTTCTCCTTGAGTCCAGGGTTCCGAATTTTGGAGTGGGGGAGGTGCTGTTAGAGCTGAGAGTGAGTTTTTCAAGTGCTTGTTCATGTCTTTTCTTTAGCTTTCATGTTCTCTTATTTCTTTTCATGCAATGTTTTTAAATTTTCATGTACTAGTTTTCTTAAGCTTGTAACTTTCATTTTCCTTAGCTTTGCACTCTCAAATTAAGGCTTGTAATAGTTTTTTGATTTTCAATAAAAATTAGTTTCCTCTTTCATGTTCTTTTTCTCCTTAAGTAATTTCTTCCTTTCATGCAATGTCAATTTCTCTTTCCTTTCATGCAATGTTTGATCTTTTCATTTAGCTTGCAATTAGTTTTAATTTTAGTTAAGCAAAAACAAACCTCAAATTTTCATCGATAAAATAATGGTGATTTTCCTTGAAGTAGAAGTAATCAAAGCCCCCGGTGGAATACGACCTTGATATTCCTAAATATCCTATACTATAGACGATAAGGTACACTTGCGTTAATCGAATATAGTTTTGGAGAAAAATCTTTAACCTTCGCTTAATTTCAAAATCGCAAAATCTATATCAGGAGTCGTTACCCACTGTACCGGTGCCAATGATTCTAACTTTTCCATTGTCACCAAAAGTCACCATTCCTCCTTTATTCTTTGTAAGGCTAAGGAACTTTGCTTTATCGCCCGTCATGTGCTTGGAACATCCTGAGTCCAAGTACCACATGTCTTCCTTGTCCTTAGCCTGGCAACACACTTAAAAAGAAGAGTTAGTGAAGATCTGGAAACCCAAGAGGTTCCTCCCATAATATAGGTGGTGACCATAGGTACCCAGATTTGTTTTAATGTGTTATTTCCCTTCTTCCTGCAAGAGTCCGTGGTGTGGCCAAAAAACAAACAATTGGCACAGGCAACAAAAAGGGTTGAGACCTTTTTCAGAGAATTTTGTTGACCCTTGCTGGTAGATAAGGAGGTAGGAGGGGTGACAGAATTATTTTTATAAAAAGAAGTTTTGTTTCTAGAACCAGAGCTAACGCCAGCATTAGAAGTTAACGTTGGGCAGTAGCTTCCCGAACTATACCCTAGGCCAAACTTTGCAGAACCATGGCACTGGTTACCTAAAAACATGTCCAAGGTTTTTTGGCCAACCCCGAATTTGTTATTGCCATATTAAGATCATTGATTCGTGCTTGTAAAACGAAGTTTTCAATTAGTAAATTTCCACACCTATTTGCGAAAATTTTCTTTTCTTTTTCTATTTGAGAAAGAGAGCTTTTTAAACTTCTTTCTATGTCTCCTTTTTATTTTGTGAGAGATTCGATATTGGAGAGAGCCTTAGAAAGATTATTTTCTAGTTCTTTTATCCTTGCTAAGTTATGATCATTTTCTTGGCAAGACTCTATCTCTCTTCCCAAAGCTTTTACTTCCTTATTTAATTTTTGATTTTATTTTAAAAGAATTTTATTTTCAGTTTTTAGAAGATCAAGATCTTTTAGACTCTTACTAAAAAATTTGCACAATTTAAAGATCATCATAAGTGATGAGTCCCAATTATATACACATTTTTGGACTCATCTAGGCCGATTATCTAGTCTATGCACTACACTTTATACATGTTTTCGTTCATATTAAATAGTCGTCTATTATTCCACGCTAAGTGCACTTCTAGGCCCATTCTTGGTGTATTTTCTTGTTTATCTTCTTTGTTGTCTTTCATGCTGTGTTTTGTGCCACTTTCAGTGGTTTTGATTAGTGTTATGCTGGAATAGGGGTCGTGCAGGTGTTCCCGGTACAAATCTGTACAGGAACACTGCGCACGATCACTGGTTATACTGCGCACGACCACTGATCGTGCGCCGCTGATCGTGTGCATTCATTTGCAGCCCAAAGTTGCTTTCTAAATTTGGTCGTGTGTTTTTACACACGGTCGTGCGTTCGATCATGCGCTTTATTATTTTATGCAGTTTTGTCTAGCAGGTTTTTGGGCACAGTGCGCACGATCACCAACTTACAGTGCGCACGACCACTGGTCGTGCGCCATTGATCGTGCGCCCTGTTTTCTATAAATATACAACCCGTAAAATTAGGTCGGACGATCGTTTTCCTCCGCCGTTTTCGATCCCTGTTCGCCTCTTCCGCTACCTGCATCATCTTCCACCACCAGGAGGTGCTCCGGGGCTATTCCTCACGCCTATCTCAAGCCCGGAGATCACCTCGGCCATCTCCGTCATCCACAAGCTTCAAAAGGAAGGATCTCCGCCCAGATTTCATCGTCAAGCTTGGGAGCCATGTATTGAAGCCGAGCGGATAGTGACACGAAGAAGACGGGTCCATTGGGAGGTAGTGACAGCCCTCCTCTACCCCGGACGTAGTTGCGGACCGACCTTGGACGCGGATTGATAACCTTGCGATTGCAACCGTGAATCCCAATGAGCCTTCGGATTCGGTCAATTTCTTACTCTCTTTCAACTTGTAATGATATTGTAGGGTAGATTCTTGTATTTTTGGATGATATGCACAATGATCTTTATTTGCAATGTTTATTTCATATTTCTATGAAACCATTTGGTTATTTGTGTATATGAGATGCGCCACCACTTCATCCACAACTCCATCCACTAGGTAATTCGTGTGCCGCACTAGCAATTGCTAGTGGCGTGCTTGTCGATGAGGTGCTTGCGACCCTCATTCCGTAAGACTACTCGTCCATCCGCCTAGTGAAGCGTGGCATAGCGGCCCGTGTAATCCATTCGCCTAACGAAGCAGCGCGCTCAAGGCCTGCATAGTTCGATTCCGCTAGCCTACTCGTCCATTCGCCCTTGCGAAGCAGCGCGCTCAAGGCCTGCCTAGTCTCCATCCCGCCAAGTGAAGCATTGCACATCGGCATTGCATAGGAGTAGTTTTAGTTATTTTCTTTTATTTTCCACAACCAAATCAACCCCCCTCCGCATTCCATCCGACCAAAGGACTTCAATCTTAAGTCTTTCCTCGAACGTTAGCTCCACCTTACCGTGTTCCTTTGAGATCGATACTTGGGGATTCACTCCCAAATTTTATATTACTTGAACGATCGGTACACTGCCATTTCGTGTCGCAGTCTTGCTACCGCCTATAGCAGTGTGCTGAGACTTGCGCATCAAGTTCTTGGCGCCGTTGCCGGGGAACACATTCGTGTGAGTTTTCTGGAGAGGGAGAGCTGTAAGATAGAAGCCCTTTTCCCTTTGTTTATACCATTTTATGTTATTTTTTTATATAAGTAGAATCTTTTAATTTCTTTGTTTCTAATCTTTATTTGCAATTTTTGAAAAGCAGGTTTTCAATTTTATTGTTTGTGTTTAGTCAATTCTTGCTTAGAATATTTCTGTTTGGGGAAATCTTCCTTTGCACCATGTTTGCTCATCTGAATATACATTGCAAATGGTGTGGGGATGCTAGGCATTATAGTGATGAATGCCCCACTGAAGATGGTAAGCATAACTCTCGTGGTTCAGTGCATGGAGCATCGTCTTCCTACGGCTCTTCATACACTGTACCCAAGTCTTATGGCTACTCTTCTTTGCCACTTCCAACATTTTTGTTTTCGTCACCAGCCCCGCAAGGACTGACGATGAATAGAAAATTATGTTTGTGTTGTCATAGCACCGAGCATGCGTTGAAAGACTGTGCAAAATTCCAGCGCCAGATGGAGATGGATGACGAACCGGATATTCGTGTCATTCCATCCACCTCTCATTTGGTTGCCCCTTCTGATTCTGATGATGAGTTCGCAGTACCACCTTGTCTATGGGGGACTTCTGCGGATATTCCCATCAGACTTTCGATTGCTCAGTGTGATGACGTGGTGGAGATTCCTCTCCCTTTGCTTCCATCTCCTCTTTTGGATTCACCCCCGGAGGAACATGTTTATATTTTCTCTGATGATGTTATTACTGTTGTTCCTCCGCCTTCTTTGCAAGAATTTTCTACCCCTATTCTTTGTGAGTTGGTTGATGATGTTGTGCAGGAGGATCATTCGGAGCCTGAGGTTGCGTCAAGGTGGGACGAGGATGTTATTCTCTCCAATGGGGAGTGTGACTTCTTGGAACACGATGATGCACCAAGGTGGGATGAGGAGGATTCCTTTCCTGATGAGGAGGTTTGCACTTCCTTATTGGACGAGGAGGTCCACCTCACCACTGAGGACCTTGAGCTCCCGGATCCCCCTCGCTATGACTCATATGATACCGACAGTGATCTATCCTTGGATCCTGCTGGGAGTGTGACCGGGACCACTCCCCCGATTTATGATTATTTAAGTTTTTCTTCTCTTTTATTTCCTGACCTCCGTTCTTCAGTGTCTAAGCCTGTGCAGGTTGATTCTTCACCGGTATCCCAGGAGGACTTGGAGCATGATGCTCAAGTCAATGATGAGTGTATCCTCATATGTGAGGAGGTTGACCCCTCCTCCATAGAGGAAGCCTCATTCATTGCCTTCTCCTCCCGCCGCCACCCTGAAGATGACACCTTGCTGGGCAAGGATTTAGTTTGTGGTGAGATGAGTGAGGACTAGCTCTCCTCCTCTTCTTACTTCCAATTCCCACTACCTGTGTTCAGCAGGTATTTTTATTTAGGTAGGGGAGTAACTGCTCTATCTCCGTATCGGTACCCGCTACCGACACGCATATTAGAACAGTTACCTGTACATTTCCTTTTTCATAGACCCATTAGCTAGAACTGCTTTAAAGTTGAATAAGTCGTGCTGGGATGACAATAACCCCAGTAGTTATCTTACTTTTCCTGCAATTTTGTTTCATCTAGTTTAGTTTAGTTAGCTGTAGTTTATTTTAGTTTGTCTTTTTCTTTTGTTTTTGCAGAGCTGACCCCTGCAGGTATTCTTCTGGATGGATGCTGCAGCTAGGTCTAGATTTAAATGCCAATCTTCTGGTATGCTCACTTGTTGAGCATTGGGTACTCTCTTTCCTTAGCTTTATTCTGAATTTTATAGTCATATTCTGCATTAGATTGTTTAGTTTAAGTCTGGGGGAGAGTAGTTTTGTTTACCCGCTCACGTGCACTATTGCACTGCATGCTAGAAGCATTTCTATTTCATTTATTTAGTTATTGTTCATTTTCTTTGCACACCACTGCACCTACTCGAGCGCGTACTCATCTGTATGCGTGCTCTGAGTTGAATTTAATTCTTCTGCTTATTTGGGAAATTCTAGGTGATGGCTTAGGACTATGTAGCGGAGTAAAATGTTGACTCCAGTAGTGCTCCTAGTCGAGTGCTCGGTTGCATAGAAATTTGTGTAGATTAGATTTTTTTATACTTATGGTTTTATATTTTTCTATTAGTGTAAATGTTGTTTGCTCTACTCAAATGGTGAATCCGGTGTGAATCAAAAGGTAGCATAGGGATGTGTGTAAATGATCGCTAGACTCATATTGCTTGAGTCGGGAGAAAGGAGAATCTTTCTCGGTGGCTAGAACTTGCCCCAAGCGATTCTTGAAGCATTGGCATAGGATAGTTCTAGTGCGTGAGAATGACGTAGGCCATTATCTTGGCCCGGTTGAGCCTTTGTGTCATTCCTGATATCGTCTACCCTTGCTATCCCCTTTTGTGCCTAACCCATTCTTTTGGTTCAGCTCCACTATTGTTCACCAAAGCCTAAACTCCAATCCTAGCCGCACACCTAGATGCAAGCACTTTGTCTAAATATTAAATTGGTGGTGTTGATTATGGAAATACAATGTGAAAGTATGGATGTGCATCTTTGAAAATTTGCTGAAATCACTAAAGAAAAAAAGGGGGGAGAAAAAGAAAAAGAAGTGAAAAGAAAAGAAAAAAAATGAGCTTAATTGAAAATTTTGTAAGTTTTGGTATTGGGAGTAGGCGGTGCACACACCTATGTTGCAAAAGTCCAAGTCTGGGGGTGTGGTGCACTTATTTTTTTATAGTCATGCGGGTAGCCCTATCTTATGCTCATGTTGGGTTAGGTGTGCTTAGCCTTCATGTTTATCTTTGTTTACCTCACCGTAACCCAAGCCCCATCTCTAACCTAAAGTCCTACTGACTCACGCCTTGAACCAATCTAGTGTCGTGGAGAGAATGTGACCGGGCGAGCTTATGGTCACCGACGCCGATGGATTTTGGTGGAGTTTGTCCTGCACCCCTATCTTGAGCAATGCTCATCTCAGCGCTAAGTTTACTTTCTCCGTATGCGTGACCGAATGATTCACCGTAGTTCACCATTTTGAGTAGTTGTAATATGATTTTACTCTTTTAGAAATCTATAAACTGTTTGTATAATTAGAAATCTTCTCTATTATTTTTCTTATGCACGTGAGCATGCGACTTCGCATGGTACTCTGTATTGTAATTTTAAGCCATCTACTTTTCTTTCCCCGTTTGCCTAGAATTTGTTTGCTCGGGATGCGCAGACAGGTAAGTTTGGGGGTGTGATGAGTCCCAATTATATACACATTTTTGGACTCATCTAGGCCGATTATCTAGTCTATGCACTACACTTTATACATGTTTTCGTTCATATTAAATAGCCGTCTATTATTCCACGCTAAGTGCACTTCTAGGCCCATTCTTGGTGTATTTTCTTGTTTATCTTATTTGTTGTCTTTCATGCTGTGTTTTGTGCCACTTTCAGTGGTTTTGATTAGTGTTATGCTGGAACAGGGGTCGTGCAGGTGTTCCCGGTACAAATCTGTACAGGAACACTGCGCACGATCACTGGTTATACTTGTTGAAACCGATTTCTCGGTATCTGTGGAGTTCGGGGACCTTGATGAGTCCTGATTATATGCACATTTTTGGACTCATCCGGGCCGTTATTTAGTCAATTCTACGCACTATAGCCTTGTTATAGTTTATATTTGATAATCCATGCTAGGTGCACATCTTGGCCCACTTTGGTGTGATTTTCGTGTTTATTGTCTTTAGTAGATTCTTGCGCTGTTAAGTGCCACTTTCAGTGGCTAGATCTGTGGTTGTGCTGGAATTGGAGTAGTGCAAGTGTTCCCGGTGCAATTCTGCACAGGAACACTGTGCACGATCGCCGGTTCTATTGCGCACGACCACTGGTCGTGCGCCACTAATCGTGTGCACTTAACCCTTTTTCACGAGTTCTGTTTGGTGCAGTGCACACGACCATCAACGACAGTGCGCACGACCACCGGTCGTGCGCCACTGCTCGTGCACATTGACCATTAAATTTCTGAGTTCTGTCTGCTGTAGTGCGCACGCTCATCGCCTCCAGTGCGCACGACCACCGGTCGTGCGCCACTGTCCGTGCGCATTTTACAGTAATTTTTGAGTTCTGTTTCTCATATTGCGCACGACCACCGACGCTAGTGCGCACGACCACCGGTCGTGCGCCACTGGTCGTGCGAACATTATATTTCATAAATTGCTTTTCTTGCAGGCTCCGTCCAGACAGACGCACGATCACAGGATTCTAGTGCGCACGACCACTGGTCGTGCACCAATGACCGTGCGCACTGTTTAATCCAGCGCCTATTTAAACGCCTGTTGCGATTTTAGGGCGTTCGTTCATGCCGGGAGCAGGATTCATGTTCCGTACGCCGCCGATCTCCACCGTGGGAAGCCTCCACTTCATCTCCTACGCAAAGGGAAGCCTCCTCCATCCATTCTAAGACTTCCTCCCATGTCCGTGAGTGTTCTCCATCGTCCGTAAGCCTCCAAGCAAGCATTCTTTCATTTCGCTCGGTGAGAAGAAGAAGAAACCTAAAGTCGAAGACGACGGAGCACGTAGGGAGATCGTGACAGCTCTCTACGCCGGAAGCATTGTCCGTCCGAGTCCGGAGGTAGCCCGACAACCTACCATTCCGGCCGTGAACGGCCGCTAGTCTTCACCATCGGTTATTCCTTTCCTCTTTCCTCGTTGTACTCTTTGAACCGTGTAAAACTCGAATATTGAGATGTTATTTGTTTAAATGAATGTCTCTTTGTTATTCTTCATGGTTTGGTTGTGATTCACTCTGTTCTCATTCGCTCACTCGCGCCCGCACGCAAGGTGTTTGATTCGCGTTAGCAAGAGCTAACGGCGGTTGTGAAGAGGTGTTTGCGACCCTCACCCTCTCGCACTTGAGTTCACTTCAGTCGCCTCACGAAGCACTGCATCGCGGCCGTTGCATCCACCTCACTTTGCGAAGCGGTGTTTTCGACCCGCATTTCTTTTGTTATTGCTAAGATTAGGAAAACCAACCAAAAACCCCTCTTTGTGTTTGTTGAACGCTTGTGTAACAATCATCACTGCGCAATTCGTTCACCCATCCTGCATTCCTCAAGAGACCGACATTCGGGGAATTTATTCTCCACAATTATTACTTGACAGCGACCGGTGCACTTGCCGAAAATATCGCATCAAGTTTTTGGCGCCGTTGCCGGGGAATGCAGGCGTGTTTCGTCTTGTGTTGTGACTGTCGTTATACGAGCAGTTGTTTTTTATTTTCTTTGTTTTTCTTTTTGTTTTTGACAGTTAATGCAGAGGCAGGTCGCAGGTGAACTCGCACCTTTTGATCCAGAAATCGAACGAACTGCTCGCGCGCGAAGGCGCGCTGCGGCTGTACAAGCGGCCATGGGTGATCAGGCAGACCCAAATGATGTTGATCCGAGAATGCCCGGCGTGGGGGAACATCAGCCTGGGATTGAGCAGGAGGCAGCTAGGCCTCGACCCCGCACGATGAGGGACTACACCACTCCAAGTGCTGGGAGTGTGTATCCGGGGTTCGGGCCCAATATTTTGAATAATCAGTTTGAGATCAAGCCAGCGATCTTAAACATCATCCGGAACAACGCTCAGTTCTCGGGGTTGGCCAGCGAAGATCCGCATCTGCATCTGGCGGAGTTTTCTGATATTTGTGGAACCTTCCGCTACGCAGGGATTGCGGACGACACGGTCAAGCTCGGACTGTTTCCCTTTTCACTCCGCGACAAAGCAAAGATGTGGCTCCACTCCATTCCGCCCGGGACTGCTGCAACTTGGGATGCCCTCGCATCCAAGTTCCTTGCTAAATTCCACCCTGTGGATAAGATTGTAAGCTTGCGGCGGGAGATCGCCACATTTCGCCAACTTGACCAAGAGACCCTTGCTGAAGCATGGGAGCGCCTCAACGATCTCCTTCGTCGTTGCCCTGGCCACGATCTCCAACCATGGAATGTGGTTCAATTGTTCTACTTCGCGATCGAGCCCAACTACAGGGCAATGATCGATGCTGCGGCGGGTGGTACCTTGATGAACCACACTCCTGAAGAAGCCCTTCGAATTCTGCGCGACACTGCCTCCCACAGTACATTCTGGACTGCAGGGAGAAATGCTCCAAGAAGCGGCCGAGGTCTTTTCATGGTCGACTCTCTCCCCTCACCATCCGCGACTGCTGCTGTCATTACCTGTGAGGGATGTGGAGGCGGAGGCCACCACGCGTATGAGTGTTCGGGGAACAACGTGGCAGGTGACTTCGCACACTTGAACTTGTACGAATCTGTTAATTATGTAGGAAATCAGCCTAGGGGGGCGCCTTTCAATAATGCTTATAATCCGGGAGCGAGAAGTCACCCGAACTTCTCGTGGAATCTAAACACACCTGGCCAACGATGGGCACCGGGGCAGCATCAAAACGATGCTTACGCCTCCGGGAGCCAACCGAGGCCGCCGCACACGGATTATAACCAAGCACCCCCTACCCAAAAGAAGAGTAATTTATAAGAGATGATGGAGAAATTCATGCTAGCAGCTAATTCAAATATGGTAAATCAAACTGCATCTATGCGAAACTTGGAGACGCAGTTGGGCCAATTGGCCCAAGCGCTAACCGAGTGTTCGCAGGGGACCCTTCCCAGCAACACGGAGAAGAACCCCATTGATCAAGGGAAGAGTCTGGGGGATGTGGTAGATGCCAATCCGAGTGAGTTGGTAATCTCTTGTTCCATCAATAAGGTTGAAACAAAAGCTTTATGCGATTCCGGTTCCTCCCGCAACGTTATTGCGTTGCAAGATGTAGCCAAATTACAACTGGATTTGAACACGGAAGAAAGGAAATCCCTGGTGCTTGCCAATGGTACTGTTATTCAATCCGAGGGGGAAGTAAAGAATGTGGAGGTGACGGTTGAGGGGACAACTATAGTTGCTGATTTTCAGGTTTTGGGCCCGCGGGAAAACCAGTCCATTCCTATCTTGGGCGTACCGTTCTTGAAAGAGAGCGGTGCTACCCTTGATTTTGCTACGGGGTGCATTTCCCTAACCAATATGTTGCAGCAGCCCACTTGTCCCGAAGCCACAACTGAAACATTCACTCCGCCCCCTCTCGTTATTTCTGATGAATTTCTAAGTTGTGCAGGAAAGATACATGTTCAAGAAACGGGTGAAGGAGGAATGGAGGAGCTCCAATCGGATGAGGAAGAAGTGGTCGACCTCCGGAAAGAATTCGACTCCGAGAAGGAGGAAGACGGCAGTTCGGGAAACGTTGACGTGAATGTAGTTAGGGTTGCTGATTATTTATCTTCTTATGGTGAATCATGTAATAAACTATCTAAGCGCTCCATCTCCTGGGCTGATCCGATAGTCACCACGATGCCGGAAGTGACGCCACCTGATTCTAAGGAGGAAAAATCTGAGAACTCTCAACGGTGGCAGTCTCCGACTGTCACCAAACTTAAAAAGGAAAAACTTCTGCGCGACGCTCGTGCTGCCGCTCTCCGTGGCAAGGTGGCGGAGGTTAGGGGAGCATTGGGTAATACCAGTGCTGGCCCTAAAGCCTTCACCTTCCGCCTACGTGCTACGGGAGAAGCACACCATAAGAGCGCTTTTAGTTGATGTGTGTTTTATTTGCTGTGGTGAACTATTTTTGAGATTTCTTTTTAATTCCTGCACTTTATAAACACTGCTAATACAGGTATTTGGTCCAGCTTAAGGACGTTAAATGAAAGCGCTACTAGGAGACAACCCAGATTTCCTGTTTTCGTATTTCTTTTTATCTAACTTCTTTTAGTTCAGCTTTTGTATCTGCTTTTGTTGCTTTGAGTTTGTGCTTGCAGGTTTTGTGTTCGATGGAGCGGATGCTGCGGACTATTCTTGATCTTTTACGCCAATCGTCTGGTATGCTCATTTCTGAGCATTGGGTAACACTTCCTCCCCTCTCCTTGCTTCAATTTCTAGATATATCGCTTAGCTTAAGTCTGGGGGAGCGGTTGTTGTTATCCAATGTGCACATGCTGCATTGCATACTAGAAGGTTGCTTTTTATTTATCATTTTCATTATCATCGTTGCATTCTTCTCACACCACTTCACCCACTTGAGTGCGTGCTTGTCTTTTTGTTGTTGTTCCGTTTAAACTAGTTTGGTTGGAATGTGAGATAGGTTGTTAACGTAGGAATTATTATTTGGAGTGCGATGTTGACTCATGTAGTGTTCTAGTCACTTCGCATGCTATGGTAGAATTTGTGTGGAACTAGGTTTTCTTTATGTATCTAATTTATGTTTAGTATTTCTACGTAAATTTAGATTTAATATACTCAAGTGGTGAATTCGAATGAAATCGACGATAACCCGGTGTTGTGTGTGTGCGGTTGCTAGTCGTGTGTTGCTCGAGTCGGGAGGAAGGTTTATCTTTCTCGTGGGCTAAGAACTTGCCCCAAGCGACTCTCGAAGCATGGGTGAGAGCTACTCGTTGAGTCAAACATGATGTAGGCCACCCTTTGGCTAGTTTGAGCTTTGTTTTTCCATGTCCATTTCATTCACCTTTGCAAGCTAATTTTGTGCCTACCAATCCTTTGTTCAGCTCCTCTTCATCCACCAAAGCCTGAAGCCTATCCCACGCCCGCAACCAAATTGTTTTTAACTGCGCTCATAATTCTAAACTTGTGTGGAGTGTGGAATCCTTGTGTTATGAAGGGAAAATAAATTCTTTCTACTGATTTTAAACCAACCGGAGGATACTTAAAAGAAGTAAAATGTGTAAAAGAAAAAAAGGAGTATTGTGAAAAAAAAAAATCCTCCCGAGCTAAAAACAGAAAATCTGTTGGTATTTGTGAAGTAGGCCGTGTGCACACCTGGTTTTCATGATAAGTCTGGGGGTGTGTCACACGAGCATTGTTCGTTGTTCTTGTATGGTGCAGCGTTCCGTTAGCTCACTTGGGTTGCGTAGCCACCGTGTTTAACTTTGAATATCACACCGTAACCTAAGCCTCGTTTAGTCCTATAAGTCCTACTGATTTGATTTGCGAGTTTGCTAGTGCGGTGGAGAGAGTGTGACCGGGCGAGCATATGGTTCACGACGTTGATGGATTTCAGCGGAGTTATTCCTAAGCCCCGATCTTTTGCAACACCCGCCTCAGTGTCTCGTCACTTTCATACTGGGCATGATCGTCAAATTCTTCATAATTCACCAACTGAGTAGGACTAAATCTTTACTTACGCTTTAATACTTATGTAAATTAGTTAGCCAAATTAGAATCTTCTTCTACTAGAATTTCTACTCGCATGCGTACGTTACTTCGCACCGTACTCCCTTGTGTAATTCTCTATGTTAACAATCGTTTTCACACTCCGCCGGATTCGTTTGCTCGGGACGCGCAAACAGTTAAGTCTGGGGGTGTGATGAGTCCTGATTATATGCACATTTTTGGACTCATCCGGGCCGTTATTTAGTCAATTCTACGCACTATAGCCTTGTTATAGTTTATATTTGATAATCCATGCTAGGTGCACATCTTGGCCCACTTTGGTGTGATTTTCGTGTTTATTGTCTTTAGTAGATTCTTGCGCTGTTAAGTGCCACTTTCAGTGGCTAGATCTGTGGTTGTGCTGGAATAGGAGTAGTGCAAGTGTTCCCGGTGCAATTCTGCACAGGAACACTGTGCACGATCGCGGGTTCTATTGCGCACGACCACTGGTCGTGCGCCACTAATCGTGTGCACTTAACCCTTTTTCACGAGTTCTGTTTGGTGCAGTGCACACGACCATCAACGACAGTGCGCACGACCACCGGTCGTGCGCCACTGCTCGTGCACATTGACCATTAAATTTCTGAGTTCTGTCTGCTGTAGTGCGCACGCTCATCGACTCCAGTGCGCACGACCACCGGTCGTGCGCCACTGTCCGTGCGCATTTTACAGTAATTTTTGAGTTCTGTTTCTCATATTGCGCACGACCACCGACGCTAGTGCGCACGACCACCGGTCGTGCGCCACTGGTCGTGCGAACATTATATTTCATAAATTGCTTTTCTTGCAGGCTCCGTCCAGACAGACGCACGATCACAGGATTCTAGTGCGCACGACCACTGGTCGTGCGCACTGTTTAATCCAGCGCCTATTTAAACGCCTGTTGCGATTTTAGGGCGTTCGTTCATGCCGGGAGCGGGATTCCTGTTCCGTACGCCGCTGATCTCCACCGTAGGAAGCCTCCACTTCATCTCCTACGCAAAGGGAAGCCTCCTCCATCCATTCTAAGACTTCCTCCATTGTCCGTGAGTGTTCTCCATCGTCCGTAAGCCTCCAAGCAAGCATTCTTTCATTCCGCTCAGTGAGAAGAAGAAGAAACCTAAAGTCGAAGACGACGGAGCACGTAGGGAGATCGTGACAGCTCTCTACGCCGGAAGCATTGTCCGTCCGAGTCCGGAGGTAGCCCGACAACCTACCATTCCGGCCGTGAACGGCCGCTAGTCTTCACCATCGGTTATTCCTTTCCTCTTTCCTCGTTGTACTCTTTGAACCGTGTAAAACTCGAATATTGAGATGTTATTTGTTTAAATGAATGTCTCTTTGTTATTCTTCATGGTTTGGTTGTGATTCACTCCGTTCTCATTCGCTCACTCGCGCCCGCACGCAAGGTGTTTGATTCGCGTTAGCAAGAGCTAACGGCGGTTGTGAAGAGGTGTTTGCGACCCTCACCCTCTCGCACTTGAGTTCACTTCAGCCGCCTCACGAAGCACGGCATCGCGGCCGTTGCATCCACCTCACTTTGCGAAGCGGTGTTTTCGACCCGCATTTCTTTTGTTATTGCTAAGATTAGGAAAACCAACCAAAAACCCCTCTTTGTGTTTGTTGAACGCTTGTGTAACAATCATCACTGCGCAATTCGTTCACCCATCCTGCATTCCTCAAGAGACCGACATTCGGGGAATTTATTCTCCACAATTATTACTTGACAGCGACCGGTGCACTTGCCGAAAATATCGCATCAGCCCTCACCGAGATGAGGGGCGGCTAGCCCTTACTGATCCCTTAGAGAAGGTAGACCAGAAACTAGGAAGATTGACTAAGACCTTAGTCGCAGCGAGGAGGTCCCTCCACTAACCTGGAAGATCATTGAGCGCTTCCCCTCCCAAGCCAAAGCTGAGACTCGGGCACCTTGGAGAGCTAGAGAGCCTAACCAAGGTAACCAAGGGGAGGAACAGCTCAGAGATCTGAGAATGCAATCCTCTCCCAAGGTGCCCTTTGAGGTCTATTTATAGGTTTTCTAGTCTGGCCTGCAAATAGCAGGATTCTGCCCCTTGATTTTACAATTCGCACCCCAAATGGGTCTGCTAACAGCCGAACTCCGCTGTTTGGACTGGCTAATTGTAGGCCAACGGATGATTTCGTCGATCAGAGATGATCAGCAGATTCGTTGAGCGTGGCAGCTTGGAGAGTTCGTCGAACGCAGGGTTTTGGCGAATTCGTCGAACGCGGCCTGCACTTCGTCGGGAGTCGGGCTGAGCTCGTCGACCCCGACTGAGATTCGTCGATCACGAAGACTTTGGGAGAAATCTGGCTCGCCTGTCTTCTTGCGATCATTCGGCGAGTTTCTGGCTCGCTCGCTTCCTTGCGAGCATTCGGCGAGCATTTGGCTCCCTCGCTTTCTTGCTGGTCGACCTCGGGGCTCTGGCATGCGGAAACTTGACTCGCGACTCTTCCCGCGGGTGACCGTTGATGGATCTGGCTCGCCTGTGTTCTCGCGATCCTTCGGCAAGTTTCTGGCTCGCTCGCTTCCTTGCGAGCATTCGGCGAGCATTTGGCTCGCTCGCTTTCTTGCTGGTCGACCTTGGGGCTCTGGCACGCGGAAACTTGACTCGCGACTCTTCCCGCGGGTGACCTTTGATGGATCTGGCTCCCCCCCTCCTTTGGGTGAATGGCCCGTGAAGACCTCGTCCGCACTCCTGCCCCGGTCGCACTCCTGACTTGCTCTCCCTCTTGCGAGTAGCCGGCCAAGTGCTCATCCAAGCGGATCCGCTGAGACGGGATCATCGAGCGTTGTTTGGACTTCATCGAGCGCTGGCTCGCATTACTTCTGTTCGATCGTCCACTAGGTGAATATCGGGGTTGTACACAATCCCCGCTCTTCGCGGGGCTATTTAGGCTCGCGAAGAATCATCCAACCCTTGATATTTGTCGGCCTCTCGGTGACGTGGCGAGAATCTTTCGGTGGGCCCCATTCCCACTACTATAAATATCACTCTCCCTAGCGGTCACTCAAACTTTTTATTCTTCTCTATCTTTTCTTACTCGCCGCGGGCCTCAACGCGATGTCGAAAAAAGACGAGATGTTGGCTCGCCTAAAGGCCTCGCAAGCGGCTCAGAAGGGGAAAACCTCTGTCATCACCTCCTGGAATTCTCCGCGACGCTCTCCGCCTCTGCCTTCCCTAAGAACGGCAAAGGTTGTGCGGCACGTGGCTGGTGGGGGAGGGTCTTCTTCGGCGACATCTCCTGATGACGGGCTCGCCTTGCAGGTATTGTCGACAAGCTCGCCCATTTGATGTTCTTCCCTTTCGACCTTATTTATCCTATTCGCAGAATGATCCCGCGGACGAGAGTGCCTCGGGAAGGCCAATCACGGAGATCCACCTCCCCACTACGGGTGGAGTTGACGCTCTTCTTGTGGAAGCGGGGGTCGTCGGCCGACAGGACTCGCCTTCGCAACGAGGTGAGCGGCTTACCTCGTCTCCCTTTACGTCTCTTGACTCGTTTAATCACGCTTACTTTTTGTGCAGTGTCCCCTCTCGCGGCCCCGGAGGAACAAGTTCCTCCTCCGGCTGACTCGCCCACCATGCCGAATTAGACTATTCCTACTCCTGGATTCAGCCTACTGGGTCAGAGGAGCCCAGGAGGGATGTTGATTGCCGAGCCTGGACTTGGCTCTAGACCCGCGCTCGCCTCCGGTCTGGGTAAGGCCCTCACACCTGCCTTTATTGAAGCATTCCGAGGCCAGCCGGGCACCTCTAGCCAGCGGCCTAGTATTCAAATTCCTACGCTAGGTTAGACTGTCGCCACTGAGTGTTGTTTTTCACCTTGTCGCTGATTCCTTCTTCACAGGCAATCCTACGACCCCTCTCTCCGAGCCAGAATCTGGAAAGTTGGAGATATCTCCACCCCCCTCGCCGAGTCAGGTCGCCGACTTTCTGGAAGATCCCAGCGATCCGGAGCGAATGAAGAGGCGGGTCACGGAGATATTCCAGAAGCATACCACCCTGCTGAGGGATCTTCATGAGCAGAATCAGCTGGATCGACTCGCTAATGAAGAACAGTTCGCCGCGATGGAGGACGCGAACGCCCGCGTTCTCGCCGAGATACGGCCAACCGATCAGGGTGACGCGACCTCCCCCGGGGTGTATATTGCTCGTATCGATGACTACATTCGGCTGACGAGCCAGGTGAACCGGTCACTTCGCGAGTATCACTACCCGCGAGTCCCCCCTCCTTCTGGTGTCCGGGGTCGCGGTCGCTGGAAATGGCTGCGATATTGAGGATCCTAGTACTGCCTTTTATTGTTTTTTCTTCCCCCTCCTCTTCGATAAGAGGGGTCGCGAACAATTCTTATGAGTTTGTAATGATGATACTTTGACTCGCTTGCGAGCCTTTTATTTTCCCTGTTCTTTATCTCTTCTTTCATCCTACCTGGCTCGCTCTTGCGCGGGTTACGTTTGTGTTTCTATTACTCGCACTCGCGTGCTGCCCTTGCTTTTTTATGATTTATTATTTAGTGCTAGCTCGCCAATGGGAGAAAGCTTTGACAGGGTGTTGACTCGCCGGGAGCGCATCGGATCCCTGGAGGCGGAGGAGTACCGCGCGAATCCGCTATCCGCAGATACCGATGCTTCGGCTTCTTCCCGCCTTTTTCATTTCTATAAATGGCCGACCTTTTTCCTTTTCAACCACCGTATTTACTGTTACTCCCTCGCGCTCTCTCTCTTTCTGTTTCTCTCGCAGATCCAGCTCGCCCTTGCGACCCTTGTGATTCCGCGGTTCCCAAACATCACGGGCGATCCAAGTGTGCCAGGGCCTTCCTCGATGGCATTTTCTATTGCGCCAACCTTACGAAAGAGGAGTACCAGGCCGCCGCTGATCAGTACATCCACTCCGGTTTTGTGGCTCGCTGTCCTACCGATAGGGACACCATCAGCGACCCACATCCCGACGAACTCGCCATTCCTGTTGCCCACTTCGAAAATGGGTCGCGACTCCCACTCTGGCCGAAAGTGCGCCAGGTATATTTACTTCTCACCCCTTATATCCCTGACTCGCTTTGCGAATTGGCGCTTAAACCTTGTCGACCTTTCCAGGTGCTCAAGTATTTCGGCGTTCTGCCGAGCCAACTAACGCCGTACGCGATCGCCGTGGTGGTCGCGTTCGCCAGTTATCTCAGGGCGGAGAGGATCGAGTTCAGCCTGCTCATCTTTCGCAAGGTCATTTCATTCTGCGCGTATAGGGATGGGACGGCTCACTTCGCGAGCCAGCATGTCACCGTCTACGAGACGGTGAACAAATCTCATTATTGGACGCAGAAGTTCATCCTGGTGAAGGGTCCCTTCGGCAACGTCTCCTACGCTCCCACCCAGCGAGACGAGGCTGCCTACCGCCCTCCGACCTTGCTAGGGGGTTGTGATGCGGCCCTGTACCAGTACCTCAAAGGAAAAAACTTCGAGGTCGCCTTCCTTCGGGAGCGAGTGGACCTCCTGCCACCCGTCCTCCCACGAGAAGGTTTGACTCGCACTTGCTAACTTTCTCGCTTTCTTTACTTTCGATTGTCTAACGTTCCCCGTCATCTCCGCGGGAGAGCGTGAACTTCCCCTCAACCCACCTCACGCGCCTCTTTCTTCCCTCACCTCCAGCTCGCTCTCGCGCGTGGCCGCCGAGGCCTGCCGCGACGCCCTGAGCTCTTCATCGGGAAGGAAGCGCCCTCCTCCCCCACGCCGGCCTGCCTCGCAGGGGGCGGCGAAGAAGACCAAGAAGGCTCCCCCTGCTGCAAGGGCGAAGGAGGTCGTGGACCTGTCTGAGCCCGATCTCCCCTCTCCTTCCGCTGCGGATCCGGAGCTCGTCAAAGAGGGGCACGAGCCAGGGGAGACGGCCGCCAAGCCCAAGCCATCGAGCCATACTAACTTTGGGCTCGGCATGAAGCTGGTGGATGCGGTCGGTGAACCGGTGCTTGCGTGGGACCCCGACCAGAACAAGGTCGCCTGCTCCTCTTTACTCCCTTCCTGGGTAGAGGACGGAAGGCCGGGGGTGAGGCGTTCTCCCTCGCCTTCGGCCTCTACGGTCGCGAGGATGCCTCCCTCTTTCGGTCCTTCATGTCGAGGGGGGTCGTATATGATGCAATGCGAGCCCAATTCCGGGCGATGGAGCTAACCCATATGGTGGGTCGCCGGTACCTCACGGCAGATAGGGAGATCAAGGAGCTGAACGTTGAGCTCCAGAGGTCTGTGGACGAGATCGCGGGGCTCAAGGGGAAGGTGGCTTTATCGCAGGGCCTCCTCGCCAGTCTTCAAGGCGGACTGGTAAGTAGTTTTTTACGAAAATCCCTTTTTAGTTCGTCTTCGCTTTTTTCTCGCTGACCTGCTTTTTGTAGGATGTCGAGTCCGTCAGCCAGCTTCACACGCGGATCGCTGATTTGGAGCTGGAGAACACCTGCCTCAAGGCCCTGGTCCACGACCTGACCTCGGCGGTGCTTCCTCCCCCTCCTCCGCGAGCTGGGACTCGCGGTCAGTCGCGGGAAGAGAAAGAAGCCGACCGCAAGATATCGATGGAAATCGCAGAGCTCGTCCTCGACATTCTCAAAGGAGCGGGCATGATCTTTCCCGACGCTATGGAGTTTACTGCGGAGGAAGTCGTCCAAGACTTGTTCGCGCCCATCTCCGAGGCGGAGGGTCGAGAGTGTGATTGAAATGCAATCCGGCGAATCGCCTTAGGAATTTTTTGTTGTTTATAAGGTAAAAGGTTTCACCTTTTTGCCGGCGAGCCCGCCGTGGGACTGTAATCTTTTGTGAGAAATGAAAGGAGGAATATTTTGTTCATATTTTCATTTGTGATTTACTTACTTTCCGTTTGCATGCACCCTTTCATTCGCGCTCGCACGATCTCGATTTTCCTGTGCTCGCGCTTTTAAGACTTTCATTTTGATGCTCGTGTCTAAGTCTCTTTAATTAACGATTCTCCTTTCATCATATTATACCTAAACCGCTCTCCCCCCATTCCCTTCTGAGGCAATGGTAAGACTTAGGTCACCGAGCCTTATCCTTATTTAAGTAATATCTTATTGGGGTCCTTTGCGAGAGAGGCCGACACTCGACTACCTCGCTCGCACTCACCTTTTGCGAGCTGCTTTGTTGTCCGGGGACCACCGCGGAGGCA
The DNA here is from genome assembly GCA_033032865.1 of Dactylorhiza incarnata. Taxonomy (NCBI): domain Eukaryota; kingdom Viridiplantae; phylum Streptophyta; class Magnoliopsida; order Asparagales; family Orchidaceae; genus Dactylorhiza; species Dactylorhiza incarnata. The sequence continues at coordinate 11,178,321 of JAWHQI010000011.1, forward strand.
GGCCCTCTCTGGCCCGCCAATCGTCACTCGCGCTACCGACATTTGCAAGCAGCCTTGCGAGTCGGTGGACTCGGCCGTTCTGCCGCGGTCCATGCGATCGGACCCTTGGTCCCGCCTCCCTCGGATCTTGAGGTTTTCTGCGAGCCAAAACCCTCGCCATGGGTAACTCATTTTCCAGCCCCAACCCCATGAAACTTTGCCGGCCCCTCCGGAGATCAACCTGAACCCCTCGTCTAGTGAGAGCCCGGGAGCGGAATCGATCCGGGGCATTCCAGCACCAATAGTTGTCTCCTTGCCAGCCTCTCCAGAGATCAACCTGAACCCCCCCCCCCCCCCCCCCCCCCCCCCCCCGTCTAGTGAGAGCCCGGGAGAGGAATCGATCTGGGGCATTCCAGCACCAACACTTGTTATCTTGCCAGCCTCTCCAGAGATCAACCTGAACCCCCCGTCTAGTGAGAGCCCAGGAGCGGAATCGATCTGGCGCATTCCAGCACCAGCACTTGTTACCTTGCCAGGCTCTCCAGAGATCAACCTGAACCCCCCGTCTAGTGAGAGCCCAGGAGCGGAATCTATCTGGGACATTCCACACTTGTTACCTTGCCAGCCTCTCCAGAGATCAACCTGAACCCCCCGTCTAGTGAGAGCCCGGGGGCGGAATCGATCTGGGGCATGCCAGCACCAACACTTGTTACCTTGCCAGCCTCTCCAGAGATCAACCTGAACCCCCCGTCTAGTGAGAGCCCGGGAGCGGAATCGATCTGGGGCATTCCAGCACCAACACTTGTTACCTTGCCAGCCTCTCCAGAGATCAACCTGAACCCCCCGTCTAGTGAGAGCCTGGGCGCGGAATCGATCTGGGGCATTCTAGCACCAGCACTTGTTACCTTGCCAGCCTCTCCAGAGATCAACCTGAAAAAGCATCTAAGAAAGAAATTACAAAGAAACCAATGGATGAGTCAACCAGCGCGTCGATTCTAGGCAGGGGGTAGCAATCTTTCAGGCATGATTTATTAAGAAGTGAAAAGTCGATGCACATGCGCCACTTACCTACCCTTTTTTTACCATGACTACATTGGAGACCCAGCCTGGATACTGGATCTCCGACACAAAACCTGCTTGTATGAGCTTTTTCACCTCCTCGCAGATTGGTCCCTCCAGCTTGTCCGCTGTGGCCCTCTTCTTTTGGAGGATGGGGCGGGTGCCGGGGTCGAGGTTGAGGCGGTGTCAAGCCACATCCGCATCGATCCCGGACATCTCCGCGGCGCTCCAAGCGAAGACGTCCACGTTCTTCTGTACGCAGGCCAGGATCTCGGCCTGCTCCTCCGAATTGAGCTCTCCGCTGACCCGGACCTTTTCCACCACCCCGAGCCGAGTGGTGCCTTCAAGCTCCACGACCTCTTCCACGACCTCCAGCCTGGATTGCTCCCCCAAGCACTTTCCTTCTCTCCACCGCAAACGAGCGTTTTGGCTCCTTCCTCCGTCTCTTCCTCCCCTACCATCATCAGCTCCTCCGCCCCTCCTTCTCGGGCACCCTTCCCTTTACCCTCTTCTTCTCCTCTCTCCGCCCTGGGCCTCTCAGCGACCCCTTCCTGGGCATGAACTTCCTCTTCCTTCATCCTCTCCTCTACTCCATTACTGCCTCCGGCCTCCGACGCCTCCTCCATCATTTTATTGAACTCCTCCACTTCTCCCATCCAGGTGATGGTGTTGAAAGCCGTCACATAGCACTATCTCGCCATCTTGGGGTCTCCTCGGATCCGGACCTGGACTCCGCCCGCGTTGAACTTGAGACACTGGTGGAAGGTGGAAGGGACGCATCTGAACGCGCTGATGAGAGGCCGTCCGAAGATGGCGATGTAGCTTCTTGGGGCGTCCACTATCACGAAGCGGCAGTTCCGGGACTGCCCTCCGAGGGTCACATGGAGCCCCACTCCACCCTCTACCTCCTTCCTTTCTCCTGAAAAGCTGAATAGGGGGCCATCCGAGGCCAACACCCTCTGGGACTCCACCTTCATCTCATCAAATGCCTTCTTGAAGATGACGTTGACCGAGCTCCCATTATCGACTAGAATCCGCGAGACAGTGAAGTTCTCGATGGCGGTCTGGATGACCAGCGCATCGCAGAACGGGTCTTCATAGCTTGACATGTCCTTCTGGGAGAAAGTAATTCTTTCTGCTGGGGGTGGAGCAGTGGATGTTGAGGCCACGCTCCGCCGATAGATGGTATGGAGGCTAGCCTTGCGGGTTGCCTCCACCCCTACCCCCCCATGGATCACCCTGATCCCTCCTCTACTCCCCAAATCAACTCTGTCTTCGCACCTTTCTTCCTCCTCCCCTCGAGGCTCGACCTCCTCAATTCTCACCTATTGCTGCTTCATCGGCGCGGGCACTCGGCCCCTTTTTGTTTCCAGGAACTCTGGGCAGGTGGTCGTCGCGTGACCTTCCTCATCGTGGAAGTCACAATACGGCAACACCACCTCCCCTGCTTCACCTTCCGCCACTCTATTCCTCCTCCTTCTCCCTGCCCCTGCTTCCTCTCTAGCCTCTTCTCTCCTTCCTCTTCCTCCCCTTCCCCGCCTGATTGTCATGGCTTGCTGAGGTGGGGGAGGCAATGGCCTCGGACCCTGCCTCCATCCCAGTTGATGGGGTCTTCCTTGTCCTCCATAGAAGTTACACCTTCCCGGGCCGTAACCTCTTCCCTGACCTTGCATTCCTTCGGCACGCTGCCTCCACTCCCGCTCCGGGACCCTGGGCTCTTCCCTTCTCCTTACCTCTTGTTGCCTGACCTCTGGCTCACTAAGCTTTGCTATCCTCTTGGCGAGCTCCGGGTTGGCCTCCTCACTCTCAATCTCCTCCGCCACCCTCTCCATCAACTCCTCGTAGGAGACGGGGGCTTTCCTCTTTAAGGACATTTTGAAGAAACTTTCCCTCAGCCCGACCGTGAAAGCGAGCTGGAGTGCAAACCCAGGCATCTCCTGGGTGAGCAGCACTTCCTCCTGGAACCGATCCGCGTAGCGAGCCAATGACTCCTTTGGTTCCTGCTTCACTTTGAAGAGGGACTCGACGTCCTTCTTCCTCTTCTTTGAAGTTGAGAATTGCAACAAGAAGATCCGGCGCAAATCCTTGAAGGCGTAGATCGACCCTGTAGGGATTTGATGGAACCAGTTCCTGGCCTTTTCTTTAAGAGTGACAGCGAAGAGCCGACACTTGAAAGCATCCAACATCGGCCTGATGGAGACCGAGTCCTCAACAGACTGGAGATGTTGGACAGGGTCATCCCTGCCGTTGTAGTACACCCCGTCCCACTCTCCGAACCCTACCGGGACAGGTGCAGAAAGTACCAACTCGCAGAAGGGACTCCCCCCTTCTGCTACCCTTTCTCGCTCCACCCGACCCCCAAGCTCTCTCGCCAGACTCGGGCTCGCGGGGACCGCGCTCGCGAGAACGGTATTCGCCCGGACCACTCCCACAGTCGCCATGTCTTCCGGACACTCGCTCGCCTGCGCCGCATTCGTCGTCACAGAGCTCGCCGGCATGGAGCTCGCCGGCACGAAGCTCGCCGGGCTGGCGAACAGCACGCCCTTCTAAGTCCTGCACTGATCCTCCGACGACTTCCTTTCCGGCCCTTCCCCCCGGGGCGTTCTCGCCAACCGCTGCTGGGGGAGTGGTCTCTTGAGGTGCTGGGGTCACAAACTCACTCCACAGCGCCGTGACCGTGAGTCTGAAAGTGTCCAACACCTCCCTCCTGAAATCCGCGAACATCCTTGGCATCACCACCTGCGGTGACTCGTTGAACTCCTCGCCTTGATCCTCGTCTCCTGTCATATCTGCTCCTTAGAACTTTCTTGGACCAGCCACGCTCCACGCTCACCGCACCAAAATGTTGAAACCGATTTCTCGGTCTCTATGGAGTTCGGGGCCCTCACCGAGATGAGGGGCGGCTAGCCTTTACTGATCCCTTAGAGAAGGTAGACCGGAAACTAGGAAGATTGACAATGACCTTAGTCACAGCGAGGAGGTCCCTCCACTAACCCGGAAGATCGTTGAGCGCTTCCCCTCCCAAGCCAAAGCTGAGACTCGGGCACCTTGGAGAGCTAGAGAGCCTAACCAAGGTAACCAAGGGGAGGAGCAGCTCAGAGATCTAAGAATGCAATCCTCTCCCAAGGTGCCCTTTGAGGTCTATTTATAGGTTTTCTAGTCTGGCCTGCAAATAGCAGGATTCTGCCCCTTGATTTTACTATCCGCACCCCAAATGGGTCTGCTAACAGCCGAACTCCGCTGTTTGGACTGGCTAATGGTAGGCCAACGGATGATTTCGTCGATCAGAGATGATCAGCAGATTCGTCGAGCGTGGCAGCTTGGAGAGTTCGTCGAACGCAGGGTTTTGGCGAATTCGTCGAACGCGGCCTGCACTTCATCGGGCGTCGGGCTGAGCTCGTCGACCCCGACTGAGATTCGTCGATCACGAAGACTTTGGGAGAAATCTGGCTCGCCTGTCTTCTCGCGATCCTTCGGCGAGTTTCTGGCTCGCTCCCTTCCTTGCGAGCATTCGGCGAGCATTTGGCTCGCTCGCTTTCTTGCTGGTCGACCTTGGGGCTCTAGCACGCAAAAACTTGACTCGCGACTCTTCCCGCGGGTGACCTTTGATGGATCTAGCTTGCCTGTCTTCTCGCGATCCTTCGGCGAGTTTCTGGCTCGCTCGCTTCCTTGCGAGCATTCGGCGAGCATTTGGCTCGCTCGCTTTCTTGCTGGTCGACCTTGGGGCTCTGCCACGCGGAAACTTGACTCGCGACTCTTCCCGCGGGTGACTTTTGATGGATCTGGCTCCCCCCCCCCCCCCCCCCCCTTGGGTGAATGGCCCGTGAAGACCTCGTCCGCACTCCTGCCCCGCTCGCACTCCTGACTCGCTCGCCCTCTTGCGAGCAGCCGGCCAAGTGCTCGTCCCAGCGGATCCGCTGAGACGGGATCATCGAGCGCTGTTTGGACTTCGTCGAGCGCTGGCTCGCATTACTTCTGTACGATCGTCCACTAGGCGAATATCGGGGTTGTACAATACTGCGCATTCATTTGCAGCCCAAAGTTGCTTTCTGAATTTGGTCGTGCGTTTTTACGCACGGTCGTGCGTTCGATCGTGCGCTTTATTATTTTTTGCAGTTTTGTCTTGCAGGTTTTTGGGCACAGTGCGCACGATCACCAACTTACAGTGCACACGACCACTGGTCGTGCGCCACTGATCGTGCGCCCTATTTTCTATAAATATACATCCCGCGAAATTAGGTCGGACGATCGTTTTCCTCCGCCGTTTTCGAGCCATGTTCGCCTCTTCCGCTACCTGCATCATCTTCCACCACCAGGAGGTGCTCCGGGGCTATTCTTCACGCCTATCTCAAGCCCGGAGATCACCTCGGCCATCTCCGTCATCCACAAGCTTCAAAAGGAAGGATCTCCGCCCAAATTTCATCGTCAAGCTTGGGAGCCATGTATTGAAGCCGAGTGGATAGTGACACGAAGAAGACGGGTCCATTGGGAGGTAGTGATAACCCTCCTCTACCCCGGACGTAGTTGCGGACCGACCTTGGACGCGGATTGACAACCTTATGATTCCAACCGTAAATCCCAACGAGCCTTCGGATTCGGTCGATTTCTTACTCTCTTTCAACTTGTAATGATATTGTAGGGTAGATTCTTGTATTTTTGGATGATATGCACAATGATCTTTATTTGCAATGTTTATTTCATATTTCTATGAAACCATTTGGTTATTTGTGTATATGAGATGCGCCACCACTTCATCCACCACTCCATCCACTAGGTTCGTGTGCCGCACTAGCAATTGCTAGTGGCATGCTTGTCGACGAGGTGCTTGCGACCCTCATTCCGTAAGACTACTCGTCCATCCACCTAGTGAAGCGTGGCATAGCGGCCCGTGTAATCCATTCGCCTAACGAAGCAGCGCGCTCAAGGCCTGCATAGTTCGATTCCGCTAGCCTACTCGTCCATTCGCCCTTGCGAAGCAGCGCGCTCAAGGCCTGCCTAGTCTCCATCCCGCCAAGCGAAGCATTGCATAGCGGCATTGCATAGAAGTAGTTTTAGTTATTTTCTTTTATTTTCCACAACCAAATCAACCCCCCTCCGCATTCCATCTGACCAAAGGACATCGATCTCAAGTCCTTCCTCGAACGTTAGCTCCACCTTACCGTGTTCCTTTGAGATCGATACTTGGGGATTCACTCCCACATTTTATATTACTTGAACGATCGGTACACTGTCGTTTCGTGCCGCAGTCTTGCTACCGCCTATAGCGGTGTGCTGAGACTTGCGCATCAATAAGTAGTAGGAATTACCTTAGTGTCGCTTTGGACACTGCAATCGTCATCTGTTGATTCATGGCTCCGCCCCATGAGGCATAAATTTGCCTCATCACTATCGCTTGAAGTTGACTCGTTTGAACTTTCAGATGAAGAGTCATCCCACGTTGCATCCTTCGGAACCTTCTTCTTTTCTCTTCCTTTATGACATTTTTCCTTTGGTTCTTGTAAGCAATTTGGGCATTGACTTCTTATATGCCCGGTCTTCCTACAGTGGAAGCACTCGGGAGGAGGTCACTCATCATCGTCGTTGCTAGATTTCTCGTTTTTCTCTCTTTTGGAAGATGAGCCTTTTCGAAAATACTTACGGAAGGTATTCCTCCTTTCCGGATTCTTCATGAAATTTGTGAAATTTTTCACATAGAGACTCTCCTCATCCTCTTCCTCGACGTCATCCACTTTCCTTGACCTTAGTGCCAAGGCTTTCTTCTTTGGCTCTTTGTTGTATTCTTCATCTTGGATTTTGAGTTCTACCTCATGGGTTTTGAGATTCCCAATGAGACTCTCAATCTGGAGCCGTCTTAGATCATGCGATTCAGAAATAGCTGTCACCTTTGGATTGAACTTCAGAGGGAGAGATCGAAGGATTTCATTGCTTTGGCACAAAATAAGGCATTCATTGCTTTAGCATTATTTTTACATTTATTTTTATCCCCATCATCCCATCTATCTCTAGGCTTTTCCATGGTTACTTCTCCAACAACATAAGTTGGAGTAGTATATGGTGTTTCAACGCAAGCCCAGACGTCTATATCTAAATTAAATAGAAAGTAACGCTTTCATGTTCTCCAGTAGTTAAAGTCAGTTCCGTTGAAAAGTGGAGGTCTACTTATTCCTTGCCCCTCATGGAATGAGAGATCATGGAGCGCCATTATTCCCAGTTGTTAGACCGTATTGGAATAACCTAGCTCTGATACTACTTGTTGGATCTTGAGGCACCCTTAGAGGGGGGTGAATAAGGTTTTTAGGAAACTTTAGAATTTTAAGAAAAACTTTTGTGTTTTTCTAATAAGTAAATTGAAACAAAAGTAAAGAGCTAGAAATCTGAAATGAAATCAGTTTTATTTAACATGAAAAGACATGATTATTATTTAAAAAATTTGAGTACAAAATCTGATTTCTATGACACTAGAAATCAAGGCGAATATGAAATTCTCTTTTCGTTTTCTATACCGACTCTTCTCACTAAAAACCGGTTGACTTTAGCCGATCTTTCCCCAGATACGGCCTCAAGCCGCTCTAGCCTTTCTATCCCCAGAAAGGCCTCGAACACCCCCTAGATCTACTCCTTAGACCCTGTCTCCACAACCGCGGCAAATTCACTAAACGATCCCAATGAAAGAGGTACAACAATATATAAAACACAAGTAAAAACTCCCTATGAAGAATTCTAGAGATGGCGAAGATCTGTTGAATATCGTCGAAGTCGATAGGAGCGTTCTTCGCATTGGGTGAGCGTTGATCGGATCCTACTTCGAAACCTTCTCTTGAATTTGTTTGGGAGATGGTGGTCTGAAAATATGGCCCTCACAGAGTTTCTGAAGTACAGGAATAGGTCTCCAAGGAATCTCTAGTTGAAGAGAATGAATGCCACCTATTTATAGGACTGGAAGCTAACGCCGACGTTAAGGCAAACGTCGGGCGTTGACCTAGTATATAAGTAATTTGATGGCACGAATCTTCAAAACATGAAGGATATTATGCACCTTTGGAAACATTCATTTTAGGCAATCTTAACGTTGGCGTTGAGGCTAACGTCTGGCGTTGAGGCTAACACCTGGTGTTAAGTCAAATTATTCCCACAATGCTCCTGCAATCATGATAACTTCCCTCCATGCCATTTTCGTCTTGGTGGGAATGAAAGTCAATGTCGGTGTTAAGTCATAATGCCTGACATTAGACCACATTCATCATTTTGGATTGTGAGCAAATCAAGACCAACAATATAGCATCCTAGTGTCAATTTTGTTCAATCATGCATGTTTAAAAACACAATGGCAAATAAGATCAAATACAAGTAGGATTTGTTATTCTCAAATCAAAAGGATGATTAAAACTGTGTTCCAACACCTCCACCACTCTCCGACCATCACCACACATCGCCACCACCACCAATAGTTTTGTCGTGGTGACGGCTACCTTTGGGCGGTTGTCCGGTGGCCTGACGCCGCTGCCACCGGCCAGAATTATAGGGACATTCTGACGGCGATTCTCCACTAAATTACATGAAATCTTGGCCCAATTTAGATCAATTTCTATTCAAACCTTCTAAGATGATTTCAGAAGGGGAAGGAATCGCACCTGATTTTGCCTTCCTCTCCCTGGTCGAGTTCGGGCATCCTTAGTTTAGTCAGCTGAGTTTGCTACACTCCTCCAGAGGGCTTCCACTAAATTTCTCTGCTTAGAACTGTTGCTTGGGGCTGGAGTGAGGTTTCTGAAGGGTGGGTGTGGGGGGGCTTTTATAGGCTTGGAGTGAGGATTGCAAAAATCTCCTTAAGCTCACCATATATGGACAACCTTGACTCTCTTGAACTTTCTCTCTTCTCCAACTCTTGAACTTTTCCAACCTCCAAAAGCCTTGAATTTGTGCTCCTTATATAGATGAGAAAATCCTATCTAGAATCATCCATTACAATAAATTGTGGCCTTTGGACTCCAAGAGAAATAAATAAATGAAGATGAGAGGTTGCATGAGTATTGGAATAATAATAATAACTAATACTAATAATTATGATATTAATAAGAATAGGCTTGGGCGGTTTGGATGGGTAGAGAGAGTTGCATGATAATAAATTATCAAAAATAACCATCCTTTGATTTTGATTGGTGGAGAGGAGAAGAAATGAAATGGTGTAGCCGGCCATGCATGAAAGATAAATAAAGGGAGAGAGAGAAAGGGGGCCCGCCATGCATGAATGATAAAATAACCATTATGAAGAAGAGAGAGAGTCGGCCACATGGATGAATTAACATGTGAACCGGCTGAAATGCTTCATGCAAAATTAATTTGTGGGTTGCATTGATGAAGAGAAGAGAGAACGGAAAGCTTGGAGAGAGGAGGAATATGAAGGGATGCATACTTGGAGTTTAAGGGCTGCTTTAATTAATTATAGAGATTGGCCATAAATAAAGGAAATGAATGGAGGGGTATATGGAAGAGGAAGGGGTGAAGATTGATGGTGGCGGTAGTGGTGCGGGCTGCATGGAAATCATGAGATGGCAGGGAATGAGCTGTACCTTGTTGTGGAGAGAGTGAACAAATGATCAACGTGGATGGCATTTTGCATGTGATTTAATGTGGCCAAATGATGTGGCAGCAAATTGAATACATCTGCATGGATGGCAATGCACGTGAGCTAGCATGGTATATATTAATGGGCATGTGGCTGGTAGCAGCTTGGGCTCAGCCATCTTGCACGGGTGCGGCATGAACTGGTGCGGCTTGAACGGATGTGGCTAGCAGCGAACGTTGCAGCGGGCTATTACGTTGACTCATGCCAAAATTCCCCCCAGACCCGCCATAAAACAAAACAAAACAATATTAGCGCGAATAATATAAAAAAAATAATAATAAGATAATTATAATATAATTTTGAGAAATATATATAGTTTATATTAAAAATATAATAATAATAACAAGCATATTTAAGTCAAAATATGCGTCATCACTCCCCTATTTAAAGAAGTCAGAATCTATTCAAGAGTACTTTCACTAGACAATAAATATTATAATCTTAACTTTGAGCATGTAAGATTGTACTTATCTTTGCTGAACTCCCTGAGTACATCAAACCAGTGGCTCCCCGTTGATTTGATGCTCTTATTTGCTCCCCCTACCTTTAAGGTCTTCTTGAGCGCCATTTCTGTCCCTTTCTGACTTCTTGCCTTCTGCTTTTCTAACCAAGGAATAGCACAAGCTCCCCCCTTGCTCAGGCATGATTCATCATAATCCTGTGAGAAAGAGGCATGATTCATCATAGTCATGGTGTGGCTAGCTCAATTGATCAAGAAGGGGTTCATTTGAGTGGTTTAGGCTAATTTGGCTAAATGCACACCATGTCCTATTTTTATGGATTTACTCTTGTCCTTAAGGTTATGTGGGGTGCTAATAGGTGGAATGGTTTACTTAGGTCATGAGGAAGGGGTGGTTAGCTCAATTGGTCAAGGGTTGGGTTAATTGAGTTGGTTTGGTTTACTTTGTCTAAACGCACACCATGCCTCTTTCTCTCTCTTTAAGGGCTTTGACCTTGTCTTCAAGGTGATGTGGTGTGCTAATATGTGAAATGGTTTACTTAGGTCATGAGGGAGGGTATGTTGGGTTCCTTTGGTTAGAGGTGGGGTTCATGAGACTTGAATTGGTTAACTTGGCTAAGTGCACATTTTGCCCCTTCAAGGGCTCTACCTTATCTCCAAGGTAAGGTGGTGCATAAATTGGGGGTGCCAATACTTCTAGGCCCTTATCCTAAATTGGGATGTTGCAAATCCAATAAACAACAAATTAATTTTGTCCCCTAAATTGAAGTTAAGTTCATGGGTGTAAAAGAAAATGAAGAATTTTAATGTATAAAGTAGTGCAAGAAGGTTTTGAGGGTACCTGTAAGAAATAGCTCTAGATATTTAAGTTGCTTCAAGTCCTGAGGTTCCGATGTGAATTCCTCCTGACCATGATTAGACATAGGACCTTTACTAGAGGGACTTTCTTCTTTCATAACACTCGAGTATCTGAGTCTACAACTCGTATCAGTTCGATCTGAACAGATCTATCTGAAGCTACTGGTCCTGATGGGGAAGAGATGTGTTGATCTAGATGAAGTAGAGCTCATCGGAGAAAAGAGACACGGAATACATCGTGTAAGTGGGCAATTTTTGGGGGCAGCTCTATCTTGTAAGCTGGGAGTCCGATTTGTTCTATGACCGTATACTATCCCAAGTATCAGGGATTGAGCTTTCGGTGTCTCTAAACATGAGAAACTCTGCATACTGGCTTTATCTTCAGAAATACCTGGTCTCCTACTTGGAACTTGACCATTCAGTTCTTCTGGTCATAATACTTGTCTTATCGGCTTTCAGCTTTGAGCATTCTTTCTCGGATGATCCTGATTGTAGTCTCGGTGTCATCAATAAATTGTACTCCTAGCATCTGCGGATCTTCTTCTTGTATACAGGATAATGGTGTTCGACACCTCCTGCCACATAAGGCTTCGTATGGAGCCATTCCAATACTTGATTGTAGATTGTTATTGTAAGAGAATTTTATGAGGGGTAAGAGTTTCTCCCAAGGTTCGTTATAGTATATAAAGCATAGTCAGAGTAATTCTTCCATTGTCCTATTTGTTCATTCAGTTTGGCCATTTGTTTGGGGGTGGAAAGCGGTACTGAAAGTTAACTTTGAGCCTAGGTATGCCTGTACCATCTTCCATTCCTTGGAGGTAAAACGACCATCTCACTCAGACACAATTGTCTTGGGTACTTTGTGGCATCGTACAAATTGTTTGACAAACAGATGAACTAAGATAATTACTGGGGCTTCTTTTCAGACTAGGATGAATCATGATACTTTGGTTAGTAGGTATACAATTACCCATATAGAGTCATTACTTGAGTAGGAGCGGGTTAATCCATGGGCAAAGTCCATGGAGATGTGTTTGAACTTCTATTTGGGAATGGCAGGGCTGTAGTTGGCCACCAGGACTTTTGCACTCGGCTTTTACCAGTTGACAGGCCTTGTAGTGCGTTACAAACCTAGTAACGTCCTTCTTCATCCCTGGCCAATATAGTGTTTTGCGTAGGTCACCATACATCTTGGTGATTCCTGGATGTACTGAGTATTTGGTGCAGTGTGCTTCTTGTAGGATCTCCTAATTGATCTCTCTGACTGTGGGAATATATACGTGGTTTCGTAAGTGGAGTAAACCATCCTTCATAGATTGGTCCTCCATTGGGCCTTTTGATATGGATTGAATAATATAGTCTAGAGACTTATCTTCCTTCTGCCCTTCCTTGATTTGCTCCCTTATGGAGCACTTGACCTTTAACCAGTTTACGTACTCGATCTCTAACTTGGGGTGAGTTGGAGATACCAACATAACATCCAATTATTCCAGCATGAGAGTGAGCTTCATTTCTATCGTTTCAATACTTGAGAAGGGTGGTCTTCAGCTTAGTGCGTCTGCGAGTGTATTAGCTTTACCTGGGTGGTAATGCAATGTATACTCGTAATCTCATAAGAATTCAAACCAGTGCCTTTGTCGTGAGTTAAGGTCTATTTGGTTGTGGAGGTACTGAAGGTTTTTATGATCTGAGAAGATCTCACAGTGTATGCTGTAAAGGCAATGTCTCCATATTTTCAGAGCGAAGATGACGACTCTGAGCTCCAGGTTATGTGCTGGGTAATTTTGTTCATGCTTTTTAAGCTGTTTTGACACATATGCGATTACCTTTCCGTTCTACATTAGGAGCGCTCTGATTCCTTGGAGAGAAGCGTCAGTATATATTTGGAAACCATCCCTTCCAGAGGGGAGGGTGAGGATGGGTGTTGATGTTAGCCTTATTTTTAGGTTCAGGAATGTTGCTTCATATTGAGGCGTCCATTTGAACGGGGTATCCTTATTGGTGAGAGTTGTAAGTGGGAGGGAAATCCTTGAAAATCCTTCTACAAATTTGTTGTAATATCCCGCTAACCCAAGAAAACTGCGGATGTCTCCGGCAGTTTTTAAAATTAGCTAGTCTTGTACAGCTTGAATCTTGGCGGGTTCTACCGCTACTCCTGCTCCATTATTTACATGGCCTAGAAAGTAACTACTTTTAGCCAAAATTCGCATTTACTAAATTTAGCGAATATGTGCTACTCCTTTTGTTTTTCTAAGACCAAACTTAGGTGTTGGGCATGGTCTTTCTCAGTCTTAGAGTACACAAAGATGTCATCAATAAAGACGATGACAAAGATGTCTAGGTAGGGTCCAAAGACTTGGTTCATTAATGTCATTAATGTTGAGGGGGCATTAGTGAGGACAAATGGCATTACTGTAAGTTCGTATAGCCCATAATTTGAGCTAAAGGCCGTCTTCTAGATATCATCATCCTGGATCGGTAATTGGTAGTAGCCGGATCTTAAGTCTAGTTTTGAGAAGGTGCATGCTCCTTGAAGTTAGTAGAAGAGTTCATCTATTCGGTGAAGGGGGTAGGTATTTCATACCGTTAATCGGTTGAGTTCCCAATAATCGATACAAAGTCATAAAGTCCCATCCTTTTTCTTGACAAAAAGGACCGGGGCTCCCCATGGCGATGAACTGGGATAGAAAAATCCATCTTTAATAAACTCTTATAGTTGTTTATTAAACTCGGCTAGTTCTCTTGGGGCCATTCGATAAGGGGCTCGGGATACATGTCGAGATCAGAGTATTTGTTCAATTTTGAACTCGACCTCACAGAGGGGTGGCAGTCCAAGTAGTTTCTCCGGGAATACTTCAAGGAAGTCCATAACTACTGGTACCTCGAGTATATTACTACTACTATCTAACATTTCAAAACATACCTCGAATACCTCCTCTCCTTGACTATAAGCTTGCTACCTGAATGGAGGATAGTAATGTTCGAGAAATGGATTCAAAATCTTGGAAGATGAGTTTGTTATTTTATGCATTGTGTAAGGTTACTTCTTTTGTTGCGTAGTTTATTAGAGTGTCATGTGTTTTTAACCACTCCATACCTAGAATGAGGTCAAAGTCAGGAAGTTCTAACATTGTGGTGGTGTCTTTGAAAGAATCTTCCTTTAAACAGACAGGGAACATGCATTGGGTAGAAGAGATTATCTTGGACAGTCTGGGAGACAAACTCTTAGATGTAGTCCATAGAAGTACTCAACATTGGGTATGTATTGGATGAAGCTTTCAGGTACAAAGGAGTGTGAGGATATCATATCAAATAGGGTGTGTGCAGGTTTTCCACTTACCATGCAAACACCTGAAATTAATTTTATAAAGTGTGAACAAATTTTCTTGTTTAAGTTACCATAGTGAAAGGAATATAGAAAAACAAAAGTTACCTGTCACTATCTCCTGGGGCTCGTACTCTTGAGTATGGTCCAATGCATATGCTTACTACGGTGGGGGTAGGGGGTTTCTTTGATTGGCTCCATTTCTTCATTGGTAGCCACCTCCATGACCTCTTCCTCTACCTCTGAATGGTGCTTCGGGCACCTTGGAATGGTGCGGGTGCACCTTGGAATGGTGCGGGTGCACCTTGAAATGGTGTCGGTGCCTCCATCTTTGGTGGGAAGTTTTTCTGCAGAAAATTGGCCTTTATGTGGCTGGGCCGCTAACATTGAAAACAGTTCCCTTAGAAGATTTTTGTATTTTTGGGTGGTGGTTATTCTCCCTGTTGTCATTGCTCTGGCCTCGGGGTTGGGTGGAAAGGTCGTGCATTTCATTGTCAATCTGTGTCCCCGCCTCTAAATGGGGCACATTCCTCCAATTGCTGTTGTGCTCCATGACTGACTCTGCCTATTTATTCCTTCGATTCTGAACCATGAGGTGATCCGCTTCTATTATTTTTGCGGACTCCAGGATGAGTGCAAAAGAAGAGTGGGCTGCAAAGATGAACGATTGTTGGATGGAGTCTCTAAGGCCATGGTAGACGCATTTTGCAAAGTCATGCTCGCTAAGAGAGAATCCTCCTGCGAAGCAGGCTAAGTGAGAGTACTCCCTCTCATAATCCAGGACCGAGTGGTTGTGATGCATGAGTTGTAGGAACCTTTCTTATAATTCATCTCGGGATGTGGTGGGAATAAAGTGGTCATTGAAGGTGTCTTTGAACTCGCTCCACTCTATTTTCCCATTAGAGTACTTCCTCAGGAAGGTGCTAGCTTGAGCCGACTTCCACCATCTGCGAGCGTATTTGACTAATGAAGATACTGTTAGGGTGATAGCCATGCTTCTGGGACATTTTATCCCTACCAATAGCTATTGGATGAAGTCCAACCACTCCTCGGTTTTGACTGTTGTTTCTGTGTCGTTGAAATTTGGTGGGGATACTCCTCAAAAGATGCACAGCCAGTTGGTTTGTGTCTCTGTGGGATGACTTCCATTTTGTTGAGACATGGCAACTCGGAAGGTGGCTAGGATGTCGTTCAGTGTTTGGTTTAAGTTTGGTTGTTGAACGGTGCTGGCTGATGGGATTTGGGACAATCTAGGATCTGACATTGTCTGGAATTTTTGGATAAAAGACATATGTTATTGATCGGTGATTGGGAAAAGAGAGAGAAAAATTATACTATGAATGTGATTCCCCACATGGGATCACCAGCTTCTGTTGTGCAAGATTGACCTCGAACTGGCAAAGGAAGTCGAGTTCGTTAGTGGGGAAAGTTAGACTTCAATATATAAGTTTCGTGTTTTGTTCTAATACCATTTGTAACGACCCCTGGTAATTAGTCACCATCGAGGGGTCGTTATGCCTAAAGCAGTTTCCATACGGTAGTGTTAGCTAAAGTGATAACCTCCACTGTATGACAATTGCTCTGTAAGGCGAGTTATCATTACATCACAGTAATACCAATCTACAATAGAAGGAAAAGCAAAGATGAAGTCCAAAATACATTTTTCATATATATATATATATCAAGGTTTGGAATACATCGGGAGACTTGGGTTAACACATGCACGAATAACTAGGGCTAACAAATGTCCTTAACTCAAAATTGGGGCCACTATATGCCCGGATAAACTACTACATGTTCTAACTAGAACATGTTGAGATACATGGAACAGAGGCACAAACTCACTTATGGAGGCATTTCATCTACTGCTAGGGCTTGGTCCATAACGTCGTGTATCTCCATCTACATCTTTATCTCAAAAATCTCAGGTTGGTGTTGGTACTGCGGAAGCTGCTATTGCGGGGGTTCATAAAGTTTGTTGTCACAAACCTTTAATCGAATTGACTAAGTGGATTCCCTTCCTTTCCCAACTGCAACTTAGGGCATTGGGTAGGGAGAAGGGGGTAAAAGTGCACAAGCGGTAATATGAGTGAACTGAGTGATAGGAGAAGAGAGAGTTGTGTTATGAATCAAGTAGTAGGGGAATCATAAATGACTTAGCTTTAAAGAATGCTCATACAAACTTATAACTTGAGGGTCTTGTTCTGACATAAGTAATAAATCTAACAGGTTATAAAAATACATAGTACGAGTATGAAATAGTTATGGTACATTAATAACTTAACTTATATGAATGCACATACAAACTTATAAGTTAAGGGCCTTGAAATTATCATAACACAGACTTATCTTACAATAATGCCCATACAAACTTGTAGTATAAGGTTTACAAGATGCAAGGTATGCTAAAGTAAGACGATATGATGAATTACTAATTTATATATCTAAGGCCTACCCCAGAGTATTTTCATTGAAAAAAAAAAGAAATTGAGTTTTCAAGCTTTCAAGCCAGGAAGGGAAAACCCCATCTCATAAAAGGAGGGCGAAAAGTGAGCCAGAAGAAAGCCAAGCTGGAGTTGGCGGCCCTGAGTTCTTGTTCGTAGCTAAAGCAAAACGGGCCGCTATTATGAAAGAAGAGAGTAAAGGCTACGCAGTCTAGTCTATAACAAGAAGCAAAACTACCTTCTTTACTAGCGAAGCTAGCTTTCTTTTTGCTTTAGACACATGGCCTCTGACCCTAGGACGAGCGATACACGGGCCATGTAGCTAAGCGGGCTAGGAATCGGCATACGAGTGAGCGTGGTTAGCTACTGTCAATCCTTCCACAAGCAAGTCTTCGCTGTCGCTCGCCTCGCCTGAGTTTTTTTTGGCTATCTTTATCCACTTGTTAAGTTGGTAGCAAACCACACTGGCCTTATCACCGTGGCGGATGATAACAGTGGATCAGACATCTCCACTTTTAGGTTGGTGACACACAACCTTCCCAAGCCTTAATGTACAGTATAGGTTCATACCTGTACTACTATACAAGATCTTGCCAAAGGTAGAGAGAGGATAACAAACACTGGTATTTGCCCACCGGGACTAATTCCACAAGAAAAATTGCCCCAACAGCTTATTGGATCTAACACTCGAGTCCCTCCGACAGTGTGGGTTGTATGGTAGAGTGATTAGACCCGCCACAGTTTTATAAGATTAGACATTACACCAATGTCATTCCCACACCAGTCCAAGGATTAGTTTTTATGCCCCCATGACCATAATAGACTTGATGGATAGTAAGAAAGTACCTGGAAAGGCCCCTAGATAATTTTTTATCCATATATTGTGATATCAAGTTTAAGTGGTCCACTGGCCAGGTAAGAGTGAGGTCGGTGGTCGCATTGCGTACCGTTATACACCAACTTCCTTGGAGGGAAACTAGTTGTAACATACCCCAAACAACTAGACCCCTAGAGTGGTTTTGTCATGACTAGGTCATGACAAAACCCTAGGAAGCTTGAAGAGATCACTTGGCCTTAGGCTTGAAGGGGAAGAGCACCTTGGTCTGCTAATATCAATTTCTAGTTACCAAGCTTAGGGTGGGAATTTAGGGCCTCAACTTGACCCCACCATGGCACGCCTAATCCTTTGGAGGGTCCCTTAGAGCACCAAGGACCCACTGGGGTCAACCAAAGAGGCCAAGTTGACCAAAGTCAATTTTATCCCTAAATTGGTCAAAGTAGCCTAATTAGGGTCAATTGACCTCCACCATGCCAAATTGACCTTGCCCCTACCCTTATAAGTATATTAGGGAGCTAATGGAGCAAAAAGCTCCATCATGGTGCCACCAATTTGGCCAATTTGACCTAAGTCAACTCTAGCCCTATTTTGGTCAAAGTGATATGTGGAAGGTCAATTGGCCTCCACCTTGCCAAATTGACACTACCTAGACCTTCCTAACCCTTAAGAGAATCTAATGGGTCTCTAACCACCCATTGGGGTCAACCCAAGTGGTAAATTTGACCAAAGTCAACTCACCTTAAATTTAGGTCAAAATGACCTATTTTGACCTATTCAAGCCCAATCCACTTGGGCTAGACCCAATTGAGGTGGTCCACTATCTAATGGGGTTGGGAGTTACTGAAATTACCATTCAATTTCATAGAATTTGACCAGGAGAGAGAAATTCTCATTTTTCCCCCAAAAATGGAGAGAGAAATAGAGCAATAATGGTCATTCATGGCTTGGGAGGCCAAAGGCCTCCTCTATTCAACTCCCATGGCCTAGTACTCTCCCCCCCCCCCCTCATTGATTTGGAGGAGTTTAATAGCCAGGGCTGACCACAAGGGGGCTAAATTTGGAGGATTTTCATGGTGGCCGAAAATTGATTTCATGGCCATTAATGGCAATCCCAAGCATAGACCCTTCCTCTCCCCCAAATTGCTCCATTTAAAAGCTTTACCAGACAGAGGGGAGTTTTTTTCCCCCACTTACCTAAAGGAACCAGTCAACTTGGTATAGAAGTTCCATAGCACCCAAGAGCTTTCAAGTGGCCATGGTGTATAGGAGATCGGCAAGGAATCTCCCCTCCAGAAAGGTCCTCCCCTCCTCCTCTCCCTCTTTGGATAAATCTTAGATTGAAATAGGTGAGAAATTGGGCTCAATTGAGCCCAATCCGGTGAGAAAAATCTGAATTTTCCATGGATTTTCTTCCCGTTGGGTTCGCCGAAATCGGCCCCTCCGGCGGTCATGCCGCTGCCCGGCGTTAGCCACCACCTCAACGGAGGTTGTGGTGGCGGTGGTGGCGGTGGCCGGCCAGGGAGGTGGTCGGATGGCTGGGAAAATGAGGAAGGAAGTGATACAGGCATGGCGAATCTGGACCGTCGGCTAGAGGAGGAAGATGAGTGGATGCCCTCCAATCTTGCGTCAAGATGTGTGTTGTTGATTGTTATCATTTGTTTTATTAATTCGTATGTCTGTCCTTTTTATGCTGAACGTTAATATAAATATAGAAAATGCTTAGATCGATCTACTGGGAAAGTGGTCAACACCAAATTTGTAGCCCCTGAAGTCTACTTTAATTCAAAATTGATTTCATGCAATTTGGATCAGTGGTCTGACCACAACACTCAAAATGGTGCAGCCTATACAAAAGATTGACCATAGCTTGATTTGTGTGCCCCCACTAATCCAGCTATCCAAATGTCTTGAAATTTGGAACATAGTCTACATTTACCCATCCCCTAAACATATCCAAAAATGGGAATTTTTGGAGAAACTTTTGCTAAGGTTTTTGCAAATTTTTAATAATTCATATAATAATTAAATATAAGGTCTAATTACCTCCAAACCCTTCCAATTTTTTTTGAGTGGTCCTTAGGGTCATGATATGACTCTGGTAAAAATTTCATTTTAGTTGGGATTGATTTGATAGGGTAATTAATTAACCCAAGATTGGTCAAACTAGGGCTTATTAGGTCAAAAGTGCATTTGATGGATTTGAGGGGTCAACCCCCATCCAAATGTTGTGAAACCTTGGCCACTGACTTAATATCACATAAAACACCTCCACCACTAATTTTGGGTGGTTTGCGGTGAATGTGCCCTAGAACCCTAGTTCAAACCCTAGGGTTGCACTTTGGGCTTGATGAAGGACATGGGGTCATATGTCCTTGGATGGACTTGGAACTTGGTGAATAAGTTCTCAGGGTGGTGAATGGCCCTAGATAATTTTATGAGAATTTTTAGGCACTTTTCTTTTCTCTAATCTAGTTAAGAGTCAATTAGGGAACTTTTTATAGGAGGAATCTACATGCTCATTTTACCTTGCTTGTTGATGAAAGTTTGGTAGTGCTCATATGATCATGATATAAATATCTAATAATTTTTGTGTGAATTTTGGATTGATTGAATTAGTACTTCATTCACAAGTCAACTATTTTGCCCTAAGACTATGATAAATAAATAAGGGCAAAATATTCTCTGGAAAATTGTGAAACCTGGTAATATGACATTTTAAGGCATTAGAAAGCTCTGTGAATTTTTGTATGATTTTTGGAAGTATTTATCAGTAGGTTACTTCACAATGTGCCCTAGTTTGGATTTTCTTGATGTATTTATTTATGTGGATAAATGGTTTTGAAAAATTATGAAACTCATTCAGTAAACTTTTCTGATTATTATAGAGGTCTGTTAACTTTACCATAATTTTTTGATAAGTATTTTTGGTGGTTCCTTCATTAGCCACCAATTTTGGATAATTATTTAATATTAGAGTTAGAGGCCAATAACTTACTATAAAATTGTGATATTCTGTATTTGCTGTTATTTTGATTTCATAGATTTTCCATAAGTTTGTGGAGGTCATATCATATAAAGATCTTATACTTCATGTTCAATTTCATACTTGGCTGATTTTGGAGAAATTATAGTAACTGCCAAATAAATAAGGAAAATTATGATCTTCTGGATTAGTCTTATAATATCATGATAGACTCTCAATAATAATCTTGAGTCATTTAGATGACTATAAGGAGTACCTCCTCTCATGCACCTCATATAGCTCATTTGGTCTGCGTATAATAAAACTGTAAAACTTGGGTAACTTGTAGACCACTAAGTGGGAATGGGAGGTAGATGGTGTACCTAGTCTGGTTGAGGAGATTTGAGGTCACCAAATAGGAGTCTATGTGTTGAGTGTGCCTGATAAGTTAAGGGGCAAGGTTGTGCTCGGGATCGACGAAAGATCGTCTTTCCCCTTAGAGGGTCATAAATACTTAGGGTTAATCCAAGTGTAATGATAAGAAGGGTAATCTTATGGGTAGTTACCAATAACATTAAGTGTCTTGAGAAAGGGAGGTTTGGGCTATCATCCCATTATACCTCATAGTACCGCTGCGAGCCCCTCACAGGGTAGACCTCAGGAAGTCCAAGATTAACCCTAAACTGCAGGAATAAACTATTATGCAAGATTGTCTTAATGATCCACACACCCACACCTCATGGTTACAGGAGGTTAGTTGGTTTTCTCTTACGAGCGGTAGGCTCGGTGGTTGTAGGTGCGGACGGGTTGGTCCGGCGAGCCGGTGGCTCGGAAGGTTATGGTGATGGGCGGGTTAGCACGGGGAGCTTATGACTCGGAGATAGATGGTAATCATATTGTATGTGCATAACGGTTGCGGGTCTTCAGAATTGACGGTCGTTCACACCGACGTCGATACACTGACTCGGCAAATGTGGATTTACACTTAGCCAAGAAATCCTGGTGGTCGAGCCAGTATGAGTACGTAGGCACTGTGCGGTTTTGCGTTGAGGCATACGATAGTTCTAGGTTAGGTAGTGTGAATACCAACCTAGAGGTGGGCGAGGCCCAACCCACTGCTTCTGTTTGCCACTACAGGGGTATCCTGGGAGTCTTGCTAGCTCCAAAAAGGGGGAACTAAAGGTCTGTGCGCATAGAGTCGAAGTGTGTGAGTTGCACTTGAATGATCATAACATTACCCAACATAACTCTGCATGTCATAGCATAAGAAGTGCATTTCAACCCCTACCCATATCGTATAAATTGGTTATGGGACTTTTTTATACGATAGGCCTTGCTAAACGACCCCTTGGTCTATAGGTTTGTATGGGCATTCCTATAAATCAATGGTTACTTTTCTATCATGTACTTACCTTTACTTACTATTCTTTACGTGCTCTTTACCATACTCTAATTAATGCTTCAATTATATATAAACACCTGTGTAGTGTAGATAATCCTATAGCTAGGCCATGCCATCTGCTTTGTTTTATACCCCTTGCTGTCCTCGCTTCATCCTCCCGTATGGTGCCTAGGAGCCAATGGAGGATGGGTGGTGGGAAACAAGGCTTAGTCTTTTTGACTAACAGTCTGTGGACCATATCATTTTAGGGGATCGAGGAGACGCATCAGCACTAGAGGTCGGTGTAGATGGAGGCGGGACAGTCTAGCACAGAAGCACCAGTTTCAGGATTTGTGAGTGTTACTAGTTGATTTGCTTCCGCGAGTGACATTGTAGAGAGGATTTGATGTATTTGGCAGGACCCATTTATTATTGTTATCTTTTCATTCGGTTATTATCGGTGGACATTTACCCTTATGGTTTTATATTTCATGTTATGTGGACTTGAGCTTCTCTATTGTTCAAATATACTTTTCTTCGTTTGTGATCGATATGGCCGGCAGGATCGTCATTTTGTAGTGACGACCTTCCCAAGTGTTGGTGTCGCCGCAAAGCGGCGGTTCTGGGCATAAGACCCGATAATGAAGCAAAAAAATGGGGTCTTACAAACTGGTATCAGAGGAAACCTCGATCTGAAGAACTGAACTCCACAAATCCTGGGCCACCCCGCACGAGTTTAGTTTGAGGAAAAACTAAGCAGCGGAAGCAATGGTGTGCCCATATCGGGAAATCACATGAAAAGTCCACTTCTAACTGAATTTTTAATTAGCCAAATCTCCTTACGAGTGGCAAGTTTTCTTTTGTAGCATGCGGCGAACCCCGCCCCAAGCAGGGAATACCTCCGGCTGCAAAGATCTCTTTAGATAGTCCTTTAGTAAATGAGTTAGACTCAACACCACTAGGGTACATGACCTACCATAACAATTTATGTCATGCCCTAGTCTGAAATAGACCGTAGGTATAAAAATTGGTTAAGGTACGAGGATACCCTAATGAGGTTATAGGAGGAGCTTAACACGGGAACGACCACCTAAGACATAAACTACGTTGTCCCTACTTCACATACCAAGGATGATCCAAACGGATAGGACCGCCTTAAGGAGATTGACACATAGGCAGGATGGTAGGGGACTCGTAGACTCAACCCTCGTACCGGTGATATGTTTATATTAAGACAACCACCATGACAAACATCGAGGGTCGGATAAGAATTCAAGTTCAGAGGAGACCCATCTGGGATTGGTTCACATATTGACCCTGATAAGGTTGTCGTAGAAGGTACCTTGAAGAGTCTAAAGTATGAAACGTACCAACAAGTCTCAAGATAGAACCCCAAGTGTAAGGTTGTGTGCACTAAGGATTTATTGCATACTTGGGGTGAATATAACATGGTGATATAGAAGATACTTAGCCCAAAATAAAGGGTAGCTTATTTTTTGTTTATTGGGGCTTACCTTTTGTTTATTGGGCAAATTATTTACTGACTTGGGTTTTCCCTTAGACCTAAGTTAGACGGGTTGTGTCGTGAACATAGTTATTTTGAAGTCGATATAATTTTAAGTTACTTGGGCGAAGATGGGATTCTGTAAAAGCACGTTTGGAATGGTGACATGTAGTATTACCAGGACAATGGATTAACATCATTGATCAAACGACTTGACCTTAGTTGAAGCACTAGAACTATAAAATTGTCAGGTTTAGTCACTTAGGGAAGCAGATGCCCATTCTGGATGTTGGGGACGGAAATTAGGTCTTACAAGGTATAACTACATTTGAAAGTTTGTGTGGTTTGGGCCTTTCGGAAGTGACTAGCGTATGATTTGTTAAAATCACGCACTATCATGGTAGAAAATCTTGACTACAATAATAATGATTATTAACAGATACTCATAAAATTCACGAGTACACCCCCCTTAAATTTTGAGGATAATTGAGACGCTTGACAATCTTATTAGTTCCATCAATGGTAAGAACTGGATAAGTTGTAGAGTTGAGTTGATCGATTAATCGGACGTACGTGAAGGAATAAGAATATGAATGTGTAGAGAAATTTTATAGAGGCGTTGTGTACCCACACAAATGAGAGCTTGAATCACCGGGAAAATGGTGTATTCCAGAACATGTATGTACCCCGAATGAAGAAAGACGTCATAGGTTTTGTGATGCATGGTGAAACCAAGTGCTAATTGAAGAAGCCAGAAAGGGGGAGGTGGCCAATGCTGAGACCAATTCTGAATTGGCTCTCCAAGTGCTACAAGGAACCAGAATTGCCCTGAACCTGCCCCTGCTGGATAATTACAGGAAAGAAGATTTTGACTTTGAGGGGCAGGCTAAGATTGCTCAAAATGTTTGATTGGCAAAGAAAAGAAAAGGAGAACAAGTAATGCTAGATGAAGAATTTATGGCTAAGCAAAGGGAAGAGCAAGGAAAAGATCCTGATTTTGAGTATTGGAGTGAGGACTCCAAGAGTATAATTCTGAATGCCTCGCTCAGCCATGGTCAAGTATGCAAAGACATTGAAAAGAACTATCTAGCTGAATAGTGGATTAAACATCTGGAGAGAAACACTCACAGCGATAGAATATTTAAGGAAAATCTAGTGAGAAAGAATAATCCAAAAAGGATGCCCTCCAGGTACATTCCAAAGCCATACATATATTTCAAAAGACAAGAGAACAAGAAGAAGATAGCTGAGATTGCTGCTGCTGCTAAGGGAAAGGAGGTTGTTGATGACAAATCTGAAAGCTCCAAGAAAAGAAAGACTTAAATTAATGTATTTATTTTTTCAGGAAATCAAATTGTAATTTGAACAATGTATAAACATTTTAGAAGCAATGTAAATGAAATTTATGTTGAATCTGTTGATTTGTGTTATAGGATAATCTTAGTCAAAGCTTAATAATGTTCAATGATTATTGCATTATATTTTGCAATTCCTTGTCCTAATTAGTTAACAATGTTATTGTTTTGACAAACAACGTTGTTATGTTGTCATGAAAATAATCTATCATGACATTTTTTTCTGTGAAGCCAAATGAATGTCAACATTTATATGTTATGATATCATGTTGCTATGTAATTCATTTGCATGATAAGTTTTTGTGGGTTATGTATCTTAGCATTGGGAATGTTCTGCCTTCTTCAAATAGGGGGAGATTGTTGGGAATATTGCCCTCAATGTTCCCTTGATTTGAAGAGGCATCACTCACAATGCTAAGTACATATTGTATTTGATAAACCCTATTGTGAATCAGGAATATACAGGGTTAAGATATTCCAAGCATTAGAATAAGGTCAGGGGTTTGTTGTCAAAACCGCTGAGAAGAACTCACTGTCTCAGCGGAATCATTGAGACGATGTCAGAAGCCGCTGAGAAGGAGTCTGCCTCAACTTAGTTGCTGATAGACAAAAACCGTTGAGAAGACAATTTATCTCAGTAGATCCGCTGAGACGAAGATAGCTCATCCGCTGAGACTGAAGACTGTCTCACCCCAACCGCTGAGACAAATTCAAATTAGGAAGATGACACTAGCGAGACTTGCTTTTAGCGCAAACAGCTGTAAAGTGAAGATAAAGTTTTCTATCCTCTTATAAAGTGTCAAGGCCCCTTCTTAAAAGCCGTTGAAGACAAATGGAGTCTAAAAGAATAGCCTAGGGCACTTTCAGAAGGAGTTGTTGTGCTAAAAAGAAGAAAGCCATTTTTCCCACTGTTCCATTGACGACTTTCAAGCTTTCTCTCTTTCTGCTAACTGGACCGGCAAGAAGATACAAGGAGAGAAGATAGCTCTTCTATTTAGAAGAGCAAGAAGATCTTTACTCCTCTACTGAAGAGAAGGATCAGAAAGAAGCAAGGACTGAAGTATACATTCAGACAAGCTTCAAAGAAGCACCAGTTGTGCAGGAACAACATAAGACATCATACCACGGATGTCAACTGTTGTAAGCTTAACATTTACTCACTGTAGGAACTGTGAAGTTCTGAGTTTGTAAGGCATACTTCCTAATTTGTAGGGTTGGTAAACCTGAGTTGTAGGGTTGTTTAGCCTGAGTTTGGTATGGATGTTGAGTCTGAGCTGTATGGCATTCTGCCTGAGAAGTGGGGCTTCTTGATAGGCCTGAGGTAGGAGGTCAAGGTGATCTCTGAGCTATAGGAGTGGGAGCACTCTGAGTGGTGCTGTTGGTTAGCCTGAGGTAGGTCTTGGAGCAAGCCTGAGAGATCCTGAGGGATCTGTGTTGTAAGCTCTAGGAGCTGAGATTGGAAGAGTTTGCCTTGTCTAACACACTGTTAGAAAGGTGTTGAGGGAATGTGGACTACCCATAGACATTGTCTTGGAGAACCACTATAAACAACTGTGTTTTCTGTGTGTGCTTGAGCTTTTATTTACTACTCCTTAACTGCTAGAAATATTTACGTAAAACTCAAATAGACCTATTCACCCCCCCCCCCCCCCCCCCCCCCCCACACCCCCTAGGTAAATTAGACTACATACCTATAAACTATCACTTACCAAGATAAATTAATGCACCTTGCTTTGGCAAGCCCATACTTCATCGATAGAGGCAGGAAGAGTGTAATCCATTGGAAGGCATCCATATACTTCATATTTGAAAAGGGATTTTATGATAATCGATTTACATTTAATCAATGTGAACAAAATAAAATGCAACATTCACAATCCAAATACATTCCAGGCGTGCTCAAAATAAAATTACCAACAATTTTATAAAAAAATGTTAAATATGAACATTTTGAACACTTCTAAACCTTCAATTTTTCATGCATTAGACACTAGAAAAACAACTCCACTTATACAGTAGACAAGCTCATCTCTCAATGTCAGATTCAAAATCTAAGACATTTGGTTTCACAAACCATTCCGAGGGACGGGTACAGCAAAGGAGAAACAATTTCTGAAACATAAAAATTGCAACGCAATCACATGAGTTCCTGGCGGAGTTCCAAGGGGTCGCGCCCTTGGCGAGGTATTAGGGGAAGATCTCCTAATGGGGTCCAAGGGGCAGCTCTCACTGATACCACTATTGGGTTTTCTAAATTTCCAGACATTTAGAACACTTCTAAATTTCTGATTTACACGCACTGGATCACAAACCTCCCTCTGATACCACTGTTGGGTTTTCTAAAATAGTACATCACATGCATGCAATGGAATAATGAAACTAGAACAACCCGAAATAGTTACAGGATCTTGATATTTCATGAATCTAGAAATAAAAGAGCATCACATTGCAATATACCTGAAATGGATTGAGTCAACACTCAACCAAGATGCTCCAAAAGCAAATCCAACACAGTGTGGCTGAGTTCCAAGCATAGAAAGTGTATCCGCGCCTCTATAGCAGTCCACATGAGCGGAGGAGAACCCCAAGCCTCTTGTCGAACATGATCTGGGTCGGAGAAGAAGTGCCCTCAGCGTCTCCCACAAATTGCTAGATTCGACAAAGGGAGAGGCGATGACAGCGGACGGGATCTCGCGGAAAACCCTTGTGGAACACTTCCGCCTCTATCTCAGATAAAAACCTTAGGGAAAACCTAATCGGTTCACTATTTATACCCAGGGCATAAAATTGGATATCTGTAGTATTTGAGTTTCTACGGTGATCTCAAAGCAATCAACAATTAGTCTTACTGCCAACGCAATATCAGCCTATAGGGTCGCACATAATAGTGCTAAGAGAAATTGGAGGATGATTTGTGTTGGCTTGGTTTTTCTCGAGAAATTGTTTCCCGTGAAAAAGAGCCAATCCGCTGAGACGGTATTCGTCAACCGCTGGGACGGCATTCGCGAATCCGCTGAGACGGCATTCGTCAACTGCTGGGACGGCATTCGCCAATCCGCTGAGACAGTATTCGTTGAGCAGGCAGTATACTACGTTCGACGAACAGCAAGTATACTGCATTCGACGAACGGCTAGTATATGCGTTCGACGAACGGCTAGCGTAGCGCGCTCATCAAGCGGGCAATATATTGCGTTCGACGAACGGCAATTATATTGCGTTCGACGAACGGCAATTATACTGCGTTCGACGAATGGTTGCCAATTCGTTGAATGCGGGGGATATAAAAGAATGCGATTCTTTTATCCTATGTGTGTAGTTCCTTCTGCTGACCTAATTTTTTGCGAGAGAAAAATAGTGGCGGAAGTGTTCCGACTGAAATATTTTTCGACGGAAGAGTTCCGTTCCTCTCCCTCCGCCGCCGCCGCCGCTTCCTCTCCCCGTTGTCGAATCTAGCTGTCTGTGGGAGATAAAGAGAGCAGTTCTTCTCTGACCTAGATCTTGTGCGACAAGATACTAGGGTTCTCCAGCACTAGTGTGGATTTCCTGTAGAGGTGCTGACCTATTTCAGCGCCAGGAACTCAGATTCCTGCCATTGGAGCATCTTGGTTGAGTTTAATCTTAACACCCTTCAGGTATAAATTTATTTATTGCATTGTGATGCTTTTATTCATTTCTTGAATCATGAAATCGCAAGATCCGAACTCTTTTGGGTTGTTCTAGTTATCGTTTTATTCCGCTGCGCTTATTAGATATGTTGTTATCAATTTTTGAATGACTCTTAGGAAAACCCAATAGTGGTATCAGAGGGAGGTTTTCTGAAATGGTTTTAGTTTTCTGAAATGTGTTTTCAGAAATTGTTCTGAAACAGTTTTCAGAAAGTTTTTCAGAAATTGTTTTTAGAAATCTGTTCTGAAATTGATTTCAGAAATCTGTTTTCATAAATTGTGATTTCATTGTTTCAGAAATTATTTCTCCTGTGCAGTAACCGTCCCTCTAATTGGTTTGTGAAACCAAATGTCTTAGATTTTGAATCTAACATTGAGAGACGAGCTTGTCTACTGCATAAGTGGAGTTGTTTGTGCCTGTGTTAAATGCAAGTAAATCTGGAGATTTAGAAATGTTCTAAATGCTCAGATTTAGCCTTTTTTATCAAGCGTTGATAATTTTGTTTTGTGCACTTCTAGGATGTATTTGGTTGTGATTGTTGTAATTTTGTTTTAAGTGCACATTGATTAATTGTTAATCAATTTTATATAAAATCCCTTATCCAATATTAAGTATACGGATGTTTTCCGATGGATGACACTCTTCCTGCCTCGATCGATGAAATGTGGGCTTACCAAAGCAAGGTGCATTAATCTATCTTGGTAAGGGTGCGAGCGGATAATTGTGATATCCCACTATCAACATCAGGTCCAACTTAACTAGGTGACCTTAAAAGTTGAGTGCCTAGAAGCATTGGGTTGGCATGCACCATATGATGGATGCGAATAAAGAGTTATTCACCAACCATACAAGAGTTGCATAGTGATGCAATTGGCAAGTGTTGCCAACCTAAATAACCGCATTATGAGAGGAATGCCAAAGCGGATTCATTGTGTTGGTGAAATACGGATCTTCTCCACTAAGAGAGTAGCTCGCATAAACTCTCCGAATTGATATTAAGGGTTATCAATTTGAATAAAATAGTGGGAGTGTTTAATAAAAGTCCTTATTAAATAAAAGTTGTATTTTGGTACTAAAATGTTTGTGCAAATTCATTGTAGAAATTCATGGCAAATACATCGCACTCCACGTTGTCCCTGAGAGCTATCCTTGAGAAGGACAAGCTCAATGGGACGAACTTCCTCGACTGGTATAGAAACTTGAGAATTGTTCTCAAGCAAGAGTGTAAGCTCTATATCTTGGAAGAGGATCCCCCACCAGAGCCGACCGGGAACACGTCCCGTGCCGAAAAGGATGCTTATAAAAAGTATCAGGATGAATCCCTTGATGTCGAATGCCTCATGCTCGCTACCATGACCTCTGAGCTTCAGAAGCAACATGAGACCATGTGTGGCTTTGAGATTATCGAGCACCTGAAGAAAATGTTTCAAGGGCAGGTTCGGCAAGAGAGGTTCAACGTCACTAAGGCTTTATTTCAGTGTAAAATGGGAGCAAGAGACCCAGTGGGAACTCATGTACTTAAAATAATTGGGTACATTGAGAACCTTCAGAGACTGGGGTTTCCTTTAAGCCAAGAGTTGGCTACTGATCTGATCCTGCAATCGTTGCTGGACAGTTACGAGCATTTTGTCTTAAACTATAACATGGATGAGATAGATAAGACATTTCCCGAGCTCCTAGGCATGTTAAGAACTGCCGAGAACAACATGAAGAATACCAAGCCTGCTAGCCCCATAATGATGGTGCATAAAAGCAAGGTCAAGGCCAAGGGATTCAGGAAGTCTAAGGTGGGACCTAAGACTAGCCTGGATCCCAAGTCTTCAACACTGAAAAAGAAGGGATTAGCTAAAGAAGGAAATTGCCACCATTGTGGTAAGGCAGGGCATTGGAGGAGGAACTGTCCCCTCTACATCGAGGATCTGAAGAAGAAGGGAAGTGTGACTTCCACTTCAGGTATTTATGTTATAGAAATTAACATGTCTACTCCTTCATCTTGGGTATTGGATACCGGATGTGGTTCTCACATTTGTACGAATGTGCAGGAACTAACAAGGAGAAGACTGCTGGGTAAAGGAGAGGTGGACCTGCTCGTTGGAAATGGAGCAAGAGTTGTTGTCGTTGTCGTAGGATTGTATCATCATTCCTTGCCCACTAGGCTTATTATTGAACTTGATAATTGTTATTTCGTTCCTGCTATAACTAAAAACATCATTTCTATTTCATGTTTGGACATGACTGGTTTTACATTTGTTATTAAGAACAATTGTTGTTCTATCTACAAGAATGATGTTTGTTATGGCGTTGCTCAAATGTTTAATGGTTTGTATGTTTTGAACATAAATCATCCAATCTATAACATAGAAAATACCAAATGACTAAAAACTAATGACTCTAATCCAACAAATCTCTGGCACTGTCGTCTAGGCCATATAAATGAGAAATGCATATCTAAGCTCCATAAAGATGGATTATTGGACTCATGTGATTATGAATCATTTGAGAGATGTGAGTCATGTTTATTAGGCAAGATGACAAAGGCCCTTTCACTAGTTGTAGTGAGAGGGCTAATGATCTTTTGGGTATCATACATAGTGATGTATGCGGACCCATGAGTTCTATGACTAGAGGTGGGTACTACTACTTCGCTACATTCACTGATGATTTTAGTAGATACGGATTCGTGTTTCTTATGAAGAACAAATCCGAAACCTTTGAAAAGTTCAAAGAGTTTAAAAATGAAGTAGAGAACCAACTGGGAAAAAGGATAAAAGATCTCCGATCTGATCGAGGTGGCGAATATCTGAGTCATGAGTTTCGTGATCATCTGAGAGAATGTGGTATTGTATCACAGCTGACTCCGCCCGGAACACCACACCATAATGGTGTGTCTGAGAGGAGGAATCGTACTTTGCTAGACATGGTACGGTCGATGATGAGTCATGCAGATTTGCCCGTTTCCTTTTGGGGATTTGCTTTAGAGACTACTGCCTTCACATTAAATCGTGCTCCAACCAAAACGGTTCTAAAGACACCATATGAGATATGGACTGGGAAGCGTCCTAGTATGTCTTTTATTAAGATTTGGGGCTGTGAGGCATACGTACGATGTCAAATGCCTGACAAGCTGGAACCCAAGTCAGATAAGTGTTATATAATGGGGTATCCCAGGGAAACCAAAGGATACTATTTCTACCTACCGTCTGAGGGCAAAGTGTTTGTCGCAAGGACTGGCGTCTTTTTGGAGAAAGAGTTCTTATCCAGAAAGACTGCAAAGGTGGAACTTGAGGAAGTTCAAGAACCACAAACATTAGTTGAACCAATTTTAGAACCTGAGCAAGGACTACAAGTTGTTGTAGCTAGAGAGCCTGCTCAAGAAACACAAGTCCGGCGTAGATCTGATAGACCAAGATTTGAGCCTGGGAGATATAGATTTCTCGTGTCTCAAATCGGTAATGTGTTGCTAATGGATCATGATGATGAGCCTGCAACCTATCAAGAGGCTATGTGTGGACCTGACTCCGAGAAGTGGCTTGAAGCCATAAAATCTGAAATGGACTCCATGTATGTAAACCAAGTTTGGGACTTGGAGGAACCACCTGAAGGGGTACGACCCATAGGGTGCAAGTGGGTCTTCAAGAAGAAGACCGACAAGGATGGGAATGTACAGACATTCAAAGGCCGGCTGGTGGCTAAAGGTTTCAGGCAAATTCATGGTGTTGACTATGATGAAACTTTTTCCCCTGTAGCCATGGTCAAGTCCATTAGAATTCTACTTGTTATTGCTGTGTATTATGACTATGAGATCTGGCAAATGGTGTTGGAGCATGCGTTCCGCACTCACCCGGTTTGAGAATAACAAATCCCGAATGTATTCGATCCTATTTTTGATTAATGGTGTGCAGATAACAGGTGCAAGAATATCATGTTTTCAATTGGAGCAAAATGACAATTTTCCAGAATCTGGAGCTATCGGATTTCCGACAGTGATATCGGATTTCCGAGCGCACTATAACATCCGTTTTCCAATCTCTGATCGACGGTTATGTGCTATCGGATTTCCGATATCGCTAACGGATGGCGACAGTGCACGATCTTCTAATAACGCCAGGATGTGCAGCAGTTACCCTAGCTAACGGATATCTGATAGTGCTATCGAATATCCGACAACCCACGTCTCAACCCCGACCTCAACTTCACGCAGAAACTTCGTTTTAGTGGGACACGTGGCAGCCTCTGGAGGTATCGGATTCTGGCGACACCTAGGTATCGGATGGCGACAGCTCCTTTTTCTTATAAGAGCTCAAAACTTCGTGGAATTTAGTTCTTGAGATTTCCAGACCTTCTTCCAGAGTGCATTCGAACCAGAAAGCTCCATAACTCCATCAACTCCCATTTGTGCTAGAAGGATTGAGATTGAAGACGAGAGCGGACGCGTTTCTACATCAACGATCATCTCGAGGCTTCAACCTTCCTTTCAGAGATCTGATTTTCTAGCGAGTTCTTAACTTGACTTTGTATTTTCATTCATTTACATTTAACTTTGTATTGGTAGAGAAATCATCATTTTGCGTGCGACGTCTAAGTCCTTGCACGGCTTAGGGGAAAATCGTTTCCTTGTGCGGAGCGTCCAAGTCCTTGCGTGGCTTGGTAGGAAATCGTGGCCTTGTGTGCTACGTCTAGATCTTGGGAAGATCTATAGGGTAGGCTTGGGCTTGATCTAGGGAGAGACAAGTGATAGCCTTCCGATCCTTGGGAGAAGGATTGGTAAAATCAAAATTATTGAAATTTATATTATCATATTTGTGCATTGATCTTAAGCATTGTTAAGATCATTTTATTGTATGTAAATTTCATGATTAATATAATTATGCTTCTTTCATTAATTGCAAATTTGGTTGCTTAATCTTTAACTTAGAAATTTGTGTTTGGTTTAATACAAAAATTACATTGGTTTGAAATTGTTTATAAGTAATTTTTTAGAAAAGTAAAATCTGTTTAAAATTTATTAAGTAAAAATTATATTTTAAACACACCCTTATTCACCCCCCCCCCCCTCTAAAGGCGTCACACGATCCAACAAGTGGTATCAGAGCTAGGTTACTCCAAAATGGTTTTACCACTGGGAGTAATGGCGCACAACGATCACGCGTTCGTTGAGGGGCAAGGAATTAGTAGGCCACCACTTTTTACGGGCACAGACTATAACTATTGGAAAACCCGAATGCGGTGTTTTCTAATAGCTCTCGACATGGAAGTTTGGAATATGGTCGAGACATGTTATACTTCCCCAAAATTTATTGTAGGAGATGTAACTATGGATAAGCCCAAAGACAAGTGGGATGACAATGATAAATTAAAATGTAAGAACAATGCAAAAGCCATGAATGCTTTATTTTGCGCACTAGATCGCACTGAATTTAATAGAGTTTGTGCTTGTAATACTGCATTTGAAATTTAGAATCTGTTAGAAATCACTCATGAAGGTACTTCGCAGGTAAAGGATTCAAAGCTATTTCAACTGGAGTCTGAATTTGAAAGGTTCAAAATGGAGGTAGATGAAGAGATTGATACGATGTACACACGATTCACAAAAATCGTGAACGACTCAAAGATGCTAGGAAAGGTGTTCTCAAATGGAGACTTAGTAAGGAAAATCTTAAGATCACTTCCCCCGAAGTTCAATCCTAAAGTGACTGCAATTTCTGAGTCACATGATCTTAAGACCTTACAATTGGAGAGCCTCATTGGGAACTTGAAAACTCATGAAGTTGAATTGAAAATTCAACAACAAGAGTAAATGGAGCCAAGGAAGAAGGGATTGGCTCTAAGATCTAAGAAGGAAGAAACTAGTGATTCTGAGGAGGAAGAAGAAGATGAGGAAAGTTTATTTGTTAGAAAATTTATGAAAAATCCAGAGAGGAGGAATTCGTTTAAGAAGTATTTTAAGAAGGAGACGTTTAGGAAGAAAAAAGTAAAGGAAGGCGATGAGGAGGAAGAGAGACCGCCACCGGAGTGCTATCACTGCAAGAAGTTAGGACACATCCGAAGCAAGTGTCCAAAGTACTTGAAAGAACTTAAAGAAAAGAAGCACAAAGAGAAGAAGAAGAAGGTGCTAAAGGCGGAGACATGGGATGATATTACTTCTGAGGATGCAAGCAGTTCAAGCTCAAGTAAAGATGAGGAGGCCAATATGTGCTTAATGGGAAAGAGCGTCATATCTGATGACGAATGCAGTGTCAAAAGCGACACTGAGGTAACTCCTCCAACCTACGATGAATGATTTTCTGAATTTTTAAAGACTTACAATTTTTAAAAAGAGTTTAAAAGATAATGATCTTCTTAAATCTGAATATGAAATTTTGCTTAAAGAAAACAAAAAATTGTTAAATGAAATTAAGACTATTGGAAAAAGAGATATTTCTTGTCAAGAGTGTGATCACTTTTTGGGAAGAATTAAAGAACTTGAAGAATCTCTTTCCAAATCTCATTCTACAATAAAAATTCTTACTAAAAAGAATGAGATTTTAGAGAGAGATCTGAAATCTTAAATTTCCAAAGTCCATGAGGGAAATAAATCTTTTGAACGTAGATGTGTAAATCTAGTATCTGAGAATACAGAAATGAGAAACCAGATTCATGACTTAACGCTAGCCATGAAAAAATTTGGAATGGGCCGAAGATCACTGGATATGATCTTAGGATACCAACGCTATGGATCTGGAAGATTTGGACTCGGATACACGTCAGGAAGCTATCGCCCGGCGATAACCACTATCGCCGGCGATAGCGAAAAATCTAGAAATTATGTATTTAAAAATTCTGAAATTAATAAACTGTCTAATAAAGCATCCTCATCCAGAAAAATTATACTCTTCTCAATACATTACATGTGCCAAATGCAATAGATTTGGTCACACTACGGACTCTTGCTGGAGGAAAGGAAAAAGTAAAATTAAACAAATCTGGGTGCCTAAGGCTTCTACCTATACTATGAGTGGAACCACTTGGGTAACCAGATCTTTACTCACCTCTTCTTTTTAGGTGTGTTGGCAGGCTAAGGACAAAGAAGGCGTGTGGTACTTGGACTCGGGTTGTTCAAAGCACATGACGGGCAATAAAGAGAAGTTCATTAGCCTGGAGATAAAGAAAGGAGGAGTTGTTACATTCGGAGACAATGGAAAAGGAAAAATCATCGGCATCGGAGTTGTGGGTAACGAAAATTTTTCAATTTCAAATGTTCTATTTGTAAAAGGATTAAAGCATAATTTGATTTCTATTAGTCAATTATGTGATAAGGGTTTAAATGTTTTATTTGAATCTGCTATAAATTTGTGCAAAATTATTAATTCTAAAACAAATGAAATTGTTTTTACCGCACCTAGATGTCATAATGTATATATGATTAAATTTCTTGATTTTTCAAATTCTACTTTAAAATGTTTTTTATCAAAAAATGATGAATTAGATTTATGACATAGGCGACTTGGACATACTAGTGCCAAGTTAATTACAAAACTTTCAAAAGATAAATTAATTAAAGGTTTACCATTGTTAAATGGAAATTTATCTTCTTCACTATGTGTGCCTTACCAAAAAGGAAAATTTTCAAAATCATCCTTTAAAAGTAAAAATATTATTTCTACCACTAGGCCACTTCAATTAATTCATATGGATTTATTTGGGCCAATTGGAATTTCTAGCTTAGGAGGTAGAAAATATACATTTGTATTAATCGATGATTATTCTCGTTTTTGTTGGACTTTATTTCTAACCTCCAAATCCGATGCATTTTCAGAATTTTCAAAATTATGTTTGCATATTCAAAATGAATTTGAGTTAAAAATTAAACGCATACGATCGGATCATGGAGGAGAATTTGAAAATGAAAAGTTTATTTCTTTTTGTACGGAGTTAAGAATTAAACACGAATTTTCCGCTCCACGCACACCACAGCAAAATGGTGTAGTGGAGAGGAAAAATAGAACTCTTCAAGAGTTAGCCCGTACGATGCTATCTGAGTTTAAATTACCAAAATCTTTTTGGGCTGAAGCGGTTAGTACGACATGTTATGTAATTAATAGAGTAATGCTTCGCCCTATTTTAAAATTAACTCCTTACGAATTAATTTTTAATAAAAAACCAAATGTTTCTTATTTCAAAGTTTTTGGGTGTAAATGTTTTATTTTGAATTCTAAAGATTCCTTAGGAAAATTTGATGAAAAATGTGATGAAGGTATTTTTATTGGCTATTCTTCAACTAGTAAAGCTTATAGAATTCTTAATAAAAGAACAAAAATAGTTGAAGAATCTATTCATGTTAGGTTTGATGAGTTTATTTCATGTGTAGAAAAGAAAATCACAGGAAAAGAAGATGAACCCCTTCCTTCGGTGGAGAATGATGATGAAGAACTTGGAGAAAATGAAGAAGAAAAAGAAGAAGAGAGAGAAGGAGAAAGAGAAGAAGATAGAGAAGGAGAAGAAAGAGAAGAATATGTGCCTCCCAGTG
The DNA here is from genome assembly GCA_033032865.1 of Dactylorhiza incarnata. Taxonomy (NCBI): domain Eukaryota; kingdom Viridiplantae; phylum Streptophyta; class Magnoliopsida; order Asparagales; family Orchidaceae; genus Dactylorhiza; species Dactylorhiza incarnata. The sequence goes on from JAWHQI010000011.1 coordinate 11,215,282, forward strand.
AATTGAGATTTTCAAAGGATCATCCAAAGGAGCATATCATTGGAGATCCGCAAAAAGGGGTTAGTACTCGTTCATCATTACATGTTTTATTTTCAAACCTTTGTTTTGTCTCTGAATTGGAACCAAAAGATGTTTCCACCGCTTTAAATGATGAATTTTGGTTTTTAGCTATGAATGAAGAACTTAATCAATTTGAATGTAATAAGGTTTGGAATCTTGTAGAACGACCCAAAAATCATCCTGTCGTTGGAGTTAAGTGGATTTTCAAAAATAAATTGGATAGTGAATCTAGAATTATTAGAAATAAAGCCAGATTAGTTGCAAAAGGTTATGCACAAATTGAAGGGGTGGATTTTGATGAAACTTTTGCACCCATAGCAAGATTAGAAGCGGTTAGGATATTTCTTGCATTTGCTTGTTTTAAAAGATTTAAATTATTTCAAATGGATGTCAAAACCGCATTTTTAAACGGGTATATAAAAGAAGAGGTTTATGTCGAACAACCCCTTTTTTTATAAATGAGAAATATCCAAATTATGTTTATAAATTAGATAAAGCGCTTTATGGATTAAAACAAGCGCCTCGTGCTTGGTATGATCGATTAACTCAATATTTGTTAAAGCATGATTATAAAATAGGAAGTGCCAATTCTACACTCTTCATTAAGCAAATTGATCATGATTTAGTTATTTTGCAAATTTATGTTGATGGTATTATTTTTGGAGCCACTAATGAAGAGTTGTGTAATGAAATAGTTCAAATTATGAAAAATGAATTTGAAATGAGCATGGTAGGAGAACTTTCATATTTTCTAGGTTTTCAAATTAAACAAAAACATGATGGTATCTTTATATGTCAATCCAAATATATTCATGATATGTTAAAAAGATTTGGATTTGAAAATCTTAAGCATGCAAACACTCCTATGAGTACTTCACTAAAATTAGGAAAAGATGAAAGTGGTGTTTCAATTGAGCAAACCCTTTATAGAAGTATGATAGGATCTTTATTGTATTTAACCGCCTCTAGACCTGACATTAAGTTTGCCATTTGTTTCTGTGCTAGATTTCAGGTTAATCCTAAAGAGTCACATTTAAAAGCGGTGAAACGCATCTTTAGATATCTTATAGGAACATCTAAATTAGGATTATGGTATCCTCATAATGATTCCTTTATTTTACATGGTTTTTCGGATTCCGATTATGCGGGATGTTCTTTAGATAGGAAAAGCACTAGTGACACTTGTCATTTTATTGGCCCTTCACTTATTTCATGGTCGAGTAGGAAACAGAATTCTGTTGCCCTCTCTACTACCGAGGCTGAATATATTGCACTAGGTAGTTGTTGTGCCCAAGCTCTTTGGATGTCACAAACATTAGAAGACTTTGGCATGCAACAAAGTAGTGTAGAATTAAAGTGTGATAATAAAAGTGCTATAGACTTAACTAATAATCCCGTATTACACTCTAGATCTAAGCACATAGATGTCCGACATCACTTTATAAGGGATCATATTAAGAGGGGTAATATAAAAATCAACTTTATAGGCACGGATAATCAACTAGCGGATATATTCACTAAACCGTTACCGGATTCCCATTTTTCTATGCTTAGGCTAGAATTAGGAATCCTAGATATTTCACAATGATTATATCCCTACTTATAACCTATAAAAATTAAAAACATCACCATAGTCTTACATTTTAAAAAAAAAACCAAAAAAAAAATATTCTTAACATAAACATTCACCACATCAATCATGTCCAAATCTTAAAAATTATTACAGAATTTTAATAAAAGGGTACTTAAAAAGTCTCAAAATAGAAGTTCACAAAATTAGGAAGAGATCTGGGCTGGGCAGCTGTCGGATGGCGACAGTAAGATGTCGGTGGCGATATCCTCCAGAACTCTGTTTCAATCCGACTCCTCCTCATTCCGACTGCCTGCTCCACTGCTCTCTGGAATATCAAAATCAGATATCCTTACCACCTTCTTGGACCGTCGACCCTGACTAACTGATTGCCGACGAGGCTCCTCCGCAGGCACTTCCCATTCTGAGGCTTCCGCAGGTGTAGGTTTCAATTTAAGCCCCTTAACAAGGAACTTCATAAACTTATGCATTCGTGTTCGATCTTTCTTCACCTCCATTTTATGTTCCTCAAATGACCTTCTATGCTCTTCAAAATTTTCAATATGACTATCCAACTTTGTTTGGAATGTGTCGAGTGCCTCCCGCATAGATCCTCCACGTGCTATTGGAGGCTCTCTCATTTCCATAGTCGGCGGCTTTCGTTGACTTTTCTTACCTTTAATACCCGACGTTTGATATATCTCCGGAACACAATCTCCAAGATAAAAGTTTTGATCTATCCAAGCATATTTCTTGAATAGAATACGCTGGATAATCGCACCTAAAGGGAGGGTGTGTGCCTTTTTCAACTGAGGATTTTTTAGGCGGTATGTATAACGAATCATAGATAAAAGCAGATCGGCCACATCAAATACTTCTCTCTCCACTATATAATAAGTCACAAGACTAAGTTGAGCCGTAATACTATGTGTATCACCGGACTTCAACATAATCATGTTCCTTAGTATATCTTGCACAAGACGAGCATCGTCTGTCAATGTCGTCATAGTGGATATAAGGCTCTTCGTCGAATTTCCATGCAAAGCCATGTTCATCAAGGTCCAATCTCTTTCTTGTCTATAATTCTCCACTATGTCCAAAACATTCTCACTCTCCACTATTCCAAATTCCCTTCTTAAATCAATGGGAGTGATCTCCACATATTGGCCTTGAATTTTGGATCTCACTCCTCCATTCAAATCCGTATATGAAGGGTCCTCCAGATGATTATAAAATTCGCGTACTAAAAAGGAGGAGAACATGTCTTGGATTATGACCGAAAGTATACCTGCCTCAGCAAGCATATTGTAGACACGTTCATGTCGGGGGAGATCGAATTCCAAAACTTTTGAAATCCCGATCTGAGCTTTCTCTATGCCAGGGAAACTTTGATAAGACGAATGAGCATCTCCTGACTCGCTCCTTCGCGATCTCCAACTGGTAGACATATCTGCATAAGCAATAAGAAAAATATTAAAACAAAAAAATATATAACAAAAAAATTTTCAGGAACTGTCGGATTTCAGATACCCACTGTCGGATATCCGATAGCTACAAGTTTATGCTTCCGAAAAAAAATTTCACAAAAATTCTTCCTATCACAAATCCACACAGTTTTCCCACAGAAAATATTCTTCAACATTTATATAATTTTTGAAAACTCAAAATTTGGGGGAAAATATCATTTTACTATTCATCATCTTCTTCATCTAACACTTCAACATTTTTTTATGTCATCATCTTTTTCCTCTAAAGCTGATACCTCTAAAACTTCTAGATCTCCACACAATCAACAAGAAAGAAAGAAAAATCATGATTCAACACAAAAACACACAAAAATTTCTAATTTTACTTCAAAATCACAAGATCTACATCTCTTATACAACCCAAAATCTAAAATGTCTAGATCTACTAAAACTTCTACATTTTATCTTCACAAAACTCCATGAAAATCAAGAGGAATATGAAAATCACAAAACTATTGGAGAAATTTTAACCAAAACTTGAAAAAACAACATATCTCACCTTAGATCTGAAGTTTTCCGGCAACTGGAGCTCTAGATCTCGAAAATTCCCCTAAAACTGAAGTGAGGTGTCGGTCAAAAAAAGAAACGCATCCTTTTATCTTTTCCGAGCTGTCGGATGGCGACATCTAGATATCGGAAATCCGACAGCTCCCAAAAAAAATTATTGATTTCAATTTTTCCTAGTTTTTTCATTGCCTGATTCTAAATATGTTCATATGAGATTTTTTCTTTATCTGGCATAAATGCTTCTTCATGTGTTATTTTCCCTAACAATAGCTTAACACATGCCTATGATGTTCAATGTTCCGTTATCAAAAAAAATTGACACTTTCATACAGTAATTTCGAATTGTTTTCGCATGCCTCTAAGTATAAGAAATCTTTTATCTGTGATAATGAGCAATCACAAACACTTACTTTAGTAATACATGTGAATACAATTTATTTTATACATATATCATGATTGCTCGAACATAACAAAATACATTTCATAAATGCCATTTTCAACTTTGCTACTTTGCACGTATTTACATTATACCATTTGTAGCATGCAAGTGAATTCGGAGATCCTTAATATATGTGTATACTCCACACAAAAAAAAGAAGGCAAATTCAAATGCAAAACATACATTTTGCCAAAAAGTTTTAAAGAAATACATAAAAAAATTGAAAAGGATCATCCACCAAGCACTACTTAGCCTCCTGATAAGTCTTCATGAGCATTGTGGGGTTAAGCACCTTGGCAAGAATTGTAAAGTGTCTTGCACAAACAAATTGGTCCTTTTATGTTACTTGCAAAGTTTCTATAAGTTCATAAGTTTGGTTTTATGTATATTTATGTTATGTTTAACAATTCCATGATCATGTATATTTTAAATATATTCATATGTATTCTTTCTCAAAGTATCACTACTACACTTCATTGTTATTTATAAAATTTCTTCTTATGAGAATTGGACCAAAACGATTCAATATTCTATATCCTCATGTGTCTATCTCTGATAATTGACATTTGAATCTCATCATGGTTAAGTATATTTGCTTCTATACATTATAACACATTACTAGAATGCTTAGCCTCATCTCTATGATTACCTATCTCAACATCATACCACTTACAAAGCTTCCGCTAGTGTACTCAAACTATTCCTTCAATTCTTTTTCATTTTCTACCATATCTCCTTAATACTCTTTCATCGTCTCTATTCCCTATATTCATTACTTTTCATAATATCAAAGGGGGAGAAGATAATAAGAGAAATCACTAAAAACACTTAATTTTTTAAGTGATTCATGTAGGGGGAGTTTATAAGTCGGGGGAGAACAATTTTAGAAGGATCTAATATTAAGGGGAAGATCATATTAAGGGGAAGATCATATTAAGGGGGAGATCATATTAAGGGGGAGAACATGAAGATCATAAGTTCACACTTGTACACACATAATGTACTTGTCACTATCTATATAGGATTTATTCGATTTCTTTTTATAAGGATTTGTTATTATCAAAAAGGGGAGATTGTTGGAGCATGCGTTCCGCACTCGCCCGGTTTGAGAATAACAAATCCCAAATGTATTTGATCCTATTTTTGATTAATGGTGTGCAGATAACAGGTGCAAGAATATCATGTTTTCAATTGGAGCAAAATGACAATTTTCCCGAATCTGGAGCTATCGGATTTCCGACAGCGATATCGGATTTCCGACAGCGCACTATATCATCCGTTTTCCAATCTCTGATCGACGGTTATGTGCTATCGGATTTCCGATATCGCTAACGGATGGCGACAGTGCACGATCTTCCAATAACGCCAGGATGTGCAGCAGTTACCCTAGCTAACGGATATCCGATAGTGCTATCGGATATCCGACAGCCCACGTCTCAACCCCGACCTCAACTTCACGCAGAAACTTTGTTTTAGTGGGACACGTGGCAGCCTCTAGAGGTATCGGATTCCGGCGACACCTAGCTATCGGATGGCGACAGCTCCTTTTTCTTAAAAGAGCTCAAAACTTCGTGGAATTTAGTTCTTGAGATTTCCAGACCTTCTTCCAGAGTGCATTCGAACCAGAAAGCTCCAGAACTCCATCAACTCCCATTTGTGCTAGAAGGATTGAGATTGAAGACGAGAGCAGACGCGTTTCTACATCAACGATCATCTCGAGGCTTTAACCTTCCTTTCAGAGATCTGATTTTCTAGGGAGTTCTTCACTTGACTTTGTATTTTCATTCATTTACATTTAACTTTGTATTGGTAGAGAAATCATCGTTTTGCGTGCGACGTCTAAGTCCTCGCGTGGCTTAGTGGAAAATTGCTTCCTTGTGCGGAGCGTCTAAGTCCTTGCGTGGCTTGGTAGGAAATCGTGGCCTTGTGTGCTACGTCTAGATCTTGGGAAGATCTAGAGGGTAGGCTTGGGCTGATCTAGGGAGAGACAAGTGATAGCCTTCCGATCCTTGGGAGAAGGATTGGTAAAATCAAAATTATTGAAATTTATATTATCATATTTGTGCATTGATCTTAAGCATTGTTAAGATCATTTTATTGTATGTAAATTTCATGATTAATATAATTATGCTTCTTTCATTAATTGCAAATTTGGTTGCTTAATCTTTAACTTAGAAATTTGTGTTTGGTTTAATACAAAAATTACATTGGTTTGAAATTGTTTATAAGTAATTTTTTAGAAAAGTAAAATCTGTTTAAAAATTATTAAGTAAAAATTATATTTTAAACAAACCCTTATTCACCCCCCCCCCCCCTCTAAGGGCGTCACACGATCCAACAAATGGATGTCAAAACGGCTTTCCTTAATGGCAACGTGCTTGAGGAAGTGTACATGACACAACCCGAGGGTTTTGAATCTACAAGTGAAGCCACTAAAATATGCAATTTGAATCGATCCATTTATGGATTGAAACAAGCTTCTCGAAGTTGGAATCTTCGTTTTGATGAGAAAATCAAAGAGTTTGGTTTCATCAAGAATGAGGATGAACCTTGTGTTTACAAGAGGACTAGTGGGAGTATTGTCGTTTTCCTGATATTGTATGTGGATGACATAATATTGATCATAAATGACATTCCAACCCTGCAAGCTGTTAAGAACAGGCTAGGGGAGTGCTTTTCTATGAAGGACTTGGGTGAGGCGACTTACATACTTGGTATTAAGATCTATAGAGATAGATCGAAGAAGTTGTTGGGTTTGACCCAGAGTACATACATTGAGAAGGTGTTGAAATGGTTCAACATGCTTGAGTCCAAGAAAGGATTCTTACCCATGTCACATGGTGTGAGTTTCTCTAGGGACCAGTGTCCAAAATCTTTGGAAGATAAGGACCGCATGATGTTGATTCAATATGCTTCGACAATCGGATCAATCATGTACGCAATGTTATGTACTCGACCTGATGTCTCTTATGCTTTGAGCATGATGAGCAGGTATCAGTCTGATCCAGGTGATGGTCACTGGATAGCCGTCAAGAATATCCTGAAGTACTTAAGAAGGACTAAGGATTTATTCTTGGTGTATGGTGGAGAGAAAGAGCTCAGTGTAAATGGTTACACGGATGCAAGCTTCCAAACTGATAGGGATGATTCAAAGTCCCAATCAGGCTTTGTATTTTGTCTTGATGGAGGAGTTGTAAGCTGGAAGAGTTCCAAGCAGGAGACAGTTGCTGATTCTACGACAGAAGCTGAGTATATTGCTACTGCAAATGTGGCAAAGGAGGCTGTGTGGATTAGGAAATTCATCAGCGAGCTTGCTGTAGTTCCTAGCATTGTTGATCCCGTAGTTCTCTAATGTGACAACAACGGTGCTATTGCACAAGCTAAGGAACCTAGATCTCATCAGCGCTCCAGGCACATACTTCGGCGGTTCCATCTTATTCGAGAGATTGTCGATCGAGGAGATGTGAGCATATGCAGAGTACCGACTGCAGAAAATATTGCGGATCCACTGATGATGCCTCTTGCACAGAGAAAGCATGATGGTCATACTAGATCAATGGGTATTAGATACCTGAATGATCGTCTCTAGTGGGAGTCTTGTGGATTGTATTTGTCGATTGTTGACTGTTCATGTGATGTATAGAGTACTTTATGTTTTATTTTACATCTATGGAAAGTTCTTTTATTATGTCAAATGTTTCTACTGTTAGATTAATTAGCATAATAAATGCCCTTAGAATGTTTACTTCCATAGGAATTCAAGTACGTGACTTGAATGTGAGGGCATATGTTTAAATGAAGCTTCATTCTTGAATGGTCCCTGGTCGAGCTATCATCCTAGAAATTAGGGCAAGGATGAGACCATAAGACTAGCATGTGCGTTGACTGATGATCGGTTCTCACAGGTCATGATATTGTGATATCAAGTCATCACATGGGTATTTGTTAGGAACAAGTTGTATTGGACAGACCCACCATGAGACTACTTTGTGGATTGTTATATAAATGTGTCACAAGTAGGTCTTAAGTGACAATGGTGTTTGTGGTCCTTTGACCTAAAGTCACAACATTCATCAGGTGAGGAAGAGCATACTTTGATGCCATCTAAAGTCTTCTCTTGAGAAAGGTTGACGATAAGGGTGGTTGTTGGGTATGTTACGAATCATTTGGATGTTTGTGTGTGAGCAGAAATGGAATTTGTCCTCCTTTATGACAGGAGTTACATACATGGGCCCCTTGATGGAATGAGACTGAAAATGCATGGTCATGCTTGGTTGAGTCAATATATGATATTGAGCTCACCAATTTTGTCAGTCTATTCTAGATCAGGAAACTGGGATTGAACAATTACGAGGGTGACACGGTCCATGCATCTAGTTCTATCCGTATGTAAGGGACAAAGGGACAAGACAACACTGATACATTGGTCATGACAGGCTTGTTGAGTTATAAACTCTTATTGCTTGGGTAGCAATGATGTATTGCTAGATGTTGCTCATTGTTTGTGAGACTTTTGTTGACACTTTGTGATCAAGTGGGAGACTGTTAGAGTTTCTACGGTGATCTTAAAGCAATCAACAATTAGTCTTACTGCCAACGCAATATGAGCCTATAGGGTCGCACATAATAGTGCTAAGAGAAATTGGAGAATGATTTGTGTTGGCTTGGTTTTTCTTGAGAAATTGTTTCCCGTGAAAAGAGCCAATCCGCTGAGACGGTATTCGTCAACCGCTGGGACGGCATTCGCCAATCCACTGAGACGGCATTCGTCAACCGCTGGGACGGCATTCGCCAATCCGCTGAGACAGTATTCGTCGAGCGGGCAGTATACTGCGTTCGACGAACGACAAGTATACTGCGTTCGACGAATGGCTAGTATACTGCGTTCGACGAACGGCTAGTGTAGCGCGTTCGTCGAGCGGGCAGTATACTGCGTTCGACGAACGGCAATTATATTGCGTTCGACGAACGGCAATTATACTGCCTTCGACAAGCGGTTTCCAATTCGTCGAATGCAGGGGATATAAAAGAATACGATTCTTTTAACCTATGTGTTCGGTTCCTTCTGCTGACCTAATTTTTTGCGAGAGAAAAATAGCGGCGGAAGTGTTTCGACTGAAATATTTTTTGACGGAAGAATTCCGTTCTTCTCCCTCCGCCGCCGCCGCCGCTTCCTCTCCCCGTTGTCAGATCTAGCAGTCCATGGGAGATAAAGAGAGCAGTTCTTCTCTGACCTAGATCTTGTGCGACAAGATACTAGCGTTCTCCAGCACTCGTGTGGATTTCCTGTAGAGGTGCTGACCTATTTCAGCGCCAGGAACTCAGATTCCTGCCATTGGAGCATCTCGGTTGAGTTTAATCTTAACCCCCTTCAGGTATAAATTTATTTATTGCATTGTGATGCTTTTATTCATTTCTTGAATCATGAAATCGCAAGATCCGAACTCTTTTGGGTTGTTATAGTTATCGTTTTATTCCGCTACGCATATTAGATATGATGTTATCAATTTTTGAATGACTCTTAGGAAAACCCAACACGTAGACCCCAGTTATTAATTAGAGTATTCGATGTGTATCATTGTGATCACTGAATATCGTCGATACAATATCGATGATATCGTCGTGATGACCTATATCGTCTTGACAGTCAAGATGATATAGTCTGCATGACCTATATCGTCGAGACGATCTCGATGATGTCATCATGATGACTTGAATCGTTGAGATGATCTCGACGATACCATCTTGATGCCTAAATATCGTCTTGACAGTCAAGACGATATCCCTCAGCACTCAACGATACATCATAGGTGATAGTCAGTCATATCGTCGTGATCATTTGACGATATTCACAATATCATTTTGATGATCTCGATGATACATGTAGTTTCGTCTTAAACACATACCAACGCGCTCCATACAATATGCATAATATCTGTGGAACATTTAGCCGACTCGGCCTAACTCCAATGAGTCATAGGATTGGTCCTTCACTAATATCCAATATGAGTAAGGCCAACACAATCCTTCCTCCAACTTCTCCAAACACTCTTATGTGCGACCCAATAGGCTCATATTGCATTGGCAGTGAGACTAACTGTTTGATTGCTTTGAGATTACCTTGGAAATACCAACATATATTCGTGGTTGCACTCCTTAAGAAGAGTCAATATGCTCTTTAAATAGAGTGTCAACTACCGCCATCGTTAGCACCTACCACGTGACGGTATCAATGTGGAAACAATTTTCCCGCTCCAGTCAACCTATAATGAAACCTGGAATTGTATTTTAGGCAATCTTATCGCGGCACTGTACCGATTATCGTAGCATGGTTGTATTATTTTCTCCCGCCAAAATTTTATCCCTTGCTTCATTTGGAGCATAATCCGCGTATGACGGGGCTGCCTAACCGTTATCGTTGAGCGATAACACCTATCGCGGTGCAGTAGGTCATTTCATAATAGGCTTTCTTCTCCCACCATGCTCCTTTGAAATGTCCCTTGCCAGCTGTCCATCAGGAACGACTCTTATCGCCAGCATTAGTTGTTACCTCGACACGGCAGTAAACCATTTCAATTCTTGTTCCCATTTAATTGTTCTGATTGAATTTCTTTGTACTTGTTTCTAATTTACCTGTATAACTTGCTTGTTATAACTAGGAGCAAGGTTGATCAAATACAAATTAGAATTTGTTATTCTCAAACCAAGAGATGTGGAATGCATGTTCCAACAGACACATGGTTTCTTTTTGTTGGCCTCAGTGAATCACCTCAAGAGAATTCACTAGTCACTCTGGAGTCACTACAACAAACTGCACTTATAGTAAGGACTTAAATCGTTACAGTAAGTGCCAAAAATCGTTACAAAAACTCTTTGGTAACGAAAAAAAACTTTAAGTAACGGTCCTCCTCTAAAGCTCGACGCTAAAGGTTCTTGTAACGAATGGATGCATGTCGTTACAAATAAAGCAATTGTAACAAATGATACTTTCTCACCAAAAAGAGATTCTTCCTCACAATAAATTGGTCACAATAAATATTATTTCGTTACGAATGTTTTTTCCTCACAAAAAAACAGTTACAATTAAAACTATTTCGTTACCAATGTTTTATTTTTTCCTCACTAAAAATAAACTAACTTCGTTACAATAAAGTATAATAAACATTATTTCGTTACAATAGATTAAACAATAGTAACAAAAAATCGTTACATTTGTTTTCCATTCTTCTTACTACAGCCAATTCATTTATATATCAAAAATATTCCATTTCTATTTTTTGTGTACCTGAAATTTTATTACAAATAATAATCTTGAAAACACACATATATTTAATATTTCGTAACAAGATCAACATGTATTTATTCACACCAAAAAGTATTACATATAGTACAAGTTATTATCATCTCTTCTAAAATAAAACAATATTACATTACAAGATCAACATGTTTCTAATAAATCTTCCGTCATTTTTTGAAAAATGAATCGTCCATCACTTTCGGACTAATGAATCTTTCGTCACTTGCCGGTCAATGCTCGAGCACCCTACAAATAAAAAAGAGCAATTAAGATCACCCTACAAATAAATGAGAGCAGAAACATTCATACAAACTCACATCCATACATACATAATCCATACACACCCCCATTAAACAAGCATATAATAAAACACACACTTGCCGCCCGTTGTTTAGTTCACACTGAAATTAAGGTCATGAGGGTGTACAACCCGTATTCGCCGAGTGGGCCCCCCCAGCCAACTGGCAAAACTTGGGTCGTCCGGATCATTCGCCAGGTCACTCGCCCAGGCTAAGGAAGGTAAAAATGCCCCCGGGTTGGTGGGGGTAAGCTGTAGAAGAGAAGGCGCTAGGCGAGTGGTGCCCTCACGGACCACTCGCCCAGAAGCGTGGGCATTCGCCCAGCCAGGCGGGTGCCCAGCGAATGGTGCCCTCACGGACCATTCGCCCAAATGGGTGTGAGGGGAAAATGACCATAATACCCCTGGTGGGCTGCAAATAGCCCTTCGGAACAGCGGAGTTAGGCTATTAGCAGACCAATTTGGGGTGCTGTTAGTAGAATTAAAAGGCGAATTCATGTTATTTGCAGACCAGCCTAGGAAAACTATAAATAGACCCTTAAGGGCACCTTGGAGGAGATCCGATTTTAGAGAATCCTCTCCTCTAGGCTAGTTTTGGTTGGCAGCCAGTGCCCTCCAAGGTGCCCGGTTGAGCTTTGGTTTGGGAGGGGAAGCTCTCTAAGATCTTCCGGGTGTGTGGCGGGACCTCCTCGCTTCAGCCTTGGGTCTATTCCGTTTCCAGCATCCACCGTCAAGAGAGTCTAGTGAGGGAGAAATAAGCATCGGCTCCACGCTCACCGCACCAAAAAGGTTGAAACCAGCAACTGGTCTCTTGAGTTCGGACCCACTGGGGGTGTAGCCGATGCTTATTTCTCCCTCACTAGACTCTCTTGACGGTGGATGCTGGAAACGGAATAGAGCCAAGGCTGAAGCGAGGAGGTCCCGCCACACACCCGGAAGATCTTAGAGAGCTTCCCCTCCCAAACCAAAGCTCAACCGGGCACCTTGGAGGGCACTGGCTGCCAACCAAAACTAGCCTAGAGGAGAGGATTCTCTAAAATTGGATCTCCTCCAAGGTGCCCTTAAGGGTCTATTTATAGTTTTCCTAGGCTGGTCTGCAAATAACATGAATCCGCCTTTTAATTCTACTAACAGCACCCCAAATTGGTCTGCTAATAGCCTAACTCCGCTGTTCCGAAGGGCTATTTGCAGCCCACCAGGGGTATTATGGTCATTTTCCCCTCACACCCATTTGGGCGAATGGTCCGTGAGGGCACCATTCGCTGGGCACCCGCCTGGCTGGGCGAATGCCCACGCTTCTGGGTGAGTGGTCCGTGAGGGCACCACTCGCCTAGCGCCTTCTCTTCTACAGCTTACCCCCACCAACCCGGGGGCATTTTTACCTTCCTTAGCCTGGGCGAGTGACCCCGCGAATGATCCGGACGACCCAGGTTTCGCCAGTTGGCTGGGGGGGCCCACTCGGCGAATACGGGTTGTACAGAGGGAGTTCACTGTTTAGTTGTAATGTCTGAAATTAAGATCACCTGTTAATGACACTTCACTGCACTTAAAATCACACTTCACTACACAACTCTTTAAAATGTACACCACGCACTCAGTTTACTGCACTTAACATTGATCGCACACACTTCACTGTACAACTCTTAAAACAGCACACAAATGCACACATTTCACTGCACTTAACATCACACGCGCATATACAAAACTCATAAAAATAGCACACACGCTGCACTTAACATCACACACACATACACAACTCTTAAAAATAGCACACACATACACACAGACATTTCAATTCACTTAACATCACACACACTTCACTACACAACTCTTAAAAACACCACACACACACACACTTCACTACACAACTCTTAAAAACATCACACACACACACTTCACTGCACTTAACATTTCACTCCCTTTACTACACAACTCTTAAAAACAACACACACGCACTCACACACTGACACATACACTTAGCTGCAATTTTCCCAAACTGCACATGCAGTTTGCCCAAAAAATAACAAGCACTTCACAACACAGCACTCAACTCGCTGCAGTTTGCAAACTCGCTGCAGTTGTTATCCTCTTATCAAAAATATTTTTCTGTGCAAGATAAATAAAAATTTACCACTAATTATTTACATGGGAACTAGTTAATAAGAAATACCACAATAAACATAAGTTTCATAAAAATGTGGCTTCAAGAGTCTCAAAAGGAAACAACAAAAATGCAATTACTAGCAACCTAAGTAAGCTCAAAGTTTCGTACCATACTTCAACATATTTTTATGTACTTGTAGGAAATGAACTGGCCAATGGACAACACTTACCAACCCTCCTTCCCTTTTTCTGCTTTGCTTGGAAGTGGCAGGATATCATCAATTACCAAGCGAGGATATTGGCTCTGCACACAGTGTATCATATAATCCCACCTACAAATCATTTTTTTTATACACTATTAGCTAACCTAATATCATAAAAAATAAAAAATAAAAACATAAAATGACAACTCACTGGCTTGTCATGTATCCCCAGCTATAACCATGCTATTACCTCCAACAGCTCCTCCATTGTCCCATATCCACCTTCATATTTGTAACAAAATTCACATGAATGATCAAAAAAAATTTAAAATTTAGCAAAATGTCACTTTTATGTTTGCATACCAGGAAGGGCAATGAAGGCATCTGAAAGCTTAGACATTTCTGACTTCCTCTCATGCATGTCTGCAACAACTCTCACTTCTCCAAATGTTTGTCTTGAAATCTGCAAGACAATGCATTTCTCAGTTTAGGATGTAGAGGAAAACTTGAAGTTTGAAGGCATCTGAAGGAGGTTTCCTACCTCATGTGGCAGTAAAGCTCTTCCTATTTTCTCCCCTCAAAAAGGAAAGAAAAGGCAAAAAAGAGAGAAAAAGGAAGGCTAAATGAGACATTATCACAGAAGAAATACTAAGAAAAAAAGAAAAACAAATGAAATCAAACCTTCAGCGTTAACATTTTTTTTAAATCAGTACTCTGTCAGATTTTTTTTAATTTTTGCATGATTTTAATCCTCAGCTTTTCAAAATCAATTCAATTAGGCCTTAGTTTTGGTCTCTTACTAAAAGGATTTACAAAGTTGAGGAAAAAATTTTGATATTTCTACTCAAAAAAAAGGTTAAATGTGCGGAAAAATGGCTACCCAATGACATGATAGCCTCCATTAAAAACTGTATGAGAGATCAAACCCATTAGACCTACACTGCCACCACCATAAACCAGGTCTATTTTTCTGTCCCCAGCTTGCTCACTTTCCAGCCACCGCCAATTATTACTTGCTGCCCGCTATATGACACAATGATCTCTTTCAAACTTCAGTGCAATTCATGAGACAGTATTGTAGGTTCTGCCATTGATCATCCGCAGAAGCATGCACAACTTCAACAACAAACAAACAAAATCCTAGATGGAATAAGCTATCACATGTGCATCACATGCTAGAGATACAATAACAAATAATGCCAGAACAAGAACATAAATTAAGACTCCTCGAGTCCACTAATCAGACAAAAATATCTTATATAATGCAAACTTCTATCCTATACAAAAAAAGAACGTTTACAATAACTGGAGTTCGTACTTAAGATTTATAAATGAAATAAGGGTTAAATTTGGCAACGTTAGTCAACCCTATTATCAATAGATATATCATAAAACATCATGACAAAAGAGAATAAAGAAAACATGCATCCATGCAGCATCAAAAATCAGACAACTGGTGCAAATGTTGTTCCGCTAACAGTGTACTAACTGGTAATTGGACCACGATGCACAGATCCGACTACACAAATATGTATATCATTGGAGAGAAAAGGATATGTGAATAAGGAAATTCTTACAATTGAATTATCTAAAATTATTATCATATTATCATGCAGCATACATAACAAGTAGAACTGCAACCTGAGCAGTGAATAACTCCAGGTTGCAAGAAACAGAAAAAACAAGCTTGATCGCAGATAAGTTCAGATTTCAGCAGTAGAACTGTATATTGAGCTCTACCATATGAACATCCTAGAAAAATAAAGGAGGAATTTTTAAGTTTCTTGCACAATGCAGTTTTATAGATTTAATAATCAGTTCAAAAATCAAGGTCTTTAAGAGCAGATGTTTATAGGAATTTCATTCATAAACCTATGAGTGTCAGCCCCTATATCCAATCATCCTACAAAATTGGGCCTCACACGGAGACATATAGTCTAGTCAAAAAGCAAGAAAAAAATAGTTAAAACATATCTCCTTCATTAAGAAATACAAGAAAACATTTAGGTAAGATTAGTCCAGAAAAAGAATAAGAGCATGAAATTATATAATAAAATTTACAAAAAAAATCTGGAAAATAATTTTGTTGAGTATCACTCAAGACGGTGAGAAAAAAGCTACCTCGGTGGATCTAAAAGCTTCATCTTGGTTTGGATAATGGATGTTTATCAAACCACCAGCTTTTCGGCTCTTGCCGCGTCCACTTGATGTGCATAAAATACTAACAAAATAAACAAACTTACTTTCTACTGTCGATACTCTGTTGTACTTGGGTGCTTCCCATCCTAATCTCTGGCACAACTTCTAAAGCACAGACTTAGGAATTCTTGCTGGATCACCCTGTAATCAAGAAAGTAAGTTGATCTGGGTAGTTCAAATATATATAATGCATGGGCAATGATCAAGAAATTCAAACTGCATCTTGTAATACACCAATTAAAGTACTTTTAACATAATCACAAATATTTTCAATAAATGGAGTCTCAAACACTTTTTGTAATAATCGTAGAATGAAAAAACAATAATTGCACGTAGAAAAGTAAACAAGCACATCCATGTCAACGAAGCCACACACAAGAATTAGCAAACATGCACATCCATGACAACGTAGTCATACATAAGAATTGGTGATAAGCAAGAAATTCCATGCATATACCAATATAAAAAGAAATGGATGCTAAGTTAAGGTATCTCTTTACATTTTACATGCTTGCAATTTTGTTTTATTCATTTTTTGTATGTCTTCTGGATAAGTAAATGTGTTCATTTTATGTATGGACACCTTCACATGCATAAGCAAATAGGGACAAGCATGTAACATTATGAAGACAGAGGTATTAAAAGATAATAATGCTACAAAGCATTACATTTTTCCATATCTCATCAATATTTCCTAGAATATGACGATATTCAAGATGCGATGGATTTTCTGAGGAACCACTTGGCATCACCTGCATCTTCGAACTAGCAATTTCATCGTGCATCTCTGATTCTAAATCTTTTTCAGATAGTCCTGCACGAAAGCAAAACCCAAGAGCATTATGTGTAATATGCAAACTTAGAGATTGTAAGCATGAGATTAAAGCTCTGAGCGTGCAAATGTGAAACCTAAAGATGTGAGTTCTTGCTTAAGTTTGCTAATGATTTCATTATTTTTTTGGCTCATCTTGTTTCTCTTTTGCTTTGCTTCTAAAGCTCCCAATCTTGCTAGACGATACTCTTTAGCAACTGAATCCGCAGGAGAGCATGGATCAACCTCCTGAAATTGATAACATTATCGAAACCTTCGTGGCATTGTAAATTGCACATTATATAGAACTTTAGTTGACCAATAAAATTACACTATCAAAAATGTCACGCAATTCTAAATTATATCAGCCTCTAAAATGGGTATTCAAACCCAATCACAGTCTAACATTCATCAACATCACCATCATCAATATCCTTATCCTAACTATCCTTTGGGAGGTTAAAATTAAAAAATGAGGCTATTATTTCTGTAAAACCTCCAACCATGCAATTTCAAATTAACTATGGCATCAGAGATTCATAGTCGATGATAAAGTTAAGAGTAGCTCAATAACATAATTTTGTGTGGATTTTTTTTGCTACTAACATTAATAGATCATTCAACAACCATGCGAAGGAGTACTCCAAGATCTACATACCTTTTCTTTCTCCTTGTCTTCATCTTCCTTCTCTTCTTCTTGCTCCAGATACTGCCTTATCCACACAGCTTGTGAAGATTTTCCAAAATCTATAGATTCACTTGACTGGTGGACGGGGAAGCAGAGAAAGAAAATTTCAGAGGTTGCCAAACTAATTTTCTTGCAAGCACGACTCCAGCATTTCTGTTGGAGGGGGGTTAGTTGACCTCCTGCAGTAAATTCGTTGAACACGTCTAAATGGAGATGAAGAGGGGTGATGATTAGAAGATGAATCGAGTTGTAGAGGCGGAGTAAGGAGGAAATCGAAGAGAATGATTACCTGCTATCAGCCTAGGGCGAAGAAGCTGGCGGTGGAACGAAGAGCCGAAGTAGATGGCTGGGAGACCGAGATAAAGAAGACGAATGGAGCAGCGAACATAGCACTGAAGGTCGATCGAATGGAGAGTAGAAAACGATTTCAAGGCATGGAGAGAACCCCTGAATCCCTCTGGGAGCGCCTCTTGTTGCATAGAAGGCTGGGAGGAGTTGAGAAGTTGATGCCCTACCCGCGCTTCCCTGCTCACGAATGCGCGATGCTTGGGGGAGACGAAATGTTTGATAAAGCAATCTTTCGTTTTGCCAATTAATCTGATGGAGGGAAATTTCCCTCCATAAATTTCATGGCATATAATATATTAAAATTAATAAAATTCATTTTTTTAGGGCAATGTTATAGGCAGTCCTATTCTCGCTATTCGCAGTCCAATTTTTACAAATTTTTCCACGCTTTTTGAAAATACGCTCTGTACATGCATTTTTAGGAAAATTGTTCAACACGAAAGTTGTAGATCTCGTCGAGATATACAACTTTTGTGTTGAACACTTTTCCTAAAAATGCACGCACAAGGCGTATTGCCGCCCTGATTGAAACAAGGGCGTAATTTTTGTAAATACGTCTTGTACATGCATTTTTAGGAAAAGTGTTCAACACGAAAGTTGTAGATCTCGACGAGATCTACAACTTTCGTGTTGAACAATTTTTCTAAAAAGGCATGTACAGAGCGTATTTTCAAAAAGTACGGAAAAATTCGTAAAAATTGGACTGCGAATAGCGAGAATAGGACTGCCTATAACATTGCCCTTTTTTTATTAATACAACTTCAGCGACTCAACTTAACGAAATATTCAACTCATAATTTTAAATAGGGTCATTTATGCAAATTTATTACTTTATTTGATATGTTGACTCAACAGTCTATATAGACTTACTTATGTGACTCAACGTCTGTGTATATGTGTCTATGTGTATGTGTGTATCTGTGTTTGTGTTGGTCTGTGTCTGTGTCTGTGTTTGTGTGTCTATGTGTGTATGTGTCTGTATGTGTCTGTGTTTGTGTTTATGTGTGTCTATGTGTGTCTGTGCCTGAATGTGTCTTTGTCTGTGTTTCTATGTGTGTCTGTGCATGTGTGTGTCTGTGTCTGTGTCTGTGTCTGTGTGTGTGTCAGTGTCTGTGTGTCTATATCTGTCTGTGTCTGTGTCTATGCCTATGTGTGTGTCTATGTGTCTGTGTGATCTCTAGCTATGTGTGACTATGCATGTGTGTGTCTGTGTCTATGTGTGTTTGTGCATGTGTGTGTCTGTCTGTTTGTGTCTTTATCTGTCTATATCAGTGTCTATGTCTATGTATGTCTGTGCCTGTGTGTGTGTCGGTGTATGTGTGCGTTTCTGTGTCTGTGTGTTTGCGTCTGTGTGTGTGTGTGTGTGTGTGTGTGTGTGTGTGTGTGTGTGTGTGTGTGTGTGTGTGTGTGTGTGTGTGTGTGTGTGTGTGTGTGTGTGTGTGTGTGTGTGTGTGTGTGTGTGTGTGTGTGTGTGTGTGTGTGTGTGTGTGTGTGTGTGTGTGTGTGTGTGTGTGTGTGTGTGTGTGTGTGTGTGTGTGTGTGTGTGTGTGTGTGTGTGTGTGTGTGTGTGTGTGTGTGTGTGTGTGTGTGTGTGTGTGTGTGTGTGTGTCGGTGTGTCTGTGTTTGTGTGTATGTGTATGTCGGTGTCTGTGTCTGTCTATGTCTGCACCTGTCTCTCTGTGTGTGTGTGTGTGTGTGTGTGTGTGTGTGTGTGTGTGTGTGTGTGTGTGTGTGTGTGTGTGTGTGTGTGTGTGTGTGTGTGTGTGTGTGTGTGTGTGTGTGTGTGTGTGTGTGTGTGTGTGTGTGTGTGTGTGTGTGTGTGTGTGTGTGTGTGTGTGTGTGTGTGTGTGTGTGTGTGTGTGTGATCTTTAGCAAGCTATGTGTGATTGTGCCTGTGTGTGTCTGTATCTGTGTGTCTATGTGTGTTTGTGCATGTGTGTCTGTGTGTCTTTGTTTGTGTGTCTGTGTCTGTCTATGTCATGTATCTATGTCTGTATGTGTGTGTGTGTCAGTGTCTGTCAGTGTCGTCTGTGTGTGTGTCTGTCTGTGTGTGTGTGTGTCAGTGTCTGTCAGTGTCGTCTGTGTGTGTGTCTGTCTGTGTCTGTGTGATCTCTAGCTATGTATATGTGCATGTGTGTATGTGTCCGTGTGTTTGTGTCTGTGTATAATAATGAGATTCTAGAAGATGGAAAAATTACTAGATGAGCAAAAAGTTATCTTTGGTGCAACATTCAAAAATGCCCAATATAGTCTTCTAATTTTTTGCTAATTACTTAACATATATTAATAATGTTTTGTAATTATATAAATATTATACCCATTTATGTAATTACATAATATCCCAATAAAAAAATTCATCAAATCTATTTTTTTTGCTAGAACTCCTAGACCTATAATAGGTTATTGTCCTAAACCTATTATATATATATATATATTGAGCAATGTTAAATGCTGGCCGGTTTTGGCTATATGCAGGCCGCGGATATATGCAGGCCAAAAAATTATTCATGCTGGCCAAATTTCATATTTACATACTATATTCAAAAAATTAAATTAATATTTTCCTAAATAAATTACCAAGCAAAATAGCATTGATAAAATAAGTAAGTAAAATATCATGCGGTTACGTTGAATGTCAGTGTTTCGGCAGTAAATCTGGGAGTATTATTGATGGAGTATCCCTAAAGGCGCTAACCGCACTCCATTCATGGGGGTGCGGTTATCCAAAGAACTTCCACTTGCGACTTAACTACCCGAAGTATAACCATCGAAACCCGCGGGGGGGGGGGGGGGGGGGGGGGGGGGGGGGGGGGGGGGGGGGCGAAGCCGGGGGGCCCGGCGGGGCGAAACTTTATATATATTTAAAAGTTTATATAATAGTTTTATATATTATATATAAAAGTTTATATAAATGTTTTTATAAAGTTTTATAAAAGTTTATACAAAGAAACTTTATATATATTTAACTATTATATATAAACAAATTTTAAAATGATTTTTTTTTTAAATATAAATGTTTTTGAAAAAAATAATTATAAAATATTGATGTATATTTTTTTTACGGTCATTTTGAGTACGCATATGTATATGTTGCGGGCGAAGCCCGCCGTCGCCGGCCGGGTACTGTAGAATGTGGGCGCAACCTGCTAAGAGTCAGCGAGCACGGGCGAAGCCCGTGCAGAGCTGCTCTTAAAGTTTTATATAAAAACTTTATATGAATTTTTTTTATAAAAAACGTTTATAAAGTCATCTATGGGTTGCGGTTAATAATTGTCTATATTATTTAAAAAGTGGGGCTAAAATATTAGTCACGTATTAGGTAATAACCGTGGCTAGCTAATATAAACTTATTCGTCACGAATCAACCAAACCATGACTAATATTTTCTTTTTTGCCATGAATTATAGGCATCTGTAGCTAATGCTTATTAGCATGAATTGTTTGATAAATAATTTGTTAAATAATCACTATATCACTCATATCCCCTTCGACGGAATATCCTTGATGACAAGCATTGTTTGAAGATATTATGTTTTGATGACGTTTTAAAAATAATCGTCACAAAAGATAAACATGTATGTTGACATTTTTTATGAAAAATGTGGGCAATGCTAAAATTTTGTATTGGTGATGCTTTTTGAAAAAAAAAGTCGCAAATTGAAAATTAACGGCGACGTTTTAAAAAACGTCACAATAAAAACGTCGTTATAAAGTCTATATCCTGTAAAGTCTATATCTGGTAGTGCAATGCGCGCGATTGAAAAAAACGTGTGCTCGGGAAATAAAACGCGCATCCGAGTGAAAAGCACGTGCTCGAGCGAAAAATGGGCGCTCGAAGGGTACAATTATTTCACCTCTGCGCACAATGAAAAAATATGTGTGCATGCGGGGCCAGTGCGCGATCGTTATTTTTATTCAAAAATTATAATAATATGTTTTAAATTTTTTGATTTGTTTTGTGCAAAATTTTATGGAGGGAAATTTCCCTCCATATATTTCATTAATGTGAGAGGGAAGGAAATAGACAAAAGTTAATAAACTAGAGGAAAAGAACGGCGCGCGGCGACGACCGAGAAAGAGAACGACGATGGTGGCGGCCGTGGAAGAGAGAGGCGACGGCGGCGGCGACCGTCGAAGAGAGGGGAGACAACGGAGGCGGCCGTACTTGAAAGACATTGCTACAGCTCGCAAATGGATATTTGTGTGTTTAGTTGTCCGTGTCTGTGTGTGTGCATGTGTCTGTGTTTGAGCCCCGACACATGCAATACGCGCTAGCTCTCAAGCAAAAAAGGGAAACTGCACGCACGAGAGTGCATTTGCGTGCGAGCGAGAGTGCATTTGCGTGCGCACGAGAGTGCATTTGCGTGCGTGCGAGAGTGCATTTGCGTGCGCGCGAGAGTGCATTTGCGTGCGCGCGAGAGTGCATTTGCGTGCACGCGGGTTCGTTCGTGATTTTATTTTAATTCCAAAATTATATTAAAAAATTAATGTCATATTAATTTGCATTCATTTTTACATTTAATATATTTTTAATTTTTAGTTTTGTTTTGTTCAAAATTTTATGGAGGGAAATTTTCATCCGTATATTTCATTCATTCATGTGAGAGAGAGATAGAGCTGCATGAGAGAGAGGCAGAAAAACTTTTATAAAAAGTTAAAGATGTATAAAGAACCCCGTACGCGCAAAAATACATGTCGCAATAGTACCACATATCTGCGACAGCCGCGCACGAATGTTTGCGAGCTGTAGGAGTACTGTCGTCGCGTTGGAGCACTATCGAGGCGGGGTACTATCGCGTGCATACAAATTTTTTTTTCAAAAAAAATATATTAATTCAAAACTTTGATAATAAAATAGTACAAGAATTGAAAATAAAATATGATATATTTTTTGTAACAAAACTTTAATAATAAAATATTACTATTAGTAAGGACAATGTCTTTGTCACAAAAAACTTTCATGATGTGGTTACAATTGATACTTATTGTGAGAAAAGTTTTTTATTTGTAACGTAACATTAGTGTTGTTACAAATACTTACAGTTATAGTAACGAATTAATTATTATTGTAACAAAATTTAAAATATTCGTTACAAAAAAGTTTTTTTTGTAACAACAAAAAAACTTTGTTACTAAATATAACTATTAGTAACAAACTGTGTTTCAGTTACATTCCAGTCCTTACAACAGGTGCAGTTTGTTGTAGTGAGTATTCGCCTACCTCTCGGAGTACTCGATGTATTTCTAGGCACATTCGTTGTCATTCTGGGAGTACTCTCTGTCTACCCAGACGTATTCAAAACCCCCTTTTGCTGTTCTTTATACTTAGCATTTTTTCTCATTTTGCCATATTTTGTAAGCAGACAGCCTGTATTTTTGGTGGATGCCCTCAGGCAGACCACCAAAGTTTATTAATAGGTCATGAATAGTAGTTGTAAAGTCATCAAAACACGATCCAAGATATCCCCAGTAATTGTGTACCCTACAATAACATGTCTAGAGTACCCCTTTGGAGCATCAAAATTTACTTGTACCATGTTGTAACTATTTAATCAATTAATAAATTCACTCGCAACTAAAGGTTCGGGCTGTGCAAAATCTAGTCTCGCCATTTCTTCTTTTCTTGTCTTGAATATTCGAACTCGGAGTACTCGCTCACTCACAGTACCCCTTCCTTTTTATTTTTTATTGGGTATGAAGTAGAGACGTGTTCTATCCCAACATCCGACCTCTGGGAACAGAACTAAAAATGAACATTTTGGAGTGACTTCTGGCAGGATTGACCATCTTGCTATATAAGTATGTGTCTTAAAGTTTCATGTGAAAGGCTCCATAAACGACACCTATATTTGGAAGCAAGTTGAATGTCTGCCTTCAAAACAATGATTTCTAATGGAAAAATGTTCCATATGGCTTTCCAACAAATAAGTGAAAACTTTGGCGTCATATAATGTGCCCAATCCATTATTGTCACATTGATCTAGCCTTAAAATAATATACGCTTATTGAAGTTTTGATGGAGAAATTGCCTGCGATGTCCAGAATCAATACACGATGGTTTGGTCCACACATGCCTTGAAATCCGATCAAGAAATCAATTCTAGCACCTCCCCGCAGTAGGTTTCAGAAATCCAAAATAGCCCCTCCTCAATGAAGACATCAGCTAACAACATGGAGAGATCCCGATCCATATGGGATCCAGACAACACCGCAAGTGGTTTGTTTTCGATCCATATGTCATTCTAGAAGTTTATCAATCCACGTCAATGTTTCCAAATGATGAATTCCTTCATGTAGTTAAAGTATTTCATGTTTTCTCCCCAAGGGTCATGAGTGTTAGATCTAATATATATATATGCATGTATCGAGTTGAATTAGTACCCATGATCTTTATGCATTTATATTGGGGGTGGGGGAAATAAAATAGAAGTTCTTATGGTGTTATATAAATAAAAAAAGGTGTATGTTTGGATAAAAGCTTTATGGGAGTTAAGTATTTAGTGAGATTTGAATCTTACGTACAAGTCTTAAATGTTATTAAGTAAAGGTAATAAATAAGATTTCAATGTTCTTAAAAAGATGCCTAATTCAATTGACATCTAATAACCGACATTGGCAGATAGGACGAGAATTTCAAGAACGACAAGAAGAAGAGAAAAGTAATGTGAGTACTTATTACTTTAATTATGCCTAGCTTTGAATATTTGGAATATACACCTGATTAGTTTTCATACTGAAAATATTTTAGTGACTGTGTATTGACATGAAATTGAAATTGTTTGCATTTATGAATCACGGATAATTATGAAAATTTCTAGAGCTGTTGAATCAGAAATAACAAGAATTAAGTGATGATCATAAAAATGTTTGAATACAACCAATGATACCTGATACGAAAATTAAAAATGAATATTGACTATGAATATCGAATATCAATATACGTGAATAAGAACAGAACGAAAAGATAACATACATTGAAAAGATAACATACATTGAAAAGATAATATACATGCATTGGAAATTATAAGGGTTAACCCAGTGCTGTTGGGGGGGTATGAATACCCACGGTGGAATAATTTTGAGATATATATGCGGCCGTTGAAGGCCAGAAGCCGTTGAAGGCTCAGGGGTCGTGGAAGACCCGGATGCATTTTAATATACCCTTATGATTTCTTAATTTCATAAAGCTAAAGAGAAATGAGGAATCTAATTCAGAAACTGATTATGAGAACATCTGATGATTGATGGTGGAAAATGAATTGACTGAACTACAATTGAAAGAATCTAAAATTGATGAAAAGATTTCGAATAAAAGAAATGAAACGACCGTGAACGAATAAAAACTGAATGTGAATAGAAGTTATGAAGAAATGAAATGAATACAAGAATTGGAAAAGTAAACATATCGTTACTTTATTGATATGTCATTCCTTATTTGATATGTCATTCCTTATTTGAATGCATTTATTGATATGTCATATAGTTACCATTTTCTCATTTTGCCATATTTTGTCAGCGGACAGCCTGTATTTTTGGTGGATACCATCAGGCAGACCACCAAAGTTTATTAATAGGTCATGAATAGTAGTTGTAAAGTCTTCAAAACACGATCCCAGATATCCCCAGTAATTGCATACCATACAATAACATGTCTAGAGTACCCCTTGGAGCATCAAAATTTACTTGTACAATTGTTGTAACTATTTAATCAATTAATAAATTCACTCGCAACTAAAGGTTCGGGCTGTGCAAAATCTAGTCTCACCATTTCTTCTTTTCTTGTCCTAAATATTCGAAACTCAGAGTACTCGCTCACTCACAGTACCCCTTCCTTTTTATTTTTTATTGGGAATGAAGTTGAGATGTGTTCTATCCCAACATCCGACCTCTGGGAACAGAACTAAAAATGAACATTTTAGAGTGACTTCTGGCGGGATTGACCATCTTACTATATAAGTATGTGTTTTAAAGTTTCATGTGAAAGGCTCCATAAACAACACCTACATTTGGAAGTAAGCTGAATGTCTGCCTTCAAAACAATGATTTCTAATGGAAGAATGTTCCATATGACTTTCGAACAAATAAGTGAAAACTTTGGCGTCATATAATGTGCCCAATCCATTATAGTCACATTGATCTAGCCTTAAAATAAAATACGTTTATTGAAGTTTTTGATAGAGAAATTGCCCGCGAGGTCCAGAATCAATACACGATGGTTTGGTCCCCACATGCCTTGAAATCCGATCAAGAAATCAATTCTAGCGCGCCTCCCCGTAGTAGGTTTCAGAAATCCAAAACAACCCCTCCTCAATGAAGACATCAGCTAACAACATGGAGAGATCCCGATCCATATGGGATCCAGACAGCACCGCAAGTGGTTGGTTTCGATCCATATGTCATTCTAGAAGCTTATCAATCCACGTCAATGTTTCCAAATGATGAATTCCTTCATGTAGTTAAAGTATTTCATGTTTTCTCCCCAAGGGCCGTGAGTGTTAGATCAGAGAGAGAGAGAGAGAGAGATGGATGGATGGATAGAAAGAGAGAGGGGAACATTGATACAAAATCCAATATTTATAAATGATGTTTCTACTCTCCAGATCATTGATCAATGGAAATAATCACATGCAAATTGAAAAAATATACATGAGAATTTTTGTACCGTATATTTATGAATGTTTTGGAATTTTATACCATTGATTTTCCAATTAAAACTCACATTGAGGACTTTTGTGCAATTGTACATTAGAAGGACTTGTCCCATCGTTTTCTTGATGTGAATTTTAATTAGTTAAAAAATGATTTTCTTTTTCTTTTTTACATGCACATGTAAATACGTAATACAAATATCCGATAAATTAATTACAGAACTTTCAATCACTAGGGTTAATTCACAAGGTGGTACATACAATGATAATGGGAGCAATGATAAAAAAGGGTTTTCAAAAATCTTCCCTGTATTTCTTTATTGGGTCTACACTTCGAGCATTTGAGCTAGTCTGTTAGAGAAACTTTAGGTTCTGTTTGAGTGGGTGTGGTAGTTGAAGACAAAATAGTTGGAGATGAAGATAAAACAATATTCTTGAATGGAGCTCCATCCCCGAACTTGGAATCAGACGTAAAGTGGCATTTTGAAGAAATGATTATTCCAAATGAAGCCTATTCAAACATACAAAAAATTAAGGGAGTTGTTAAAGGCACCGCAGTTTTGGTTAGGTGGACCACACTTTCTCCTATTTTTTCGCGCCTTCTAGAAATAAGCCTTTTACATGCATTTTTAGGAAACGTGTTCAACATGAAAGTTGTAGATTTCGACGAGATCTACAACTTTCGTGTTGAACACTTTTCCTAAAAAAAACATGTACAAGGCGTACTTTGGAAATACGCCCAGGTTTTGCCCCTTTTGGAAATACACCTTGTACATGCATTTTTAGGAAAAGTGTTCAACACAAAAGTTGTAGATCTCAATGAGATCTACAACTTTCGTGTTGAACACTTTTCCTAAAAATGCATGTACAATGCTTATTTCTAGAAGGGGCGAAAAATTAGGAGAAAGTGCGGTGCACTAGCTAAAACTGCGGTGCCTTTAACAACTCCCAAAATTAATAATATTTATACTTTCTAAAAAAGATCGTACACAACAACAATGATAGGTACCCCCTAATCTGGGTTGTGAATAGCCAAAGCACCGGACTCATTTGGTGGAGGAAATTGGGTTGATCAAAGTAAACCTCACGAGCCTTGTAAAATCCTCCAACTTGGGGTACAAATAGTAAAATCTCATATCATGGATGCTAATAGTAAAATCTTCATCATGGGATGTAAATAGTAAATCCTCCAACATGGGGTGCAAATAGTAAAATCTCATATTGTGGGATGCAAATAGTAAAATCCTCCAACATGGGGGTGTAAATAGTAAAATCCTCCAACATAGGGTGCAAGTAGTAAAATCTCATATCATGGGATGCTGATAGTA
Organism: Dactylorhiza incarnata; assembly: GCA_033032865.1. Lineage (NCBI taxonomy): Eukaryota > Viridiplantae > Streptophyta > Magnoliopsida > Asparagales > Orchidaceae > Dactylorhiza > Dactylorhiza incarnata. The sequence continues at coordinate 11,243,307 of JAWHQI010000011.1, forward strand.
AAATCCTTCAATACGGTCTGTGTATAGCAAATAATATGGTTATGATGTGCGCATAACCATATCCGTCATATGAGTACATATCACCACAAAACTTTACAGACTGGTGTGTGCGTAGCCATATTCATAATGAGTGTGCATATAGCACATAAATTGGTTATGGTGTGTGTATAGCACATAAATTGGTTATGGTGTGTGTATAGCGCATAAATTGGTTATGGTGTGTGTATAGCGCATAAATTAGTTATGGTGTGTGTATACCACATAAATTAGTTATTGTGTGCGAGTATTCGCATAACCACCATAACCACCCTAACCACCCATTTAAATATGAAAGTGTCACCCTCAAAAACTATAAATAGAACCACAAGGCTTCCCTTTTTTCTATCTTATTCTCATCCTCCTTCCTCCTAAGTTCAAGAGAGAGACAGTGCTCTCTTGAAAATCTCCCTCCTCTTCGAAGCCGCCCTTGAAGGAATCATCAAGCACTTCAAAGACGGACGAAGATCTTCATCCTCCTTCGAGCATTCCAAAGGCCGTTCAACAACTTGCACGCCAAGTTCCAGAACACGCCAAGTTCCAGAGCGCGCCAAGTTCCAGAGCGCGCCTAAGTTCCAGAGCGCGCCAAGGTCCAGAGCGCGCCCAAGGTCCAGAGCGCACCCAATTTCCAGATCATGCCAAGTTCCAGAGCGCGCCATGCTCCAGAGCGCGCCCAAGTTCCAGAGCACGCCAATGCCCAGAGCACGCCCAGTACTAGAGCGCGCCAAGCTCCAGAGCACGCTAAGTTCCAAAGCGCGCCCATGTTCTAGAGCTCGCCAAGTTCCAGAGCACGCCCAAGTTCCAGAGCACTCCCAAATTCTAGAGCACGGTGCTCCTCACCGGTGCAAAGAAGAAGACTGAGCTTCGAGAGTGGTGGCCTGTCACCCTCCGGATGCTTCTCTCTCTCCCCCCAAATTGTAACGAGGAGCTTACTGTCGCCCTTGGTCTCTCAAGCTAGCCATGTAAAGAAGCCGCAAATAGTGAAGTTTGGTCGATACCGTCCCGATCACGTGGTTTTTCATCCATTTATGGGGTTTTCTACGTTAAAAAGACTCATTTCCATCTGTCTCGTCTCTCAGTAACTAATTGTGCGCTCGACCGCTCCCGTGCTAAGATGTTTCATTCTGAACCGGTGTTATGAGCCTCGAGTACACCACAATAGTTTAGCGACATCTGTGGGAAGGTGTTCCCAGAATTCCCAGAAGATTCTGAAGACAGTATCGCCTCCACATTGATAACTCGAAGACTGACATCTATGGCAAGAAGAGCTACTTGCGCTATCGAAAGATTATACCTTGGGGGAACGTCAATTCAGTTCCCTCGCACTCACACGACGATACGCCTCTCACAAAAGAGAGCAAAAACACACCCATCACAACAATGGAAGAACGTTTATGGCAGGTAGAAGAATACTTCTCACTCCTAAGGAATGGAGGATCGCTAGGAGCTCATAATCCTGCCTCCGAACAAGGTAGTCCGCCTCTACAAGCCCTGCACCGTACTCCAGCAAAGGACTTTGTTTGCGAGCACCATATATATACTTGAAGACGGGCTCCCCAATGCAGCTAGCCAATGTCGCGGTGTCCAACCGGCCAGAGAGCCTGAAGCTCATCATCACCACCACCACCCAGAAGCAGGCTCCAGACCTATAGACGAAAGACTCACTCGCGAAGAGATTTGCAACATGATCGCCGAAGAACGAGAACAAGTCGGGCAGCGCGCAGCTTTGGCCCACCTCCCTCGTCATCACCGCTCACTGTTAACACCCGAGGTCCTGACACATCTAATTCCACACGATTTCTAGCTCTGGAACATCGAGACCTTTGATGGAATGGATGACCCATCGGAGCATGTCAATCATTTTGCCACCATCATGAGGATCTGCAATGCCCCTGACCAATTGTTGTGTTAGGTGTTCCCAGCCACGCTGAAGGGCCAAGCAAGGGCATAATTCTATTCCCTTCGGGAAGGAACTTAGTAATTTCACAAAGCTAACCCAGCAGTTCCTAAATCAGTTCATCACCAACCGCCGAATAGTTAAAGACCCCTCCTACCTGTCAGGGATCCGTCAGAACGAGGGAGAAACCCTTAAGGACTTTTTTTGCCGCTTCACGTCTGAAGCACGCCAGATTCCAGGAATCAACCCCGAGCTACTGCGTGGCTTCCTTCTGGGAGGGCTCCGCCCTAGCGACTTCTACTCAGCACTGATGCGGGAAACAACTTCCATCTATCCCAACCTAATTCACCGCGTTGAAGCCCAAATAGCTGCGGACGAAGCAATAGAAGCTCATCGACAACAATTTTATGGCAGTCTAAAAAGAAAGAGGGAACAAGACCCACCAACGATGCCAAAGAGGAATGACAGGCCTCGCGATGACTCCCGTCAAGCTGGGGGCACCACCGATATCAAACCTTCACTCCACTTAGTACATCACAAACAGAAGTATTGTTTGCCATCCACGATCATCCCTCTCTTTAGAGGCCAAGGGCTCTTACACTAAACTCTGGAGATCAATCCAAGTACTGTGACTACCATCGAGGTCACGGGCATAAAACAGAAGATTGTGCGCGACTGAACACAGAAATCGAACGATTCGTTCGTCTGGGACTCTTTGGAAAATTTCTTCAAACCAAGGACCCTGAATCAATGGGTCAAGAATGACCCAGCAGGGGGGAAATACCCAGGGCGACTGTCCCAAAGAAGAGCCTATTCTCTACCCATGGAACGTCCAGGGCATCCGACATATATATTTGTATCTCATGTTTTTAGCATCCTTGTAAACAAGTCACGAGTTTCTCGCCATGTATACAAACAACCAATGTCATTTTCAATTTTACTGTTTGCCCCAAAATAGAGTGTTCGGATATCCCAAGTAGGGACTCCGACCTCTCCCAGAATAGAGTGTTCGGATCTCCAATGAAGGACTCCAGCCTCTCCCAGAACATAGTGTTCGGATCTCCCAACGAGAGACTACGGCCTCTCCCAGAACAGAGTGTTCGTATCTCCCAATGAGGGACTTTAGACTCTCCCAAAATAGAGTGCTTGGATCTACCAACAAGGGACTCCGGCATCTCCCAGAATAGAGTGTTCGGATCTCCCAACAAGGGACTCCGGCCTCTCCCAGAATAGAGTGTTAGGATCTCCCAACAAGGGACTCCGTCCTCTCCCAGAACAAAGTTTTTGGATCTCCCAACGAGGGACTCCGGCCACTCCCAGAACAGAGTGTTTGGATCTCCCAACAAGGGACTCCAACCTATCCCAGAATAGTGTGTTCAGATCTCCCAGCAAGAGACTCCGGCCTCTCCCAGAATAGAGTGTTCGGATCTCCTAACAAGGAACTCTGGCCTCTCCCTGAATAGAGTGTTCAGATCTCCCAACGATGGACTCTGGCCTCTCCCAGAACAGAGTGTTCGGATCACCCAATGGGGGACTCCGGCCTCTCCCAACACAAAGTGTGTGAATCTCGCAACAAGGGACTCTGGCCTCTCCCAGAACAAAGCTCTCGGATATCCCATGCAAAGATGTCGAGCTCTTTTGTACTGAACGATCGGGTATCCCAAGTAGAGACTCTGATATTTTTGAAAGACGCAACGTCCACCAGACAGTGAGAGAGCTCACTCTCCTCCCCCAGTGACATCATTGCCACGACATGAAGCATCTGCCCTTCGTTGAAACTTTGGGGTCATGCCCCTGTAAAATTGGTTCTAATCAAGGTCATGCGTACAGAACAACGTTGACACCACAAAAGCCGATAAGAGGAATCCAAAACGAAATAACAATATTGTGCACGGTACAAGTACAAAGGTACAAGCCACACCTAAAGGTATAAGGATACAAAATGCAAGAGCTACTCATCAACATCAATGCCAGAGCACTCATCCTCGGAGAGATCTCCGATGCCAAGTCTAGTTACATAGCAACAATGCGTCCACGCTACCATATGTGAAATCGTTGCTTCCAGTCTTGCAGGTATCCCATACCATTTTTCCAGACATCGATCAACTCCACATTTTGCAAGGAGTGCAGCTGCACCGGCCTCCCCTGCGAGCAACGCCTCAAAATTTTAAAAATAAAACTCGCATAAGTCTTTGTAAAATTAGAGCATCAAGTACGTGTGACACACCACGCACAATCATGCACACACACACATCTCTGTTCGGGCCACCGCCGTGTCGCCCACCTTCGATGTATTCCGCCACAAGCGAAGCTTCCCCGCACGCGCACAAAGCGCGGGGTTATGCTTTGCGCAAAAATGCATGATCGCACACTAATCATAAGAGGTGCACGAGCGCGCACCCCGAGAGAGCCTAACATAGAGGCGCGTATCCCGCAAACGCCCAACGCATGGGTACGCACCACGAGCGAACAGGTGCGCACCCCTCACGGGCAGGTGTGCACACTGCGTGCACCTACACACGGGTGCCATCTCAGGCGCCTGCGCGAGGATGCCCCTGCGCGTGCAAGGTGTATGGGCGCACACCACGCGCGCGTTATGCGCTCTGTGCACACAAGGCATGCGGTTGTGAACCCCACACACACCGATCACGGGTGCACCCAGCGCGTACCTGTGCACGGATGCCCCCGCGCAAGACAGCGCGCATGCCATATTCATAATGAGTGTCCATATAGCATATAAATTGGTTATAGTGTGTGTATAACACATAAAATGGTTATGGTGTGTGTATAGCGCATAAATTGGTTATGGTGTGTGTATAACACATAAATTGGCTATGGTGTGCGGGTATCCGCATAACCACCATAACCACCTTAACCACCCATTTAATTATGAAAGTGACACCCTCCTAAACTATAAATAGAACCCCAAGGCTTCTTTTTTCCATCTTATTCTCTTCCTCCTTCCTTCTAAGTTCAAGAGAGAGAGGGTGCTCTCTTGAAGATCTCCCTCCTCTTCGAAGCCGCCCTTGAAGAAATCTTCAAGCACTTCGAAGACGGACGAAGATCTTCGTCCTCCTTCGAGCATTCTGAAGGTCGTCTAACAACTTGCACGCCAAGTTCCAGAGCACGCTAAGTTCCAGAGCGCGCCAAGTTCCAGAGCGCGCCCAAGTTCTAGAGCACGCCAAAGTTCCAGAGCGCGCCAAGTTCCAGAGCGAGACCAAGTTCCAGAGCGCGCCCAAGTTCCAGAGCGCGCCAAGTTCCAGAGCGCGCCAAGGTCCAGATCGTGCCCAAGTTCCAAAGCGCGCCCAAGTTCCAGAGCGCGCCGAAGGTCCACAGTGCGCCCAAGGTCCAGAGCACACCAAATTACAAAGCGCGCCAAGCTCCAGAGCGCGCCCAAGTTCCATAGCGAGCTCAAGTTCCAGAGCATGCCCAAGTTTCAGAGCACGGCCAAGTTCTAGAGCACGGTGCTCCTCACCGGTGCAAAGAAGAAGACTGAGCTTCGAGACTGGTGGCATGTCACCCTCCGAACGCTTCTCACTCTCTCCCCCCAAGTTGTAACGAGGAGCGGCCGGTCGCCCTCGGTCTCTCAAGCAAGCCCGTAAAGAAGCCGCAAATAGTGAAGTTTGGTCGGCACCGTCCCGGCCACGTGGTTTTTCATCCCTTTCCGGGGTTTTCCACGCTAAAAAGACTCTTTGCCATCCGTCTTGAAGTATCTAGTTGCTAACCTAAATCACCTAGAGGGGGGTGAATAGGTGATAACTGCGTCTTTTGCGGAATAAAAATTACTGTAACGAAATAAGCACACAGCATGCAAATCATAAACACAGATGGCACAAAGATTTATAGTGGTTCCCCGTTCTTGGGTACTCCACTTGCCGGCCTCGCCAATCTAGCACCACAGCTAGACTTGACTACTTCACTAAATCTCAGATCAGGTAAGACCCTACAACCTCGGAGTCAAAACTCCTACAATCTCGGAGACAAATCTCCTACAATCTCTGAGAGAAAACCTCTCTTACACCTCGGAGAACAAACTCTCCTACAACTCGGAGAAAGCCTTCTCCTACTATTCAAAATAATAAGATAAAGATACAAAATAACAATAAAACTTCAGATCTGATTGACTTCCATGAAACCTTCTTCCTTCTTGATATTTGAAGAACCTTGCCTTGAGAAAATTGAGGAAGAACGAAAAGATATCAGATTTGACCTTCCTTTGATCGTATGATCCAATTGAACTTGTTGACGAGAAGATATTGATCAATCGATCCTTCAACTTAGTCGGAGATGAACGATTACGAACACCAAAATTGATCTTCGACACTTGTAGGAGGCGGCACGGCAAAATCACGATTCTTGAAGCAACGATTAGGTTTGATCGCGATTAGAAAGATGAGCAGTCCTATTAATCATTAGGAGCAGGGCCTTATATAGGAAGAGGTTAAACGCCCATGAAAAGACAAGAATAACCTTAAAAGAATCGAACCAAGTCGTCAAACGGAAACAGCGACCCGTCAGAATAGTTAACGGAAAAATCAGAATAAAACCGATTTCTCGAGAAATAGAAGATGACATCTCGAGAAATGAAATTCAGACAAACATAGCACTTCTCGAGATAAATGACTCTTCTCGAGAAATGATCTGGAACAACCGAGAAAAGAGATTTCTGAAATAGCAGAGAGACTTCTCGAGAAATAATCATTTCTCGAGAAATGACTTCTCGAGAAAAGGTGACTTCTCGAGAGATTGATTTTCCGAGACAAAGAGTTTCTGAGACAAAGAATTAGAACAGAAAGTCTTGGAGATAAGAGAAAACCTAATGGATTTCTCGAGATATAGAAGGAAGTTCTCGAGAAACTAACTTAACCTCTCGAGAGAGAACTTGGACCTCTCGAGACAAACTTCATAGCTCTCGAGAACTGAAGTTGACATCTCGAGAAAAGGACTTAGGCTCTCGAAAAATTCCTAGAACACTTGGAAAAATTCTTTTCTTCAACTCATCCAACAACATCAGCTTCCTCCTAGCTCTTCCTTAGTGCTTGAATCAAAAGTACATCCCAATAGAGAGATTTCACATGAGTCAACACCTTGAACCATACAATGAGGAATTACATTGCATGGGCCTGTGTTTGGTGACCCATTGAAACCTGACACTGGTTTGTACTTACTCATTTGAAAACCTGCAAGCACCATACTAGAAAGCAATATCAAATACAAACTCAATTCAACTTAGTTTAAAGGGGACTTCTTCAAATCAAGGCATAAGGCTTTGGGTGATACTTAAGAGGAGCTTCTGGGGCTGATGGATTGTTAATACCATGGGTCCTGAAATGAATCCTTCTCTTGGTACAACTAGTCACATATTTCTTCCACTCAGTTGCACTATAAATCTCAGACACTGGCACACCACCATCTTCAACAAGTTTGAGGGATTCAAGAATAATAACCTTAGAAGTTGGACTCCACAGCTCAGGAAGTACTTCTTCTATAACAGCTTTGCCAGAAGCAGCAGAGCTGGATGCTGGAGTGGATCTTCTAGCTGAGGGACCCTCTCCATACTTCCTCTTCCTGGAAGTCTTCTGTGCAGAGGGACCTTCTGAATGATCAGAAGCATGTTGAAGCTGGTCATCTGGCCTTGGAGAAAACTGAGGAGGAAACTGAGAAGGAAACTGAGAAGGAGACTGAGAAGGAGGCTGATTATCTTCAAGGTCTATTCCTGGTAAGATCTCATGATGCAGCCATACTGCAGTCTTGAAAGTGTAAGAATTCACATCTGCAATCTGCCTTTGAACACAGTCATTTAACTGTTCAAGCTGATCACCAACTGCCTTTTGAAGCTGATAAGCTTGAGAATCCAAAAGCTCTATCACTTTATCCTCCCCCTTTCTGACTTCTACAGATAGGGTTTGGATGACAGATTCTTTAAACTGACCAACTTCATCAATGATTTTGAAAGCAATCTCTTCAGCTTTTTCATCCTGAGCAGCCTGCTTCTTTCTAACTTGAACTACTTCATCCAAAACAGTAACTACACCCTTAATGGTGTGTTCCATTGCCTTTCCACCCTGAATCATCTCTTCTCTAAGCTTATCAGAACTTGACTTAAGCTCAGCAAACTTTCTGTTGACGTCCTTTTCAACATCAGTTATTCTGGCATGAACTTCCCTTCACAGGAGAAAATACTTGAGGCTGAATATGAATATCACCAACTAGCTCTGGTTGATCATCCTTGTCAGTGTCCATTAAGCCTTGCTCCCCCTCAATGTTTGCAGGGGAAGGAGATGAACCATGAACAGAGATGTCATCTTCTTCATTGCAGAAGTCAAAATCTGCTCCAGACTCACCTCCTTGCATACTAGGGCTGAGTCTTTCACCATCTTGATGCTGTAAATCAGTGAGGACATCATCAATTGCCTTGTTAACATCTTCAGAAGGAGGAGGAGGAACTGCATCCTCTTGATGAGGGGAACTTGCTGAAGGAGGAGGAGATGGAATTGCACATTTTGAGGATTTTGACTGGGGTCTTCTTGTATAAAATCTCTTTGAAGAAGGAATAGAATCTGCCTGAGTGGCTGGATCAACATGAGAAGAAGGAGGAGATGGAATGGCATCACCTGGAGGAACTGAAGCAACTGGAGGAACTGAGCTAACTGGAGGAGGAGGAGGTGTAACAATATCATCTTGAGGGTGTGCATCAGAGGGAGGAGCTGGAGGTGAAGTCCTTCTTGGAGAGGGAACAACCCTGGAGTGCACATCAGCATGAAGTTGAGGCTCCCCCTGGCCACTTGAACTTTCCTGACCTGGCTTCACAATTCTGATATTCCATCTCTAAATTGTGACAACATTAAGCTTCTTCAAATGATGAAGCACAGCTCCGTTAGACATGACAAAAACTTGAGGGTTCAGCTGATTCAGAAATAAAGACAATATCCTTGCATAGTTGGGAGCAATAATACTAGCTTTGATGGACAAGAAGAGTCGATTTCCCCAATCACACTTCTTTCCACAGACTATTGAGGTGATCAAACAGAAGATATCCTCAGACACATGGCCTTGGCTGCCTGTCTTGCACAGAATTACCTTAGACACAATGTCTACAAGTAATTTCCCAACTAAGTTCATTTTCTGCCTTCTGATAGCACGACCACACTTTTCCAAACCACAGAATACCTTTGCTCTGTCCCAGTCCACATCTTCTAATTCATCCTCAGAATCAATCACTGGAAGTCTAAGGAACTTGGTTAAAGATTTAGGAGAAATCTTTACCTTCACATTTTCCACAAACGAGACGAGCATCCTCCCTTCCTTGATAGCCTTGACATTTATAAATAGTTCTTCCACTTCCTTGAACAAAATTCTACAAGGGTGCTCAAGAAGGAATGACAACCCTGCGGCATCTAGTAAGTAAAACATATTCTGAACATCGTCTGAAATCTCAATTAACCCAGACCTTTCGACTTCACAGCCAATGCCGATCTTGGCTCTAGGGCAAGGAGCCATTGATGCTTTGTAGAAACGAGCTGCGATAGCTAGAGGTGAATGCGATTACTCCTGTGCTTGACGAGATTGCGAGAACTGACGGACGAAATCGCGTGAGCTGTCGTGCGAGTGACGAAGGTCGCGAGAGGGAGATGAACAGTGAGAAGGGGTTTCGAGAGGGAGGAGGGTTTTCGCGTGGATTTTAAGTCATCCTCGAGACTGATATATATAGTTTTTCGATTTTATTAAAAGAAATAACAGTAAAATAAGTACCTGGCGGTTCGACTGCTCGAAGAAGGAATTTTAAGAAATTTAAGAAGACAGACCGACTTTTCGAGAAGTTCTTGATTTCTCGAGAGGTCCTCGATTTCTCGAGAAGTCTGATGACTCGCCAAGAACTTCAATTTTTCGATAAGTTCTTCTGATTTCTCGAGGGATTTCCCATTTCTCGAGAAGTAGAGTTCAGTATGATTTCCCGAGAAGTGGTATTCTGACATAGAAAATTTTTCTGAATTCTTCATTTCTTCAAGCCTTCATCTATTATGACTTAGAAATTTGTTTGCCTCCTTTAACATCTGTAGATGAATTCTTCTTCTCTTCATGACTTTATTTCTGACTAGATTCTTACTCCATATTTAGCATACCCAATTCTGTCTTGAAGAAAGAGAACTTGGTCTCATCCAGCGATTTTGTGAAAATATCCGCTATTTGCTTATCCGTTGGAACATAACTGAGGTTGATGTCCCTATTCTCCACATGCTCCCAGATGAAATGATATCGTAATTCGATATGCTTTGTCCGGCTGTGCGAAACTGGATTATTAGCAATAGCAATAGCACTGGAGGAGTCGCAAAACATCGGAATTTCTTTGAATTTAAGGTTGTAATCTTCTAGCTGATTCTTTATCCACAGCAATTGTGCACAACAACTGCCTGCGGAGATATACTCCGATTGCGCAGTTGATATTGCTACACAATTCTGTTTCTTGCTGCTCCAAGAAATTAGTCTTCTTCCTAGGAACTGACACGTCCCGAAAGTGCTTTTCCTATCGTCTTTGCTACCTGCAAAGTCAGCATCTGAAAAACCTATTAATTCGATATCATTACTCCTTGGGTACCATAAGCCAAGATTTGATGTACCTTTAAGATATCTCAAAATTCGCTTTGCAGCGGTATAATGAGATTCCTTAGAGTTCACCTGATATCTAGCACATACACATGTAGAAAACATTATATCAGGTCTACTAGCAGTAAGGTAGAGCAAAGAACCAATTATGCTTCCGTATTTGGTTTCATCGAAAGGTTTCCCTCTCTCATCCTTGTCCAGAGACATAGCTGAGCTCATTGGAGTCCTCATAGAGGTTGCACTCTCCATTCCAAATTTCTTAATTAACTCTTTAGTGAACTTCGTCTGTGAGATGAAAATTCCATCTTCAGATTGTTTCACTTGAAGTCCTAGGAAATATTTCAGCTCGCCCATACTACTCATTTCAAACTTCCCTTGCATAAGTTTCGAAAACTTCTTGCAAAGGTTGTCATCAGTAGATCCAAAAATAATGTCATCGACATAGATTTGCACTAGCAAAATCTTGCCTTTAACTTCCCTAAGAAATAATGTCTTATCTATCTTTCCTCTTGTGAACTTGTTCTCAAGAAGAAAGTTAGATAATGTCTCATACCAAGCTTGAGGAGCTTGTTTTAAACCATATAAAGCTTTTTGCAGTAAGTATACATGATTAGGGAGTTCAGAATCTACAAAACCTGGAGGTTGTTCAACGTATACTTCTTCTTTTATATTACCGTTAAGAAAAGCTGACTTGACGTCCATTTGGTATACGGTGAAACCTTTGAATGCAGCAAATGCCAAAAATAGCCTGATCGCTTCGAGTCTTGCTACCGGAGCATAAGTTTGATCGAAGTTGATTCCTTCTTCTTGTTTGTACCCTTTTGCTACAAGTCTGGCTTTGTTCTTTATTATCGTTCCATCTTCATCCAACTTGTTTCTGTAGACCCACTTTGTTCCAATAATGTTCTTGTCCTTGGGTTTTGGAACAAGTGTCCACACCTTGCAACGCTTGAATTGATTAAGTTCTTCTTCCATTGCAATTATCCAATGGGGATCTTCATTTGCCTCTTGGAATTTCTTTGGTTCAACCTGCGAGAGAAAGCTTAGGTACAAATTTTCATTGGTAGTACCTCTTCTCGTTCTTATTCCTTCATGAGGATCTCCTGTGATTTGATCAATAGGATGATCTCTCAATTGTCTGAGTCCAAGATTCCTAGTATTGATGGGTGCATCAGGGGCTTCTTCTATAACTGGAATGTCTTCTTCCACTTGGGTTTGTTCTTCATCAAGATTTTCTTCTTCAGTTAAGGTTGGGAGAGGAATCTTGACGAAGGTCTGTACATCTTCTTCAACTGGCTTCTCCAAATCCAATTCTTGGAGTCTTGAACCTGTCTCTTCAACAGAAGTACTAGAGGAGCTGCTATTTAGCATGATTGTTTCATCAAATTCTACATTTATAGATTCCTCTACAATCCGGGTTTTCTTATTAAGAACTCTGTAGGCTCTACTATGGCTACTGTAGCCTACGAAAATTCCTTCAAAGCTCTTTTCACTAAACTTGGTTTTGTAATGCTTTCCATTATTAAGTACAAAGCATTTACTACCAAAGATTCTAAAATAAGAGATGGTTGGTCTCTTGCCTTTTAAGAGCTCATAGGGAGTCTTTTCATGGTTTTTGTTTATGAGTGCTCTGTTTTGCACGTGGCAAGCAGTGTTGATGGCTTCAGCCCAAAGATATTCGGGAAGTGAAGTGTCACTCAACATAGTTCTGCAAGCCTCAATGAGTGTTCTATACCTTCTTTCAGCTACTCCATTTTGTTGTGGAGTTCGAGGAGAGGAAAACTCATGAAAGATACCAAGACTTTCACAGATATTCGTCATCGCTCCAGATTCAAATTCTGTTCCATGATCACTTCTGATTTTGACCACCGAACAATTGAATTCATTCTGAATTTGCTTAACGAAGTTATTGAAAACATCAAACGTATCTGACTTGTGTTTTAGAAAGAATACTCATGCAAAACGTGAGTAATCATCTACAATTACTAGTGTATAAGATTTACCTCCTAAGCTTCTAATTTGCAAAGGACCAAACAAGTCCATATGAAGTAGATATAAGCATCTACTTGAATCTTTGCCAATTATGCTCTTAAAAGTAGCCCGTGTTTGCTTGCCTTTTACACATGCATGACAGGGTCTATCTTTAATGCACTTAACTTTTGGCGCATCACACACTAAGTTTTGAGAAAACAATTTGTTTATTGTTTTGAAATTTATATGTGCTAATCTCTTATGTCATTGTTCAGCAAGAGATGCACTGTCTTTTGCTAAAAGACACACCGGAGTAGAAGATCATAAACAAATAAAATTTAAACAGAAAATATTCCTATACCGAGTGCCTGATAAAATTGTTTCGGAATTTTCTGCCGACTTTATCAAACACTTGTCTTTACGAAAATCAACTATGTACCCTTTATCACAAAGCTGACTTATGCTTATCAGATTATGTTCTAATCCTTCCACATAAGCAACATCCGAAAAGGATACATTACCATTAGATATCATACCGTAGCCTTTTGTAATTCCTCTGTCGGATCCGCCAAAAATAACTTTTGGTCCGTTTACAACTGGAATGAAGTTTTGTAAAAGGCTTCTCGTTCCGGTCATATGCCGAGAGCATCCACTGTCCAAATACCAGATAGGATTTTTGTTGGCCTTTGGACATTCCTGCAAAAACAAATTATTTTGCCTTAGGAGCCCAAACTAATTTGGGTCCTTGGTCCCTTGTTAGTTGAGCACCACGAAGAGCATTAACATTGCGAGCGGTCTTTCTTGCATTGTTAATTTGTGGTCTCTTGGAATATGTAGTATTGAACCAACAATCTACGGCAAAGTGACCTATTTTGCCGCAACACCAACAGTTAAATCGGTTGTACCTTAGTTTTGTGTTTTCCTGCTTTACTTTTTGAATGATAGCTTTGGCAGGAGCATTACTCTTGGAAGAGGATGCTTCATGGGTACAACACACACAAGGTGTGAATGTCTCCTTAGGCTTAGGTGCAACAGTTTTCACTATTGGTGCTCTCTTAGCACTTGGACCATGAACATAAGGACCATAATCTTTCAGATTGATCTCTTCATAAGGTGCTTTGAATGCACTTGCGCCAAAGTTTCTAGGACGAGTCCACCCCTTGTAGTCAATGACAGGTCCAAAGTTAACTGGTCTTGTCAAATGACCATAGGAGCTTTTCAGATCATAAGCATTTGTAGGAAAGATAACTTTCCTAAATGCCACTTGATCTTGATGGTCTTTCCCTTTCTCTTCGGCGGTGGCTTTCATAGCAACCTTATTATTCTTCTTGGCATGGATGCCCTTAGAAGAATCACTAGGTCCAGCCACATGACCTATTCCACTTGCTTTAGCGGAGAATCTATCAATGATTGGAAGAATGGTTTTCGGTTGTGAAAACTTTTCAACTAGCTTCTTCTCAGCGGCTAGCTGTTCTTCCAAAACTTTGATGGAGTTCTTTCTCCGATCAAGGAGCTCATCTGAACTTTTGATCTTGTCTTTCAAGACTTGGTTTTCCTCTTTGAAGGAAGAAAGTTGTTCAACTTCCTTTCTCAAATTAGATTCCACTTCTTTGAGAGACATGATCTCCTTGGCCTGTATTTTGACTACCTTTCGGCATTTGTCAAAACTTTTAAGCATTTCAGTGTATTGGGTCATGAGATCAGAATCATCATCTGAGAGATAATCCTTTTGCTCATCTGGAGCTTGATCAGAATCAGATAAGGCGGTGTGAGAATTTACCTTCCCAGTATATGGAGGTTCTTCTTCTTCATCAGTCATAGCCATTAGCCCGAAGTAGGCTTCTTCTTCACTACTTGATTTCTCCGAGTCACTGTCGCTTAAAGTTTTGTTCTTTTTAGCGACTAGACTCTTTTCAGTCTTCCTTTTCCCGTGGGTTGATTTCTTTTCTTCTTTTCTTCCACCCTCTTTCTTTTTATAAGGGCATTCAGCAATCATGTGCCATGGCTTATTGCACCAATAGCAAACTATGTCAGAAGAAATATGTTTACCAGTTTTAGATTTATACCTTTCATGATTGCTAGAGCTCTTTTTGTGATGATCACCATCATGTCGAGAATGTCTATTTTCAGAGGAAAACTTATTCTTCATGTGTCTTCTTTTGTTTAGCAGTTTCTTAAACTGACGGGAGATAAGAGAGAATTCCCCATCAGACATTTCTGAGCTGGAGGAGCCGGCCTTAGATTCTTCTTCATCAGTAGATTCTTGTATTCTGATTGGAGACAAGGTTCTGCCTTTTCTAGAACTCTCAGCCTTCATAGCCAAGGCTCTTTCCTTGCTTGAAGCTCTATTCCTATCTTCTTCTGTTTTCCGAATGTTCATTTGTAGCTCGTGGGATAATAGTTTCCCAAACAGATTCTGAGGGTCTAGATTTGGTAACTTCCCAAATTCTCTGATTGCAACAATCTTGCTATCCCAATCTTTCGTTAGGGAACGCAGGAATTTGTCATTCAGTTCACCATTTGAGAATTCCCGACCATAGTTTCTTAGGCCGTTTACAATTTTGAAGAATCTTTCATAGGCATCGGCAATGCACTCCTTTTTATTCTGCTTGAAAGCCTCGTACTCTTGATTCAAAAGAGATCTTCTATCATCTCTTACTTCTTCAGTACCTTCCATAAGAACTATCAAAGATGTCCACATTTCTTTGGCAGAATTACAGTGAATCAAGTTTTGCAACATCGAATCATCCACTGCACTTGCAATTATGTTCTTTGCTTTTTTGTCTAAAGCAACGAGAGCGATCTCATCCTTTGTTAAATCCATCATTTTCTTTGGCACTTGAACTGTGGGATTGATTGTTGAGGCAGTCATTGGCACATGAGGTCCTTCTTCCACGACTTGAAAGATTCTCGGGTCTGCGGCTTCCATATAAAATCTGACTCTTTCTGTCCACATAGGAAAATTAGCCTTAGTGCATATTGGCAATTTCAACGAAGACGATTCCTTGCACTTTTCCATGATTTGCAGGCAACCAGAATGGATAGATCTTGTTCAAGGTGTTAACCTAGATACGAACAGCGACCCTCTGCTACCAATTGAAGTATCTAGTTGCTAACCTAAATCACCTAGAGGGGGGTGAATAGGTGATAACTGCGCCTTTTGCGGAATAAAAATTACTGTAACGAAATAAGCACACAGCATGCAAATCATAAACACAGATGGCACAAAGATTTATAGTGGTTCCCTGTTCTTGGGTACTCCACTTGCCGGCCTCGCCAATCTAGCACCACAGCTAGACTTGACTACTTCACTAAATCTCGGATCAAGAAAGACCCTACAACCTCGGAGTCAAAACTCCTACAATCTCGGAGACAAATCTCCTACAATCTCGGAGAGAAAACCTCTCTTACACCTCGGAGAACAAACTCTCCTACAACTCGGAGAAAGCCTTCTCCTACTATTCAAAATAATAAGATAAAGATACAAAATAACAACAAAACTTCAGATCTGATTGACTTCCATAAAACCTTCTTTCTTCTTGATATTTGAAGAACCTTGCCTTGAGAAAATTGAGGAAGAACGAAAAGATATCAGATCTGACCTTCCTTTGATCGTATGATCCAATTGAACTTGTTGACGAGAAGATATTGATCAATCGATCCTTCAACTTAGTCGGAGATGAACGATTACGAACACCAAAATTGATCTTTGACACTTGCAGGAGGCGGCACGGCAAAATCACGATTCTTGAAGCAACGATTAGGTTTGATCGCGATTAGAAAGATGAGCAGTCCTGTTAATCATTAGGAGCAGGGCCTTATATAGGAAGAGGTTAAACGCCCATGAAAAGACAAGAATAACCTTAAAAGAATCGAACCAAGTCGTCAAACGGAAACAGCGACCCGTCAGAATAGTTAACGGAAAAATCAGAATAAAACCGATTTCTCGAGAAATAGAAGATGACATCTCGAGAAATGAAATTCAGACAAACATAGCACTTCTCGAGATAAATGACTCTTCTCGAGAAATGATCTGGAACAACCGAGAAAAGAGATTTCCGAAATAGCAGAGAGACTTCTCGAGAAATAATCATTTCTCGAGAAATGACTTCTCGAGAAAAGGTGACTTCTCGAGAGATTGATTTTCCGAGACAAAGAGTTTCCGAGACAAAGACTTAGAACAGAAAGTCTTGGAGATAAGAGAAAATCAAATGGATTTCTCGAGATATAGAAGGAAGTTCTCGAGAAACTGACTTAACCTCTCGAGAGAGAACTTGGACCTCTCGAGACAAACTTCATAGCTCTCGAGAACTGAAGTTGACTTCTCGAGAAAAGGACTTAGGCTCTCGAAAAATTCCTAGAACACTTGGAAAAATTCTTTTCTTCAACTCATCCAACAACATCAGCTTCCTCCTAGCTCTTCCTTAGTGCTTGAATCAAAAGTACATCCCAATAGAGAGATTTCACATGAGTCAACACCTTGAACCATACAATGAGGAATTATATTGCATGGGCCTGTGTTTGGTGACCCATTGAAACCTGACACTGGTTTGTACTTACTCATTTGAAAACCTGCAAGCACCATACTAGAAAGCAATATCAAATACAAACTCAATTCAACTTAGTTTAAAGGGGACTTCTTCAAATCAAGGTAATTGTGGACACAATTCCCAACACGTCTCGTCTCTCAATAACTGATTGCGCGCTCGACCTCTCCCGAGCTAAGACGGTTCATTCTGAACCGGTTTTATAAGCCTCGAGTAGACCGCAACAAAGAACATTAAAGCCTTTATCCCACTATAGTTGGGTAGGCTATATGGATCCTTTGTCGTCATTCTGTTGTATCTTTAGTCATAATCTCACTAATACTAGCTAAGTGCATCATGTCTTTCCTTATAGTTTCTATCCAAGTCTTTATTGGTCCACTCCTCCCTCGTTTAACATGCCTAGTGACTAAACTCTCACAACGCCTAACAGGTGCCTCTAATGGTCTCTTTTGTACTCGTCCAAACCATCTTATAGTCGAGCCTTATGATTAATGATTATTTTAGGCCGAGGGTCCTTGAAACATCATTGCGTCAGGTATTTATATATAGAATAATTTAGAGACAATCTTAAAATACCATTCTACCTATTTGTTGGAATAGTTGAAAAATGGAGTGCCAATTTAATTTAATGATGACCGGTTATTATTGTTGGTCAAGAGTAGTTGAGGATGTAGGCAATAATCATATGTGCTAGAAATCTTTTATACTTGAAATGTCGAAATTACCATACTTCTCCTCCCAGAATATCAAAATGGAATTTATCATATAACCAATAGAAACTTAGGCATGGGAAAGGGAAAGGGAAAGAGAAAGGGAAAGGGAAGGGTCGGTAATTATAGGTTGATAGCAAGGTTGATTTATTAGATGCACCAAATTCTGAAAGCATACACTGCGCTTAATTTATACATCATAAATGAAACATAAATGGAACATAAATGCATCCAACATTGTTACCTGTATGGCTGTATATAAATAAAAACCATTAAACTTATCTTAATTAGTTATCAGGGAGCAGCCCAGCAGTGAGTTGGCTGTTCTCCCATGAATGAGATTTAACTATTTAGATTTTTATAAATTATTCGTTCTATAACATCAATTAATTACAACAGATGGTCGCAGATTTCTGTAAACAACTCCAAATAAACTTCTGCATATAGCAGCTTTTTATCAGAAACTTACCCTGGCAACCCATTTGTACATAGGAATAATTCCGAAAATTATGAAAAGTTGGAGGGGTGGTCTTAGTTATTAAATTACCCTATATATAGTAAAATTTACCGACTTACTGAGAATGCATTGCGAGGGGTGCTTCTATAACTTATATTTTGTAATAGCTCAAGTCCATGATAGTTTTTGATAACCATTGATAATGGATATTTGTGGTTGGTGATGACTATGGATGATCGATGCAAACTAAACCATATCTCAAATCAGAATGTGTGGGAAAATTATTGAGCTTAACAATAATTTAGAACGCTAAATATTGAAGCCTCCTATTGGAGCAAGTTGTTGAGTTGAGTTGTCAGAACTCCATAATTAAGCTATCTTTAGTGAGAGTAATCCTAGGATTAAACCTGTAAGCGGTTCGGTTCAGTTTTAGGTAAAACCGAAACCGCAGCTAATAGCCTCGATTTTTAGACACCCAAAACCAAAATCAAACCGAAATGGATCGGTTCGGTTCGGTTCGGTTTGTAAACATCGGTTCGGCTTTCCAGTAAACCTAAAACATACTATCCCAAAATTGTTGATTTTGATCATTCTCATGATTAAAAAAAAAATTTTAATGTTTACCCAAGTGTTTTTCTAATAGTAAATTTTGATAGAAGTTCATCAACATTGAAGAAAAACTCAAAAAATATAATATCATTTATATTAACTAGTGCACTTAAAATAATAAGTTCATGTATTAGTTCAAAATAGAATCAGTAAGTACAACATATTTAATTTACTCGGTCACGCTCGGATAATTATTATGAACTTATGATAAGAGAAGAGATATTGCATAGTCTCGTGGTTTTAGGTTCAACTTCAAACTCAATGTTGGTAGCTTCACTTTTAATCCGACGGGACAAACTCCAAGTCTAAACTCATAATCAGTTCGGTTTTCTCTGTTTACTGATACTATAAACCGAAACTGAACCGAATAGACTCGGTTTTCAGGCCCCCTAAACCGAAATTAAACCGAACCGATCAGTCCTGTCCAAATTAGGTTCGGTTTGGGTCGGTTCTGGTCAGTTTCGGTTTTTTATGAACACCCTTACCTAGGATGAGTGACCTCCTGGGAAGTATGTAAGACCCTCTTTTTTTTGCGTTCTTTTCCGGGTCTTACCGCCCAGAACCGCCGCCTTGCGGTGATCCCTGCACTCGAGGAGGACTCCACCACAAGACGTCGATCCTACCGGCTATTCATTCTTCCAGACCAACCCACATTATAAGAAATAGAGGAGAGTTACAAGTCCACAACAAATCACATAATATTTAAATTAGAAGTTGTCCATCATGAGATAATCTAAGTACGCAGAATAATAATCAGAGTGCGGAAAACGTAAGGCTAGAAATAAAAAGGGGCTTATGTTTGATACAACATGTTTTTCTTTGCCTCTCTCCTGGTAAAAATATAACAATCTAGACACTAGCTCGCACTGTTCGACGCCCTCAAGAACATATAATTCCTTCCTCTTTCCTGGGTAGATGTGAAGAGTTGGTAAATAACGGGGTTTGCTCACTGGAGCTCTCTCAGCGGCCGCAGAAAGTCCGAGAGTTGGCCTAGCCACCGTGTCCTATACCTCCCTCCTGTTGAGGGTCTGCTCTCCTTGGTTCTCCGGTAATAATGTGGTCCACCGACCGTCAGTCCATAAGACTCTGCATGTTCCTCACCACCTCCACCCGTCACTCCGAGGCACCGTGCGGGAGGAGGAAGCGGAGGACATCAAAGGGTAATGTATCAAGTAGGTGACAAATATATTATACAGGGTTATGAACAAAATGTAATCTATCTCCAGCAGTTTCTATAAGTAACCATAAGCACAATACATCAATCAAAGAGAGTTCTATGCAGTAGTATAATGAAGTAACAACAGTAAACATAATAAGAAACATCTGGAAGCATAATTGGATAAAAGAAGTGGTAGCTATAAAAGTAACCTTAACTTATGTGCACACACAAAACACATAAGCTAAGGGATCTGGCACTATGGTAAACTCATCGTATAAAAGAGTCCATACTAATTTATACGATGAGGTCTTTATTTATGCAAGGATGTTATGTTATGAGGTGCAATGCGATGATGCAACTCACCCACCCGACTCTGTACGTACAGACCTTTAGTTCCCACTTTTCGGAGGTAGCTAACCTCTCGGGCACCTCCCGTCGTGGTCAAACGGTGGCAGAGGAGCGGACGTCTCCTCACCTAGGCCCTAACGTACGCTATGGCACCTGTCCTCGGTACTCATGAGCTCCTACGTACTCTTGTTGGATCCGAAGAACCAGACCATTATTTGGCCAGGTAGTGTTTTAGGGAATCCATCCTGTCGGACGTGCGGTAAAAACAACCTGACCCATAAACCTCTAGCACTGCCGAGTCAACGAACTATTGTCGATGTGACGACTAAGCCAGAACTGAAGACCCACCACATTTTATGCACATGCATTTATGTATCATTTCCTTCAACCGAGCCTCCGGCTCGCAGGACTAACCGGTCCTTTACGACTACCGAAACTACCGCTTGCAGGACTAATTAGTCCTGACATCATCATTTCCTGAGCTTCCAGCTCGCAAGACTTAACCCAATCCTTTCTTATATTCTGAGTCTACCGCTCGCAGGACTATCCCATTCCTAGTACCGTTCCGTCCAAATTTGGGAGGAGGTTTACGATGTCAGATTTTCCCCACTTACTACTCTTTTCTACCGTTTAGTTATACTTAGTTGTTTTAGGGTGAATCATGGACTTCCCGTGGACTACCTGGTGAAGGGCTCGCAGCGGTACTAGGGAATGCAATGGTGGCTGAAACCCAAATCCCTCTTTCCAGGATATAGACTCTTATTAGAGAATACTCATTCCTGCATGCCCATTTGCTCTCTAATTACTCTAAACTCCTAAGGTGGATTACCATTTGACTCGGGCAGACGAGCATTGATGTTCAATTGAACACCGGAACTCTACCTATCCTAGTGACTGGCTATTTCTTGTGTTATCTCTCAATCACCACTTGTACTACTTAATGGGTCACCCCTCACCTCCCCTAATAGGTCTTTGTCAATTCTTGAATTGATTGTTTTACTAAACGCACCCCAGTCCTTACTTCAGATGACTTCCCTTGGTGATTAATCCTTCCAACCTAACTAGGCATATGCAAATCTCTAAGAGTTAATAACTCTAGGGGTGGTGACCATAAGGGAGGGGTCCAAGTCTATGTTTTTAGTTTTTACTATTCGCAGACCGGCATGCCTTAAGGTGAAGCCTCATGTCCTACAAGTTGGTCTATATGAAAACTAACTAAGTTTGTGGTCATTTCTATCCCAAAGGTTTGTATTGATGTCAAGGTTCTATGTACAAAATTTCTATAATGTTCCAGCATTTATAATTCATTAATTAATTTCTCAAGTCATGATTCAATTGCCACTTTGTGAAGGAAGTATGAAGTTTACTCAGTAAAAATAATTCTAACAAAATTCTCATGGGTTCATACTGATATAAAAGGGCCTTTCACAAAATTTCATAATATTCTCACATTAAAAATTCAGGGAATTAATTTCTCAAAGTATATGTTCAAATTCTACTTTGTGAAGTAAGTAAGTCATTTACTAAGTGATTAATTCTACCAAAATTCCCAGAGGTGTGCTAGCATAATAGTAACATTATTCCAGATTTCCAAAAATTCTTTATCATGAAATTAACCAGAAACAATTAATTACTCATATGGTGTTTAATTTATGTTATGAAGGATCTACCTCAAATACTATTCCAAAAATTCAGAGAAAATTTGCAGTTATATGTTTCCACCAAAAACTCATAATTCCAGAATTTCAAGATTTTCCAATCATGAATTTGCCCCAAAATAAATAAATACTCTGAAGGTGAGCAATCCTCATTGAGAAGGATCTATTATAAATATTACCTCAAAAATTATGGGAAAATTCACAGAGATTCATACTAGTCCATAAGTGATCCTAACTAAGTTTCATGACTTGATAATAAATATTTATCTCAAAAATCAACTATTTACTCCAAGGTGTTAAATAGGGATAATAGGAGATAGGGGGCATAGAGTGACCAAAAAGTCCCAAAATATTTCTCAGAGTGTGATAACTATGTTTTAAATGTTATCCCAGAGTTATGTCCAGATTCTAGGTGCATGATTTAAGGTTCAAGAAGGTTGCCTAAGGAAAAAGAGGAGAAAGCCAACAAGGGTTCTCGTCGATCGAAGGGAGGTCCCGTCGATTCCCAATTTGACGGCCAGTCCCGGCGATCGACGGGATGTTCCGTCGATCGACGGTATGACCCATCAATTTTAAATTTGACAGCCAGTCCCGTCGATCGACGGGAGGACCTATCGATTTTTTTCTTGCAACCTACAAAAAAACTTCTAACGATTAGAACATTTCTGCCAAAACACATAATTCTAAAATTTCAAGGTTTTCCTAGGTGGTTTGACCCTAAGCATTTCATTAACACATAAAGGTGACAAATTGAATTAAGTGTAGAACCTTAGGCAATTAATTTCCACAAAATCCTCAAGCTCTCAGAGGTGATGTAATATTTCATCATATAGGTGTGGCTATAAATTCAGAGACTAACACTAAGTAAAAAGAGCTAGGGTCACAATATACCCATTTGGGCTATATGCAAACCACACCTTTACCTTGTCAAGATGTGCAAGTGGTTTAGCCCAACATGCATTAGTCCAAATGACCTAAAATTTTAACCATATACCATACTTGTCCTGAACTATTATCCAGAGAAAATTGAGTGGATTTGGACCATTTTAACCCTACTTCTAGGTTATTCATGAAAAGTGAAATGTTGTGCAAAATTTTATAAAGATCATTTCCAAAAATTCCCAATTTTTGGCAGGGGGTACTTTAGGGCATGAATCATACATGCATCACTATTTAGCTCATTTGGACCAGCCAAATGAAGTGGGCACCCAAAGTGGTGCCTAGGGATCAAACTGAACACTGTACACCAAAATGGGTACACAGGGAGCTACAGAGATCCAAATGACCTCAAACAAATTCCTAATTTTAGTTAAGGTCATAAGCTATAATTTATATTCAAGGGGTATTTCTGGTGAAGTGCCTAAGTAAGATGAAAAGTCATTTGAAGGTGACGGTCACATTAAAGACAGAAATTTGTAACAACATTCATAAGAACACATTTATTTGAACATATAGATGGACTTTCCCAAACAAGCACTGATCAAAATGATGTGAAATTTTTACCAGAGTTTTAAGTTATCATATTAAAGCTCCTACAAAAATTTGGGTTAATTTCAGGGACCTTAAACCATGAAATTTACCTTAAACATGGGAAATGAAATGTTTTTAAAAACTTAGGGCCAAGTGTGCCATAAATCCCCATTTTTGGACAGAGAATAGGCTAGGGCATGACTCATGCATGCATCAATTTCTAGCTCATTTGGACAAACCAAATGAAAGTGGCACCCAAAATGGTGCCTAGGTATCAAAATGAACTCCCTACACCAAAATGGGTGCACAGGGAGCTACAAGGCTCCAAAGGACCTCAAACAAATTCCTACCATTAGTTAAGAACATAAGCTACAACATTCATTCAGGGTATAATTTCTGTAGAGGCCTGTGAGGGCCCTAAATAATTTCTATAAGATCATGGAAAATGTGTGACAGAAATTCAATTCTGAAATTATATTAACTAAATGGTCTGCGTATAAGCACTTCCCTTAGATCTAACGGTTCTCCATCATCTTCCACAGCTGGCCGAGGGATGGGATTTACCCTTCCTAGAGCTTCTTTGCTCCCGATTTCCGGCTGCCTCCGACCTTTCCCGGCAAAACCTCCAAGCCACCACCACCAGACGACATATGGTCATCGACTGGTGGTGTCCAATTGGCCTGGGGTGGTCGGAGGTGGGCTCCCGCAAAGTTCGTTTTCCGGCCAAGAACAAGACAAAGAGCATGGTGAAAACACCATTTTACAGCTCGAGTCGACCAGGGAAGATTATGATGTCTAGCACGGATGGAGAGGGGGAGGAATCTTGCCTGGTTGTGGGCTTGGTGGCGGGTATTGCGGCGGAGGAAGACTTGAGCTCAATTTCCGGCGTCCATGGCTGCTCCGGTGGTGAGGAGGGGAGTATATGGTTACTTGCCATTAAGGTGCTCACGGCCAGCATGCTTGCCGCCCATTTCAGCCAATCAGGCCTCCCTCTCATTGCCCCAAACTGGGGGTAATTAATCCCCCAGCTTAGAGGAGAGCCTGGGGAATGAAGATGGGGTGCCAATTGGCACCCATCCCTTCTTCTCCTCCTTCATTGCCTCCTTTGTCTTCTTCCTCATAATTTACACTTGGGCATGGCATTTACTCCCCCCCCCCCCCCCCCCCCCCCGCTTTCGAATTTTCTGAGGGATTGGGATCTAGTCATCATGTGGGCTGACTATTTGAGTCATGGGGTTGGGTTGAGTCCACCTAATTTGAGTTTGGCTCACTTGACCCAAATAGGCCAAATTGGTGAGTTTGGGTTTGGGCTTGACCCAAGCTCACCCCATCCAATGTGACTGACCCACATTGTTGCCTTATACCCTATGGACTTATTCCAAAAGGAATTAAGTCATGGTGGGGTCATATGGGGCTTAATTGCACTTATTTGCCTATAGGGGCAATTTGGGCATTTTGGTGATTTTTGCCTATTTCCCCAAAATTGAATGTGCAACTTAGTTCATTTAGATCTCATTTACTCCCCTTAGGGTTTAGGAAGGGTTGTTCTTGGTTAATTTGGCAAATCGAGGCCAATTGAACCATAAGGGCATAAATTGTGATTTGGGGCAAATTGGTAATTTTGCCCAATTCCCCAAAGTTGGCTTATCCCAAGGGTCCAATATGGACTCATTAGACTCCCTTAGAAATCTTGGAGTGTTAGGGGTGATCAATTTGACCACATTAGGTCAATTGAAGATCAATAGAAGGTTTTAGCACCTTTAGGTCAATTTGGGGCTTTTTGGTAATTGTACAAATTTGAGTTGATGGATGGCCCCATGATGGGTATTTTGTGTCTATTAGGCCTTCCTGGGATGTTTCCTTATGATGGTGGGTCCAATTTGATCATTTGAAGTCCAATTGACCTCACTTTGGGAGGTTTGACCTAATTTGGCCTAAGGTTGACCTTAGCCAATTTTGGCCAAATTGGTTGACCTCAAGGGTCTCTAGTGACCTACTTGCCTCCTTAAATGATCATAGGGTCGGTGTGAGGATATTTCAGCTTATTGAAGTCTTTTGTCCATTCCTAGGCTAGGCCATCAAGATTTGTTAAATGCACCCCAATGTGTTTTTCATCCATTCAACTTGTCAACCTGGTGTCCTATGTCACTTATCCTATTTTGTCATGACTTATCATTACTAAACTTTTCTAGGGGCCTAGCAGTTTGGGGGATGTTACAAAGTACACATAGACAAACTATAGAAAAATAGAATAAAAAGTGTTGTTCAGCTTATTATGGGTTGGGTTGAACGAAAACATATAATAACTCTGATATTATGAATTGGGTTGTTACAAATTGTATCGGACCTGTAACTTGTACCCCAAGTCCAAGATGGATACTCAATAACCATGTATGATGGATACTTGTGATTTGCGATAATCATGAATGATGAATATAGACGAGTTTTATCTCACATCAAAATGAGAGGAAATTTTACTAGGCTTAACAATTCAATGAAAAGTTATTGAATGTTGTGGTGGTGCATTTGACATTGTGTTGTAGTTTGCAGGGGGATGGCACCATAATTTCATTTGATTTTCTCATTTAATATTGCATCATTGTAGTTGGTCTCTATTTTCAATCAAATCTATATGTTATTATTTTCCATGTGGGCGCTCTTAAGGGAAATTATTACACATCTATATTTATTTTCCAACAATATAGTGTGTACCCTTCTCCTACCTAATCTTTCTACACAATCTTTTTTCCTTTTGAATTAATTAGTACATATTCTAACCTTAATTTATTTTACATGATCTATTATCTTATGTTTGTCCAGTACAACAAATTTGATCAACGGTGGCGCTTTTTATGCAGTGTTTTTAAGACGTCGTTGATTATTTTATGTAATTGCGGCATTTTATGTTTAAAATGCAGCTAAAATCGTAGGAATAGCACTAGCGGCGCTTTTAATAACCAAACACCGCAAAAAGAATTAATAGGTTGCACGCAGTATAACTAGGGTTTATTTTGCATTCCCCGCATCCCTTTCTCCCCAAGTCGTCTCCCGCAATAATTCTGCCGAAAGCAGGGTGTGTCTCCGGTTGGAGCTCAAATTGGTGGTGACCTGCTCACCGGAGGTCATATTATCGCTAGTGGTGTTCTCTCACGCTTCCTCTGACCTTGCCACACTCAATCCCTGAGGTTTTCCTTATCATGTAAGCTTTGTCGAACTTGATCCCTTCGGTCTACGGCTGTTAGGCTTCATTATTTAGTAAGTACTTATTACTCCATTTCGCTAGGGTTTCATTTCTTTCAGGTAGGACTTTGACTACGATGATGATAAGAGGAAACCACAGATGCATTAGTCTTTCCTTTGGCTCTCTGCGTCCATTTTGGGGCTTCGAATTCAGGGCTTCCTCTACTTCTTCGTCCGTGTTCTACAGATGCATTAGGCATTCCTTCAGATATCCACCTCAAGAAATCCAGTATTATTGCACCTCCATTATCAGTCCCAGCCTCCCTTCAAGTCCCATTTCAGAGCACTTTCCCCAATAGCCATCTCCACAACCCTTATTTGATTTCAATTACTTAAATTTTACTTGAGGATTTATCTGACAACTTGATATTGCTTTCATTTCTTTCAGGTAGGACTCTAGCTACCTGAGGATTTGATTGCTTACCTTAAAGAGGCTATATCTACTGATGTTGAAACCGTCAACCGGTCTCTGAGTTCGTACCCACAGGGGGTGCAGCCTGCGCCTACTTCTCCCTCACCAAACTCTCCTGACCGAGGATGAAAAATTTGGAACAGACCCAAAGCTGCAGCGAGGAGGTCCCGCCACACACCCGGAAGATCTTAGAGAACTTCCCCTCCCAAACCAAAGCTCAACCGGGCACTTTGGAGGGCACTAGCAGCCAACTCCAAAAATTGTCTGGAGGAGAGAGCTCAAAAGATCTGATCTCCTCCAAGGTTCCCTTAAGGGTCTATTTATAGATTTTCCAGTCTTGGACTGCAGATAGCGTGAATCCGCCTTTTGGTTTTACTAATCGCACCCCAAATTGGTTTGCTAACAGCCTAACTCTGCTGTTCTGAAGGGCTATTAGCAGCCCACATGGGGTATCTAGGTAATTTTTCATTCAAAGCCTTCTGGGCGAGTGGTCCGTGAAGGAACCACTCGCCAGGATCCTTGCCCATCATGGCTCGTCGGGCGAATGGTTTATGAGGACATCACTCGCCATGTGCTCGGCTCGCTTGAGGGGAGAGACCTTGGGCGCTCTTGCCTATCTGCCATGATGCCCTATGCGGGTGGTCTGCGAGTGCGGGCCTCACTCGCCTAAAGACCTCTTGGACTCCTTATTATGCTCCTTGCCCTGCCACCTGGCCCCCTGGGACCCCCTTGGGGCCACTCGGCGAATACGTGGTTGTACACAACCCCGCTCTTTGCGAGCGAGTCCTGCGCTCGGAAAGAAAAGTCCAACCCCCAGTATTCGGCAAGTGCTTTGCTGACCTGGAGGGAATCTTCTTGGTGGGGCCCTCCACTTAACTATAAATATGGCCCCAGCTGTTGTCTTTAGCTTGCCCATCTTTTAATCATTGTTCCTCATTTTCTCCCTCGGAGCACTCGCCATGACGTTCATGAAGCCGACGCCACGACCGCTTTCGGAGGAAATGATGGCTCGACTCGCCGCCGCGCAGGGAGGAACCGCTCCCAAGACTACCCGTTACTCCCCCTGGCACTCGTCGGCGAGAGACCCCTCTAAGCCCTACAGGCTGAAGAAGGCCAAGACGGTCCGGCGAGATCGCGGGGAGAGGGAGTCTGCGTCTGAAACTTCCCCCCTCTCTGACATCCCTCATGTCAATACCAACGAGGTAACGCAATGTGTCTCGCTTTCGAGGTTGATTGTGATGATGCGACTGACCCCCGCCTTTCTTACCGTTCGTAGGGTCTGACGACTACCGGGGGTGGCCCCGGGTTCAACCAGGCGAGTGCTGCCGTTCCTCCTCCTGCCCTTGAGAATGCCCCTCCAACCCAGGAGCCTGCCCTTCTCGGCACTTCTGGCGGAGCCCCGTCCTCTCTTGGTGAGCATCATGTTGCCCTCTCGCGTACTTTTTTCTCTTTTCGCCACTCTTCTGATTCAGGTTCTCGCAGCCCCTACCTTTGGAACCATGAGGTTGCCCCTACCTTCGGGACCACGGGGCTGCAACCCACCTTCGGGACCACGGGGCTTCCTCCTACCTTGCGTACTTCTACCATTCCAGATGCCACCAAGAGTCCTCCCGCCCCGGAGCAGTAACGTTCGGCGAGGAAGAGTCCCGGGACCGATTCTCCTGCTGCGGACCCAGCCGTTACTTCCGCTGCGGCCGATCAGACGTACCCCCCCCCCCCCCCCCCCGGAAGGGGAAATCTCTCCACCTCCCAAGCCGACCATTCGCAGGGCATCCCAGCACCTCTCGTCGGTCTCCTGTCGAAGAATACGTGCCGGGTTGGTTGTCTCCTTCCGCAGAGCTCACGGCTTGCATCTGAGAGAGGTCAAATTTCTTCTTTTGCAGGATTTTGCCAGATCCCGATCATCGATCCTTCAGATGAGGAGGGGCTGATCTTGCCTCCCCCCTCCCCCAGCGACATCTCTGAATTCCTTGGCAACCATGAGGATGCCCGTACTATGAAGGAACGGGTGATAGAGATCCTTGGCAAGCTGATCTGGATGCAGCGAGACCAATCCAACCTGACAGAGGAGCACCGGGCGGCCTTCGAGCGTCGGATTAGCGCCCTCGAACGAGACTATGGACACCTAGTCGGGGAGATGGAGCGCTAGGGAGGCGGGTGCGAGGAGACCTCTCCTGGGAGGCACATTGCGCAGGCTAGGGATCAAATGCGCTTGATCAGCCAAGAGCTGACAGCAGTCAGTGCATTCCACTACCCGCGAGTGCCTCCGAGGACAGGGAGGCGAGGCCGGGGCCGATGGCGGTGGGATCAGTACTAAGCCTACCTGCTCTCGCTCCCTGCGTTTTCTTGTGCCCCTGCTATTTCTCTCTCTTTGTTTCCTTTTTCTTTTTCGTATCGGACCAAGGCAAGACCCTTTTTGTCTCGCGGACTATGATTTGATTGTGTGTTTGTATGTATATATCTTGCTTTCCGCTATTTTCCTGAATGTTATCTTGCGAGTGCTCTCGCTCTTGTTATGATGTTTGCTTTGCATTCGCAGGAGAGATCTCGTATACCGCTCTCGTCTCCTATAAGTGGTGGGGTTCCGGTGGGTGGTTCAGACTCCGAGGCTCCAGGAGGTTGCGGCAGCTATCTGCACCGCGCGCGCCAATGATTTCAAACATTTTCCTCTTTTTTTCTATAAATAGTTCACCCAACCACCGTCATTATTGTGCTTTCATCTCTCTCTACTCTTTTGCTCTCGCGATATCACTCGTCCTTCTCTCTACTCTTTTGCTCTCGCGAGATCATTTCATTCCTTCACAATGCCGAAAGATGCATATGGTAGAGCTAACTGGGCCCAGGTCTTCTCCAACCGAGACTTCGACACCTGCGACCTCTCGGAGGCAGATTTCAACCAGGTCTGATGGCAACGGCCAATTTGGTGATGACGATGACGTCCTTGGTGCACATGACGATCATGGAATAATGGCGGACGATGCTGATGATGATGACCCGCCGGTCAAGGATACGCGCCGCCGTAGCGGTCATAGCTACAATCTTCGCCCGCGCAACAAGTCTTGACTCTAGTTTAATTGTGCTAGTTTAATTTAGTTTATGCCCTGCTGGTTTGAAACTATTAATTTATGTCATTTTAAATTGTGGTGTGCGTTTAGCCACCTTATGGGCTGCTAATAGCCCCTTTTGTTGTAAGCCTTATAAAAGGCCTTTTTCCTTCATAACAATTAGACATTATTGAAAACAATTGAAATTTCCTCCAAAACCTAATTTTTCCCTCATCCGCTTCTCTCTCTTCCTCTCTCATTTCCGCCGCCCCCCTTGGAGTTTTCTCCTTGTGTTGGCCGCCCCCTTCATCTCTCTCTCTTTTCTCCTCCCACCTCCTCTCCAATACTACAACTCCTTTTTCTTCTTCCTTATATCCTACACTACCACGACGTGTCTTTACAAAATCTCAAGGTGATTGCGGACTAGGCTATTGAAGAGAGGCTCTTGTGCAAGACTAGGATTGGGAGACCTTCTACGGCGTGAAGCGAAGGACGGAGCACGTGTTCATCATCATTGGAGCACCTTCCGTGGATCTCAAGGGGAACGATCATTTTCTTCTAGTGGATCCAACATCTCGGATCTACTATTTCCGAGAGGGTAACGAAACTCCTACTCAAGAGATTTCCTTTCTTAGATTGTTCTTGTGGTGGACGATTTTCTGCGTGGTTTTCGAAGCTTTGAAATTTCGCGGTCGTTCCAATAATAGTGTGGTGGTTTTCGTTTGGATTTTTCCGAATACACTCGAAAGGATTGGCGATCCTTGCTTTGGTTCTTGTTGGGGAGAGATCCACCCGTTTTCGAATCATTTTTTTTGTTTTGGTGGATTTCTTTTTGGTACAACATCGCGCTCGTCCGGACGCAAACATTCGTCCCTTTAGCTTGACGGATCCCGGCTTATCGCCGACGATTCGATCTTGACACGGAGTTGCTATCCGTACGCGTACAATAATTAATAATAAGTTAGTCGTGGCTGCGTTTAAGTTGTGGTCGGGAAGAGCGGAGCGTTTGGTAGTTGTTGTTCGTAGTTGCGTGAGATCGCCTCATTCCGGTGGCCTACATCAACTTTGGTATCAGAGGGAGGTTAGTGTTGAGTTCTAACTCGACACAATCCTTCTCTCTCGGCCGCTCGTAGCTCGTAGCTCGTAGCTCGTTAAAATCTGAAAAAAAAATTCGGATTGGTCTGCGATTAGCACAAATCAAAAAAAAAATTTCAGAAATCAAAAAAAAAATTTCTGGGAGCTCTCCCTAGTATTTGAAGAAAAAAAGTCTGAAAAAGTATTTTGAAATTTTTAGTATTTCTTAGGGAAAAAAATCATCATTATAAAATATTTAGTCAGAAGCGTTTCGTGAACCCCTAGGAGAACCGCAGGTCGTGTTGTATATGCGCACTAGGTTAGGCACTGAGTATTCTGCTTCCACCTCCCACATGGCCAACAGTCATGATGACGAGCACGCTCCGGCAACGATTGCCGAGCTTCGGGAGGAGTTTAACGAGAGGTTTGACGCGCTCACCCAACTAATCCAAGGGATCGCTTTAAATCAAGCGGCGTTTCATAACCCCGCAACCAATCCCCTTGACGGTGCTAACGCACCAAACCCTGCACCCCCGGCCGCCAACCATCGTCCGGAGAGGCAACACCGCCCCCATAATCAAGACGAGCAACAAGCGCCTCGGGCTCCATATGAGTTCGACCTCACTAGGGCCGTGAAGATTGATGCGCCTTCTTACGATGGTATGGGTGAACCCCAACTATTTCTTGAGTGGGTCAAGGAGATCGAGTGCTACTTTGAGTGGCACAACCTAACAGACGTAGAGAAGGTTAGGGTTGCGCGGATGAAGCTTATAGGTAGGGCCAAGACTTTCTGGCTAAACGAAGATGGGCGTCTAGGGACCGTAAATGGAGCTCCCCCAATTGGGTGGGCTGCCATGAAGGCACTCCTGAATGATCAATATGTCCCCGCCTATCACCGAACTCAAATGTTCGATGAGTTGGCCACCCATCGCCAGGGTAACAAGTCTGTAGCGGAGTACATGGGGCTCCTTAAGGACTTAATGGTCCGGTGTGATGTCCGTGAGATGCCCGAGGTTACACTATCCCGTTTCCGCAAGGGCCTCAACCCAGATATTCAAGGCAAACTCTTGCGTTATGGTCACACGGACCTTAACACAACGTTCAACGCTGCCTTGGATATAGAGAAACACAATGCCCACAAAGCCAAAGGGCGAGCTTTCCATAAGGGAAAATCCCTCTTAGGACCCCCTCCCACAGCCCCTGGGCGGGACAAGGGGACGTTCCGGTCGACCGACTCAAATTCCGTAGTTATTACTGCTAGGAACGTTAGGAACCCCACCGGTGATAGATTTCCGGTTGGGCGGATTAGTAAGACTAGCGCCACGTGTTTCACTTGTGGGATTCAAGGGCACTACGCTAGTGAGTGCCCCACTAATTCGAAGCCACTGGCACTCATGGGCTCCCCCTCTGAACCCGCTAAAATTGTGTATGAAGCCACGGAGGAGTCTGATGGTGAGCCTAGTGATTTGGATGATGAGTCGTATATGATGGTGATGCGTTGTATCCTAGCAACCCCGCGAGCGATGGATGATTATCTTAGGACGAGCATATTTTCCCTGCATTTTAAAAGTGGTGAAAAATGGTGCAAACTGATCATTGACAGCGGGAGCTGCATGAATGTCATATCGGAGAATGCACTCACTAGGATGAAACTAAGCACGGAACCGCACCTCCAACCATATAAGGTTGCTTGGGTTAACAAGACGTCTATAGGGGTGACAAAACGATGTCTAGTGCCGTTGACAATTAAGGGCTATGTGGATAAGGTGTGGTGTGACGTTATTCCGATGGACGTGTGTCACGTATTGCTAGGACGACCTTGGCTCTTTGATTACGACGTGACTCATTTTGGCCGTGCCAACACCTACGAATTTAAGTTTAACGGTAAGACCATTGTGTTGAAACCCACACCACCTAAGGACCCTTCGATTGCCTCCAAAGACACAAGTGTGCCTGCGGAACGGAAAACTATAAGTTTGATAGGTAGGAAGGAATTCGAGCGTGAGACCTTCTTGGATGGTGTCGTCTATGCCTTAGTATGTCTCCAAGCTAAGGAAGAGTCACCTTCTTTAGAAAACCTACCGTTGTCTTTGCGAACACTGTTGGAAGAATATAAGGACGTCTATCCGGTGGACTTACCATCTCAATTGCCACCCATGCGGGAGATTCAGCATGAGATAGATTTTGTCCCGGGCTCTTCTTTGCCTAACCTTCCCCATTATAGGCTTAACCCTTCCGCGCATAGCGAGCTACAAACGTTAATTTCAGATTTGTTAGCTAAGGGATTTATTCGCCATAGCAAGAGCCCATGCGTCGTTCCTGCCCTTTTGGTCCCAAAGAAAGATAAGTCTTGGAGATTATGTGTCGACTACCAGGCCATCAACAAAATTACTGTTAAATATAGGTTTCCCATTCCCTGCTTGGACGACTTATTAGATATGTTATCCGGAGCCACTACATTTTCGAAGTTGGATCTTAAAAGTGGTTACCACCAAATTAGAATCCGGGAGGGAGACGAATGGAAAACGGCATTTAAATCTAAGGATGGGCTTTATGAGTGGTTGGTGCTAGGGGAGGGGCTAACTAATGGACCGAGCACTTTCTCGCGGTTGATGACCCAAATATTTAAACCATACATGGGTAAGTTTGTGGTAGTTTACTTTGATGACATACTAGTATTTAGTCTCTCACCGACTGATCATGAGACACACTTAAGAAATATCCTTACCACTTTGCGCCAAGAGAAATTATTTATTAATCTTAAGAAGTGCTCGTTTGGTGTGACATCCGTCGAATTTCTAGGATATATAGTGAGTTCGGAAGGTATCCATGTTGACCCTAAAAAGGTCCAAGTTATTAGAGAATGGCCGGAACCCAAAAATATCAGGGACGTGCGAAGCTTCCATGGATTGGCCACATTTTATAGACGATTCATTCGGGATTTTAGTAGTATTACTACTATGGCCCCAATCACTGAATGCATGAAGAAGGGTGATTTTATTTGGACTAAAGCCGCCACTAAAGCATTTCAAGTGATTAAAGAATGGATGTCCGAAGCCCCACTACTACGGCTACCGGATTTTAGTAAGGTGTTTGAACTATCTTGTGACGCGTCAGGAATAGGAATTGGAGGAGTTCTAAGTCAGGAAGGACATCCGATTGGATACTTTAGCGAAAAACTCTCGGGCCCGAAGCTGAATTATTCCAATTATGATCGTGAGTTTTACGCCGTGATACGATGTCTCCAACATTGGAGACACTATCTTATATTAAAGGAATTCGTAGTCCTGTCCGATCATGAAGCGCTAAAATTTCTAAACTCCCAAAGTAAAATCAGCCCTCGGCACGCTAAATGGGTCTCCTATCTTCAGGAGTACACCTTCATTATCAAGCACCTTAAGGGTACGTTAAATCATGTAGCGGACGCCCTCAGTCGGGTCACTTTATTACTATCTACCATGGAAATATCTGTCATAGGATTTGAAAGAATCAAAGATGAATATGTTCATTGCCCGGATTTTAAAGATATATACTTAGCCGTTCACGACAAATCGTCTTCCACTATTTCGGCTTATTATATCCGTGACGGTTACTTATTTAAGCACACACAATTATGTATTCCCCGCTCCTCGCTACGCCACTTCATTATATGGGAGTTACATAGTGGAGGATTAGGTGGTCATTTCGGTCGCGATAAAACAATAACTCTCGTAGAGGACAAGTTCTTTTGGCCGGGCCTCAAACCGTTGGTTAATAAAATCGTGGGTAGTTGCCGTGTATGTCAGTTAGCGAAGGGCAACAAGACTAATGCCGGTCTTTACACACCACTTCCGATTCCGTCAGTTCCATGGGTGGACATTAGTATGGATTTCATCTTGGGCCTACCTTTGACATGTCGGCGCCATGATTCCATTCTGGTCGTAGTGGATAGATTTTCCAAAATGGCCTACTTTATCGCATGTCAAAATACCAACAATGCGTCCCATGTGGCGAAATTGTACTTCAAGGAGGTCATGGCACATCGGGGCGTCCCCAAAACGATCGTCACCGACAGGGACGTCAAATTCACTAGTTACTTTTGGAAAACTCTTTGGAAACTATTGGTTACCAAGCTTATGTTTTCGTCCGCCTATCATCCTCAAACGGATGGGCAAATCGAAGTGGTGAACCGCAGTTTGGGCGGTTTACTTCGTTGCCTAGTTGGTGACCATAAAGGTACGTGGGACCTTATTTTGCCTCATGCTCAATTAGCTTATAATAATTCTAAAAATAGGTCCACTGGTTTGTCTCCGAAT
The DNA here is from genome assembly GCA_033032865.1 of Dactylorhiza incarnata. NCBI lineage: Eukaryota > Viridiplantae > Streptophyta > Magnoliopsida > Asparagales > Orchidaceae > Dactylorhiza > Dactylorhiza incarnata. The sequence continues at coordinate 11,278,838 of JAWHQI010000011.1, forward strand.
GAGATAGTGCATGGTTATAAGGCGCCCGTACCTCTTGATTTGGTTCCATTACCGCCATCGTTTAAATCAAGTCAGTTTGCACAAGATTTCGCCTCCCACGTTCACACTCTACATAAACACATTAGCGATACGCTAGCTAAACAATATGCTATTTATCAATCGAATGCTAACGTACATAGGCAAGCGGTCCCCTTGAATATTGGTGATTTGGTAATGGTTCGTCTCATCCCCGAACGGATGCCTTCGGGCACCGTAAAGAAATTGGCAAATCGGAGAGCCGGTCCTTTTCGGGTGCTAAAGAAACTAGGCGAAAATGCATATCTATTACAGTTACCCGCTGATTGGGGAATTTCTCCTATATTTAATGTTTCGGATTTAACGCTTTATGTCGCTCCACCACCTGAACTTTCTGTCTCTCCGTTTAATATTTCTACTATGCCTTCTCTTGGGATGGGGGGTGAGCTTATTTCTGGATCGTTTTCCCCTTCAGATTCTACGGGAGGTACGTTGCCAATTGTTGATGCTACATGTCCTCATTCTTTGCCTAACGCCTTTCCAAGGCTCTCCCGGACCGATTTCTTTCCTGACAGGATTTTGCAGGATGCGGTGTTCTCCACCCCAGATGGTGATATTCATAAGTTCCTGATTCGGTGGCGTGATCGCCCTGCCACGGATGATTCATGGCTCTCTACTTCGGAGTTGGAACTTCTAGATGCGGATCTCCTCCACCGCTACATTCCCGCGCACTCATCGGTGATGAGTCCTTTTGAGCGGGGGAGGATTGATGGCAACGGCCAATTTGGTGATGACGATGACGTCCTTGGTGCACATGACGATCATGTAATAATGGCGGATGATGATGACCCGCCGGTCAAGGATACGCGCCGCCGTAGCGGTCATAGCTACAATCTTCTCCCGCGCAACAAGTCTTTACTCTAGTTTAATTGTGCTAGTTTAATTTAGTTTATGCCCTGCTTGTTTGAAACTATTAATTTATGTCATTTTAAATTGTGGTGTGCGTTTAGCCACCTTATGGGCTGCTAATAGCCCCTTTTGTTGTAAGCCTTATAAAAGGCCTTTTTCCTTCATGACAATTAGACATTATTGAAAACAATTGAAATTTCCTCCAAAACCTAATTTTTCCCTCATCCGCTTCTCTCTCTTCCTCTCTCATTTCCGCCGCCCCCCTTGGAGTCTTCTCCTTGTGTTGGCCGCCCCCTTCATCTCTCTCTCTTTTCTCCTCCCACCTCCTCTCCAGTACTACAACTCCTTTTTCTTCTTCCTTATATCCTACACTACCACGACGTGTCTTTACAAAATCTCAAGGTGATTGCGGACTCGGCTATTGAAGAGAGGCTCTTGTGCAAGACTAGGATTGGGAGACCTTCTACGGCGTGAAGCGAAGGACGGAGCACGTGTTCATCATCATTGGAGCACCTTCCGTGGATCTCAAGGGGAACGATCATTTTCTTCTAGTGGATCCAACATCTCGGATCTACTATTTCCGAGAGGGTAACGAAACTCCTACTCAAGAGATTTCCTTTCTTAGATAGTTCTTGTGGTGGACGATTTTCTGCGTGGTTTTCGAAGCTTTGAAATTTCGCGGTCGTTCCAATAATAGTGTGGTGGTTTTCGTTTGGATTTTTCCGAATACACTCGAAAGGATTGGCGATCCTTGCTTTGGTTCTTGTTGCGGAGAGATCCACACGTTTTCGAATCATTTTTTTTGTGGATTTCTTTTTGGTACAACATCGCGCTCATCCGGACGCAAACATTCGTCCCTTTAGCTTGACGGATCCCGGCTTATCGCCGACGATTCGATCTTGACACGGAGTTGCTATCCGTACGCGTACAATAATTAATAATAAGTTAGTCGTGGCTGCGTTTAAGTTGTGGTCGGGAAGAGCGGAGTGTTTGGTGGTTGTTGTTCGTAGTCGCGTGAGATCGCCTCATTCCGGTGGCCTACATCAAGGTCGTCGCGGATTTTGTCCCGCCGGGTTTCGCCGGGCGCCTTTCGGGGAGCCGGGATCGCATCAATCAGTTCTCGCCCGACACACTCGCGATCCCCTTGGAGCACTTCGAGGTAGGGCTCTTCCTCCCGCTGTGGCCAGAGGTGTGCCTGACCCTGCGCTACTTTGGGGTAGTTCCCGCGCAACTCAATCCCAACTCTATCGCCATGCTGGTAGCATTCGCCTGCTACCTGCGCGAGGAGGGTATTGATTTCTCGCTCCCGGTCTTCCGCAAGCTCTTTACCTTCAGGGCCACTCGCGGAGTGGCATTTTTCTCTGGGCAGAGCCCCCTCAACGTGATCGGCACCGCCAACAAGAACCATGACTGGATTCGGCGGTTCATCTTCGTCACGGGGAAGTTCGGCAACGTGCCATTCGCACCCGTGAAAGAGGATGAGTCAACCTCCCGGCCTCCAACGCTGGGAGGGTTCGAGGCCAAGCTCCACGCCTACCTCCTGAAGTACAACATGGATGTCGAGCACTTGCGAAAGCACGTTGGTTCACTGCCGGTGGTCCCGTCGGGGGAAGGTAAGCTGAATTACCTCGACCCGAACTCCCGCTCCTTCTTCATTCGCTTCCACCTATTCTAACTGACCTTTCGAATGCAGTACTTTGGAGCCTCCCTTGTCATCCGCCGAATGCGAATGTGGGAGTCCCTCCCGCCGACGCTCTCGCCCGCGCGCAGTCTGCTGTCGCGGCATGCCGCGAGAACCCGCCTCCCGCGAGATCCAGCGGTCAAAAGCTGAAACCGAAGCGGAAGCCTGACGCGACCTCGAGCCCTTCCGCCAAGCGGTCGAAACCCTCCATTGCTAATAAGGGCAAAGCGACCGTGGAGTACGTCCCGCACTCGAGTACTCCCGTGGATGGGGTCTTAGCCGTCTAGCTTGCCGGGGCGCCAGCGGCAACTTCTTCGGGGCCCGTGCCGAGAGGTCACCGAAACTTTCCTCTCGGCGAGAAGTACGCCGATCTCGTCGGCGAGCCCCTCGTTAACTGGGACCGACGGGCCAACCGGGTCTCCATTTTCACCCTTCCCCCATCCTGGTCGGAGAAGGAAACCATCAGCGGCCATGTTTACGGCCTCTCGTACGCGCTTTACAGCTGCGAGGGCGCATCTTCCTTCGACACCGAGTCCACTCCGAACCTCGTGCACGAGGCGGCGAGAGCCATGATGCGGTCCCATGAGCTGACCCATATGTCCTCTCGCTGGGGTATGACACTCGCGCGAAACATCATAGAGGTCGAGAAGGCCCGTTCTATTGCGGCCGCCGAGGCCGCGACAGCGAAGCAACAAATGGCCGCTGCCGAAGCTCTTCTCGCCCGCCGACCGAGCCGAGAGGTATCCCTTTCTTCCTCTCGCATTTCGAGCTCTCGCTTCCCTTTCTTTCTTCCTTGTGTGTTGATCTTCTTTTCTTCCGCAGGAAATAGCCGACTATGATACCCTGCTCGTGCGGTCTCGCATCCTCGAAGAGCGAAATCTGGCGTTGGAGGCCGAGAACTGGGGGTTGCGAGATGCGGCCGCTCGGCCACCTCCCACAGAGAGGGAAACTCGGCATCTTTACTCCAACGCTGAGTTCGAAGGGTTGATGCAGAGAACGGCCCAGGGAGCGGCGGAGCATACGCTAGATGTGTTGCAGAGGGCCGGTCTCTTGAAAGAAGAAGGCGAGAGGATCCTAGCCCCTCACGTGCTCCCAAAGCTCTTCGCCCTGATCGACGCCGCGGACGAAGCTGGCGACGGGCTAGATCATGGAGGCCTTTCCTCTCCGGGCAGCGGGTACTCTAACGAGGCTGGAGTCCCTTGAAGATTTTTCTTTTCCTTTGGTATAAGGCGAGAGCCTTTTGTAATTTTATGAAAAATAGAAAGTGATGTTTTGTTGCCTTTCCCGATCTTAATTGCCACTGCATATCTCTTTTCCTGCACTTCTCATTATCGTCACCCGACAGCTCGCGCACCCGTGTTCTCTTCCATGTGCTTTCGAACTATCGTGCTCACACTCGCTTCTTTGACTTGCTTGGGTGTCGATGGCCCCCGTCTTGAGGTCGCGCCCGAGATGATTCCGTCACGCAGGCACACCCCGCAGAAAAAACCCTTTTCGCATTCGCACGTGCCTCTTTCTAAAGACGGACAATTCCATTGATTCTGCCGGGAGCAAAACTGCGGCGTGGACCCACTTCATCTCGCATACCTCCCGCGTCCCTTGGGACTACTAGCGTTTCGTCATGCATTCGCCTAGCGAATGCCTTTTTTCTGTGCAACCCCGTCCTCGGGCAAATTTGACTACCGTTGAGACGGATTGTCGACCGCTGAGACAGATTGTCAACCGCTGAGACAGATCGTCAGCCGCTGAGACAGATCGTCGACCGCTGAGATTGAGGAAAACCGTTTGTCGAATGCAGAGGGCAATTCGTCGAACGCAGAGTGTAAGTCGTTCGTCGAACGCAGAGAGTAAGCCGTTCATCGAACGCTGAGAGTAAGTCGTTCGTCGAAAGCTGAGAGTAAGCCGTTCGTCGAACGCAGAGAGTAAGTCGTTCGTCGAACGCAGAACCTTAGCATTTCCTCAAGTTCTAGTTAACTCTGTGGCCTAAAACCATGACCCTTTAGGCTATACCATGGGTTCAACTTAGTCTCAGTCAATAGGTAGTGGTCCTGGCCCAAATCAGTACCAGGGTTGTTTCCTGTGATAATCCTCCTCCTTAGGTCCTTTATTCATAACCCTTCCTTCCCCTGGGCCGACCTTTGGAACTTTTGGAACTTGCCACCAAGTGAACCCTTGTCCCTGCCAGCTAGGTGAGAGCCTGGACAACGGGTCTGCTCGGGGGGGCCAGCCTTTGAAACTTTTGGAACCTGCCACCGAGTGAGCCTTCGGCCCTGCCAGCTAGGTGAGAGCCTGGACAGCGGGTCTGCTCGGGGCCAACCTTTGATACTTTAGAACCTGCCACTGAGTGAGCCTTCGACCCTGCCAGCTAGGTGAGAGCCTGGACAGCGGGTCTGCTCGGGTCCAACCTTTGAAACTTTAGAACCTGCCACCGAGTGAGCCTTCGGCCCTGCCAGCTAGGTCGGAGCCTGGACAGCGGGTCTGCTCGGGCCAACCTTTGAAACTTTTGGAACCTGCCACCGAGTGAGCCTTCGGCCCTGCCAGCTAGGTGAGAGCCTAGACAGTGGGTCTGCTCGGAGCCAACCTTTGATACTTTAGAACCTGCCACCGAGTGAGCCTTCGGCCCTGCCAGCTAGGTGAGAGCCTGAACAGCGGGTCTGCTCGGGGCCAACCTTTGAAACTTTAGAACCTGCCACCGAGTGAGCCTTCAACCCTGCCATCTAGGTGAGAGCCTGGACAGCGGGTCTGCTCGGGGCCAACCTTTGATACTTTAGAACCTTCCACCGAGTGAGCCTTCGGCCCTGCCAGCTAGGTGAGAGCCTGGACAGCGGATCTGCTCGGGGCCAACATTTGAAACTGTAGAACCTGCCACCGAGTGAGCCTTCGACCCTGCCAGCTAGGTGAGAGCCTGGACAGCCGGTCTGCTCAGGGCCAACTTTTGATACTTTAGAACCTGCCACCGAGTGAGCCTTCGACCCTTCCAGCTATGTGAGAGCCTGGACAGCGGGTCTGCTCGGGGACAACCTTTGAAACTTTTTCACAATTCTCTTAGAAACCATTGCATTATGCTCATATATATATGAAAAATGGAATTCCAAAGCACAAGTAATCTTATTACATGGTTTTAAGGATAAAAATGCTTTAGGTCGTCACCACTCCATGTGTGACTGAGGGATTCACCCTCCAAATTTTGGAGGCGATACCCTCCTGATTTCAATGCTTCTTCCACTACGTAGGGCCCCTCCCAATTAGGATTGAGTTTACCTACCGCGGCAGATATTCCGGCCGTGTCGACCTTTTTTAACACAAGGTCCCCCTTCCCGAATTGTTTGACGCTGAGATGCTTGTCAAAGTATTTGGCCATCCACGCTTGACTTCTTCTTGACGAATGGCGGCGATATCTCGGACTTCCTCGATCAGATCCAAGGAGAGCCATAGCTCCTCCTCGTTTCCTGTTCTCCATTCTTCATCACCATCTGAGACGGCCCTTACCCGCGGCGTCTTGACTTCAAATTCCACGAGAATGACGGCCTCGCAACAATGAGAGAGCTTGAAGGGGGTCTCACCAGTGGCGGTGTTGGGGGTATTCCTTAGAGCCCATAAGACCGAGGGGAGTTGCTCCACCCAATTCACCTTCAAGTTCTCCACCTTTTTCTTGAGCAGGTTCACTATAACCTTGTTTGCCGTCTCCACCTGCCCGTTGCTCCTGGGGTGATGGACGGATGCGAACCTGAGGTCTATCCCCAGCTGGCTGCAGAAGCTGATGAGCTCTTCGCTGGCGAACTGTGGACCGTTATCTGGACGATGGCTTGAGGGAGCCCATGTCGACAGATAATCTCTCCCCATACGAAGTTGTGAACTACCTGGGAGGTGACCTTTGCTAGGGCCTTGACCTCCAACCACTTCGAAAAGTAGTCGATCATAACCAAGATGAATCTTCTTTGCCCGCTGGCCTGAGGAAAAGGTCCTACCAGATTTCATTCCCCATATGGCGAAGGGCCAAGGGGCGGTGATGCTCCTTAGCCTCTGAGCTGGCAAAAGTTGAAGTGGGGCGAACAGCTGATACTTTCGACATTGTTTGGCGAATGCCGCTGCATCCCTGCTCAGGGTCGGCCAGAAGTATCCTTGCCTTATTATCCTTGCTTCCAACGTCCTGCTCCCCGAGTGACTGCCACATTCGCCGGAATGAACCTCCTCTAGGACCCTCGGGGCTTCTTCCTCCGAGACACATCTTGCCAAGAGCCCGAAAAGGGTCTTTCGATACAAGTCCCCTTCATGAAGCACGTAGTAGGCGGACTTATATCAAAAATGTCTTTGATCTTGGACCTCTTCTGGAAACTCTCCCGTTGCCAGAAAGGTCATGAAAGGGTCCTTCCACGAGCGGCGATGTTCTATGTCCATGAGCTCCCTTCCTCAATCGAAGGGCGAAATAGATCTGTCAAGGTTCCTCCGACCCGAGGGACGGACTTGGCCAGCCGATCTGCCTGGACGCTTTCTTCCCTTGGTATGTGCCTGACGGAGAAGGTCTTGAATGCACCGATGAGAGCCCTTACTTTGGCCAAATACCTCATGAGTGTGGGCTCCCTTGCCTCGAACTCACCCTTGATTTGCGAGGCTATCACCATTGAGTCTGTGAGAACTTCCACGTCGTGAACCCCCAATTCTTGAGCTAGACGTAGGCCGACGATCACTGCCTCGTACTCTGCCTGGTTGTTGGTGATGGGAAAATGTATTACCAAAGTTTGTTCAATTTTCATCCCCTGGGGGCTCTCCAACACCACCCCTCCTCCTATGGAATTCCTGCCTGACGCCCCATCGACCAATAGCTTCCAAGGGATGTGACGAAGAGCTTGACCTTCCTCCATTTTGATTATGTAGTCTGCCATAAAGTCTGCGACCACTTGAGCCTTCATCGATAATCGGGGAACAAAGGGGATGTCGAACTCACTCAACTCCACCGACCACTTCACGAGCCTTCCCGAGTGCTCCACCCCCTCAAAGATTTTGTTAAGGGGATGGTCCGTCACAACCTGGATCGAGTGGGCCACGAAATACGGCCTGAGCTTTCTGGCTGAGATGACCAGAGCGAAGGCCAGCTTCTCCAGAATCGGGTATCAAAATTCTGCCTTCTTCAAGACCCTGCTTACATAGTAAATGGGCAGCTGCTTCTTGCCCTTTTCCCGGACCAAGACGGAGCTTACGGCTTCAGCCCCGACCCCTAGATACAAGGATAGGTTTTCTCCCTCCTTAGGACCTTGGAGTAGCGGAGCTTTGGTGAGCTGGCTCTTCAAAGCCTGGAAGGCCTCCTCACATTCCTCCGTTCATTCGAACTTCTGATTACCTCGCAACACCTTGAAGAAGGGGGAGCATTTCTCTCCGGCACGGGAGAGAAACCTACTCAACCCTGCGAGCTTCCCGATTAGACGTTGAACTTCCTTAGTATTTCGCGGCGATTTCAACTCCATTATAGCTTTGACCTTGTCCGGATTCGGCTCTACCCCCGCCTGGGTAAGGAGATGTCCTAGAAACTTCCCCTTGCTGGCTCCAAATACGCACTTCAGGGGGTTTAGCCGCATTTAATACTTGCGCAGAGTGGCAAAGGTCTCCTCGAGATCGTTGAGGTGAGAGCTCACGCTCTTACTCTTGACCATGAGGTCATCTACATAAACCTCCAGGTTTCTCCCACTTTGCTCCCGGAAGACCCGGTCCATCATTCTTTTGTAAGTCGCCCCTGCATTCTTTAGCCCGAACGACATCATCTTAGAGCTATAACACCCTTCCCTTGTGATGAAGGAGACGTCCTTGACGTCCGGGGGGGTGCATCCTAATTTGATGATAACCTGAAAAAGCATCTAAGAAAGACATTACAGAAAAAACCGACGGCTGAATCAACCAGCGCGTCGATTCGAGGCAAAGGATAGCAATCCTTGGGGCAGGCTTTGTTTAATAAAGAAAAATCAATACACATACGCCAGCGACCGTCGCCCTTCTTTACCATAACGACATTAGTGATCCAGCCCGGATACTGGATCTCTGATACGAAACCTGCCTGGAGGAGCTTCTCTACCTCCTCGCGAATCGGCTCCTCCAACTTTTCCGCGATGGCTCTCCTCTTCTGCCTGATGGGGCGGGCTCCTGGCTCAAGGTTGAGGCGGTGGAAGGCCACATCTGCATCGATGTCTGGCATGTCCGCCGCGCTCCATGCAAAGATGTCCACGTTTCTCTGGATGCATTCCAACATCCTCTTCCTGTCCTCCGGGCCAAGACCCCCGTTGATCCGCACTTTCTCCACTCTTCCCCCTTGGGTGGTGACCTCCATCTCGACCACTTCTTCATCCGCCTCAAGACGGGCCGGCTCTTCCCATTTACTCTTCTCCTCCCTCCCCTCGGGCAAGGTCTTCTCTTCCTCCGGAGGCTCTTCCTCCTCCCCTCCTGGGATGCTGCTCTCTCCTCCTTCCCCCTTATCTCCACCTGGCCCCTCCGGCCCCTTCACCTCCCTATCCATCTTCTCAGCTTCCATTATCCAAGAGATAGTGTTGACGACAGTCACATAGCACTGCCTCGCCACTTTTGCATCGCCCCGGATCCGGACCTGAACTCCTCCGCTGCGGAACTTCAAGCACTGATGGAAGGACGAGGGAACACACCGGAAGGTGCTGATGAGAGGGCGTACGAATATGGCATTGTATCTGCTTGGAGCGTCAACAATGACGAACTGACAGTTCCTGGGGACCCCTCTCAACGTCACCTGGAGGCCGACTCCTCCCTCAACTTCTTTCCTCTCCCCTGAGAACCCAAACAGGGGTCCATCTGAGGCTTGCACTCTCTTCGCTTCTACCTCTAGCACGTCAAAGGCCTTCTTGAAGATAACATTCACCGAACTCCCATTGTCGACCAAGATTCGGGAGACTGTGAAGTTTTCAATTGCCGCCTGGATCACCAAGGCGTCGCAGAACGGGTCTTCAAAGTCTGGCAGGTCTTCCGCCGAGAAGGTGAGCTTCTCCGAAGGGGTGGGGTTTGGGAGGTCGATGCGACGCTCCTCCTGAACATCACCTGGAAGCTTCTCTTGCGAGTCGCTTCTATCCCCACCCCACCGTGGATCACTCCGACCCCTCCCCTGGCTCCCACGTCTGTCCTGTCTTCGCATCTATCATCTTCATCTCCTGGTAGCACCTCCTCGATCCTCACAGGCCGCTGCTCCTGCCGGCCTCTTCCCCTCACCTCCGGAAATTCCGGGCAGGTGGTCGTCGCATGGCATTCTTCCTGATGAAAGTCATAGTAAGGCAACGCCACCCTGCCCCCTCTTCCACCTCTTCCTCTTCCTCGTCTTCCTCGGCCTACCGCCATGGCTTGCTCTCAAGGGGGGTGAGGTGGTCTGGGACCTTGCCTCCATCCCTGATGATTTACTCTCCCCTCCCCCCTTCGTTGGTGATCTCTTTCCTGACCTCTCATTGGTCCTTCTTGGGGCCTCTAAGCCAGACGGTTATTGGGCTCCTGATACCCCCAATCCCGCTGCTACCCCCGAAACACCTGACCTCTGGGTTCTTCCCTCCTAGTGCCTTACCTCCGGCTCGCTCAGCCTCGCTAACCTCTTTGCAAACTCAGGATTGGCGGCCTCTCCTTCGATCTCCTCCGCTGCCCGCTCCATCAGCTCCTCAAAGGATAGAGGGGCCTTTCGCTTTAAGTCCATTTTAAAGAACCCCTCCCACAGCCCCACTATAAAGGCTAGCTGGAGGGTGAACCCCGGCACCTCCTGGACTTGTAGGACCTCTTCTTGGAACCTATCCACGTAATGGGCCAACAACTCCCCAGGCCCTTGCTGGATTTTAATGAGTGCCTCCGCATCCTTCTTCCTCTTTTTTGACATTGAGAAGCGCAACCTGAAGCTCCTGCGCAAGTCCTCGAAGGCGTAGATGGAACCTACTGGGAGCTGGTGGAACCAATCCCTCGCCTTCTCCTTCAGAGTGGTGGCAAAGAGACGACACTAGAAGGCATCTGTCATCGGGAGGATCGAGACCATGTCCTCGAACAACTACAGGTGCAGGACTAGGTCATCTTTGCCGGTATAGTAGGACATCTTCGGCCCTCTGAACCCCTCTGGCACTGGAGCCGAGAGGATCAACTCACAGAAGGGACTCCCTTCCCCTGCTCGGCGAGTGGTCCTCTCGCGCGGAGTCAGCTCGCACACCTCCGCACTCGCCGGGCAGCTGAACAGCTGCCGCCCGGGGAGATCTCGCGCACTTGCTTCCGCCGGGACCTCCTTCTCAAGCCTCTGGCCCGGAGCGTTCTCGCCTATCTGTTGGGGCGGAACCACCGGAACCACGGGCGTCTCGCATTCGCTTCTTCCAGCGAGAGCTACCTGCATGGTCTGCATGACCTCTCGCTTGAACTTCTCGAACATCTCCAGCCACTCCTTTGTTGCTGGCGGCTGCGAGTGGCCTGGATCGGAACCATTTCCTTCATCTCCTGTCATCGAGCTCAACTTGGGATTTTCTTGCACTGGCTACGGTCCACGCTCACCACACCAAAAATGTTGAAACCGTTAACCGGTCTCTGAGTTAGGACCCACAGGGGGTGCAGCCTGCGCCTACTTCTCCTCACCAAACTCTCCTGACCGAGGATGAAAAATCTAGAACAGACCCAAAGATGTAGCGAGGAGTTCCCGCCACACACCCGGAAGATCTTAGAGAACTTCCCCTCCCAAACCAAAGCTCAACCGGGCACCTTGGAGGGCACTAGCAGCCAACTCCAAAAATTGCCTGGAGGAGAGAGCTCAAAAGATCTGATCTCCTCCAATGTGCCCTTAAAAATGTTGAAACCGTCAACCGGTCCCTGAGTTCAGACCCACAGGGGGTGCAGCCTGCGCCTACTTCTCCCTCACCAAACTCTCCTGACCGAGGATGAAAAATCTGGAACAGACCCAAAGCTACAGCGAGGAGGTCCCGCCACACACCCGGAAGATCTTAGAGAAATTCCCCTCCCAAACCAAAGCTCAACCGGGCACCTTGGAGAGCACTAGCAGCCATCTCCGAAAATTGCCTGGAGGAGAGAGCTCAAGAGATCTGATCTCCTCCAAGGTGCCCTTAAGGGTCTATTTATAGATTTCCAGTCTTGGACTGCAGATAGCGTGAATCCGCCTTTTGGTTTTACTAATCGCACCCCAAATTGATCTGCTAACAGCCTAACTCCGCTGTTCTGAAGGGCTATTAGCAGCCCACAGGGGGTATCTAGGTAATTTTTCCCTCAAAGCCTTCTGGGCGAGTGGTCCGTGAACGCACCACTCGCCAGGCTCCTTGCCCATCATGGTTCGTCGGGCGAATGGTTTATGAGGCCATCACTCGCCATGTGCTCGGCTCGCTTGAGGGGCGAGACCTTGGGCGCTCTTGCCTATCTGCCATGATGCCCTATGCGTTTGGTCCGCGAGTGCGGGCCTCACTCGCCTAAAGACCTCTTGGACTCCTTATTCTGCTCCTTGCCCTGCCACCTGGCCCCCGGGACCCCCTTGGGCCCACTCGGCGAATACGGGGTTGTACAACTGCCATGAACACATCATGTTGAAGATTCAGATTTTAGGGAAAGATCGCATTTAACACTCCATTTAGGTTGATCGTATAAGCACCATTAGGATTGGTTACAGTTCTACTATCTTTCTAATTTGCTCATTCAATTTGACAATTTATTTGTGCCTCCAATTCATAATTTCTTTGTATAATATTGTGATTGGTTGAAATGATGCAGGTGGTGGAACAAGAGATTTTGAAAAAGGTTATAGCGGTTTCCCTTCATGCCGGCCCTATCCCCATTCCTACCTGGAGCAGCAACCTCCCGAGGAATTAGGAGGATCCCCTGTTGGAGGCTATTTTATGGGGAAGCAACTTTTGCTGCTAGGGTTGTTGGGCTTCAGTTGAATTGTCGAGGAGAAGGCCGTCTCTGCCTCATGCGCGTTTGCAGCCGGCCGAGAGAGAGAAGGTGGTTACCCCCTTTGTCGGTACCCCTTGTCATGAAGGAAATCTCCTTTGCCGGAATTAGTCCTTGTCGAGTGAAGTTTGTGACGAGAATCATTGTGGGAGAGTGAAAGATGTTCAAATTTGTGAAGTGGAAGACGTTTTGGAAGCACAAATCGCTGAGAGAAAATCATCACGACCGTTGCCTTGCCTCTGAGACGAGTTTCAAGGGTAATGATCTCTTCCCCCGGTCTTAAGACCATTATTTTATGTATTTAAGCATTTTGATATTTTTCATGCAATGAGAGTCCCCTTGCACAATTTCGAATGTGGACGGGAGACTCTGTCAGGTCACTGGATTGCGACCCCGATGTATGTTTGTGGGATTTGCATGTAGAGTCCCCCTCCTGCTATGTGGAAGAGAACAAGGACTCTGTCATGGAGTGGGATTGTTACGCTGGTCTACCTTTTCAATTTTACTTGCATAAGAGGGCCACTCATCACTAGTTGGCGACAATGTATGATTTCATATGTTCATTGTGAAGCATCGGGTAGATTATGTTCGTCCCCGACATGAATTTGCAGTAATAATCTGATGTGTAAGTCCGGATTTAGGCATGTTGTGTGAAACCTACCTGTGGCGGTAAGTCCGGATAGGTGATGTTAATGTGCATTAAGATTAGCCCTAGGTACGTAAATGGGAATGTCCCGTACCGTTCATTGTAGTGATTGTTCAAATTTGTGGGTCTTCTTCATGAAGGCCATGCTCCAAGGTCAGCTTGCGTTGGGCCTAGTAGAATGATGATTTTGAGGGCTTTCGTAGGATAGGTGAATTTCTCTTCATCTTGTAATTGCTTATAAGAGTTTGTAAGCTCATGACGCGTCGTTCGTGTACGTTAGAGCTGCATAGGGCTACGTTGAGAATTTATCGTTAGAGGACAGGAGATGAGCATATATCTCCCGTCACTACGTTTTAGGATCGGAAGTGGATTTACACTTCTCGTCACTACGGTCTAGGAAAGGTGACATGTTCTTCTATCACGCGACTCAGGACGGAGGGTGAACACCCTCCCCTTGTCACTATGTTCGAGGACACGAGTCAAATGGGTCCATTATCACCTTTGATTGGGCTGTTGTAGATCATGTTTCTTCTGTTACTATGTGTGAGGATGGAAGGCGATTTCAATCCTCTCATCGCGAGTGTTATAGTTTGTGTGCCTTTGGGGCTTAGGTCATATGATTTTGGGCGTTCACAACACGTGTGTTGGTCATATGTATTATGTGACTCCTAGTATGTTCTTTTATGTGCATGTCTTACATGCGTACTCGCTTAGGTCGTGTGGCTTGGAGTGCCTCTGACACATGTGATGGTCGCATATGCTAAACAATGCTTTGTGCTTTGATTTGCATGCTTTGTTTACATGCGAACCTGCAAGAGAACGATTCACACGTCCCAGATTCCGCTATGATGGTCGGGGGAGGGGTCGTTACGTTGTGTTGGTCAGCCCCATGCTGACCTTCGTTTTCCACTCATGTGTTCTTGGTCAGAGCTCGAGTTGTGCCAAGATGGTAGAGTTTTCCGCTTTCTTTCATTTTGAGTACTTACTTTTGTATTTCATTTAATTTGATAGCCATGTAAGGCCTTAAGTCCATATTTCATTTTTGTACTTCTTTCGAGATAGTGTGGACATTCAATCTTTTGAATTAGCCTTTTAGTTTCCGTTGTTGTATGAACTATAATGATTAGTGTGTTTTATTTTCTTGTATCAATTACTAGCATTCTTGTTTGTGAGTATAATATGTTGTGGGGGCCCAACCGGACCCATGCTATATTATATCGCCACGTCATGGTTGTTATAACAAATCTTGGTGAGAGGTGAAAACTTTCCTTAGTTTCAATGAGGTTTTCATTCCCCTGAGCATGAGGAAAATTTGTATGGGGGACATGCTAATCTTTCCTTCTTTGAGGGTGGCTATTAAACTAACTTAGGATCTCTCTTTTGGGCTTTTGGTGTTTGCCTGGTCATGCTTAAGAATATGGAGTATCTTTTCTTATCTTCCGGTTGTTATATCCATATTTTCTTTTTAAATAAAACATTAGAGTATAGTGGCATCCCCCAAATTCCAAATTTCTTACAAAGTTCGAACTCAAGAACATCAAATCGTTATCAACCATACTAGAATGCTTTATTGATCATCTCCCTGCAAGCTGGGAAAGCCAATATGTTTCACCTTTTCTCCAGCTGTTCTTCAACTAGAACAATTTCTATAAATATGTCCGTTGACTTCTTGTAACTTTGCATTTGAATGTCAAAGTTTGACGTAGAGTGTTACTCCTTTTTCATATACTTGGAACCATGGATTCAACAAGATGTGTATTTAACAATATTTCTGGTTATTATTATTATTATCCTTGGTAGCCAACCACTATCATTCCTCTGCAATCACGTATCATCTAGTGTCATGAGACATTAGAATAAATCATACATTTGGAAACCAAGCAGCAACCAAGAACTTAGATATCAATCATCAACTTTATTCTGGTTATAACTTACATAATAATTCTCCATCTTTGTTAAAATCTTCCACTAAAACTTATTAGCAATCTTCTGCATGCATTCTTCTGCTAGCTATATTTAACCTCGTCTTATCAGTACCTTCTTCATTGTTGACATAAAAACCTTCCATTTTCCTTCAACTTCGAGCCTCATAAAGAACTTATTTCTTGTTTATGTTATGTGTTTAACTCATCTTCGATTGCGATTGGAAATCCTTCTTTGATGCAACAACGACTTTCATTAGTTATATAACATAACAATGCGATTCTTCCTCATCGCATTCGTCATCCTCGACCAAGCTTTCATTTCAACCACAACAGTAGAGCCATCCTCACCATCATCATATATGCAAGCTCTTAACAACCTTGCTCCATCGGTCATTAGTCCTTTTGCAACAACCTCTACATTCCCTTAGTTACTTATCCATACAAGTGCAACAATATGTTCATATTTATTCGGCAATATACACATCAATGCTTCTTCACTTGTCTTATTCTTGCTACAATGGTGATTAAGTTATGCCAGGCCAACGATCAATCTTTCTTCCTAACATGACATCATTCAGCTTCCCATGACATTATTCATCTTCCAACTACATAAATTAATGATCATCTTCCTTCTACAAAATATTTCCTTCCAATGGCAACATCAGACATTCTTTTTTGTTTGTCCTACCAGAAGCACTAGCCTTCTCTTCTCTCCTAGATAACCACCAATATCGTACTTCTATCAGCAACAACAATCGGGTTGTTGTAAATCCCTGTCTTTTTGGTCATGAGTTTAATCTTTCACCAGTATATCATCAATGACCCTCATTATATTAGGAGCACGAGAACGTTTGTAAAAGTTCAAGTCTTTACGCAGACATGCAAGATTTGTATGTATGAAATAAGAAAGAAATTATGGTTGATATGTTAATGGAAGAAATTAAACTATACATTATTTTAAGACCATTTTAGAAACTACTTCGACAACCCCTAATCAAATGGAAGATACTTAGCCGTCATCTATTGTTCATTAACAATAATTTATTTTATCTAGGAACGATAAGTACTTTTTATTAAAAGTGGGCTTCACATATTACAAAATGGATATTTTATTTATTATTGTGCAATTCAAACAGAACAAAAAAGAATTGATGAGATTAAAATATATCTTTTAGTTTATGCTCATTAAATGACAATCATCTAATTTTTGGAGGCAATTTAATTTTTAACCTTATAGTTATGCTGATGACGACTGTCAAATAATAGTGGGAGAAGTAAGTTGAGGTAAAATAAGATTAATCAAAAATATTGCAATGAAATAGTCAAGAAATTAAGTACAAATAGACACCCAAAGATTAGTAAAAGATATAAATTTAAAATTGCACTAGAAATTGTGAGTTTGAAGATATAAGACTTGCATGATGTTCCCCCATACAGTCTACACCTTGAGAAAGATGATCCCAAACTTTCCATATACACGCACAATTCAAGGAAATTTTGTTCTTAATCATGGTTTCTAATGTAAGATATGCATACATATTTTTGGGTGTGCACTCTCCTTCCGTGATCGAGACAAGGAAACGTCCAATTTGATAATTTTAGTCAATAAAACATTAACCGTGCAAATATTGTGATTAGCATAAATGATTTTAGAATTTTGTATTATCTGAATTTTTTATTTTTAATCTTTTTCTGACCACACACTTCTTAAACAATATACTCAATCTCAATAGTCTACGAGCTCAATACCATTTATCAAGGAGCATGAGCTACACTACAAAAGTGCTACTGAAGTTGAGCAAGATACAACAAGTAATATTTTTTGGTAGAAAGTGAATGAAAACTTAACTACGGAGATCTCTCATACACTCGCATTCCACTGTCATCTCTAATTAGTTTCTTAACCTCATCCAGGAGATCCTACTCCGGGCAAGTGGAATCCTCCATGGGGATGACAAGGTTGGCACACCCATCTGCCGCACGGTTCACCATGACTGTGTTGGAAGATAAGCTTCATCCCATACCTATGTGTTGTCTTTGAAATGTATGGGTTGTAGGTATGAGCTTGAGTCAAGCTCATCGGTTGTTACGAATGCTTACCTCTATATAAATGCTTCATGTCCATTAACAAGAATAAAAAAAGGAAGACAATCCCCACTTTGAATCAATGTATCAATGTAGCCTTTGAAGCTCTTTCCCTCTCCCTTATTTCTCCTTTATTTTTTTTAAATTTCAACATGATATCACCGGTAGGTTCACGCATGAACCAAAAAAGGCATGTCAAGATTAGTCTCACATCGCCTACCCAGCCACTTCACTCGTGCTTATAGTAGGATGAGCTTTCCAATCCTTGACCCCCATATGAAATGGAAAAGAAGTGTGGTGGTTCTTAAACCAAGTAAGAGTGTAGGATGCAAGAGTGATAATAGAAAAACAAACCGATAATAGATACAACCAATAATAGGACTCATATTTTGTTGGACGGTCGAGCATGAACAAAAAAAATAAGTCAAGATTAGTCTCACACCGTCTACCCAGACTGTCCACTCGTGCATATAATAGGCCCCACCTCTCATATCTTTGACCCGAATTTTGGAATGGAAAATGAGTGTGGTGGTTTAACATGGTATTAGAGCTAGGTTCACGCTGAGGGGGCGTGTTAGACAGTCTAGCATGAACCAAAAAAAGACATGACAAGTTTCGTCCCACACCGCCTACCCAGACGGTCAACTCATGCTTATAATAGGCCTCATCTCTCCTATCTTTGACCTTGATTTTGAAATGGAATATGAGTGCGGTGATTTAACATATTTATCCCATAAGCTTAAGCTCATTGGTGTGATTACCCACATAACAAATACTCTCGGATGCCTACTCCCAAGATTTCGTGAAAATAATATGAATCCATAATGTCAAACTCGGAGGAGATTAACCTAAAGTTCACGGATATCCTCTCTCTCTCTCTCCCTCCCTCTCTCTCTCTCTCTATCAGTACTGTGTTTCTCTGCCACACTCTGATCAACAATAGTAAACAGACAGTAAGTATACAGTACAAGAGAAATAAAACGAAGTACTTAATAAGCTATGATCATATATAATGCCCTACTTAATTAGCTATTAGCTACAGCATTATCTCCCTACATGCATATATATAAGACAAATGAAGTCTTCCTCCCTCCTTTCCCTTTCACTTTCTCTGCGTGCATTGATGGTTCTAGATAATTATGCTTCTCTTGTTTCTTCCATCTTTTTAAAACTTTTCAGGTGCGCTCAGGCAGAAGCATACAGTCCTAATAGGAAACGCCATGCCGCGCGGCGCCCTTCTAATTAATAACCCTTGCATAGATGCCCTCTACACCCCCCCTATACCATACCACAGCTGCTGCGCCACCACCATCATCATCATCATCACATATGAATGTAGAGCGGTACTGTAAGCATATACCCAAAACATACAAAAGGAAAAAAAAGATGGTAAAATAGCTCCTCATATCCCAAATCCCCATAAATCAGAGAATGTGTATATCTCAATTAATTCATATTTTCAGCTACAGTCTACTAGTAACCTAGATCAGCAGCTAGCCTACAAAAAGAACATGAATTTGCTTTATAATTATGTATTAAAAAAGAGCCATGCAAGAATCAAGGATAGGTAACTGACCTCTAGTGAGAGAGCAAGAGCATTCATGGCCTTCAACAGTAATCTTCTCTTCTCCGGTAACACCTGAGAGGCATTCATCCAGCTCGAAGAACAATAAATGCATGCAGGAGATACATACAGAACATTAATCCACAGCTACAAGTGTATGATATGCACGTTGATTAATGGTAATATGTTGATGATCGAAGAGTTTATTTACAATTTGCTCATTCGTTTCTTCGAGAATTAATAAATACTTGGAATAATTAATAATAAGTAGTTATCAGCACAAATGATGTTCTTAAACCAAGTAAGCAGTGCGGGAAGCAAGAGAGAGAGAGAATAGAAGAAAAAAAAAAGAATTAAATTTGCCCCCCTTAATTCAATGGCAAGAGCGCGCGCGCGCGCCTATCACTTGTCGAGATCCAACGATGGCGAAAGGTGTCTGTCTTTCCACCCTCTGGAAGAGGAGGAGGACGAGGAGGAGGAGCGGTTGCCGGCGAGGCGCAGCTCGGGAGAGGGAAGATGAGCCCGGGAGGAGTGAAGCTGGAGCAGTCCGGCGGTACTACCGTTCGAGTCATCTTCGGCGGCATCGCAAGGCTGCTCGAGGTTGACGCCGAAGAGTCGAACCCTCTTGGGCGCCCCGGCAGGCTTGGCGTGGGCCACGGGGAAGGAGTCGAGCACCATGGGTATGGGCGGGCCGCGGTCGGGCTGGGGGGACCGGAAGTAGAAGTAGTTGGCAGCGGAGGTTGTTGTGGATGGGGCGTGGGGACGAAAAAACGGCCGGCGGAGACCCACGGGGCTGCAGAAGAGCGGGGGTAAGGCAGGTAGGGGTTGTGATTTCCGGCCATAGTTCCGGCGGTTGAGGGATAGGGGTGGTAGGCGAAGCGGGGAATGCGGAGGGAGGCCGGCAGGTCGAACCGCTGGTCGGGGCGGCGTTTCCAGTCGATGAAGAGGCGGTCGCGGAAATCCTCTCCGATGCCGCGGCCGAAGGTAACAGTGTCTCCGGCGTCGAGCTGCTTCTCCTTGACGAAGCGGCTCCAGCCTTTAGTCATCACGTAGCTCTGGCTGGAGTTCCAGTAGGAGTAGCGAAAGCGCCACGGCTTGCCGTTCCGGTCCTCGAAATTGAGGAGGAGGCCCTTGTCGTTGTTGGAGGCGTCTAAAGGGAAGTACTTCTCTGCGTGCTGCTTCGGGATCACGAGCCGGTTCAGCTTCCCCACATCGCTCGGGGTTACGACTTTCTCGAACATGTGTTCCTTCTCGACGGCGGCGGCTGGTGGAGCGGCGACGGAGGCGGATGGGTCGGAGCCATCGTCCCAGTGAAGCACGACGGGGGAGGACGAAGAGGGAGAAGAGGATGAAGCTGTGTGAAAGGGAAGGCTGCCGACTCCAACGCGTTCTTCCTCCTCTGCAGTTAAGTACTTGCACTCCCTTCTCGCTTGGGTAAACTCCATGGGAGCGCGCTGCGGAACTTCTCAGCTAGATCTGTGAGTGAAGGATATGACAGATTCAAGCTGAGGCCTTTATTGACTCGGTGGAAGAGAAGAATTAGGCGGCCGTTAATTCCTCTTTGACCCCTGAGAGATAGGGGTGGGGAGAGGAATAGAGAGAGAGAGAGAGAGAGAGGAGTCGATCGATGGTGTAACTAGGACGTCACTACCTGATAATTTCCCCTGCCAGCCGACGGATAGAAGCTTCCTAGAAGAACAGACGATATGAGGAGATGCAGAGGGAATGAGAGAGATGAATTTAGCTCGCAACAAAGCAAATTGTAAAAGATGAGCAGACGAGATTAATAAGAGTGGTGTGGGGGCGTATAGAGAGAGAGAGAGAGAGAGAGAGGTGGGGTTAAGAGTATAGCTTTATAAAACATAAGAAGACGACGAAGCGGGCGGGGGAGAGAGAGAGAGTGAGAAGAGGGCAATTAGGTGGGGCGGGCGGGCGGGCCCGTGTATTATCTGTTTGGGCTCATTCATGGGAGAGGAGGCTGTCCCTTTCATGATTTGGGTACACTTGTGTATATATGGTGCGGGATGAAAGAGGGCTGTTGTCGAGCCTTTTAATTTTAATTATACATTCCCATTCCGAAATACTATAATATATATATATATATATATATATATATATTATAATTTATAAACAGCGTACCTCTACTAATTACCGGCCAAATTTATAATTTATGTTAACTCAGGATGCATTCAGCTATACTCGTCATATATTATATTGTTATTCTGATGTTTCAAAGCTAAATATCAACATCACATATATTTTTTTTTAATATTTTAACATGCCAGAGTAACTAGCATTAGTTATACACAATAGAAAAGAAACATTAACACATATGTTTGTTCTTCTACGAGAATGTCGTGTGTAAATAATGAAGGTATAGATTCAGTGAAGCAGAAGCATTGACTATGAAGGAATGGTCTCGTTAGAGACGACGAAGGGCTTTGCAAGGTATGAAGGAAGTAAAGATGAAGCGGGCTTTCTATCTTCTTTGGCTTGCCAAAATGACCGACACAAGCCATGGAGCATCGTATTCGACTGACAAATATGCCTATGCCTATGCACTGACATTCTGAAATTAATGGTTGCGGCAAGGTACGACATCCTTTGAAATAGTAGAAAATGGAATAAATGTGCGTATTATTCACACTCTGAAAACTTATTTTCCTCTTACATTGATCCCCTATTTATACACACACGAGGGAGAATCTAATTCCTGATTGGAGATGTGAGACTAATTACAAAAGGAGGGAATGCGCTAACCGCACACCACTTAGTGCTAAACGCACACCAACACTCCCCCTCAAGGTGGGCGAAAGATATCCACGAAGCCCATCTTGTCACCCAACCTGGATAAATCAGATGAGCTGAGTCCTTTAGTTAGACAATCAGTCACTTGCTCCTTCGTATCAACGTATCCCAGTTTCAGCATCCCACTATCCAGTTTCTCCTTGATAAAGAACCTGTCGATCTCTATATGCTTCGTTCGGTCATGGTGGACAGGGTTATTTGCAATGCTGATGGCTGACTTGCTGTCACACCATAATGTCATATGCCCTCCTTGGTCTATCTTGAGTTCCATTAGGAGAGATTTCAACCACAACAACTCTCCCACACCTAAGGCCATGGCTCTGTACTCTGCTTCGGCTGTAGACCTTGCAACTACTGTCTGCTTCTTGCTCCTCCAGGAGACTAGATTGCCTCCTACAAACATGCAGTATCCAGACGTTGACCATCTGTCATCAACGCAACTAGCCCAGTCAGAGTCACAATAGCCTTCGATGTTTGAATGCCCATTCCTTCTGTGGTTAACTCACTTCCCTGGTGCACTCTTTAAGTATCTGAGAATCTGATATACATCATCCATGTGACCCTCCCTAGGATCATGCATATAGCGGGCCACAACACTTACGGCAAACGATATGTCAGGCCGGGTGTGACCCAGATAGATCAGGCGGCCTACCAACCTCTGGTACCTTTCTTTATCGATTGGCTCTCCTACCTCAGCACCAACCTTGGACTTCTGATCAATGGGAGCAACTGCAGGTCTGCACCCTAGCATACCCGTCTCTTTGAGTAGATCCAACACATATTTTCGTTGGGATAGAACAATCCCTTCTACACCGTGGGCTACCTCAATCCCAAGAAAATATCTTAGTTGCCCCAAGTCTTTCACCTCAAATTTCTTTCCCAATTTCTTCATCAGCTGAGTAATTTCACCTTCATCATCGCCTGTGATGATCATATCGTCCACATATACAGCAAATATTGTAATGTGAGCTCCACATTGTCGAAAGAATACTGTATGGTCCGCATTGGTCTGCCGATATCCCATAGCTATCATGGCCCTCCTGAACCTGTCAAACCAGGCTCGAGGAGACTGCTTCAGTCCATAAATTGACTTCTTGAGTCTACACACCTTCTCTGTTGTTTGTTTCGTGCCAAAGCCCGGTGGTACCTCCATGTAAACTTCTTCCAACAAGTCCCCATGAAGAAAGGCATTCTTCACGTCTAGTTGGTGTATTTTCCATCCCCCATTTGCCACCAAAGATATCAGTGTCCGCACTATGCTCATCTTTGCGACGGGTGCAAAGGTCTCATCGTAGTCGATGCCATAAGTCTGACTATGCCCTTTTGCAACTAATCGGGCTTTGTAGCGCCCAACCTGACCTTCCGGGTTCTGTTTCACAGTGAAAACTCATTTGCACCCAACCGCCTTTTTTCCAGGTGGTAGAGATACAAGATTCCATGTGTTATTCTTTTCCAATGCCCCAAGTTCTTCTAGCATTGCAGTTTTCCACTGTGGATCTTCCTTAGCAACCTGCCAATACTTAGGAATAGAGACATTGTCCAAGGATGCAATGAATGTTCCATGTATAGGTGATATTTTAGAATAAGAGACAAATTGGGCAATATCATGAGGAAAGCCATACCGATCAGGTGAGACTCCTGCATTCCCGCGGGAACTCCGCCTTACCGGTATGGGAGAGAAGGTAGGAAGGGGATGAATTATAACACCTGTGGATTCGGAGGCTGAAGTGGATAGAGTAGGTGTCTCAGGAGTCAGAGTAGCAGAAGACACGGGACTCGGCACAAGTGGCATTGTAGGCATTGTAGCTTGATTCTGTTGTTCTCTTCGTGTATACACTCTCAGCTCCCCCTGAACCTGATGTTCATTAGTGACAGATTTATTCTCCTCATGTACTGGTGCAACAGTCAACTCCGCACCCTTCTGTATAGGAGGGCAAGGGATACTTACTATCCGCCTCTCACTACTAATGTTATCTTCCCCTTCTCGCCTCATATCGTCCGTAACAGCGGGTCCTCAAGAAGTGAGTTAACCGGAGAGGAGTAATATGGCTCAAACTCCCTAAATGCGACATCCATACTAATGATTAATTTTCTCTCTACCGGGCTCCAACACACATATCCCTTTTGAGTAGCCGAATACCCAACAAAAACACACTTCAGAGCCTTTGGATCCAACTTTCCCACATTTGGTCTCCGATCCTATACGAAGCACACGCAACCGAAGGTCTTGAGAGGAAGAATATCTCCATTCTTCCCCCATAGTATCTCAATTGGGGACTTCCATTCCAATACTCGTGAGGGCATTCGATTAATCAAATATGCTGCTGTAAGAACAGCTTGCCCACATAAGTACTTTGGCACCTTCATCGATATCATCATGCTTCGAGTCACTTCCAAAAGGTGTCTGTTCTTCCGTTCCGCTACACCATTCTGCTCTGGTGTGTACGGACAAGCCGTTTGATGTTGTATTCCCTGTGAGGAAAAGTACTCTCCAAATGCTCTGTTCGTGTACTCTGTCCAATTGTCAGACCTCAACACTTTTACAACTGCACCATATTGAGTCTGAACCCCTTTGTGGAAATCCTTAAAGCATGCAAACACATCACTTTTATTTTTCATCAAGTAAAGCCAGGTCACACAAGAGAAACAATCAATGAAAAACACAAAATAACAAAACTCATTCACAGTAGTTGTGGGACAAGGTCCCCAAACATCAGAATGTATTAAATCAAAAAGGAGCAACACTTTTATTATCCGAACTGGAATAAGAGTTTCTAGTGTGTTTCCCAAACTCGCATGCGTCACAAACAAGTTTATTACCATATGCTTTTTCAAATAAAATGGGATACAATTGACTTACAACATGAAAAGAAAGGTGTCTGAAACGCCGATGATAAAGAAGAAGCAATTCTTCTATGCTCCTTCCGCCTCCTACAACATCTTCTACCAGTGATGAAAGAGCAGAGTCCATACTTTCCTTATCCAGGTACCACAAGCCACTATGCCATGTGCCAGTCACAAGTATTCTGCCAGTCTCCTTCTCCTGGAAGATCACCTTCGAAATATCAAACAAAACAACACATTTTAGTTGAGATATGATGCACTAATAGATAGGATATTCACAGGAAAGGATAGAGCATGCAAAACATTGGATAGGGTCAAAGTATTGGTACATCGCACGGTACCCTTACCAACCACTAGTTGAGCTGTGCCATCAGCAGTCTGGATGATCTCTGGGACTACTAGGGGAGTATATGAAAGGAATTCCCTAGCATCCCCAGTGACATGTCGAGAAGCACCCGTAACGACTATCCAATCTGGGGATCTAGTATTGGACATAGCTGTGAGGGCAAGAGTTTCATCTGTACCTGAGGTTGAATGAGCGAACGAGGCAATGTTACCCCTTGATGAAACTAGAGTGAGCGCGTCATCCATCACACCCTTTTGCTTCTTCTGCATCAGCTGAGAATAAGCGTTCACGATCTCCTATTCCTCTGAGTAACTTATATCTGCCATACTTCCGTCTACCTCGCCCTCAGCTATCATTAGATTCGCATGGTAACCTCCTCTTCCACCACCTCTGCGCCCACCACGACCGCGACCGCGGTAGCCTCCTTTTCCCCGTCCACCTGCATCCCGCTCTTTTTGTGGCTTGGGGCAAGCCAGTCGCAAATGACCTATCTCGCCACAATTGTAACACTGGCGTGTCTCACCCTTGTATCATGTGTGTCCAGAATTGGTTACCACTAGAGCTGATTTCGTCCCGGTGGGTGCAGTTGTACCAGTATGAAGCTTAATTCGGCTCTCCTCCTGCATCATAGCTGAGAACGTCTCATCCAGGGAGGGAGTTTTTGGCTGAGCGACCAACATCGCAGTCCTTTGCTCAAATGTGGGGTTCAACCCCCTCATAAAATGCATAGTCCTCCGCTGAGGATCTCGCTCCCCTTTCGTGCATTCAGGGTCTTTGCAGCATGCGGCTGGTGAGAAATAATCATAGTCAGCCCATAGTCGCTCTAGATCTGCGGCACACTCCTGGATCGAGCGATTCTCCTAGGTTACAGTCTCAACCTCTCGTTCGATCTGAAACACGCGCATGTTGTTGTCGGCTCCTGCATAAAGTCTCTATAACTTCCCCCAAACATCGCTTACGGTCTCTATGCCATCCACCTTGAATAAATGCGACCATTGAGTTTAGGAGCCAAGTGTGTAATAGACTATGTGTAGTCTTCCACTCATTGTGCCCATCCGAGTCCTTTTCTGGCTCTCCCTTCTCGCCAGTCAGATAGCCTTCCAGGTTCCTTCCGGAGAGTGCCCTCTTCACCCGATGCGACCAGCTCAAGTATGTAGCTGGCCCATCGAGTTTTAGCTCCACAGGGGGAAGATCCAGCTTCATCAGAGGCGGCGACGACTGAGCTACCCCCTCGCCTTTGGACATCCGCAAGAATTCGAAAAACACCTTTAGATCCGCCTCCTCCATTTTTGCAACCAATTTCTCCATAGGCGCGTACCGCCTTTGGAGAAACTAATTATTTTGACAAAGTATACACGGTGCGAGCCTCCCTAGTTCTCCTTGTGTAGAATCCTCCTGCGCCTGAGCAAGTGCAAACTTGTCCTGCGCCTAAGCACAACTCCTGCGCAAGTGCCGCAAACTTCAGTGGTCGAGAAGGAGAAGCCTGCGCCAAGAAGGAGAGCTCCTTGCTGCCGCACTCTTGCGAGAGGCTCCTTGCTGCCGCAGTCCTGCGAGAGGCTCCGCACTGCCGTGTCTGCGCAAGATCCTCACCTCCTCTGTGCACGAGTGTTGTGTCACCTGCGCAAGTGCCGTGCCTCCTACCGCACGTTCCTGCGCAAGCTCCGCTCCCAGCGCAAGTTCCGCACCTCCTCTGCGCAAGTTCCGCACGTTCCTGCGCAAGCTCTGCTCCGAGCGTAACTGCCGCTCCCTGCGCCGCTGCTGCTCCTCGCGTAACTGCGAAATCACCGCAAGGTGCGCACCTGCCGCAGTCCTTCTCCCTGCGCAAGCACCGCACTCCTGTTGCGCAAGTTGCGCCGCACTCCTCCTTGCCGCAGTCCCGCACGAGCAAGCGCCGCACGAGCATCGCTCCTTGCCGCTAGTAGTGGGTGTTCCGTGGGTGAGCTAGAATCAAAGTTGCGGGCACAGAAGCGGAATTTCTCCGGACCGTTATTCCCAACCTCGCTTTGATACCATGTAGAAAATGGAATAAATGTGCGTATTATTCACACTCTGAAAACTTATTTTTCTCTTACGTTGATCCCCTATTTATACACACGCGAGGGGGAATCTAATTCCTTATTGGAGATGTGGGACTAATTACAAAAGGAGGGAATGC
Source organism: Dactylorhiza incarnata (assembly GCA_033032865.1). NCBI lineage: Eukaryota > Viridiplantae > Streptophyta > Magnoliopsida > Asparagales > Orchidaceae > Dactylorhiza > Dactylorhiza incarnata. Next base: position 11,305,731 of record JAWHQI010000011.1, read on the forward strand.
GCTAACCGCACACCACTTAGTGCTGAACGCACACCAATAGAAATTGATATTGATCCAGGTCCATATGAGTAGAATGGACTATGAAAAAGTGGGAGTTGCTTTAGCTTGCTGCAACTTGAAATTGCCTTGTTCCCTCTTTCAATTTTCAATGGCAGGTCACTTGCTTATGACCTTGTCCTCGACCAAATTTTTTAGGGTTTCCTCTTCTGTGACCAGCGGATCCTCTTCTCATCCATCATTCAAATCAATCTGATCAGGTGGCCCAACCAATTTTGGCTCTCTTCATCCTCGTCGAGTCCGGAGGCTCGAACTAATGTTTCACTGCCCCAGCCCCACTCCTTTCTACTCCATCCTCTGGAACACAGAAAGATCCTAGTTTTATTGCTTATAAATGAGTGGATTTAGAACAAGTGTTGTGTACTATGAAAATCCAACAGCCAAATCATTGTTAACGTAGCATCAATTTTAACAGTTGTGCTACCGATCTACTCATTTTCGGGGATAGACCTATACCCTTAGCATTCACATTTTCTCTATCTATCCCTCCCAATATAGCCCATTTCACCCCTATTGCTAACCTCCTCTCTTCTAATGTTGGTCCCCAGCCATTCCATTTTTGTCATCTCTATACGACAATCGTTCTTCTCTTTGCAATCAACTTCTTTACTTTTTTTTATAATTTGGAGACAGGAAAAGATACTCTCATTTTCTCTAAATATAGGGTCACCGATCGAAACTTGATCTCATCTCTTCTTCCACTTGATTTGAGATGATTAATTCTTATTTATTCTTTGCCTCTGGATCTCATCCCAATTCTAAAATGTTAGATTTGAGATGATTCTAGTGTATTCATTGTGCATTAATTCTTGAACATATATAGATAAACCATCATTATTAACGCATGGAAAATATGTTGGGCTCTTGTTGACCATCATTTGCAGTGCAAAAAAACAATTATGCTTGTACAACCCCGTGTTTGTCGAAGGGTAAAATTGAGAATTGGGCATAGGCGAAGCAAGAAGGGGTTCGCCGCCTTGTGAGGAGCGGGTCGCGAGGGTGAGGCGAGCCAGACTCGCCTCCTTGCGAGGAGCATAGGGCAAGGGCGTGGGCGAGGCGAGTGTAAGCTCGTCGCTTTGGGAAGCATTTAGCAATGAAGAGGCAAGTGATGGCTCGCCGCCTCGCGTAAGCGACTCAGGTTGGTAGAAAGGGGGGCGAACACATTCTTCAACAATAACTCGCCCGCCTAGGCTTCTGGATGCGCGGGCCACCAGGCGGAACCCCATTCGTCCGGGAGGCCAAGGGGGCTAGCGAGTGGTACCGTCACAGGCCACTCGCATAATGAGATCTCGCGAGCTCGGCTCGTGGGAAGGCTGGCGAATGGGGCCTTCACTAGCCACTCGCCTAGTGGGGTCAAGAAGTGAATTTACCAAGATACCCTTGGTGGGCTGCCAATAGCCCTTCAGAACAGCGGAGTTTGGCTGTTAACAGACCAGTTTGAGGTGCGATTAGTAAAACTAAAATGCGGGGTTTCGCTATTTGCAGACCAGAAGAGAAAAACTATATATAGACCCTAAAGGGCACCTTTGGAGAGGGACCAGATCTTTAGCTTCTTCCTCCTTAGGACATCTTTGGTTAGCTCCTTTAGCTCTCCAAGGTGCCAGCTTCAGCTTTGGCTTAGGAGGGGAAGCACTCTGAGATCTTCCAGGTGTGTGGTGGGACATCCACGCTGCAGCCAAGGGTCGGTATTTAGTTCTAAGTCTTCGGGCAGGTTCATCCACGGGATCAATAAGTGCTAGCTGCCCCCTCTAAGGGGTCCGAACTCCTCGTTGGGCCGAATCCCAGTTCCAACATTTTTGTTGCGGTGAGCGTGGACCGCAGCTAGTACAAGAAATTTCCAGGGAGGTAACATGGTTGGAGAGGATGAGCGAGAGGTAGCCGGTTTTGGCGGTTCGCCACAATCTGGATCGCCAGCAATGGTAGGGATGCTGGCAAATTTTCGAAGAGAGGTGCTCGAGACGATCAACCTCTCTTTCGCTGCGGCGCGAGGCGAGTTCGCAACCTCAGCGGCCCAGGTCGTTCTGCTGGCGGGGATAGGAGAGAATGCCTCGGGGCAGAGGCCCAGCAAGGAGCAGGTCAGCGAGGCGCAGAGGAGAGATCTGGAAGGGAGAGAGTTGTTCCCCAGCCCGGCGAGTGCGAGCCCGGTGGGTGAACTCGTGGGATGAGTGGGCCAGGAGAGAATGGTGAGCGGGGGAAGCCCATTCTGCGAGCTGGTGCTTTCAGCACCCATTCCAGAAGGTTTCAGAGAGCCGGATATGGTCTACTACACCGGAAAGGATGACCCTGTCCAACACCTACAATGGTTTGAGGACACAGTCTCCATTCGGCATATATCAGATGCTTTAAAATGCTGACTTTTTGTCATTACCTTGAAGGAGAAGGCATGGGACTGGTTTCACTAGCTACCAGTGGGGTTGATCTACGCGTTCAAGGATCTGTGTTGTATCTTTCAGCTACACTTCTTGACCTCAAAGAAGAGGAAGAAGGATGCCGAGGCACTCTTCAAGATCAAGCAGGGACCAGGGGAATCGCTGGCCCACTACGTGGACCGATTCCAGGAGGAGGTCCTGCTCATCCAGGAGGCGCCCGGGTTCACCCTCCAGCTTGCCTTCACGGTGGAGCTATGGGAGGAGTTCTTCAAGATGAACCATAAGCGGAAACCCCCTTGTCCTTCGAAAAGCTGATGGTGAGAGCAGCGGAGGAAATCGAAGGTGAAGAGGCCAACCCGGAGTTCGCAAAAAGGCCGGCGAAGCTGAGTGAGACGGAGGTCAGGCAGCAGGAATTTAAGAAAAGAGAAGAGCTGAGGGGCCCGAAGTTGGGGTGGAGGAAGCAGGGAGGGGTATGTAGGGCCCAGGAAGGGTTTCGCCTAAGGAGGGGGCAACCTCCAGGGAGGTCAGGGAAGACCCAACCACCCAGGGTGGAGGCAAGGCCCGAGGCCACTCCCTCCCCCACCTCAGCAGGACATGGCGATCAGCTGAGGAAGGGGAAGGAGAGGAGGAACATGAGGAGGAGGAGCGGGAGCAAGGAGGAGAAATCGTGCGGCGGAGGCCGAGGGAGGGGGGATGGCATTGCCATATTATAAATTCCACCAGGAGGAACGTCACGCAACGACCACTTGCCCAAAGTTCTTGGAGATCATGAGGGCGAGAGGCCCTTGGGAGAAGCAGCCACCGATAAGGATAGAGGAGGTGATCGGGGCAGCGGAGGAGGATAGGTGCGTGGATAGGGCTGATGTGGGGGAGCTGATGAGGGATCAGTGTGATCCACTGAAGAGTAGGGATCTAGGCGACCCGAAAGGCAAGCCTCCACACCATGTATCGTCAGAGCGTGGCTTTGACGTCTCAAACCCCACCTCCGGAGGAGAAGATAACCTTCTCTCGGAAGGACATGCCCGACCACGAAGACCCATTCTGCGATGCGCTTGTGATCCATACGGCCATCGAGAACTTCACCATCTCTCAAATCCTCGCCGACAATGGGAGATCGGTCAACGTCATCTTCAAGAAGGCGTTCGACGAGATGAAGGTGCAGGTAAGGAGGGTGCTAGCCTCGGATGGCCCACTGTTCGGGTTCTCAGGGGAAAGGAAGGAGGTGCAAGGGGGAGTGGGTCTCCACGTCATCCTGGGGGGACAGTCCCGAAACTACCGTTTTTTCATTGTTGACGCCCCGAGCAGCTACAACGCCATCTTCGGGCAGCCCCTTATTAGTGCGTTCTGGTGTTTACCCTCCTTGTTCCACCAGTTCCTTAAGTTCAGCATGGGCAGAGTAGATCTGTGTGAGAGGAGACCCAAAGGTAGCAAGGCAATGCTATGTTACCGCGGTCAACACCATCACCTGGCACGATGGGGGCAGCGGAGATGGACTGGGAGATGGACAGGCGGGATGCAGTGGAATGGGTCATAGAAGTGGATGAGGCTGAGGAGATAGGAGAGGGAAGAGAAGAAGAGGATCAGGCTCAGCAGGTGGGGCGGAGGAGCTGCTGGAAGTTCAGGAGGGGAGGATGGAGGAAGAGGGAACCGAAGCACTCGCTTGCGGAGAGAAGAAGAAAGATGATTGGGGGGAGAAATCTAGGATTGTACAACCCGAGATTCACCTGGCTCCTCCCAGGGATCTCGCAGAACACCAATAGTTCTCGGCAGCCGGGGTGAGGCGAGATCAGTGGCTTGGTCTCGCTCTCTCCTCGCTCGGCAGGAGGGCCTCATTCCTAAGGTTCAGCGAGACCCTCGAGGTCGCAGAGTCAGCAGGGGCTCGCGCATACACTTTGGCGAGACCAGGAGGGCGAGCAGTCCTCGCAGACCCCTCTTCCATGGGGCTGGAAGCTAGAATTACCTCTTTGCCCCAGAGGGTCTGCCAATAGCCACCCCGGACAGCGGAGTTTGGCTGTTAGCAGACCAAGTTGGGGTGCGTATAGTAAAATCGAGAGGCAGATTCCTGCTATTTGCAGGCCAGATCAGAAAATCTATAAATAGGATCCAAAGGGCACCTTTGGAGAGGACTTCTCTTTTGAGCTTCTCTCTTCTCAGGCCATCCTTGAGCTCTCCAAGGTGCCCAGGCTTCAGCTTTTGGCTTGGGAGGGGAAGCGCTCTAAAGATCTTCCGGGTGTGTGGTGGGTCCTCCTAGTTGAGCCTAAGGATCAGTGTCCAACTCTGAGGCTCCGGTCTGTTCTCTCGAGAGATTAGTAAGTGTCAGTCGCCCCCCCAACCCGTTGGGGGCCCCGAACTCCGCAGAAACCGAGAAATCGGTTTCAACATTTTTGGTGCGGTGAGCGTGGAGTGCGGCTAGCTCAAGAAAATCTCAGGGAAAGCATGACCGGCGAGGACGAGCGAGATGCGAACCCTGGAGGCTTGCCACCCCCAGGAGCACCAGCCACAGTAGAGATGTTGGCGGATCTTAGGCGAGATCTTCTTGGAGCTTTTCAGAGCGCTCTCTCCACTGCGCTCGGCGGTTTCGCGACCCCGGCGCCCCAGGTGGCTCATCAACCTGGAGTCGGCGAGAGCGAGCCAGCTCATCGAGCGGGAAAAGAGGTGGCGGCCCAGGGAGGAGGACGAGATCTGTCTGGGCGAGAGCTGTTCCCCAACCCTACCGGGGGAAGCGAGAATCCGGCAAGAGAGACTCTAGCGGGGGGAAGCTCGGCCAGGGAGGTTCCGGCGAGCTGTCCTCTGACGAGATCGGCAGGAGTAGGGTCACCTGAGGAGCCCGCGAGAAGGGTAGAGCAAGTTCAGGGGGTGAGTGGGGGGAGTCCTTTCTGCGAGATGGTGCTCTCGGCACCACTCCCCGATGGGTTCAGGGAGCCTAACATGATGCTGTATTCTGGCAATGACGACCCCATTCAACACATGCAGTGGTTCGAGGATATGGTCTCGATCAGACCCATGTCGGAAGCCTTCAAGTGACGACTCTTTGCTACTACCTGATGGAGAAGGCGAGGGACTGGTTCCACCAGATTCCCTTAGGATCGATCTATACCTTCGAGAACTTGCATAAAGGTTTTCTCTTACGTTTCTCCGCCATGAAGAAAAGAAAGAAGGATCCAGAGTCGCTCTTCGACATCAAGCAGAGGTCAGGAGAGTCGTTGGCTCATTATCTGGAGCGGTTCCGAGAGGAGGTCCTCCTTGTCTAAGAGGTCCCGGGGTATACCCTCCAGCTCGCCTTTACATTGGGGCTGAGGGAAGGCTTCTTCATGATGGACCTCAAGAAGAAGGCTCCTCAATCTTATGAAGAACTGATGGAGAGAGCGGCAGAGGAGGTAGAAGGGGAGGCAGCAAACCCCGAGTTTGCGAAGAGATTGGCACGGCTGAGCGAGCCGGAAGGGAGACAGCAAGAGCCAAGGAGGAGAGAGGAAGCGAGAGCCCCAAAATTGGGATGGAGGCAGCAGGGTGGAGGAATGCAAGGCCCAGGGAGGGGTTTCCCCCACGGGGGAGGTAACTTCCAAGGAGGGCAGGGAAGACCTCACCAGCTGGGGTGGAGACAGGGCCCGAGGCCATTTCCACCCCCCCTCATCAGGCAATGGAGATCGGTAGAGGAAGTGCAGGAAGAGGAAGAGGAGGGGGAGCCGGAGGAGCTGGCCCCAGGAGAAGGAACCGAGGAGTCAGGGATGAGGCAAGGGGGGTGGCGCTGCCGTATTGCGACTTCCATCAGGAGGAAGGCCACGCAACTGCCACCTGCCCTGAGTTCTTGGAAGTCAGAGGGGCGAGAGCCCCAGCACCACAAGCACAACAAGGGGGAGCAAGGATAGAGGAGATTCTACCTCAGGGAGATGAGGATGAAAGGTGCGAGGATCGAGCGGACGTAGGGACCCGAGGAGGGATCAGAGTGATCCATGGGGGGGTGGGGGTCGAGGCAACCCGGAAGGTGAGCCTCCATGCCATGTACCGTCAGAGTGTAGCTTCGACATCCCAAGCCCCACCCCCCACGGAGAAGATCACCTTCTCCCAGAAGGACCTGCCCGGTCATGAAGACCCCTTCTGCGATGCGCTGGTCATCCAGACAGCCATCGAGAACTTCACCGTCTCTCGAATCTTGGTGGACAACGGGAGCTCGGTCAATGTTATTTTCAAGAAGGCGTTCGACGGGATGCAGGTAGAGCCCAGGAGGGTGTTGGCCTCGGATGGCCCGCTGTTCGGATTCTCAGGAGAAAGGAAAGAAGTAGAAGGGGGAGTAGGACTTCATGTGACCCTGGGAGGGCAGGCCCGGAACTGCCGCTTTGTGATAGTGGACTCCCCCAGTAGCTATAGCGCCATCTTCGGATGGCCTCTTATCAGCGCGTTCCGGTGTGTCCCGTCCACTTTCCATCAATGCCTCAAGTTCAGCATGGGAGGAATCCAGGTCAGGGTCAGGGGAGATCCCAAGGTGGCGAGGCAGTGCTATGTGACCGCCGTCAACACCATCTTTTGGATGGAGGAGGCGGAGGAGTGGGATAAGGTAATGGAAAAAGTGACCGCGACGGAAGAGGTAGAGAGAAGTAGTTCATGCCCAGGGAGGGGTCGGCGAAAGGCCCAGGGCGGGGGAGGAAGAAGGAGAGCAGGGAGAAGATGAGGCCCCGGGGGGAGGGGCGGAGGAGCTAATGGAGGTAGGAGAGGAAGGGGGAAGAGAAGTAGTTCATGCCCAGGAAGGGGTCGGCGAAAGGCCCAGGGCGGGGGAGGAAGAAGGAGAGCAGGGAGAAGATGAGGCCCCGGGGGGAGGGGCGGAGGAGCTAATGAAGGTAGGAGTGGAAGGGGGAAGAGAAGTAGTTCATGCCCAGGAAGAGGTCGGCGAAAGGCCCAGGGCGGGGGAGGAAGAAGGAGAGCAGGGAGAAGATGAGGCCCCGGGGGGAGGGGCGGAGGAGCTAATGGAGGTAGGAGAGGAAGGGGGAAGAGAAGTAGTTCATGCCCAGGAAGGGGTCGGCGAAAGACTCAGGGCGTGGCAGAAAGAGGGAGAGAAAGAAGAGGAGTAGAGCCCCTGGGGGGAGCAGTCCAGGCTGGAGGCTGTAGACGAAGTGGTGGAGGTGGAGATCACCACCAAGGCCGGGGCGATCGAGAAGATCAAGATCAACGGGGAGCTCAGCCCGGAGGATCGGGCGAAGATCTTGGCTTGCGTCCAGGACAATGTGGGCGTCTTTGCATGGAGCGTTGCAGAGATGCCGGGAATCGATGCGGATGTGGCGTGTCATCGCCTCAACCTCGATCCCGGCGCTCGCCCCATCCGCCAGAAGAGGAGGTCCACGACGGACAAGCTGGAGGTGCCCATCCGGGAGGAGGTGATCAAGCTCCTCAAAGCTGGCTTTGTATCGGAGATCCAGTACCCAGGCTGGGTCTCCAATGTTGTGATGGTAACCAAGGGGGAGGGTAAGTGGAGAATGTGTGTGGATTTTTCCTTGCTTAATAAATCATGCCCCAAGGACTGTTATCCCTTGCCTAGAATCGACCCGCTGGTTGATTCAGCCGTCGGTTTTTCTGTGATGTCTTTTTTAGATGCTTTTTCAGGTTATCACCAGATCCGCATGCACCCTCCCGACATTAAAGATGTGTCCTTCATCACTGGGGATGGGTGCTATTGTTACAAAATGATGCCGTTTGGTTTGAAGAACGTAGGGGCCACCTATCACCGTATGATGGATAGAGTGTTTCGCGAGCAGAAAGGGAGGAACTTGGAGGTCTATGTGGATGACCTAATGATCAAGAGTCAAAATCTCGAGTCCCATCTCGGTGACCTCGAAGAGACTTTTGAAACCTTGAGAAAGTTTAAAATGAGGCTTAAACCCTTCAAGTGTGTCTTCGGGGCCAGTCGAGGGAAGTTCTTGGGTCATTTGCTCACCCCTCTTGGAGTGGAGCCTAATCCAGACAAGGTAAAGGCGATCCTTGAGTTGAGATCTCCACGAAGTGCGAAAGAGGTCCAACGTCTGACAGGGAAGTTAGCCGGGCTGAGCAGGTTCCTTTCCAAGGCAGGAGAAAAATGTTCTTCCTTCTTCAAGGTATTAAGGGGTAACCAAAAATTCGAATGGACTCCCGAGTGCGAAAAGGCCTTTCAAGCGTTGAAGGAACAACTGACCCAGGCCCCATTACTACAAGGGCCGAGACAAGGGGGAGATCTATACCTGTACTTGGGGGTAGGGTCGGAAGCGGTTAGCTCGGTGTTGGTTCGAGAGGAGGGGAAGAAACAACTCCCCATTTACTACATCAGCAGGGTACTCAGGAAGGCCGAACTCAGATATCCTCTCCTCGAAAAGTTAGTGTTTGCCTTGGTAGTGTCGGCTAGGCGGCTCAGACCTTACTTTCAGGCACACTCAATCAAGGTGATAACTGACCACCCCCTTCGCGGCATCATGGAAGGGGTAGAGCACTCTGGAAGGTTGGCAAAGTGGGCGGTAGAGTTGAGTGAGTTCAATGTCTCCTACGTGCCCAGAGTATCCATAAAGGCACAGGCGTTGGCGGATTTCATGGCTGACTACGTGACCGAGTTAGAGGAATCTGAAATACCCCACCCAGTGGCTTGGAAGATGCTGGTCGATGGTGCGTCGGGAAAGCATTCCTTCGGAGGAGGGGTGGTGTTGGTGAGTCCCCAAGGAACCAGGATAGAGCAAGCGATAAACATCCATTTCCCCCTCACTAACAACCAAGCCGAGTACGAGGCCGTGGTAGCAGGCCTCCGCCTGGCACAAGAATTGGGGGTGCAGGGCGTGGAGGTCTCGACGGACTCCATGGTGGTGGCATGCCAGATCGGGGGGGGGGGGGGGGGGGAATTCGAAGTCAAAGAACCAACTCTCCAACGGTACCTGGAGAAGGTTAAAGGGATAGTGGGACAGTTTCACACCTTCTCCATCAGACACATCCCAAGAGGAGAAAGCACCCAGGCGGACCTCCTAGCCAAGTTCGGTCCCCGGGCCGGGGGAACGGTGTCGGAGCTTTTCCGACCCTCCATCGAGGAGGGGGGGGGGTGATGGAAGTGGACCAGCGGGTGTCGTGGATGGGTCCCTTCATCACCTACTTAACAACGGGGAAGTTCCCTGAGGAAGGGACAGATAAGCGCCGGCTCAGGTATAAATCAGCTTACTACTCCTTGCATGCAGGAGTACTATATAGAAAGACCCTCTCGGGGCTCCTGGCCCGTTGTGTCCCGGAGGAGGAAGCCCCGAGGGTCCTGGAGGAGATTCACTCAGGAGAGTGTGGCAGCCACTTAGGAAGCAGGGCCCTGGAAGGAAGAGTTCTGAGGCAAGGCTACTTTTGGCCCACCCTCAGCAAGGATGCGGCCGAGTTCTCCAGGAGGTGCCCCAAGTGCCAACTCTACGGTCCTCTCCAACTCCTCCCAGCTCAGAGGCTAAGAACGATCATGGCTCCTTGGCCATTTGCAATCTGGGGACTAGACCTGGTGGAACCTTTCCCCCAGGCAAGCGGTCAAAGGAGGTTCTTGCTAGTGATGGTCGATTACTTCTCCAAGTGGATCGAGGCGAAGGCACTGGCCAAGGTAACCTCCCAAGTGGTAAAGAATTTCATTTGGGGTGAGATTATTTGCAGGCACGGGCTTCCTCTAGCCATTGTCATGGATAACGGGCCGCAGTTCGCCAGTGATGAGTTCGTTAGTTTCTGTACTCAGCTCGACATAGATCTCAGGTTCGCGTCGGTCCACCACCCAAGGAGCAATGGGCAAGTGGAGGCGGCGAACAAAATTATAGTAAACCTCCTCAAGAAGAAGATCGAGAACCTTAGAGGGAGTTGGGTGGAGCAACTTGTGAGGCCCCGAGCCAGACCTCACAGAAATTCTGTATCTGAGTCTCTGTGAAGCATTTATCGCAGCATAGTAATTTATGAGTACATGAAAAATATACATAAACAAAGCTCATACCTTTGCTCGTTCTTTAGTTCGAGTCAGTCTAGCTTTCCTCTGAGCACTCGGAGTCGCATCCGCTACCTAAAAAGATAAACCACGATGGGTTTAGTCATAAAAATATGACTAAGCGAGTAACATACCTCTTTAACTGCTGTACATGCAAGCAACAAACGTCAGTAACAATATGTATAAATATTCAATTTCAGTGTATCATAAGTTTCAGTAAAGAATTCAAGTCTAGCATGTATTCAATTCTAGCAGGTATTCAGCAAATCAAAAGCAGTAACTACAGTGTTCATACTATAATGATTTCTGTTTCAATTTCTGGTATTCGATCTAATTCATATCATTCATTCATCTCAAACATTTCAGCATTTCAGTTTCATTTTCAAATTCAGATTTCATATTCTTTCGGATCATAGCTCATTCAATTTGTGTTCATTTTCTGAAGTAGTATTCTCGTTTTATCTTTAGTTTACTTTAATTTGGAAATCATAAGGGTAGCTGTAGATTCATCCCTTCTTGGTCTTCAACGACCTCTTGGCCTTCAACGGCCTCTGGCCTTCAACGGCCTCAAATTAATATAAAAAACACATTCCGCCGTAGTGTATTCACACCCCCACTACGGCTACAGGGTTAACCCTTATCATTTCAAATTTTCTTATGCATCGATGCAATCTTCTTATTCAATTATGTAGAAATTTATGTTAAATGTTTCCCTCAGAAGTTATTCATCGCTTATTTATTGCCAATTCAATATTTTCCAGCGATTCTTGGCTTATCAGTGATTCAAAATTCGAACCATTTCAATTTCATGTCAATGCACAATCATTAAAATACTTTCTGTAGAGTAGAGAAATCTAATCAGGTGTATTTATTCAAAATAATTCAAAGCTATGCATAATTAAAGAAATAAGTACTCACCAAGTTTCCTTTGCCTTTAATCGTACCAGGATTTTCCTCGGGTCTATCTCCGGACGCCATCCTCTGTAGTATCAATGAAATCATTTACTTTAGGGTTACATGACGAATTAGTCACGATTTACTTCCTATAACGATTACAACTACGACTCGAAAGGAGTTGTCTAAGGAAACACAAACTTTGGTGACGAAAACGAAATAAAAAACTTTTCAATTTAATCATCCAACTCTTTCAAAAGTCGAAGAGAAATAACATAAATTACAGCCCACTATAAGGGGTAAAAACAGCCCTAATTTTGCTGCTACTAACAGCTCCAAGGGTTACTGAAACAGTAGCACCAAGGGCTGTTAACAGCAGCTCAATTCGAAGTAAAACCCCTTCCAAAACTAGCCGGACATCACTAGTAACCATTAGGCAGCAAAAGGGCAGCCAACAACTGAGTTTCCCCCCATCAAAAGAGCACTAAACAGGAACCCAAACAGCAATAATAAAACATCTCATGGCAGCCCACAACAGCTAGGAACAGCAGCCAACAAGAAATTAATAACAGACAGAATATCAGCCAGCAATCACTCTCAAAAAGAGCCAACCAAGACTCCCAATTCCAAAGTAAATTCAAAGCAAAAGCCTATCAAAACAGCCAACCAACAACAGGAAACTAGCACAGCCGCCGGCCAACAAGGGATAAGAAGAAAGCCCCCAAATTCATGGAAAAACAAGGCCAATCCAACCAATTTTAAAAGCCCCAAATCTGAAACCCTAGCCGGCCAACAGAATACCAAAATCCAGTGAAGAAGAGCTACACCATAACTCACTAAACAAGCCTCACTATAACTGGAATTAAGGAAGGAAAAGAGAGGAGAAAGAGGAGCTCACAATGGAGGGAGTTCACCCAAAGCTGCCGGCCAAACACAGCAGCACCGCAGGAATAAAGCAGCAGCGACAGCAAAGCTAAGGTAGCAGCAGGTCTTCCAGCACCACGACAAGAGGAGAGGGAGGAATCGTCGATGGGGAAGAAGAGGAGCAGCCAGCCCTAGCTCGTCGAGCTCTCCAGGAGACGGAAGGGATGGGATAGAGATAAGGCATCGGCTCGATAGTAATACCTAAAACATCCACCGCCTCTTAATGACTCATCCAAAGCCACCGCCTAACATCATATATAAAAAAAAATAACCGGCCAGCAATAATAGAAACCAAGTAGTAAACCAAGTAGTAAACCAACTAGCCCAAAAATTCAACAGCAGCCATATGTAGATCAGCATCAAGGAGGCTATTAGCAGTCCATCTGAATCTCAATAATAGCTATCAACACACCATACCATCTTAACTTTTAGTAACTCACATTTCGAGCATTCCACCATCAAACCCATATACAAAAATTATTCGTACCAAGCAAAACGAAATAAATAAAAAGGAACTTAAAACGAAACGTGCGTCGCAAAATCATCGAAAAATTCAAAACTTCAAACTTAAAGTGCGACGTCGTCTCGACACTGATTTTTATTATTCTTTCATCATCGGGAATTTTATTTTATTTTTCTTTTGTTTTGGGCCGTTATACAACTTCCCTCAGTCCTCTGGGCACTGAGGACCACCCCAAACACAGCTACTGGGGAGACCCCCTTCAAGCTGTCCCACGGATCCGAGGCTATCCTCCCGGTTGAGTTTGAAGTCAAGACACCTAGAGTGGTCGCCGCAGGGGAAGGAGGTGAAGAATGGAGAGCGAACAACGAAGAAGGCCAAAGATTGTCTTTGGACCTAGTGGAGAACTCCGAGACCTGGCCACCGTCAGGCAGGAGGAAGTGAAAAGGCGGATGGCCAAGTACTTTGACAAATATATCCGAGTAAAACATTTCCAGAAGGGGGACTTGGTACTTAAGAAGGTTGATGCGACCGGAAGGGGGGCCATGGTAGGTAAGCTCAATCCCAACTGGGAGGGCCCCTATATTGTAAGTGAAGTGCTAAAGTCAGGAGGGTACCACCTCCGGGATGTGGAAGGGGTACCCCTCGGTCGGGCCAGAAGTGGGGATGACTTAAAGCGTTTTTATCCATAAAGTTCCTTTTCTATACCCGTTCTAATATATTATTTCTCATGCCCTGTTTCTTCAACTATGGGTCCCAGGTGAGAAGTTCTTTTATGCTGGATTGCCCCGGACGATCCCGCTGCCGGGCTCTCACTAGCCGGTGGGTCAGGTTGATCTCGCGGAGAGGATGGCAAGGTTGACCGGTTCTTTTATGCTGGATTGCCCCGGACGATCCCGCTGCCGGGCTCTCACTAGCCGGTGGGTCAGGTTGATCTCGCGGAGAGGTTGGCGAGGTTGACAGGTTCTTTTATGCTGGATTGCCCCGGACGATCCTGCTGCCGGGCTCTCACTAGCCGGTGGGTCAGTTTGATCTCGCGGAGAGGCTGGTGAGGTTGACCGGTTCTTTTATGCTGGATTGCCCCGGACGATCCCGCTGCCGGGCTCTCACTAGCCGGTGGGTCAGGTTGATCTCGCGGAGAGGCTGGCGAGGTTGACGGGTTCTTTTATGCTGGATTGCCACGAACGATCCCGCTGCCGGGCTCTCACTAGCCGGTGGGTCAGGTTGATCTCGCAGATAGACTGGCGAGGTTGACAGGTTCTTTTATGCTGGATTGCCCCGAACGATCCCGTTGTCGGGCTCTCACTAGCCGGTGGGTCAGGTTGATCTCACGGAGAGGCTGGCGAGGTTGACAGGTTCTTTTATGCTGGATTGCCCCGGACGATCCCGCTGCCGGGCTCTCACTAGCCGGTGGGTCAGGTTGATCTCGCGGATAGGCTGGCGAGGTTGACAGGTTCTTTTATTCTGGATTGCCCCGGACGATCCCGCTGCCGGGCTCTCACTAGCCGGTGGGTTAGGTTGATCTCGCGGAGAGGCTGGCGAGGTTGACAGGTTCTTTTATGATGGACTGCCCCGGACGATCCCGCTGCCGGGCTCTCACTAGCCGGTGGGTCAGGTTGATCTCGCGGAGAGGCTGGCGAGGTTGACAGGTTCTTTTATGCTGGATTGCACCGGACGATCCCGCTGCCGGGCTCTCACTAGCCGGTGGGTCAGGTTGATCTCGCGGAGAGGCTGGCGAGGTTGACAGGTTCTTTTATGCTGGATTGCCCCGGACGATCCCGCTGTCGGGCTCTCACTAGCCGGTGGGTTAGGTTGATCTCGCGGAGAGGCTGGCGAGGTTGACAGGTTCTTTTATGATGGATTGCCCCGGACGATCCCGCTGCCGGGCTCTCACTAGCCGGTGGGTCAGGTTGATCTCGTGGAGAGGCTGGCGAGGTTGACAGGTTCTTTTATGCTGGATTGCCCCGGATGATCCCGCTGTCGGGCTCTCACTAGCCGGTGGGTCAGGTTGATCTCGCGGAGAGGCTGGCGAGGTTGACAGGTTCTTTTATGCTGGATTGCCCCGGACGATCCCGCTGCCGGGCTCTCACTAGCCGGTGGGTTAGGTTGATCTCGCAGAGAGGCTGGCAAGGGAGGGGAGTTTGGTCCCTAAGAGAGTTCGAAAACGAGGATAACTTCTCGTTTTGGCGAGAAGGGGGGTCCTCGGCACAAGATAATAATGAGAAGGGGGCTTGGTTCCTAAGAAATATGGTCGGAAATTTACGGCAACTTCTCGCTGGGCGAGAAACGGAATTCTCGGCATATATAAAATAAGCGAGACGACAAGGAGCGAGTACTATACACAAACTAGCGAATAAAAATGAAATCAAAGAAAATACCAAGCAAGAAAGAACAGTGCACAAAATTTCCATTCCAATGTAAGAGTTTAGTTACATTAGGCGGCGATCTCGCCAGCCCCAAAAATATACATTAAAAACAAAATGAAAATTGTCTCCTAAGCCTCGCTCAGAAACTCCTCGTCGTCGCTATCCTTCACCGGCGGGAGCGGCTTGAAGAGCTCCGGGACGATGTCCTCGACCGTCACGCTCTCGGCCTCGGCAACCAACAGTTCAGCTCCTTTCATGGCCTGGAAGACGAAACGAGCCGCATTCGTCGACTCTACGCGAAGCGCCTCGCCGCGGTCTCGCCTCTCTTCCTTTAAACGGTGGGGAGAAGGGGGGACGGCGGCGCGAGCAAGGTCGCGGTTGAGTGCCTTCAGCCCGGCGACCTCGCCCTCCAGGCTTAGGACCCGAGCATCCGAAAGCCTGGCCATCTCGGCATCCTGCGAACAAGAAATGCGTAAGACAAAACAAGTTGGGGAGAAAGGAGATGCTGTAGATAAATGACTCACCACCCCGGTCTCGGCGGCAGCTATCTCTTCCTTCAACTCGTCGACTTTCGCCTGGGAGGCCTTGTAGGCCTCGGCAAGCTCTGCATACTCGCGCTCCAGCTGCAGGCATCTTCTCCCCGTCATGTGGGCGAGCTCTATAGCCCGCAACTGGGACCTCGCGCTTTCATAGGCGAGGCCTCTCGCGGTTTCTTCCTTATAAGCCGTGGCGTCCTCACGACCATACATAATGAAGGAGAAGTTGAAGGCGTGGGAGGTTGCGACGTCCTTCTCCACCCAAGTGGGAAGTATGGAGGAGACGTCGATCCGGTTGACCTCTTTTCTCCAGCGCACTAGGTGCTCGCCGGTTTCATCCCGGGCTCGTTCGCCGAGGCCGAAATGCAGATGGTTCGACGGAAGTGGCGGTGCCGAGGTCCGGGCGGTGACCTCGGTTGGCTCCTCGGCTTCCAGATCCTCGGGGAGCGCGGAAGTACCGGCCTCACGACCCGAGAGCTCGGCAGGGCGCTTCCCCTTCGCGGAAGCGCGCGAGGTCTCGCCCTTCTTGGGTTTCTTTGGAGTTGGCTGGCGGGAGGGTTTGCTACTCGGGGCCTCCGCCCTCTTCTTGGAAGTGGTAGCGGTCGCGGGGGTAACCTCTCGGCATGCCGCCGCCCCCATGGTAGCGAGAGCAAGGTCGACGGAGGGTTTTATGTTGCTCGCATAAGGAGGGTGGAGGGGGATGTCTCGCTCACCTGACAAAAGTTATTTTAGGAGGAATGCCGAAAATAAAAAAGAAAACGAGTGGTGGGGGAGAGATCCTTACCTTCCCCGGGGAGCACCGGTAGTAGCTTGTCAACGTTGCGGCGGAGATGGCACACCTCGAAGTTCTTCTTCTGAAAGAACTAGTAGAGGTCGGTGTCGGGGCCGCCGAGGACTGGAGGGCGGTAGACGCTATCGTTGTATTGGACAAGAGAGACGAGGATGTTGCCGAAGTTCCCCTTCACGAGGAGGAACTTCTGAGCCCAGAAGTGGGCCTTATTGACGGTCTCGACGACCTTGCACCCCGAGCCTACAAAGTAGACGGTACCCTCTGTGTAGGCGCGAAAGGAGAATAGTTTCCGGATGACCGGGAGGCTAAACTCGATGCGCTCCTCGCGCAGGAAGCAGGCGAAACCCACGATCACCGCCATCGCGTTGGTGGTGAGTTGGGCGAGAACTACTCCGTAGTCCCGGAGCACCTGGAAAACACAAACAATGAAAACTATTGCGAGCGAGACTAATCCTACGAGAAAAATGAAGAGGAAAAGGGAACGTACCTGGCGAATCTCGGGCCAGAGGGGAAGTCGCAGACCCACCGCGAAATGTGCGATGGGGATGGCGATCTCATCGGGTCGGAGGGTGTTAATCACCTCATCCTCCCCCGGGCGGCGAGCTGTGAACTCGGGGGGGGGGGGGGGGGGACGAAGTCGACCAGGGAGGTGAGGTATTCGTCCTCGCTCATGTTGCAGCAGAAGAACTCGTGTTCGCAGAAAGCCCAGGCGCACTTTAGCCTACCTTCGGCCTCGCGGTCGTCCTTCCCAGTTTTCACCATCTTTAGTACCTGCGAGAACTAGAAGGGAGGAATGCGAGAACAGATTGGCGAGAGCTCTGCAGCTGAGAGGAAGGAATGGTCTGAGGGAGGCGGTAGATAAACGACATTAATGAGAAGCTATTTATAGGAAAATGAAAACGGCGGGAAGAAGCCCAAGCGCCGGAGGGTACAGTTAGTCAAAAGGTCACATCACGGTAACGCGCGAAAACAAAAATCATTCCGCCAATGACCGGCGAGCGAGATCAATCTGCAGGGTTAGTCCAAATAAACAATCCGCGAGCAGAAACAGTACTCGCAAGCGAAAATAAGATAAAGGATAGGCAGCAGTATAGAAGCCACAAGCAATAACACATTTAATAATTGTTCACAGCTCTTAGCAAGCGAAAACTAATAGAGGCCACAGCCATGCGAGATTGTTCGGAGTAATAATACAAGAATAGCGGAAATGTTTCACGAAGGAAAAACTAAAGGCGCGAGATCAGTAAGGCAGCCACTGCCACCTGCCGCCGCCTCGCGGTCTCGTCCTCGGTGGCCTCCTGGGGTTGTGGAATTCAGCAGTAGCGCGGGCGTCGCGATCAATCAGGTGGGCGAAATCTTTGATCCTCGCTATGAGCATCTCCTCGGAGGTCTCGGACTCATCGGGATCGCGAGGCATCGCAGCACGAAGTTTATCGCACTCGTCCATCAGCGAAGCATATCTCTCCTCGGCAGCCCGCCTATCCACTCTCGCCCGAATGTTGAGGTCCTGCAGCATCTGGTTTTGCTTTTGGAATAACTCCGCGGTCCGCTGTTTTATCACCTAAGGTTCTCGCGAATCGCCCAGGAAGTCCTCCACCTGCTCAGGAAAGGGGGACATTTCCTCATCCCCGAGTTCGGAGTCGGTGTGTTGGGTCTCGCAGTCCGCTGAAAAGGGTTGTACACGAGGTTAAGAGGGACAAATATCAGGGTAAATAGCGGAGACGCGAGAAGGCTTACCTAGGTGAGGGTGAAAGGAACCAGGCGGAGGATCGAAGGTGGTGCCATAGTAAGGGATGTGAGTCTTCCCCTTTCCAGGGGGGTATTTCGCTGTACCTACGAGGGGACCTTTCGGCCGGCGCGAGCCGCCTGAGTCCTCATTGGCGAGAAGGTTAAAGTTCGGTGCCGGGATGGTCGCGTCCAGGAGTTTAGGGGAAGGAGTTCGCTGATCCTGTTGCCTCGGGCTCGCAGGAGGCAGAACTGGAGAAGGAAAATAAAGAGGTAAGAAACATCAGCAGGTAACACGATTAAAGCAAAATTGGCGAGATCAAATAATGTACCGTCAGGATTCTCGCCAACGATATCCGTATTCTCCCGAGGAGTAGTGGGGGTTCGTTCGAAGGCCCGCCAGCATCCTTGTTGGTCTTAATGACCTACAGAGGCGAAGCTTAGAAACAATAATCAAGTAGTCTCGCGTGACGGGTAATCCTTACCTTGTCAACGGATTTGTCGCTAGGGGAAGACTCCAGGTCGACAGTATCGTCTCCCAGTCGGCGAGCGGCCTTCGCCTTCTTCGTTTTCTGCACAGGAGAGGGGGACGGGCGACTCATCCACGTCGTGGGCTTCATCATCATCGACACCTCGTGAGCCTTGGAAGCTTTCAGGCGATCCTCCATTTCCTTGGAGAGAGGCATCAGAAGATAGCTACAGTAAGGAGAAGAATAAAGGAGAAAAGAAAGTGAAGACACCCTTCATCTCAAGTGGTATTTATAGCCTAACGGTGGGACCCACAGAAAGATTCCCGACAGGGCAGCTATCGCCAAGCGAACACCCAGGGTTGGACGATTCTTTGCGAGCTTAGGATAACCTCGCAAAGAGCGGGGATTGTGTACAACCCGGGATTTTCCTGGCTCCTCCCAGGGATCTCGCAGAACACCAATAGTTCTCGGAAGCCGGGGTGAGGCGAGATCAGTGGCTTGGTCTCGCTCTCTCCACGCTCGGCAGGAGGGCCTCATTCCTAAGGTTCAGCGAGACCCTCGAGGTCGCAGAGATAGGAGGGGCTCGCGCATACACTTTGGCGAGACCAGGAGGGCGAGCAGTCCTCGCAGACCCCTCTTCCATGGGGCTGGAAGCTAGAATTACCTCTTTGCCCCGGAGGGTCTGCCAATAGCCACCCCGGACAGCGGAGTTTGGCTGTTAGCAGACCAAGTTGGGGTGCGTATAGTAAAATCGAGAGGCAGATTCCTGCTATTTGCAGGCTAGATTAGAAAATCTATAAATAGGATCCAAAGGGCACCTTTTGAGAGGACTTCTCTTTTGAGCTTCTCTCTCCTCAGGCCATCCTTGAGCTCTCCAAGGTGCCCAGGCTTCAGCTTTTGGCTTGGGAGGGGAGGTGCTCTAAAGATCTTCCGGGTGTGTGGTGGGTCCTCCTAGCTGAGCCTAAGGATCAGTGTCCAACTCCGAGGCTCCGGTCTGTTCTCTCGCGAGATTAGTAAGTGCCAGTTGCCACCCAACCCGTTGGGGGCCCCGAACTCCACAGAAACCGAGAAATCGGTTTCAAAAAGGATGGAGGCCGTGAAGGAGGTCGTGGAGCTGGAGGTCATCTCCGGGGCAGTGGCGATAGAGAAAGTAAAGATCAGTGGGGAGTTCATCTGTCACAACCCGCATTTTCCCTTCATATATAATTATAGAAATATATGATCCGAGTTAGGGAAAATACGCGATGTGATGCCACGTCCCATAGGGGACAACTATGGACGTTCAGGCTCCTCTAATATGCAAGATTATCTTTTAAAAGTCATATTTGAAATTTTAAAGATGAAGTTTACAGTTTAACTTTGAGACCGTGTCCTTCGGCCCAGTGGATCAACTAGTCCACAAGTATAAGTATAATTATACGCAGCGAAAAATATCTTCGTCTTATCCTAAGTGCACGACAACCAAAAATACCTCAAGGGTAAGAAATTCTCTAAATTTAGCGTAAATAGTAAGTTTTCCATATACACAGTCCAAGGTAGGTGATATATTCATAAAAACCATGCTATGAAGTTGAAATGCAATTTTGATACTTAAAATACCTATTATGCATCCTAACATAAAGCCTTCACACATAGTAGTACTTCACCAACAAGATGTAATAGCAGAGAAGCAAAAGTAATAGAATACGCTAGAAACTACTATGGACGTCAACAAGCTGATCACACGAACCCATAGAGAAACACGAAAGAGTCTACAAAAAAAAACAAAAGGGCTCCCCACCGAGGAGCGAAGAAGGTACCACCCTCAAAATCCTGGGAGCAACCTCTTGATCATCAGCTCAGCTACAAACCTGAACCTGAGGCATTCAAAAGAAAGGAATGCCTCAGCCCAAAAAGGGAAACAAGAAAGTCGCAAACAAAACTAGGAAGAATTACAAGTTAGTGAGAGAAATAAGAGTAAAGTAAATCTAGCGAAGTCAGCTTAACAAGCGAGACAAATGGGAACTAGTACCAAGTGAACCTATCAAAACCAACCACGTGTCTGTCACTGCGACTCAGAGGAAATGGCCAAACTAATCAAAACCAACCACGTGTCTGCCATTGCGGCTCAGAGGTGATGGTCAACCCGATCAAGCCAAAACGTGTCCGCTAGTGCGGCTCAGAGGTGATGGTCAAACCGGTCAATAGCCAAAAAGAAAGTACTTCCCATTACCAACTTGCCACAACGTGACAAGAACTCAGCGATGAGCAGAAGAGATAACCCCTAATACCAATTTACTGATATCAACTTTCATAAACATTGCAATGTTCGACAAAGGGTCGTCACAAAAACTTAGGGTTTACGAAACACCCCAAAGGAAACAAAATCCTTAACATTCCAACCCACATAACAGAGTTTATTGGGATGACACGTGGAAAGAACAAGAAAGAATAAAAATTAGAAAAACACTCCCCCCCCAAAAAAAAATCGAACAGGGCTCCCGTCGATCGACAGGAGGTCCCGTCGATCGACCGAAAGATCGACTAAAGATCGACAGGTGGTCCCGTCGATCGACGGGCGGTCCCGTCGATCGACGGGCGGTCCCGTCGATCGACGGGCGGTCCCGTCGTTCGATGGGAGTTCCCGTCGATCGACGGGACAGTCCCTTGATTTTTTACTTAGGCACACCCAACCCGCCCAGTCCAACCAATATCAAGCCTAAATCCAAGCCCAATCCAGTAAATTTCTAATTTTAATTTTAGGCAAAATATAAGAAAAAAGAAATATAATACCAGGTTCAGTCAAAAACAGAGAAGAAGAAGAAGACGAAGAAGAACAAGTTTTCTTGCCTTCACCAAAGGCCAACGTCGCAAACCTCCTTCACTGAGGAAGCGATCGACGAGAGCTCTCCTAATCCCCGCTCCGACGAGAGATCCGACCACCTCCACCACCGAAAACAACCTCCGACGAAAAACCTAACCCTCGATCTTCTCCCTCTCCCATGGAGTTCACGACACAAGGAGAAGAAGAAGAAGAAGAAGAAAAGGGACGAGTTTTCTCAGGAGAAGAGAAGGAATTTTCTCAATAAAAGATCACAATGGGTTCTTACTGGACCCCACTCACATTTCCAAGCATTCCATATGAAGATTTTTATAAAAGTTTATGTTGGAACAACCATATTACTTATTTGGGCTAGGATCACTATCTGCTGACTAGGATCAAGTTGACCCCAATGTATAGTCAATGGGTCAAGAGTTTAGGCTGTTAGAACTCAAGAAATCATTCAGGTTCTTCATTCGACGAACGGCTTGCTCTCTGCGTTCGACGAACGACATGCTCTTTGCGTTCGACGAATGTCCTGCTCCTGCGTTCGATGAACTCGCTCTCTCAGCAGCTCAACGTCTCGGCGGTTCAGCGGTCGACTAACAGATTCTGTCTCAGCGGTCGACGAACAGACCCCGTCTCAGCGGTCGACGAAATTTGCTCAGTTCAGCGGTCGACGATTTTATTAAGCGGCTCAGCGGCCGACGAATCCTTCCGTTCGACGAATATCTTCAGATCGATGAACACAACTCTAAGTTCGACAAAATTTGTTGAGATCGACAAAAATATCTCTACAGCAGATTTATTTCAGACAGATTATATTATTCCATTCTCTGAACTCAGATATCTTCTACAACGGCTCTTTTATATTAGATAAGTAAGGATAATATATTTCCTTTTATTTCTAAAGATTATAGCCGTTGACATTTCTCAGAAAAGAACATTTCATGGAAAAGGAACGAGATATACGGCATGTCAGATTTATGATTCCCAGATATATTTATTCCTTAATTCAAGGGATTTGTTTTGAAAAATATAGTAAAAAGAAAAAGGAAGCAGATATAGCATCATCTCTTACAGCTTTCACGACAAGGAAATATATAGAACATATTACAGATTTTCTGTACAGGAAAAGATTTTCAAAAAAGTTACAGGAAGAAAGGAAGAACAAAAGTTCTATACAGATCATCATCTTCTTCTTCCCCAATAGCAACACTCATTCTCTGAGAACAACTTCAACAATACTCTCTCAGTCATCTGCTGCAAGTTCAGATCTTCAAAAGAGCAACAAAAATCTGGAGTTATTCTCTCAGATTCATCAGCTACAGGAAGATCTGTTTATACATTCAAAAGAAAGTTTCCAACCATCTACTGTCAAACAATTTCATATCAGACAGAGGGAGCTTTTCTACATCAATATCCACTAGAGTCTTCTCTCAGATTGTTGATAGAGAAGAACATTCTAACATTTCTATCCCCTCTTGTACAGGGTTAAAACTGTCTTCAAAAGTTTACCTCTTGGTGGCAAGACACCTGATCAAAAAATCCTGCTTGGTTTTTGGGCACCTTATCAAAAGCTCATTGGTGTTAGGACACCTGATCAAAAATCCTAGTGGATTCCTACCAAGGGTGGTAGAAGAGTAGACGTACCCAGGTTTATTGGGGAACTACTATAACTCCTTGTGTCCTCTGTGATTGCTTTACTTTTCTGTGCTTGTGCAGTGCTGTGTTTTATTTTCAGTTTCTTATAAATCACTCTGCTATACACACATATATATATCAGTATTTTTAATTCCGCAATAAAACTAATAAAAGTTTTAACACTCTATTCACCCCCCCTCTAGAGTTAATTTAAGATCTAACCTCACTTTCAATTGGTATCAGAGGGTAGTTCATTCTTTACAGGCTAACACCTGAATCACAAAGTTCAATTAGATCTTAAATTCTTTCACAGTTATTATTTTATTTATTTTTGTTTAAAAACTCATGGCACAAAACAAAGAGTATTCAAGCACAAGACCTCCTATGTGCAATCTAAACAAGTTTGAACTATGGAAAGCAAGGATTAGGTTATATATGAACTCTATTGATGAAGAAATATTCAATGTTATTTTGACTGGACCTCCTACTCCCTCAGCATCAACAAGTACTGATGCAACAACAAATAACAATGCTGTCCCACCTCCTGAGTGGACAGATGCTCAAAAGAAGCAAAGGAGTGCTGATGCAAAAGCCATGAACATTCTGGCTCAAACAATGTCTTATGACATTTTTCAGAAAGTGGTGGAATGCACTTCAGTAAGAGAGATCTGGACTTCTCTCAATAATACGGTTGAAGGATCAGCTGATGAAAGAAAGGACAGAAGATCACATCTCATCTCTCAGTATGAAAATTTCAAGAAAGGAGAAGTTGAGACAGTGGCTGATATGTACAATAGGCTCAGTCTCATCATCAATGAGCTGAAATCTTTGGACAAAGTGATCTCTATCACTTAGATCAATGACAAGATCCTAATGTGCTTTCCCAGCACACGGGACTCTAGGATCTGGCCTATCAAGAAAGCCAGAAGCCTCAATGAGATTACTACTGAGACATTGTTAGGCAAGCTTAAATCCTATGAGCAGCTTGTCAAATCCAGAGAAGCTGAACAGTCCACTTCATCTCCAGCAATAAAGAAGGAAAAGAACATTGCCTTCAAAGCTAGAGAAGAAGAAGGAGAGACACTTGACAATGAGAAGTTGACAAGTCTACTTGCCAAAAGATTCTACAAGATGGCAAGAAAAGACTTCAGGAGAAAGTCATCCAGGAGCAATGAAAAACCAAGGTATGACAAAGCTTCATCTAAAGAAGTTATATGTTTTGGTTGCAGGAAACCAGGACACATTGTACCTGACTGTCCAGAGAATCAAAACAAGAAGGACGAAGGAAAAGAGAAAAGAAAAAGAAGAAAGAAGACACTCCAGCAAGTCTTCCTCCCACAAACACAAGGGAAGAGGATTTGTAGCAGAAACTTGGAGTGAAACTGAATCAGAATCATCATCTAGCTCATCTGAAGATGAAGATAAACCAAATGAGAATGACCAATGCCTGATGGCCATTTATGACTCAAGCAGTGAGTCAGATCTTGCATCTTCATCCAGCTCTTCTGATGATGAAGATAATGAAGAAGAAAGAAGCTTCTGCATGATGGCTATCAATGCCTCATCAAACAACTCAGATGAAGAAGAATCAGAAGTTGAAGCTGACAATGATGCTGATCAGGTAATTTCTAATTTTGATTTCAATTCAATTGAATTCAAAGATGAATTCAAAGTACTTTGCTTAGACTTACTCAAATCTGAGAAGGAAATAATCTCTCTCAGATATAAGTTGGCTGAAATGAATCAAATAAGTGAAGAAAATGTCAATCTTAAGAAAGATTTGGCTGCCTCCAGGGAACACATTGTTCTCATTGAGAACAAGTTGTCTGAAGCTAAGAAGTTTGAAGAATCCCTCAATGGGAGAAACATCAAACTGATGGACATCATAAGCACTGTTAATGCTAGACTTAATAGCAAACTAGGCTTGGGTGCTTCAAGATGTGAGCCACATCTCATTAAGAAAAACATACTATCTGTTAAGATTTTTGATTTGAATCGTTTAGGAGTAAGCATGAGTTGCATCAACTAAGTTATAGCCAAACAACCACAATGCCACACAGCAACACAAGAGACTTTATTGAATCACAAACTTCATTTACAGTGCGAGACATACATGGCGAGAAATGATTCATAAGAATCACGAAGGAGAGAAGAACAAAACACCAAGAAGCAAAACTGGCGGCTTGACAAAGAAGAGACCGCACAGACCGCTCGACTTCAGAGATCGCCCGGCTAGACCTGAGATCGCGCGAACAGAAAACAGACAGACCGCCTACACTACAAGATCGCCACCTCAGACCGCACAAACTGAAGCTTATTGCACTAAACGAAGAACTGAAGCTATCGCCAGACCGCAACTCAGATCGCCTGATCGCTGAAGGTTGCCTGATCGCCGAGTTTGCTGCGAACAGCACAAGAACCAGATCGCAGACAAGCTGCTGCCGACCTGATATCCAAGCCGCTGGGAAATTACCAAGGAAGGAGACAGCAACCTGCTGACCGCAAACCTGCGAACACAACAACCAGTCAACTCGCTTCCGAGACCGCCCGACCTCAAAGTTGAGACCGCACGAATAAACCCAGGCTCTAGTTCTTACAGTTTTCATTATAAATGACGGGTCATGCACCCCTATTTATAGGCGGGTAGACGGATGTCGTCACCGCACAAACCGGGATACAGTCACCACCCGTCAGATCGGCAGCGGTCTCACAAGGCAGACCGCGCGATCACACTACTTGGACAACCATCCGACCAAGACCGCAGATCAGCAAGCAGATCGCGCACAGGTCACGCGAACACGAGACCGCGCACAAACAGCACGAACACAAGTGTACTCCTTCATTAGACCACCAGGAGCAAAACAGAACCATCTGGCCGACTTCAGACAAGTCGCCAGATCGCCAATACAGGCCGCTCGGACAGGCGGTCATATAAGAACAAACCGCCCGGTCTTCCAACAAAGAAGACAGGCCAACCAGCAGACCAACTCGGGAACAGACCGCAACAATCAAGAATAGACCGGAAAAACTAGCTGACCGCCAGAACAGACCGACAGAGCCAGACCGGCAGAATACAAACACAGACCGCGCGGTCTCGGCGGTCATCCAAAAAACAGACCGCCCGGTCACCTCCACTTCACTTCAAAATTTCAACACTCCCCCTTGAAGTGGGAAGTGGAGACTAGCCCGAGTAAACTCCGCAACCGTGTAAACAGTCCCTTCGCCAGCGGCTTTGTGAAGATGTCTGCAACATTGTCCGCACTCCGAACATGCTCGACCATAAGAGATCCTCCCAACACCTTTTCACAAATGAAATGGTGTTCAATCTCAATATGATTGGTCCTCGCGTGGCAGACTGGATTATTAACCAGCTTGAGAGCACTCTCATTATCCCCGTGTAGCATAGTGGGACCTCGAACCTCCTCATGAACGTACCCCACCAACCTCCTGAGCCAAACGGCTTCCTGAGCTGCCAAGGCCGAAGCCTTGTATTCCGCTTCTGTGATAGATACAGACACCGAGTCCTGTTTTTTGCTGCACCATGAAATAGCTGTGGGGCCTGTCATAAAGACAAAACCAGACGTTGATCTCCGATCATCCACGTCTTCCCCATAATCAGCATCCATATATCCAAGCAAATCCAAGCTTGACCCTCTCCTATATAGGAGACCCAAATCAGAGGTCGACTTCACATATTTCAAAATTCCTTTTGCCGCCGAAAGATGAGGTTTCTGAGGCTCCGCCATGTACCGACTCACTTTGCCAACTGCATAAGCAATATCAGGCCTCATGATGGTCAAATAGATCAAGCTCCCAACCAGAGCTCGGGACACCAACGGATCGGATAGAACTCTCCCCTCAACCTTCCGAAGTTTATGATGCTGTTCCAGAGGTATAGAGCTGCTCTTCCCTTCCTCAATGCCAAATCATTGAACGATCCGCTCCGCATATCCGGCCTGAGAAACAAGCACTCCGCTCTCCCGCTTCTGAACCTCGAGTCCAATAAAATAGTGAAGCTCACCCAGATCCTTCATCTCAAACCTGATAGCAAGCTCGGCTCTCAGCCTTGCTACTGCCTCCTTCGAGTTCCCGGTGACAATCATGTCATCCACATACAGCAAGACAATGACCCGAAGTGCCCCCTCCTTCTTGACGAACAAGCTAGAATCAGAGTCTGAAGCAAAGAACCCGCAGAATAGAAGATACTCCGCGATTTTTCCATACCACGCCCGAGGCGCTTGCTTCAAACCATACAGGGCTTTCTTCAGTTTGCAGACGTAGTCCGGATACTCCTTCGAGTTGAAACCCGGCGGTTGGATCATAAAGATATCCTTGTCGATCTCGCCGTATAAGAAGGCATTCTTAATGTCGAGCTGCCAAATCTCCCATCCACAAGATGCTGCCAAAGCAATAACAAATCGGACCGAAGTCATATTTGCCACTGGACTAAACGTCTCATCATAATCTTCTCCATACTGCTGTGAGAACCCGCGAGCTATAAGGAGAGCCTTGTATCGCTCGATCGTACTGATGTGCTAGTCTCACACACCGCTATAGGCGGTAGCTTGACTGCGACACGAAACGGCAGTGTACCGATCGTTCAAGTAATATAAAACGAGGAGTAATCCCCGAGTATCGAATCTCTCAAGGAACACAGTAAGGTGGAGTTAACGTTCGAGGAAGGACTTGAGATCGAATTCCTTGAGTCGGATGTAATGCGGAAACGGGGTGATTTGGCTTTTGGAAAATAAAAGAAAACAACTATAACTACTCCTATGCAATGCCGCTATGCAGTGCTTCGCTTGGCGGGATGGAAAACTACGTAGGACTTGAACGCGCTACTTCGTAAGGGCGGATGGACGAGTAGGCAAACGGATCGAACTATGCAGGCCTTGAGCGCGCTGCTTCGTTAGGCGGGATGGAATACACGGGCCGCTATGCCACGCTTCGGTAGGCGGATGGGCGAGTAGTCTAACAGAATGAGGGTCGCCGGCACCTCTTCAATAAGCACGCCACTAGCAATTGATAGGGCGGCACCGAACACGATGGTGGAATGGAAATTAGATGGGGGCGCACCTCAATAAGCACATATGAACTAAATGATTCCAATTAAATGAAATAAACATTAAGCAATATTGTTCATAGCACACATCATCAAAATATATAGGGACTAGTTTATACAATCAACAACATAAGGAAGGAAAAAGAGAGTAAAGGAGTCGACCACATCCGAAGCCTTGCCGAAGATTCACGGTTGGAATCGCTGGGTTGTCAATCCGCGTCCAAGCTCGGTCTTCAACTGCGTCCGAGGTAGAGGAGGGCTGTCACTTCCTCCCAATGGCTCGTCTTCTTCGTGTCACGATCCAATCTCCTCCGATACACGATCTCCTTGCTCGATGTTGGCGATCTTCGGGCTAGAAACCTCTCCTTGGAGCTCAAGGATGATGGAGGAGGCCTAGGGGAGTGGAGAACTTGTGGAAAGGGCGAAAACGGCGGACTGAACGGAGTTCCCGATCGTGATCCCGCCCTAATTCGCGAACAGGATAATATATAGGCGCTGAAACGAATACTGCGCACGGTCATTGGCGCACGACCAGTGGTCGTGCGCACTAGCATCCTGTGATCGTGCGCCTGACTGGACGGAGCCTGAAAGGTAAGAAAATTATAAAATGCAATTTTCGCATGACTAGTGGCGCACGATCGGTGGTCGTGCGCACTATCGTCAATGGTCGTGCGATAAGCCAAATAGAACTCATAAAATGGGCGTTAAGTGCACACGATCAATGGCGCACGACCAGTGGTCGTGCGCGATAGAGCCAGTGATCGTGCGCAGTGTTCCTGTACAGAATTGTACCGGGAACACCTGCACGACTCCTGTTCCAGCATACAACACCAGTCTAGCCACTGAAGGTGGCACTTAACACTGCATGAAGACTAGTAACGAAGATGAACAAGAAATAACATCAAAACGGGCCTAGAAGTGCACTTAGTATGGAGTATTAAATAGGAATGAAAACATGTCTAAAGTGAAGTGCAAAGACTAGAAAATCGGCCCAGATGAGTCCAAAAATGTGTATATAATTGGGACTCATCACACCCCCAGACTTACCTGTTTGCGCGTCCCGAGCAAACGAATTCGGCGGAGTGTGAAAATGGTAGTTAACAAAGAAAATTACATAAAGGAGTACAATGCGAAGTAACAAAAGCATGCAAATAGAAATTTAGTAAAAAGAGATTCTAACTATGCTAACTAATTTACGAAAGTATTAGAGCGTAAGTAGAGATTTAGTTATACTCAGTTGGTGAATTATGAAGAATTCGAACAATCATGCCCGGTGTGAAAGTAACAAGACACTAAGGCGGGTGTTGCACAAGGTCGGGGTTTAGGAATAACTCCGCTGAAATCCATCAACGTCGTGAACCATACACTCGCCCGGTCACACTCTCTCCACGGCGTTAGCAAACTCACAAGTCAAATCAATAGGGCTTTTAGGATTATATTGGGGCTTAGGTTGCGGTATGATATTCAAATTTAAACACGATGGCCACGCAACCCAAGTGAGCTAACGGAACGCTGCACCGCACAAAACCAAAAACAATGCTCGTGTGACACACCCCCAGACTTATCATGAAAACTAGGTGTGCACACGGCCTACTTCACAATTACCAACAGATTTTCTATTTAGCTCGGAAGGATTTCTTTATGACATATTTCTTTTTCAGATTTTTTTTTTCTTTTTACAACATACTTTTCTTCTTTTACTTATCCTCCGGTTGGTTCAAATTCAGCAAAATAAAACATGTTTTTTCTTCACAACGCACAAGTTCCAAACATCACAACAAATTGAGAATTATGAGCGCAGTTAAACATCAATTTGGTTGCGGGCGTAGGATAAGCTTCGGGATTTGGTGGATGAAGAGGAGCTGAACAAAAGAGTGGTAGGCACAATTTTGGCTTGCAAGGGTGAGCGAAAAGGACATGGAACGACAAGGCTCAAACTAGCCAAAAGGTGGCCTACATCACATTTAACTCGACGAGTCGCTCTCGCCCATGCTTCGAAAGTCGCTTGGGGCAAGTTCTTAGCCCACGAGAAAGGTAAACCTTCCTCCCGACTCGAGCAACACACAACTAGTGCTCGTACACACACAACACCGGGTTATCACCAATTTCATTCACATTCACCATTTGAGTATAATAAATCTAAAACTACGCAAGAATACTAATCATAAATTAAATGCATAGAGATAATCTAGTTTTACTCCAATTCTATTGTAGCATGTGGACGCGACTAGAACACTGCTCGAGTCAACATCGCACTCCAAATAGTAATTCCTAAGCTAACATCCTATTTCACACTCCAACCAAAACAGTTCATTCGGAAACAAGACAAATAGGTAAGCGCGCACTCATGTGGGTGAAGTGGTGTAGGAAGCGTGGAATAATGATAATGACAATAAAAAGATTTAAAACACGTCTAGCATGCGGTGCAACTCGTGCGCATAGTGGATAACACATGCTCTCCCCCAGACTTAATCTAAACATTACATCACAGAAATTGGAAGCTAAGGGGGGAAGAAGTGTTACCCAATGCTCAGAATTGAGCATACCGGAGGATTGGCGTTAATTTCGTGCACAATCTGCAGCATCCGCCAACACGAAGTACAAAGCACACCTGCAAACGGTCCAACTAAAAGCAGCAAAAATAGATAAAAACTGAATTGAAACAAGTTAGAAAAATGAAAACAGCAAGTCTGGGTTGTCACCCATGGAGGTGAACCAGTTCCTGCGAATAAGATTAAGCAAATGCGCACATAACAGAAGGGACGAAATATGAAAACAAAATTCACAAAACAATGCCCAGATGAGCATCCAGAATCAAAGTGTTATTATTACGACAAAATAAAGTAAGCTCATACGACTCGAAGAGACATAAAAAAAACAACAGCAAGAACAAGATAAGACTGAGATTGGCCTGCACACGGGGTGGACAAATCACTCGTCGTCGCTGTCACTATCTAAAACAACGACGGACGACGGAGGTCCGGATGAAGATGCGGCACGGCCAGGAGGTGGGGGAATATTCAGTCCTCCCCGCAAGGCTTGCTGATACACGAAGTCCGTCAGCCAATACTGGTTCGCTTCCAAGTCGGAAAGGCGCTGGTTGAAGCTTGGGACCTCCGGTGCTCGTGAAGAACTACCCTCCTCCTTGTGTTTCCGCTCCGGCTTGGATGACTGACGCCGCGGCTGCGGGAGGGCAATCTCTCGGTGAGTGGTCGGCGGCTCAGCCGGCTCTCCGTGCTCCTCATCAACTTGCCTCACCCTAGGCGCATCACCTGGCATCACGACCACAAAACGCCTGCTACTCTTCTTCCCCACAACCCGCAGTAAATGAAAGCTCACCATGGTGGCCCTGGTGATGAAGGAGGGTGCAGTTACCTGCACCATCGGAGGCAGCTGACTCCAAACCCCCAATCCCTTAGCAATGCGAGTGATATAAAATGCACCACCAATGGCACCAGTGAGACCGTAGGTGGCCTCGTGATGGAGGAAGAGAGCGAGCAAGTAGCCCAGATGCAAGGGTAGCCGGAATTCCATACTATATAAGCAGGTCAAATCTTGCCACCCCACGACATTCTGACTGAGAGCTCGGGCGACAAGAGAATGACTAAGAACGTGCTGCAGGTATCGGAGAGCAGGCGTGACAATCCAGGTGGATTTGCTCTTCCTGGCAACATACTCTTCGTCACGACCTGTGAGGGCACACCACGCAGCACGCGGGGTGACGTCGTCAGGGAAGGAGATACTCGTACTCGAAAAATCAATCGCCGCAGCCTCCTCCTCAGTGTAAAAACCTGCACTCACCGCCAACTCCGCCAGAGAAAGAGTGAAGACTCTCCCCATCATTCGGAAAGAACATTTTCCTGGACGTCGGCCGCAGGGCAGCAACTCCCACTCGAACGTTGCGAGAAACTCCAATGTGAGCTCCCGGTAGCCGAGGTCATCACACTCAAACACCCTGCTCTAGTGATCAAATGAATAATGAAGGCGGACGGCCTCCCCCAACTCGCCATTGTCGCCGATAGAATTAAGCTCGTTCCAATCCACTAACCGTTGGGAAAGAAATGGCTTCTCCTTCAGTGAGTTGTCTCGCCGTGTGTGCGAATCCTTGGAAAAGGTGGCCATTCGAGCAAGGATCTGAGCTGGAGAGGCGGAGGGACGGCCAGAGCGATGGTAGGACTTGGCGAAATGGCGAGTACTGGAACTCATGGTGGGATTAGGGCAAGGGAAGGATGAAGAACCGAAATGGGCTCACCGGAGGGAGGGAGGACGCACGATCGGCGATCACCCAGCGGAAACGGCGCACGAACAGTAGCGAGAGGACGACGGAAGCGAAGACCTAGGATGCGTACACAGGGCTCGGGCGAACCAGTTTTTATAAAGAAACTGGGCCGATCGCACGATCAATGATCGTGCGCGAAGGAAATTTTCTGGCGTCCAGCTTTTTCATGAAAACTGAATCCACCGCGCCCCATGAGCGTTCCAGGGTCCACCGCGCATGAGGGGCCAAACACAGCCGTAATAAAAACTAATTTAAAGTAAGAAAATAGGGTAGAAAGGAGAACAATGCAAATACGAAGAAAAAGATTAATCCTAGATAACTGTTGGGCTACATGTCCCCCCAACGGGACTTATTTAAGAGTTTTAGATGTATATTAACTGATAGGCGTATGATAGTGAAAATGAACAGGTAACTGTTCTAATACGCGTGTCGGTAGTGGGTACCGATACGGAGACAGAACAGTTACTCCTCTACACAAATGATAATACCTACTTAACGCAGGTAGAGGAAACAGAAGATAAGAAGAGAGGGGGGTATCCTCACTCAACTCACCAAACACATCCTTGCCTACCAAGGTGTCGTCAACAGGAAGACAGCAGGAGGCGAAGGCAATGAGTGGAGCTTCCTCAACGGAGGGGGAGTAATCCTCCTCACATGAAAGGATGCTCTCATCATTGACTTGAGCAAAAAGCTCCAAGTCCTCCTGAAGTACCTGCGAAGATTCAACCTGCATAGACTCAGATGAAGGAAGGGGATCAAGAAGTAAAGAGGACGAAAAACATAAATAAACATCAATCGGGGGAGTGATCCCGATCTCACTCCCATCAGGTTGGGGAAGTAAAATAATGTTGGCATTGTCATCAATGCCGCAAGGTTCAGCGGGATCGACAGTGGCCATGCCCAAGATTTGGACTTCCTCCACCGGTGTTGAGGAAAGCTCCTCTTCACCTAGAAGGTTGTCCTCCTCCATAGGAGCAGGCATAACACATAAATCGCCAGCCTCATCCCGCGACACATCCTCAATAATGTCGTCAGAGACGAAAGTAGTATGCACAACAGGGAGAGGAGTAGTGCTCTGATAAAAGTCGAGCACCGATTCCTCACAAAGAATCGAATCCACTAGGGGGGTGGATGCACTGGGAGAATAGGCTCAGCAATGTCGGTGCATAGATCAGCCGCACATCCGGTGACCGTATCCATTCCATTCCCTTCAAGATGTGAAGGTGACAAAGATACATAACTGGATGTTGAAGGTGTGCCGCCAGAGTTAGGAGTTGGGATGATCCGAATATCCGGCTCGTCATCCTCATCCAATTGGCGAAGATACTTGGCACAGTCCTTCAAGACATGATCAGTGCTCCGACAAAACCGGCACTGCCTAGCGGGCTTCTTTGGCACATCGGATGCTGAAGCCGAAAAGAAGTAAGACGGTAAAGGCTCAGCAGAGTAGCCATAAGACTTACGTGCACCATATGGAGTATCAGACAAAGTCGGTGCTCCATATGCTGGGCTATAAGAATTATGCCTACTATTCTCCGTAGGGCATTCATCACTAGAGTGGGAGGTAGCTCCACACCAATGGCAACGGAAATTAAGATGTGCCCACATAGTGCGAAGATAATACGATTCAAAATAAAAATGCTATTGTGCAAAATACTACACCTAACAAAAATTACTAAAGCAACCTAATTAAAACAGGAAAATGGAATAAAAAGAAATAAAACAAAGAAATGCAATTTACAAATGGAAGGGCTTCTCTCTCAGGTTCTCCCTCTCCAGAAAACTCACACGTCTGTGTTCCCCGGCAACGGCGCCAAAAAACTTGATGCGCTAGTCTCACACACCGCTATAGGCGGTAGCTTGACTGCGACACGAAATGGCAGTGTACCGATCGTTCAAGTAATATAAAACGAGGAGTAATCCCCGAGTATCGAATCTCTCAAGGAACACAGTAAGGTGGAGTTAATGTTCGTGGAAGGACTTGAGATTGAATTCCTTGAGTCGGATGTAATGCGGAAACGGGGTGATTTGGCTTTTGGAAAATAAAAGAAAACAACTATAACTACTCCTATGCAATGCAGCTATGCAGAGCTTCGCTTGGCGGGATGGAAGACTACGTAGGCCTTGAACGCGCTACTTCGTAAGGGCGGATGGACGAGTAGGCAAACTGATCAAACTATGCAGGCCTTGAGCGCGCTGCTTCGTTAGGCGGGATGGAATACACGGGCCGCTACGCCACACTTCGGTAGGCGGATGGGCGAGTAGGCTAACGGAATGAGGGTCGCCGGCACCTCTTCAACAAGCACGCCACTAGCAATTGCTAGGGCGGCACCGAACACGATGGTGGAATGGAAATTAGATGGGGGCGCACCTCAATAAGCACATATGAACTAAATGATTCCAATTAAATGAAATAAACATTAAGCAATATTGTTCATAACACACATCATCAAAATATAGAGGGACTAGTTTATACAATCAACAACATAAGGAAGGAAAAAGAGAGTAAAGGAGTCGACCACATCCGAAGCCTTGCCGAAGATTCATGGTTGGAATCACTGGGTTGTCAATCCGCGTCCAAGCTCGGTCTTCAACTGCGTCCGAGGTAGAGGAGGGCTGTCACTTCCTCCCAATGGCTCGTCTTCTTCGTATCACGATCCAATCTCCTCCGATACATGATCTCCTTGCTCGATGTTGGCGATCTTCGGGCTAGAAACCTCTCCTTGGAGCTCAAGGATGATGGAGGAGGCCTAGGGGGGTGGAGAACCTGTGGAAAGGGCGAAAACGGCGGACTGAACGGAGTTCCCGATCGTGATCCCGCCCTAATTCGCGAACAGGATAATATATAGGCGCTGAAACGAATACTGCGCACGGTCATTGGCGCACGACCAGTGGTCGTGCGCACTAGCATCCTGTGATCGTGCGCCTGACTAGACGGAGCCTGAAAGGTAAGAAAATTATAAAATGCAATGTTCGCACGACCAGTGGAGCACGACCGGTAGTCGTGCGCACTATCGTCAATGGTCGTGCGATAAGCCAAACAGAACTCATAAAATGGGCGTTAAGTGCACACGATCAATGGCGCACGACCATTGGTCGTGCGCGATAGAGCCAGTGATCGTGCGCAGTGTTCCTGTACAGAATTGTACCGGGAATACCTGCATGACTCCTG
Source organism: Dactylorhiza incarnata (assembly GCA_033032865.1). Lineage (NCBI taxonomy): Eukaryota > Viridiplantae > Streptophyta > Magnoliopsida > Asparagales > Orchidaceae > Dactylorhiza > Dactylorhiza incarnata. The sequence goes on from JAWHQI010000011.1 coordinate 11,341,218, forward strand.
TTCCATCATACAACACCAGTCTAGCCACTGAAGGTGGCACTTAACACTGCATGAAGACTAGTAACGAAGATGAACAAGAAATAACATCAAAATGGGCCTAGAAGTGCACTTAGCATGGAGTATTAAATAGGAATGAAAACATGTCTAAAGTGAAGTGCAAAGACTAGAAAATCGGCCCAGATGAGTCCAAAAATGTGTATATAATTGGGACTCATCACGTACCATCAGCCTTCTTCTTGAGTTTGTTGTCCCATTTGCATGTCACAGGGGTAATGCCCTTGGGCCTGGGCACTAGAGACCAAGTCTCATTCTTCTTGAGAGCATCCATCTCCTCTTGCAAAGCAATGTCCCACTGCTTCACGCCTTTGGCTTTCTCAAAGCTCGACGACTCCCTCTCATCCAAGGGACCAGCGAAGAAACAAGAGACGAAGCTCATCATGTTTCCTCCTGTGTATCGATCTGGTGGCTTAATAGCCCTCTTCGACCTCCTAAGAGGTTGCACCTGACTATACACCTCCTCAACTGCTTCTTCTGTGCTAGCTCCTCTTCTAGATGAACTTGGAGAATCGCTCCCCCTGCTTCCAGAACCTGAAACCTCCATCTCTGAGCTTGAAACAATAGGAGCTCCTGGTGAAACAGGCAACTCCACTTGAAGATTTTCCACAGCCTTCCTTTCTTCATCAACCCTGTTCTCCGGTAGTTCAACTCATGAACTCCCCTTGTAGGAAGTCACCTCATCGAACACCACATCCCGAGATACAAAAGATCTTCGAGTCTCAGGATCCATGCATCTTCATCCCTTCTTCCGCTCATCATATCCAACAGAGACTAGCTTCCTTGCTTTCGCATCTAGCTTTGTCCGAAGAGCATCCGGAATATGCACATAACAGGTTGACCCGAACACCCGAAGGTGTGCAACACTTGGTTTCTCCTTGAACATCAGTTCGTGAGGGGTCTTCATGTTGATAGGACTTAGAGGCATCCTGTTGATGACGTACGCTGCACAAGACATTCCCTCCACCCAGAAGGACTTTGGGATACTCTTGGCATGAAGCCAGTATTTGCAAGTTTCCGTCAGATGACGGATCTTCCGTTCTACAATGTCATTCTGCTATGGAGTATGGGCACAAGTGAGCTCTCTCCGAATGCCGTGTTTCCTACAAAAACTTGAGAACTCACCAGAGGTGAACTCCCCACCATTGTCAGTTCTCAATTTTTTCACCCGCAGGCCTAACCGACCTTCAACCAGCTCCTTGAACTCCACGAACCTCGCAAAGGCTTCCGACTTCTCTTTCAAAAAATACACCCAGACATATCTGGTGAAATCGTCAATCAACACCAACATATATCTATTGCCTCCAAGGCTTGGGGTGGCAGTCAGTCCCATTAAATCGCCGTGAATGCACTCCAACGGCGCTTTGCATCTTGTTTGTGATTTATCAAATGGAAGTCGATGAGACTTACCAAACTGACATCCCGCACAAACATGACCGTCTCCATAGGAGGACAAGCTAGGCAAGCCCTTGACAAAGCCCCTTACAGCCATAGCCTTCAATTTGTCCATGCCTACATGCCCCAACCTTTCATGCCAGATAGCCGCGCTATCATTGGTCTTCATCTTATCAACATAGGTACTTGTCGATAACACGAACAAGTACTTCACCCTCTTTCCAACATGGATAACGTCTCCTTTTATCTCCGATTGTGTTTTAAGAAACTTCACTTCTGTTGGGCCAAACAGAACGTGATAACCGGCATCGACCACATTGGTCACAGAAAAGAGATTCTTCTTCATACCCGGCATGTGATCTTAAGGTGAGTGGACCCTTATCACTGCTCAAATAGACAACTCTTTCTTGTTCTACTGCATGAACAGAATTATCAGTTGTTATGATAGCATCGTTACCTGAGTAAGGCGCCAAAGAAGAGAACTTTGATTCATCCCCGGTGAGATGATGTCCACACCCTGAATCAACAATCCAATCCTCTTCGAAGTTGATGGCAGCCAAGGCCTTAACGGGCATAGCCGTCATATTAGCCGCAAAGGCTCCTTCACATCCAGCTTCATCATACTTTGGCTTCTCCTTCTCCACTGCATGTCCCGACTGAAGATTAACCCGACAATCTTTCTTGAAGTGCCCAGTATTATTGCATCTGAAGCACCTTGGTCCCTCTCCCTTCTTCTTCCCATCAGACTTAGTAGCATAACCCCTATCCTGCTGACCTGAAGTAGAGGGTCCATCATGACCCGGCTTCTTCTTCTCCCATTTCTTCTTCTTCTTCCCAAAGAATAACACATCACTATCTCCCCCAGAGATAGAAGTCCCCGCCATCTGTCTTGCCAAACTTTCTTGCGAAGCAAGTAAGTTCTCCAGCTCTAACAGAGATGGTTGATTTGCCCAACCCTGAACTGAAGTCACAAAGCCAAGATACTCCTTCCGCAACCTGCGGATAATATGCCTCTTCAGTTTTGCCTCCGAGATGGGCTCATCAAGGTCCAATGCAGAAATTTCTGCTGTGAGGTTCTTCATCTTAAGAAAGAAGGTAGAAATAGAAAGATCACCTTGAGAGGCCCTTGCCAACTCATTTTCAAGAAACTGTAGCCGAGCTACATTCTTCTTATTAAACAACCCGTCCAAAGACGTCCAAATCTCAGCAGCAGATTTACATCCAATGATGTGATCAAACAGCTCTAGTGAGATAACCCTCTTGAGAGTGAACTCTGCCTTAGCATTAGTCCTCTTCCAAAGTCTCACCTCTACCATATTATCTCCTGCTAGAAATACCTCTTGTGTGTCTTCTCCTCCAACTATCTCCCAAAGATCCTCGCCAAGTAAGTAACTCTCCATACATGAGCTCCATTTCTTATAGTTAGTCGATGTGAGGAGTTCAATACCAAGCCCTCTTGCGTATCCACCTTCCATGGCAATCTATGTGGTCTCTTCTTCAAAAAGACGATGGCAACTCAAGTTGATCACTGCTTATCCACTCCAACAACCTCCCTCTGATACCATGTTAAAAATTTTGATTTGAATCATTTAGGAGTAAGCAGGAGTTGCATCAACTGAGTTATAGCCAAACAACCACAATGCCACACAGCAACACAAGAGACTTTATTGAATCACAAACTTCATTTATAGTGCGAGACATACATGGCGAGACATGATTCATAAGAATCACGAAGGAGAGAAGAACAAAACACCAAAAAGCAAAACTGGCAGCTTGACAAAGCAGAGACCGCACAGACCGCTCGACTTCAGAGATCGCCCGGCTAGACCTGAGATCGCACGAACAGAAAACAGACAGACCACCTGCACTGCAAGACCGCCACCTCAGACCGCACGAACTGAAGCTTATTGCACTGAACAAAGAACTGAAGCTGTCGCCAGACCGCAACTCAGATCGCCTGACCGCTGAAGGTCGCCTGATCGCCGAGTTCGCTGCGAACAACACAAGAACCAGATCGCAGGCAAGCCGCTGCCGACCTGATATCCAAGCCGCTGGGAAATTACCAAGGAAGGAGACCGCAACCTGCTGACCGCAAACCTGCGAACACAACAACCAGTCAACTCACTTCCGAGACCGCCCGACCTCAAAGTTGAGACAACACGAATAAACCCAGGCTCTAGTTCTTATAGTTCTCGTTATAAATGACGGGTCATGCACCCCTATTTATAGGCGGGTAGACGGATGTCGTCACCGCACAAACCGGGATACATTCACCACCCGTCAGATCGCCAGCGGTCTCACAAGGCAGACTGCGTGATCACACTACTTGGATGACCATCCGACCAAGACCGCAGATCAACAAGCAGACCGTGCACAGGTCGTGCAAACACGAGACCGCGCACAAACTACGCGTACACAAGTGTACTCCTTCCTTAGACCACCAGGAGCAAACCAGAACCATCTGCCCGACTTCAGACAAGTCGCCAGATCGCCAATACAGGCCGCTCAGACAGGCGGTCATATAAGAACAAACCGCCCGGTCTTCCAACAAAGAAGACAGGCCAACCACCAGACCAACTCGGGAATAGACTGCAGCAATCAAGAACAGGCCGGCAGAACCAGCTGACCGCCAGAACAGACCGGCAGAGCCAGACCGGCAGAGCCAGACCGGCAGAATATAAACACAGACCGTGCGGTCTCGGCGGTCATCCAAAAAATAGACCGCCCGGTCACCGCCACTTCACTTTAAAATTTCAACACTATCTACACCTATAAAATTCATTTCTGCTAAGGGCAAAGAGACTGTAGAAGTAAATAAAGATATTTCAAGCAAGGCTGTTAAGAATAAAAGAATTCAGCAGAATTCGTCGAACGGAGCTCGACGAAATGAATTCAATTCGTCGAACGGAGATCGACGAAAGCTGAAGACAGATTTTCAGTCTAGTCATTATATGAACGGCTCTAGATGAAATCTCATTCATTCGTCGAACGACGATCGACGAACTCAGCCCAGTTCGTCGAACAGAAATTATACAGAAAATTTAAAGAATTCTTATTCTAAACATACTAATAATCCTTTCACTGAATGGATAATTCCTCCAAGGAGATATCATCCAAAAGGCTATAAGGATCAGCCTGAAATATCCTTTATTTCTGATTTTTGTGGAAATTCAAAAAGACCCAAGGTAGTCTGGGTCAAGAACAAATAGATTGTTTTCTATTTTTGCAGGTACACAACTATACATGAATAAAAGAACAATGGTACTTGGACAGTGGATGCTCAAAGCATATGACAGGAAACAAGGCCAATCTGAACAACTACAAGGCAAAGTTTGGACCAAAAGTGATATTTGGAGACTCAAACTGTGGACAAACAAAAGGATATGGAAAAGTCAAGGTTGGAGATGTCACCTTCAAAGAGGTAGCTTATGTCAAGGGACTGAAGCACAACCTCATCAGCATAAGCCAATTATGTAATGAAGGGTATCAGGTAACTTTTAATAAATCAAAAATGCCTTATTAAGTCTTCTGATAATATTACTGTTTTATCAGGTATTAGGCAAGGAAATATCTATTTAGTAAATTTCAACTCATCAAAATCAGAAATCTGTTTATTTAATCAATTAAGCAAACCTAGTGAACTTTGGCATAAGAGATTAGGACATGTAAATCTTAGGACCATTGCTAAATTATCTAAGGACAATCTTGTTAGAGGATTACCTTCTGGTTCATACAAGAAGAAAGGTCTTTGCGGGGCATGTCAACTAGGCAAGCAAACTAAAAATAGTTTTAAATCATTATCTAAAAGTGATTCACCTAGAATCTTATACTTGCTACATATGGACCTTTTTGGACCAATAACAACAAAGAGTTTAGGGGGAATTCATACACTCTAGTTATTGTAGATGACTTCTCTAGATTCACTTGGGTGTTCTTTTTGAGAGAAAAGTCAGATAACTTTAAAGTTCTTACAGACTTTCTTAAGAGCATTCAGATTGAGTATTCTACTCAGATTGCGTTGATCAGAAGTGATCATGGCACTGAGTTTGAGTCTCTTTTCATGCAAGAATTTTGTGAGAAGGAAGGTATCAGACATTGCTTCTCAGCTCCTAGAACTCCTCAACAAAATGGGGTAGTTGAAAGGAAAAATAGAACCCTAATTGAATCAGCAACAACATTACTTGCAGATGCTAATTTGCCCATATCTTTTTGGGCAGAGGCTGTTAGCACAGCAAATTATGTGTTGAATAGGAGTTTGATACATAAACTTAAGGGTAAGACTCCCTATGAGTTACTTAAAGGGAAGAAACCTAAAGTTAACTATTTTAGAACATTTGGTTGTAAATGTTTTGTTCAAAATAATGACAAAAAATACCTTAGGAAATTCGAACCAAAATCTGAAGAAGGAATTTTCTTAGGCTATTCATCAATCAGCAAAGCATATAGGATACTTAACAAATCCTCTTTTAAAATTGAAGAATCTATGCATGTTTCTTTTGATGAAACTAACATATTTTACAAGGAGAAGAATTCTTCTACCAAAGAAAACCTGCAGGTACCTACACTCTGTGAGCAGCTAGATCAATTAGCTCTACAAAAGGAAGGATCTTTAAATCCTGTATAGCAGGATGGTGAAGAAAGTGATGAAGAAATCAGTGAAATTGTACCTGAAAAGGAAGCATTAAGTATGTTAGGACCATTGTCCACAATGTCTTAGATTTGGAGAAGTCCATTCTTAAGTCAAAGATATATCTCAGAATGTATTTGATATACTTTCTAGAATCATTGTGTAGAAGATCAGGTCAAGCAAAGTGCTCAAGGATTTCATCCAAGTTCACAAGCGTCGAGACACCACACATTGCTCGACGCCTGTGACCCAGAAGCGTCGACCCATGTCTGCTGCTCAAAAAGACAAGGTCGCCGCTGAAGATCTGAGACCAAGTTTGGAAGCATCGAGCCAAGGAATATCGCTCGACGCCGTGGAATGAGAAGTGTCGACCAAACTTCAGTTTTCTCAACGCCAACTAAAGGAATCTAGATATGAAGGCACAGTTTAGAGGCATCGAGCCCCTATACATTGCTTGACGCCTACAGATAAAAAGCGTCGAACGACTAAAGATTGCTCAACGCCTAAGAAGGAGGAGTTGAGAGTTTCAATCTAAGACCTAGCTGAGCCTTTGTTTATTCTGAAGCCATTAAAGATCGTTGAAGACTTTACGTCATGCTGACGTGGAGGAGCGTGACAGATGTTGCAGATGGCAGGCTATAAATAGAAGGCATGACCTATGGGTTAATAAGTTGATTTCCTATTTTCGAAAGTTATTATCTTCTCCGTCGCTTTGAGGGAAAGTCCGAGAAAGAATCTGACGAAGTCGTCTCCTCTTTCAGAACTGTTCTAACTTGAAGAATTCTTTCAGCAATCTGGTGCTGATACTCCTTTCTGAAAAGAGAAGATTAAGAAGGAAGAATCTGTCTTTCTAAAAAGAAGAATAGTCATCATAGCCTGATAAATCAAGAAGACCAAATTGCTGCTGCTAATCTGTTGAAGATTTCTGTCTGATCATTCAGACATATCAAGAAGACTCAACACTTTGAAGAATATGAGTCTAAGTATTGTTACTATCTTTATCAATCCCTGTAGGGTCTGAGTTGTCAGATCTGAGTGTAGGATCTTTCAAGGATCTGAGTTGTAGGATCTGGTGTGATCTGAGTTGTAAGATTCAGGGGGTGAATCTGAGCTGTAAGCCTATAGTTATAAAGGCTGAGGTAGGATCTATTAAGATCTGAGTTGGTAGGATCTGCTGAAGATCTGAGTTGGTAAGATCTGCTGAGATCTGAGAGAGTAAGATCTGTTAAGATCTGAGTCTGTAAGATCTATTGTGATTTGAGATGTAAGACCTATTGGTGGTCTGAGATCTGGAGGAGATATAAACCCTATCTAGCACACTGCTAGAGGGGAGAAGGGGGAAAGTGGATTACCCAAGATAAGGGGAACCACTATAAAATTCTGTGTGTTCTTGTTTGTGTTCATTTTCTTGAAAGCTCTGATCATTCATTTAGTTTATAATCAAGAACTGCAAATAGTTTTTTAAAATAACCTATTCACCCCCTCTAGGTGATTAGCTACCCTTAATTAAAGTATTTCAAGTGGTATCATAGGTTGGTTGTTCAAGAAAAGGTTTAACATCCTGAACAAGATCTCCTAAGGGTAGATTTGTTAAGTCGTGATGGCTAATAGTGAGGGAAACAAGGAATTCACATCTATGAAGCTACCAATCTGCAGAAAAGAAAACTTTGGGATTTGGAAGGAAAGGGTCAGATTATTCATGGAAGCCTCTGACCCTAGGATATATATTACTGTACTAGAAGGACCTTTTGTTCCTATGAAGGTTTCATTTACAGATGGAAGTATCAAGACTCCTAAAACATATTCTGAGATGACCAAAGATGAAGTGATTCTGGCTTCCATGGATAAGAGAGCTCAGAATATCATTGTGAGTGCAATTGAGGATTCAACCTTTCAGAACTTAGTACACTGCAAAACTGCCAAAGAAATGTGGGAATCTCTCATTGTCTATATAGAAGGGACTGAGGAAGTCAGAGATGACAGGAAGTCTCTTCTAAATCAGCAATATGAGGCTTTCAGACAAGACAAGAAAGATTCAATAGCAATATGCTATGAGAAATTCTTCAAAATTGTAAATGGTCTGAAAACCTATGGAAGAACATTTACAGATTATGAGCTGAATGATAAATTCTTAAGATCCCTGAACAAAGAATGGGATATCAAGATCTGTGCCATCAGGGAAATGGGAAATCTGGGAAATATTCAGCCACAGAATCTATATGGGAAACTTTTGTCCCATGAACTTCATCTGAATACCAGAAAAGCCGAGGAAGGACACAACAAAGAAAATCCTATTGCTCTGAAGGCATAAAGTTCCAAGAAAAGCAAAGAAAGAATGTCATTATCCCCCAGGATACCATCTGAATCAGAAGAATCAGAGACCAGTAATTCTGACTCTGAAATATCAGATGGTGAACTGGCACTCTTCACCAAACAGCTGAAAAGGATGCTCAGAAGAAAACAACACTGGAAATCTAGAACCTCTCAGTCATCCAGATCTAAGAAGCACTCCAATTCTTTAGAGGGATTCAAACAAGATTCTAAGAAGGACAGGTATAACTCTAAACACAATAAATCTAATTCAGAAGAAATTGTGTGCTTTGGATGCAGGAAATTAGGACACATGATTGCAGATTGTCCTTCAAAAAGAAAGAACAACAAGAAGTCTGATGAAAGGAGGCACAAATCTGAAAAGAGACATGAGAGGAGCCTAATAGCCAAGAAAGGCAAAGTCACTCTCAGTGACAGTGAATCTCAATCATCTGACTCAGATAGTGAAGAGGCACTCATAGCTCTGGTGGCTGTCAATGAAAGTGAAGACATACTGAATCAGAGACCTATGATAAGGGCCCCACTATCAAGGTATGATAGTGAAGAGGATGAAGAAGAAAATACAGGACTCATGGCACTCGGTGATGAAGAGGATCATGAGACAATTTCTAATGTGAAGGTACTTGATAAAAATCCATTATCTGATTCTGAACCTAAAATTATTTCTAAACCTGAGATAAATTCATTTTCTTCTGATGAGGATGACTCAAAATCTAACTTTCATGAAGATGAAATTATTGAGAAATATGAGTCACTTCTTAAAGCCCTTAAAAAGAGCAAAAGGCATAACAAAAAGCTACAAAAAGAAATATCTGAATTAAAGCAAACTAACTCCCAATACTCTGAGGCAGCTGAGAGGCTGAATCAGGTAAGCAAGGAGCTTAGCTAATTAAAAGTCATGTCTATTATTCACATTCAGACTTTATGCACAAAGGAGAAATTAATAAAAGAACTTGAGGCAAAACTCCTAGCAGAAAGGAAGCTTGTGGCAAAGTTCTCAAAACCACAAACTATCCTTCCCATAATATAGACATTTTCTGCACAATACATATCTGGCATATGATACAATGGAAAGGCAGAAAGTAAATCTAAAAATAATGATAAGGCACTTATGCAACCTATAAAATTCAACAAATCTATGCTTATCACAAATGAGCATGATCAAAAAGTTGTGCATAAGTTCTGTAAGGGTGAGTGTTCTAATAGCAAAGATGACTCAATTCAACCAAGTAACAATGATGCCAAATCTCTATGCAAAGAAAAAGTATTAACTCATCATGAATCCTTTGTATTTAAAGCAAACACCAAATTCAAAAGAGAGGAACCTAGACCAGTAGTGAAAATCACTGCTGTTAAGAAAACTAATCCAATGAATTTCACTAAAACACTTTACAAAGCTCCTTTGAATAAGGATATTAAACAAAATGTGAGTCAACCTACAGAAGTGAGAAGACCTCCAAGAAGATATAACAGATATGAATGTTGGTGCTGTGGAAGGATTGGACATTTTGCTCTTGACTGTTGGTTCAATCCAACTGTTCAAAGATTCAACTCTGGGAGACCAGTACTCAGATCTGTAGTAACTCTCACAGCACCAAGGATTATACAACAACTAAATATTCCAGCTCATACTAACAAGGTTCTAGGACCCAACTTGGTGTGGGTTCCTAAAAAAAGGTAATTTCTTCTTGCAGGAATGTCCAAAGACCAATCAAACTCCTATTTGGTACTTGGACAGTGGGTGCTCTATGCACATGACAGGAACAAAAAATCTGCTGAATGATTATACTCCTGTGAAGAATGGACCAAAGGTTATCTTTGGAGGGTCTGAAAAAGGTAAAACTAAAGGTTATGGTAAAATCACAAATGGAATTGTCACCATCACCAAAGTTGCTCATGTTGATGGAATGCAACACAATCTCATCAGCATAAGTCAATTGTGTGATATTGGGTATGACATTTCATTTCACCTGGATGAGTGCCTGATTAAGAAAGAGAATGAAATAATTCTCTCAGGCACTAGGGGTGGCAATATTTACTGCTTAAACTTTATATGTTCTGATCAAGTTAACTCCATATGCTTATTAGCAGAGAATAAAGTCTCTAGTAGTGTACAATGGCATAAAAGGTTAGCCAACATAAACTATAAGATATAAATAAGCTAATTTCAAAAGACCTAGTGAGAGCTAGGCCTAAGTGGAAGTGTGTGCAGGAGGGTCCCTGCCATGCTTGCCAAATGGGTAAGCAGACCAAGTCATCCTTCAAACCAATTGGTGAGAAGGATTCCATTAGATGTCTATACCTACTTCACATGGATCTATTTAGACCAATGTCAATCCATAGCCTAGGAGGAAAGATTTACACCCTTGTAATTGTTGATGCTTATTCCAGATTCACATGGGTATTCTTCCTTTAACACAAGTCAGATACTCTAGAAATATTTACCAGCTTTGTTAGGCAAATCAAAAATGAAATTGGAAATCCTGTAGTCAAAATTAGAAGTGATCATGGGACTGAATTTCAGTTAGGTGCTATGACCAAATTTTGTGAAAATCTAGGCATCTCACAAGAGTTCTCATCTCCTAGAACTCCCCAACAAAATGGGGTTGCTGAGAGAAGAAATAGAACTCTCATTGAAGCTAGTAGGAGTATGCTAAGTGATTCCTCTCTTCCTGAGTATTTCTGGGCTGAAGCTGTAAACACAGCATGCCATGTGCAGAATAGGGCTCTTATCAACAAAAGACTGAATAAGACCCCTTATGAGTTGTTGAAAGGTAGAAAACCCACTTTAGCCTATTTCAAAATATTTGGTAGTAAATGCTTTGTATTAAATAATGGAAAACACCATCTCACTAAATTTGCTGAAAAAGCACATGAGGGAATTTATGTTGGCTATAGCTCTCAAAGTAGAGCCTATAGAATTTTCAACAAAAGGTCAAATAGAATAGAAGAATCTATACATGTTGTATTTGATGAAACCAGCCTTATTTATAAGGATCTGGGAAGTTTATCTAGTAGTGCAGGTTCTACACAGAAATTGAAGGAGATGAATATCAATGAACAACACATTGAGGATAATGAAGAAACTAATGAGACTGTAATTGTGACTAGAGAGGATGAATCTCAAGTAGAAGACAATTATGATGAACCTATTGCTGTTGAAGAACCACAACATCCAGAACCTCTAGAACAGCCAACTCAAACAGATGCACCAGAATCACAAAGGGAAAATGAGAGGTGGAGGAATGCAACCAAACATTTGAAGGATCACCACAAAGAATAGATTATAGGAAATCTAAATGAAGGAGTGCAAACTAGAAGAGGAAACTCAATACATGAGGCCTTGCATCATAGCTTTCTATCCAAAATAGAGCCTAAGAAGTTTGATGAATCCAATAAGGACACTTCATGGATATTTGCTATGCAAGAAGAGCTAAATCAATTTGAAAGATGCAAGATCTAGATATTGGTTCCAAGACCAAAGAAACACAAAGTCATAGGGACCAAATGGGTATTTAGGAATAAGCTGGATGAAAATGGTGTGATTATCAAAAACAAAGCAAGGTTGGTTGCCCAAGGATATAGACAGGAGGAAGGCATAGATTTTGATCAAGTGTTTGCTTCTGTGGCAAGATTGGAGGCAATCAGACTATTCCTGGCATTTACAGCACATACTGGATTCATAGTTTATCAAATGGATGTAAAGTCAACATTCCTTAATGGACCAATTCTGGAGGAAGTATATGTAGAACAACCCCCAGGTTTTATTGACTCTACTCATCCAAATCATGTCTATCTTTTATTAAAAGCTTTGTATGGCCTGAAACAGGCACCTAGAGCCTGGTATGAGACATTATCTAGATTTATCATTGAGAACAAATTCTCAAGGGGAAAGATAGACAAGACATTGTTTCTTAGGGTAGTTAAAGGTCAAATTATTCTAGTACAAATATATGTAGATGATATAATTTTTGGCTCAACTGATAATAACCTTTGCAAAAGGTTTGCAAGCCTTATGCAAGGGAAATTTGAAATGAGCAGCATGGGTGAGCTCAAATACTTCTTAGGACTCCAAGTGAAATAGTCTGAGGAAGGAATCTTCATTTGTCAGACAAAGTACACCAAAGAGATTATCAAGAAGTTTGGAATGGAAAATTCCACTGTCATGAAAACACCAATGACAGCCAATATGTCACTGGACAAGGATGACAAAGGGAAACCTATTGATGAAACCTTGTACAGAGGCATCATTGGTTCATTGCTCTACCTAACTGCTAGCAGGCCAGACATTATGTTCTCAACATGTGTGTGTGTGCTAGGTATCAAGTGAACCCTAAAGAATCTCACTACACTACTGTCAAAAGAATTCTGAGATATCTGAAGGGTACTCTTAATCTTGGCCTTTGGTATCCTAGAAGCAATGACTTTGAACTAACTGGTTTTTCATATGCTGACTTTACAGGATGCAAGGAGGACAGAAAACGTACATCAGGCATATGTCAATTTCTTGGCAAAAGACTAATATCTTGGAGTAGCAGGAAGCAGACCAGTGTAGCTATCTCTACAGCAGAATCTGAGTACATCTCAGCTGGAAACTGCTGTGCTCAGATACTATGAATTCAACACCAACTCCAAGACTATAAAGTCCAGCTAAGTAAATCTCCTTTATATTGTGATTCAACTAGTGCTATTGCTATAGCTAATAATCATGTATCACATAGCAGAACTAAGCACATAGAAATTAGATATCACTTCATTAGAGAACATGTAGAAAATGGAGATATCATAATTGAATATGTTTCCACTGACAAATAAGTTGCTGATATATTCACTAAACCCCTGGATGAAACAAAATTCAATAACTTCAAAATTGAATTAAGAATGCTAAAAATGGAATAAAGTTGTCTTGAAATTAAATAAAATAAAGCTAGAATAAATGACAATTCTAGAATAAATGAAATAAATAAATGAAAATTATAATTAAGTCCTAAAAAGTAAGTGGAGGTATATCTGGCGTCGGGCAAGGATATCAGGCGTCGAGAGAAGATTCCTGGCGTCGAGAAGATACCTGGCGTTGAGCGAGGATAAATGGCGTCGAGCTATCTCAACACTTGTGCGAACATAGCTAGGCCGTCTCGACAGGGTAAATTTGAACCATTTGATCAATCTTGTTAAACAAGTCCGGCGCGCGGCTATTCATCTTCTTGAATTAGAAATTCTATAAATAGGGAAGACACTTCGTTAGTACATATGCCCTAGTTTTCTCAATTCAAAATTATCCGCCCTAGAAAATTTCTCCATCAATTCTTTCACTCTACAATCAACAACCACAATGCCTACCAAGAGCAGTGATTACCTTTACGAAGGAAGCGAGCTTGTTCGCAATGGATTCCAAACAGCACCAGTGGAAATCAAATCAACCATCGAGCTAATATACAAAGCAGGACTAAAATTCGTGCTATCTGAATCAACTCTAATTTGGAAATGAGAGGTCTTAGAACTTTACTCCAATATAGTAATAGACACTGTCAATTCTAAGCTTAAAACTTCTGTAAATGGTAAGAAGATTAAGATTTCTCCTTCTAGACTCGCTAAGGCACTTGAACTGCCAAGATTAAAAAGCAATGAAGAAGAAGAAGAAGTGAGCTCTTAGCAGATTAGACTAGCCCAAGTCTGGTGTGGAATTGAAACATCACATGAAATCTCTGGGAGTATTCTTAGGAAAGGAATGAACTCAAGAGGAAAACTGCTAACAGATGTGATCGGAAAGGGTCTGTTATGCAAGACTGGATCTCATGATAAAATTTCCAGGAAAATGTTTATTCTCCTGACCAGGATTATTCATACATTGAGAACAGATTGGGGGAGGGTGGTGTTTGACAGAGTAATCGAATGTATCCAAGCACCCAACATGGGTAGGATATTATCTCTATATTTAGTAAAAATCATTCCAGATTCTTTAAATAACAAACTTGGATCCAAGATAAATCATATGAAGAAAATGGACATCAGAATGATAGAGAGATGGGAAAGAGTTTTATCAAATCATCCACCAGCAGAACTTTCTCCCAAGCAGAAGAAAGCTAAGAAGCAAAAGAAGAAGGTCTCTTCAAGCTTATCAAGCTCATCTTCTTCCAAAAGAAAATCAAGATCCTCTCCAATTCATGATCCTAATTTCACATCATTTGAAGAAGAAGAAGGGAACAAACCTAGGGACAGTACTCCTGACACACCAACAGGTACTGATCCATTACTGGAAGGGGTTGACAAGATCAATAAAGAAAAAGATGAGAATGAGAAAGAAGAAGAAGAGAGAGGAAGTCAACCTGGATCCCCTGCTAGAGTTAAAGGGAAGTTTCAAAATGAGAGGGAAGCTCCAGATAAGATCCTTGCTCAGGATAATTCTGAAATTATCAAGGCAGCAGTTGAGGGGGAGGCTCTGGATGAGATCCCTGCTCCAGACAACAATGGCCTTGACAATGCACCATTTGAGGGGGAGTATCAGCCTGAGGTCCCTGCTCAAGAGAATCCTGCAGTTGATGATATGAATGTGGAAGGAGAGTCTGAAGCCACAAGGAAAGAGGATGAGAAGGTGATCAGGATAGAATCTTTTAGCTCACATATGGGCCAGAGAGATGACTCTTTCATCAGAGAAGAAAGTAGTAGAAGTGATGGAATGGCAAGAGAAATCAATGTGGATTTAACTCCAATACTACCTCAGCTGGAGGTGTTGCTTAATAATCAAAGAAGATTATTGGAACAATATATTGAAGAAAATAACACAAAAATGAAAAATGAAGTAGATTTCCAGATGAAATTAGTTAGATTTGAAGTTAATCATCAGATGACTGCTCTGAGAAAGGAAATGGTAAAATTTTCCAAAAGAGTTGGTGCTTCAGTGGATTACACAACTGAACAACTAGATTCAATCAAAGAGACATCAAAGGATATTAAAGAGACACAAGCAGGTATCTCATAGACAGTAGATGATGTTCAAACAAATCAAGGAATTCTAAGTAACAATATGCAAGTGTTGTATAAAGAACAAGTTGCACAAACTCTTACAGGTACAACTAAGATAGAAGCTAGATTGCAACAGCATGATGCTGCTATTATAGCCAAAATTGATGAGAGCTCTTCAATTCTAAAAGATCAGGTAAAGTTGAATACAGATACCATAGATGACCATCTTCTTAAGGTCAAGAAAACCATTGAAAGTGGAATACATCATCTGGAGGGCCAAGTCAGGTTTCAGAAGAATGTTATAAGAGATCATATAGTTGAAGAAGTCCTAAAGGGGGAAAGGTCAATGATTAAAGCCAGATCTGAGCATGCTGTGTGGACCTCTAAGTCTATAAGAGAAACTTTTGGCTATCCTCCCATAGATTATGATAATGATCAAGTTTCTGAGACCAAGCCAACATCTCTTACACAAATCCAAAAGCAAATTGCCAAAATGTATAGTCCTGAGGATAAAAGCAAGAGAGAGAACTTTACCAGTGAACAAGTAGAATCTAACAAAAGGAAGTTCAGAGAAGAAGTTCAATCAAGGGTCGATTTTGAACATTGGTCTCCCTCTTCAAGAGAAATGATTCTGACAGCATGGGAAGCTGTGAAGGAAAATCCAAAAGAAAGAGGGAAATGGTATTCTGAAGCTGAATGGTTGAAGCACAGTGATCAAGAGGAGCTGAAGATAAAATTCAAGGCTGACAAATTGGCTGGGAAGGTTCAGGCAGGTGATAAGGAGCCAATCAGATACTTTCCAAAGCCGTTTGGCTATTTCAAGAGAAGAAAAGAGGTTGCTGAAGTCCTTTCCAAGAGAGCCAAAAGAGGAATAGAGATCAACGAACCTGAACAGCATTAGGATTCTAATCTTTATTAAGAATTCTCAGAGAAATGTATTTGATATATCTTTGAACAATTTTGATGAGCCCCTAGAGTAAACTATCTTTTATTATCATATATATATATGCCTGTGATGTGATTCTTTTCTTATCATGACATGTTTTATCTTGAACTGCTTGTGATTTTGTGCTTATATGAGAAATCAAATCTGAGATAATTTCTTTTGTTAGAATGTTTTGGTAATCAAATTTTATAAGGTATTATACTCATTATATTTTGATTACCTGTATAGAAAATATTGGTTATCTTTGAAAAGAGGGATATATCATTGACTGAGGTTATGACTTCTTCAAATATGGGGAGATTTTTAGGACCATTGTCCACAATGTCTTAGATTTGGAGAAGTCCATTCTTAAGTCAAAGATATATCTCAGAATGTATTTGATATACTTTCTAAAATCATTGTGCAGAAGATTAGGTCAAGCAAAGTGCTCAAGGATTTCATCCAAGTTCACAAGCGTCGAGACACCACACATCGCTCGATGCCTGTGACCCAGAAGCGTCGACCCATGTCTGCTGCTCAAAAAGACAAGGTCGCCGCTGAAGATCTGAGACCAAGTTTGGAAGCGTCGAGCTAAGGAATATCGCTCGACGCCGTGGAATGAGAAGTGTCGACCAAACTTCAGTTTGCTCAACGCCAACTAAAGGAGTCTAGATATGAAGGCACAGTTTAGAGGCGTTGAGCCCCTATACATTGCTTGACGCCTACAGATAAAAAACGTCGAACGACTAAATATTGCTCAACGCCTAAGAAGGAGGATTTGAGAGTTTCAATCTAAGACCTAGCTGAGCCTTTGTTTATTCTGAAGCCATTAAAGACCGTTGAAGACTTTACGTCATGCTGACGTGGAGGAGCGTGACAGATGTTGCAGATGGTGGGCTATAAATAGAAGGCATGACCTATGGGTTAATAAGTTGATTTCCTATTTTCGAAAGTTATTATCTTCTCCATCACTTTGAGAGAAAGTCCGAGAAAGAATCTGAAGAAGTCATCTCATCTTTCAGAACTATTCTAACTTGAAGAATTCTTTCAGCAATCTGGTGCTGATACTCCTTTTTGAAAAGAGAAGATTAAGAAGGAAGAATCTGTCTTTCTAAAAAGAAGAACAATCTTCACAGCCTGATAAATCAAGAAGACCAAATTGCTGCTGCTGATCTGTTGAAGATTTCTGTCTGATCATTCAGACATATCAATAAGACTCAACACTTTGAAGAATCCAAGTCTAAGTATTGTTACTATCTTTATCGATCCCTGTAGGGTCTGAGTTGTCAGATCTGAGTGTAGGATCTTTCAAGGATCTGAGTTGTAGGATCAGGTGTGATCTGAGTTGTAAGATTCAGGCGTGAATCTGAGCTGTAAGCCTATAATTATAAAGGCTGATGTAGGATCTGTTGAGATCTGAGTTGGTAGGACCTGCTGAAGATCTGAGTTGGTAAGATCTGCTGAGATCTGAGAGAGTAAGATCTGTTAAGATCCGAGTCTATAAGATCTATTGTGATCTGAGCTGTAAGACCTGTTGGTGGTCTGAGATCTGGAGGAGATATAAACCCTCTCTAGCACACTGCTAGAGGGGAGAAGGGGGAAAGTGGATTACCCAAGATAAGGGGAACCACTATAAAATTCTGCGTGTTCTTGTTTGTGTTCATTTTCTTGAAAGCTCTGATCATTCATTTAGTTTATAATCAAGAACTGCAAATAGTTTTTAAAATAACCTATTCACCCCCCCTCTAGGTGATTAGCTACCCTTAATTAATGTCTTTCAAAGTAACATTCCACAAGAGGAATTAATTACAAATAATGTTGATCCCACTATGCATGTTGATTATGTCAATATTAGAGATCACCCTAGTGTTGGAACATGGTCTTCCGCATCTCCTAGGTTTGAGAATAACAAATCCTATGTGTATTTGATCTTGTGTCTTTAAGTGTGCAGGATAACAAAGTCCACATGACTCAAGGATTACATAAGAAGGTTGCCCCCAAAGTTGAGCCAACAAATCCAAAACATCTACTAGCGCTGGCGGTAGTACTAGCGCAGGCGCTAGCTGCCGTTCGACGAACTATTAGCGGCGCTCGACGAAATGCTCATAATGGCGTTCGACGAAAATTTTGTTCGACAAACTCCTAGCGGCGTTCGACGAATTCTCGTTCGACGAAATTTTTGTCCGACAAACTCTTAGCGGCGTTCGACGAATTCTCGTTCGACGAAATATTAGATTAAGCGCAATTGCCAGGAGAAATAGTAGAAGGAGATAACGCCAGACGGTATCCGATAGCACTGGCGATAGCGAGGAGCACAGTTGTCAAGGGAAAATTGTTTCCTCTGATTGAAGATTCTGCCGCGCAGAATCTGTCCTAATATAGGATAGCGCCAGCGGTAGCACTAGCGCAGGCGCTAGCGCTAAGTCTATAAAAAGGACATCTTGGCTCTGACTTCCTAAGCCTCTAGAGATCCAAAATTCCAGAGATTCGTGCCACAGCATAGAGAGGAAGGTTCAGAGAGATACTCCCACAAATCCATAAAGACTAAAGGAGATCCGTGGAGAAGATTTCAACACGCGTCATCATCGCGACGAAAGACCGCATCGACTACGATCATATTCTGCGTCTTCATCTACTTCTCAAGAGATACACATAGAGGGAGTTTTATAATATTGTCATTTCATTTCACATCTTTTCTTGTAATCGTGTAGTAAATTCGCCTCGTGTTGGCGACTAGGTCTGGGTAGGACTTAGGGCAGAAATTCGCCTCATGTTGGCGACTAGGTCTCGGGTGTAGGTCTAGGGGGTGCTCGAGGCCATATCCGGGGAAGGGTTGGCTAGAGCGGCTTGAGGCCGTATCCGGGGAAGGATCGGCTAAAGCCAACCGGTTCGTGGGGATACGAGTCGGTATAGAAAACAAAAAGAGTCTTTCTATTAGCTTTGATTTATAGCTTCGATAAGAGATCAAGTTTTGTAATCATGCTTCTCAAGTTAATAAAATCATGTCTTTACTTTTACTTCACTTGATTTGTCTTGATCTTCTCTAGTTTAATAATCAAAGCTTTTTCAAAGTTATTCAAAATATATCTAAAGTTTTTAAAACCCTTATTCACCCCCCCTCTAAGGGCGCCTACCGATCCAACAAGTGGTATCAGAGGCAAGTTATTCCAAATCGGCTTAACAACCGGGAATAATGGCGTCTCATGATCTCGCTTCTACTAGTGGGGAAAATTTTTATGAAGAAGAAAAATCTCCTAAACCACCTTTATTCAAAGGGAGAAATTATAAAGGGTGGAAATTATTAATTGAAAAATTTATTAAAAATTTAGATATCAATGCATGGGATATAATAATAGTTAGACCAGTGAATGAATCAAATAAACAAGAGCATCACCTAAATGCAAAAGCTATGCATTATATTTTTTGTGTATTATCTCAAGACATTTTCAAATTAATATATTGTTTTTCTAGTGCATACAAAGTATGGATATTTCTTGAAGAAATGTATGATTCTCCTTCTACAGGTATGGAACAATCGCAAGAATCGGAGCATATGCAAGCTTGCACAGGTCTTCAAGAATGCTCCTCTCATGACGGATCAATGGAGTACACATCAAATGGAAATGAAGAAGAAGTACTGTCTTCGGAAGAGAAGTGCCAACAAAATGTAAAAGAAATGATATGCTCAAATCGTGCCTCTCCCAAAAGCAATGTAAGGAAATCAAGTCCCATTTTCTGTACTTCTATTTCTACATTACAAATGCTTCAAACTACAAAGCGCAAAATTAAGAAATTAAAAAAATGCTAATAAACATTTGCGCTTAGAAAATAAAAATTTAAAGGCAAAAATTAATGAAGAATCAAATTCAAATTTATCTAGTTCTATCCATGGTTCCTTAGTTGAAAACACTACACCTTGTATGGAATTTGATGATTTAAGAGAAAAATGTAAGGAACTTGAAAGGGAACTTCTTTTTATAAAAGAACAAAATGAAAAATTATGTTTACAAAATTCAACTTTGAAAAATGATTGTGCTATGTGTACAAATTATAACATTAAAATTAAAGAGATGGATGAAAGTTTTGATGACTTTAGAAACGAATACAATAATCATATTGAGTCTATCGTATCCACTCTCAAAAATAGCACAATAGCGTATAATAAAGCTAGACATAATTTAAAGATTAAAAAAATGAATTAAAAACTAAAATCAACTTGCTTAAGGAAATCATAAAGAAAAATTCTCAAAACATATATTCTCAATATAATGCAAAATCCAAAAGCAAGTTGAATATGATTTCTCAAAACGTGAATAAGCTAAACTATGGAAATAAAAAACATCAAAAGATTGTAAATGAAATTCCAAAACACTATCATCATCATCACTTACAATACCAATCTTCTCCCAACTTAAAATTAAACGCAAACAAATTTCCTTTAAATAATAAATTCAAAAGTCATTTTTATCCAAACATACAAGAAAATGACTATGGAAATTTGAAAAATAAAAATAGTATTTGTCCAAGGTATGAATGGAGACCCATACTTAAGAATGATGCACTAATGTCAAAAGAAAGGGTCCATCCATCCTTGTCTCTCCAAAAGTCAACACGGTATATTTGGGTACCCAAAGGAACCATCCCAATCAGTGCTTTTTGGATACCTAAATCTCTTATTCATTAGTATCCTATCATTTGCATGAAGTAGAAATCAACTAAAAATGAAATATCATTATTCTACTTCATGATATGCCTAACCTTTTTTCTTACTTTTGTTTATTTTCTTTTCTTTGAGCCATCATGATATGATCACTTTATATAACTTGTAATATGACTCTCACATATTAAACCAAAATTCATAAACAAATCAAATTGAATAAAGTTGAATAAAAAGTCATATCATCTCTCAAGTGATCTACTTATCCTTTTTTTCTATCCTTCTAAATCCAGTTCCTAAAAGTCTTATAAAATTTGAAAAACTAAATTTGTTATATGATATTATTAAGACTAAATGAAATAAGTGTCAAAATGGTTTTAAAAGGTGTATTTTAGGGGTATTAGGCTAAATTTATAAAATGCGCCAGTTTTTGCTTAGGTAATTAATATATTTGCGTCATTTTCAATTACCCTAAGTATGTTTAATCATAATCATGAAATATTGCATGAATATTATTTTACTCATTTATGATCATTTCACTCATGCATATGTTGTGCAAAACTCAATAATTAAGGTTTAATGAATATGAAGATGAAACTCATGTGCTAATTTTAACTTCCGCATCTGTTTGCAATTTCTTCTCATCTCTTCACTTCATTAGACAGGCCTTATAATGCACAAACATAATTAAGAAAAATCGGAAGCAAAATCGAAGAAAATCTAGGCTATATGATCAAAATAAGCACTCTCTATGAGCTAACGCAAGCGCTAGTACCTAACGCCAGCGCTATCTCGAGTCTCCGATTTTCTAAAATTTTAAAATTCTGAAAAATCAATAAAAATATATGTATTTGTTTAAAATTCAAAAACCAAAGAGAAAATTTACAAAACTCTTCAAAATAAACATATTTTCTCATATTCACTATTCACCTTACAACGTTTCTATTTAATAATATGAATTTTCTTTAATAATACCTCATGTACATTATCATGAATAATTAATTATGAGTACTTAATCACTATGAATTAATATTAATGATCATATATAATAATCATGCAAAATCATATGATCTTTTAAGTCAAACATCAAATATAACTACAAAAGATTTTATTCCTTCCAAACATATAGTCTGTGATCATGATTATTATAGGAATCTATTACGTTTTTTGCATGTATCACACTTATTTTAGACCATAGAATCAACTTTACATCTATATGAATAAATAAATTAGAATCATCACTTTATTCTATGTCTAAAACTTGAATCTCTATTGTTACATACATGCAATATTGTATCAATTAACCATATGGGATAACACTACATTCAAACTCATCATATCTAGCATTATCAACTAATAAAGATTATCATTCATGCTAGTTATCAAATAATTCCATAATGAATCAATCCAAAAAAAGTGGATAAAGGATTAAACATTTTAAGTCACATTCATAAACACAATCGTTTCATTTTTTTGCGTGAACATTACTCTTTACTATGCATATTTGATTTGTTCAAACATGATATCTTGGGTTTTCATTTCCTATCTATTTCAAGTTAAAAGCACAAGCCTTTAGAAAAATCAAAATGAAAACATAAGCAAAATATATCTCATGCAATGATTATCGTGTCAAGTCATATAAGAAATCGCTAATGTTTCATGCAATTTGGACCATCCAAAACATCTCCTAAAATTCTGAAATTTCAGCATGAAACTATTATTTGGACACTTAGTCAAGATCAATAATTACAAATTTCAAAATCATCAAAAATCATGTACTGTTTCCCGCGCTAGCGCTAACGACGTCGCTAGCGGACCTATTTATTTTTCTGTATTTTTAAAATTTTGAAAAATTCCTAAAAATATATTAATCTATGTGCACTATTCATTTCTGCACTTTTGCTTTTATTACATTTTTGAAAAATCAAATACAAAAATACAAAAGCCAAATTACAAAAAATATGTTTTGCCGTTTTTGTTTTTTTGTCATTTATTTAAGTTCTATTTCTAAAAGCAAAAATCAATTACAAAAATATATATAAAAAAACAAGTATCAAATATTATTATTTGGAACTTAACTTTTCTATTTACATGTATCTTGCGAAAGGGTGATTTGGGCTATCATCCCATCACATCACCTAGTACTGGGCGAACCTCTCACAAGGTAGTCCTCGGGAAGTCCAAGATCAATCTTATGAGTTCAAACTTTAAAATTATCAAAAATACTGTATGGACATCATTGAGAAAATCAAGCATGATTTAATCTATTATTCAGAACTTCTACAATGTTGCAATTTATCTTTTCAAACTACTTTGAACATTGTCCTCT
Organism: Dactylorhiza incarnata; assembly: GCA_033032865.1. Taxonomy (NCBI): domain Eukaryota; kingdom Viridiplantae; phylum Streptophyta; class Magnoliopsida; order Asparagales; family Orchidaceae; genus Dactylorhiza; species Dactylorhiza incarnata. Next base: position 11,364,499 of record JAWHQI010000011.1, read on the forward strand.
TCATGCTTTGATATATCTATTAATATGTGCACCAATTATAATAAAAAGGTTGTGTAGAACCAAGCTTAGCATGCCTCTAAGTATGAGTAAATGTTTTGTGTTTGATAATGATCTTTATTCACTCACTTATTTTGGCATTGTCTACATTTGTGTTTAATCTAAGAATGCTTGTGTATGTTTTGTATTAGTACAATGAATTAAAATTGCACAAGTATCTTACCTACACTCCTTTATTTGCACTTTTAAAAATTAAGAAAAGTGGTTATCTTTCTCATAAATTATATTGGTTTGCAAAACAAGTGTATTCGGAGAACTTTGTACAAAACAAAAGTCATAAAATAAAGTGATAAAGATAACTCCACCAAGCACTACTTGAACCTCCTGATAAGTCTTAATAAGCGTTGTGAGGTTGAGCACCTTGGAAAGAATAGTAAAGTATCTTGTGCAAACCATAACTTTCTTTCAAAATAAAAACCACTTATTCTTAAGTACACCGGATCACAATAAAAATCAATATTGAAGAATAAAATTATGTGATCCCCCAAGCACTACTTTTCACCCTGATAAGTCTTAATGAGCATTGTGTGCGCAAAGCACCTTGGTAGTTGTACATTTTTTTGTGCATTAAAGTGTGTGAAAATAAAATTATTTGTGTTTTAATGTGCTCTTACTCTACATATTACTTGTATTTTTGATTAAAACATTTGTTTACTCTACTCAAAAATACACTTTTGTGCACATCATTATCTTCCATAACACTTCTTCTCATGAGTATTAGATCCTAATGCTAACTCTATACTACTCTTTATTTATAAAATGCACTAGATAACCTAGCATGCTTTCTACAATGTTTGGTATGTTTTGAATTTGTGAATTAACATAACATTGTAGTAATCTCTTATTGGTAACATTATTTCATGCTTGGTTACTTTATTATTGAATTTAAAGCATTTACTTAAACAAAGATTTACAAAAACATCTCCTTTTTGAAATTTAACTCATATATCTTTTTATGGATTATCATTGATTACAATAAGATGTTTTTTGTATTTCTATAAGTCTTCCGCATCATAACCATATAGTTGTTTTACCTTGAGCTTTCATGATTACTTAAAGTCTTTTATTTTGTGTGCATCATCACTTGAATCTTCAAATTCCTTTCTTGCAACAAGTGGTAGACTTGCTTGGTAAACTTTATATTGGTTGTTTTTTAACATAATTTTTTTTTGCTATAAAACTATGATTTATTTCTATATTTTTACGCTAAAAACTCCGATTCATTAATGGATTTAAAAATAGCTATGTGAGTGTTTTCATAAATTCAAATAAAAATATAAACCCATAGGCTATGAACTTATCACTAAATTTAAATGCCTAATGTTTCCAATAATTATCATCCATGACTTCATATCTCACCATAGCGGGGGCGTAGGGTTGTAGACATTAGATAACCTTATCTCTAGTCATGTCTTGTCCTTAACCGAGGAGGGTTCCATTGCGGCCTTGCGAGGCACTGGGGGGAAAGAGTGTTAGGTTAAGTTGCGTCTAGTGTTTGCATATGGGACTAACACCCCAACCTACGACATGTATGCAGCTCCTCATGCCCATCCGTCACTTAGTACGGGGCTAGGGTGTAGACATATTGTCTGGGTAGTTTAGTTACTTGGAAATCATTACATTTTGTTTATGCTACAAACTCTGATTTATGAAAATGTTGTAATACTCAAACTCTGATCTATTTAAATGAAAAGTATTCTAAAACTCCTTATCATTTCCTTCTCTACAAGCTCGATCATGCTTTTATCTTATTATCAATTTTTATGTGGTGTCTCCTTACCCGCTTTTGCTAATAACAAAAGGGGGAGAACTAACATGATAAATATAATATGCTATCAAAATATAATGCTTAATTAAGATGATAGCTTACATATTAGGGGAGCATTCACTTAGGGGGAGCATGTATTTAGGGAGAGCAATTCTAAATGCTAAAATCGTAAATTATCCTAAGTCATCACTCTCACACACACACAAGTATGTTTCTTCATGCTTATATATTAATGCTCTGATTTATCATTAATGGATTTGTTATTATCAAAAGTGGGAGTTTGTTGGAACATGGTCTTCCGCATCTCCTAGGTTTGAGAATAACAAATCTTATGTGTATTTGATCTTGTGTGTTTAAGTGTGCAGGATAACAAAGTACACATGACTCAAGGATTACATAAGAAGGTTGCCCCCAAAGTTGAGCCAACAAATCCAAAACATCTACTAGCGCTGGCGGTAGTACTAGCGCAGGTGCTAGCTGCCGTTCGACGAACTGTTAGCGGCACTCGACGAAATGCTCATAATGGCATTCGACGAAAATTTCGTTCGACAAACTCCTAGCGGCGTTCGATGAATTCTCGTTCGACAAAATTTTCATCCGACAAACTCTTAGCGGCGTTCGACGAATTCTCGTTCGATGAAATATTGGATTAAGCGCAATTGCCGGGAGAAATAATGGAAGGAGATAGCGCCAGGCGGTATCCGATAGCGCTGGCGATAGCGAGGAGCACAGTTGGCAAGGGAAAATTGTTTCCTCCGATTGAAGATTCTGCCGCGCAGAATATGTCCTAATATAGGATAGCGCCAGCGGTAGCACTAGCGCAGGCGCTAGCGCTAAGTCTATAAAAAGGACATCTTGGCTCCGACTTCCTAAGCCTCTAGAGATCCAGAATTCCAGAGCTTCGTGCCACATCATAGAGAGGAAGGTTCAGAGAGATACTCCCACAAATCCATAAAGACTAAAGGAGATCCGTGGAGAAGATTTCAACATGCGTCATCATCGCGACGAAAGACCGCATCGACTACGATCATACTCTGCGTCTTCGTCTACTTCTCCAAGAGATCCACATAGAGGGAGTTTTATATTATTGACTTTTCATTTCACATCTTTTCTTGTAATCGTGTAGTAAATTCGCCTCGTGTTGGCGACTAGGTCTGGGTAGGATTTAGGGCAGAAATTCGCCTCGTGTTGGCGACTAGGTCTCGGGTGTAGGTCTAGGGGGTGCTCGAGGCCATATCCGGGGAAGGGTTGGCTAGAGCGGCTTGAGGCCGTATCCGGGGAAGGATCGGCTAAAGCCAACCGGTTCGTGGGGATACAAGTCGGTATAGAAAACAAAAAGAGTCTTTCTATTAGCTTTGATTTCTATCTTCGATAAGAGATCAAGTTTTGTAAACATGCTTCTCAAGTTAATAAAATCATGTCTTTACTTTTACTTCACTTGATTTGTCTTGATCTTCTCTAGTTTAATAATCAAAGCTTTTTCAAAGTTATTCAAAATATATCTAAAGTTTTTAAAACCCTTATTCACCCCCCTCTAAGGGCGCCTACCGATCCAACACCTAGATCTCAAATAATTGGAGACATATCAACTGGTGTCCAAACAAGGCAAAACAAGATCCCTACAAGATTGAACCTCAAGCTAATCAGAATCTGATGCACACTTGTTTTCTCTCTCAGATTGAACCTCAATCCCTACAAGATGCAAAACAAGATCCCAACTGGATCATTGCTATGCAAGAGGAGCTCAATCAGTTTGAGACAAACAAAGTTTGGGAATTGGTTCCTAGACCAAAGAATCATCCAGTCATTGGAACTAAATGGGTCTACAGGAATAAGCTAGATGCAGATGGCACTGTTGTGAGAAACAAAGCTAGACTAGTAGCTCAAGGATACTCACAGAAAGAAGGTATAGATTATGATCAGACTTTTGCACCAGTTGCAAGGTTAGAAGCAATAAAGATCTTTCTTGCATTTGCTGCATTCAAGAAATTCAAGGTATATCAGATGGATGTGAAGAGTGCTTTTCTCAATGGAGACATCAAAGAAGAAGTCTATGTGGAACAACCACCAGGATTCATCTCTCCAACTCACTCCTCTTTTGTATATAAGCTTAATAAAGCTCTCTATGGTCTCAAACAAGCTCCCAGAGCATGGTATGAGACCTTAGCTAGTTTCTTTTAGAGAATAAATTCTGTAGAGGCATAGTTGATAAAACCCTATTTTCCAGGATACATAAAAATCAAACTTTACTAGTTCAAATATATGTAGATGATATTATTTTTGGCTCTACTGATTCAAATTTATGCAAAAGATTTTCCAGCCTAATGCAATCTAAATTTGAAATGAGTAGTATGAGTGAACTATCATACTTCCTTGGTCTTCAAGTGAAGCAAACTCCAAATGGAATCTTCATATCCCAATCTAAGTATGCTAAGTAATTAGTGAAAAGATTTGGTATGTCTGATTCTTCCACCATGAAAACACCCATGCCCTTAAATGCTGTTGTTGATAATGATGAATCAGGGAAACCTGTTGATCAAAAGGTATATTGAGCAATTGTTGGCTCATTACTCTATTTAACAGCAAGTAGGCCTGATATAATATTTGCTACTTGTATTTGTGCTAGATTTCAAGTTAACCCCAAAGAATCTCACCTAATTTTATTAAAAAGAATTTTGAGATATATAAAGGGTTGTCCAAATCTAGGACTTTGGTATCCAACAACATCTGAATTTGAATTAGCTGGATTCTCAGATTCAGATTATGCTGGATGCAGAGTAGACAGGAAAAGCACATCAGGAACTTGTTAGTTTCTTGGTGATAGGCTTGTGTCTTAGTTTTGTAAGAAACAAACATCTGTGTCTACATCAACAGCTGAAGCTGAGTACATAGCTGCAGGCAGTTGCTGCTCACAGATATTGTGGATACAAAATCAGCTCCTAGACAATGGTGTCAACTTAAATAATTCAATTATATTTTGTGACAATACTAGTGCAATATCTATATCACAAAATCCAGTTCTCCATAGTAGGACTAAACACATAGAAATTAGGCACCACTTCCTTAGGGATAATGCAGATAAAAATAAAATTTGCTTATAATTCATCTCTACTGATTTGCAAAGAGCTGATAATTTCACCAAGCCCTTGGATGAAAAGAAACATATTTTCTTTATAAGTCTGCTAGGAATGATAGATGGAGATTCAATCTAATAAAAAATTAAGTTTTCTACTTATCCCATCTCTTCATCTGACTGAGATCGACGAAATCAAGTTTTTCGTCGAACGGAGATCGACGAAGTCATCAAGTTCGTCGAACCGAGATCGACGAAAACTCATTTTTCGTCGAACCCAGTTTTGATGAAGCTTTTATTTCTGATCTGTCATCATAATCAAATGTTTTGCATTTTAACTGAATGCCTATAGAATTGCTTCTCTTTCTAGTTCCCTTTGCACTTGATCTCTATTTTATTTTGCATGAACAATAGCAATATAAAGATGGCATCCTTCCCTACCTCCTCAAAAGTCCCTTCTTCTAGGGGCCTAGCTCCAGATCTTCCTGAAACTAGGCAGGGGGAGATGTACTGAAGAAGCTCCTGTTTGTCAGGGGGAGATAATTTCCTTTTTGACAGGGGGAGTTATTTTCTGAAGATGCTCAAGCTTCAAGAGGAAAAGCTGATGAAGAAGCATGCTTTCAGTTCTATGAAGAACTCCATTTGATGCAAATTTTGCTCAGAGGAAGATGTTCTTTGAACTAAGCAAGGAGAGAAAGCTAAAGAAACTCCAGTCTTAGGGGGAGATGCTTTCAGGCCAACTTATTTTATGAAAGAAGGAAATGATTTATGAACAAGCTTCATACATTGCAAATTCAGATTCAGTCTTTGACAGATTTAGAAGAAGATGTTATGACAAGATTCAAATTTTAATTGGTAGCAAGGCAGATTAAGAAATTATTTCTGTTAGAGCAGATATCAAATTCAGATTATAAAGATTCAGTTCAGAAATCAGAATTCAGAATAATCAGTTCAGACAATATCAGATTTCAGAATTCAGAAAGCAGAATTCAGAGAAAATCAAAGGTTCTGATTATGTAATTTTTAGTAGCTTTATTTTCATTGAAATGTTTCAGAACTCAGAGTATTATTTATTTTATATCTGATGAAATATTTAAAATATATCAGATATATTTATGCTCTGTTGATTCTGTTGTTGTTTTGTTTGTTTTTAATTTTTTTGTCAAATAGTGTCCTAACCCAAATAGGGGGAGATTGTTGGATCAACCCTATTACTGATTTGGGCTAGGATCAATATCTGTTGACTAGGATCAAGTTGACCCCAATGTATAGTCAATGTATCAAGAGTTTAGGCTGTTAGAACTCAAGAAATCATTCAAGTTCTGCGTTCGACGAACTCCTCTCTGCGTTCGATGAACGGCTTGCTCTCTGCGTTCGACAAACGACTCACACTCTACGTTCGATGAACAGCTATCTCAGCGGTCAACGATACCGTCTCAGCGATCGACAAAATCCAGCTATCTCAGCGGTCGACAAAGAACAACTATCTCAGCGGTCGACGATCCCGTCTCAGCGGTCGACAAAATCCAGCCGTCTCAGCGGTCGACGAAAAACTGCGTTCGACGATCTCGAATCTGCGTTCGACGAATATCTTCAGATCGACTAACACAGCTCTGAGGTCGACGAAATTTGTTGAGATCGATGAAAATATCTCTACAGTAGATTCATTTCAGAAGATCATATTATTCTATACTCTGAACTCAGATCGACTTCAGCAACGGCTCTTTTATATCAGATAAGTAAGGATAATATATTTCCCTTTATTTCTAAAGATTATAACCGTTGACATTTCTCGGAAAAGGACATTTCATGGAAAAGGAAAGAGATATACGGCGTGTCAGATTTATGGTTCCCAGATATTTTTATTCCTTAATTCAAGGGATTTGATTTTCAAATATTAACAAAAAGAAAAGGGAAGAAGAAATATAGAAGACATCTTCACAGCTTTCACGACAGGGAAATATACAGAACATATTACAAACTTTCTGTACAGAAAAAGATTTCAAAAAGTTGCAGGAAGAAAGGAAGAACAAAATTTCTATACAGATCTTCATCTTCTTCTTCTAGCAGCACTTACTTACTGAGACCAACATCAACTCTACTCTTTCAGTCATCTGCTGCAAGTTCAGATCTTCAAAAGAGCAAAAAAAATTTGAAGGAGTTACTCTCTCAGATTTATCAGCTACAGGAAGATCTGTTTATACATTCAAAAGAAAGCTTCCAGCCATCTACTGTCAAACAATTTCATATCAGACAGAAGGAGCTTTTCTACATCAACATCCACTAGAGTCTTCTCTCAGATTGTTGATAGAGAAGAACATTCTAACCTTTCTATCCCCTCTTGTACAGGGTTAAAACTCCCTTCAAAAGTTTACCTCTTGGTGGCAAGACACCTGATCAAAAAATCCTGTTTGGTTTTTGGGCACCTTATCAAAAGCTCATTGGTGCTAGGACACCTGATCAAAAATCCTAGTGGATTCCTACCAAGGGTGGTAGAAGAGTAGGCGTACCCAGGTTTATTGGGGAACTACTATAGCTCCTTGTGTCCTCTGTGATTGCTTTACTTTTCTGTGCTTATGCTGTGCTGTATTTTATTTTCAGTTTCTTATAAATCACTCTGCTATACATATATATATCAGTATTTTTAATTCCGCAATAAAACTAATAAAAAGTTTTAGCACTCTATTCACCCCCCTCTAGAGTTAATTTAAGATCTAACCTCACTTTCACCTCCCAAGGTGCCTTTTAAGGTCAATTTATAGTTTTTTGTTCATGGTCTGTTAATAGCGGAATTCCGCCTTTTGGTCTTACTAAACGCACCCTGATTTGGCCTGCTAACAGCCAAACACCGCTGTTTTGAGGGGCTAACGGTAGACCACCCGGGGCAGAGGGGTAATTTTGCCTCCTTAGCCTATGGGCAAATGACCTCCTCTCCTCGCGAGTATGGCTCGCGAAACCCATCTTAGGTGAGCGCTCTGCGAAGGCCCCGCTCGCGCCTCTTCTGGTGACATCCACTGAGGCCAGGTCTCGCATGCCTTCCTGTGAGTTCCCCTCGGCCCTGTGAAAATCTGCTGAACTGGCTGGCAGATTGAGTTTGTCGAGCTGAGAAAGAAAGATCTGTGTCTACATCAATAGCTGAAGCTGAGTACATAGCTGTAGGCAGTTGCTGCTCACAGATATTGTGGATACAAAATCAGCTCCTAGACTATGGTGTCAACTTACAAAATTAAATTATATTTTGTGACAATATTAGTGCAATATCTATAGCACAAAATCCAGTTCTCCATAGTAGGACTAAATACATTGAAATTATGCACCACTTCCTCAGGGATAATGTGGATAAAAATAAAATTTGCCTATAATTCATCTCTACTGATTTACAAAGAGCTGATATTTTCACCAAGCCATTGGATGAAAAGAAACATATTTTCTTTATAAATCAGCTAAGAATGATAGATGGAGATTCAATCTGATAAAAAATTAAGTTTTCTACTTATCCCATCTCTTCATCTAACTGAGATCGACGAAATCAAGTTTTTCGTCGAACGGAGATCGACGAAGTCATCAAGTTCATCGAACCGAGATCGACGAAAACTCATTTTTCGTCGAACCCAGTTTTGATGAAGCTTTTATTTCTGATCTGTCATCATAATCAAATGTTTTTCATTTTAACTGAATGCCTACAGAATTGCTTCTCTTTCTAGTTCCCATTGCACTTGATCTGTATTTCATTTTGCAGGAACAATAGCAATATAAAGATGTCATCCTTCCCTACCTCCTCAAATGTCCCTTCTTCTAGGGGCCTAGCCTCAGGCTTTCCTGAAACTAGGCATGGGGAGATGTCTTGAAGAAGCTCCTTTTTGTTAGGGGGAGACACTTTCCTTTGACAGGGGGAGTTATTCTGAAGAAACTCCTGAGAAGTTCTTTAAAGAACCTCCATATGACGCAATTGCTCAGGGGGAGATATTCTATGAACTAGGCAGGGGGAGTTGCTGAAAAAGCCCACAGCAGTTTGTTTCAAAAAGAGATGATGTATGAAGAAAAATTCAGATAAAGTCTTCATGATCAAATTCAGACACAGCAGATACAGCTTAGACAATTAAGTCAGAAAGCAAGAACTCAATTCAGAATTCAGAAATGTCAGAATTCAGAGAAAATCAAAGGTTCTGATTGTGTGTTTTTATTAGTTTAATTTTCATTGAAATGTTTCAGAACTCAGAGTATCATATTTTTATATCTGATGAAATATTTAAAATATATCAGATATATATGCTCTGTTGTTCTGTTGTTGTTTTGTTTGTTTTAACTTTTGTCAAATAGTGTCCTAACCCAAATAGGGGGAGATTGTTGGAACAACCCTATTACTGATTTGGGCTAGGATCATTATCTGCTGACTAGGATCAAGTTGACCCCAATGTATAGTCAATGGGTCAAGAGTTTAGGTGTTAGAACTCAAGAAATCATTCAGGTTGTGCGTTCGACGAACTCCATACTGCGTTAGACGAACGGCTTGCTCTCCACGTTCGACGAACGACGTGCTCTCTGTGTTCGACAAATGGCCTGCTCCTACGTTCGACGAACTCGCTCTCTCAGCGGCTCAGCATCTCAGCGGTTTCGTGGTCGACTAACAGATTCTGTCTCAGCGGTCGACGAACAGACCCCGTCTCAGCGGTCGACAAAATTTGCTCAGTTCAGCGGTCGACGATTTTATTCAGCGGCTCAGTGGTCGACGAATCCTTCCATTCGACGAATATCTTCAGATCGACGAACACAGCTCTGAGGTCGACGAAATTAGTTGAGATCGACAAAAATATCTCTACAGCAGATTTATTTCAGACAGATTATATTATTAAGAATATTTCATGGAAAAGGAAAGAGATATACGGCATGTCAGATTTATGGTTCCCAGATATATGTATTCCTTAATTCAAGGGATTTGTTTAGAAAAATATAGTAAAAAGAAAAAGGAAGAAGATATAGCATCATCTCTTACAGCTTTCACGACAAGGAAATATACAGAACATATTACAGATTTTCTGTATAGGAAAAGATTTCAAAAAAGTTACAGGAAGAAAGGAAGAACAAAAGTTCTATACAGACCATCATCTTCTTCTTCCTCAATAGCAGCACTCATTCTCTGAGAACAACTTCAACAATACTCTCTCAGTCATCTGCTGCAAGTTCAGATCTTCAAAAGAGCAACAAAAATCTGAAGGAGTTATTCTCTCAGATTCATCGGCTACAGGAAGATCTGTTTATACATTTAAAAGAAAGCTTCCAGCCATCTACTGTCAAACAATTTCATATCAGACAGATGGAGCTTTTCTACATCAACATCCACTAGAGTCTTCTCTCAGATTGTTGACAGAGAAGAACATTCTAACCTTTCTATCCCCTCTTGTATAGGGTTAAAACTCCATTCAAAAGTTTACCTCTTGGTGGCAAGACACCTGATCAAAAAATCCTGCTTGGTTTGTGGGCACCTTATCAAAAGCTCATTGGTGTTAGGACACCTGATCAAAAATCCTAGTGGATTCCTACCAAGGGTGGTAGAAGAGTAGACGTACCCAGGTTTATTGCGGAACTACTATAGCTCCTTGTGTCGTACAAGATCTACTAATATCATAAGAGTTTGATTTATGTGTTTTCTCAGAAAGAAAGAAATTTGTGCGAGCCTCGGTGGATGGAGTATGTTGCAGACTATAATGTGGATATCTTATATCACCCTGGCAAGGCGAATATAGTGGCGGATTCCCTAAGTAGAAAGTCTGCTTCTGTTTTCAGCCTCTCTGTGCAGTCGCTAATGGAGGAGTTTTATTTGATAAGCATAGTGGTGATTTATTGGGGAACTACTATAGCTCCTTGTGTCGTATAAGTTATGGAGGCATTTCATCCAATTTCTACCCCCCGATAGGAAGAGCCAAAACTGGGGCAGAACATAATCTTCTCTTTAGCTCTTGAAAAGCCTCCTCACACTTTTCGCTCCAAATAAAAACTGCTCAAGGTCTCATGCTTTCATCCGATTTGTTGTGGTGGGGTAGGAGCATCCAGTCGGCAATCCTTTTTGCCCTTTCTGCGTCAACTTGGTTAGAGGTGCAGAAATACCTGAAAACCCCTCCACAAACCTTCGATAGTAACCTACCAACCCTAAGAAACTCCTGATTTCCTTAGGAGTTGTCGGTCTCTTCCAATCCAAAACAGCAGCAACCTTTGCTGGGTCCACAGAAATACCATCCTTGCCCACCACATGACCCAAGAAGGAAACCTGAGAAAGCCAAAACTCACATTTGCTCAGCTTGACATACAACTTGTGTGCTCTCAAGGTCGACAACACCAAGCGTAAATGCCGAGCATGCTCTTTCTCATTTGGCGAATAAACCAACATGTCATCTATAAAGACCACCACGAATTGATCCAGATAATCTCTAAATACTCTGTTCATCAAATCCATAAAGGCAGAGGGTGCATTCGTCAACCCAAATGACATCACCAAGAATTCAAACTGCCCGTAATGCGTACGATAAGCAGTCTGCGGAACATCAGACTCTCGGATTCTCAACTAATGATAACCGGACCGAAGATCAATCTTGGAAAATACGTAGCTACCATGCAAATGATCGAACAGGTCATCAATCCGCGACAACGAATATCTATTCTTTATTGTCACCTTGTTCAATTCTCGGTAATCAATACATTACCACATCAAACCATCCTTCTTCTTCACAAACAGAACTGGCGCAACCCAAGGCAATGTACTCGGCCTAACGAAACCAAACTGCAACAACTCGTCTAACTGAGCACGCAGATCCTCCAACTCACGCGGCGCCATATGATAAGGTTCCTTTGCAATAAGACGAGTTCCGGGCTCCAGATCTATCACAAACTCTGTCTCCCGCTCAGGAGGAAGACCAGGAAGGCTGTCAGGAAACACATCCTGGTATTCTCGCACCACTGGTATGTCCTTGACACAAGGTGACGATGCATAAGCCGCATGCAAAATAGAAATAAAACATGTATGACCACAAAACTCCGCAAAAGCCTGAGCACAGATGACAGACATAACCGAGGAAGTTTGACGTGGAAAGTCAAACATACTCATGGGCTGGCCATCATCCGTCCAAAAATCCAAACACTTATCCCTGCACTGGATAACAACTTCATAGCGGGCCAGCCAATCCATGCCCAGAATCACGTGAAAATCCTCCAAATCTATCACCTTCAAATCTGCATAGTCCAGAAATCCTTCCAAAAGAATTAGACACTACTCAATGCACTGGTACGATACCACCGAATCACCGAAGGGAAACTTAACGCAAAGCGGATCATCAACTTGCTCAACAACCCAGCGATGATGATCTACAAACTTCTTAGCCACGAAGGAATGAGTGGCACCCGAATCAAAGAGAACGCGCTCCCATTGATTCTTTACCTTAAACTCACCTAAAGAACCATCACAACACAATGCTAACGCAAAACCAAAGAACCACATATGAGAAGCTAACAACTAGGCCGAAAACTAACCTGAGATCACCTAGGTAGAACATGGGGCTTCTTCCTTAGTCACAGTATTCAACGTAGCTTTTCCCCGATCCATCTGCTGCTGCTGCTGCTGCTGCTGCGATAACGGCTGAATAGGAATGGTTTGGCTAGCAGGCTGGGCCTACGGTCACTGGGACCTCAAATGCCCTTTCTGAGTGCACTGGAAGCACGATTTATCCTTCACCCAGCAGTAAGCATCCTCGTGCCCCCTTTGACTACAGAGCAAGCACACCTTCTCTTTAGACCAGCAGTGGGCAACATCATGACCCTTCCGCTTGCATAACTTACAAGTAACCTCACTCTTCGATTCACCTTAGACCGCTAACACCTGAATCTACTTCTGCACGGCCAACCGCTTAAAGCACTTCTCGAATGGGTGACCCATGTGCCCACAGAAACTGCACACTGCCCCGCCCTTTTTGCTTGGAGTATGGCTACTACTCTCTTCACCATTCCACTTTTCTTTCCTTAACTCTTTCCCATGGTTCTTGGTGTTATCAATCGCCTCAATATTCCGGGCAGCTTCTACCGCATCCGAATAGGTCTCTGATCGGTAAACATACGTTAGTTGCTGAATCTCGCTTCGCAGCCCTCCCATAAACCTTTTCACCCTGCTCTCTTCAGAAGCCACAAGATCCAGAGCAAACCTACTCAACTTACTAAACTCAATCTCATACTCCCCAACTGAGAGCTGCCTCTGCTTCAAATGTAGGAAATCGTTCATCAGACGGTCCTGCTCGACTGAAGGCAGGAATTTCTTCAGCAACACTTTCTTAAACTGGTCCCACGAACACCCGTCCGCAAAACCTTCGTTTGCTTGGATCCACCAGCCCTTTGTAAGGCCCTTCAACTGAAAGGCGGTGACCATGACCTTCTAGTCCACTGAGATCACTGAATAGGTAAACATCTCCTCCATAGCTATAATCCAATTGTCCAACGCCATAAAGTCAGCTCTTCCATCATAGGTCGATTGTCCTAGTCACTGAAAGTGCGAAATAAAGTTCATCTCTGGTGGCAACGCTACAGGGGGAACGAGGGGTGCCAGACGGACTGGCTCCAGTTGACTCGTCACTGGTTGCTGTAGCTAAGTTGCAGCCAACAATACTTGCATCTGCTCCTGCATTGCGACCAACTATCGCGTCAATGCCTCATTGCTAAAACGCAACTCCTCCAACCTAGCCTCAATATGCGCACCTGACGAATCACCCTCAAATGGGGGAACAAGTCTCACAAGCTGACGCTTTTGAGCCATATCTAAGGAAGACAAGAAAAAATGGCTTATCAAAACTGGCCTCGACCCTTTAGGAAGAGAAGACATAAAATAATAAATACAAATGCTTGCTCTTGCCACTACCTTGCTCTGGGAAAAGTTTTACATACGAAATTTCGCTATACTCAGGATGATAAATCATCACCCCTGAATCCCTCGTGCACCTCTCACGTATGCATGAAGGCTGAACATCTTTCTTTTAAAACCATTAGTGTACATGTGTCATCATGTAGATCTCTAGCTTGGCACGTGTGTTTATGTAATGTTACGCAATGCATGCAGTGCTATGCAGTCTAAGAAAGGCCTTAATGCATGCTATGAGCGGTGTACACATCCGATCTTATGCATCTCATACTACATATTATTGCATGTAACAAAAAAATATAATGGACACGCCTGCATCCTACGTTATGCATCTCATACTACATAAAAGTCGCATGTTGTCACCTATGAGGATCCATATACAGACACATATTATGCATCCCATACTACATAATATGCCCCGTATACTTCTTTCATGCTTATGAGTGTAGTGTCCATGCTTCATCCGAGATCTACCGATGAACCATCGGTGGGTGTATGCAATGTATAACTTTTCTCACCAGGTGGTTATCCGGGCCAACCAGACAACCCCAGTAACCCAGCTAACCTCCCTCTGATACCAACTGTCACAACCCACATTTCCCTTCATATATAATTATAGAAATATATGATCCGAGTTAGGAAAAATACGCGATGTGATGCCATGTACGATAGGGGACAACTACGGACGTTCAGACTCCACTAATATGCAAGATTATCTTTTAAAATACATATTTGAAATTTTAAAGATGAAGTTTACAGTTTAACTTTGAGATCGTGTCCCTCGGCCTAGTGGATCAACTAGTCCACAAGTAAAAGTATAATTATACGCAGTAGAAAATATCTTTGTCTTATCCTAAGTGCACGATAACCAAAAATACCCCAAGGGTAAGAAATTCTCTAAATTTAGTGTAAATAGAAAGTTTTCCATATACACAGTCCAAGGTAGGTGATAAATTTATAAAAACCATGCTATGAAGTTGAAATGCAATTTTGATACTTAAAATACCTATTATACATCCTAACATAAAGCCTTCCCAGAGAGCAGTAATTCACCAGCAAGAGGCAATAAAAGAGCACCAAAAGTAACAGAATACACTAGAAACTACTATGAGCGTCAATAAGCTGACACGAACCCATCGAGAAACACAAAATAGTTTACAAAAAAAACAAAAGGGATCCTCACCGAGGAGCGAAGAAGGTACCGCCCTCAAAAGCCTGGGAGCAACCTCTTGATCACCGGCTCAGCTATAAACCTGAACCTGAGACATTGAAAAGAAAAGAATGCCTCAGCCCAAAAAGGCAAACAAGAAAGTCGTAAACAAAACTAGGAAGAATTACAAGTTAGAGAGAGAAATAAGAGAAAAGTAAAACTAGCGAAGTCAGCTTAACAAGCGAGACAAAGGGGAACTAGTACCAAGTGAACCTATCAAAACCAACCACGTGTCCGCCACTACGACTCAGAGGAAATGGCCAAACTGATCAAAACCAACCACGTGTCCGCCATTGCGGCTCAGAGGTGATGGTCAACCCGATCAAGCCAAAATGTGTCCTCCAGTGCGGCTCAGAGGTGATGGTCAAACTGATCAACAGTCAAAAATAAAGTACTTCCTATTATAAACTTGCCATAACGTGACAAGAACTCAGCGATGAGCAGTCGAGATAACCCCTAATACCAATTTACCGATATCAACTTTCATAAACATAGCAATGCTCGGCAAAGGGTCATCACAAAAACTTAGGGTTTACGACACACCCCAAAGGAAACAAAATCCTTAACATTCTAGCCCACCAAACGGAGTTTATTGGGGCGACACGGGGAAAGAAAAAGAAATAATACAAATAAAATAAATAAAATAAAAACACTTTCCCCCCCAAAAGAAAAAAAATCGACCAAGGCTCCCATCGATCGATGGGAGGTCCCGTCGATTGACGGGAAGGCCCGCCGACTAAAGATCGACGAGCAGTCCCGTCGATCGACGGGAGGTCCCGTTGATTTTTACTTAGGCACACCCAACCCGCCCAGTCCAGCCAATATCAAGCCTAAATCCAAGCCCATTCCAGTAAATTTCCAATTTTAACTTTAAGAAAAAAATTAGAAAAAAGAAATATTATACCAGGTTCAGTCAAAAACAGAGAAGAAGAAGAAGAAGAAGAGGAAGAACAAGTTTTCTTGCCTTCACCAAAAGCCAACGCCGCAAACCTCCTTCATCGAGGATGCGCTCGGCGAGAGCTGTCCTAAACCCCGCTCCGGCGAGAGATCCGACCACCTCCACCACCAGAAAGAACCTCCAACGAAAAACCTAACCCTCAACCTTCTCCCTCTCCCATGGAGTTCACGACACAAGGAGAAGAGGAAGAAGAAGAAGAAGAAAAAGGACGAGTTTTCTCGGGAGAAAAGAAGGAATTTTCTCAATAAAAGACCACAGTGGGTTCTTATTGGATCCCACTCACATTTCCAAGCTCAATTCCATACACAGATTTTTATAAAAGTATATATATATATTTGTATAAGGATATATATATATATATTTATAAGAATATATATATAAATTTGTACAGAATTTGATAAGGAATTCTTATAAAATATATTTTATATGCTAATTAAATATTTCATACCAGGATAAATAAATATTTTTATCAAACGTGACCTCGCGAACACTCGAGATGAATTATGACGACACACTTAAGACGGTAACGCCCTCGCTACGACAGAATTAATGATTTAACTTTAAATCAAAAATTCTGGGGCGTTACATCATCCCTGAGGACTAGTGGAGGATTCTAGCATGCGTTCAAGAGAACGTGGACATCTTCTCTTGGAGCGCGGAGAAAATGTCAGGGATCAATGCGGATGTGGCTTGCCACTGCGTCAACCTTGACCCCGACACTCGCCCCATCCGGTAGAAGAAGAGATCCATCACTGACATGCTAGTGGAGCCCATTCGAAAGGTGGTGAACAAGCTCCTCAAAGCAGAATTTGTATCAAAGATCCAGTATCCAGGATGAGTCTCCAATGTAGTAATGCTAAAGAAGGGAGATGGAAGGTGGAGGATGTGTGTCGATTTCTCTTTGTTACATAAATCATGTCCTAAGGATTGCTACCCCTTGCCTCGAATCAACGCGTTGGTTGATTCAGCCATCAATTTTTCTCTAGTGTGTTTTCTAGGTGCCTTTTCAGGTTATCATTAGATTCGCATGCACCCCGTAATGTTAAGGACGTCTCATTCATCACTAGCAATAAGGTGATGCCCTTCGAGCTGAAGAATGCAGGGGAAACCTACCAACGGATGATGGACAGAGTCTTCCGTGAGTAGAAGGGGAGGAACCTAGAAGTTTATGTGGATGACCTCATGATGAAGAGCTGGGATCTCAATCCCCACCTCCGAGACCTTGAAGAGACCTTCGGCACCTTGAGAAAATTCAAGATGAGGCTCAACCCCCAGAAATGTGTTTTTGTGGCAACCAGGGGAAACTTCTTGGGCCATCTGCTCACCCCTACTGGGGTAGAGCCTAACCCAGACAAGGTGAGAGCAATAATGGAACTAAGGTCGCTAAGGAATGCAAAGGAGGTCTAGCGCCTCACTAGGAAGTTGGTCGGGCTAAGCAGATTTCTCTCCAAGGTAGGGGAGAAATGCTCATCCTTCTTCAAGGTGCTGCGAGGGAACCAGAAATTTAAATGGACCCCTCAGTGCGAGGGGGCATTCTCAGCGCTAAAAGAACAATTAAACCAGGCCCCGCTGCTCTAGGGACCAAGGCTGGGTGAGGACCTATCCCTTTACCCGGGGGTGGGGGCCAAGGTGGTGAGTTTGAATTTGGTCCGGGAGGAGGGGAAGAAGCAACTCCCAATCTACTACATTAGTAGGGTGCTGAGAAAGGCAGAGCTCAGGTATCCCATCCTGGAGAAGATGGCCTTCGCCCTAGTGGTGTCGGTCCGGAAGCTCCGACCTAACTTTCAAGCACATTCTATCAATGTGGTGACCGACAATCCCCTTCGTAACATCATGGAGGGGGTAGAGCACCCAGGAAGGTTGTCTAAATGGTCCGTGGATCTAAGCGAGTTTGACATCTCATTTGTTCCCAGGCTATCAATAAAGGCGCAAGCAGTGGTGGATTTCTTGGCTGACTATGTAATCGAGGTGGAAGAGCCCAAGCCACTCCACTCGATGACATGGAAAATGTTGGTCGACGGGGCATCGAGGAAGCATTCCTTTGGGGGAGGAGTGATCCTGGTGAGTCCCCAGGGAACAAAGATCGAGGAGGCAATTAGTATACATTTCCCGCTCACAAACAACCAGGCTGAGTATGAGTCTGTGCTCATTGGGCTCCGCCTGGCCAGGGACCTAGGGGTGCAAGATGTGGAGGTCTCGACAGACTCCATGGTTGTGGCTTGCCAAGTTAAGGGAGAGTTCGAGGCCAAGGAGCCAACCCTTTAGCGATACCTGGAGAAGGTCAAGGGACTCATCGGGCAGTTTCGTACCTTTTCAATTCGGCACATGCAGAGGGAGGAGAGCTCCCCGGCAGACCTCCTGGCCATGTTCGGTCCCATGGCAGGGGGAACGATGTCATAGCTCTTCCGACCATCCATTGAGGAAGGAGAGTTGATGGAGGTGGACCGGCGAGCATCATGGATGAACCCCTTCATCACCTTCCTGACGTTAGGGCAGTTTCCAGGAGGGGATATATAAGCGGCGATTCTGATACAAATTGGCACACTATTCTTTGCATGTAGCAGGATTGTACCGAAAGTGTAAGATCCCCCTCCTCCTTACCGGAGAGTTTTCTGATCTTATGCCCAGAACCGCCATCTTACGGTGACTCCAACTCACGGGTTAGCTGTCACCGCTCAACGCCGATCCTGCCAACTAAATCGATCATATCACATGCCAATTTGCAAAAAGTAATGAGTACAAATAAGACAAGTCCATAATCATAGAACATATATATACATAAATAAGAGGAGTGCAAATAGTCGACAATGAGAATAAAACTAAAGAGAGTACAAGGGCTTAAGCCTGATATAGATCCAAAAAGGAAACTAATAAAGGTAAAACACACACACTCACTCTCTATACTATGCAGAAGCAACACAAAATACTCTCCATCCTGTTGCCATGTGGAAGTAGTGATGCGTGGCATCTGCTCCTCAGGGTCTGCCGTCACGTCCTGCCCGACGTACTGCGTCTCCTGCTCCTCGATCTCCTGGTGTTACAGCCACAACCGACCATTAGTCAAAAAGACTAAGCCATTTTGTCCTCGCCTCCCCCACGACTCCTAGGTTCCGAGCGGGAGGACGAAGTGAAGGACAACAAGGGGTAAAAGAAGGTACAAGTGATAAGGATTACATTAGTAGCATAATGAATAAGCGAGCAGTAAGTATAACATCAAGAGGTATTAAAGGCAGTAAATAGAACAGTAGTAGTAGGTAATAAAAGTAGTAAATATGTAAATGCGGTGTAAGTAAAGCAATAGAAACTACCACACTATCCTCTAGAGTACCTTAACTTATATGAATACACATACAAACTTATAAGTTAAGATTTCCGGAATTAATAATTTATCATATAAAAGAGCCCATACTAATTTATATGATAAGGGTCTGCAAATGTATATGTCATTAAGATGTTAATGTTATGATATGTTATGCTATGTTCATACAGTGCAACTCACTCACACAACTCTGCACGCACAGACCTTTAGATCTTGCTTTTTGGAGGTAGCAAGCCTCTCAGGTACTTCGAATGTGGCAACAGAATCAGTGGATCGGGCACTCCACTTCTAGGTGGATATACACACTACCAGACCTAGACCTTATATACATTGTTGTACATGTCCTAGGTGCACTTTCGTGAGCTCTTGCGTACTCTTGCTGGCATCCCGCCAGACTTTTATGGTCAGGGATGGGTTACTAGGGATTGTCTTCTAGATCGCAGTAAGGTAACCTATTGGCCCTGTAAGACCCCCTCCCCCTTACTAGGAGGGTTACCCGGGCCTTATGCCCAGAACTGCCACCTTATGGATGACACCAACACACGGGTTAGCCGCCACCACAAGACGTCGATCCTGCCAGCTAGTACGATCATTTAACCTTTAGGCCAATATAGAATATAATTATATAAAAGAAATGAACAAGTCCACAATCACAAAATCTCATAAATGTATATAAGCAGTCCAGCAATGAGCACAAAAGAGAGTGAGGGCTTATGCCCGATACATAACCAAATGAAAATAACAAAAGAGTCACCCTATCTCAACATCACTATGCGGAAGCTAAACACTCTCATCATCAATCACCTGACTCATTGTAGAAGTAGTGCGCGACATCTGCTCCTCAAAACCAGCCACCTCGTCCAGCTGGTGCTCCAGCTCCTCGGACTCCTACGGTCACAACCGACCGTTAGTCATAAGACTAAGCCAATTTTGACCCCGCCTCCCCCCCCCCCCCCCCCCCCCCCCCCCCCCCCCCCGCGACTCCTAGGCACGGAGCGGGAGGAAGGAAGCGCAGGACAACAAATATAATAGCAATAATAAGTAGGTGACATGGGAATCTACGGTAGCAAGTATGTACATAAATAGGTAAACTGTACTAGCAGGTATATACATCACAAGGTAAGATACTAGCAGTATAAGCAGGTAAGCAGTAATGAACGGTAAAAGAAGTAAGTAAGTAAATCAGTGTGCGCAAATACAGTAACAAGTAAAGTATACTACCATCACATGAGTATCTTAACTTATATGAATGCCCATACAAACTTATAAGTTAAGATTTCCAGAATTATAACTTATCATATAAAAGAGACCATACTAATTTATATGGTAAGGGTCTGCAAATTATGTTCTAAGGTTTATGTATGATATAATATGCATTCTATGATATGATTCATAAAAGTGCAACTCACACACACGACTCTGTGATAACAGACCTTTCGTTCCCAATTTTTGGAGCTAGCTTCACTCTCTGGTACCACCATTATGGTTACGATAGCAGTTGAGTGAGTGCCTCCATTTTCTAGGCGGGTATACACACTATCAAGCCTAGACCCTTTGTACGCCTATGTACACATCCTAGGTGCACTCTAGAGTCTTGCGTACTATTTGCTGGAACCCACAAGTCTGTAAGGTAGGGTGTACGTTTTCGGGGATTGTCCTCCAGACCACAGCATAAACAATCTACTGGCCCCTCAAACCCTCACACCCGCCTAAGTCAATGTATTGCCATCGGTGTGACGACCGGTCCAGTACCGAAGACCCGCCACTAATTATGAACATGCAAGTTATCGCAACCCGAGCCTCCAGATCGCAGGACCAACCCGTCCTGATATACAACTTCCCGAGCCTCCAGCTCGCAGGACCAACCTGTCCTGATGTACAACTTCCCATCCCTTAACTCGGGATAAAGTTTACCATATTTGTTATTCATTTAGTTAGACTACTCTTGTCTAATTATTGGTATACTTAGAAATTTAGGGTGAATCCTGGACTTCCTGAGGTTTACCCGGTGAAGGGCTCAATGCTGTACTAGGGAATACGATGGGTTGAAGCCCCCCCCCCCCTTTCCAAGAAAATTACTTTTATTGGTGGCTACCCATTTCCAAAGACCCACTCTCCTTATTATTCTTTATAACTTAAATGCTTTATGACTTATCCCTCGCTCTATTCTTAAGCAAACTTTCTCTTGAACGATGCTCAACACAAAAGCTCTCTCATCCTAAAAATCTAGTATGAATGTTCTCCAAATATTCCACAACTCCTAGGGGCAGATATAAATGATATAACACTACTATGGTCCAAGTTTTACTGATTTTCTATATGATCTTGCCAATCAAATCACCACATTTATTTTTTACTATTCGCAGTCCAAAATGAGAATGAACTAAATTTGATTCCTATGATGCCATCTTACACATATCATGTCCAATTGAGCTATAATTCATACCATATGTCCATATTGGATAAATTAAGAAGTGTCCAGATTTTTGACATATTTCAAGTTAATTTGACCTCAATTTAAAATTCGTTAATCATTGGACATGTTCCAAATTACAAAGGATGTACCATGTTAGTAATTTCAAAGTTGCTAATAAAATTTCCAGGGCTAATAGATGACCAAATAACATGATTTCCAAAGTTTCACAATTTTTCAGAGGTTTTATAATCATAATTTCCATATAAAATAAAAGGGGTGAAAATGTAACTTTACACAGCAAGTATTAATTTATTTCTTTCAAAAATTCTGAGAAAATTACTAGAGTACTGTAATGACCCAAGAAGATCATATCCAGAATTTCATAATTTTCCAGAGACATTTCACAATAGATATTTTATAAATTAAAAAGTGTGACAAACTGAATATGTGGAATTTTACCATGTGTAATACATCTAAAAATTCTACCAAAAATTCCCGAGGTTCATAATTAGATTCCAAATGATTTTCCAGAGTTTCAAAAATTTCTCAATCTTTTTCCTCAGTAAATTTCAGTTATTCAGAAATGTGACATATGATAATTTTGATGATTTCTAAGGAAATAATCTCTGATAATTTCTACAAAAGTTTTCAGAGATTCGAATTGGTGTTACAAGTGATTCTTCAGAGTTTCAAAATTTTCCACAAGGTATTAGCCATAAATATTTCACTAATACATAAATGTGATATACTTCGAGTTTATCAAATAATTAGGATTCTTTGTCCCAAAAATCTTATATTTCCTAAGACAATGTATTATATCATAAAGAGGGTGTGGCCAAAATCTCAGAGGCTAACACTAAGCCATATATGCCAAATACACAAAATATTCTTTTTGGCTATATGCACACCATATCACATAATTGGCAAAGACATGCAAGTAGAATTACCCCACTTACAGAGGTCCAATTGCTTCCAAATATTAACCAGAGTTTACTAATGGCCTATCAAGCATGACACCCAAATTTGGGGTCATTTGGAGTTTCACAACTCCATAAATTTCATTTATTTGATTAATTGAATAATGAACAAAACTATAGGGAAATTTCATCCAAAAATTCTGATTTTTGGACACAAGCTAATAATAGGGCATATACATGCATGGCCCAAATTTCACCTCCATCAGACTTACCATTTACAAGATATACTCAATCAAATTTCTAGTTTTCATTTTGACCAGTCTCATAAAATTTGATGATAAGGGCTCTACATTGCTCCAAATAAGCTGATTCAAATTTCTAAATAAAGTAGACACACAGATCTACAAAAGTTGTCTCTGCTATTTTTCATGAAATGGCCTCTAAGGGCCTCAAAACAATTAATCTATGTTCTGAAATAGTATGACAGATTAATACACATGAAATTAATATAAGGAATTAACCTGCACGAATCTTGAAGTAGAATCGGACAGTTCCTACTCATCTTCTTCCTTCCCAACTAAAATTTGAAGACCCTAACTTTCAAGAGGTCAAACCTAAGCTTATTTCCTCACATACTCCCTCCATAGACCATGGATTTTCACGAAATCAAATTCTATCTTTTTCTTATGAAGAGAAGATGTGATTGAAGGAACTTTCGCGGCAATTGGTGCCCTAAAAAGAAAGATCCGACTTTGTCTTTTCATAGGAAGCTCCATTAGCTCACAAGCCAAGCTCTTTTGAGCTCAACGCCTCTCCTAATTTTTCTTCTACGATCTAGGAGACTAGCACAGAGGGAGAGGAAGAGAAATCAAACCTGTGTGAGGGCTTTGGATCGCGTGATCCGTCAGGGAGGCATGTCTCTCCGACGAGCTGCTCAACACCTAGAGATCTCTGAAGGTGATGGAAAGTTGCTGGAGCTCCTTGGGGTGTGAGGAAGAGGAAGAAGGAGAATGCTGCTTCGGGTGAGGGAATGGAGTTTCAAGGCTAAGGGGGAGAGAGAAAGATGCGACTTGATTTGACTAGGATTAACGGGAAAAATATTTTCCCATGCTTGGATTGGACAACACATACATGCACCATCTTCTAATTGGCCCAAGCCACCTCCCATCCTTGAAATAAGTGAGGATAAGGTATTAAAATGGTCGAGGATAAGGTATTCAACTTAAAGCCTCGGGGAAGAATTTTTCCCAGCTGCTGCCCCGATCGACGGGATAGTCCATAGATTGACGGGAAGCCCCGTCGATTTGGACTTAAAGCCTCGGGGAAGAATCTTTCCCAGCTACTTCCCCGATCGATGGGATGGTCATATTGATTGACGGGATGGTCCATCGATCGACAGGAAGACCCATCGATTAGGACTTAAAGACTCGGGGAAAGCTTCTTTCCCAGCTGCTGCCCCAATCGACGTGATGGTCTCATCGATCGACGGGAGGCCCCATCGATCGATAGGAATCCCCATCGATTAGGACTTAAAGACTCAGGGAAAGCATATTTTCCAGCTGCTGCCCCGATCGACGGGATGGTCCATCGATCAACGGGAAGCCCCGTCGATTAGGACTTAAAGACTCGGGAAAAGCATCTTTCTAAGCTGCTGCCCCGATCGACGGAATGGTCTCGTCGATCGATGGGAGGTCCCGTAGATCGATGGAAAGTCCCATCAATTTTAACTTGGCACTCAAAATTTCCTCTTTTAAGCCTAAAATTGACCATGGTTGACTTGCCCCTCTAGTGGACCACATGTGAGTTCTCTCAACTCAATGTGACCTAAGGTCACCACCTAGCTCAAACCCACCTGACTCACCACATGTCCAATCCTAATTGAAGTAAAGGGGTCTAGTAGAAAATGGGATGTTACAAATCCGAATAAACAAAAAAATATTTTTATCCCCGAAATTTAAGTTCGGGTCTACGGGTTCTGTACACAGCGTAAATAAGTAAATTTGAGTGGGTTTAGGTTGTACCTAAAGTGAAGAGTCTTGGGTAATATTGCTTCATGAGATCCATAGGCTCCCATGTGTGTTCCTCTCATCCATGATTGGACCACAACACCTTGACTAAGGGAACTTTCTTCTTCCGCAGGACTCAGACTACTGTATCGTCAATCTAGACTGGCTCCAGACGGACTTATCTATCGGACTCCACCGGGCCCGAGGGGGAAGTGATGTGCTTCTATGGCTTAAGTAGAGCTCTCTATAGTGAAGAGACATGAAAGACGTCATGCAAGTTCGCCAACTCAAATGGCAGCTCCAGCCTGTAAGCCAAGGGACCGATCCGCTCTAGGAGCCTGTAAGGCCCCATAAATCGAGGGCTGAGCTTCTTGTGTCCTCGCACCCGTGAGACACCATGCACCGGACGTATCTTCAAATAGACTCTACCTCCCACTTGGAACTCCACCTTCCGATGCCTCGGATCGTAATACTTGTCCTGCCTACTCTGAGCCTCTAGCATCCTGTCCCTGATCATCCAAACTATAGCGTTCGTGTCCTCAACGAACTCTGATCCGAGTGCCTTCTGGTCCTCGTCCTAGACCCAAGAAAGCGGTTTCCGACACTTCCTACCGTATAATGCCTCATACGGTGCCATCCTAATGCTTGCCTGGTGGATGTTGTTGTATGAAAACTCGATCATGGGCAACAACCTCTCCTAGGGCTTTCCCGTATCCAAAATGCACAAGCATAGCAGGTCCTCCATAGTCTCGTTGGGCCGCTCGGTCTACCCATTGGTCTGTGGATGGAAGGCGGTGCTGAACATAAGTTGAGACCCCAAGTATGCCAGTACCGCTCTCCATTCCCTAGGGGTGAACCGACCGTCGCGATCTGAGATAATCGTCCTGGGTACGTCGTGGTACCTGACGAACTGTTCCACAAATAACCTTACTAGAACTGCAACTGAATCATCCTTCCTGATCGGTATGAACCGCGATACCTTGGGTCAATCTGTGTACTATTACCCAAATAGAATCGTGCCCGGAGTGGGAGCGAGGCATTCCGTGTATGAAATCCATGGCTATGTACTCGAACTTCCACTCCGGCACTGGTAGTGCCTGTAAAAGTCCTGCTGGGTTCTTGCATTCTGCCTTCACTAGCTGGCAAGTCTCACAGAACGAGACAAAAGATACAATCTCTTTCTTCATTCCGAGCCAATATAAGTCCCTCCACAGGATCGCCGTTATCTTGGAGATCCCGGATGCACTGATAACGTGTGCAGTGTGCCTCCCTGAGTATCTCTTCCCGGATCCCACCTCCTGCGGGTATGTAGACACGACCCCATAAATGAACGATATCATCGCGCAATGAATAATCCTCTGACTTGCCCTCTTCTAAGGCTCTAAATACAGGCTCCAGAGCTGAATCCTACCTCTGATGTGCCCTGATGTGGTCTCGTATATCACAGGTGATGCTCAGGGATGCCAGGTACTCCTTGTGGACTTTGGGCTCCGCCTTAGGAACCAAGGTAATGTGCATATCCTCTAGCATCCTCACCAGCTCCATGGCCATCATTTGGGGCTCCGGTACAGAAGTGCCTACCCTCCTGCTCAGGGCATCTATTACAGTGTTCGCCTTCCCCGGATGATAGTTCTTGGTATAGTCATAGTCGCACAAGAACTCTAGCCACCTCCGCTGGCGTAGGTTCGAATCCTTTTGGGTGTCAATGTACTTGAGATTTTTGTGGTCAGAGAAGATCTCACATTGAATCCCATACAAATAATGCCTCCAAATCTTTAGGGCGAAGACCATCATTCTAAGCTCTAGGTCGTGTACCGGATAATTTTGTTCATGGTTCTTCAGCTGCCTTGAAGCATATGCTATCACATGACCATGCTTCATGAGAATTGCACCCATCCCCTGATAAGATGCATCAGTGTAGATCTAGAAACCTTCCTTCCCAAATGGAAGGGCAAGGATGGGGGATGAGGTGAGTCGGTCCTTCAACTCTTGGAAGGCTGTCTCACACTTTTCCATCCACGTGAAAGCAACATCCTTCTTCGTCAAGGACGTGAGGGGAAGTGCAATCTTTGAGAACCCCTGCACAAACTTATGATAATATCATGCTGATCCCAGGAAGATGAAGACATCTGAGGCCGATTTTGGCCGTGGCCAATCTCTCACTGCTTGTACCTTGTCCGGGTCCACTGCCAACCCGGCCCCGCTGATGATGTGTCCTAGGAATGCCACCTCCTGTAACCAGAATTCACATTTTGAGAACTTTGCATACATTTGGTGTTGTCGCAGCTTGCCCAAGACATGACCCAAGTGATGGGTGTGCTCCTCCTTCGTCTTGGAGTAGATCAAAATATTGTCAATGAATACAATGACAAATCAATCCAGGTAGGGATCGAATACACGGTTCATCAAGCTCATGAATGCAGAGGGAGCATTCGTGATCTCGAAGGGCATCACAGTGAACTCATATAACCCGTAGAGGGAACTGAAGGCCCTCTTCAGGATATCCTTCTCCCAAATCAGCAACTGGTAATATCCGGATCTCAGATCGAGCTTGGAGAACTAGAAGGCTCACTACAAATGGTCAAATAACTCGTCGATCCTAGGTAAGAGGTATGTGTTCCATACCGTCAGTTGGTTAAACTATCGGTAATCAATGCAGAGTCACAGCGACCCATCCTTCTTCACAAATAATACTGGTGCTCCCCATGGCGATGAACTTGGCCTGACAAATCCTGAGTCCACCAGCTCCTGATGCTGGGTCCTGAACTCCACTAGCTCCTTTGGTGCCATCCGGTATGGTGCCAGAAATTCCGGCCTTGCTCCTGGAACCAACTGGATCCGGAAATCCATATCTCTAGATGGGGGTAGTCCGGGTAATTTATCTGGAAATACATCGGAGAAGTCCCTAACTACCGGAATATCTGCTATGGATACCTCCGTCTTTGCTGTCTCGAAATAGATTAGGTACACCTCGTCTCCCTGCCCAGAAGCCTTGACAACCTGTGCAGATGATAATAAAAGATGGGAGGTGGGTTTAGTACCTTCGATCACTACTTCAGAATCTCCATGCCTCAGCACAATTTTCTTTGCTGGGCAGTCGATCCTAGCATGATTCTAGTACAGCCAGTTCATGCCCATAATTAGGTATAAATCTGGCATCTTCAAAAGCATTGTCGGCGCTTCGAATATCTTTCTTCCAATCTCCACGTTTATGTTACACTTAGCATATGTTGCTATCTCCGACACGTCTGGAAGTCACACCTTCCTCTGGATGCCCTCAAAGTGTTGTATTTGGTCTAGGTCGTCTACAAATTTCTCTGAGATGAACGAATGCGAGGCACCCATATCGAATAGAGTGTATGCAGGTTTGCCACTGATAAGCACTATACCTGGGTGGTTTTGTTGTTTGGGTATTCGAGTACAACTACGGTTTTTGAAAGGTACAAAGTAATCGTAAAGGAAAAACAATAAAGTACATGTAATGACTTCTTCAGGGTTCCGGGGTTCTGCGAGATCCTGATAATACATCTGCTCTGGTCGTCGGCCTCTGCCATGAGGTCCTTGGCCCCAACCTCGTCCTCGACCTCGACCTCGGCCCTGCAGTGCTGGAGGGTGTTAGTTATTGGGTGTCGACTTATCACCTAGAGGGGGGGGGGGGGGTGAATAGGTATTTCAAATTATTTTTGTTCCCCCTTTTGGTGTTCTTGATTTCTGGTTAATTGATTTATAGATTAGTATAACACAACACAGAAAGCACACAAGAACTTATAGAGGTTCCTCAAGACAGGGTGTCTTGAGTAGTCCTCTTTCCCTCTGCGCCTACCTAGCAGTGTGCTAGGCTCGGCAAACTCTGCCAATCATCTCTGGCCCGCAAGTCCCTGCAGCCTAGGCCCGCAAACCCCTTCACTGCACCCGAGCCCGCAAGCTCGACACTCAGGCCATCAAGCCCTACACAACACAGACTTGCAAATCTTCTTCAAGCTTTCTAGCTTTGCCGGATGTTGACTGGCTACCTTTCTTGAGAGAAACTTATCAGTCGATGTGGCTTGACTGCAACTTGAAGAACAGAGAATCGTTCTTTTCTTCCTTCTTCTTCACCGCCGCTTGTACTGTATTGCTAGGCAGGATTCTTTTTCGTTCGTTTTTCTCTCATCTTTTTAGGGCATCACTACTCCCTTTTATAGGACTTATGTGTTGCATAACGGTCACATATGATGTCCTTTACTGACAGACGCCCATCCCTCAAGAGCATGCGCTGATTGGACAATCAGGCGGTGACATTAAATGCTGACAGCGCGTTTGGCTACTTTTGAATCTGTCTCGACTATATTTCCAATGTTACGATGATATGAACAATATCTCGACGACAGGGCTTATCGATGACTTGAACTGGTATCTTCTTCAATTCTTCATCAGATAGTGATATCTCGACGATACTGGACATCACTTCTCCATTTGAGCTTAAGATGACTCGAAGTTATCAAACTAATATCAGCGAGAACTCCTTGTCTGCACGATATCACTGAGATCACCTTATCATGTCGATGACATAATTGATATCATGTCACAGACTATACTTCAGCAACTGCTTGTCTTCAAATGTCCTTCTTTAGTCTTCTCGACGTCATGCCTTCTTTATGATGATGTTAATCGCCATCAGTCTCACTTAGCCTTTCCGATGATAAGGCTTCTTGTCGACGACATCGTCGACATATTTGAGTCTTCTTCTTCTTCTTGACTTTCTGATATCGTCATGTAGATGTCACAAAGATATCACCATTTCACCTTGCTCTGCATGTTGTTGACGATATGCCTGTTGTTGTCGACGATACGCTTGATCTCTTTCGACGACATCAGACACAATCATTCTTCTTTGCTTTGCCCATCATTTGAACGATGTGTCTATACTTGTCGACGATATGTCCAGCCTTTTTCGATGATATTATACTTAGGCAGGTTATTGAAGTACTGGACATATTGTCTTATCTCTGCAGACATGAACTAGATATGACATTAAATATAACTTGCACTTATGATTGAGCTGAGCACTTCTTCAAATCAGGAACACAGCTGGGCACTGTTCACAACAATCTCCCCCTATTTGAAGAAGTCATAACCCATTCAATGATAAAGTACATCTTAAGCAAATAAGCATATAATGATGACATTGCAACTATGTTTGAGTGAACACAGAATTTGACAAATATTACTTTATTTATAAATAGTGCCAAATGTTTTTAAAGGATTTTGACATTTCTACATTTAGCCCCCTACAGATTTAGCCATCTATATTTCTGGTGCCCTCATAGCAGCTTCACTCTTTTCTTTCTTGGCACTGGCTTCCCGCTCCTTTTCAGCTTGTCTGATGAAGTATTCAACCAGTTTGGGATGATACTTGAGAGGTTCAGGAGCATCAGTTGGGATTCTACCTACTTGCTTGTCCCTTCTGTGACACCTTCTCGATTCTTCTTGATCTTCATATTCAGCCCATTCTTGAGTACTGTATACATTGTATCGTTCACCTTTATTAGCTTTCACTTGCTCCCATGCTTTTAGAATGATGGATCAAGATTTGGGACTCCATCTTTCATAGTCATCCTTTTTCTCCATTTCCTCCCTGTACTTTCTCTTCCTCATTTTTACTTCTTCATCCTCCAGTACTTCCTTCTCTTTACCTTTATCAATTGTAGTATCAGGAATGTCTGCATGTTGTCCTTCAGCAGGGTACTCTTCTGCAGGCTCATCAAAATGTAGAGGAGGGAGATTCATTGTTTCCCTAATGGTATTTGTGGTCCAGATGGCATGCTCAACACTGACCTTTATCATTGATCTCTCCCCCTTTATGACTTCCTCAGATATCCCCCTATGGAGGTTCTCCTGAAGGACCAGTATCTTGCTTTTAAGCATGTGAATTCCTTCTTCCAAATGGTTCCTGGACTCAAGCAGATGACTGTCTAGATCCTAATTGTGGCGATCTAGACTTTCTTGAAGATTAGTTTTGTGTTCAACCATCCATCTGGTGGTTGCTATGTAGGCCTTCTCTATGTTGTTGGCGATCATTATCTGATTATCTCCTACGTCAGATAGACCCTTGTGAGTAAGTGATGTCTCTTTGGCAGTGTATTCTTGTAGGTTTTGCACATCATTTCTTAGGCTTGCAGTTTCTGCAGATAGTTCCCTTCTTAGCTCATTGATGGCTGAGTTAACATGACCTTCAATTTTTAGCCTTTGCTCTTCCAGGAGCATTCTTATCAGAGGCAGTAGGGAGAACTCTACTGGCCTATTTTCTGGAGGTGAACTGGCTTGTCCTGGTTCCTCTTCATTATTCCCATCAACCATTGGAGATGGAGATTTTCTGATGGGTGACTGGTTTGACTAATTTTCCTTTTCAAGATTTGGCAGATCTCTGCTAGTCTCATCAACAGGATTCTCTTGGTTATCTTCTTGAGGATCTTTATTTGGGTCCTCTTGGTCTACTGGTCCAGAATGGACAGTATCCTTAGCCTCAATGATCTTATTGATCACTTCTTCCACTTGAGCAGGGATCTCACCATTCTTCTCCCCCTTAGTCTCAGCATCCTCTTGCTCTGTTCCTGCTGTTACCATTGTCCCGAATCCCAGACTTAAGGCAGAGGTCTGGAGGGAAACATTCCTTTTCTCTACAGGCACTTTAGAGTCAGACGAGTCTGAGTGTTGCCTGATTCACTTTCTTCAGATGAGCTTTCTCCCTTCCTCTTCACATCCTCAACAGTCTTTAGATTCTTGGGAGACTTAGTCAAAACTTTCTCCCACCTTTCCAGTATCCTGATATCCATCCTTCTCATGTGATGGATTTTTACACCATACTTCTTGTCAAAGCTTTTAGGGTAAGATATCAGTAGAAATAGAGATAGTATTCTTCCCAGATTTGGAACTTGAAAGCTTTCTTGTTTTATCTTGAAGATGATCTGACCTCAGTTGGTCTTCTTACTTAGGATTATCCTAGCCATAATCTCGAATATGGGCTTGGGTATCCTATCATACAACACTACTTTATAGAGGAGGGCTTTTCCTACAATATCAGCCATGAGTTTCCCTTGTTGATTAAAATTCTTTCTTTCCAGAGACCCATATGTCTTAATGGAGTGTCATGCCAGAGCCCTGTTAAGGTCTTCCTGGGTGACTTTCTCATTTTCCTCCCCCTTGGTGAAGGTCGGCAGCTGAAGAACCCTGGCCAACCTCTTGGGATTCACCTTGACCTTTATCCCATTGATCAAGCTTTTCACAGATGTTCCTTTTGAACCACCCTTGGCATTCGAGTAGAACTCCAGCACTTCTCTTTTTAATATTACTGTTGACTCTGAGAGAGCAAACTCTAGGCCGACGATGTCTAATAGCTTAATGGCGCTCTGAATCTCTTCTGGACCTTCTGAGAAAACACCCCTCACTACTTCACTTCCTTCATAGAGAAATCCTTCCTTTTTTGGCGCCATTTCTTACTTGATCGGAGAGGATTCTAGTTTAGTCGACTCGTTTTACTCTTCGAAGGCGTAGAGAGTACGACGTCCTTTTAGGGCTAATGTAGAAAGTGTTTTAACCTCAAGACATCTGACATTATTTATAGTTTCCGAGTTGGAAGACAAAGTGTAATTTGTTAAATGTCTGATTAGCTCGAGTTAAGCTGTTAGGATTAGTTAAGATCAGGTCTATTTAAAAGTCCATTGATGATTAGGTATCGTCGTGACGCAAATTCGATGTCGAGGAAGCATTCCGACGATACCAATCATCATTTTGACGATATTGTTTTGCGTTCAAAACGATATTGTTCTTTTTCACTCTTTTGTATGATCTGTGCAATGCTTTAGCAGTGCCAAACATATGTGCTCCTTGAGTGACAACTTTTGCTTACTCAAGTAAAAATTACCTTTAACAAAATGATAAAGATGAGGTTATGTATTGAACATCAATATAGTTACCTTCACCTTAGCTTTTATATTTCTTGAGCTAGTAGCTCCCCCTAGATGTGATGTTTCTCTCATCTTTATTTTTTGCTCCCCCTTGACCAGTGCATCTTGGCATGTGGTGAGGTTTTTCTTAGTCCAGAGTTAATCCTGGATCACTTATTGTCCATTAGCCCTTTTTTTTGCTTTTGATTGGCTAAATGGACTTCCCTGTAAGACAGATTTAATATCCTTTAGGAACCCAAGGTGACTTGTGTAACACCCCAAATTCCAGAAATGCATTTCTCGAGAAATCATAAAGGCAGGAGGATTGATTTCTCGAGAAATCATATAGTCTGGAATATACTTCTCAAAAATTAAATAACAGAGAATTGGTTTCTCGAGAAATCAAATAAGCAGAAATTAAACTTCTCGAGAAATTAATAGGCAGGAGTTTACTTCTCGGAAGAGAATTTTAATGCAGAAGTTATACTTCTCGAGAAATCAAATAGGCAGAAGAATTGATTTCTCGAGAAATCAAATAAGCAGAAATTAAACTTCTCGAGAAATCGTAAGGGCAGGCAGTGCTAGTCCTCGGGAACAAAAAAAATGCCTTCTCCCAGCCGTTCGTCAAACGCAGGAACCCGTTCGTCGAACGCAGGCTGCCGTTCATCGAACGCAGCATTTCAGTCGTTCGTCGAAGGCAGGCTGCCGTTCGTCGAATGCAGCATTTCAACCGTTCTTTGAACGCAGGCTGCCGTTCGTCAAACGCAGATTTTCAGCCGTTCGTCGAATGCAGGAAGCCGTTCGTCGAACACAGGCTGCCGTTCGTCGAACGCAGATCATTAGCCGCTCGTCGAACGCAGCATTTCAGTCGTTCGTCAAACGCAGGCTGTCGTTTGTTAAACGCAGATTTTCAGCCATTCGTCGAACGCAACATTTTAGCTGTTCGTCGAACGTAGCTTTATATCCTTCGTCGAGCGCAGCTTTACTAAAATTCATCGAACGCAGTATCAGTACAGCGATTTTTGTAAATAACAGACCCGTGACTTCTTGATCATGGCCGTCTAAGCCAGGGCTTTAAATCCAAGCATTGGGATTTCTTTCTGGGGTATCTTAGGGTTCATACAGAGGAGTATATAGATCCTCTTTAATGCCTACAACTTTATTTCTTAAAGTTTGCGAGAGAAGGAAGCCGAGGAAAATAGCGATAGCGAGGAAGAAGAAGGAGACGTTTTCTACCATTGCCGGAGCTTCGGAGCTCCGAATCGCGAGCCATTTTCAGATCTGGAAAGAGCAGCCCATTGCGGTTCTTTCTATCTGAGTGAGATCTCAGATCAATGGCAAAGAAGAAAGCTCCAAGGGTAACGATCCTTCCTCCCGGTCTTAGGACGTGTTTTGTCCTCTCATTCCTTTTTCTATGCTTGCATGAGGAATCCCTTTCACCAAATGGGTGAAGTGTAGGATTTCCTCCAGTTCTTCAGAACTCAGGGTCGATTGTGTCCGTCCCCGGCATATTGCATTTAGAAATCTGATAGTCATGCGGATTTAGGCATTTTGTGTGAATCCTATTCGTGGCCGTGAGCCCAGATCGGTGATGCTTGGATTGCGACGTTGCATTTAGGTTAAGCCTAGAATGCGTGTCGGAGAATGTCTCCGTGGGATCTTCTATTGTGTTGCGGGACTTGAGTTTTAGGTGCCTTTTGAGAACCTAATGAAATCCCCTTTCTTGGATGGTTGAATGCAAACCTTCACCACTAGATTTGAAGAGGAGTGGTCTTGTACCTCCTTCTTGGTTGTTATTTGCAAATTCAAAGTCCGCGTGAAAGGATTAGATGCGTAGCTTAATTATGTGGGCACTTGATGTGCTAAACCCTTACGGGCCGAGGTGAAGCCGTACCCGCGTCGTGCGATAGATCGCGACGGTTAGAGCACGGGCAAAGCTGAACCGAACCCGTTTCCATGCAGATCGGTGAGAGGTCCATACCTCATGTAAGCCATGTGATCATGGGAGAGGTCGTGGAAGGTGTCTTACCTAGACTGACCAAAAGCTCTTTTTCCCCACGTAAGGCTATGTCCTTAGGGTGGAGTGGTTGTGATGAATTGATGTTATGTTAGCCTCATGCGGTTGTTTAGGAGGTTTTGGGGAACCTTCGGGTGAACCTCACCAACATCATGTGCATACCTAGGTTCCCTTTTACTTGATGCTCAACCTAGAAGATTGATTGTGCTAGAAACCTCACCTTGTGTAGTGTTGTTTGCACTTTCTTTATATTATTACATGTTGAATGTACAACTTGCTTGCAGGTTAGCGGTGACATGCCCCTGAGCCGGCTAGATGGCTGGGGGGTGGGATCGTTATGCGGTTTGTGGTCAGCTCATAGCTGACCCTCATTTACCACTTATTGGATGTTGGTTGCAGGTGCAGGTGAGCCTAGCGGGAAATAGCGGGGGGTGGCCCTTTTGCTGTGTTGGACCTTGAAGGCCAGCCTCTTTTCTGCTTTACATGTATTGCCGGCCTGCATGTCGATGTATGTTTTGAGTTTCTATACATTTGATAAATGTATGGCCTTAAGGCCATAACTCTATTTGTTTCATTCCTGGGATAGTGGAAAATTCTAAAAGATGTTTAATCCAAATGCTTCCGCTTACGCTTTATGTACTCTAGTGTTGTTGTAGTTATTTTCCTGATTATCACCTTATAATGCCTAGCTAGTGTGTATAATATGGCGTGGGGTCCCGACCGGACCTGCTGTTGTATTAATTGTACTGGCAGGGTGTTACAATTTGGTATCGCACTTAGGGCGTCGATCCGTAGTTTGGCGAATTCAGGATGAATTCCTTTTAGGGGTTGTGTGCACGGGATGTGCATGCTGGATCGGTAGGCGCCCTTAGAGGGGGGTGAATAAGGGTTTTCAAAAACTTATATTATATTTTATAATACTTGAAATAATAAGAGATCAAAATAGTGATTTTGAATAAAGATCTAAATTGTTTTATAATAAAAGAGATGACAATAAACAATTTAGAGAAATGAAGAACAAATCATTTTTATTACAAAAGGAGAGGCATGATTACTATTAATAAAAATGATTACAAAATTTTGATTTCAATGACGCTAGAAATCAAAGCGAAATATGAAAGACTCTTTTTGTTTTCTATACCGACTCGTATCCCCACGAACTGGTTGGCTTTAGCCGATCCTTCCCCGGATATGGCCTCAAGCCGCTCTAGCCAACCCTTCCCCGGATATGGCCCCGAGCACCCACTAGACCTGCACCCGAGACCTAGTCGCCAACACGAGGCGAATTTCTGCCCTAAGTCCTACCCAGACCTAGTCGCCAACACGAGGCGAATTTACTAAACGATTACAGAAAAGATGTGAAATAAAAAGACAATAATATAAAAACTCCCTCTATATGGATCTCTTGGAGAAGTAGACGAAGACGCATAGTATGATCATAGTCGATGCGGTCTTTCATCACGATGATCATGCGTGTTGAAATCTTCTCCACGGATCTCTTTTAGTCTTTATGTATTTGTGGGAGTATCTCTCTGAAACTTCCTCTCTATGCTGTGGCACGAAGCTATGGAATTCTGGATCTCTCATGGATGAGGAAGACGGAGCCAAGATGTCCTTTTTATAGACTTAGCGCTAGCGCCTGCGCTAGTGCTACCGCCGACGCTATCCCATATTAGGACATATTCTGCGCGGCAGAATCTTCAATCGGAGGAAACTTTTCTCTCTTGCCTACTGTGCTCCTCCCTATCGCCTGTGCTATCGATACCGCCTGGCGCTATCTCCTTCTATAATTTCTTCCGACAATTTCGCTTAAGTCAATATTTCACCGAACGAGATTTCGTCGAACGCCTTAAGAGTTTGTCGAACGAATTTTTCGTCGAACGAGATTTCATCAAACGCCGCTAAGAGTTTGTCGAACGAATTTTTGTCGAACGCCATGATGAGAATTTCGTCGAGAGCTGCTTACAGTTTGTTGGACGAAATTTCGTCGAACTCAAGTTGTCGATCAGGCTTCAACATTCATCGAGCTCTATTTCGTCGACCGGAGTTTGTCGAGCGGGCTTCAACATTCGTCGACCTCAATTTCGTCGAGCGCTGATAGATTAAAATTTAACTTTTTAGAAAAGCCCTTTCTTTCTTTCTTTAACTTTAACCTTAGGCGGACGTTTTCGAAGAGTCCCGCGAGTAATTTTACTTCGAGGAATTACCCGTTATCCTATCGAAAGATAGAAGTAACGGCCTTTTCCTCTTTCGAAATATCGAGGATTATTCTTTGGCCGCGTCGCCAAAAGCTAAGTAGAAAGGGTTTGAAAGGCTTATGTTGAAATGAAAGTTGAAAGCTTTTTGAATATGTTGTTGCAACAATTTTGTGAGTTGTTGCAACAATTCTTTAAGAGATCGTTTTAAAACTTCTTTTGCCTTGAGCTAGTTCCAACAACCAAAGAGTTATTGCAACAATTTTTTAAGTGTTTAAAAGAGAGTTTTAAAAATTGCTTTGGAGAGAAAGCTTTTGGGTTTATATAATTATCCGGACTAAAATCGATAATGGCAAGTGGACCTTATCGATAGTAGTATAGGATATTTCTTTTGAAATATCAAGGTCGTATTTTTCCAAGGTCGTATCGATTATTTCTACTTCTTAGGAGCGCCCTATTATTTTATCGAAAAGAGATTTGAATTGATTTTTATAATTTTATAGAAAAACTAATGACAAAAATTAAGGTTGGCGTGCGTTTAACGATAATTGCGATAAAAAGCGAGAAAGCACGAAAACGTTAATTTAGAAAGTAGTTTTGCTTAGATTTTTTTTAGAGTTTTATAAAGCGATAATGATAACTATGACGATTTTAAGTGATTGAGCGGTTAGCGGAAATTGGCAAAAAGCAATTATATTAAAAACAAAAGACGCACTAATTGAAAACGCACACACTCTACGAAATTAAAATGAAAGCGGTAAATTGCAGAAATTAAAGAAATGCAATCCCTACCCAAATAGGTAGAGGGGAAATAAATGCGTGAGCGAGTCCTATCCAAATGGATAGGCGGGAAATAAATGCGTGAGCGAGTCCTATCCAAATGGATAGGTGGGAAATAAATGCGTGACAAGTCCTATCCAAATGGATAGGCGGGAAATAAATGCGTGACGAGTCCTATCCAAGCGGATAGGCGGGAAATAAATGCGTGGCAGAAATAAAAGCTATTGAATTACAAAAAAAGGCGCAAAATTTATCCTCCTACACACACACACCCTTACTTGAAATGAAATCTAAGTTAAAAGAAAACAAAAATTAACTCATACACTCACACACACAACATAAATGAAACTAAGTTAAAAGAAAATAAAATCTATTCTCCTACACTCACACACCCTTACTAAAAATGAAATCTAAGTTAAAATAAAACAAAAATCTATACTAGCACACACACACACACACACACACACTTACTTTAATAAAAACTACAAAAGCACTAAAAAACTAAAAAGAAAAATTAAAATACAAAAAAGAGAAAAATTAACCTAAACTCATACACTCACACACACAAATTATGAAACCATCTACAAATTACAAAAAGCTAAAAACATGAAAATTAGCCTCATACACACACACCCAAATTAAAATGGACAACTAATTATAATAACAAAAATTACAAAAACTAAAAAAAAGAGAAAGAAAGAAGAAAAAAGAGAGAACACACACACACACTTTAACCAAAACAAAGATAAGAGAATTACAAAGAAGCAAATCTATTTCATTTCCAACATAAAGAGGTTACAAAACAAGAGAGAGAAAATGCAAAAAGAGAGCTAAAACATGAAAATAGCAAAAATTGGTCCACAATCTTAAGAAGAGGTCTCAAAATTCTGAACCCCCACACTCAGCTGAATCTGGCTATTTATAGGAAAAATTTTGGAATTACACGCCCTCGTACACGGGCGTGTCTGAGGGCGTGACACGGCTTGGGGTGCGAATAGCCAGAACAGCTGGATCCAGGCAGGCATCTGGAAGGCTTGACCGGCGACTTTGGAAGTACACGGGCGTGACCATCGTACACGGCCTAGGTCACGGGCGTGACCTAGGTCGGCTGGCTGGAGCTTGAACTGGGCGTGACACCTGGCGTGTCCTTTGTTCTTCTGGAAGGAATTGAGGGTCATGGGCGTGTCTGAAATGTCACGGCCGTGACTTTGAATTTTTGGATGAAATGCTTCAAGTGGCTGGAATCTGGGATGGATATCCAACACGGGCGTGAGCAAGTACACGGCCTCGGTCACGGGCGTGACCGAGGGCGTGACTTGATGTTTGAGTTGGAAAAAGAACAGAGAGAAGAAAATGTTAGGGATTAGTGAACACGCCCTTGGACACGGGCGTGTCCAAGTGCGTGTCTTAACAAAAAGACAGAAAGTTTATTAAATTAAAATAAAACTTAGTTAAAAGTGTAAAATAACAAAAACAAACAATTTATTTATTTAATTACATAGATTATTTATAATTCTAAGCAAAAATACACTAAAAACTATACAGAAAAACACGTATAATTACTATTCATCAAGCGCCGCTAACAGTTCGTCGAATGACAGCTAGCGCCTGCGCTAGTACTACCGCCATCGCTAGTAGGAGATTTGGATTTGATGGATCAACTTTTGGGGCAACCTTCTTATGTAATCCTTGAGTCATATGGACTTTGTTATCCTGCACATTTAAACACACAAGATCAAATACACATAGGATTTGTAATTCTCAAACCTAGGAGATGCGGAAGACCATGTTCCAACAAACTCCCCCTTTTGATAATAACAAATCCATTAATGATAAATCAGAGCATTAATATATAAGCATGAAGAAACACACTTGTGTGTGTGTGAGAGTGATGGCTTAGGATAATTTACGATTTTAGCATTTAGAATTGCTCCCCCTAAATACATGTTCCCCCTAAGTGAATGCTCTCCTAATATGTAAGCTATCATCTTAATTAAGCATTATATTTTGATAGCAGATTAATATTTATCATGTTAGTTCTCGCCCTTTTGTTATTAGCAAAAGTGGGTAAGGAGACACCACTTATAAGTTGATAATAAGAAAAAGGCATGATCGAGCGTTTAGAGAGAAGGAAATGATAAGGAGTTTTTAGAATAATTTTTATAGAGATAGATCAGAGTTTTTAGCTTAAAGATGAGCAATATTAGTTTTCTTCTTTATATAAGAGTTTTAAGCATAAAAGTTAATGATTTCCAAATAACTAATCTACCCAGACAATATATCTACACCCTAGCCCCGTACTAAGTGACGGATGGGCATGAGGAGCTGCAAACATGCTGTAGGTTGGGGTGTTAGTCCCATATGCAAACACTAGACACAACTCAACCTAGCACTCTTCCCCCAGTGCCTCGCAAGGCCCCACTGGAACCCTCCCCGGTTAAGGACAAGACATGACTAGAGATAAAGGTTATCTAATGCCTACAACCTTACGCCCCCGCTTTGGTGAGAAATGAAGTCATGGATAATAATTAATGGAAACATTAGGCATTTAAATTTAGTGATAAGTTCATAGACTATGGGTTTATATTTTTATTTGAATTTATGAAAACACTCACATAACTATTTTGAAGTCCATTAATAAATCAGAGTTTTAGCAAAAAAAATCATGTTAAAAGCAACCAATATAAAGTTTACCAAGCAAGTCTACCACTTGTTGCAAGAAAGAATTTTGAAGATTCAAGTGATGATGCACACAAATAAAAGACTTTAAATAAGCATGAAAGCGCAAGGTAAAACAATTATATGGTTATGATGCGGAAGACTTATAGAAATACAAGAAACATCTTATTGTAATCAATGATGATCCATAAAAAGATATATGAGTTAAATTTCAAAAAGAAGATGTTTTTGTAAATCATTTTTCAATTAAAATCTTTAAGTTTGAAAATAAAGTAACCTAGCATGAAATAATGTTATCAAAAAGAGATTACTACAATGTTACTTTAATTCACAATTTCAAAACATACCAAACATTGTAGAAAGCATGCTAGGTTATCTAGTGCATTTCATAAATAAAGAGTAGTATAGAATTAGCATTTGGATCCAATACTCATGAGAAGAAGTGTTATGGAAGATAATGATGTGCACATAAGTGTATTTTGAATAGAGTAAACAAATGTTTTAATCAAAAATACAAGAAATATGTAAAGTAAAGAGCACAATAAAACACAAATAGTTTTACTTCCACAAACTTCAATGCACAAAAAATGTACAACTACCAAGGTGCTTTGCACACACAATGCTCATTAAGACTTATCAGGGTGCAAAGTAGTGCTTGGGGGATCACATAATTTTATTCTTCAATATTGATTTTTATTGTGACCCGGTGTACTTAAGAATAAGTGGTTTTTATTTTGAAAGAAAGTTATGGTTTGTACAAGATACTTTACTATTCTTTCCAAGGTGCTAAACCTCACAACGCTTATTAAGACTTATCAGGAGGTTCAAGTAGTGCTTGGTGGAGTTATCTTTGTCACTTTATTTTATGATTTTTGTTTTGTACAAAGTTCTCTGAATACACTTGTTTTGCAAACCAATATAATTTATGAGAAAGATAACCACTTTTCTTAATTTTTAAAAGTGCAAATAAAGGAGTGTAGGTAAGATACTTATGCAATTTTAATTCATTGTACTAATACAAAACATACACAAGCATTCTTAGATTAAACACATATGTAGACAATGCCAAAATAAGTGAGTTAATAAAGATCATTATCAAACGTAAAACATTTACTCATACTTAGAGGCATGATAAGCATAGTTCTACACAACTTTTTCAATATAATTAATGCACATATTAATAGATATATCAAAGCATGATGAAAGCAATGTTCAAAGTAGTTTGAAAAGATAAATTGCAACATTATAGAAGTTCTAAATTATAGATTAAATCATGCTTGATTTTCAATGAAGTCCATACAGTATTTTTGATATTTTTGAAGAATAATTAAAGTTTGAACTCATAAGATTGATCTTGGACTTCCCGAGGACTACCTTGTGAGAGGTTCGCCCAGTACTAGGTGATATGATGGGATGATAGCCCAAATCACCCTTTCGCAAGATACATGTAAATCGTAAAGCTAAGTTCAAAATAATAATTTTTGGTACTTGTTTTTGTTTTATATTTTTGTATTTGATTTTTGCATATAGGAATAGAATTCAAAAAATATCCAAAGACAAAACAAATTTTTTTTTTTTTGTAATTTGGCTTTTGTAATTTTGTATTTTAATTTTTCAAAAACAAGTACAGGCAGAATTGCAAAAAATGAGTAGTACATATAAAATAATATATTTTTATCGATTTTTCAGAATTTTAAAATTTCAGAAAATCGGATACTTGAGCTAGCGCCGGCGTTAGGTATTAGTGCCTGCGTTAGCTCACAGAGAGTGCTTATTTTGATCATATAGCCTAGATTTTCTTCGATTTTGCTTCCGATTTTTCTTAATTATGTTTTTGCAATGTAAG
Organism: Dactylorhiza incarnata; assembly: GCA_033032865.1. Lineage (NCBI taxonomy): Eukaryota > Viridiplantae > Streptophyta > Magnoliopsida > Asparagales > Orchidaceae > Dactylorhiza > Dactylorhiza incarnata. The sequence continues at coordinate 11,406,558 of JAWHQI010000011.1, forward strand.
GCCTGTCTAATGAAGTGATGAGACGAGAAGAAATCGCAAAAAGTTGCGGAAGTTAAAATTAGTACATGAGTTTCATCTTCATTAGAGTTTCATATTTATTAAACCTTAATTATTAAGTTTTGCACAACATATGCATGAGTGAAATGATCATAAATAAGTGAAATAATATTCATGCAGTTTTTTAATTCTGATTTAAACATGATTACAATTAAACATACTTGGGGTAATTGAAAATGACGCAAATATATTAACTACCTAAGCAAAACTTGCGCATTTTATAGATTTAGCCTAATACCCCTAAAATACACCTTTTAAATCCATTTTGACACTTATTTCATTTAGTCTTAATAATATCATATGACAAATTTAGTTTTTCAAATTTTATAAGACTTTTAGGAAATGGATTTAGAAGGATAAAAATGATAAGTAGATCACTTGAAAAATGACATGACTATTTATTCAATTTTATTCAATTTGATTTATTTATGAATTTTGGTTTAATATGAGAAAGTCATATCACAAGTCATATAAAGTGATCATATCATGATGGTTCAACAAAAATAAAAACAAAAAACAAAAAGGAAATTATGCATATCATGAAGTAGATAATTGATATTTTATTTTTTTTTAGTTGATTTCTACTTCATGCAAATAATTGGATACTAGTGAATGAGAGATTTAGGTATCCAAAGAGGACCGGGTGTGACGGTTCCTTTGGGTACCCAAATACATCGTCTTTGCTTTTGAGGAGATGAAAGTGAATGAGCCCTTTTGAGTGGAGTTTGTGTTTCATCTTTAACTTTGGGTCTCCATTCAAATCTTGGTTTAACATTATTTTTAGTTTTCAAATTTCCATAATCATTTACTTGAACATTTGGATCAAAAAGGTTTTTGAATTTATAATTTGAAGGAAATTTGTTTGCATTTAATTTTAGGTTGGGAGAAACATGATTTTGTAAATTGTGGTGATTTTGATTTTGATTTACAAATCCTTTATGTTCCTCACTCCAATTTTAAAACTTAGGTAAGATGTTCATATTCATATTCAACTTGTTTTTAGATATAGTTTGATATTGTGAATTTGTATTTACAATTTTCATAAGCAAGTTGATTTTTGATTTTAATTCATCATTTTTAATCTTTAAATTATGTCTAGCTTTATTATAAGCGATTGTGCTATTTTTAAGAGTTGAAACAATTGAATCTATATGATCTTGATAGTTATTTCTATATTCATCAAATGTTTCATCCATCTCTTTAATTTCAATTTTATAGTCTTTGCACTTAGCACAATCATTTATCAAAAATGAATTTTCTAAACATAATTTTCATTTTATTCTTTTACTAAATTTAAAACTTTTTCAAGTTTCTTGTGCTTTTCTTTTAATTCATTATATTCTACACAAGTTGTGGTGTTTTCAACTAAGGAGCCATGTGTAGAACTAGATAAATTAGAATTTGATTCTTCATTAATTTTTGCCTTTAAATTTTTATTTTCTAAGCGCAAATGTTTATTAGCATTTTTTAATTTCTTAATTTTGTGCTTTGTAGTTTGAAGCAATTGCAATGAAGAGATAGAAGTACAAAAGATGGAATTTGATTTCCATACATTGCTTTTGGGAGAGGCACGATTTGAACATATCGTTTCTTTGACATCTTTTTGGCACTCGTCTTCCGAAGACAGTACTTCTTCTTCTTTTCCATTTGATGTGTGCTCCATTGATCCGTCATGAGAGGAGCATTCTTGAAGACTTGTGCAGGCTTGCATATTATTCGGTTCTTGCAATTATTGCATACCTGTAGAAGGAGAATCATACATTTCTTCAAGAAATCTCCATACTTTGTATGCACTAGAAAAACAATATATTAATTTGAAAATGTCTTGAGATAAAGCACAAAAAATATAATGCATAGCTTTTGCATTTAGGTGACGCTCTTGTTTATTTAATTCATTCGTTGGTCTAACTATTGCTATATCCCATGCATTGATATCTAAATTTTTAATAAATTTTTCCATTATTAATTTCCACCCTTTATAATTTCTCCCTTCGAATAAAGGTGGTTTAGGAGATTTTTCTTCTTCATAAAAATTTACCCCACTGGTAGAAGCAAGATCATGAGACGCCATTATTCCCGGTTATTAAGCCGATTTGGAATAACCTCGCTTTGATACCACTTATTGGATCGGTAGGTGCCCTTAGAGGGGGGGGGGGTGAATAAGGGTTTTCAAAAACTTATATTATATTTTATAATACATGAAATAATAAGAGATCAAAATAGTGATCTTGAATCAAGATCTAAATTGTTTTATAATAAAAGAGATGACAATAAACAATTTAGAGAAATGAAGAACAAATCATTTTTATTACAAAAGGAGAGGCATGATTACTATTAATAAAAATGATTACAAAAATTTGATTTCAATGACGTTAGAAATCAAAGCGAAATATGAAAGACTCTTTTTGTTTTCTATACCGACTTGTATCCCCACGAACCGGTTGGCTTTAGCTGATCCTTCCCCAGATACGGCCTCAAGCCGCTCTAGCCAACCCTTCCCCGAATATGTCCTCGAGCACCCCCTAGACCTGCACCCGAGACCTAGTTGCCAACACGAGGCGAATTTCTGCCCTAAGTCCTACCCAGACCTAGTCGCCAACACGAGGCAAATTTACTAAACGATTACAGAAAAGATGTGAAATAAAAAGACAATAATATAAAAACTCCCTCTATATGGATCTCTTGGAGAAGTAGACGAAGACGCAGAGTATGATCGTAGTCGATGCGGTCTTTCGTCATGATGATCACGCGTGTTGAAATCTTCTCCACGGATCTCCTTTAGTCTTTATGGATTTGTAGGAGTATCTCTCTGAAACTTCCTCTCTATGCTGTGGCACGAAGCTCTGGAATTCTGGATCTCTCAAGGATGAGGAAGACGGAGCCAAGATGTCCTTTTTATAGACTTAGCACTAGCGCCTGCGCTAGTGCTACCGCCGGCGCTATCCCATATTAGGACATATTCTGCGCGACAGAATCTTCAATTGGAGGAAACTTTTCTCTCTTTCCTACTATGCTCCTCGCTATCTCCTGCGCTATCGGATACCGCCTGGCGCTATCTCCTTCTATAAGTTCTTCCGGCAATTTCGCTTAAGTCAATATTTTGTCGAACGAGATTTCGTCGAACGCCGCTAAGAGTTTGTCGAACGAATTTTTCGTCGAACGAGATTTCGTCGAACGCCGCTAAGAGTTTGTCGAACGAATTTTCGTCGAACATCGTGATGAGAATTTCGTCGAGCGCCGCTTACAGTTCGTCGGATGAAATTTCGTCGAACTCGATTCATCGGTCAGGCTTCAACATTCGTCGAGCTCAATTTCGTCGACCGGAGTTTGTCGAGCGGGCTTCAACATTCGTTGACCTCAATTTCGTCGAGCGCCGCTAACAGTTTGTCGAACGACAGCTAGCGCCTGCGCTAGTACTACCACCAATGCTAGTAGGAGATTTGGATTTGATGGCTCAACTTTGGGGGCAACCTTCTTATGTAATCCTTGAGTCATGTGGACTTTGTTATCCTGCACATTTAAACACACAAGATCAAATACACATAGGATTTGCTATTCTCAAACCTAGGAGATGCGGAAGACCATGTTCCAACAGTGCATTCACCTAAAACAAAAAAAACTAATAAGAATGTCCACTAAGGAATGGAAAAACATACTTGTTTGCGGAACCTGAGCGTTCCATGATTGTTGTTTGCTATGTTTTCGGTCACTAAATTGTGTATTGCACGATTATAGGTGACTAAGAGTGCTGCGGGGCAGTATCGACCCCGTAACACGGCTAAAAGTAGTGCGTCGGCAGAGGTGCCAGTGACCACTCCTCCTGCTGAGATGATCAGGTTAATCGCTGAAGCGGTCTTAGCGATGATCAACACTCAACCTCAAAGGCTTACACATCCTGCTATGCCTACTCCGGATGTGGCCTCGGTGGCAGTTGCCGTAGTGGAACCTGCAGTGGATCCGTGGGTGGAGATCCCTGTACCAATGGCTGCAGTGGAACCTGCGGTGGAGCCAAGGGTGGAATGTTGAGTAGAGCGAGTAGTTGTTGCGTGAGCGGGTGATCAACAACTTCAGCACTTTCTAAGTTTCCATCCTCAAACCTTTCCGGGGACTGGATCCCCAACGGAGGCGGAGGACTGGCTGTCAACAGTTAGAAAAACTCTAAAGGAGATAGCAGCAGAAGAAGCTATGATGGTCACCCTAGCCACATTTCTCCTTAACGGAGAAGCAGAGCTTTGGTGGGCCGAACATGAAGCGCATAAGTTTGGAGGTAAGGATATTACCGAGATCACTTTGGCGGAGTTCTCAAAGTCATTTCTTCAGAGATATATTCCCTCTGCCCAACGCATTGCGTTGTAGAACCAGTTCTTGAAGTTAACTCAAGGTGATAGCTCGGTGGACGAGTACTTGCACGAGTTCACTAGATTGGTCCGCTATGCGGGGTTTTTAGTGAAAGATGAGGAAATGAATACGAACAAGTTTTATGAAGGTCTTCGGGATGAGTTGAGGCTGCTCCTTGCAGGCCCAATGACGTTTGACTTCCATGTGATGGTGCAAAGGGCCAGATCTCTGGAGTTGGACATGAAGAGAGTGCAAGCAAAGGGCATGGCAAAGAAACCTGAATTTCATGCGCCGACCTCTCAATCAAAATCTGAGTTCAGGAGGAACAAAAGGGAGTTCAAGACCGCGGAACCAACTCGCTCAAATGTGTCGGGAGCTATGACTGCACGTGGTCCAATTACATGTTTCACTTGCGGAAAGGTGGGACACAAAGCACGCATGTGTTGAAGTGGTCCCCCGAGGCCAGAGAACTGAGCGATGGACTATGCTCGTGCTGTGGGTCATGCAGAAAAGGGCAAAGCTGCGGAGTCTGCTGCTTCCCAGCACATTCCGACCCAGCCGAGAGTTTACTCACTTGGCCAGCAAGAAGCCATACTATAAACTGATGTCGTCACAGGTATGAATTAGAAGTTAGCTTTTACAGCTATTTATGATTGATATTGTTTTGCGACTTTATGTTTGATTTGTGTGCAATTAGGTTTTGTCCTAATTTTCAACTATCCAGTGAGAGCTCTATTTGATACGGGTGCATCACACTCTTTTCTGTCTGAGGACTTCGTGGTGCGAATTGGAGTGCCGTCTACCTTAGTAAAGGATAGATTGGAAGTAGTGCTACCCAATGGATCTCGCATGGGTGCGGATAGGAAGAGTCGTGTGAAGGTGCGGATTGGAAATCAAGACTTCGACTTGGAAGCATCATTATTACCGCTAGCTGAATTTGACGTGATCTTCGGCATGGACTGGCTCTCGGAGCAGCGAGCATGCATTGATTGCAATTCAAAGGAGATCACTCTGAGAAAGAACACCGGAGACGAAACCACGTTCGCGGGTATGCGAGGAGCGAGCAAGACGCTGATGTCTGCTCTCCAGGTGGTTAAGGCGGTGAGAAAGGGCGCGGAGTTGTTCTTCACTTTGTTGGAGACTTCGGAGCCAAAGCGCAGTTTAAGTGATGTCCCAGTTGTAGCGGAGTATGCTGATGTGTTTCCTAACGAACTCCCTGGGGCTCCGCCTCAGCGAGAGATTGATTTCTGTATTGAGCTGGTGCCAGGTGCCAAGCCTGTAGCACGCTCACCGTACCGAATAGCGCCAAAGGAATTGGCAGAGCTGAAGGTTCAGTTGCAAGAGATACTAGAGCAAGGCTATGTACGTACAAGTTCTTCACCTTGGAGTGCACCGGTCCTCTTTGTGAAAAGAAGGAAGGGAGCTTGCGTCTATGTATTGACTATCGAGAGCTGAATAAGCTGACCGAGAAGAACCGTTATCCAATTCCAAGAATCGATGACCTATTCGACCAACTGGTTGGGTCGACGGTATACTCTAAGCTAGACTTAAGGTCCAGCTATTATCAGCTTCATATTCGGGAGTGTGACATCCCAAAGACAGCGTTCAGTACCCGCTTTGGGCACTATGAGTTCACGGTTATGCCGTTTGGTCTGTCTAATGCACTGTCGGTATTCATGGACTTAATGAACAGAACGTTCCGAGAGTATTTGGATCAATTTGTGAGCGTCTTCATCGACGATATTTTGGTATACTCTCAGTCGGAAGAGGAGCATGCAGAGCATCTGCGCGCAGTTTTGAGCACCCTGAGGAGGAATAAGCTATATGCAAAGTTCTCCAAGTGTGAGTTTTGGCTATCGTTAGTAGCATTCCTTGGTCATGTTGTTAGTGGAGAAGGAATAGCAGTCGATCCTTCGAAGATAGAGGCGATCCAAGCATGGCCTGTGTTGAAAAATGTAGCGGAAGTCCGAAGTTTCTTAGGACTTGCCGATTATTATAGGCGCTTTGTGGAAAACTTCTCGAGGATTGCACTTCCTCTCACTAAACTGACTAGGAAAGATCATAAGTTCATTTGGTCACTCGAGTGCGCACGAGCTTTTGAGGAGCTAAAGAGCCATCTGACCACGGCGCCCATTCTATGCTCGCCATGTGGAACAGAAGGTTATGAAATATATAGCGACGCCTCGGGGAGTGGCTTGGGTTGTGTTTTTGTGCAGTTCGGAAATGTAAATGCCTATGGCTCCCGTCAGTTAAAGGTACATCAGAGGAACTACCCAGTCCATGATTTGGAGCTAGCGGCCGTGGTATTTGCTCTTAAACTTTGGAGGCACTACTTGTATGGCGTGAAGATCGACATCTTTACGGACCACAAAAGCCTCAAGTACCTGCTTGATCAGAAGGAGTTGAATATGCAGCAAAGGAGGTGGATGGAGTTCCTTGGGGACTACACCTTCGACATTTGATACACTCCTGGGAAATGAAATGTGGTTGCGGACGCGTTGAGTCGTCGGGCTCCTGCACAGGCAAACTTGATTTTGATGCATGATGAACGTCTAATCTAGTAGCTAGAAGCCTTGGAGATCATTTGTGTCGATAGAAGAGCGTCTCCTTCAGCATGTTTGAACTGGACGGAGGTTCAATACGACCTTGTCGACCGAGTTCGACAGGCTTTGGAGCTGGATTCGAGCATGAAGCGATATAAAGCGGAGACCGTGGATGGTTCAAACGCTGATTTCTCCTTCGAAGATGATCTTATGTGGAAAAATGGCAGATTGTGCGTCCCAAATGTTGGTACATTGCGGGCGGAATTGATGTACCAGGCTCACTATACCAAGTACTCGATCCACCCTGGGAGCACAAAGATGTACATGGACATGAAGAAGCTCTTTTGGTGGCCAGGAATGAAGAAAGACATTGCACTATACGTGGCCAAGTGTCACACTTGCGCATTGGTGAAGGCTGAATGTCAAAGACCTGGTGGGTTTTTAAAGTCTTTACCGATCCCGGAATGGAAGTTCGACGATATTTCGATGGATTTCGTGCATGGATTGCCGAAATTGCAACATGGAAATGACGCCATCTGGGTGATCGTAGATCGATTGACGAAAGTTTCGCACTTTATTCTGAACCGGAAAGACGACTCTGTGGAAAAACTAGCAAAGTTATACATTGATAATATCGTGCGGTTGCACAGAGTTCCCCGTAGCATCGTGAGCGATCGTGATGGGCGGTTCACATGAAACGATTGGAGGCTGAATCATCAATTATTGGGAACCAAGCTAAAATTTAGCACGGCCTTCCACCCGCAAATGGATGGACATACCGAAAGGACCAATAGGACGATGGAAGACATGCCAAGGATGTGCGCCCTGGACTTCGGAAAGAAATGGGAAGATCATCTATATATGATTTAGTTTACCTACAATAATAGCTACCAAGCTAGTATAAAGATGGCACCTTTCGAGGATCATAATGGTAGAAAATGTCGTACACCGTTGGCTTGGGCTGCAACGGGCGACACGAAGTTGTTGAAATGCAAGGACGTGGAAGAAGCAAATACATCAATCCGTGCAATACGAGAGCGGTTGCTCATTGCCTAGGATAGGTAGGCAAAGTACTACAATGCAAATCACCAGAACGTTGAGTTCGCCGTTGGTGATTGGGTTTACCTGAAGATCAAACGTTCAAAGGAGTATCGAGGATCCAACTCTTGAAAAAGCTAAGTCCGAGGTACTTAGGACCGTTCGAGATCTTGGAGCGCATTGGTGAAGCTGCCTACCGACTTGCTCTATCTTCGGAGCTGAGCGGGCTACATGATGTATTTCATATCTCTGTGTTGCAGAAGGCTGTCAAAGAGCTTAGTCTTGTTGCGGTCAGTGAAGTGTCGGTAGATGGTGGGCTAACGATGGAAGTCAAGCCCATTCGCATCGAAGACACATAGGTGAAGCAGTTGCGGAACAAATCCATTCGGACGGTAAAGGTCCGTTGGAATAATTGCGGTCGTGAGGAGCTTTCATGGGAGTGGGAGCAAACCCTGCGAGACGAGTTCCCCGAATTGTTCCGTTGAGGTACAAGTTATATTTTGTATCTTTTGGTTTCTTTACACTGTTAAAATTTTGGGACGAAATTCCTTAAAGGAGGGGAGATTTGTAACACCCCAAATTCCAGAAATGCATTTCTCGAGAAATCAAAAAGGCAGGAGGATTGATTTCTCGAGAAATCATATAGTCAGGAATATACTTCTCGAAATTTAAATATCAGAGAATTGATTTCTAGAGAAATCAAATAAGCAGAAATTAAACTTCTCGAGAAATTAATTGGCAGGAGTTTACCTCTCTGAAGAGAATTTTAATGTAGAAGTTATACTTCTCGAGAAATCAAATAGGCAGAAGAATTGATTTCGAGAAATAAAATAAGCAGAAATTAAACTTCTCGAAAAATCGTAAAGGCAGGCAGTGCTAGTTCTCGGGAACAAAAAAAATGCCTTCTCCCAGCCGTTCGTCGAACGCAGCATTTCAGCCGTTCGTCGAACGCAGGCTGCCATTCGTCGAACGCAGCATTTCAGCCGTTCGTCGAACGCAGGCTGCCGTTCGTCGAACGCAGCATTTCAGCCGTTCGTCGAACGCAGGCTGCCTTTCGTCGAACGCAGATTTTCAGCCGTTCGTCGAACGCAGGAAGCCGTTCGTCGAATACAGGCCGCCGTTCGTCGAACGCAGATCATTAGCCGTTCATCGAACGCAGCATTTCATCCATTTGTCGAACGCAGGCTGTCGTTCGTCGAACGCAGATTTTCAGTTGTTCGTCGAATGCAGCATTTTAGCTGTTCGTCAAACGTAGCTTTATATCCTTCGTCGACCGCAGCTTTACTGAAATTTGTCGAACGCAGTATTAGTACATCATTTTTTTTTAAATAACAGACCCGTGACTTCTTGATCATGGCTGTCTAAGCAAGGGCTTTAAATCCAAGCGTTGGGATTTCTTTCTGGGGTATCTTAGGGTTCGTACATAGGAGTATATAGATCCTCTTTAATGCCTAAAACTTTATCTCTTAAAGTTTGCGAGAGAAGGAAGCCGAGGAAAAACAGCGACAACGGGGAAGAAGAAGGAGACGTTTTCTGCCATTGCCGGAGCTTCGGAGCTCCGAATCGCGAGCCATTTTTAGATTGGGAAAGAGCAGCCCATTGTGGTTCTTTCTATCCGAGTGAAATCTCATATCGATGGCAAAGAAGAAAGCTCCAAGGGTAACGATCCTTCCTCCCGGTCATAGGACGGGTTTTGTCCTCTCATTCCTTTTTCTATGCTTGCATGAGGAATCCCTTTCACCAAATGGGTGAAGTGTAGGATTTCCTCCAGTTCTTTGGAACTTTGGGTCGATTGTGTCTGTCCTCGGCATATTGCATTTAAAAATCTAGTAGTCATGCGGATTTAGGCATTTTGTGTGAAGCTTATTCGTGGCCGTAAGCCCAGATCGGTGATGCTTGGATTGCAATGTTACATTTAGGTTAAGCCTAGAATGTGTGCCAGAGAATGTCTCTGTGGGATCTTCTATTGTGTTGCGGGACTTGAGTTTTAGGTGCCTTTTAAGAGCCTAACGAAAGCCCCTTGCTTGGATGGTTGAATGCAAACCTTCACCACTAGATTTGAAGAGGAGTGCTCCTGTACCTCCTTCTTGGTTGTTCTTTGCGAAACCTAAGTCCGCGTGAAAGGATTAGATGTGTAGCTTAATTATGTGGGCACTTGATGTGCTAAACCCTTACGGGCCGAGATGAAGCCGTACCCGCATCGTGCGATAGATCGCAACGGTTAGAGCATGGGCAAAGATGAACCGAACCCGTTTCCATGCAGATCGGTGAGAGGTCCATACCTCATGTAAGCCGTGTGATCATGGGAGAGGTCGTGGAAGGTGTCTTACCTAGATCGACCAAAAGCGCTTTTTCCCCACCTAAGGCTATGTCCTTAGGGTGGAGTGGCTGTGATGAATTGATGTTATGTTAGCCTCGTGCGGTTGCTTAGGTGGTTGTGGGGAACCTTCGGGTGAACCCAACCAACATCATGTGCATACCTAGGTTCCCTTTTACTTGACGCTCTGTAAGACCCCATTTTTTTTTTGCAAAAACCACCGGGTCTTAGGCCCAGAACCGCTGTTTTGCGGTGACACCTTCACTCGGAAAGGTCGCCACCACAAAACGCCGATTCTGCCGGCCAAATCGATCACAAAGAACAGTACATAAAAGAGAAGACAAGTCCACAGAATCAGATGAATTAAAAACCATAAAGGTAATCGTCCACAGATAATAACTGAATAAGAGGTACAAGGGGTTACAATAATAAAAGGGGCTCTTGCCCTATACATCATTTCCTCACTACAAAATCACTCGCGGAAGCTGACTCCTAGGTAAAACTAAAGCTAATCGTCACCGACACTGAAACCTGAGTACCCAGACTAGTCTGACCCATCCCTGCAGACTCTGTGCTCCACTGGTGCTGCAACACTGGATGCTTCTTTTCTTTTGGCCTACGGTCGCTACTTCGCAATCCACATCTACGTCTTCGCCTTCGGCCTCCTGGTCGCTGTGATGGAGGGGTTCCACTCATCATGGGGCATCTGACTCGAGTGTGTCCAAGCTGGTGACAATGGTAGCATGGCCGTGGGGCCCATCCTGTCGGTTCCTGCTGCACCTATTTCTCTGATGTTGCTGCGTCTCTTTGAAACCCTAATATGATATGGTCCACCGACCGTCAGTCAAACATGACTCAGCCAATTCCCCACCCCTCCCCCAATGGCTCCTAGGCACCGTATGGGGAGGAGGAAGCGGAGGACATTCAAGGGGTAAAAACAAAAGCAGGTGACAGCGGATCTACAACTACACAGGTGTATATATATATGAAGCATTAAGTAAGCATAGTAAAGTGCATGTAATGAACAATAAGCAGTATATATAATGGCAAGTGAAGTAATATAAAAGTAACCATTGATTTATAGGGATTACCCCTATAGACCAAGGGGTTGTTTTGCAGGGCCTACCATATAAGAAGTCCCATAACCGACTTATACGTTAGGGGTAGGTTGAATGCAATGTTTATGCCATGTCATGCAAAGTATGTTAATATGCTATGATCATACAAGTGCAACTCACTCACTACAACTCTATGCGCAAAGACCTTTAGTTCCCCCTTTTTGGAGCTTGCAAGACTCCCAGGATACTCCCGTAGTGGCAAACGGAAGCGGTGGGTTGGGCCTCACCCACCTCTAGGTTGGTATTCACACTACCCAACCTAGACCTATCGTACGCCTCCACAAACCCGCGGAGCGTCTGCGTACTCTTGCTGACTGGACCGCCAGACTATCAAGGCTAAGTGTAAAACCACACTTGCCGAGTCAACGTATTGACGTCGATGTGAACGACCATCCAATACCGAAGACCCACCATCTTCATTGCACATGCAACATGATTTACTTCCTATCTCCGAGCCATAAGCTCCCCGGGCTAACCTGCCCGCCATCAAACACCACTGAGTCACAAGCTCACCGGTCTTAGCAATCCGCTATCACCACCACCGAGCCTACCGCTCGTAGCACCAAACCAACTAAACTCCCAAAACCACGGGGTTTGTTATTAGTTAATGTCTTATACAATGTCTTACTCCTATAAGTTTGGGGTTAGTCTTGGACTTCCCGAGGGTTACCCTGTGAGGGGCTCGCTACGGTACTAGGAACCACAATGGGATGACACCCCAAAGTTCCCATTCCCAAGACACTTAATGTCATCAGTTACTACCCATAAGAAACCCTCTTAGTATTTCACCTGGTCTAAACCTAAGTGCTTTTAGGTCCTAATAGACAAAAGATGATCTCTCGTCAATCCCAGGACGACCTACCCCAAGGGTGGCACCCCACCACCCTAGGACTCTTCAAACCCTAATTAACTCTAGGGATCCTTACATAGTCATATAATCACCATTAAACCCCCGCATCTCCAATCAATATACCCCAAGGTTGCTAAATTGCTAAACGCAGACCACCCTTAACGTTTTGATGCTCATGAAGGGAGGTACACTAATTAGTCAACTCCATGACCCAACAATTTTACTGGGGGCCCATGCTACCTGTTTAAGATCAAACCCAGAGTTTCATAATTTTCCCATTATTATTAATATTTAAGACATTTTTCCAAAACACAATTTCCTAGGGTTTGAACTACAAGTATACTTTTCTGACTTCCAATGACTACCACAATTTTTACATAAATCAAGGGTACCAAGTAGTCAGTAGATATGAAATTTTAGGAAATTCCAGCAAGATTTACTATTTTTAAATATTCCAAAACCCATTTATTTCCAATCATTTCCAAACGGGGTACCCTCGTATGAACTCCAAACCTTATGCAAATTTATACAGAGGTGTTTCATACTAAAATATTCAGCCCTACAAAGTTTGGCCATGTTCCATAAAGGTTACAAATGTAATTTCCACCAAGCATATATTTGCAATTAATTCCAAATTGAACTAGAGGTACCAAAAATATTAATCCATAAATTATGAGAAAAATACTACGGGTTCATGATGGTATGTAGTGTCATCCAGCAAAGTTTCATGCAATTACAGAAAACTAACACCCTAAAATTATTCAACCCAAAAATTGTCAACAATATGAATAATTACAATTTGGACCTCCAAAAATTTTCCAATGGTTCTAATAGAATCTCCAGGGATTAATAACATCAAAACTAAGTTGGGGACAGAAGATGGTTAATAACTAAGTACTAATTCTTCCTAAATCCCAAAAACCTAATTATTTACAAATCTGCCCAAGGATTATTCACCTTGGCTTGGCAACTCCAAACCCCACCAATTTATTACAGTAGTTTTCTCTGGTCACCATGACCACCTTCCCAAAATTTCAAGTCAAACCATTAAGGTTTGACCCCTCTTCCTTCATTGGCCTCTAACTGCACCCCTTTAGGGTTTAACCTAGGGTTAGGGTCAAAACTTCTCCAAATCCACCCAAACTTCTTGTGAGGGTGTCACAACACTTATAAAGCTCAGAGGAGTCCAACACACCCCTCTCCAAGGACAAACTATCCTATGTCCTTCACAACCCCAAATTCCACTCCATAGGGATCAACCCTATGGCCTTAAGCAAATCAAGTCCAATGCTCACCAATCTTCCTCATGGGGTCTCAAATTGATCCCACTGACCTTTCCAAGAAGACTCAAGTCTATATGGACCCATTTGGCCAATGGATCCCTACTTGGCTAAATGCACCCCAAAGTGCTCCATCTTCATGACCTAGGGCCATCCAACTCTCCATGACCCCAAAACTCTCTTAGAGGTGATTTGGGTGATATTAGGGCAGTGGCCAAAGTCCCATTCCAATTGGAGGTGGTTTGACCATGAAAGATCCCAAATAGCCCTTAATCACAAATTTCCCCTTAATGGGCAAATCTTTGGCCCAAAGATTACCTAATCAAATGAACTATAAATGAGTTGAGATTTTAACCAGTGGTTTATCATGATCCTAATAACACCCCACCAAAATTTGGTGGAGATTGGAGGTCATTTGACCCTCCAAATAATTTGTGCAAGGATTATTAAATATTTACAAAAACTTTAGGAAAATCTTCTCCACAAATTCTCATTTTTGGATATGTTATAGCCCTAGATATGACTCATTACTAGTCCAAATTTCAAGTGATTTGGACTTGTGGTTTGGTGTGGGCACCCATTCAAAGTTCAGTCAAACTTTGCACTAGAATGGGTGCTGAGGTCAAACCAGGACTCCTAATTGGGTGAGGTCAATTTTGTATGATCCTAGGGGTCAAGGCCTACAACTTTCATGTTGGGCACTTTTTCTGTAGAGGGCATCTAGTATTTTTAATATTTAAATTACTTCTGCAGTTATAAAAGCTAAAGGAAACTAATTAATAATAATAATTAAATTCATATCCAGCACAAATCTTGAAGCAGGATTCACGGCATCCGGTCGTCTTCTCCAAAGATTCAACGGCTGCGATAGCCCGCGCCTGGGCCGCCTTCAACCTTGATTTCAAGGCCACCCTCACATCCCCCCGGCCGGCAAGTGCCACCACCACCTCCATTGAGGTGGTGGCGGTTGATAGGAGGTCGTTTGCCGGCCGGTGGTGGCCGGAGTCGGGGTTTCGGGGAGGAAAACTATGCTCGAAAACGAGCACCTTTGAGTGCACAATTCGAGCCCAACTGAACTCGAATCAAGCCCCAGTTAGATTAGGATCTAAGCACTGAGTGAGGGGAGGGGGATTGGACCTGATTTGGGGCTTGAAGCCTTGCCGATTGGGGGATTGCCATGACCGACCTCCATGCTTTCCGAGTTCTGCAACCACCACACCAAACTGCCCGATTCCTTTGGGTAAGTGGGGGAAAACACTCCTCTCTGGCCTGTGAAGCTTTTAAAGGCTTCAAATGAGGGAGGGGGAGAGCCATGGCTTCAATGCCATTTAAGGCCATGAATGGAGAATTTCGGCCATGGTGGAATTCCATGGGATTCACCCCTAGGAGGTCGGGAAATGGCTGGAAACTCCTCCTCTCCCCTAGAGGGGATGAATTCAACCATTAATGGGGGGGGGGGGGGGGAGATTGAAGGTTTCTTCTTCCTCCCATTAATCCTCCTCTTTCTCTCTCCCCCTTAATGGGTTTTTCTCTCTCCTACTCACCATGGCCGATTTTCCCTCTCTCTCATGTTTAATATCAGTCTACTAGGCTGGTCAAGTGGTCAATTTGGGCTTAGCCCAAAGGGATTGGGCTAGATTCAAGAGATTTGACCTAATTTGGGCAAATTTGACTTTTGGTCCAATTGACCAATTGGGTGACCCTAGGATGGGGCTTTTGGGTTCATTGGGTTCAAAATTAGGTTTAGAAACTATTGGTGGGGTCAATTTGGTCACATGAGTCTTAGTTGACCCAATTTAAGCTGATTTGACCAAAACAAGCTAAGTTGACTTTGGTCAAATTGAGCCCTAGGGTTGACCCAGTCATGGGGCTTTTTGGTCCACTGGGTCCCCTATGACATGATAACCCTAAGGGTAGGGTCAATTTAACATGGTGATGGTCAATTTGGGTATTTAGTGAAGAATTGCCATTTTGACCTAACAAGGGCATTTTGGTCAATTTGCACCATTGGGGTTCCCATGATGGGGCTTTTAGGTCTACTAGGTCTCTTATGATATTCTAGACCTAGATGAGTGATCAATTTGTCATGGTGAAGGTTAATTGGCTCTAAATATGCTACTTTGACCAATTTAGGGTTAGGGTTGACTTTGGTCAATTTGGCCTCTTTGGTTGACCCCAATGTGCCCTTGGTGCCCTAAGGGGGCCTCTAAAGGGTCAGGGATACTATGGTGGGGTCAATTGATCAAGTTGAGGCCCTAAAGTCCAACCCTAAGCTTGGTAATTGGAAATTGCTATTTGCAGTCCAAGGCACTTTCAACCCTAACTTGCCTAAGTTAAAGGGATTTCTACACTACCAAGGCCTTGTCATGACTTTGACAAAACAGAGTCACCTGGGGGTCTAGCTGTCTGGGGGATGTTACACGCTCAACCTAGAAGATTGATTGTGCTTGAAACCTCACCTTGTGTAGTGTAGTTTGCACTTTCTTTATATCATTACATGTTGCATGTACGACTTGCTTGCAGGTTAGCGGTGAGACGCCCCTGAGCCGGCTAGATGGTCGGGGGGGATCGTTATGCAGTTTGTGGTCAGCTCAAAGCTGACCGTCGTTTACCTCATATTGGAAGTTGGTTGCAGGTGCAGGTGAGCCTAGCGGAAAATAGCGGGCGGTGACCCTTTTGCTATGTTGGCCCTTGAAGGCCAGCCTCTTTTCTGCTTTACATGTATTGCCGGCCTGCGTGCCGATGTATGTTTTGAATTTCTATACATTTGATAAATGTAAGGCCTTAAGGCCGTAACTCTATTTGTTTCATTCCTGGGATAGTGGACAATTCTAAAAGATGTTTAATTCAAATGCTTCCGCTTACGCTTTATGTACTCTAGTGTTGTTGTAGTTATTTTCCTGATTATCACCTTATAATGCCTAGCTAGTGTGTATAGTATGACGTGGGGTCCCGGCCGGACCTGCTGTTATATTATTTGTACTGGCAGGGTGTTACAACTTGGGTCCTAGGTTCTTGTTAGCATAATAAGGAATTCTTCTACTCACCTCACCCTTTCTAGGAGGTCTCTCCTTTGCACTAGGCACACTAGGGTTGTGCCAACAGTCAATGACAAAGTGTCCCACTTTGCCACAACACCAACATTCATGGATGTTGTACCTTCTTTTCTGAACAATTTTTAAGGTGAGTGGAGATTCATAATGCTTATATTCAGTAGAGAAGGCGACAACATTCTTCATATCTCTCTCAACCAAGGGCTGACTAGCTGCTCTAGTATAATTATTCCTTCTTGACTTTATCTGTTTATCAGCAACAGATGTTAGCTTGGTAGCTGACATAGTGTTGATAACATCAGAAATGATCAAGTGAGAGTGGATTATACGAGAACTACCAGCCTACTTCTTTGCTGGAAGAGATTGGGAAGGTGTTGCTTCCTTACCCTTGAATGTGGGGGCTGAAGCACCAAACAAAAATGGTCCATGATGGGCCATTTGGATTTCCTCATGGGGAGCCTTCAATGCACTCATCCCCATGCCCTTTCTCCTCTCATAGTCAGGATCATCTCCTAGGATAATGGAGCTTCCATTCATCCAGTGACCATGGACCCTGTCCTGGTCATACTTGTTAGAGGGAAGCACTACCTTCTGAAAGGTGGTATGAGGCTCTGCTTTAGTTTTGCCCCTTTTCCATTCCCAGCATCTACTGCCCCTTCATTGAAACCCAATCCCCTCCTATTTCCAGAGGAAGAGAAGGTGTCAATGATGGGCAGTATGGTTTTGGGCTTAGAGAATTAAGCCACTAAGATTCTTTCCTTAAGAAGATCATTCTCAAGTTTCCTAATGAGTTCTTCCCTTTGGTTTCTTTCATCATGAAGCTTGCCTATGATCTTCTTGAGCTCACAGAAATTGGTGCCCTCATTGTGGGATATACCCATTTCCTCATTCATCTCAGCCTTAATGGGTCTGAGTGATTCTAGCTCCTTAGCTTGCTTCCTAACAAGCTTTTTGTTCTTTCTCAGAGCAGCCAAGAGATCACAAAACTGTTCTATTAGATCAGCATGGTTCTTATTGTTGCATGATGAGCAGTCTTCTGCATCATTTTCAGAGGATGAGCAATCATCTGATGCACTCTTGGTCTTCTTAATTGAAGTTGGTAGTAAAGGTGTGTGAGTGATGCATACCTGATCATAATGTGATTCATCATGATTTTCTTCATCTGATAGAGCCATCAACCCATATACCTCCTCATCCTCAGAGTCACAGTCTGTGAGAGTCAAGGGTGCTCTTATTCTTCTTCTGACCACAGAGTATTCTTCATCTTCAGATTCACTGTCTGAAATAGTCAGGGGTGCTCTGATCGCTATGGCACTGATCCATATACTTCTTTCTTCTTTGATATGAGAAGAGCTCCAACTGATTTCACTTAAGGATTTGAACTTCCTGATGTCAAATCCTTTGTATTTCTCCATAGAGTTAGGATATGATAATCAGTTGATTTGATACACCCAAGAGCATACCTGTTCAAGCTGTTAAGCTTTTCTTTGAACAACCTGACACGTTTGGACCCGCAAGCCCTCTGCCCTAGTGCTCAGGCCTCGCAGATCTCAATCCCTTACGCATGACACTCAGATCTGAAAACAGATCTTACAAGTTCTAGGCCCGCAAGCCTTAAAAGAAATTACAGTAAAGAAAACTGTTTCTTCTGCCTGATGGAGATTGGCTTCTTGATTTGAAGAAGATGCTTCTGATTTTCAATCTGAATGGTGCAAATCTTCTTCAAGCTTTCTATCTTTGCCGGATGTTGACTGGCTACCTTTCTTGAGAGAAACTTATCAGTCGATGTGGCTTGACTACAATATGAAGAACAGAGAATCGTTCTTTTCTTCCTTCTGTTGGACATGTATGTCACATCCCTTTGTTTGAGAATAACAAATCCCAAATTGTATTTGATCTTGCTTGTCGTGTGTTTATAGTATGCAGGAACTATAGGTGCAATACTCCACAGGTAGAAAACAGCTGAATTTAAACATCTGGAAGAATGCACTACCGCCAACATTAAGTTTCCGTTCGACGAAGTTACTTGCGTTCGACGAAAATTCCGTTCGACGAAAATTCCGTTCGACGAAATTTTCCGTTCGACGAACTTGAAGCTCCGTTCGACGAAAATTTTCATTTGACGAAAATTTTCGTTCGACGAAAATTCTGTTCAACAAAAGTTTGTTCTGCCACGACGCCAACAGTTTCACAACCGCTACCGCCAGCACTAGCGTTACCGCCTGGCGCTATCTCAAGTTCGTGCACAGCACCACGCCGCCGACGGTTTCACAACCGCTCCACACGAATGCTACCGCAGGCGCTATCTTCAAGTTCTATAAACTGATGGGGTCTCTCTTATTTTGAGTCAGAGCTTCGAGAGAGATCACTTGTGCCAAATTTCCAGAGTTGTTACTCTGCCAAAAGTTCTTCTCCCACTCAAAGCCAAAGAAGATTTCTGGAGATGGAAGGCCCCACACTGCATTCGAAGAACGATCGCTTCTACCTTGCTTGTGCTACAATGATCCTTCATCCTCAACTTCAGAAATCTCATAGAGGGAGTTCTTGTTACTTACTTCATTTCATTATTGTAATTTTTCTAGTAGAATTCGCCTTGTGTTGGCGACTAGGTCTGGGTAGGACTTAGGGGGAAATTCGCCTTGTGTTGGAAACTAGTTCTAGGTGATTAGATCTAGGGGGGCTCGAGGCCATATCCGGGGAAGGATTGGCTAGAGCGGCTTGAAGCCTTATCCGGGGAAGGATAGGCTAAAGCCAACCGGTTTGTAGGGATACAAGTCGGTATAGAAAAGGAAAAATTGTTTTTACTTTATACGCCGCTGATTTCTAGCGATATAGAAATCAATTTTTGTAAATACCTTTTCATATAATGTAATCATGTCTCTATTTGTGTTTACTTGATTTCTTTCATTTGGCATAAATTATAAAATTGCAAATTAGTATTGTTTCTTGTTTTAAGCTAAATTGTTATTTTCGTTCTAAGTTACTATAAACAATTTAGTAATTCAT
This sequence comes from Dactylorhiza incarnata, assembly GCA_033032865.1. NCBI lineage: Eukaryota > Viridiplantae > Streptophyta > Magnoliopsida > Asparagales > Orchidaceae > Dactylorhiza > Dactylorhiza incarnata. The sequence continues at coordinate 11,426,158 of JAWHQI010000011.1, forward strand.
CTAAAATTTAAAAAGAATTTTTATTCCCTTATTCACCCCCCTCTAAGGGCGCCAATCGATCCAACAAGTGGTATCAGAGCGAGGTTGTTCCAAACGGTTTAAAAACCAGGAATAATGGCGTCTTATGATCTCGCTTTTTCCGAGGGTCAGGGAATTAGTAGACCTCCACTATTTACTGGGTCAGATTATAATTATTGGAAAATTGGATGCGTTGTTTTCTAATGACCCTAGATATCGAGGTTTGGAACATGGTAGAAGAAGAATACTCTCCTCCTACATTTGTAGTTGGAGAGGTAACTATAGAAAAACCTAAGGACAAATGGGATGATAAAGATAAACTTAAATGCAAAAATAACGCCAAGGCCATGAATGTATTATTTTGCGCGTTAGATAGAAATGAATTTAATAGAATTTCCGCATGTACTTCTGCATATGAAATTTGGAATCATTTAGAAGTTAATCATGAAGGTACATCGCAGGTTAAAGATTCAAAGTTTTTCCAACTTGAGTTGGAATATGAAAAATTCCGAATGGATGAAAGAGAAGATGTTGATGCCATGTACACGCGCTTCACCAAGATCGTCAATGCCTCCAAAGCTCTTGGAGAGACCTTCTCCAACGGCAACTTGGTCCGAAAGATCCTTCGTTCCCTTCCACCAAAATTCAACCCGAAGGTGACGGCCATTTCAGAATTGCACAATCTAAGGATGCTCCAAGTAGAGAGCCTCATTGGGAATCTCAAAACCCATGAGGTAGAACTCAAAATCCAATTTGATGAATACAACAAGGAGCCAAAGAAGAAAGCGTTGGCACTAAAATCAAAGAAGGAGTGCCAAGAGAATGAGGATGAAGATGAAGAGAGTCTCTTGGTAAAGAATTTCTGAAAATTCATGCGCAATCCGGAAAGGAGAAACACCTTTCGGAAATTTATCCAAAAGGATGGAAGATGGAAAGAGTCATCTTCGAAGAAGGAAAAGGAGCGCGACGATAAAGAAGAAAGACCTCCACCGGAATGCTTTCATTGTAGGAAGACCGGGCACATTCGGAGCCAGTGCCCAAAGTTCTTGAAGGAGAAGAAGGAAAAGCGGCACAAAGGGAAGGAGAAGAAGAAGGTGCTAAAAGCTTGAACATGGGATGACTCCTCCTCCTCCTCCGAAGAATCAAGCGGGTCTTCATCAATCGAAGATGAGGAAGCAAACATGTGCCTCATGGGACATGGAAATGACGGCGACGACACCAGTGTTCATAGCAACACTGAGGTAACTCGTCCCACTTATGATGAACTCTTTAATGAATTCCTAGAAACTTGCAAAGCTTTTGATAAAAATATGAAAGATAGTATTCTATTGAATCGTGAAAATGAATCTCTTATTAAAGAAAATCAAAAGCTTTCCAAAAAGGTAATTGTTTTAGAAAAGAGAAATGTTTCTTGCCAAGAGTGTGATCACTCCACTAAATTGGCAAAAGATATTGAAGAGTCACTTTCTAAAGCCCTCTCTCATGTCAAAACTCTTACAAAAGAGAAGGGGGAATTAGAAAGGAAATTAGAAGCCTCTCTTTTGCAAATCAAAAATAACAAAAAAAGTTTTGAAAATAAGTGTGCATGATTGTGAAAGAAAATTCTTCATTTAAAGCACAAGTTCATGATCTCACCATGGCCATTAAAAAATTTGGAATAGGCCAAAAATCACTGGAAATGATTCTAGGGTACCAGTGCCATGGATCTGGAAAATTTGGGCTCGGATATCGAGGAGAGGGCTACCGCCCAGTGTTAGCCACTAACACCGGTGCTAGAACCTCAAACCAGAAACCTGAATTTTCTTTTGCAAAAGATTTTAATTTTGTAAATCCAATTTGTTCCAGCAAGAAAATATTCCAGAAAAGGGCCTCAACCCCCTTTATTTCGTGTGCAAACTGTTATAGGTTGGGTCACACATCTAGTTCTTGCAGGAAAATAAAATGAAATACTTTAAAGCAAATCTGGGTACCTAAGGCTTCCACTTATTCTATGGGTGGTTCCACTTGGGTATCCGGATCTTTACTCTCATCTTCTTTCTAGATGTGCAGGCAGGCTAAGAACAATGAAGACGTGTGGTACTTGGATTCAGGATGCTCCAAGCACATGATGGGCAATAAAGCAAAGTTCCTTAGCCTAAAAAAGAAGAAGGGAGGGATCGTGACGTTTGGTGACAACGGAAAAGGAAGGATCATGGGAATTGGTACAGTTGGTAACAAATCCTTTCCTATATCTAATGTTCTTTATGTGAAAGGATTAAAACACAATTTAATTTCTATTAGCCAATTATGTGATAAAGGATTAGATGTGTTATTTGAATCTTCCACTAATCTATGCAAAATATCTAATCCTATTACAAACAATATTTTACTAACTGCTCCAAGAATACACAATGTTTATATAGTTTCATTTCATGATCTTTCAAAATCATCTTTAAAATGTTTTATTACCAAAAATGATGAACTTGAACTTTGGCATAGAATGCTAGGACATCCTAGCACAAAGCTTATTGTAAAACTTGCCAAAAGAGATTTAATTAGAGGATTGCCTAGATTAAATGGAAATTTACCTTCACTTTATACACCATGTCAAAAAGGTAAAATTACTAGATCCTCTTTCAAAAATAAAAATGTTATTTCTACTACAAGACCTTTGCAATTAATTTATATGGATCTTTTTGGTCCCGTTAGAACCGCAAGTCTTGGTGGTAGATTATATACATATGTTTTAATAGATGATTTTTCTAAATATTGTTGGACAATATTTCTCTCATCCAAATCCGAAGTGTTCTGTGAATTTTCAAAATTATGTACTCGTAATCAAAATGAAAGTAATTTAAAAATTAAATGCATTCACTCGGATCATGGAGGAGAATTTGAAAATGAAAAATTTACATCTTATTGTGATATGTTAGGCATAAAACATGAGTTCTCCGCACCACGCACACCACAAAAAATGGTGTTGTAGAAAGAAAGAATAGGACACATCAAGAGCTAGTATACACTATGTTATGTGAATATAAATTACCTAAGTCTTTTTGGGCCGAAGCGGTAAATACATCATGTTATGTTATAAATAGAATCATGCTTCGCCCATCTTTAAATCTCACACCATATGAACTCTATTTTCAAAAGAAGCCTAATGTATCTTACTTCAAAGTTGTTGGTTGTAAATGCTTTATTTTAAATACAAAAGATAGCTTTGGAAAGTTTGATGAAAAATGTGATGAAGGAACATTTCTTGGATACTCTTCAACTAGTAAAGCTTATAGAGTTTTAATAAAAGAACTAGAAAAGTTGAAGAGTCAATTAATGTGAAATTTGATGAGTTTGTTCCTTGTATAGAAAGACTTTTCGCAGGCAAAGAGGATGATCTATTACCTCCTTTGGAGCATGGTGATGAAGAACCTTTCAAAGAAGAAGAAGAGGAGGCCAAGAAAGATGAATATGTACCTCCAAGCGTCTTAAAATTCACAAGGGATCATCCACGGGAACTTATAATTGGTGAACCATCCATCGGGGTAAGAACTCGCTCTTCTCTTCGTGAATCTTTTTCAAATATTTGTTTTGTTTCCGAAATAGAACCAAAAACCATTTCTACCGCTTTAAACGATGAATTTTGGTTTTTGGCTATGAATAAAGAGTTAGAACAATTTGAGCGACATAATGTTTAGAAATTAGTAGAAAGACCATCTAATCACCCGGTTGTAGGTGTAAAATGGATTTTTAAAAATAATTTAGATGGTGAGTCTAGAATCACTAGGAATAAGGCAAGCTTAGTAGCACAAGGATATTCACAAATCGAGGGGATAGATTTTGATGAATCTTTTGCACCTGTTGCTAGATTGGAGTCTATAAGAATTTTTCTAGCATTTGCAAGCTTTAAAAGAATAAAACTATTTCAAATGGATGTGAAAAGTACTTTTCTAAACGGGTTTGTAAAAGAAGAAGTTTATGTTGAACAACCCCCCAGTTTTATTAATGAAAAATTTCTAAATCATGTTTATAAACTAGAAAAAGCACTTTATGGTTTAAAACAAGCGCTCCGTGCATGGTATGAAAGACTTACATCATTTTATTAAAGCACGGTTATATTATGGGAAATGCGGATAATACTCTCTTCATTAGGCACAACAATGATGATATAATTATTTTATAAATATATGTTGATGATATTATTTTTGGATCTACTAATGAAGAGATGTGTAAATAAGTTATTTTAGTGATGAAAAATGAATTTGAAATGAGTCTTGTAGGAGAACTTTCTTATTTCCTTGGTTTTCAATTATCACAAAGAATTGATGGTATCTTTGTGTGTCAAACTAAATATGTCCATGATATGCTAAAACATTTTGGATTTGAAAACCTTAAACATGCTTCTACACCAATGAGTGCATCACTAAAATTAGGAAAAGATGAATCAGGAATTTCTATAGATCAAACTTTATATAGAGGTATGATAGGATCTCTGCTTTATCAAAGTGCAACTAGACCCGATATTATGTTTCTCGTATGCTTATGTGCTCGATTTCAAGCCAATCCAAAAGAATCTCATTTAAAAGTGGTAAAACGAATTTTTAGATATCTCATTGGGTCATCTAGATTAGGATTATGGTACCCGCATAATGATTCATTTACATTGCATGGCTATTCCGATTCGGACTATGCCGGTTGTTCACTTGATAGAAAAAGCATTAGTGGTACTTGTCATTTTCTAGGACCTTCATTAGTTGCATGGTCTAGTAGGAAACAAAATTCGGTTGCACTCTCCACCACGGAGGCCGAATACATTGCATTAGGGAGTTGTTGTGCACAAGCTCTATGGATGAGCCAAACTTTAGAGGACTTTGGTTTTCATCTAAAACTTATTGAATTAAAATGTGACAACAAAAGTGTGATTGATCTCACAAATAATCTGGTACACCACTCTAGATCCAAACATATAGATGTGCTTCATCATTTCATAAGGGATCACATTAAAAAGGAAAATGTAAGGATTAGTTTCATTGGCACGGACTCTCAACTTGCTGATATATTTACTAAACCTCTTCCCGATGCAAGGTTTCAAATGTTAAGGTTGGAATTAGGAGTTTTAGACATCTTAGGATGAATAACATTAAAACGCTAATGTTTTATGCAATTTGAGTAATCAAGACATCTCTGAATATTACAAAATTTCTGCATAAGACTACTCTTAAGACCCCTAATCAATATCAAAAATCAGATTTTTAAAAATTCTTAAAAAATCGTGTACTGTTTCCAGCGCTAGCGCCGACACTAGCGTGGGTTTGTGATTTTTCTGTTGTTTAAAATTTCTAAAAATTAACAAAAATATGTTAGTTTATATGTACAAATTTATTTTTGTGTTTCTGTCTATTTTATTTTTGTTTTATTTGCATTATGAAAAATCAACTGCAAAAAATTCAAAATTCAAAAATACAAAAATATGGTTGTGTGATTTTTCTGTTTTTATTTCATTAAAAAATTTTCAAAACAACAAAAAAACTATATGATCTTTATTGCTAATATCAAGCATGAATGATTTCTATTATTTAGAATTCTTTATAATGTTATTGTTTTGTTTATCATGCTTTGATATATCTATTTAAAGTGCATCAATTGTATTGAAAAATATGTGTAGAACCAAGCTTAGCATGCCTCTAAATATGAGTAAATGTATTATGATTGATAATGATACCTTTTACTCACTTATTTTGGTAATCAACATGTGTGTTTAAATCTAAAAATGCATGCTTGTGTATTGTATTTGTACAATGAATTAAAACTTGTATAAGTTTATTGCCTACACTACATTTGAATTGCGCTTATGAAATTTAGAAAAGTGGTTAAGTTTAAAAAATTGGGTTTGCAAAACAAGTGTATTTAGAGAATGTTGTCTCATAAATATGAACAAAAAAAATTATATATGTAGACAAATATAACTCCACCAAGCACTACTTGAATCTCCTGATAAGTCTTCATAAGCATTGTGAGGTTGAGCACCTTGGAAAGAATAGTAAAGTGTCTTGTGCAAACCTTGGTTACTACATTATGCGCATTAAAAGTGTGTGAAAGTTGATATACTTGTGTTTTATTATGCACTTTACGTTACATATGTCTTGTATTTTGTTGATTTAAATCAATTGTTAACATTGCCCAAAATACACTTATGTGCACATCATTCTCTTTCATAATACTTCTTCTCATGAGCATTGGATTCTAATGCTTTATCTATACTACTCTTTATATAAAAAATGCACTAGATAACCTAGTATAATCTCTCTTTGATATGTTCATTTCATGCTTGGTATCTTTATGAAAAACTTTGAGATTTCAAAGGTTAAAACATCTTTCAATTTTGAACTAAAACTCATAGTTTTACTTATGTTTTTCATGCTTAGGAAAAGATGTTTATTATAATCTTCCGCTTGCTTACAACTCTTATCTTTTTATTTGAAATCTCTTATATTCTATGCTTAAAATATTTATCATTATCTATATTACAAAAACTCGATCATGCTTTATCATTTATAAGAAATGCCTCCTTACTACCCTCACCCCACCTTCTTTTGGTAATACCAAAAGGGGGAGATTAATTGAAGAAATCTATATAGGAGAAATATAGAATATTAAGGGGAGAATAATTCATGTAATCTATCATTTATGGGGAGTATGGGGAGCATTAAGATAGGGGGAGTATGCACATTATCATGCTTATCATATACTATAGTTGCACTATCATCTTGCTTATCATATACTATAAACAATATTGTTGATTTCTTGCTAAGTGGATTTGTTATTATCAAAAGGGGGAGATTGTTGGACATGTATGTCACATCCCTTTGTTTGAGAATAACAAATCTCAAATTATATTTGATCTTGCTTGTCGTGTGTTTATAGTGTGCAAGAACTATAGGTGCAATACTCCACAGGTAGAAAACAGCTGAATTCAAACATCTGGAAGAATGCACTACCGCCAGCGTTAGAGCTACCGCCAGGCGTTAGCTCAGGTTCCGTTTGACGAAGTTACCTGCGTTCGACGAAAACTCCGTTCGACGAAATTTTCCGTTCGACGAACTTGAAGCTCCGTTCCGAAAATTTTTGTTCGACGAAAATTCCGTTCGACGAAAGTTTGTTCTGCCACGACGCCGATGGTTTCACAACCACTACCGCCAGCGCTAGTGCTACCACCTGGCGCTATCTCAAGTTCGTGCACAATGCCACGCCGCTGACGATTTCGCAACTGCTCCACACGAACGCTACCGCAGGCGCTAGGAGCTACCGCAAGCACTATCTTCAAGTTCTATAAACTGATGGGCTCTCTCTCGTTTTGAGTCAGAGCTTACAGAGAGATTACTTATGCCAAATTTCCAGGGTTGTTACTCTGCCGAAAGTTCATCTCCCACTCAAAGCTAAAGAAGATTTCTGGAGAAGGAAGGCCCCACGCTGCATCCGAAGAACGATCGCTTCTACCTCATTTGTGCTTCTGCGATCCTTCATCCTCAACTTCAAAAATCTCATAGAGGGAGTTCTTGTTACTTACTTACATTTCATTATTGTAATTTTTGTAGTAGAATTCGCCTTGTGTTGGCGACTAGTTCTAGGTGATTAGATCTAGGGGGGCTCGATGCCATATCCGGGGAAGGATTGGCTAGAGCGGCTTGAGGCCTTATCTGGCGAAGGATAGGCTAAAGCCAACCAGTTTGTGGGGATACAAGTCGGTATAGAAAAGGAAAATTTGTTTTTACTTTATACGCCTCCGATTTCTAGCGATATAGAAATCAATTTTTGTAAACACCTTTTCATATAATATAATAAAGTCTCTATTTGAGTTTACTTGATTTCTTTCATTTGGCATAAATTATAAAATTGCAAATTAGTATTGTTTCTTGTTTTAAGCTAAATTGTTATTTTCGTTCTAAGTTACTATAAACAATTTAGTAATTCATCTAAAATTAAAAAAGAATTTTTATTCCCTTATTCACCCCCCTCTAAGGGCGCCAATCGATCCAACACCTTCTTCTTCTTCACCGCCGCTTGTACTGTATTGCTAGGCGGGATTCTTTTTCGTTCGTTTTTCTCTCGTCTTTTTAGGGCATCACTGTTTCCTTTTATAGGACGGATGTGCCGCATAACGGTCACATATGATGTCCTTTACTGACAGACACCCATCCCTCAAGAGCATGCGATGATTGGACAATCAGGCGGCGACATTAAATGCTGACAGTGTGTCTGGCTACTTTTGAATCTGTCTCGACAATATTTCCAATGTTACGACGATATGGACAATATCTCGACGATAGGGCTTGTCGATGTCTTGAACTGGTCTCTTCTTCAATTCTTCATCAGATAGTGATATCTCGACGATACTGGACATCACTTCTCCATTCGAGCTTAAGATGACTTGAAGTCATCAAACTGATATCGCTGAGAACTCCTTGTCTTCACGATATCGCTGAGATCACCTTATCATGTCGACGACATAATTGATATCATGTCGACAGACTATACTTCAGTAACTGCTTGTCTTAAAATGTCCTTCTTCAGTCTTCTCGACGTCATACCTTCTTTACGAAGATGTCAATCGCCATCAGTCTCACTTATCCTTTCTGATGATAAGGCTTCTTGTCGGCGACATCGTCGACATCTTTGAGTCTTCTTCTTCTTCTCGACTTTCTCTTATTGTCGTATAGGTGTCGCAATGATATCACCATTTCCCCTTGCTCTGCATGTTGTTGATGATATGCCTGCTGTTGTCGACGATATGCTTGATCCCTTTCGACGACATCAGACACAATCATTCTTCTTTGCTTTGCCCATCATTTCAACGATGTGCCTATACATGTCGATGATATGTCCGGCCTTTTTCGACGATATTATACTTAGGCAGGTTATTGAAGTACTGGACATATTATCTTATCTCTGCAAGCATGAACTAGATATGACATTAAATACAACTTGCACGTATCATTGAGCTGAGAACTTCTTCAAATCAGGAACACTACTGGGCACTGTTCCGAATAGAGTGGCTGCTGGAGGAGGAGGAAGATGTTGGGTTTTCTACATACCATTCAAAATGATAATAGCACATCAAAATGTGCGCAGCAGAAGAAACAAAACAAGAACAACCCTAAACAGTTTAAGGAACTTGCGATTTCATGAATCATGAAATAAGGGGAGCAACACATTGCAATATACCCGAAGGGGATTGAGTCAATACTCAACCAAGATGCTCCAAGATCTGATCCCGAAGACAAAATCTGAGTTCCAAGCACAGAAATCGATCAACGCCTCTATAGAAGTCCATACGAGCGAAGGAGAACCCTAGCTTCTTGTGAAAAAAGAACTAGGTCGGAGAAGAAGAGCCCTTAACGTTTCCCATAGACTGCTAGGTCCGACGACAGGGACAGGCGGCGGTGGCGGAATCGAAAACCTACAAAACTCTTCCGTCTGTCTGCTTGGGGAACTCTTCGGCCTCTCTTCTGATCGCAAAAGAAGGAACGATAGTTAGGGTATAAATTCGGGCTCTATTTATACCCTAAGGAAAGAGAGAAGCTATCCGCACACCCATGACTTATAATGGAGTAAACAAAATTCGTCGAGTGAACATTTCACTGAAGAAATTCGTCGAGTATCGAACTGAATTCATCGAGTGAAACAGAATTCGTCGTGTGAACCTTTCACTAAGAAGTTCATCGAGTAACAAATGATTCATCGAGTAATCATAATTTTGTCGAGTCATGATTTCGTCGAGTTCTTCGAGTAATCATAAATTCGTCGAGTCATAATGATTTCGTCGAGTAATCATAAAATCATCATTCGACGAACTGAAGTAAGAATCGTCGAGACGCTCTCGACGACTTAACTCAAAAACACATCAACACGCTCCATACAATATTCACAATACCTGTGGAGCATTCAGTTGACTCGACCCAACTCCAATAAGTCATAGGATTGGTCCTTCACTCATATGAAATATGAGTAAGGCCAACACAATTCTTCCTCCAACTTCTCCAAACACTCTTGTGTGTGACCTCATAGGCTCAAATCGCATTGGTAGTGAGACTAGATGCTTGATTACTTCCAGATCACCTTGGAAGCACCAACAGAAGAAACTTCAGAGGGCAGTTAGCTCTAATGTGCCTCGGTTGGTGGCACCCATAGCATATCACTGGCTGGAAGCCCCGATCATCTAGCCTCCCCGGCTCCTGGATCCGTAGTGGTGGAGGATCCATCACTATAGGAGGCTGCTGCTCTGGTCTGAAGTTGGGATAAGGATGCCCCCACCTCTTCTATGACTCATCATTCTGCCCCGATGCGGGCCCTTGCTGCTCTCTCCAAAGTATGATCCATCGGCCAGTCTCTTTCCCCTGCTCTACACCATCAAATGGTCTGCCTCTATCTTTTTGGCCATTTCAATGATCTAGGCAGACATGCCATGCGATATGAAAAGTAAAACCTGTCTCAATGAATCCATGAGACCCGGATAGAACCTCTTAGCATACTTCCTATCATCCGAGTTATATACCCCCGCAAATCTTGCCAGGTGGGAGAACTCCCTCTAGTATTCAATTACTGACCGGGTCCCCTGACGGAGGTTCAAGAACCTCTCTTCTATCTTGTCCCTATCAGTGGCAGATACAAGTTCTCTAAGAATACATCACTGAACTCGTCCCATGAGATATTTGCATCTCCCAATCTGCAAATGTGGAGTCCAACACTGACTTCCACCATCTTTTGGCATGTGCATCCAAAGAAGACGTCGCCAAGGGGAAAACTATATTGACTGGATAGTTGATGCATGCTAGGATCTCCTGAATAGAATCAAGCCATTCCTCTATCTTCACCGCGTCCTCTATTCTATGGTACATTGGGGGAGATAAACTCTTGAAGGCATTTAGCCAATTTGATCTGGGATTTGGCTGTTAGGTCGGAACCTGCTAAGCTCTGAAGGCATCCAGAATAGTCGTCAGAGTTTGCCCCATATTTATCTGTTGAAAAGGGGTTGTAGATAGAGGGGGAGGGACAACATCTCATGGATCAGCAAACTGCGCAGACTACACAAAAGTAAGGTTGTATTAGGATTGGCCTAACTCAATGCTTAAATGGACAATTTTATGTAAATTTTACACATGGGCACACCATAGCTTCCGCTGCTTAGTTTTTCCGTAAACTAAAGCTCGAGCGGGGTGGCCTAGTGTTGTGGACTTCTTTCTCTTATGATTATTTGTTTGAGTGATACCAGTTTGTAAGACCCCCCTCCCCCTAACTAGGAGGGTTACCCGGGCCTTATGCCCAGAATTGTCGCCTTACGGATAACACCAACACTCGGGTTAGCCGCCTGATAGTGCATTATTTATAGTAATTTTTATATAATATTTTAGTAGTAATTAATTAGTTTTTATATAATTTTAGTTTAATATATATCTAATTTATTTTATTTTGTGTTTTCAGGTAATCTGGGGCTACCAATAGCAAATTCAAGTCCACAGCCGTGTTCAGGGGAAATTCCAGAACAAATATGCAAAAAAGCCTTAGTACAAGCCCCAGGTCACGGGCGTGACCTGGGGGCGTGACTCCATGTCACGGCCATGACCCAGCCTAGCCTTCTTCCAATCGCCAGAACACGTTGCCACGTCAGATTAGAGTTACACGCCCCCATGTCACGGGCATGACTTGGGGCGTGACCTTTAGATCACGGGCGTGACTCGCCCAGCAAGTATTCAATACAAGCAGTTTTCGCCGCCGAGGCGTTCCAGGTTACACGCCCTTGGTCACGGGCGTGACCAAGGGGTGTGACCTCTCCCGCAACTGCCAGATTAACTCCAGATCGCGCCGTTCCCCGCCGTTTCAAGTCTCGGTCAAGACACGCCCTTGGTCACGGGCATGACCAAGGGGCGTGACCCGCCTATTGATGAAATTTGGCAGTTTTTCTCCCATCGTTCCCGGGCTTTCAAGACGCCGGTTCCGTACCTTACACGCCCTAGGTCTCGGACATGACCTAGGGGCGTGACTTCCAGAACTTTTGCCTATAAATTGTTGCTGCTGCCTTGAAGCTGGGGATACAGTCCTTACTTAGTTTGGATCATTTCTAGTATAGTTTTTCTGCATTTTTCTTAGTGTAACTTTATTTTATGTCTTGTCCATTTAATTCCTAGTTTAGATTTACTTTACTTACAATTGTAATTTCTTTTCTTAGTAATAAAATGTTCTTTTTTTGCAACTATGTTTAGCTAATTTTGTAGCATTTGATTGGATGAATTAGTAAGTCTTTATATTTCGTAATCTTTTATTCATAATTTGGATTTGGAAAACTAAGATTTACCGTTGATTTGCAATTATTGGTTTCATATTTCTAGGGTATGATAATCATGTTTGGATCCATTTTTTAGTTGATCGAGAGATCCGTGAATACGTGTAGATCGCTCATCGGTAGAAAGATTTGCATGCATTCCTCGAGAGAGGGTGACGCAAATCTTCCGGATTTGAGTCAAATCCAATAGTGGGGCTCACCGCATAAAGCAAGCTTAGGGGTTTCGACTGGCCGAGGGGTCTTAATCGATCAACCTAAGGTTAGGTGGTAGTTCTCTCGAGAGAGGCACTACCATATTTTGGGAACCTCCACGGTCAAGTTTGTCTAAATCCATTTCTTATGAATTCTAAATTAACAAAGTATTTTACTTAAGAAGGATTCTCGATCAAATATTTCTCTTCTTGTGTTATTTCTTTTATAAAACCTTTTACCTATTTTTCCGATAAAATAATAATAATTTGCGTGAGTAGAAGTACTCAACAGCCTCGTGGAATACGACATTTGATATTTATCTTTAAATATCCTATGCTATGAATGATAAGTACTCTTGCCTATAGTTCGTAGAATTTGGAGAAATTTTATATCCTAAATTTTATGTATCAAGTTTTTGGCGCCGTTGCCGTGGAAATATTTTTCTTGATATTTTGAAAGCGTAAATTTTATTACTTTTATCATTCTCTTTCTCTGCCCCAATTTCTCTTTTTGCTTTTTCAATTAAAATTCCTTTCTATTAGGTGACGGTTGTTTAGTTTTCTTTTTCAAAAAAAAAATGATGTTATCACAGTTGGCCGCAAAGTTTGCCGAGCTTCAAAATAAAGTCAATATTTTGGAAGGCACGAATGCGCCAAATTATTTGTCATTTTTGTGGGGGTCATCATTCTAGTGAGAAATGCTATTTTTCATTTCAAAATTTTTCTCATCAAAATCAAATTAATTTTTCTAAAGGAAATTATAATTTTTATAATGAAAATAATAATTTTTATGATGAAAATATTTTTTCTTTAAATAATGATTCGATTGAATTTCCTTCTTGCTCTGATGTTGATTATTCATGGTGGCAAGGTCATCCAGATAGTTTGTAGTGCGAAGAAGGAAATTCCTTCAATCATGATTTGCATTCCTCACCTTTTCCACAAATTTGTTCTTCTTCTGATCTTGAAATTTTTCCGACTTTTTCTCCAAATTTAAATAATTACTCTCAAGATCAAGAAGAACAATTGTACCAAGAATTTCGCAAAGTCATGGAGACACCGGGCAAATCAGACAACGACAATTTTTCTTCTTCTCCTTCGCCCGCCCTTTCTTCTCTTTCTCATGACATTATAATTCATTAAGACATTGTGTCTCATGAATTTTCTCCACTTGGTATTGATTTTTTAGATAATACTTTTATTTTTGAAGATAAATAACCGCCGCCTAATCATGAATTTTCACAAGAAACTACTCCTTGTGAATAATTTTCTAACTCGCTTAATCTTGATTCTTTTTATACTAACAATTTTCATGTAGAGGATGAGCCGTTGCAATCACAGATTTTCACCGATCCATTTGCCGCTCATCTCCAACAATCCAAATTACCTGAGGTATATTTGGGTAATTTGGATTCGCAATTTCAAGCTAACGGACAACGAAAGGGTCAAGACTATAGCGGAGGAGTCGCCGGGGAACAGATTTCGGCATGCTCACCTGAGCGTGAATTAAGGGAGTTGCCTGTGTACTTTTATTTTTATTTTCCTTTTTCCTAACAATTACCATTTAGCTTAAAGACGGGAAAAAGAAAGCGCTCTTGGGAGGCACCCCTTGCTTATCTTTATTTTTCTTGCACTTTACTTTTTCAGTTTTTTTTATTTACTTGTTTTTCCCCTCCTACTTGGTTTATCAACATTGGGGACAATGTTTATTTTTAATTATGGGGGGGGGGGGGGGTGTTCTCTAATATTTTTTTTATTCAAAATTTCAAAAAAAAAATGATAAAAAAAATTAGAAAAAATTGAAAATCATAAAAAAATGTTCTTTTGTCTTCTTTTTCAATTTTATTTAAAAATTATTTAAAAATACCAAAAATAATTTATAAAATTAAAAATTTAATTTCTTGCGAAAGAGCCGTGTGGGTTTTCATCCCACAAAACCGCCTAGTACCTTGCGAGCCCGTCATTGGGTAGCCCTTGGGAAGTCCAAGAATATTAAAAAAAACATTTTGTTTTAATATAAAAAAATCCAAAAATTTCTAATAAGATAAATTTTGTAATATTAAATTTCTCCAAACTTCATTTATACAAAATTGATTTTAATTATGAGTTTTCTTTATATGCTTTTTAAGGAGTTTTCTTTTCATGTATCTCTTAATCTTATATTTCTCTTCAAAATATGTTAGATTTAATTTTTAAATGCATTTGATTTAATGAGTTTTTCATTATCTTGATTTGTTTAGAATATTTCTTAGTTTTACTTTCTCTCTTTAAAATATCATAATTCAATTTTGTAGTAATTGTGTTAAATATCTTTAGATTTTACTTATATTAACTTGAACTCATAGTTTCTTATAGATTGCTCAATTTGTTTTCTATGCTCTTAAAATGTATTTTTGGAATTTGTTTAGCCTTTAAACCCTAGCCCTTCCCTTTCCTTTTTGTTTAACCCAATTATTGGCAATTAAAAAAAATTTATTAAAAGATCATATGTCATGGAATGAGAGGATAAAATTCATCATTCCTAAACATATGCACCCAAATTTGTAAAAGATTATATGGCATGGAGATGAGAGGATAAAATTCATCACTCCTAAACATATACATTTGGGTTATAAAAAAGAAGAAGAAATTTAAAAAAGATGGAAATGAGAGGATAAAATTCATCATTTCCTAAATACAGAGTAACTTCTTCAATGCCTATTTTACCCCAATTAGCCAAGTTCATTTGCTTATCCAAGATATTTTTGAGGGAACATTGTTAATATTTTGTAGCTTTCTAAAAAGTTTCTCATGATTGTAATGTTTCTATAATTTTAATCTTGGATTATTTTACTTAATTCAATGCAATTTTGTTTATGAAGATTTAGTTAGAGAATTTTGAAACTAATATTTATTCTACTCATTTCAATATATGAATTACAAATTATTTCTAATAAATCTGAATTTTAATTTCTTAATTTATTTTGATATGAGTCTTATAAAATTTGGAATACATAAATTAGAAGTAAATCTTTTTGAAATGTCTTATAAATTCTTCTCATACTTATAAATTAGTTTTGCTCTGGAATAGCAAAAGCTTAAGTATGGGGGTATTTGATAGTGCATTATTTATAGTAATTTTTATATAATATTTTAGTAGTAATTAATTAGTTTTTATATAATTTTAGTTTAATATATATCTAATTTACTTTATTTTGTGTTTTCAGGTAATCCGGGGCTACTAATAGCAAATTCAAGCCCACAGTCGTGTTCAGGGGAAACTAATATTTATTCTACTCCATGTCACGACCGTGACCCAGCCTAGCCTTCTTCCAGTCGCTAGAACACGCCGCCACGTCAGATTAAAGTTACACGCCCTCATGTCACGGGCGTGACTTAGGGCGTGACCTTCAGATCACGGGCGTGACTCACCCAGCAAGTATTCAATACAAGCAGTTTTCGCCGCCGAGGCATTCCAGCTTACACGCCCTTGGTCACGGGCGTGACCTCTCCGGCAACTGCCAGATTAACTCCAGATCGCGCCATTCCCCGCCATTTCCAGTCTCGGTCAAGACACGCCCTTGGTCACGGGCGTGACCAAGGGGCGTGACCCGCCTATTGATGAAATTTGGCGGGTTTTCTCCCAATGTTCCTGGGCTTTCAAGACGTCAGTTCCGTACCTTACACACCCTAGGTCACGGGCGTGACTTCCAGAACTTTTGCCTATAAATTGCTGTTGCTGCCTTGAAGTTGGGGATCCAGTCCTTACTTAGTTTGGATCATTTCTAGTATAGTTTTTCTGCATTTTTCTTAGTGTGACTTTATTTTATGTCTTGTCCTTTTAATTCCTAGTTTAGATTTACTTTACTTACAATTGTAATTTCTTTTCTTAGTAATAAAATGTTCTTTTTTTGCAACTATGTTTAGCTAATTTTGTAGCATTTGATCGGATGAATTATTAAGTCTTTATATTTCGTAATCTTTTATTCATAATTTGGATTTGGAAAACTAAGATTTACCATTGATTTGCAATTATTGGTTTCATATTTCTAGGGTATGATAATCATGTTTGGATCCGTATTTTAGTTGATCGAGAGATCCGTGAATACGTGTTCATCGGTAGAAAGATTTGCATGCATTCCTCGAGTGAGGGTGACGCAAATCTTCCGGATTGGAGTCAAATCCAATAGTGGGGCTCACCGCATAAAGCAAGCTTAGGGGTTTCGACTGGCCGAGGGGTCTTAATCGATCAACCTAAGGTTAGGTGGTAGTTCTCTCGAGAGAGGCTCTACCATATTTTGGGAACCTCCATGGTCAAGTTTGTCTAAATCCATTTCTTATGAATTCTAGATTAACGAAGTATTTTACTTAAGAAGGATTCTCGATCAAATATTTCTCTTCTTTTATTATTTCTTTTATAAAACCTTTTACCTATTTTTCCGATAAAATAATAATAATTTGCGTGAGTAGAAGTACTCAACAGCCCCGTGGAATATGACACTTGATATTTATCTTTAAATATCCTATGCTATGAACGATAGGTACTCTTTCTTATAGTTCGTAGAATTTGGAGAAATTTTATATCCTAAATTTTATGTATCACCGCCACCGCAAGACGCCGATCCTGTCGGCTAGTACGATCATTTAACCTTTAGGCCAATAAAGAATAGAAGTATATAAAAGAAATGAATAAGTCCACAATCACAAAATCTCATTAATGTATATAAGCCGTCCAGCAATGAGCATAAAAGAGAGTGAGGGCTTATACCCGATACATAACCAAATGAAAATAACAAAAGAGTAACTCTCTCTCAACATCTCTATGAGGAAGCTAAACACTCTCATCATCAATCACCTGACTCGTTGTAGAAGTAGTGCACGACATCTGCTACTCGTTGTAGAAGTAGTGCACGACATCCTCGGACTCCTACGGTCACAACTGACCGTTTGTCATAAGACTAAGCCAATTTTGTCTCCGCCTCCCACCGTGACTCCTAGGCACCGAGCGGGAGGAAGGAAGCGAATGACACCAAATAAAATATCAACAATAAGCATGTGACAAGGGAATCTACTCTGGCAAGTATGTACATAACAAGGTAAACTGTACTAGCAGGTATATACATCACAAAGGTACTATACTAGCAGTATAAGCAGGTAAACAGTAATGAACGGTAAAAGAAGTAAGTAAAGCAGTGCTCGCAAATACAGTAACAAGTAAAGTATACTACCATCACATGAGTATCTTAACTTATATGAATGCCCATACAAACTTATACGTTAAGATTTCCGGAATTATAACTTATCATATAAAAGAGCCCATACTAATTTATATGATAAGGGTCTGCAAATTATGTTATAATGTTTATGTATGATATGATATTCATACTATGATATGATTCATACAAGTGCAACTCATACACATGACTCTGATCACAGACCTTTCATTCCAAATTTTTGGAGCTAGCTTCACTCTCTGGTACTACCGTTATGGCTACGACAGTAGTGGAGTGGGTGCCTCCACTTCCTAGGCGGGTTTACACACTACCAGGCCTAGACCCTTCGTATGCCTCTGTACACATCCTAGGTGAACTTTAGAGTCTTGCGTACTCATTGCTAGAACCCACCTGTCTTTAAGGTCGGGTGTACATTTTCGGGGATTGTCCTCCAGACAGCAGCATAAACAACCTACTGGCCCCTCAAACACTCACACCCGCCTAAGTCAACGTACTGTCGTCGGTGTGACAATCGGTCCAGTACTGAAGACCTGTCACAAATTATGCACATGCAAGTTATCACAACCAGAGCCTCCAGCTTGCAGGACCAACCCGTCCTGATGTACAACTTACCATCCTTAACTCGGGATGAAGTTTACCATATCTGTTATTCATTTAGTTAGACTACTCTTGTCTAATTATTATTATATTTAGAAATTTAGGGTGAATCCTGGACTTCCCGAGGTCTACACGGTGAAGGGCTCACATCGGTACTAGGGAATACGATGGGCTGCAGCCCAAACCCCCTTTCCAAGACAATTACTTTTATTGGTGGCTACCCAATTTCCAAAGACCCACACTCCTTATTACTCTTTATAACTTAAATGCTTTATGACTTATTCCTCACTCTATTCTTAAGCAAATGTTCTCTTGAACGATGCTCAACACATAAGCTCTCTCATCCTCTAAAACTAGTACGAATGTTCTCCAAATATTCCACAACTCCTAGGGGCTGATATAAATGATATACCACTACTATGATCCAAGTTTTACTAATTTTCTATATGATCTTGCCAATCAAATCATCACATTTAGTTTTTACTATTTGTAGTCCAAAATCAGAATGAACTAAATTTGATTCCTATGATGCCATCTTAAACATATCATGTCCACTTGAACTACAATTCATACCATATGTCCATATTGGATAATTTAAGAAATGTCTAGATTTTTGACATATTTCAAATTAATTTGACCTCAATTTAAAATTCGTTAATCATTGGACATGTTCCAAATTACAAAGGAAGTACCATGTTAGTAATTTCAAACTTGCTAATAAAATTTTGAGGGGTAATAGATTACCAAATAACATGATTTCCAAAGTTCCATAATTTTTCAGAGATGTTATAATCATAATTTACATATAAAATAAAAGGGGTGAAAATGTAACTTTACACAGCAAGTACTAATTTATGTCTTCCAAAAATTTTGAGAAAATTACTAGAGTACTGTGATTACCCAAAAAGATCCTATCCAGAATTTCATAATTTTCCAGAGACATTTCACCATAGATATTTCATAAATTAAAGAGTGTGACAAACTGTATATGTGGAATTTTACCATGTGTAATAAATCCAGAAATTCTACCAAAAATTCAAGAGATTCATAATTATATTCCAAATGATTTTCCAGAGTTTCAAAAATTTCTCAATCCTTTTCCTCAGTAAAATTTATATTATTCAAAAATGTGACATATGATAATTTTAATGATTTCTAAGGAAATAATCTCTGAAAATTTCGACAAAAGTTTTCAGAGATTCTAATTGGTGTTACAAGTGATTTTTCAGAATTTAAAAAATTTTCACAAGGCATTATCCATAAACATTTCACTAATACATAAATGTAACATATTTCGAGTTTATCAAATACTTAGGATTTTTTGTCCCAAAAATCCTAATATTTCCTGAGAAAATGTATTATATCATAAAGAGGGTGTTACCAAAATCTCAGAGGCTAACACTAAGTCATATATGCCAAATACACAAAATATTCTTTTTGGCTATATGCACACCATACCACGCAATAGGCAAAGACATGCAAGTGGAATTACCCCACTTTTAGAGGTCCAATTACTTCCAAATTTTAACCAGAGTTTATTAATGGCCTATCAAGCATTACACCCAAATTTGGGGTCATTTGGAGTTTCAAAACTTCATAAATTTTATTTATTTGATTAATTGAATAATGAACAAACCTATAGGGAAATTTCATCCAAAAATTCTAATTTTTGGACACAAGCTAATAATATGTCACATGCATGCATGACCCAAATTTTAGCTCCATCAGACTTACCATTTACAAGATATACTCAATCTAATTTCTGGTTTTCATTATGAGCAGTCTCACTAAATTTGATGCTAAGGGCTCTACATTGCTCCAAATGAGCTGATTCAAATTTCTAAATAAAGTAGATACTCAGATTTATAAAAGTTGTCTCTGGCCATTTGTTATGAAATGGCCTCTAAGGGCCTCAAAACAATTAATCTATGTACTGAAATAGTATGACAGATTAATACACATGAAATTAATATAAGGAATTAATATGCACGAATCTTGAAGCAGAATCAGACAGATCCTGCTCATCTTCTTCCTTCCCAACTGAAATTAGAAGACCCTAACTTTCAAGAGGTCAACCCTAAGCTTCTTTCCTCACATAATCCCTCCATAGTCCATGGATTTTCACGAAATCAAATCTTATCTCTTCCTTATGAAGAGAAGAAGAGATTGGAGGAACTTTTGCGGCAATCGGTGCCCTAAAAAGAAAGATCCGGCTTGGTATTTTCCTAGGAAGCTACATTAGCTCACAAGTCAAGATCTTTTGAGCTCAATGCCTCTCCTAATTTTTCTTCTACGATCTAGGATACTAGCACAGAGGGAGAGGAGGAGAAATTGGACCTGTGTGAGGGCTTGGGATCGCGTGATCCGTCAGGGTGGCTTGTCTCTCCGGCGAGCTGCTTAACTCCTAGAGCTCTCTGAAGGTGAGAGAAAGTTGCTGGAGATCCTTGGGGTGTGAGGAAGAGGAAGAAGGAAAGTGCTGGTTCCAATGAGGGAATGGAATTTCAAGGCTAAGAAGGAGAGAGAAAGATGCGGCTTGATTTAACTAGGATTAACGGGAAAAATATTTTCCCATTCTTGGATTGGACAACACATCCATGTGTCATCTTCTTATTGGCCCAAGCCACCTCCCAGCCTTGAAATAAGCGAGGATAAGGTATAAAAATAATCGAGGATAAGGTATTTAACTTAAAAACTCGGGGAAGAATTTTTCCCAGTTGCTACCCTGATCGATGGGATGGTCCCGTCGATCGACGAGATGGTCCCGTCCATCGACGGGATGGTCCATCGATCGATGGGAAGCCCCATCGATTATGACTTAAAGCCTTGGGGAAGAATCTTTCCTCGCTGCTGCCCCGATCGATGGGATGGTCCCATCAATCGACGGATGGTACATCGATCGACGGGAAGCCCCGTCGATTAGGACTTAAAGACTCGGGGAAAGCATCTTTCCCAGCTGCTGCCCCGATCGACGGGATGGTTTCGTAGATCGATGGGAGGTCCCGTCGATCAATGGGAAGCCCCATCGATTAGGATTTAAAGACATGGGGAAAGCATCTTTCACAGCTGTTGCCCCGATTGACGGGATGGTCCCGTCGATCTATAGTATGGTCCATCGATCAACGGGAAGCCCCGTCAATTAGGACTTAAAGACTGGGGGAAAGCATCTTTCCCATCTGCTTCCCCAATCGCCAAAATGGTCTCGTCGATCGACGGGCGGTCCCGTCGATCGATGGGAAGTCCCGTCAATTTTGACTTGGCACACAAAATTTCCTCTTTTAAGCCTAAAATTGACCATGGTTGACTTGCCCCTCTAGTGGACCACATGTGAGTTCTCTCAACTCAATGTGACTTAAGGTCACTACCTAGCTCAAACCCACCTCACTCACGACATGTCCTACCCTCATTGAATTCAAGGGGTCTAGTAGTAAATTGGATGTTACAGGCCCTCTAACTCACCACACCACGCCAAGGTCAATATACTGCCATTGGTGTGACAAATGGACCCGTACCGAAGACCCGCCACAAGTTTATGCACATGCAAGGTTTATCACATCACCCGAGCCTCTAGCTCGCAGAGCTAACTACTCTTGAACCATTCTGTCCACTCTAATAGGGCGAGGTGTACTTTTCTCGACTTATCTCATTTAGGGTTACTCTTGTTTGTTACTTATGCGATTGTAGAAATTTAAGGTGAATTTTGGAATTCCCGAGGTCTACCCGGTGAAGGGCTCACAACGGTATTAGATGGTGTTCTGGGGTGACATCCCAGACCTCTCTTTCTCAGAATACTTACTTTTATTGGTAACTACCCATTATTAAAGTTATCCTCATGTTGCTCTATGTTACTTAAGGATGACTTAGATTTCTTTTAGGTAACTTGACGACCTCTTATCGGTGCATGGTGCAAATTCTTAGATATTCATCTATGTGTCCAACACTAACCTTGAAATCATAATGATCTTATTAACACTCTAAATGTCACTATAAGTGCCACAAATAGGAATCTCCCAAAAATGCTTCAATTGTTCACTAAGACGTGCTTCTCGTTTACTATTCTCTATAGGGTAGATGTCCTCCAACAAGACTACAACTTATATGGACTGTAGTTATGTAATCCCTAATATTGGGTTTCAAATTTCATTCCATTTCTACATGCCCTGGCTAGCCTAAACACTATATACCCCATGTTTTTGCTAATCGCAGACCAACTCAACTTTGAACTTGTTTGATCTCTATAATGTGAACATCACTAAAACATGGCCAAATTCCCTAAAATTTATACCATAGGTTAAAAATGACCTAATTATGAGATGGTCAAAAATTCATAATTTTCCCAATTATTTTGGCCATTTATAAAAATACTTTAATGATAATGTACACCTTACTTTACACATGAAGTACAACTTTTTGAAGTCAAAATGCTCCCAATAATTTATCAGTGACATGTAATATATAATTATCATGGCATACTGGATTTCTTATTTTTCCATAATGTGTATGACCACTATTTAAATATTTAAACATTTGTGTCAATTGGGCACATTGCACAGTAAGTACCAAAATAACTGATCAAAAAATTCTACAAAAATTACTATAGACTTATAAGGATCCATAAATAGTCTAGCCAATTTTTCAAATTTTTCTAGCTAATATAAACCTAATAAATTCCATTCAAGTGATGAATTCACCAAATACTCAAATTTGTTATTTGCACACCACCCCTCCATACACCTCCTCTTATGTATGTGAGATATAATGTCCTACAATGGTCCAAATGAAGTCAACTTTAGACATGTGTCTAAGTAGGTCCTAACAATAAAGTCACCCAAGATTTGGGTCTCTATCTAACCACATTTTTTTCTTTAATATGAAAACTCATATTTATCATAAAACCTTGGAAAAATATTTCCCAAAAATTATGATTTTTGGGCAGAGGGTGTATTTATGTTATTTACAACTATGTATAAAATATTAGACTAATCCAAGCAACTATGTGGTATAGGTCCACATAGTAAGATCTGGACATCTTTTAGGGTACACCTCAGTTTAATGACCCTACAAGGAGCTGCAGGCCACGAAACTTGGTGATCTAAAGCCCTATAGACAGTAGACCTCAAGGGCTACAGAAGTTCTCTCAGGCACTTTTGCCTAAAACAGCCTCTAAGTGATATAAATATTGGGTTCAATATTCTATATAAAGTGTGACAAATAATTCCTTAATATTAAATCTGGCCTGCATTTAGCCATCATCCCTAAAATTAGTGGCCCTGATTTCTTCTCCTTCCTCCAGCCAACGTCCAGATATTCTCGTAGCTAGGTCAACTTCCAACTCCATTTCCCGGCCACCCCTCCACCTCCACGACCGGCCACCACCACCACCCCCTTCGTTGAGGTGGGGGCTATCGATTGGCGGCGAGATGCCGGCCAGAAATCGCCTCTCAAGCGATCCCGAGCAAGGTAAAAAGCTCTGAATTTTCTCCCTCATCTCCCATGGATTCAAGCCCTATTGAGATCGAAATCTCTCCTAAATGGATCTACATTCTAGCACAAGGGGAGAGGAGGAGAAACGTACCTCAATTATGGCTCGGCGGCTGGTGCTCCGACGGGTGGCCATGAAATTCCTTCCCTCCGGCGAGCTTGCTTGATCTGCTAATTCTCCACCAAAAGGCTCACTTCCAGTGGCTATCTCGACTCCCAAAGGCCCTATGATGATGATGGAAGGTTCAAATGAAAGAGAGGGGGTTGTATAGAGAGGGGGGAGTGGTGTGTTTTGGCCATATGTGGTACATCCTCCCCCTTTACTGTTAGGATGGTAGCCATGCATGAATAGACTATTCATGGCCTGAGGGAGTCAGCCATGGGCTTGGGCAAAGGGGTGAGGGGCTATGGAAGCTTCTTTACTCAAAGTGCCTTTTCACCTTAAGGAAAAATGCCATTTTTCCCCCAAGCTCACCTTCTCTCTCCAATTTCAAATGTGAGGTGCTAATAGGCCTGTGTCATGCTGGTTAGGCATGTGGTGGGGTCTTGGTTCACTTGGATTTCACTTGGTCTTTGATTTCCCCCCTTTAAGGCTTAATGTTGACCATGGTTGACTTTTGAGTTGACTTGATCAAATTGATGGGTGGATTAGCCCCACTTGATGGTCATGAGTCCTATGACCTTATCCAAAGTCCATTGGGTCATGGTGTGGCTCTAATTTGGTTAATTGATCTATATGGTGTGAGTTTGACCCAATTAGGCCTAAGGTTGACTTTAGTCAAATTGGAGGGATTGGTTGACCACTTGATGGGGATTTTGGGTCCATTAGATTCCTAATGGGGTTATAAGGTTAGGGGTTAAGTCAATTTGACCAATTGAAGGCCAATTGGTCCTTGATTGGATTGATTTGGTCTATGTTGACTAAAAGTTGACTTTGGTCAATACGTTGAAATTGAGTGGAATTATTTAGCGATTATTGATCTAATGACCTTCCTTAGTGGTTAGGGTAGCCTAGGTAAGGTCAATTTGAGGTATTGAAGGTCAATTGAGTCCAATTGTGTTGAATAGAGCTATGATGACCTCGGTTTGACTTTGGTCAATTTGGCCCAATTTGGTTGACCAATTTGGGGTTCTTGGTCAAATGAGACTCTATTAGGGTTAGGAGCATAGTGGTGAGGTCCATTAGTGTTTGTGAGTTCAATTTGGTTTACTTGACCTAAGTTGTCTTGTGCTCACTAGTGAGCACTATGTGAGTTCATCCCAATTTAGTTAACTCCAATGTCATCTCTTGCCTCCACTCACCCTTCTCTCCTCATGTTATGACCTAACACCTCCATAGGGTCTAGTAGGATTAGGGATGTTACAAATCCCAATAAACAAAAAATATTAATTTCATCCTCGAAATTTAAGTTTGGGTCTACGGGATTCTACGCAAGATGAGAATAAAGAATATAAGCTCATGTTTTAAGGTGTACCTGAGGTGAATAATCTAGGATATTATTGTTGCATGAGGTCCCTTGGTTCCCATGTGTGCTCCTCTCATCCATGAATGGACCACAACACCTTGACCAGGGGAATCTTCTTCCTTCACAGAACTCGGATGGTTGTATCATCGATGCGGATGGGCTCCAGGAGGACTGATCTATTGGACGGTATCGGGCCTGCTATAGTCGTAAAATGCTGCTCTGGCCAAAGTAAGGCTCTCTTAAGTGAGGAGACATGGAAGACGTGGAAGACATCGTGCAGGTATGCCAACTCCTGTGGCAGCTCCAGCTTATAAGCCAAGGGGCCGATCCCCTTCAGGATCACATAAGGCTCCATAAATCATGGGCTGAGCTTCTTCTATCCTCGCACCCACGAGACACCATGAACCGGTTGTATCTTCAAGAAAACCTTGTCTCCTACTTGGAACTCCACCTTCCGATGCCTTGCATCGTAATACTTGGCCTGTCGGCTCTGAGCCTCCAGCATTCGGTCACGGATCATCCATACTAAAGCATTCGTATCGTCTATGTACTTTGATCCAAGTGCCCTTGGATCCTCGTCCTGGACCAAAGGCAATGGTGTTCGACACTTCCTTCCGTAAAGAGGCTCATATGGTGCCATCCCAATGCTTTTCTGGTGGCTGTTATTGTATGAAAACTCTATCAGTGGTAACAACCTCTCCCAGGGCTTCTCTGTATCCAGAATGCATAAACGTAGTAAGTCCTCCTTCATCCTGTTGGTGCGCTCTATTTGGTTGTCGGTCTGTGGATGGAAAGAAGTGCTAAAGTTGAGTCAAGACCCTAGATATGCCTACACTACCCTCCACTCCCTCGAAGTAAAAGGACCATCCCTATCTAAGACAATCATCCTGAGCACACTGTGCTACCTGACGAACTGCTCCACAAATAATCTCACCAAAATAGTAACTAAAGCATCCTTCTGGGCTGGAATGAACCTGGCCACCTTGGTCAATCTGTCCACAATGACCCAGATGGAATCGTGCCAAGAATGAGACTGCGGTAGCCCGTGCACAAAATCCATAGCTATGCCCTCGAACTTCCACTATGGGACTGATAGCGGTTATAGCAAGCCTTCAGGGCTCTTGCACTCGTCCTTCACCCGATGGTAGGTCTCGCAGTGCGTCACCTTAGCTATGACCTCCCTCTTCATCCCAGGCCAGTACATAGTCTTCCGCAGGTCCACCAACATCTTTGTGATCCTGGGGTGCACTGAATACCGAGTGCAGTGTGCCTCCATGAATATATCCTCTGGATCCCACCTCCTGCAGGTATATATATATGACCCCGAAAATGGATGAGGTCGTCCCATAATGAGTAGTCTCCTGAGCTGCCCCCTCCTAGGGCTTTGAATATCGACTCCAGTGTTGCATCCTATCTCTGATGTGCACTAATGCGGTCTCGGATGTCACAAGTAATGCTCAAGGATGCTAGGTGTTGGAATATGGTTTTCCGCATCCCTTTGATTTGAGAATAACAAATCCTACTTGTATTTGATCTTGTTTTCCATTGTGTTTTTAGCATGCAGGTTTGTACAGATATTACACCAGGTTGCTACAATATTGGTCTGGTACTATCCACAAGCAGAAAGATTGAAAGATGTCTAACGCCAGGCATTAGGACTTAACGCTGGGCGTTAGCGATCGACGGGATGGTCTGCCGATCGATGGGACGGCTTGCCGATCGACGCGATAGCTTGCCGACTGGGAAAAAAAAGAGAAATATGTTTAACGCCATGCGTTAGGACTTAACGCTGGGGTTAACGATCGACGATTATGGCAAGGAGGTATGCAGCCGTGATTGAAGGGGAAATTTAGGAATGATTTGACTCAACGCCCGGTGTTAACTCTTAACGCCGGCGTTAACTTTTGTTCCTGCCAAGATGAAAAATGAATGGAGGAAAGCAATCGTAATTGCAGTAGCATTTTGGGAATAATTTGACTCAACGCCATCGTTAAGGTTGCCTAAAATGAAAGTTTCCAAAGATGCAGAATCTCCTTCCTATTTTGAAGATCTGAGCCATCAAGTTATTTCTATACTGAGTCAACGCCCCGCATTAACTCTTAACGCCGACGTTAGCTTCCAGTCCTATAAAAAGGTGGATTTCGTCTTCTCCAACTGTTGATTGCAAGAGCCCTATTCCAGCACTTCAAAAACTCTAAGAGGGCCGTATTTCCAGACCAACACATCTCCCACTCAATTTCAAAAGGAGGAATCGAAGGAGGCTTGGATCAACATGCTAACTCAACGCGAAGAACGCACGCTTGGACTTCAACAATCTTCAGCGATTCTTCGGCGTCTCCTTCAGATTACCTCATATGGAGTTTCATATTTGTCTTTTGTATTTGTATTTTTATTTTATCATTGTAATTGGTTTGTCAATTTGCCTCGTGTTGGCGACTAGGTCTGGGTAGGACTTAGGGAGGAATTCGCCTCGTGTTGGCGACTAGGTCTAGGGAGTAGATCTAGGGGTGCTGGAGGCCTTTCCGGGGATAGGAAGGCTAGAGCGGCTTGAGGCCATATCTGGGGAGAGATCGGCTAAAGCCAACCGGTTCGTGGTGATATGAGTCGGTATAAAAAACAAAAAGAGATTTTACTTTATCGCCTAGGATTTCTAGCGTCATAAGAAATCAACTTTTGTAATCTTATATCTCAAGTTAATAAAATCATGTCTCTCATTTATATTACTTGATTTCTTCTTTAAATTAATCTCTTATCTTTTCTAATATTTCAAAATATAACATAAGTTTTTAAAACCCTTCCCCCCCCCCCCCCCTAAGGGCGCCTCAAGATCCAACAAGTGGTATCAGAGGGGGTTATTCCAAATCGGCTTAACAATCCGTAATAATGGCGTCTCTTGATCATGATCTCACTTCTACTAGTGGGAAATATTTTAATATAACTGAAAAAGAATTATCACCAC
Organism: Dactylorhiza incarnata; assembly: GCA_033032865.1. NCBI lineage: Eukaryota > Viridiplantae > Streptophyta > Magnoliopsida > Asparagales > Orchidaceae > Dactylorhiza > Dactylorhiza incarnata. The sequence goes on from JAWHQI010000011.1 coordinate 11,454,390, forward strand.
CTTTATTTATGGGCAAAAATTATAAAGGGTGGAAAGTATTAATGAAATTTTTTCTTAAAGCGTTAGATGAAGAAGTTTGGAATATTACTATTGAAAAGCCACCTAGCGTACTAACTAGAAACGATATTGTTTTAAATGCAAAATCTATAAATAGTCTATTTTGTGTGTTAGATCAAACTATTTTCAAACTTATTTATAATTTTCCTACCGCTTATGAGATTTGGAATTTTCTTGAAAGAACTTATGATTCCCCTTCTGTAGGTATGAAACAAACACAATAATTGGAGAACATACAAGCTTGCACAAATATTCAAGAAAGCTGCTCAAATGATGGATCCATAGAATGCTCATCAAGCGGAAAGGATGATGGAAACTCATGTTTGGAAGAGGAAGATGAAGAAGACAAAGGAACAATTGTAAATATACCGATGCATTATATATGTTCAAATCTTCCCTCATCCAAAAGCAAAGTAAGTAAATCAAATTCTCTCATTGTTTGCAATTCTATTTTTACATTACAATTGCTACAAATTACAAAGCGTAAAATTAAGAAATTGAAAAATGCTAATTGCAAATTGCGCTTAGAAAATAAAGCTTTAAAAGCAAAAGTTAATGAAGAATCAAATTTTGAGTTATCTAGGTACTCATGTCTCCTTAGTTGAAAGCATTACACCTTGCGTAGAATATAATGAATTAAAAGAAAAATACAAGAAACTTGAAAAGGAGTTTATTTTTGTAAAAGAACAAAATGAAAGATTATGTTTAGAAAATTCATCATTGAAAAATGATTGTGCTAAGTGTAAAGACTATAAAATTGAAATTAAAGAGATGGATGAAATATTTGAGGAATATTGAAATAACTATCAAAATTATATTGATTCAATTGTTTCCACTCTTAAAAATAGCACAATTGCATATAATAAAGCTAGACATAATCTTAAGATCAAGAATGATGAATTAAAAACAAAAATCAGCTTGCTTATGAAAATTATGAATAAAAATTCACAATACATAAATTCACAATATCAAGTAATATCTAAAAACAAGTTGAATATGAATGTCTTGACTAAACCTAAAAATGAGAGTAAGTAACACAAAGTATTTGTAAATCAAAATCCCAATCACTATTATTTACAAAATCATTGTTCTCCCAACTTAAAAATAGAAGTGCACAAATTTCCTATGAAAAATATTTTCAATCATCATTACAATTATACTCTTCAAAATAAAACAGTCATAATGCAAATTTGATACATAAAAATAATATTAAACCAAGGTTTGAATGGAGACCCAAAGTTAAAGATGAAACACAAACTCCACTCAAAAGGGCTCATTCATTTCCATCTCCCCAAAAGCCAACACGTTGTATTTGGGTACCCAAAGGAACCACCACACGTGGTCCCCTTTGGATACCTAAAACTCATATTCATTAAGTATCATACAAATGCATGAAATAGAAATAATTAAATATGAAATATCATCAACTCTACTTCATGATATGCTTAATTTTTTTTCTTGTTTTAACCATCATGCTATGGTCATTTTGTATAACATGCGATATGACTTTCACACATTAAGCCACAAATTCATTAATGAATGAAATTGAATAAAAGTCATATCATCTCTCAAGTGACCTATCTATCCTTTTTATTATTAACCCTCTAAATCCATTACCTTTAAAATTCTTGCATTATCATTATAAATTAAATGCAAAATGCTTATATGATATTATCAAGACTAATAAAATAATTGTAAAAAAAAGGATTTAAAAGAAAATTATTGGGTCTTAGGCTAAATATATAAAATGCTCATGTGGTTGATTATTTATTTAATATCCTTGTGTCATTTGATAGTCTCTAATTTTCTTTCTCATAATCATAAAAAATCGGAATTGAAAAATCACAAAAATCACATGTTTTGTAAACAAAAATAATAATAAATAAATTTACAAAAATATGCGAGATTTTGACGCAAAATTCAAACAATCATAACTTTTGATCCGCTTATCCGATTTTTGCCCATAATGACTTTTCGGAACGAGGACGAGAAGATCTATGCAATGAAAAACCAGCTTTTCTCGTTTGTGTTCATTTGGACCCTCAGAATTGCCAAAATTCATCTATATTTAGAAGTTATATCAGTTTTTCTTTTTCGGTAATTTTTTTTGTCTACGGATTTTATGTCACAGGCCCCTATGTCCCCTTCCAACAAATTATATGCTTGTAATCTTTACATAACCTTGCACCTTATTACCATAATTTTTTTCATTCTAGCATCATCACTTATTATAAGAAGAAATCAATGTTTATGCTAGATATACCATGTTATGCTACAGAAAAATAGAATAATGAAAATTAAAAGTTAAGAAAATTATATATATATATATATATGTTTTTTTGTTTAATATTCAAAAACCAAAGAGAAAATTTATAAAAACTTTCAAAAATAACAAATTTTTTTTATTACATTCATTCTTCACCACACAATCTCTCTTTAATATTTTGAAAGGGTTGAATATGAATTGTTTTATATATTTCACTTACAATAATTAATTATGAGTATCAAAATTTCTATGTGATAAAATTAATAATCATAATTATATTATGTAATATCAAAAGATCTTTTAATTCAAACATTAGACATAATTACAAAAGATCTTTTTGGTTCTATCATATGATTGGTGATCATGATAATTATAAGAATAAATTAAGTATTGTGGTTGCATGTATCATACTATATCTAGACCTTAGAATCACCTTGATATCAATAACGTCAAATAAAATCATCACATAATTCTAGGTTTACAAATTGAATTTCTATCAATTTAAAAGACATGCATTATTCTTATGGCATAATATGAACTCATCATACTAACATTATCAACTAATAAATATTATCATTCATGCTAGTTATCAAATAATGCCATAATGAATCCATCTTAAAGTAGAAAAATTGAAAGATAAAATAACTATGTGACTTTAAATTATTTCCATAGGACAAATGCTTAGGATGTTCATGATCATTCTCCCACATTATGTGTCTCACAATAGCGAGGGCGTATGATTGTATGCATTAGAAGACCTATCCTCTAAGTCATGTCTTGTCCTTAACTAGGTAGGGTTCCAGTGGGGCCTTGCGAGGCACTAGGGGGAAAGAGTGCTAGGTTGAGTGTTGTTGGATCGATAGGCGCCCTTAGAGGGGGGGTGAATAAGGGTTTTAAAGATTTTATAAATATTTTGAATATTTTAGAAAAAGCTTTGAATATGATAATGAAGAAGATCAAGACTAATCAAATAAAGTAAAAATAGAGACATGATTTTATTAACTTGAGAAACATGATTACAAAATATGATCTCTTATGAAAGCTAGTAATCAAAGCTAAAATCGAAAAGAACTCTTTTGGTTTTCTATCCCGACTCGCTTCCCCACGAACCGGTGGCCCTAGCCTTATCCTCCCCGGATTCGGCCTCAAGCCGCTCTAGCCAATCCCTCCCCGGATGTGGCCTCGAGCCCCCGTAGACCTAGCCTAGATCTAGTCGCCAACACGAGGCGATTTTCCCCCTAAGTCCTACCCAGACCTAGTCGCCAACACGAGGCGATTTAACTAATCGTTTACAAAGAGGAATATGAAATAATAATAAAGAAATAAGAACTCCCTCAAGATGGACTTCTGAAGTTGGAGACGAAGATCCGCCGTTGAATAAGCGTTGTAGAAGCGGACTTCGATCTGATCCGGCGTGACGAGATTCTCCTTCAGAAGTTTTGCAGAGCTTCGCTAGCACATCAACTTTCGGCCAAGATAGCCTCTGGAATTCTGGCACTCAATATCTCTCTCTGATGTGTTGTGTGAAACGAGAGGACTTGGGTCCTTTTTATAGCCCACGCGCTACCGCCGGCGCTAGCGCTACCGCCGGCGCTAGCCCGGATTAGGCAACGTTTTGCGCGGCAGAATCTCCCATCCGCGGCAACCTCTTGCTCTATGCCTTAAGTGAGTCATGCTACCGTCGGCGCTATCCACTACCGCCGGCGCTATCCCTGGTTAAGAAACTCTTTGCGCGGCAAGATCTTCAATCCGAGGCAACAATTCTAGCAAGCCTTCTGTGCATCGAGCTAGCGTCGGCGCTATCCACTATCGCCTGCGCTAGTGATCAGTTTGGAGTTGATGGCTCAATTTCGGGGGCAACCACCATATGTAAACCTTGAGTCATTTTGACCTGTTATCCTGCACACTTAGATCACACAAGATTAAATACACACATAGGATTTGTTATTCTCAAACCTAGGAGATGCGGAAGACCGTGTTCCAACAAACTCCCCCTTTTGATAATAACAAATCCATTAATGATAAATCAGAGCATTAATCAAAATAAGCATGAAGAAACATATTTGTGTGTGTGTGACAAGGATGACTTAGGATAAATAATGATTATAGCATTTTAGTATTGCTCCCCCTAAATACCTAAATACATGCTCCCCCTAAGTGAATGCTCTCCTAATATGCTCTTAACAGAATTAAGCATGTTAGAGATGTTATCATGTTAGTTCTCCCCCTTTTGTTATTAGCAAAAGTGGGAAGGAGACACCACTTCAAATTGTATTAATACGGTTAATAGGCATGATCGATCTTTGAGAGAAGGAATGATAAGGAGTTGTGGAAATCTTTTTATTGAATTAGATTAGAGTTTGAGTATCTATATTGTCAGAAATCAGAGTTTTGTATCATAAACACAAGATAAAAGCAAAGGTGCGGAAGACTTAAAAGAAAACATCTTGTATAAGAAATGATAATTCAAAAGATAGTGGAGTTTTCATTTCAGAAAGAAGATGTTTTGTACATCAAAGGTTAAACAAGAGCTTAATTTCACCAATGAAGAAACCAAGCATGAATAAATATTATTACAAGAGAGATTACTACAATGTTATGGTAGTTCATAATTTCAAAAACAAACTAAACATTGTAGAAATCATGCTAGGTTATCTAGTGCATTTTATAAATAAAGAGTAAGTATAGAATTAGCATTAGGATCCAATACTCATGAGAAGAAGTGTTATGGAAGATAATGATGTGCACAAGTGTATTTTGAATAAAGTGAACAAGTGTGTTAACCAAAAATACAAGACAAATATAGAGTAAAGTGCACAATAAAAACACAAATAATTTTACTTCCACACACTTTTAAGCACAAAATAAAATGTACAACAACCAAGGTGCTTTGCACACACAATGCTTATGAAGGCTTATCAGGGTGCAAAGTAGTGCTTGGGGGATCACATAATTTTATTCTTGTGTTTTTTTTTGTTTTTTTTTTTGTTTTTTTTTTGTGATCCGGTGTACTTAAGAAGAAGAGGTTTTATTTTTAAAATGAAGAGTTTGCACAAGACACTTTACTAATCTATCCAAGGTGCTCAACCCCACAATGCTTATGAAGACTTATCAGGAGGTTCAAGTAGTGCTTGGTGGAGGTGAATTTGTCAAGGTTATGATGAGTTTTGATTTGAACAAAGTTCTCCGATTACACTTGTTTTGCAAACACTTTAAAGAAGAAAATCAACCACTCTTCTTAATATTTAATAGTGCAAATAAATGTTGTGTAGGTAAGATACTTGTGCAATTTTAATTTTATGTACAATCACAATATATTAGCAAGCATTCTTAGATTAAGAAGCACAAGCAGACTAAGCCAAAAGGTGAGTGAAATAATATCATTATCAAACATAAAACATTTACTCATACTTAGAGGCATGCTAAGCTTAGTCCTACACAAACTTTTCTAATTATTATTGATGCACATATGAATAGATAGATCAAAGCATGATAAAAGCAATGTTAAAGAAGTTTGAAAGAATCAATTGTAACATTATAGAGACTCTAAAGAATAGATTTAAATCATGCTTGATGTAAAAAAATACAAAAATTTTGGATTGTTTTTAAGTTTTATGTTTTTGTATTTTGATTTAAAAAAAAACTTTAAATAAAAGCAAAACATATTTTTTGGTTTTTGTCTTTTGTAATTTTATATTTGATTTTGGTAAATGACAAAAGCTTTAAACAAGAGCAAAACATATTTTTGGAATTTTGTCTTTTATAGTTTTGTTTTTGATTTTTCAAAATTTAAATAAAATTAGTGGTGCAAAAACAAGTAGTACATATCTAGTAACATAATTTTTGGAATTTTTCAAAATTTTAAAAATGCAGAAAATCAGAAAGTCATGCTAGCGCCGGCGCTAGCGCTAGCGCGGAATACAGTACACGATTTTCGAGGTGTTTAAAATTTTTGAATGTTGATCCTGATTAGGTGTCCCAATAGTAGTTTCGTGCTGAAAGAGCAGATTTTTAGGAGATGTTTTTGATGGTTAAAAGTGAAGAAGTTTGTATTTGTGAGCGTGTTTTAACTTGTAAGATCTAGCACACCTAACTCAAGTCGTAATAAACGAAATCGTGCATCGGGAAGAGGTTTAGTGAATATGTCAGCGAGTTGAGAGTCTGTCCCAATGAAGCTTACTTTTACATTTTCTTTCTTAATGTGATCCCTAATGAAATGATGACGAACGTCGATGTGTTTGGATCTAGAATGGTGTACAGGATTATATGTGAGGTCTATTGCACTTTTGTTGTCACATTTAAGATCTATGTTTTTGAGATGAAATCCAAAGTCCTCTAGTGTTTGGCTCATCCATAATGCTTGTGCACAATAACTACCAAGTGCGAAATATTCGGCCTCCGTGGTGGAGAGTGCAACCGAAGATTTTTCTACTAGACCAAGCAACTAAAGAGGGTCCTAAAAAGTGACACGTACCGCTAGTGTTTTTTCTATCTAGTGAGCACCCGGCGTAGTCCGAATCGGAATAGCCGTGGAGTGTGAAGGAGTCATTATGTGGGTACCATAATCCTAGTTTAGATGACCCTATTAGATAGCGAAAAATACGTTTTACCGCTTTTAAATGAGATTCTCTTGGATTGGCTTAAAAGCGAGCACATAAACATACGACAAACATTATATCTGGTCTAGATGCACTTAAATAAAGAAGAGAACCTATTATTCCTCTATATAGCGTTTGATCAATGGAAATTCCAGATTCATCTTTTCCTAGTTTTAAAGAAGCACTCATAGGAGTAGAAGCTTGTTTAAGATTTTCAAATCCAAATCGTTTAAGCATATCGTGGACATATTTTGATTGACACAGAAAAATACCATCAGTTCGTTGTGAAATTTGAAAACCAAGAAAATATGATAGTTCTCCTACAAGACTCATTTCAAATTCATTTTTCATTATTAAGACTACTTCATTACACAACTCTTCATTAGTGGCTCCAAAAATGATGTCATCAACATATATTTGTAGAATAATTAATTCGTTATTTTTATGCTTAATGAAGAGTGTGTTGTCTGCACTTCCCATAATATAACCGTGCTCTAACAAAAACGACGTAAGACGATCATACCAGGCACGGGGCGCTTGTTTTAAACCATAAAGCGCTTTTTCTAATTTGTAAACATGATTTGGAAATCTTTCATTTATGAAACCGGGGGGTTGTTCTACATAGACTTCTTCTTTGATAAACCCGTTTAAAAAAGCACTTTTAACATCCATTTGAAATAATTTTATTCTTTTAAAACTCGCAAATGCCAAAAATATTCGTATAGATTCTAAGCGAGCTACGGGTGCAAAAGTTTCTTCAAAATCTACCCCCTCAATTTGTGAATAGCCTTGAGCAACTAAGCGTGCTTTATTTCTTACAATCCTAGATTCATCATCTAGTTTATTTTTAAAAATCCATTTTACGCCAATAATAGGATGATTAGATGGTCTTTCTACTAAATTCCAAACTTTATTTCTTTCAAATTGTCCTAACTCTTCATTCATTGCCAAAAACCAAAATTCGTCATTTAAAGCGGTGGAGACATTTTTAGGTTCAATTTCAGATACAAAGCAAATATTTGAAAATGTTTCATGAAGAGAGGATCGTGTTCTTACCCCAGTAGAAGGTTCCCCAATGATTAGCTCCTTTGGATGATTTCTGGAGAAGTTTAGAATGCTTGGAGGTACATATTCATCTTCTTTTGACTTCTCCTCCTCCTCTTTGGATGGTTCTTCTTCGTCGTGCTCCAAGGATGGCAAAGGTTCATCATCGGTACCTGTAGGGAGCTTTTCTGCACATGGAACAAACTCATCAAATCTGACATTAATTGACTCTTCAACCTTGTTTGATCTTTTATTAAATATTCTATATGCTTTACTAGTTGAAGAATAACCAAGAAATATTCCTTCATCGCATTTTTCGTCAAATTTTCTTAAAGAGTCTTTTGTATTGAGAATGAAGCATTTACATCCAAAAACTCTAAAATACGATACATTAGGTTTCTTTTGATAGTAGAGTTCATATGGTGTGAGAGATAATGATGGGCGAAGCATAACTCTATTCATTACATAGCATGCAGTGCTTACGGCTTCTGCCCAAAAATACTTAGGTAGTTTATATTCAGATAGCATTGTGCGTGCAAGTTCTTGTATTGTCCTATTTTTCCGTTCTACAACACCGTTTTGTTGAGGTGTGCGTGGAGCAGAGAACTCATGCTTAATACCTAACAAGTCACAAAAAGATTTAAAATTTTCATTTTCAAATTCACCTCCATGATCTGAGCGAATGCATTTTATTTTTAAATCTAATTCATTTTGAATGCGAGTACATAGTTTTGAAAATTCGCAAAACGCATCAGATTTGGAGGAGAGAAATAGAGTCCAGCAATATCTAGAATAGTCATCTATGAGAACATAAGTGTATAATCTACCACCAAGACTTGCAGTGTTAACGGGACCAAAAAGATCCATATGAATTAATTGCAGAGGTTTTGATGTAGAAATTTCATTTTTACTTTTAAAAGATGTCTTAGTAAATTTGCCTTTCTGGCATGGAGAGCATAATGAAGATAAATTTCCATTCAACTTAGGCAATCCTCTAATCAATTCTCTTTTTGCTAGTTTTAAGATGAGCTTTGTACTAGCGTGGCCTAAGCGTCTATGCCATAATTCTAATTCATCATTTTTTGTTATAAAACATTTTATAGAAGATTTAGAAAGATCATGAAATGAAACTATGTAAACATTATGAATTCTAGGTGCAGTTAATAACACATCTTTTGTTTTAGGATTAACAATCTTGCAAAGGTTAGTGGAAGATTCAAAAAGTACATCTAAACCTTTATCACACAATTGACTTATAGATATTAGGTTGTGTTTTAATCCTTTCACATAAAGCACATTTGATATAAGAAAAGATGTGTTACCCACTGTACCAACTCCCATGATCCTTCCTTTGCCGTTGTCGCCAAACGTTACTATTCCTCCTTTCTTCCTTTCTAGGCTAAGGAATTTTGCTTTATTGCCCGTCATGTGTTTGGAGCAGCCTGAGTCCAAATACCACACGTCTTCTGTTTCCTTAGCCTTCCTGCAAATCTAGAAAGAGGATGAGAGTAAAGACCCAGATACCTAAGAGGTACCACCCATAGAGTAAGTGGATTTCTTAGGTACCCAGATTTGTTTTAATGACCGTTGATTTATTATATTCCGGCAAGAGCCAGACGTGTGTCCAAATTTAAGACAATTTGCACACGAAATAAAGGGGGTTGAGACCCTTTTCTGAGTTTCTATGTTGCCCTTGCTGGATGGTGTTTGTGTATAAGAAAAACTAGAAGAATTTTTAACTTTAGAGCTACCGCTTGCTTTAGTAGTTACCGTCGGGCGGTAGTGCTCACTTTTATATCCGAGTCTGATTTTTCCAGACCCAAAACATTGATTAGCCAGAAGCATATCCAGGGATTTTTGACCAATCCTGAATTTTTTTTATGGCTAAATTGAGATTTTGATTTTGTTTTTTAAGAGATGTATTTTCTTGAACAATCATAACACATTTGTTTTCAAAACCTTTTTTGTTCTGTTCAATTTGAAATATAGAAGTTTTCAATTTTCTCTCTAAGTCCCCTTTTTCTTTTGTAATGATTTTGTTTTGTGAAAGGGCATTAGAGAGAGAAACTTCAAGTTCTTTTATCATAAATAAAGAGTGCTCACATTCTTGACATGAAACTTTTCTTTTTTCAAGATAGACTAAATTTTTGTGAGCCTATGATTTTCTTTCATAATAGATTCATTTTCATGATTTAATAAAACAAATTTATATAAAGTTCTTCAAAGGTAGGAGGATATACCTCAGTGTCGCTAAGAACACTGGTGTTGTCGTCGTCGCTTTTGGCCATTAAGCACAAGTTTGCTTCCTCCTCACTACTTGACTCAGAACCGTTTGACTCTTCAGAGGACGAGTCATCCCAAGTAGCGGCCTTCAGCACTTTCTTCTTTTCTTTTGCTTTCATTTGTTCTTTCCATTCCTTTTGGTATTTTGGGCACTGGCTCCGAATGTGCCCGATTTTTCTGCAGTGATAGCATTCTGGAGGCGGCCTTTCTTCATCGTCATCGCTTCCTTTTTCTTTTCTTGATGAAGAGGAAGATCCCTTTCGTCGAGTGTCCTTTTGGAAGAATTTTCTGAATGTGTTCCTTCTTTCTGGATTCCTGATGAACTTTTTGAAGTTCTTCACCAGGAGTCCTTCTTCATCATCATCATCCTCTTCGGTGCACTCCTTCTTTGATGTTAGTGCCAACGCCTTTTTCTTCGGCTCTTTGTTGTATTCTTCATGTTGGATTTGCAGTTCTACCTCATGGGTTTTGAGATTCCCAATGAGGTTCTCGATTTGGAGTGTTCTTAAGTTGTGCGACTCCGAGATGGCTGTCACCTTCGGGTTGAACCTTGGGGGTAAGGAACGAAGGATTTTCCTCACCAAGTCCCCGTCGGAGTAGGTCTTTCCAAGTGCCTTTGATGCGTTGACAATCTTTGTGAAGCGAGTGTACATGGAGTTGATGTCCTCTTCCGTGTCCATCCTGAATTTCTCGTATTCAGATTCCAGTTGAAACAGCTTTGCATCTTTCACCTACGATGTACCTTCGTGAGTTACTTCTAATTGATTCCAAATATCATAAGCAGTAGTGCATGCAGAAATTCTATTAAACTCAGTCCTATTTAAAGCACAATATAAAGCGTTCATTGCTTTAGCATTATTTTTACACTTAAGTTTATCGTTGTCATCCCATTTATCCTTAGGTTTTGCTAATGTTGCCTCTCCTACTACAGTTGTAGGCGGAGAGTACCGCACTTCTACCATGTTCCATACTTCTACATCCATGGTCATAAGAAAACACATCATTCGATTTTTCCAGTAGTTAAAATCTGACCCAGTAAAGAGAGGTGGTCGACTAACCCCTTGACCCTCAGGAAAAGCGAGATCATGAGACGCCATTATTCCCGGTTGTTAAGCCGATTGGAACAAAACTGCTCTGATACCACTTGTTGGATCAGTAGGCGCCCTTAGAGGGGGGGGGGGGGTGAATAAGGGTTTTAAAGATTTTATAAATATTTTGAATATTTTAGAAAAAGCTTTGAATATGATAATGAAGAAGATCAAGACTAATCAAATAAAGTAAAAATAGAGACATGATTTTATTAACTTGAGAAACATGATTACAAAATATGATCTCTTATGAAAGCTAGAAATCAAAGCTAAAATCGAAAAGAACTCTTTTGGTTTTCTATCCCGACTCGCTTCCCCACGAACAGGTGGCCCTAGCCTTATCCTCCCCGGATTCGGCCTCAAGCCGCTCTAGCCAATCCCTCCCCGGATGTGGCCTCGAGCCCCCCTAGAGCTAGCCTAGATCTAGTCGCCAACACGAGGCGATTTTCCCCCTAAGTCCTACCCTGACCTAGTCGCCAACACGAGGCGATTTAACTAATCGTTTACAAAGAGGAATATGAAATAACAATAAAGAAATAAGAACTCCCTCAAGATGGACTTCTGAAGTTGGAGACGAAGATCCGCCGTTGAATAAGCGTTGTAGAAGCGGACTTCGATCTGATCCGGCGTGACGAGATTCTCCTTCAGAAGTTTTGCAGAGCTTCGCTAGCACATCAACTTTCGGCCAAGATAGCCTATGGAATTCTGGCACTCAATATCTCTCTCTGATGTGTTGTGTGAAACGAGAGGACTTGGGTCCTTTTTATAGCCCACGCGCTACCGCCGGCGCTAGCCCGGATTAGGCAACGTTTTGCGCGGCAGAATCTCCCATCCGCGATAACCTCTTGCTCTATGCCTTAAGTGAGTCATGCTACCGCCGGCGCTATCCACTACCGCCGGAGCTATCCCTGGTTAAGAAACTCTTTGCGCGGCAAGATCTTCAATCCGAGGCAACAATTCCAGCAAGCCTTCTGTGCATCGAGCTAGCGCCGGCACTATCCACTATCGCCTGCGCTAGTGATCAGTTTGGAGTTGATGGCTCAATTTCGGGGGCAACCACCATATGTAAACCTTGAGTCATTTTGACCTGTTATCCTGCACACTTAGATCACACAAGATTAAATACACACATAGGATTTGTTATTCTCAAACCTAGGAGATGCGGAAGACCGTGTTCCAACAAGTGTTCTCTAGTGTGTGCATATGAGATTAACACCCCAACCTACGGCATGTGTGCAGCTCCTCATGCCCACCCGTCACTAAGTACGGGGCTAGTATGTAGGCATATAGTTAGGGTATGATAATCTAGGACATTCCTATATCGTATATTTTGCATGCACTCTTTATGATTATATTATTCATGCATTCTTGTTTTGATCGAACATGCTTATGTTGTGTTTTGCATATCCTATCATTTTTGAGCTCTAATGATCGTGTAAAACACAAATATATGAAAACCAAATAAAATATAAAAACCATTTTTGAACAAATAAAACATGCTTAAATAGCCTTCTAATCATTTCCAACTTCTCTGAAATTTCTACACTAAGAAGGTCTATATACATACTACCTATTCCAAAGAAAAAATTTCAAAAATCTTTAAAAACAGAGTACTCTTTGGGCGATAACTAGTTAACGCCAGGCGTTAGCCTTTCTGACCAAATTACAATTCTGCTTTCTCTAGCATATTTCTGGTTTTCTGCATCCCTTTGATTTCAGAATAACAAATCCTACTTGTATTTGATCTTGTTTGCCATTGTGTTTTTAGCATGCGGGTTTGAACAGATATGACACTAGGTTGCTGCAATATTGGTCTGGTACTATCCACAAGCTGAAAGTTTGAAAGATGTCTAACGGCAGGCGTTAGGACTTAACGCTGGGCGTTAGTTATCGATGGGATCGTCTGTCGATCGATGGGACGGCTTGCCGATTGACGGGATGGCTTGTCGACTGAAAAAAAGAAGAGAAAGATATTTAACGCCCAGCGTTAGGACTTAACGCTGGCGTTAATGATCGATGATTATGGCAAGGAGGAATGCAGCAGTGATTGAAGGGGCAATTTAGGAATGATTGGACTCAACGCCCGGAGTTAACTCTTAACACCGGTGTTAACTTGTGTTCCCGTCAAGATGCAAAATGAATAGAGGGAAGCAGCCGTAATTGTAGGAGCATTTTGGGAATGATTTGACTCAATGCCCGGCGTTAGAGTCAACGCCATCGTTAAGGTTGCCTAAAATGAAAGTTTCCAAAGATGCAGAATCTCCTTCCTGTTTTGAAGATCCGAGCCATCAAGTTATTTCTATACTGAGTCAACGCCCCGCGTTAACTCTTAATGCCTGTGTTAGCTTCCAGTCATATACAAAGGTGGATTTCATCTTCTCCAACTGCTGATTGCCAAGAGCCATATTCCAGTACTTCAAAAACTCTGAGAGGGCCGTATTTCGAGACCAACACATCTTCCACTCAATTTCAAAAGGAGGAATCGAAGGAGTCTTGGATCATCACACTAACTCAACGCGAAGAATGCACGCTTGGAATTCAACAATCTTCAGCGATTCTTTGGTGTCTCCTTCAGATTACCTCATAGGGAGTTTCATATTTGTCTTTTGTATTTGTATTTTTATTTTATCATTGTAATCGGTTTGTGAATTCGCCTCCTGTTGGCGACTAGGTCTGGGTAGGACTTAGGGAGGAATTCGCCTCGTGTTGGCGACTAGGTCTAGGGAGTAGATCTAGGGGGTGCTCGAGGCCTTTCTGGGGATAGGAAGGCTAGAGCGACTTAAGCCCGTATCTGCGGAGAGATCGGCTAAAGCCAACCGGTTCGTGGGGATATGAGTCGGTATAGAAAACAAAAAGAGATTTTACCTTATCGCCTAGGATTTCTAGCGGCATAAGAAATCAAGTTTTGTAATCTTATATCTCAAGTTAATAAAATCACGTATCTCATTTATATTACTTTATTTCTTCTTTAAATTAATCTCTTATCTTTTCTAATATTTCAAAATATAACATAAGTTTGTAAAACCCTTATTCACCCCCCCCCCCTCTAAGGGCGCCTCAAGATCCAACACTAGGTACTCCTTGTAGGCCTCAAGCTCGTCCCTGGATACTAATGTGATCTCCATGTACTCTAACATCTTCACCAGATCCATAGCCATCACTCGGGGTGCCAGTCCAGATGTGCCAGCTCTCCTACTCAAGGCATCCGCCACCGTATTTTCCTTCCCTGGATGATAGTGCATGGTATAATCATAATCGCATAGGAACTCTAGCCACCTCCGCTGGCATAGGTTCAGATCCTTCTGAGTATCTATATACTTGAGGTTCTTGTAATCAGAGAAGATCTCACAATGAACCCCATAAAGATAGTGCCTCCAAATCTTCAAGGCGAAGATCACAGCCCCGACCTCTAGATCATGTACTGGGTAGTTCTGCTCGTGCTTCTTCAGCTACCTCAATGCATGTGCTATGACGTGCCCATGCTGCATCAATATTGCACCCATACCCTCATAAGATGCGTCAGTGTAGATCTGAAATCCTTCCTTCCCAGATGGAAGGGCAAGAATCGGGGCTGAGGTGAGTCTTTCCTTAAGCTCCTAGAATGCTGCCTCGCACAACGCTGTCCAGGTGAATGTAGCATCCTTCTTCGTCAAAGATGTAAGAGGGAGGGAGACCTTTAAGAACCTATGTACGAACTTGTGGTAATAGCCTGCTAATCAGAGAAAGCTACAAACGTCTGATGCTGACCTCAGTTGCGGCCACTCCCTAACTGCTTGCACCTTGGCCGGGTCTACCACCAACCCAGCTCCCTGATGGTGTATCCCAAGAATGCTACCTCCTGCAGCCAAAACTGGCACTTTGAAAGCTTGGCATACATCTCATGCTCCCTCAGCTTCCCTAATACTAGTGTCAAGTGCTGGGTATGGTCCTCTTTGGTCCTAGAGTAGATCAAGATGTCGTCGATGAACACTATGACGAAGATGTCCATGTAGGCTTCAAACACATGGTTCATCAGACTCATGAATGCAGATGGCTCATTCGTGAGCCCGAAAGGCATCACGGTGAACTCATATAAGCCATAGCACGAGCTGAATGTCGTCTTTGGTATATCCTCCTCCTGGATCCTCAGCTAATGATACCCCGACCTCAGATTGAGTTTGGAGAACCAGTGGGCTCCCAGAAGATGATCAATTAATTCGTCGATTCTCGGTAGCGGATAAGTATTCCGCACCATCAGTCGGTTCAGCTCCCGGTAGTTTATGGAGAGTCGTAGCAACCCGTCCTTCTTCTTCACAAATAGAACCGGAGCTCCCCATGGTGATGAGCTCAGGCAAATAAATCCTGACTCCACTAGCTCCTGGAGCTGAGTGCGGAACTCAAGCAGCTCCTTGGGTGCCATCCGGTATGGTGCCTGAGATACAGGCCTGGCTCCGGGAACTAGCTGGACCTAGAAGTCCATGTCTCATCGTGGAGGTAGACCGGGCAACTTTTCTGGGAATAAATTGGAAAAGTCCCGAACCACGGGGATGTCGACCATGGAGGCCTCCACCTCTACCTTCTCAAAGCAGACCACATACACCTTGTGTCCCTGATGATGGGATTTAACAACCTGAATAGAGGATAATAAAATATGGGAGATAGGTCTAATACCTTCTACTACCACCTCAGAATCATCATGCTTCAGTATGATCTTCTTTGTCTGGCTGTCGATCCTGGCATGATTCCCATATAGCCAATTCATGCCCAGGATCAAATCAAAGTCTGGCATCTTCAGGCGTGTCGTCGGTGCCTCAAATGGCTTCCCTCCAATCTCCACCACAATGTCGCACTTGGCACACATCTCTATCTCTGACCCGTCTGGTAGTCACACCTTTCGGTGGATGCCCTCGAAGTGCTGAACTTGATCCAAATCGTGTACAAACTCCTCTGAGACGAACGAGTGCGAAGCACCCGTGTCGAATAATGTGTATGCAAGTTTGCCATAGACAAACACTATACCTGGGGTGGTTTTGTTGTTTGGGTTATAAGTCTAATAAAACAATGTGTTGCAAGGGACTATGTAATTGTACAGAAAACATTAAAGTACCTGTGATGACTTCTTCGGGGTACCTCTCCTGGGCTAAATCCAGAGCATAGACTTTCTCCGGCCTTGGACCTCTACCGCGATGTATCCGACCCCGACCTCATCCTCTGCCCCGACCCTGATGTGATGGTGCTAGAGGGGCTGGTGGATGGGGAGGAGGAGGTGGACGAAAAGCTGGAGGCAATTGGCCCTGATGTGCCTTGGCTGGTGGCATCCAAAGTATATCACGAAGCGAAATCCTCTATCATCGTTCCTCGGTGGCTCTTAAATCCGCACTGGTGGAGGAATTGGCACTACAGGAGGCTGCTGCTGGTCCGACCTTAAGTTAGGACGAGGGTGTCCTACGCCTCTCCTATGCCTCATAATCTGGCCTCGCTGCGGTCCCCTGCTACCCTCTCCAAAGTGTGTCCCATCCATTGGTCTCTTCCCCCAACTCTGCATAATCAGATGATCTGCCTCCAGCTTCTTCATCATCTCTACGATCTTGTCCAAACTATCCTCGGCCATGAACAATAGTGCCTGACTCAATGGATATCTATGTCCCCGGTAGAAACTCTTGACATAACCTCTGTCATCTAGTGAGTGCATCCCCACAAATCTAGCCAGATGGGAGAAATCCCACTGGTACTCTATCATAGACTGACTCCCCTGTCTGAGGTTCAAAAACCTCTCCTCCAACTCGTTCCTGTCCGTCACTGTCACAAAGTGCTCCAGAAATGTGGCACTAAACTCCTCCCAAGTAATCTCTGCGTAATCCCAGTCTGCATAAGTGGAATCCATCAAGGACTTTCTCCATCTCTTGGCATGGGCATCCAAAGCAGTGGTCGCCAAAGAGACTGCCGTGCTAACCAGGCAGTTGATGCCTACGAGCATCTCCTGTATAGTGTCAAGCCATTCCTATAACCTGACCACGTTCTCTGTCCTGTGGTACATCGGAGGGGACAAGATCTTGATGCGCTCAACCAGTTTGATCCCGGGTTCGGCTGAGAGGCTGGAACCTACTATGCCTTAAAGGTCTCTAGAATGGCTGCCAACATCTGACCGAGCTCCGATTGCTGGAAGGGAGTGGCATCCGGAGGGAAAGGAGCGGTATCTCGTGGGCCGGTACTCCTTGGGGGCTACACAAATGTAAGGAATTATTAGAATCGTCCTAACTCATTATTAGATGGACTATATATGTGATTTCATACATGGGCACATCATTGCTTCCGCTGCATAGTTAGTATGCAAACTAATGCTCGAGCGGGGCGACCCACTATTTTGTGGACTTCTTTCTGTTATGATCGTTGTTAAGTGATACCAGTTGTAAGATCCCCCTCCACCTTATCAAAGAGTTTCCAGATCTTTTGCCCAGAACCGCCATCTTGTAGTGACTCCAACTCACGGGTTAGCTGTCACCGCTCAATGCTGATCCTTCTGGCTAAATCGATCATATCACATGCCAATTTGCACGAAGTAATGATTACAAATAAGACAAGTCTACAATCACAACACATATATATGCATAAATAAGAGGAGTGCAAATAGTCCACAGTGAGAACAAAACTAAAGAGTGCAAGGGATTAAGCCCGATACAGATCCAAAAAGGATACTAATAAAGGTAAAACACACACACTCTCTCTCTACACTATGTGGAAGCAACCCAAAATACTCTCGAACCAGTCGCCGCGTGGAAGTAGTGATGCGCGACATCTGCTCCTCAGGGTCTACCGTCATGTCCTACCTGACGTACTGCAGCTCCTTCTCCTCGATCTCCTGGTGTTATGACCACAACCGACCGCTAGTAAAAAAGACTAAGCCATTTTGTCCTCGCCTCCCCCCACAACTTCTAGGTACCGAGTGGGAGGACGAAGCGAAGGACAACAAGGGGTAAAAGAAGGTATAAGTGACATGGATTACATTAGCAGCATAATGAATAAGCGAGCAGTAAGTATAGCAGCAAGAAGTATTAAATGTAGTAAATAGAACAGTAGTAGTAGGTAATAAAATCAGTAAATATGTAAACGTGGCACAAGTAAAGCAATAGAAACTACCACATTATCCTCTAGAGTACCTTAACTTATATGAATGCACATATAAACTTATAAGTTAAGATTTTTGGAATTAATAACTTATCATATAAAAGAGCCCATACTAATTTATATGATAATGGTCTGCAAATGTATATGTCATTAAGATGTTATGAATGTTATGATATGCTATGCTATATTCATACAGTGCAACTCACTCACATGACTTTGCGTGCACAGACCTTTAGTTCCCGCTTTTTGGAGGTAACAAGCCTCTCAGGTACTTCTATCGTGGCAACAGAATCAGTGGATCGGGCACTCCACTTCTAGGTGGGTATACATACTACTAGACCTAGACCTCACGTACGCTGCTGTACACATCCTAGGTGCACTTCCGTGAGCTTTTGCGTACTCTTGCTGGCATCCCGCCAGACTTTTATGGTCGGGGGTGGGTTACTAGGGGTTATCTGCTAGACCACAGTAAAGTAACCTACTGGCCCTCTAAATCACCACACCCTGCCAAGGTCAACGTACTGCCATTGGTGTGACAAATGGACCCATACCGAAGACCCGCCACAAGTTTATACCCATGCAAGGTTTATCACATCACTCGAGCCTCCAGCTTGCGGAGCTAACTACTCTTGAACCATTATGTCTTCTCTAATAGGATGAGGTGTACTTTTCTCGACTTATCTCATTTAGGGTTACTCTTATTTGTTACTTAGGCGATCATAACAATTTAAGTTGAATTCTGGACTTCCTGAGGTCTACCCGGTGAAGGGATCGCAACAGTACTAGATGGTATTCTGGGGTGACATCCCAGACATCAACTACCCATTATTAAAGTTATCCTCATGTTGCTCTATTTTAGTTAAGGATGACTTAGACTTCTTTTAGGTAACTTGACGACCTCTTATTGATGCGTAGTGCAAATTCTTAGATATTCATCTATGTGTCCAACACTAACCTTGAAATCATCATGATCCTATTAACACTCTAAATGTCACTATAAGTGTCGTAGATAGGAAACTCCCAAAAATGCTTCAATTGTTCACTGAGACGTGCTTGTCGTTTACTATTCTCTATAGGGTAGAAGTCCTCCAACAAGACTACAACTTATATGGACTATAGTTATGTAAGCCCAAATATTGGGTTTCAAATTTCCACTACCCCAAGTTTTTGCTAATCGCAAACCAACTCAACATTGAACTTGTTTGATCTCTATAATGTGAACATCACTAAAACATGACCAAATCCCCTAAAATTTAAACCATTGGTTAAACATGACCCAATTATGAGATGATCAGAAATTCATAATTTTCCCAATTATTTTGGCCATTTATAAAAAATATTTTAAAGATAATGTACACCTTACTTTACACATTAAGTACAACATTCTGAAGTCAAAATACTTCCAATAATTTATCAGTGACATGTAATGTATAATTATCATGGTTGACTGGCTTTTTTTAATTTTCCATAATGTTTATGACCACTATTTAAATATTTAAACATTTGTGTCAATTGGGCACATTACACAGTAAGTACCAAAATAACTGATCCAAAAATTCTACAAAAATTACTATAGACTTATAATGATCCATAAATAGTCTAGCCAATTTTTCAAAATTTTCTAGCTAATATAAACCATATAAATTCCATTAATATATAAGTGTAACAAATGACATTTTTGATAATTTACAATGTGAATGACTTCCAAAAATCCCAACAAAATTCCCAGAGGTATATTTCAATGTAAAACATTATGTTGCAAAATATTGGATTTTTCTCTAGAACTTAGAAGATGTTCATTTCACTTATACACTTTGAGACAAAATCAATTATACTCAAATAATTAATAAAATTAACTCCAAAAATCCCAATAAAATCTCCAGAGGTATATTCCATACTAAAACATCATGTGACAGAAAGTAAGATTTATCCTATGTAATTTAATCACTTTTATTTGATTAATAATTTTGTGACAAATACATTATTACTTTAATACTTAGGATTTTTTTTCCCAAAAATCCTAATATTTCTACCGATGATACCCTCCTTAGTACTAGGGATATTGCCCAAATATCATGAGCATACATCAAGCCACAAGTGATGTATTCACAAAATACTCAAATGTGTTATATGCACACCACCACTCCATACACCTCATTCCTATGTATGTGAGATATAATGTCCTACAGTGGTCCAAATGACTTCAACTTTTGACATGCGACTAAGTAGGTCCTAACAATCATGTCACCCAAGATTTGGGTCATTTTGCATCTATCTAACCACATTTATTTCATTAATATGAAAAATCAAATTTATCATACAACTTTAGAAAACTTTTGCCCAAAAATTTTGATTTTTGGGCAGGGGTGTATCTATGTTATTTACAACTATGTCTAAAATATTAGACTAATCAAAGCAACTATGTGGTCTAGGTCACATAGTAAGGTTTGGACACCTTTTAGGACACACCTCAGTGTAATGACCATACAAGGAGCTATAGGCCACCAAACTTGGTGATCAAATGCCCGATAGATAGTACACCTCAAGGGCTACAAAAGTTGTCTCAGATACTTTTGCCTAAAACAGAGTCTAAGTGGTATAAATATTGGGTTCAATATTCAGTATAAAGTATGACAGAAATAATTCCTTAATATTAAATCTGGCTTGCATTTAGCCATCATCCCTGAAATCAGTGGCCCTGGTTTCGTCTATTTCCTCCAGCCAATGTCAAGATATTCTCCCAGCTGGGTCAACTTCCATCTCCATTTCCCGGCCACCCCTCCACCTCCACGACCAGCCACCACCACCACCCCCACCACCACCACCACCACCACCTCTGTTGAGGTGGGGGCTATTGATTGGCGGCGAGATGCCGGCCGGAAACTGCCTCTTCGGCGATCCCGAACAAGGTAAAAAGCTCTGAATTTTTTCCCCCATCTCTTATGGATTCAAGCCCTATTGAGCTCAAAATCTCCCCTAAATGGATCTAGATTCTAGCACAAGGGGAGAGGAGGAGAAACAGACCTCAATTGTGGCTCGGAGGCGGGTGCTCCAACGGGTGGCCGTGAAATTCCTTCCCTCCGACGAGCTTGCTTGATCTGCTGATTCTCCACCAAAAGGCTCACTTCCAGTGGCTATCTCGACTCCCAAAGGCCCTCTGAAGATGATAGAATGTTCAAATGAAGGAGAGGGGACTGTATAGAGAGGATGAGGAGTGGTGTGTTTCGGCCATTGGTGGGACATCCTCCCCCTTTACTGGTTGGGTGGCTTCCATGCCTGAAAAGACTATTCATGGCCTGAGGGGGTCGGCCATGGGCTTGGGCAAAGGGGTGAGGGGCTATGGAAGCATCTTTACTCAAAGTGCCTTTTCACCGTAAGGAAAAATGCCATGTTTGCCCCCAAGCTCACCTTCTCTCTCCAATTTCAAATGTGGGGTGCTAATAGGCTTGTGTCATGTTGGTTAGGCATGGGGTGGGGTCTTGGTTCACTTGGATTTCACTTGGTCTTTGATTTTATCCCTTTAAGGCTTAATGTTGACTATTGTTGACTTTAGAGTTGACTAGGTCAAATTGATGGGTGGGTTATCCCCACTTGATAGTCATGAGTCCTATGACCTTATACAAAGTCCATTGGGTCATGGTGTGGCTCCAATTTGGTTAATTGATCCATATGGTGTGAGTTTGACCCAATTTAGCCTAAGGTTGACTTTAGTCAAATTGGAGGGATTGGTTGACCACTTGATGGGTCTTTTGGGTCCATTAGATTACTAATGGGGTTATAAGGTTAGGGGTTAAGTCAATTTGACCAATTGAAGGCCAATTGGTTCTTGATTGGATTGATTTGGTCTATGTTTACTAAAAGTTGACTTTGGTCAATACTTTGAAATTGAGTGGAATTATTTAGTGATTATTGCCCTAATGACCTTCCTTAGTGGTTAGGGTAGCCTAGGTAAGGTCGATTTGAGGTATTGAAGGTCAATTGAGTCCAATTGTATTGAATAGAGCTATGATGACCTAGGTTTGACTTTGGTCAATTTGGCCCATTTGGTTGACCAATTGTTGGGGTTCTTGGTCAAATGAGACTCTATTAGTGTTAGGAGCATAGTTGTGAGGTCCATTAGTGTTTGTGTGTTTAATTTGGTTAAATTGACCTAAGTTGTCTTGTGCTCACTGGTGAGCACTATGTGAGTTAACCCCAATTTAGTGAACTCCAATGTCATCTCTTTCCTCCACTCACACTTCTCTCCTCATGTTATGCCCTAACACCTTCATGGGGTCTAGTAGGATTAAGGATGTTACAGAAAGACCCTCTTGGGACTCCTAGCCCAATGTGTGCTAGAAGAGGAGGCCCTGAGAATCCTGGAGGTGATCCACTTAGGGGAGTGTGCATCCATTCTGGGAGCAGGACCCTGAAAGGAAGGGTGTTGAGGCAAGGCTACTTTTGACCTACCCTCAGTAAGGATGCGGCAGATTTCACGAAGAAGTGTTCCAAGCGCCAGCTGTATGCCCCCTCCAGCTACTACCAACACAGAGGCTTCGGACCATCACAGTGCCATGGCGATTCACGATATGGGGGCTAGACTTGGTAGGCCCTTTTCCCCAAGCTAGTGGCCAAAGGAAATTCCTGCTGGTGATGATCAACTACTTCTCCAAGTGGCTGGAGGTGAAGGCACTGGCTAAGGTAACTTCTCAAGTTGTAAACAACTTTGTTTGGGGGGAAATAATATGTCGACATGGCTCCCATTAGCCATCGCCGCAGACAATGGGCCGCAGTTTTCCTGCGATGAGTTCGTCAGTTTCTGCGGGCTGCTGGGCATAGATCTTCGCTTTGCGTCGATCCACCACCATAGGAGAAATGGGCAGGTGGAGTCGACAAATAGAATAATTGTGAACTTGTCAAAGAAGACGGTCTAGAACCTGAGGGGTAGCTGGGTAGACCAGCTCCCCTCTATCGTGTGGGCCTTGAGAACCATGCCAAACATAGCCACATTAGAGACCCCTTTCAAGCTATCCCACAGATCCAAGGTCGTGCTCCTGAGTGAGTTCGAGGTAAAATTGCCCAGGGTAGTCGCAACATGCAAAGGAGATGAGGAGTGGCGAATGGAGAATGAAGAAGAGCAGAAACTATCTCTGGACCTGGTCGAAGAGCTCCTTGATCTGGCTACCATCAGACAAGAGGAGGTCAAGCGGCGGATGGAACAGATGTTTGACATGCACATCCAACTAAAATAGTTTGAGAAGGGGAGCTTGATCCTGAAAAAGGTTGACGCAGCCGGGAGGGGAAACATGGTCGAAAAACTCAATCCAGATTGGGATGGTCCTTATATTTTAAATGAAGTACTCAAGTCAGGAGGATATCACCTCCGGGTTGTTGAAGGGGGACTCCTCAGCCGCACTTGGAGCGGAAATGACATAAAAAGTTTCTACCCTTGAAGTCTTATGTAAAGTTGATATGAATTGATATTGTTGTCTTTTTTCCGTTATTGGTTCATACAATGCACATGTGCTGGAGTGCCCTATATCGATTTCGCTACCGGGCTCTCACTAGATGATGGGTCAGGTTGATCTCTGGAGAGTCTGACAAGGTAATGTGGTGCTGGAGTGCCCCAGATCGATTCCTCTATCGGGCTCTCACTAGACAGTAGGTTAGGTTGATCTCTAGAGAGGCTGGCAAGGTAATGTGGTGTTGGAGTGCCCCAGATTGATTCTGTTGCCAGGCTCTCACTAGGAGGTGGGTCAGATTGATCTATGGAGAGGATGACAAGGTAATATGGTGTTGGAGTGCCCCAGATCAAGTTCGCTGCCAGGCTCTCACTAGACGGTGGGTCAGGTTGATATCTGGAGAGGTTGGCAATGTAATATGGTGTTGGAGTGCCCCAAATTGATTTCGATGTAGGGATCTCACTAGACGGTGGGTTAGGTTGATCTTTGGAGAGGCTGGCAAGGTAATGTGGTGCTGGAGTGCCCTAGATCGATTCTGCTGCCAGGCTCTCAATAGACGGTGGGTCAGGTTGATCTATGGAGAGGCTGACAAGGTACTGTGGTACTGAAGTGCCCCAGATCGATTCTGCTACTGGGCTCTCACTAGATGGTGGGTCAGGTTGATATCTGGAGAGGATGGCAAGGTAATAAAGTGTCGGAGTGCCCCGGATTGATTTTGTTGTTGGGCTCTAACTAGACAGTGGGTCAGGTTGACCTTTGGAGAGGCTGCCAAGGTAAAGTTAAGCTGGATTACCCTAGATCGATTCTGCTACCGGGCTCTCACTAGCTGGTGGGTCAGGCTGATCTTTGGAGAGGTGATGCGATTATTTCGGCAAGTGCACCGATCGTTCAAGTAATAAAGTTGGGAATAAATCCCCGAGTGTCGGTCTCTTGAGGAATGCAGGTTGGGTGTACGAATCAGGTTGTGTGACTAGTGTTATACGAGCGTAAACAAACACACAAAAGGGGTTTTGGTTGGGTTTTCCTACTCTTAACAACAGTAAAAGAAATGCGGGTCGAAAACACCGCTTCGCCAGGCAAGATGGATGCAACGGCCGCGATGCCGTGCTTCGTGAGGCGGATGGAGCGTGCTCTAGTGCGAGAAGAAATGAGGGTCGTAAACACCTCTTCACAAACGCCGTTATCTCTTGCTAACGTGGATCGAACACCTTAAGTGCGTGAGTGAGTGAGTGGATGAGTGGAGGCGAAACGATTCACAAACAAACAATGAAGAAAGAGGGAGAAACATTCATTGCAATCAAACCAAGCATAATACTGTTCAACATCTCAACGATTCAAAGATTACAACGAAAGCAAGAGGAAAGAAATAACCAAAGGATGAAGACTAGCGGCCGTTCACGGCCGGAATGGTAGGTTGTCAAGCCACCTCCGGACTCGGGCGGACTATGCTTCCGGTGTAGAGAAACTGTCACGATCTCTCTACATAGTCCCGTCGTCTTCTACCTCAGGATTCTTCTTCTTCTCACCGGACTTGAACGGGAAAATAGCGGCTTGAGGGCTTGCGGGTGGTGGAGAATGCTCCCGGATGATGGAGGAATGGTCGGAATGGTTGGAGAAGACTTCCCCTTGCGTAGGAGATGAAGTGGAGGTGTCCTGGAAGGGAAATCGCCGACGTACGGACAGCCAATCGCGCTCCCGCGGCTGAATGCATGCCCTAAAAATGGAACAGGCGTATACATAGGCGCTGGAATGAATACCGCGCACGGTCATTGGCGCACGACCACTGGTCGTGCGCACTGGAATTCTGCGATCGTGCGCGCTGCCTGGGAGGAGCCTGCAATGAAATAAATTTATAAAATACATGTTCGCACGACCAATGGCGCACGACCAGCGGTCGTGCGCACTAGCGTTAGTGGTCGTGCGATAAGCCAAATAGAACTCATGAAATGGGCGTTAAGTGCGCACGAGCAAAGGCGCACGACCAGTGGTCGTGCGCGAAGGAACTAGTGATCGTGCACAGTGTTCCTATACAGAATTGTACCGGGAACACCTGCACGACTCCTGTTCCAGCATACGACACCAGTCTGGCCACTGAAAGTGGCACTTAACACAGCATAACAACTTGTAACAAAGATGAACAAGAAAATAACACCGAAATGGGCCAAGACGTGCACCTAGCGGAGAGTGATAATTATGAGCTAAAATGGGGCTAAAGTGCAATGGAATGATTGGAAAAATGGCCCGGATGAGTCCAAATATGTGTATATGATGAGGACTCATCAAGAGGCTGGGAAGGTATTGTTGTGTTGGAGTGCCCCAGATCGATTCCACTGTCGGTCTCTCACTAGACGGTGGGTCAGGTTGATCTCTAGAGAGGATGACAAGGTAAAAGTTGTGACATGACCCGGGAATACCACTGTCGGGCTCCCACTGGCTGGCAGGGGCAACAAGCTGCTCAGAGGGAAAAGCAAAATAGGGCTCACCTGGCGAGAGCTTGGCAGAACAAACCAGCAATATAAGGCCTCCCGCGGGGGAGGGCCTCGCTCGCAGGTACCAAAGCGAGGGAAAATGGCAGTACACCTATGCGAGCAAGTCAGGGGCTCACAAGTACAGGTGATAGGGAAGATCGTAATGAATCAGTTGTGATAAGTGGCACATACGAGATAGCGTGAGGGGAGCTTCGCTCGGAGTACCCAAGGGCGAGCGAACTGGGCCTGACACGGAAGTGAGATGCATCGGACGGTTGAGGAAATCATTGCCATAAAGGCATGTGAGTCCTACGAGTAAAATGCGTGCGAGTCCTATGAGTTAAAGGAGCGCAAGTCCTATGAGTAGAAGGTGTGTGAGTCCTATAAGTAAAAGACATGTGAGTCCTATGATTACAAGGCGCATGAGTCCTATGAGTAAAAGATGTGCAAGTCCTATGAGTAGAAGGCGCAAGAGTCCTATGTGTAAAAGGCGCACGAGTCCTACAAGTAAAAGGTGCGCGATTTCCGCGCGAAGGCTACTCGAGTACGTTGTGGCGAGGAAAAAAATAAGAATGACTGGAAAAATAGAACTAAGCAAAATTTCATTTCATTTCATAAGGAGTTCTATTACAGATGTCACGACGATCTCATCAGCCAAAAAAATAGAAATAAAAATACATTTGAATTTAAGGGTGGCCCTCAGACCGCTCACTCTTTCTTTGACTAGTCTCCAGCAATGGTAAGAATAGATCTGGGACCACCTCCTCAACGGTCAGCTGCATCGCTTCTTCAGACAGAAGGCTGGCCTCTTTCAGTTTGCGGAAGATGTGCTTCGTCGCCGCGATCACATTCTTCTACATCATCTCATCTAGCTCGCGCTCCAAGAAGGTCTGAGTGTTGCTAAGTTGAGGAGGCGGGGGAAGGACAGCCCGGGTCAGCTCATTATTGTGAGCCTTCATCCCGAGGATATCCTTCTCCAGGTCGGAGGTGTGGGAGAGAAGTTGGTTGGTGGTCTCGGCATCCGGCGAAGGAAAAGGCAAGTCAGTCAAAGAAAACAATGAGGACAAGGGGGAAATTCATCAACAGCTCACCATTCCACACTGGAGGCTGGCGAGGAGGCCATCGAAGATCTCCTGCCTCTCTTTGAGGCTCGCGATCTCCTCCGAAGCGGCCTTCAGCTCGCTCTTGAGCTCTTCAGAAATCCTATCCACCTGGAGGCATCATCGGCCTAGCTTGTGGGCGAGCTCCAGAGCTTGGAGTTGGGCTTGCGCACACTCGTGAGCAAGCGCCCGGGACGACAGCTCGTCGAAGTCCGCGTCATGACCGTAGAGCCCAAAGGAGAGGGCAATGGCCTAACCTCCGATGGTCTCCTACTCCACCCAAGAGGGTAGGAGGGTTGATATGGAGGACCTATTGGCCTACGGATCCCAATCCAGCAGAGGCTAGCCGACCTCATCCCGGTGCCTCGTGCCGAGGCAGAAATTTCGGTGGCTCGCCGGCCCGGGCACGCTTGACGTACCGGCGACCCCTTTAAAGAGCTTGACAGTCTCTTTATCAGTAGGCAGGCACGCCGAAGAGTCTGCTCCTAGCAGGCCCCTGAGGACCTCTTTTTACTTAGCCGGAGCGGAGGATTTCTTCTTTTTTGTCGGCGGCAGCAAGGAAGGCGCCCTGCTGCCCGCGTGTGCAGGCTGCTTCTTGCTAGAAGGTGCAGAAGTGCTGGGAGTGTCCCGACATGCGGAGATAATGGAGGTAGCGAGTGCGAGACCAGGGAGCATAGTCCCGGTCCTCGCGTAAGGAAGGTGGAGCGGAAGGTCTCGCTCTCCTGGAAGTGATACAACGGATAGAGGTTAGCTAGCGAGAGAAAAGTAGAACCCAAAGTATTGGGCTAACGCGAGTCTAACCTACTCTGGGCGGCACACGGAGTAGCGAGTCGATATTTCTTCGAAGGTAGACAACCTCAAAGTTCTTCGTCGCCAAGTACTTGAAGTGCTTGGCTTCGTGGCCGCCGAGCATGGGAGGACGGTAGGTCACCTCGTCGTGCTGGATGGGCAAGAAGGGGATGTTGTCGAAAGGCCCCTTCATGAAAACAAACTTCTGGAGCCAGTGGTGGATCTTATTCACAGTCTCATACACATTGGCATGCTGGCTCGCGAAGTAGGCACTCCCGTCTTTGTAAGCCTGGAAGGAGAAGAGCTTGCGGAAGACCGACAAGCTGAACTCGATCTGCTCCTCCCTCAGGTAGCAGGCGAAAGCTACCACAACGTCAACCTAGTTGGTGGTCATCTGGACCGGAATCATGCCGAAATATTTGAGTATCATGCAAACCCACAACGTACGGTTAAAAATTGTATGCGAGAGCAAGGAGGAACATCAGAAAGCACATAAGTATCTGGCGGACTTCAGGCCATAGGAGCAACCACCGACTGACATCAAAGTGAGATTCAAAAATAACGAGCTCGTCCGTCGAGGCGTGTCGACGTGGAGGTTGGCGACCACAGATTGGTACTCACTCGATAAACAAGCAGTTGATGAAAGAGTGTTTGTAAAAGGTCCAGGTGCACTTGGCCCGGCCCTCGACATCGCCACCATCACCACCCATTTGAAAGGTCTTAGGAGAGCTGAAGAAGCGAGCGCGAGAAGGAAGGAGCGAGGTCTCAAGAATGAAGGAAACAAAGGGCTAGGACGATAAATACTGTAGTTGGGCATGGCAGCAGGACTTATTTACAGAAAAGTAGAAAAGGCGGGAAGAAGTCCAAGAGGCGAGGGCTGCGGTTAGTGGAATCTCACTGCAATACACCTCGATCCTCGAGCCGACCCCTTTTCCTCACTCACTCGCAATAATGGAATGCACGAGCACGCTGGCAAGCAAGTCCATCTTGCGGCAGGCAAGGCGAGCAAAATATAACTCGCATGCAGGAACATAAAGAAATAAAAGCAAAAAACTAGCGAACGCAACACAAACAATAATATCACAGCGCGAGCAAGCAAAAGAAAGCCCAATGGCGGGTGAGAAATGCCAATCTAATCATAGAAACAGAGTTTGTAGATTGTCCAAAATAAATAAAGTTTACAATACAGGGTTCGTCGAGTGGTGCGAGGGAGAGAGGGATCAGTTGTGAATCCACCTCCATCGACCTCGACCTCGCACCCCTGAGCTCGGCGGTACCCGAAGATAATGATAGGCGTGGATGGCACGGAGCTCACGCTGTAGCAGGCGCACCTGGTCCTCCGCTCGCGAGAGGTGCACCCCTGGGTAGGTGACCTCCCCACGTGCATCCATCCGCAGCTCATCCAGGAGCCACACATAGTCATCCTCGAGGACAGCAAGCTGCTCCTCGGAGGCCGTCCTGTCCTCCAGCGCCTGGTTGTACAGAACCTGCAACATGTGGCCATACTTCTGGAGCTCTTTAGTGGTCCGCCTCTTCAAAATCTCCAGGTCTCGAGGATCACCCAGTAAATCAGCAATCTTGTCCGGCGAGGGTGGGGGGGGACCTCTCCTCTTCCCCAAAGTCAGGATCGACGGGGAGGCTCTTGCGGGAACCTGTAAAGAAAGAAAGAAATGGCAAAGACAAGTTATAAATAATCATTGGTGTTGACCGACCTGGCGAGGCCATGATCGCTTTACTTGGTCGCTGGTGGGAGAAGCTCGGCTGTCCCTGGAAGGCCTCGGTGTAGCTCAACGTGACAGACTTCCCCATGCAAGGGGGTGCGGTGCGTTGCTGGCAATCCGGATGACGGTGGGTATCAAGCTGTCAGGGCTCTTTTGACCCAGGAGACCAAATCCTGGGGTAGGGATGGTTTCGCCCGGTGGAACCGGCAAGCCTGCTGGAGTGGTGCGCTTGCTAGGGGTCACGAGGAGGGTCTCTACAAGAGGCAACAATTTTGGAAAGTCAATGGTCGAGAGGATCCAGTTGGAAGGGATGAAGGCAGGCAACTCACCAGGTCACGACGAGGAATCGAGCAGGTCGACGACATCCATGGCCGCCGAACCGGCCCTACCAGGGGTTGGAGGGCGAGTGCCCGTCAGAACCTCGCCCGCGATGACTCCCTCGTGAAGCACATCTTATGAGTAAGAGAATGATGTTAGCATATTTATGTTGGAGTTCAAACCTATCAACTCGAATACCTGCTGGGCGAACCCGGTGATGGGAAATAGATCCGGGTGCAAGGACCCATCTTCCCCAGAGTGTCGCCGAACCATCTTTGCTTTCTTTATCTTGGGTAAGGCCGTGGGAGCCCGCCGGAAAAGCCAAAGAGCGAGTTTGATAGTGAATGACCGTCCGCTTGCCTGCGACGCGTCTAGGAGAGCTTGGGCTTCTTCCGAAAGAGGCATTTCGCCAGCTACAGTAGCAGATGGCGAAAGAAGAAGAAGGTTCAAAGGGTTACCCATCATCCATGATTGGTGGTATTTATAGCGCTGGGGATGGGGCCCACCAAAAGATTCATGCCAGGTCAGCAGCCACGGGCAAACAACAGGGGTTGGACATTTCTTTGCGAACTTAGGATAATATCTCAAAGAGAAGGAATTGTGTACAACCCCAGGTTCGCCAAAGGGTAAAATTGAGAATCAGGCACAGACGAAGCAAGAAGGGGCTCGCCGCTTTGCGAGGAGAGGGTCATGAGGGCGAGGCGAGCCAGACTCGCCTCCTTACGAGGAGCATAGGGCGAGTGTAAGCTCGCCCTTTGGGGTGCATTTAGCAACAACGAGGCAAGTGAGGGCTCTTCGCTTCACGTAAGCGACTCAGGTTGGTAGAAAGGGGGGCGAGCACATTCTTCATCAAGAACTCTCCTGCCCAGGCTTCTGCATGCACGGGCCACCAGGCGGAACCCCATTCATTCAGGAGGCCAAGGTGGATAGTGAGTGGTCCCGTCACGGGCCACTCGCATAGTGATTTCTCGTGAGCCCGTCTTGCGGGAAGGCTAGTGAGTGGGGACTTCACGGGCCACTCGCCCATTGGGGTCTAGAATTGAATTTACCTAGATATCCTTGGTAGGCTTCCAATAGCCCTTTAGAGCAGCGGAGTTTGGCTGGTAGCTGATGCGCAAAACAATATCCGCAAACGACGACGGCAATTGTACCGAATCGAAAGTATTATAGGTTTATAAAACCAAGGTCGTATTATACTCGGGGCGGTTGAGTACTCTTACTTCCAGAAAGTCTCTATTAATTTATCAATAAATCTTTGAGTTGGATTTTGCACTAAAGAGAATTTAAAATAATGATTGAAACAATAATAAGAACGATTAGCACTCAATCTTTGAATCACCTCGGAGATAAAAATAAGAAGAAAGAACCAAATCACATTCTCTTAATAAAATAGCTTTGACCGTGGGGATTCCCAAATTATGAACGCACCTTGGGTCGAGGATACGCCCAACTAAGATTAGGAAATATCAACCGAATTCTCATTCTATAATCGATAACCTAATACTTCCATTACGAGGTGAATCACGCTATTGGATTTTACTCCAATCCGGAAGGGTAACGTCAACCTCTCTCGAGAATTGCATTCTAATCTTTTTTATCCTTGAGTGATCAATTCGCATTACGAGCCTCTCAGCTAACTAAAGTACGAAAACAAGAACAAGAGTTATATATCGAAAATATAATCTCATTATCTTAAAATCAAGGATAAATCTTAAGCATTTTAGAAAAGAGAAGTAGTAACTATAAATTATTTCATGACTTATATCATTCCTTGGATCATCTCGATCGAGTACTAATAGAAATTTAGCTACTCATGGAGATGATAGAACCAATGAAAATAAGAGAGTTCATAATGAAAAGGAGAATATAATAATAAGAAGAAAGAACTAATTTTATTAAAATTGTAAGGAAGAGAATTACAAGCTATTAAAATGAAAATTACAACTATTAAATTGAAAGAACGATTGCAAGAAAGAAAGGAGTACAAGAACTACTAAGATGCTAAAAACAAGAAAATGAGATTTGAACTCCCTAAAATTCGTCCTCGATCATCTGGAGAAGCTCCCTTTAAATAGCTGAAATTTTGGTGTTACACGCCCTTGGTCACGCCCGTGACCAAGGGGAGGGTAAGGGGCGTGATCGAAGCAGCTGCGGAGAGGGCGCCTTCTGGAGTAATTGCGGGCATTACGTGCGTGTCACGCCCCTAGGTCACGCCCGTGACCTAGGGCGTGTAACTTTAAAACGGGCTGCTGGCGCGAAGCGTCGGCAGGAAGTGGCGCGGGATGAGTCACGCCCGTGTACTAGATGTCATGCCCCCTGGTCACGCCCGTGACTTGGGGCGTGTAATTTTAATTGACGTGAAAGGCTTGTTCTGACTGAAGGAGGCGGGTCATGGCTGTGACCATTAGTCACGCCCCCAGGTCACGCTCGTGACCTAGGGCGTGTACTTGGCAAATCTTCATGGAATGCGCTCGGGGTGGTGGAATCTGGTCTGGAACACATATAGGCTGTCACGCCCCTTGGTCACGCCCGTGACCTTGGGCGTGTACTTGACAATCTTGCTCAGAGTACCCAGAAAACCTGAAAAACACAGGAAAAGCTAAAGTTAGTTTATGAAATCAAAAAGGGAATGATTTATATGATATAATTCATATAATTTATATCATTTCATATTAAAAATATATTAAAACTATGCTAAAAGATGAGTATATAAACTACTCATCAAATACCCCCATACTTGAGCTTTTGTTATTCCAGAGCAAAAGAATGGGGAAAGAATTACAAGACATCGATAGTATGTCTAATCAAACTAAAATTTCGTTAAACCAAGAGTTAGTTAAAAGTAAATTCTTGGAATTCAAGAGTTAAGTCATCAGTTATGGTGATAATTTAAAAAGAGAAATCTGTTTAGCTATATACTTCTCAAGATGACTATTTAGCAAACGAAATCATAGAAATTTTCAAACAAAATTAGATTGAAATTATAATCACTCCAACATAAAAGAAACTTAAGGAAAAGACACCTACCAAAATATTGCTCTCTTAATAATTTAGTTTAGGACTAGAAACGATGAAATTGGTTAGGGATGGGTTTAAATGAAATGGCAAACTGAAGAGATACTAAAATAACGGTGATGAATTTTTTCTTCTCACCTTATTTGAATACGAAATTGTATATGTTTAGGAAAATAATGAATTTTATCCTCTTATTTTCCATGCCATATAATCTTTTTTTTAAATTTCTCTTCAACCAAAAACCCAAAATGTATATGTTTTAGATGTAATGAATTTTATCCTCTTACATCATGACATATAATCTTTTAAATGATTTTGGGTTCATATGTTTAGGAAATAATGAATTTTATCCTCCTATTCCCATGACATATGATCTTTTTTCTACATTTTTTTATTTGCCAACAAAGGGTAAAGAAATACTTCTAGGTTATAAATTAAACTATTTGAGAGCAACTTTTTAGTGGAATGAAATTTCCTAAGATTTTAAAGTTAATAGAGAATATAATCAAAATCTAGAGATGTTTAGCCAATTTACCACAAAGTGAAGCTATTTAAAATTAGAATGAGAAGTGGTGCTAAATAGATTCTCTAATCAAATTAAAAACATAAAATATTTCTTAAAACAAAATTACTTCAAATTTAAATTTAACAAATTCTGATAAAACAAAATATTAGCCAAATCAAAAATGTAGTAATACTTATAATCAGACCTCAAACTAGATTTCTAGAAAAATAAAAACAACAAGTAAAAGGGAGATATATGTATAAATATATATATATTTTTTTTATTATTCTTGGACTTCCCATGGTCTACCCGGTGAAGGGTTCGCAAGGTACTAGGAGGTGCGATGGGAGTTCAAGCCCAAACCTCCCTTTCCAAGATATTAGATTTTTTTTTATAAATATATATATATATTCTTTTTATAAATTGAAAAGAAAGCCTAGAAAGCTATTCTACACCCCCATATATAAAATTAAACATTGTCCCCAATGTTTAAAACTAAGGATGAAGATTACGTGAAAGGAAAATGCATAGAAAAAATGCATGAACATTTAAAGATAAGCAAGGGGTGCCTCCCAAGAGCGCT
The DNA here is from genome assembly GCA_033032865.1 of Dactylorhiza incarnata. Taxonomy (NCBI): domain Eukaryota; kingdom Viridiplantae; phylum Streptophyta; class Magnoliopsida; order Asparagales; family Orchidaceae; genus Dactylorhiza; species Dactylorhiza incarnata. Next base: position 11,488,770 of record JAWHQI010000011.1, read on the forward strand.
TTCTTTTTCCCGTCTTTAAGCTAGACGGTTATTGTTAGCTAAACGGAAATTGAAAAGAGAAGTGCATAGGCAACTCCCTTAATTCACATTTAGGTGAATGTGACGTCATCAGTCGTCCGGCAACTCCTCCGTTTATCATGTGATTCTTCTTTTATCCTTGAATTTGAATATGTAAATCCAAATCACCTATACATACCTGAGGTGATTTGGATATATAAAAATGAGCGGCATATGAATCATTAATGATTTGGGGTACGGCAACGACTCATCTTCAACCTGAGAATTATTAGAGTATAGAGAATCACAAATAAACGAGTTAGAAAAATTTTTGCAAGGAGGAGGTGCTTGCGGAAAAAAATGATTAAGCTCCGGTTGTTCATTTTCTAAAATAATTTTTTCTTCAGGAGAATCTAGCGCAAAATCAAGCGGCACAAAATTTTCGGACACAACATTTTCATGAATTTTTGGTGGAATAGAGGAATTTTGCGAAAATTCATGACAAGCAAAAGATTATCCGGGTGGAATAGGGGAAGAAACTTGTTCTTCTTCTATTTCATCCGGGGTGCCCATAACATTAAGAAATTGTTGGAACAATAATTTTTCTTCATTTTTGGTAAAAGAAATTATGGGATTACATGAAACCACATGTTCCTCCATAACTAAATTATCCAAAGATGGAGAAAAAACACTAGACGAAATAATGTTCTCATCTACATTTTGGGGCAGAGTATCGAATTGAATTGGTGGAAATTCCCCAAAATTAGTGTTGAAACCGATTTCTCGGTCTCTTGTGGAGCTCGGGGCCCTCACCGAAATGAGGGGCAGCTAGCCCTTACCGGTCCCGAGGGAGAGATAAGGCCGACGATTTGAGCAAAGAAAAAAGACCCTAGTCTCAGCGAGGAGGTCCCTCCACTAACCCGGAAGATCGTTGAGCGCTTCCCCTCCCAAGCCAAAGCTAAGACTCGGGCACCTTGGAGAGCTAGAGAGCCCAAACCAAAGCGACCTAGGGAGAGAAAAGCTCAAAGATGATGAACCCTCTCTCCAAGGTGCCCATTAAGGTCTATTTATAGGTTTTGGTTTTATGGTCTGCAGATAACAGGATTCCGCCTTTAGATTTGACTATCTGCACCCCGGGTAGGTCTGCTAACAGCCAAGTTCCGCTGTTTTGAGAGGCTAAGAGCAGACCACCGAGGGTAAAATGGTAAGTTGATCCTAATGACATATAGATAAGGTGTCGCGAGAGCCCCACTGTTGGAGTTCTCGCCGGCCTTCTCGCAGACCCTGCCCGCGGAAAGAGCTCTCGCGAACACTGCCTACGGCATCTCCTTCGGAGGGTTGTTTTGCGAGAACCCTGCTAAAAGAGCTCTCGCGAGGACGAGGGTCCGCTGACGAGGTTCCCGCGAGGACTGCGTTGGCCCATTTTGGGTGGTCTGCTGAGGTCTCATTGGCTGAGGCTCGATCTCGGCGAGGCCCAGATCTCGCCACTTCTGTCTCGCTCGATTTCCCTGCCTGGCGAATATCGGGGTTGTACAATCCCCGCTCTTCACGAAGACTAATGTCCTCGCGAAGAATCGTCCAACCACGGATATTCGACCGCCCCCAGATGACCTGTCAGGAATCTTTGGTGGGACCCACCATGCAGGTTATAAATACCATCCCGAACCCCCACCGGTGCGCATCGCTTCTTTTCCTTCCTTTCTTTTCTTAGCTGCCGGGAGATGCCGATTTTCGAAGAAGCAGAGACTCGCCTGAGGGCGTTGAGAGCCGGCGGGCTACCTTCCACGACCAAGGTACCCGCCTGGATGAGCCGGCCGCCCCCCCCCCCCCCCCCCCCCCCCGCCCAGTCGCCAAAAGTCAAGAAGGCGAAAGCGGTTCGCCTCTCTGGGGACGACTCCGTGGTGCTGGACTCCTCTCCGGACGATCGCCGCCCCGAGAAGGTATGAGTTATTCGAATTCACGCCGATAAGTTGCTCTTCATTCTTTTCCCCTCGCAGGATACTTTGCCGAGCGAGATCGTTGAGGAATGTGCTGAGGGGTCTCGGAAAAGCCAGCAGGTGGACACGAACCTCGCTGGGAAAGACACCACCGGTACGATCTGGATCTCGCATGCCGTAATACTTATGTCAACCCTATATGATCTCCGTTACCCTTTTCTTACAGTCTCGCCCCTGAAATCCCCGATCCGCCCGTCATCGCGGCCTCCATCTCCGCCCCCTCCAGGTAGGATCGCTGACAAGCCCGGGTTCCAGCTCCTGATGAGCGAGGAGACCGGTGGCTCCGCCCCTCCGAAGATTCTCCCGACCAATAGCACGGCTTATCCTGCCGGCCTGGGCAAGTCTCTTTACCACCATTATGGAAACGTGTTCCAGGGCCGTCCTTCGGGTTCTCGCCCCCCTCTCGGTAAGCGTTATGGCCTCGCCGACATCCTGCGTGACCTCGTGCTCATTATCTGACGTGAGATCTTGCAGATAATGCCGAGAATCCGCACACCGATTCTGAACTAGGCGACGACGAGATGTCCCCCCTTCCTGATCAGGTGGAGGAATTTTTAGGTGATCCGCGAGATCCCGAGATGATGAAACAGCGAGCCGCGGAACTCTTGAGGAAGCATGGGCGAATGCTGATGGACCTCAATATGCAAGCGAGGCGGGATAGGGAAGCCGCGGAGGATAGGCACGCGGTCCTGATGGAGGAGTGTGCGAGGGTCCGGCAAACGAGACACCGCGATCAGGATGAGGTCGCCACGACGCCGGAGGTACACATAGCGAGGATGAGGGACTACGCCTACCTCACGGATCGGGAGGGTCGCCTGGCGGAGGAATATTATAATTCTAGGGCACCGCCGAGGTCAGGGTCGCGGGGTGGTGGCCGGTGGAAATGGCTCCCCCACGATTCTCGCTAACTGCTTTGTTGTGCTCTTATTATCATTAATGGGTATTGCTGTTTTAGACAATCTCGCCATGGCTCGCAACTCGCATCTTTGCCACTTATATGTTGGCTTTATTTCTTCTGACAATTATTACTAGCTTTTTATTGTTCCTCGCTTGGTGCTAGCGAGTCTTTTGTTTTCACATTATATTGTGCTTGGGCGGACCCTCTGTTCTCGCCAAATTTATCTCTCGAAAGTGTCGTTCGTACTAACCTCGCAGGTTTTTTTCTCGCCCGCGGACATGACGTGATGTTTTTGTTGATACTCGTGCTCGCTGACGCTTGGACTTCTTCCCGCCTTTTTGTTTTGGCTATAAATAGGCGGTCTTTATTGAGCCAACCACCGCATTTATTCTCGATCTTCTTCTCCTTCTGCTGCAGAGCTCTCGCTCTTTCTCGTTCTCGCATTCTTCCCCTTCTCGCAGATCTTCCAGATGGGCGGCGACGCGGAGTCAGAGGGTCGGCGGAGGGTCGCAAAGGCCTTTGTCGAACACAGCTTCTTCTCTTGCAATCTGACCGACGAAGAATACTTTAGCGCGATCGCTGATTTCGTTCTCCCCCCCGTTCGAGGCACGCCGCCCTAGCGAGGACGACGTGATCAATGACCCGTTGGTCGACGAGTTGGCCATCCCTATCGCCCACTTCGCGGTCGGTCTGCGCCTTCCTTTGTGGCCAGAAGTTCGCCAGGTAACAATCGTTCTTGGTTGTTGTTTATTTTGCCACTCGAGCCTCGCTCGCCGCATGGATTGATCTTGTTCTCGCTACCTGTTAGGTGCTTAAGCATTATGGCGTGGTTCCCGGCCAGCTCACACCCAATGCCATGGCGGTGGTCATCGCCTTCGCCTGCTACCTCCGCGAGGAGCGGATAGAGTTCAGCCTTCCTGTCTTCCGGAAGCTGTTCTCCTTCCGCGCCTACAAAGATGGGACAGCTTATTTCGTGGGCACAGGCCCGAAAGTGGTTGAGACCGTCAACAAGGCCCACTTCTGGGCCCAAAAGTTTGTCGTTGTCAAGGGGAACTTCGGCAACATTCCCTTCTCGCCGATTCAACATAGCGAGACCACCTATCGGCCCACCGCCCTCGGCGGCCATGACGCCCTCCTCCATCAGTTCTTCTGTAAGAAGAACTTCGAGGTCGTTTACCTCCGCCGCAACCTAGACTCGCTGCTTCCGGTCCTCGCCGGAGAAGGTAAAGATATCTGTCTAACCTATTCGTCTCAATTCGCAAGCCTATCGTACTCATCCCTATGATTCTGTTTTTAGGCGAGCGAGATCTCCCCCTCCATCCACCTTACGCGAGCAACCGGAAGACCGATGCCACAATGGCTCTCGCTACCATGGGGGCGGAAGCCTGCCGAGGAGACGTCACCTCGGCCGAGCCTTCCTCCCGCAAGAGATCGGGGGCCTCCGGCAGTCATGGTGCCGTCCCGAAGTCTCCGCCAAAAAAGAAAAGCGCGGCCTCGCTCGCTTCGTCGAAAGGTAAGGAAACTCGCGAGGCTGCCTTCGACGAGTTTGACCTTACCGGCCTTTCGGCGGGCGAGGACGAAGATCATGTCCAGGAGGCGGTCAGGGCCTCGGTCCTCCCCATCCCGGTGAACCATTATAACTTCGGGCTCGGCCAGAGGCGTCGGGACGAGACTGGCGAGCCCCTTGTCACCTGGAAGCCAGAGACAAACAGGGTGGACATCTCTTCTATCCTCCCCTCCTGGGTGGAGAAGGAGACCGTCAGTGGTCACGCCTTCGACTTTTCGTTCGCGCTTTATGGCCGCGAAGATGCAGGGTCTTACAAGGATGAGACCGCGAGGACCCTTGCTTATGAGAGCGCGAGGTCCCAGCTGCGTTCTGCCGAGCTCGCCCATATGACTGGGAGGCATTGCTTACAGCTGGAGCTTCAGAATGTGGAACTCGCGAGGGCCTACCAGGGAGTTCTCGCCGAGAGCACGCAGCTGAAAGAGAAGCTGCTCGCCGTGGAGGCAAGGGTGGTGAGTCATCTAGACTTCCAACTTCGTATTTTCCCCCAACCCCTTCATCTCTCTAACCTGACTTGCTCGCAGGATGTCGAGGTCGCCGGGAGGGCCAACGCTCGCATCAAGGACTTGGAGAGCGAGGTGGCCGGGCTGAAGGCCCTAAATAGCGACCTCACTCGCGCCGTGGTTCCCCCTTCGCCTCGCCGTTTAAAAGAAGACCGGCGGGCGCGAGACAAAGAAATTCGTGTGGGGTCGATAGAGTCGGCTCGCTACATTTTCTCGGTGGCGAAGGCGATCGGCCTTTTGGCGGATAATGCGGCTGACATGACTCTGGAAGATATTGTTCCAGAGCTCTTCCTCCCTCTCCCGCCGGTGAAGGACAGCGATGATGAAGAAGGATCTGCGGGCGATTCCTGAAGCTCGCCGCCCTTCCCCCTTTTGTGTTGTAACGTGTTATAATTTTTGATCGGCGAGATCGCCAAAGATTGTAACTGAATTATTAAACATAGAATGCAGATTTTGTTTTCACTGTGCTCTCCTTTTCTCGTTGTTATTTTCATTTTTCGACCGTCTCGCCCTTGCTCATCTCGTGATTCGTTTTCGCGGAGGTCATTCTCGCGCTGCTCGTTATTGGATAGGTGCGCGCGGGGCGCTCCGGCTGCTCGGGTCTCTCGCCGTCTGCCTTGGGCTCGTTGCGCCTTTAGCTACGCGTATTTTCTTTAGTTTCGTAGGGTATTTTTCCTCTTGGCGAGAGCTAGCTTCTTACTCAGTGCAGGCAACCTTTCTGCCGAGGACTGGATATTTGGGATCGTATGAGATTGATCCTTGTCACTTGCGTATTGTCGCACGCGACCTCTCTTAGCCGAGCGAGCACGCCCGATGGGCGAGAAGGAGTTTGCCAGCATAAGACTTATCACCCTATCATTTTCTCCAGAGACCGTCCTTAACCACCCGTCTAGTGAGAGCCCGGGAGCGGAATCGATCCGGGGCATTCCAGCACCAATACTTATCACCTTGCCAGCCTCTCCAGAGATCAACCTGAACCCCCCGTCTAGTGAGAGCCCGGGAGCGGAATCGATCTGGGGCATTCCAGCACCAATACTTATCACCTTGCCAGCCTCTCCAGAGATCAACCTGAACCCCCCGTCTAGTGAGAGCCCGGGAGCGGAATCGATCTGGGGCATTCCAGCACCAATGCTTATCCAACCCTGCCAGCCTCTCCAGAGATCAACCTGAACCCCCCGTCTTAGTGAGAGCCCGGGAGCGGAATCGATCTGGGGCATTCCAGCACCAACACTTATCCAACCCTGCCAGTCTCTCCAGAGATCAACCTAAACCCCCAGTCTAGTGAGAGCCCGGGAGCGGAATCGATCTGGGGCATTCCAGCACCAATGCTTATCACCTTGCCAGCCTCTCCAGAGATCAACCTGAACCCCACGTCTAGTGAGAGCCCGGGAGCGGAATCGATCTGGGGCATTCCAGCATCAATACTTATCACCTTGCCAGCCTCTCCAGAGATCAACCTGAACCCCCCGTCTAGTGAGAGCCCGGGAGCGGAATCGATCTGGGGCATTCCAGCACCAATGCTTATCCAACCCTGCCAGCCTCTCCAGAGATCAACCTGAACCCCCCGTCTTAGTGAGAGCCCGGGAGCGGAATCGATCTGGGGCATTCCAGCACCAACACTTATCCAACCCTGCCAGTCTCTCCAGAGATCAACCTAAACCCCCAGTCTAGTGAGAGCCCGGGAGCGGAATCGATCTGGGGCATTCCAGCATCAATACTTATCCAACCCTGCCAGCCTCTCCAGAGATCAACCTGAACCCCCCGTCTAGTGAGAGCCCGGGAGCGGAATCGATCTGGGGCATTCCAGCACCAATGTTTATCACCTCGACACAGTAGCAGTTAAAAGCATAACAAATGAAAGTAAGACATTGATTTAAACAACATAATAAAACTTTCAAGGGTAGAATCGTTTCAAATCATCCCCACTCCGAGCTCGGTCGAGAGGTACCCCTTCCACATCCTGGAGGTGATACCCCCCCGACTTGAGCACCTCGCTTATGATATATGGGCCCTCCCAGTTGGGGTTAAGCTTACCCACCGCGGCCCCTCTGCCAGCCGCATCGACCTTCTTTAGGACTAGGTCCCCTTTCTGGAAGTGCTTGATCCGGATGTGTTTGTCAAAATATCGAGCCATCCGCCGTTTGACCTCTTCCTGTCTGATGGTAGCCAAGTCTCGGAGTTCTTCCACCAAGTCCAAGGACAGCTTCTGCTCTGCATTGTTACCTTCTAACCACTCTTCATCCCCCTCGTTTGCGGCGATCACCCGGGGGGTCTTCACCTCAAACTCTATGGGGAGAACGGCCTCGGACCCGTGAGAGAGCTTGAATGGAGTCTCCCCGGTGGCGGTATTCGGAGTAGTCCGCATGGCCCAGAGAACGGAGGGTAGTTGTTCCACCCAACTTCCTCGTAGGTTCTCCACTTTCTTTTTTAGCAGGTTGACGATTATCTTGTTCGCCGCTTCCACTTGCCCATTGCTCCTCGGATGGTGGACTGAAGCGAACCTGAGGTCGATGCCGAGCTGAGTGCAAAAGCCGACAAACTCTTCACTCGCAAACTGTGTCCCATTGTCCGTCACTATAGCTAGAGGGAGTCCATGCCTGCAAATTATTTCTCCCCACACAAAATTCCTCACAACCTGAGAGGTTACCTTAGCAAGTGCTTTCACCTCTACCCACTTGGAGAAGTAGTCGATCATGACCAGCAGGAACTTCCTCTGGCCGCTGGCTTGGGGAAAGGGGCCGACCAGGTCCAACCCCCATATGGCGAAGGGCCAGGGGGCCGTGATGGTACGGAGCCTTTGAGCGGGGAGGAGTTGGAGCGGAGCGTGAGTTGGCACTTCTGACACTTTCTTGTGAACTCTGACGCGTCCTTGCTGAGAGTGGGCCAGAAATAGCCTTGTCTCAACACCCTCCCTTCCAGGGTCCGACTCCCGGAGTGACTGCCGCACTCCCCGGAGTGGATTTCTTCCAGCACTCTCGGGACCTCCTCGTCGGAGACGCAACGGGCCAGGAGTCCCGAGAGAGTCTTTCTATATAGCCCCCCTGCATGCAAAGAGTAATAGGCGGACTTATACCTGAAGCGTCTCTTGTCCACATCCTCTCCAGGGAACTGCCCGGAGGATAGGAAGGTGATGAACGGGTCCATCCACGAGGCTTGTTGATCCACTTCCATCAATTCTCCTTCCTCGATGGAGGGTCGGAAGAGTTCCGAAGTCGTTCCCCCCGCTCGGGGACCGAACTTGGCTAGGAGGTCCGCCTGGGTGTTCTCTTCCCTTGGCATGTGCCTGATGGAGAAGGTGCGGAACTGCCCGATGACTCCTTTGACTTTTTCTAGGTATAGTAGGAGGGTTGGGTCCTTTGCTTCAAACTCTCCTTTGATCTGGCATGCTACCACCATGGAGTCCGTGGAGACCTCCACGTCCTGCACACCTAGTTCCCGGGCTAGCCGAAGGCCCGCTATCACTGCTTCGTACTCGGCCTGGTTGTTGGTGATTGGGAATTGGATGTTTAAGGCTTGCTCAATCCGAGTCCCCTGAGGACTCACCAGGACTATTCCCCCTCCATAGGAGTGTTTTCCCGACGCTCCGTCCACTAACATTTTCCATGCTTCTAGGGGAGGTGGCTCGTGCTCCCCCACTTCGGCCGCGTAGTCAGCCATGAAGTCTGCCACTGCTTGAGCCCTGATGGATGTCCTGGGTACGAACGTGATATTGAATTCGCTTAATTCCACGGACCACTTCGCCAACCTTCCTGAGTGCTCCACCCCTTCCATGATTTTGCGGAGCGGATGGTCCGTTACTACTTTAATTGAATGGGCTTGAAAGTAAGGCCGGAGCCTCCGGGCCGACACCACCAATGCGAAGGCTAACTTTTCTAGGATCGGGTACCGGAGTTCCGCCTTCTTCAGCACCCGGCTGACATAGTAGATTGGGAGCTGCTTCTTTCCCTCTTCCCGGATCAGCACGGAACTTACTGCTTCGGATCCTACCCCTAGGTATAGAGATAGGTCTTCCCCTGGCCTCGGTCCCTGGAGCAGAGGGGTTTGGGTGAGCTGTTCTTTCAGAGCCTGGAAGGCCTTCTCGCACTCCGGGGTCCATTCAAACTTCTTGTTGCCCCGTAGTACTTTGAAGAAAGGTGCACACTTTTCCCCCGCCTTGGAGAGGAATCTGCTGAGCCCCGCCAATTTCCCTGTGAGGCTCTGAACCTCTTTCGGATTTCTTGGCGACCCCAGCTCCATCACCGCTTTAACTTTGTCGGGGTTGGGTTCCACTCCTGCGGGGGTGAGCAAATGGCCCAGGAACTTCCCTCGGCTCGCCCAGAAGACACATTTCAGGGGGTTGAGCTTCATCTTGTACCGCCGCAGGGTCCCAAATGTCTCTTCGAGGTCTCGGAGGTGGGTCTCGAGGTCTCGGCTCTTAACCATGAGGTCGTCGACATAGACTTCTAAATTTCTTCCTTTCTGCTCGCGGAAGACCCTATCCATCATCCTTTGGTACGTAGCCCCTGCGTTCTTGAGCCCGAAGGGCATCATCTTATAGCAATAACATCCATCCCCCGTGATGAAGGAAACATCCTTGATGTCCGGGGGATGCATGCGGATTTGATGGTAACCTGAAAAAGCATCTAAGAAAGACATTACAGAAAAACCAACGGCTGAATCAACCAGCGCGTCGATTCTGGGCAGGGGGTAGCAATCTTTCGGGCATGATTTATTAAGAAGTGAGAAGTCGATACACATACGCCACTTACCTCCTCCCTTCTTTACCATAACGACGTTGGAGACCCAGCCTGGATACTGGATCTCCGATACAAATCCGGCATGCAGGAGTTTGCCCACCTCCTCGCGGATGGGCCCTTCTAGCTTGTCCGCGACGGCCCTCCTCTTCTGACGGATGGGGCGGGCACCGGGGTCGAGGTTGAGGTGATGGCACGCCACATCCGCGTCGATCCCGGGCATTTCCGCGGTGCTCCAAGCGAAGACGTCCACGTTCTTCTGTACGCAAGCCAGAATCTCCGCTTGATCTCCTGGGCTGAGTTCTCCGCTGACCCGGACTTTTTCTACCACCCCCAGCCGAGTGGTGACCTCGAGCTCCACGACCTCGTCCACAGCCTCCAACCGGGACTGCTCTCCCCAAGCCCTTTCCTCTTCGGCACAAGCGGGAGCTTGAGTCTCTTCCTTGACTTCCTTCCCTACCACCATCAGCTCTTCCGTCCTTCCCTCTTGGGCCTTCTCCTCTTCTCCCTTTCTCTCCGCCCGGGGTACCTCAGCTACCCCTTCCTGGGCATGAATTTCATCTCCCTCCTTCTCTTCGGCTACCTCCAAACCTCCGGCTTCGGCCACCTCCTCCATCACCTTATCCCACTCCTCAGCTTCTCCCATCCAGGAGATGGTGTTGACAGCCGTCACGTAGCACTGTCTTGCCACCTTGGGATCCCCCCTGATCCGCACCTGGACCCCTCCGTCGTTGAACTTGAGGCACTGATGAAAAGTGGAAGGGACGCAGCGGAACGCGCTGATGAGGGGCCGTCCGAAGATAGCGTTGTAACTGCTCGGGGCGTCCACTATGACAAAACGACAGTTCCGGGACTGCCCACCCAGGGTCACATGGAGTCCTACTCCTCCTTCTACTTCCTTCCTCTCCCCCGAAAATCCGAACAGAGGGCCATCTGAGGCCAACACCCTTCTGGGTTCCACCTCCATCTTGTCGAATGCCTTCTTGAAGATGACATTGACCGAACTCCCGTTGTCCACTAGGATTCAGGAGACGGTGAAGTTCTCGATCGCCGTCTGGATGACTAGCGCGTCGCAGAACGGGTCCTCGTAGCTCGGCATGTCCTTCTGGGTGAAAATAATTTTTTTGGCCGGGGGTGGAGCGGTGGATGTTGACGCTACGCTCCGGCGGTAGATGGTATGGAGACTAGCCTTGCGGGTTGCCTCCACCCCTACCCCCCCCCCCCCCCATGGATCACTCTGATTCCTCCTCTATTCCCCAGATCTGCTCTATCCTCACATCTTTCCTCCTCTTCCTCTCGAGGTTCCACCTCCACGATCCTTAATGGTTGCTGCTGTGGTGGCGCGGGCGCTCTGCCCCTCTTCACCTCCAGGAACTCCGGACAGGTGTCCGTTAAGTGGCCTTCTACATCGTGGAAGATGCAGTATGGCACCGCCACTTCCCTTGCCTCGGTCTCTGCTACCCTGTTCCTTCTTCTCCTAGCGGCCGCCGACTCCGCTTCTCCTCCCCTTCCCCTTCCTCTTCCCCGGCCAATTGTCATGGCCTGTTGAGGTGGGGGAGGTAACTGCATCGGGCCCTACCTCCACCCCAACTGGGGGGGTCTCCATTGTCCTTCGAAACGGTTACCCCTTCCTGGGCCATAACCCCTTCCCTGCCCCTGCATTCCTCCGCCTTGCGGCCTCCATCCCCCCTCCGGGGCCCGGGGCTCTTCCCTTCTTCTGACCTCTTGCTGCCTCATCTCCGGCTCACTGAGCTTTGCTAGCCTCTTGGTGAGCTCTGGGTTGGATTCTTCGCTTGCTACTTCCTCCGCCACCCTCTCCATCAGCTCCTCATAGGAGACGGGGGCCTTCCTTTTCAACGCCATCTTGAAGAAACTTTCCTTCAACCCGACCGTGAAGGCGAGTTGAAGTGCAAACCCAGGCACCTCCTGAGTGAGCTGCACTTCCTCCTGGAACCGATCCGCATACTGAGCCAACGTCTCCCTGGACTCCTGCTTCACCGCGAAGAGGGAATCAGCGTCCTTCTTCCTCCTTTTTGAAGTTGAAAATCTCAACAAAAAACTTCGGCGCAGGTCCTCGAACGCGTAGATAGAGCCTGCCGGAAGTTAATGAAACCAGTCCCTGGACTTCTCCTTGAGAGTGACGGCGAAGAGCCGACACTTGAAGGCATCGGACATCGGCCTGATGGAGACCGAGTCCTCGAAAGACTGCAGATGCTGAACTGGGTCATCTCTGCCATTGTAGTACACTCTATCCCATTCCCCGAATCCCGCTGGAACGGGTGCAGACAACACTAATTCGCAGAAGGGACTTCCCCCTCCTGCCATCTTCTCTCGCTCGGCTCGCGGACCTAGCTCGCTCGCCAAGCTTGGGATCGCACTCGCGAGGGCGACGCTCGCCTGAACCACCCCGACTGTCGCCGCATCTTCCTGCGCGCGCTCGCCTGCGCCGCGCTCGCTGGGGCAGAGCTTATCGGCACCGAACTCGCCGGCGCAGAGCTCGCTAACACCGGGCTTGCCAGACTGGCGAACAGCACTCGCCCTTCCCTGTCATGTCCTGGTTCAACTGCAACTTCTTTTCCAGCCCTTCCTCCTGGTGCCCTCTCGCCGACTGTTGTTGGGGGAGTGGTCGTCTGAGGTGTCGGGGTCGCAAACTCACTTCGCAGAGCCGTGACCGTGAACCCCAAGGTGTCGAGCACCTCCTTCCTGAAATCCGCGAACATCCTAGCCATCGCTTCCTGAGGGGTCTCGCCGAAATCCTCGCCCTGCTCCTCATCTCCAGCCATAACTCTTCTCTGGGACTTTCTTGAACCAGCCGCGCTCCACGCTCACCGCACCAAAATGTTGAAACCGATTTCTCGGTCTCTTGTGGAGCTCGGGGCCCTCACCGAAATGAGGGGCAGCTAGCCCTTACCGGTCCCGAGGGAGAGATAAGGCCGACGATTTGAGCAAAGAAAAAAGACCCTAGTCTCAGCGTGGAGGTCCCTCCACTAACCCGGAAGATCGTTGAGCGCTTCCCCTCCCAAGCCAAAGCTAAGACTCGGGCACCTTGGAGAGCTAGAGAGCCCAAACCAAAGCGACCTAGGGAGAGAAAAGCTCAAAGATGATGAACCCTCTCTCCAAGGTGCCCATTAAGGTCTATTTATAGGTTTTGGTTTTATGGTCTGCAGATAACAGGATTCCGCCTTTAGATTTGACTATCTGCACCCCGGGTAGGTCTGCTAACAACCAAGTTCCGCTGTTTTGAGAGGCTAAGAGCAGACCACCGAGGGTAAAATGGTAAGTTGATCCTAATGACATATAGATAAGGTGTCGCGAGAGCCCCACTGTTGGAGTTCTCGCCGGCCTTCTCGCAGATCCTGCCCGCGAAAAGAGCTCTCGCGAACACTGCCTACGGCATCTCCTTCGGAGGGTCGTTTTGCGAGAACCCTGCTAAAAGAGCTCTCGCGAGGACGAGGGTCCGCTGACGAGGTTCCCGCGAGGACTGCGTTGGCCCATTTTGGGTGGTCTGCCGAGGTCTCATTGGCTGAGGCTCGATCTCGGCGAGGCCCAGATCTCGCCACTTCTGTCTCGCTCGATTTCCCTGCCTGGCGAATATCGGGTTTTGTACAATTAGAGTATGAAACTTGCGGCGCAAAAGAGGAAGAACAAAAATTCGGATCTAAAGATTCATCTTTCATTGTTCTGAAAACTATCCGGGTGAGCTTGCCACCAAGAATAATCTACTTCAGAGCTAGAAGAGAAATTATTAAAAACCGAATAATTATTCTCGTGAAAATTAGAAAAAACATTTTCATCAAAGTTGGAAAAATTATTTTCTTGAAAAGAGGAAAAATTCTTATCGTAATTATTATCAAAATTATTTGCATAAGATTAAGAAGAATCATATTCATAATATAAAATTTGAGAATAAGAATGAAAATCACTTTGATGAGGCGCACCACAATAATTATAACTAATTTGGCGCTTTCGTGCGGCTTCCAAAAGATTAACTTGGTTTTGAAGCTCGACAACTCTTACGGCCAAATCAGAAAAACTCATTTAATAAAAAGAGAACAACTTTCACTTAAATGAATGGAATTTTAGAGGGGGGATAGAGAAGAGAAATAATTTATAAAAAATAAATTTTTTTCTTTCAAAAAGCGGGTTAAATTAGTCCTGGACTTCCCGAGGTCTACCCTGTGAAGGGTTCGCAAGGTACTAGAGGTTGTGATGAGAATTCAAACCCAAATCGTCCTTTCCAGGAATTTAGTTACACCTTAATAAGAAAATAAGAAAAGAAAAAAATAAAATTAATAGATATTTCTTTTTTTGAAATATCAACCGAAGTCCCAGGCAACGGCGCCAAAAACTTGATGCGCAAAACTATATCCGCAAACGACGATGGCAAGTGTACCGTATCGAAAGTTGTATAGGTTTATAAAACCAAGATCGTATTAGACTCGGGGCGGTTGAGTACTCTTACTTCAAGAAAGTCTCTATTATTTTATCAATAAATGTTTGAGTTGGATTTTGCACTAAAGAGAATTTAAAATAATGATTGAAACAATAATAAGAACGATTAGCACTCAATCTTTGAAACACCTCAGAGATAAAAATAAGAAGAAAGAACCAAATCGCATTCTCTTAATAAAATAGATTTGACCGCGGGGATTCCCGAATTATGAACGCACCTTGGGTCGAGGATACGCCCAACTAAAATTAGGAAATATCAACCGAATTCTCATTCTATAATCGATAACCTAATACTTACATTACGAGGTGAATCCCGCTATTAGCTTTTACTCAAATCCGGAAGGGTAACGTCAACCTCTCTCGAGAATTGCATTCTACTCTTTTTTATCCTTGAGTGATCAATTCGCATTACGAGCCTCTCGGCTAACTAAAGTACGAAAACAAGAACAAGAATTATATATCGAAAATATAATCTCGTTATCTTAAAATCAAGGATAAATCTTAAGCATTTTAGAAAAGAGAAGTAGCAACTATAAATTATTTCATGACTTATATCATTCCTTGGATCATCTCGATCGAGTACTAATAGAAATTTAGCTACTCATGGAGATGATAGAATCAATGAAAATAAGAGAGTTCATAATGAAAAAGAGAATATAATAATAAGAAGAAAGAACTAATTTTAATAAAATTGCAAGGAAGAGAATTACAAGCTATTAAAATGAAAATTACAACTATTAAATTGAAAGAACAATTCCAAGAAAGAAAGGAGTACAAGAACTACTGAGATGCTAAAAACAAGAAAATAAAACGAGAAAAGGAGATTTGAACTCCCCAAAATTCGTCCTCGATCATCTGGAGAAGCTCCATTTAAATAGCTGAAATTTTGGTGTTACACGCCCTTGGTCACGCCCGTGAGCAAGGGGCGTGTAAGGGGCGTGATTGAAGCAGCAGCAGAGAGCGCGCCTTCTGGAGTAATTGCTGGCGTTACGTGCGTGTCACGCCCCAAGGTCACGCCCGTGACCTAGGGCATGTAACTTTAAAATTGGCTGCTGGCGGGAAGCGTCGGCGGGAAGTGGCGCGGGATGAGTCACGTCCGTGTACTGGATTTCACGCCCCATGGTCACGCCCGTGACCTGGGGAGTGTAATTGTAATTGACGTGGAAGGCTTGTTCTGACTGAAGGAGGCAGGTAATGGCCGTGACCATTGGTCACGCCCGTGACCTGGGGCGTGTACTTGGCAAATCTTCACAGAATGCGCTCGGGGTGGTGGAATCGGGTCTGGAACACATCTAGGCTGTCACGCCCCTTGGTCACGCCCGTGACCTTGTGCGTGTACTTGACAATCTTGCTCAGAGTGCCCAAAAAACCTGAAAAATATGGGAAAAGCTTAAGTTAGTTTATGAAATCAAAAAGGGAATTATTTATATGATATATTTCATATAATTTATATCATTTCATATTAAAAATATATTAAAACTGTACTAAAAGATGAGTATATAAACTACTCATTAGTAGCAGACCAGTTTGGGGTGCGATTAGTAAAACTGAAAGACGGAGTTTCGCTATTTGTAGACGAGAAGAGAAAAACTATATATAGACCCTGAAGGGCACCTTTGGAGAGAGATTAGATCTTTGGCTTCTTCATCCTTAGGACATCTTTGGTTAGCTCCTCAGGCTCTCCAAGGTGCCCAGCTTCAGCTTTGGCTTAGGAGGGGAAGTGCTCTAAGATCTTCTGGGTGTGTGATGAGACCTCCACGCTGCAGCCAAGGGTCAGTATTTAGTTCAAGTCTTTGGTCAGGTTCCTCCGCGGGACCAGTGAGTGCTAGCTGCCCCCTCTTAGGGGTCCGAACTCCTCGTTGGCCCGAATCCCGGTTCCAACAATGCTTCTGTAGGCATTGCAATTGTTAATCTTCCACTGCGTTATATGTTGCTACTTAGAGTTCATGTGATCAACCTTCATAGTACATGCCACCTTGAGATAGTTTGTTGTTTGACTATGCATGGTTTACGGTATTGCATAAATTATTTGGATGTTAACAAATTCTGAACATGTTTTTTAGGGCACAATAGATTACTTGTAGATGAAACTCATCATTCGAAAATACATTCATTGTGTGAAATTGAAATCACTCTTTATTTGAGAGCTTTGCGGAGGTTTGTTGAGTTTAAATTCATTTTTAGGATCTAATACAAGTGATCAAATAATGAATTTGACAAATTCCTTCTTTTATAAAATATTATTTTCTAATTTTAGGTTATAGTATTTTTCAATTTCTCCATATGTACCAAAAAGGATGGGCGTAAGAAAGTGGCGCCTTAATTTTTTGCATCAACTACACTTTCTGAATCTAGACAAATCTTCAAACTTGATCGGGGATCGTTGAATGCTCGGTCGGCGAACAGTGATAAATGCTTTTGTTGAATTAGGAGGATTCTATGTACAGTAAGCGCCGGTGGAGGGATAGCTTGGTCAGAGATGCTGCTCCTCGATCGTCAATCGACTATCACAGATCTTGTTCTTCTAGCTGTCAGATGGGTTCTAGGACCACTGGCGGAAGTTTTTGACGTTTTTGAGTCTACTCGGCGAGCTGCTGTTGAAGGAGTTCATGTCGGACAACGAATAAAATTGGACTTGGAGGAAAAGAACTTGAGCTAGGTCGACATTTGAGTCTCCGATCGGCGAGCGACCAATCGGCGAATGAACAACCAGTCGACGATCTTCGAGTCCGGTCAGTGATCCAATAAGGACTTAGCATATTCTTCCCATCATCAATCTAGCTTTCCAATACAGCTTCCTACTTGGATAATTACATAAAAATATGCTATATACAATTAAGTGCATCAAGATAACTTGTTATCTGGGTTTTTTCCATTGTGCATCATAAAGAGCTTTAAGTAGAAATTCAAGTTCAGACCTGATTATTTAAGCAGAAATAATATGTTGAAGAAATAACATGATATGATAAACATAGAAAGAAATAGTAGATGTTGAGACACCTTGCAATTTGTCTTGCATGGTAATCTTTTGATATGAATTACCAAGATTTTGTAATGGGAACATAATGTGCAAATATAGTTCATTGGTGATGGTTTTATCCATTCAAAGTAATTTACGATATTTACCATATTTGTTCCACGGATTGAAATTAAATAGCGTTTATTCATAATTCCAACAATAATAGTATCCCGAGAAAAAGGCCCTGGAAAAGTAATTAATAGACCTTATTCATATTTTTATCGATGTGATGGATCTAGTTTGGCTTCGAGGTTAATTATTTACTTTCCAAAAGTTGTTCTATATGCACGTACCAACAAGGATAGATGGGGAAAATTGTAAGCCAAATTTAAGACAAAAAGATAGAATTATAAAAAGGTAATAAATAAATAGAAGGAGCGCAATAGTTGGAGAGTAGTGTTTTACTTCTGTGATCAAATGCAAGGATCGGAATTATGTATTTTATATGACTGAATGTACACCACGTATCATATTATAACACGAATTTTGTTATATAAAAATTTGGTGGAAAACGCACGGATGGGAATCATTTATGCTTGACTTAAAACATTCATTGCTTAACATTTATTATTAATCACCTCAATTAATATTTAACAATAATGTCGAACTATAACCCACTTGTTTAATTTGTGTAAACAATTCCAACCATGTGATATGAACAGTGACAAAGAATTATCTGATCTGGAAACGATCTCGGGAATCTTGTAGGTGACTACCTATTAATTTCAGATTTAGGCTTTGTTTGTTTCTGCGCTTTTTCTTCATTTATGGTTGGGAAAAAACATCACCGCTGAAAATACATATTTGATAAACCTCCATTCCTAGCGCTCTAAAATGTCATTTTTGTCCTTCAATGCAATCGCATCCCCCTCCCTCCATTCTCACCGCTCTCATTCCCAACGCTCCAAAACGGCACCGCCGAAACAAAAAAAAAAAACATTGCCCTTTTTAAAAAAATTGTGTTTGTGATAAACATTTTAGTCTTCTACATGTGTTGGGACTAAAATATTTTGTTTGAACACAAGCATAAATGCATGCATCACAATATGATCAGAAGGAATCAAACCAGTGCTCCATTATGTTATAGAAAAATAAAACTTGAGGTCAAATAAGAAAATATGAAGAAAAAATTAACCCTAACGAACTTAATTGTGAGTCATCTTCTTCACGCAACCCTTTATGATGAGAAGGAACAATGACGACTCCCTAGCAGGTCACCCCTCTCTCGTAATCTTTGCAACCTCTGTTGGCCTTGGAATCACTTACATTTATATCCTTCTCTCATGGAAATTTGCATATCCATGAAAATTGATGATTCATTCCAAATTTATTCTTGTCCCTTGATTTATGACTTATGATAAGTAATCATATTGCCTTTCTTTAAAACAGTTATAGATCAATTGAATTTCATTGTTGTCTATTATTTACTATGTATATTTATTTATGAATTGTAGTATTATTCTTAAGTTGATTGGTTTGGGTCTTCATAGCAATTATGGAGTATGGTATCAAGGATGGTTGAATATTAGATTTATGTCAATGTTGTATAAATCTATTAATAGTTGGGATATTTTTTTTCTTGTATTTATGGTGATGATTTTGTCATTGGAGATGCCTTATTTTATGTAATACTATTTGGGCCATGATTCCAACTATATAGATATATATTAGGGTAGTTATCATTCCAACTGTATGGATATTTATTATGATAACTATCATTCTACCAAGTTCTCGAGGATTAATTATTTGGGGCATGAAAGAAAGTAGCATTTGAAATGGGCTGAGAATATTGAAGTCATAAATGCTTATGATTATATTATAATTCCTTAGGATTTATAAGTTTTACATAAGGAGTCAAACTTATAAATTCTAAAGAAGGAGGGTGAAAGGAGGGAAAGAAAGGGATTACAAGAAGGAGAATAGGATTTATGATGAAATTATAGCTATTACTTTATTCATGTTTTTATACCTTACTAATTACAGTATTATATATGATATTCAGATTTCGAAACTGATCAGTTCTTGTTTCTATGTGTCATATAAGCACGTGTGTACATGACTTCCTTACCGTTCCTTACCTATGACTGCTTTTTGATTCTATTCCCACGATGGTAGCCTAGCTTGCTTCAGTTCCTCTAGATTCTGGACTATCTAGTTGGCACTAACGTCTCCATTGCTTCAGCAATGATGATACATTGATGGTGATTTGAGCCCCTTGATATATGATAACCGCTAGTAACGTACGTAGTTTCTCCAAGCTTCAGTGAGCTTGCCTTCATTGTTGAGCCTTTCCTTCGTTCGTCTGAGCAGTGAAAATCGTCACTGGGCTTCAAAACTGGGATCGATTCATCCCCCAAAATGGCGTTTTGTTGGGAAAATCATTTGATTTTATGAATCATATATGATTATTTATATACGCAGAAACCCTGAGAAAAATGTATTTGAAGGGCGCTTCAAAATTTTTGTAAAGGAGTGAAAATCTACGTACATACGTGAACATCCTTTTCTCCACAGTGTTAGCTGACATCTATTAAAATATCACCAACTACACCTCAACTAAGTAAATATGGGAACCTTATTGAGTGTGGTGAAAGGAAGTGTTGAAGTCAAAAATGACATGAAATCCTTGCTAATAACTCAATATGAAAACTTCACACAAATAAATGGAAAAAAACTTTGAACTCTATTAAAGATTGGTGAACTGAAAGTCTTGGGAAAAGATATTTCATCTGAGGAAATTAATGTCAGGCTACTTTAGTGTTTTCTTAATTCATGAGATTCATGTGTCTAGGTCATTAAAGAAACAAGAAGCTTTAGAGTAGTGAGCACAAACCCAATCATGGAAAAATTATTATCTTTTGAGCTCACCTTTAAGAATAGAGCAGAGAATGAAATTAAAGAAGAAGCACACCAAACTCCTACAGTGAAAAATGTTGCTCTGAATGCAACTAAGGGTAAAACATCCTCCATTAACGATGAATACATGGTTGTTTGTTAACAAAAAGATTCAAAAGGTGGATGAGAATTGAGAAATCCAAAAGGGCGAAGGAAAATCAAAGCACAAATGAATATATCAACTCCTCACTCAATAAACCTAAGCTAAAATGGTTTGATTTGCTTGTAGGAAGATATGCCATATTTCAATAGAGTATTCAAATAAAGAAAAGTATATAATGCTAGAAAGGGAAAGAAGCAAACTAAAAGATAAGAATAAATACATAAAGGAATTGGTCAAGAACATTTTTGCAAAAAATTAGAATGAGATTGAATTGGATACCTCATTTTCAAGTTTGTGAAATAGAATGGGAAGAAAAAAAATCTTTAATGCCATTAGAATCCTCCTCAATATTTGAGAAAGTATTCCATCTTGAAAACATAGATAACTTCAAATGAATTCAAAGGAATTTTCTTAGGATTCTTTGAAAATCAACAAAAATTTGAGAGAACGATCACGGTCTTCTAGCAAAATAACTCCAAGCTTGTACACGAAAAATCTAAACTAGAGAAGGAACTTGAAATAATAACTTATGTTAGGGAGGATATTAAGCATTTGCAAGGAAAAAAATCATTTGAATAAGGAATGTAAAAAATAGTTTCGAGTTTGGGTGTAAGAAATATTAAATGTGTTAATTTAGAAATGATATACCAAAATGTCAGTGGAGTTGTTAAATTAAACTTCATTAGCTCAAAAGCATAACACCCTAGTATGTTCCTTCCTGGTTCTCGATGGCGAGGCATATGGGAGTGTGATGCAAGAAAATTTTTCTTTAAAGCTCGCGGTGAGGCAGAGGGGGGATCATAGGGTGGGAGGGACTGAAAGTTCTTTTAAAATAGCTGGCGGTGATACAGAGGGGAAGGTGATGTAGGATTTTTGTTAATTAAAGTTGATGGCAAGGTAGAGAGAAGGATGATGAAGAGAAGCTCTAAATGGAGGGGTTGGCACTTGTAATCACTGAAGTGGGTCTAGAGGCGATTCCGACGACGACAAGGGTTTCCTTGCTAAAAAATATGGATTTTCGGAGGGGAAGAAGGGATTCATGGGGGGGGGGGGGGGGGGTGATTGAAAGGAAGTGTCCGCAGTCGAGAGAGTCACAAGGGAGAGTTAGCTTGCTTGTATATTGAATTGAGGTGTAGAAAATTAGTTTATTATATTGGGTATTGGTGTGCACATGCAAAATTTAAGTGTTCAAATAGTTTTGAAGTTTGTGAGCTATAACCTATCAGGAGACAAGTCTTATTGTCAACGTAATATGAACATATATGGTCACACATTAAGAATGTGCATAAATGCACAATTGATCATGTCGATTTGATTTATGATAGATTTAAATATAACCAAATATTGAATGTACATTTAAATGGTAATTAATTAATTGTGATTTACAATTTATAGTTTTGAACCAAAACGATAACTACCCAAGTGCGATAACTTCTTCTCTAAATTTTTTTCTAAATCCTCTCTGCTATAAAAAGGGGGATGTATTGGAGACTTCGTTGTTGGGAAAAACATCATCTGGATTTATCTTACAAATTAGGTAAATGTGATTTCATAATCTATGATTCATTACCCATATTGAATAGTGAGGGTAATATGGTCATTAGATATCCTAGGATGTCACACTCATATTTGGGTGTCAAAGACCAGTCCAAAAGAGTGAAAAATTCAGGTGAGTTAATTCTGCGTCAAATAAAAGTTGACGCAGCTTCGACTAGAAGTCGACGCAGCTTCAACTTCAAGTCAAAGTAACTTCGAATAGAAGCAAGAATAACTCAGACTATTAGTCTATGTATCAATTGAAGTCTACGCAATGTTGAAAGGTATTCGACGCAGAAGGCAGAGTCATTCAAAGCAACATTTGAAGCCGACACAACTTCAAATTATATTCGAAGGTAGAAGTCAGAGCTCAAAGTTTAGGTCTTCATCTCGACATATATGTCGATAAGGACTCGACACAACGTTAATATTAGAGTTCATTTCAAAGCTGTGGAAGATATGAAAGCAGCTTCTATTAGAACTCAGAGGTGCGTCGATAAGAAGGAAAAGATATTCGTCGCAACGTTGAATACATACACAAATTTAGAATACTTCCTGGATCTGATTCTGAAGCTTATTCAGAATTTAGAAATGGAAGTTATTTGAATTCTAACGGGTCATTCATAACCAAGAACAGAAAGAAGAACTCCAGAGATACAATAAGATATGTTTGTAAGTTATTCAAAAAGGTTTTGACGGGCTATCAACAGAAATAGAATGAGAGCAATACTACCTCTTGAATATTCCTACTAGAGAAACAACAAAAGAGGAATGTAATTCAACATTATTCGACAGAAGAATAAGTATACTGAATGGAATAGAGAACAAGATTGACTCAACAACCTTCTTCTCTAGCTTTCTCTGAGTCAAAAAAGATACTGAACAGATCTCTATACCAGAATACAAAGACTTCTTCTTCTTCTTCCTCTCATAGCAGGAAGTATACAAAGATCATCATCAGGATCTGGGCTTACATAATCCATGAATCTCTCTCTCAAGCAAGGAATCATTCTCTGAAGAAAATATCCAGAAAAACACTATGTGCTTGAATCCTCATTTACTGCTGCAGGAGGATTTATTCAGAAGAATCATCTTCATTTTCTTCTTCTTCTTTACTCATTCTTCCACTTCTGTAAAACTGAGTAAAGAGTCCTTATAATCACTCTTCAAAGGATTCAGTGGTTCAAGATCTCCTTAACAAAAGATCTAGCACTGGTTCAAGATCTCCTTCTCAAAAGATATAGATTTGGTTCAAGATCTCCTTATCAAAAGATTTAGCTTAGTTCTAAGAGTCTCCTTAACGAAAGACTCAGACTCTGGTTCTAAGAGTCTCCTTATCAACAGACCCAGGCACTTGATAGTGTATTCCTACCAAGGTGGTAGAAGAGTGGAGTACCCATATTTTGGGAAACCACTATAGATCTTGTCTCAATCTGTGCTGTGAATTATCTGTGTTGTCCATTCTTTATTTTTGGCATTCTTTGTTTGTTTTATTCTTGTTATATTTCTGAATGCCTAGTTGTTAGAATTATTTTATTGTTCTATACATTTTTATATAAAGTTTTTAAACTTTATTTATCCCACCCCTCTCTAGAGAATACTCAGAGGACTCACTGTGTACTTTCAATTGGTATCAGAGGGAGGTTAATCATAAAAGGGTAACACCTTGATCAAAAGATCCCCTCACTCAATTTTTATATTCTAAAACTATTTTTAGAAAATGAGTTCGAAAGACTATGCATCCACAAGACCACCAGTATGTAATCAAAATAAGTTTACACTCTGGAAGGCCAGAATAAAACTGCATATGAATACTATAGATGAGGACATTTTTGATATCATTTTATCAGGTCCTCTAGTACCATTCAAAAAAGATGCAAGTGGGACTGTGACACAAAAACTTGTCCCTGGAGATGAATGGACTGATGCTGAGAAGAAGTTGAAGGCATGTGATGCAAAGGCTATGAACATCCCGGTGTCCACTCTGTCACATGGCATATTACAGAAGGTGGCTGACTGCCAATCAACAAAAGAAAGCTGGGAGTCATTGTCCAGATTGGTTGAAGGTAGCTCAGATGAGAGAAAGGATAGAAAGTCCCTTCTCATATCACAATATGAGAACTTCCAAAAGAAAGTTGATGAAAATGTTGCTGAGATGTGTGAGAGATTCATCATCATTATTAATGAACTCAAGGGTCTAGATAAAGAGATCTCATTAACTGAGATCAATGCCAAGCTTTTCATGTGCTTCCCAAGCACTAGGGATTCAAAAATTTGTGTCATTAGAGAGTCCAGATGCCATAGAAAAATCTCCATTGATGCCTTGCTAGGCAAGCTTAAGTCCTTTGAGCAACTACTGAAGAGCAGAGCTGAGACTGAAGCCAAGAAGAAAGTCTCAATGTACAACCCAGTGTTCACAAACTCGCGAAGGAATCAATCACAAGTAAGTCAGGCGGTACTCGCAGACTCAGGCGAGTACCTTGCTATGGCGGGGCAAGGTGAGCCAGGGATCCCGCTCGCGACTAGCGAGAGGAGATAACGTGAATATTGTGAAGACTGCTCTGGGGTGTATTTAGCCAGGGAGAGTCAGGTAAGGTCTCACAGAAATTATCCAGCGAGGCGAGTGGGGGCTCGCCCCCACTCGCAAGAAGGGATCTCGCAAGCCCAGCTCGCAGAGAGACTAGCGAGTTGTGCCTTCATGGGCCACTCGCCCAGCAGGGGGCTGCAGGTGAATTAACCCTGATCCCCCTGATGGGCTGCCAATAACCCTCCAGAACAGCGGAGCATGGCTGTTAGCAGACCAATTCGGGGTGCGTTTAGCAAAAGTGTAAGGCGGGATTCCGCTATTAGCAGACCATAAGTAAAAAACTATATATAGACCTTGAAGGGCACCTTTGGATAGGATCCAATCTCAGTACTCTGAGCTTCCTTCTCCCTAAGTTATCTTGGTTCAGCTCTCAGGCTATTCAAGGTGCCCAGTCTCAGCTTTGGCTTGGGAGGGAAAGCACTCTATGATCTTCCGGGTGTGTGTTGGGACCTCCTCACTGCAACCAAGGGTTTATGTCTAGTTCCGAGGCTTCAGTCTGTTCCTTCCGAGGGATCAGTAAGTGCTAGCTGCCCCCCACTCTTGGGGGCCCAAACTCCACAAGAGACCAAGTTCTGGTTTCAACATTTTTGGTGCGGTGAGCGTGGAGTGCAGGTACTGCAAGAAAGTTCCAAGGAAGATACATGACTGCAGAGGACGAGCGAGAAGCAGGCTTGGGCGGTTCGCCACCACCCGACACGCCAGCGACGATAGATATGATGACAGACCTCAAGAGGGACCTTCTCGGGGCTTTTCAGTGCACTCTCTCCATGACACTTGGGAGTTTCGCAACCTCCGCGCCCCATGTGGCCCCTCCAGATGGAGTCGGCGAGAACACCCCAGGGTAGAGGGCAGGAAAGGAGGCGGCGTCCCAGGCGGCAGAGCGAGACCTCGCAGGGCGAGAACTTTTCCCCAGCCCAGCGAGTGCGAGTAGGGTCCTGGTGAGTGCCGTCCAGGCAGGAGGGATCCCAGCCAGTGGGGTCCCGACGAGTGGCCCCTCGATGAGCGGGAGATTGATAGAAGCCGGTTCGCCCGGGGAGCTCGCGGGGCGAGTGGAGCAGGTCAAGGGGGTGAAGGGGTAAGCCCATTATGTGAGTTGGTGCTCTCGGCACCACTCCCTGAGGGGTTCAGGGAGCCGGCCACGATGTTGTATACCGGCGCGGATGATCCCATTCAGCACCTGCAGTGGTTCGAGGACATAGTCTCTATCAGACCTATGTCGGACGCCTTCAAGTGCCAACTATTCGCCACCACTCTGAAGGAAAAGGCAAGGGACTGGTTCCACCAGCTGCCCTCGTGGTCGATTTACGCCTTCGAAGATCTGCGTCGTGGCTTCCTGCTGCGCTTCTCAACCTCGAAGAAGAAGAAGAAGGACCCCGAGATGCTCTTCAGTATCAAGTAGAGGTCGGGTGAGTCGCTAGCCCGATATGTGGATCGGTTCCAGGAGAAGATCCTCCTCATCTAGGAGGTGCCCGGGTTTACCCTCCATCTTACCTTTATAGTAGGTCTGCGGGAGGGTTTCTTCAAGATGGAACTCAAGAGGAGGGCTCCTTTGTCTTTTGAGGAGTTGATGGAGAGAGCGGCAAAGGAGATAGAGGGGGAGGCAGCTAACCTTGAGTTCATAAAAAGGCTGGCAAAGCTGAGCGAGCCGGAGGTTAGGCAGCCGGAGGCAAGAGAAGAGAAGAAGCAAGGGACCCGAAGTTGGGGTGGAGGCAGCAAGGATGGGGGTGCAGGGTCCAGGAAGGGGTTTCCACCAGGGAGGGGGCAACTTCCAAGGAGGATAAGGAAGACCCCATCAGCTAGGGTGGAGGCAGGGCCCGAGGTCACCTCCTCCCCCACCTCAGCAGGTGATGGCGGTCGGGAGAGGAAGAGCAGGAAGAGGAAGAGGAGCGGGAGCTAGAGGAGTCGGGATCAGGAGGCAGAATAGAGGGGCGGAGGCCCCGAGGACCGGAGGAAGATCTTGGCTTGCGTCCAAGAGAACGTGGACGTATTTTCCAGGAGTGTCGCGGAGATGCCTGGGATCGATGTGGATGTGTCATGTCATCTCCTTAAACTCGACCCCGGTACTAGCTAATCCTCCAGAAGAAGAGGTCCATTGCGTACAAGCTGGAGGCACCCATCCGGGAGGAAGTGAGCAAGTTCCTCAAGGCAGGATTTGTATCTGAGATCCAGTGTCCGGCTTGGGTCTCCAATGTGGTAATGGTAAAAAAGAGAGAAGGGAGGTGGAGGATGTGTGTTGATTTCTCCTTATTGAATAAATCATGCCCTAATGATTGTTACCCCTTGCCTCGAATCGACGCGCTGGTTGATTCAGCCATCGGTTTTTCTCTAATGAGTTTCTTAGATGCTTTTTCAGGTTACCACCAGATCCACATGCACCCTCCCGACATCAAGGATGTCTCCTTCATCACAGGGGAGGGGTGTTATTGTTACAAAATGATGCCATTTGGTTTAAAGATTGCAGGGGCGATGTACCAGCGAATGATGGACATGGTCTTCCGAGAGCAAAAGGGAAGGAACCTAGAGGTTTATGTGGATGACCTCATGGTCAAAAGTCGGGACCTCGAGTCTCACCTCTGTAACCTTGAGGAGACCTTCAAGACTGTGAGAAAATTCAAGATGAAGCTCAACCCCGTAAAGTGTGTCTTCGGGGCCATCCGAGGGAAGTTCCTAGATGACTTGCTTACCCCGGCTGGGGTTGAGCCTAACCCGGACAAGGTAAGGGCAATCATGGAGCTAGGGTCTCCGAAGAGTGAGAAAGAGGTCCAGCGCCTCATAGGAAAGTTAGCAGGGCTAAGCAGGTTTCTCTCCAGGGCAGGAGAGAAGTGCTCGTCCTTCTTCAAAGTGCTGTGAGGGAACCAAAAGTTTGAGTGGACTCCTGAGTGTGAAAGGGCTTTTCAGGCGCTGAAGGAACAGTTAACCCAAGCCCCATTGCTGCAAGGGCTGAGACAAGGAGAGGACTTATCCCTGTACCTGGGGGTAGGACCCAAGGCGGTACGCTCGGTGCTTGTCCGGGAAGAAGGGAAAAAGCAACTCCCGATCTACTACGTTGGTAGAGTATTGAGGAAGGCTGAGCTCAGATACCCCCATCTTAGAGAAATTAGCCTTCGCCCTAGTGGTGTCAGCCAGGAAGCTTTGACCCTACTTTCAGGATCACTCGATCAAGGTGGTGACCGATCACCCCCTTCGCAACATCATGGAGGGGGTGGAACACTCGGGAAGGCTGGCCAAGTGGTTAGTGGAGTTGAGCGAGTTTGATATCTTGTATGTGCCCAGGTTATCCATAAAAGCGCAAGCGGTGGTGGACTTCTTGGCAGACTATATGACAGAAGTGGAAGAGTCCGAGCCGAATTGAGGTGAATCAATCAGTCATACAGAAGGAGAAAAGCAGACAAGCCACTCAGTGGCGCATTGCCAAAGACCGAGGCTCAGGACCACCTCCAAAGGAATCCAGCAATGTCGAGGCCATATGCTTGCCCGTTCACATTCTCTCCACGACGCTAGCATGACTCAAGCACGAAATCGTAGGACTTAAGGATAAAAATGGGGCTTGGGTTTAGGTGAGGTTTTACAAGTGATAAAAAGGAAGGCTTACGCACTAAACCCACCGAGCTTACACACAAAGATCTCGTCAACCTTCAAAAACATGCGCTAGTGCACCGCACCCCCAGACTTAGATTTGACTATATGGGTGCGTGCACTGCCCACTCCAAACAACAATAAAAATAAGATTAACAATTAAACTATTTCTTTTCCACAAATTTGCTTTTACACCTTTTTCTTTTCTTTCAAATATTCTTCAATTAAACTTCTTTTTCTCTTTTTTTTTCTTTTTCAAATCAGCAAATAAGCAATAAGCGTAGCTACAATTTCACAAAATTAGTAAGTCACCGCATCACACCACCACAAAAATAAACACGAAGTGCAGAATAAAGCTCTTAACGAGCACGCGACTAGGATAAACTTTTAGGCTTTAGCGAGATGAAAGTGGAGCTGAATCAAGAAAGTGGGTAGGCACAATGGGGCTAACAAGGGTAGATGCTAGGAATGAAACAAAGCTCAATCGGGCCAAAATAATGGCCTACATCACGCTCACGCTCGACTAACCATGAACCAATGCTTCGAGAATTGCTTGGGGCAAGTTCTCAGCCACCGAGAGAGATGATCCATCCTCTCGACTCGAGCAATACGAGACTAGTGACGGCTACACACCTCCAAATGCTACTGTTTGATTCCACCTAATTCATCGCTTTTGAGTAATATAAACAATATTTACGCTAATAGAAATGATATCATGTCACAAGTATATCGAAAAAGTAAGCCTACATTTTTTCTATACAGCACATGAGCACTCGATTAGGAGCATTGCACGAGT
The DNA here is from genome assembly GCA_033032865.1 of Dactylorhiza incarnata. Taxonomy (NCBI): domain Eukaryota; kingdom Viridiplantae; phylum Streptophyta; class Magnoliopsida; order Asparagales; family Orchidaceae; genus Dactylorhiza; species Dactylorhiza incarnata. The sequence continues at coordinate 11,517,426 of JAWHQI010000011.1, forward strand.
TTCGTATTACTCTATCTCAGAATCCTAAGCCAGCATCGTTATTTTACCGTATGTACAAAAGAAGAATAACCACTCAAGACACATAAACAATTAAGTGCGCGCTAAGGTGGGTGCATGGTGTGCAAAGAAATGACCTAAGAACAATAAAATAACCTTCTAGTATATTGTGCTTTGAGTGAGTGCACAGGTACACGCATTGCACTCCCAACCCCCAGACTTAAATGAAGAGCAGGAAAAATAAATATAAATTACACACAAGATTAAAAAGAGGATGAAGGAGGAAGCGTTACCCATGCTCAGAAAAAAGCATACAGAAGATTGGCGTTAATTTGATAAGGCGGGGGATCCAAAACCACCTCGATGAGCAACCCCCTGCAGAAAGAAGCACTACTACCAAACAATATGAATGCAAGCATAGCATAAAATATCACCATCAAATTAATGCATGCTAGCATCACACAAAAGCACAAGACAATCTCACAGCAAAGGAAGAATAACAAAGAAATAGTCCAAACCACCCTGGGGATGAAGCCCCAGCAGAATAATGTACATCAAAAATTGTTTAACCAAAACTTTTTTTTTGAAAATTAAACAAAAGCTACAACAATAGCTGAAACTAGACCACCCTGCGAAGCAAAGCAAGAACTAGCAAGACATCACATCAGGATGGAGGGGAAGAACTAGAGGGAGCATCAGGAGGTGGAGGACGATTCCTCCGCTGGTAACGCATCCGAAGAGGATCAGTGGGCGGAGGATCAAGGCCAAGATGAGCCCCAATCCGCACAAAGTATTCATGCTAAATCGACATGGATTGCTCCAGCATAGATAGACGCTCGGCAACAGCAAGACTGATCTCCTCCTTGGCCGGCCTGGGAGCACGCCTCCGACGAGCAGAGGATGATGGTCCAGGAGCAGTGGAGGCAGGACGCGCAGAACCCGCTGAAGAACTACCCTCAGGAATATCAGATGACTCATCTTCATCAACAAATCTTCTCCCAAGAAGAACGTAAGAGACACCACGACTAAAATGCATTCGCCTCGCCAGCTTGAATGCCTACATCATGCTCAGGGTAATGCACTGTCCCTCGGTTGCAACAGCCATCCGGGGTGCACCCTTCATGATGCCAAGGCCCTTGGCAATCCTGGAGACATAGTGCGCCCCACCAATTGATTTTAGAGGAGCATAAGATGCCTGATCAGGAGGAACTGAGCGAGCACCCTACCTGTTGAAACCAATAAATTGGTCTCTCGAGGAGTTCGGACCCTCAACAAGTTGAGGGGTGACCAACACTTACTCCTCCCAAGGGAGAGTCCTAGGCTAAGAGGCTAAGGAACTAGGAACAAGGCCAAGGGCTTCGCGAGGAGGTCCCACCACACACCCGGAAGATCTTAGAGCGCTTCCCCTCCCAAGCCAAAGCTAAGCTTGGGCACATTTGGAGGCTCTCTCCACCCAACAAAGGAACATAGGGGGAGAGGAGGCCAAAAGAGAGGTCCTTCCAAATGGTGCACCCTTGGGTCTATTTATAGGATTTTGAACTTGGTCTGCAAATAGCCAGATTCTGGCCTACGAGATTACGAAAATGCCCTCAGGATTGGCCTGCTGATAGCCAAATCCCGCAGTTTGAACAGGCTAAACGCAGGCCCTAGGAACCCCGACGAGCCAGAACCCTCGACGATCCAGAACCCTCGATGAGCCAGAACCCTCGACGAGCCTGTGAGGTCACCCACCTCTCTGGCTTGCCCCCTGCTGGGGCGGGGCGAGCTGGGAGGTCGCGCCCCTCCTGGGCTCACCCCTTGCTGGGGCGGGCAAGCCAGGAGGTCGCGCCCCTCCTGGGCTCACCCCCTGCTGGGGCGGGGTGAGCCGGGAGGTCGCGCCCCTCCTGGGCTCGCCCCCCCCCCCCCCCCCCCCCCCCCCCCCCCCCCCCCCCCCCCCCCCCCCCCCCCCCCCGCTGGGGCGGGCGACCCGGGAGGTTCCCGCCTCTACCGCTCGTTCCCCTCTCTTCCTGTCCGGGACCTTGCTGGAAAACAATGTCCTAAAAAACCCCTTGGGTCTCGGGGGCCCACTCGGCGAATACATGGTTGTACATAATCCCCGCTCTTTTCGAGCGAGGTACACACTCGGAAAGAAAAGTCCAACCCTGCTTATTCGGCGAGTGCCTTCCTGAGGGCCCGGCTAGCGGAGCCACCTCGGGGGAAAAAACTTAGCCTCCCCGAGAGCCTTCCGACCTCGCCGGCTAGCGAGAGCCCGGCTAGCGGAGCCACCTCTGGGGAAAAACACTTAGCCTCCCCGAGAGGCCTTCCGACCTCGTCGGCTAGCGATAGCCCGACTAGCGGAGCCACCTCGGGGGAAAAATACTTAGCCTCCCCGAGAGGCCTTCCGACCTTGCCGGCTTGCGAAAGCCCGACTAGTGGAGCCACCTCTGGGGAAAAACACTTAGCCTCCCCGAGAGGCCTTTCGACCTCGCCGGCTAGCGAGAGCCCGGCTAGCGAGAGCCCGGCTAGCGGAGCCACCTTAGGGGAAAAACACTTAGCCTCCCCAAGAGGCCTCCCCACCTCGTTGGCTAGCGAGAGCCCGCCTAGCGGAGCCACCTCGGGGTAAAAACACTTAGCCTCCCCGAGAGGCCTTCCGACCTTGCCGGCTAGCGAGAGCCCGGCTAGCGGAACCACCTCGGAGGAAAAACACTTAGCCTCCCCGAGAGGCCTTCCGACCTCGCTGGCTAGCGAGAGCCCGGCTAGCGGAGCCACCTTTGGGGAAAAACACTTAGCCTCCCCGAGAGGCCTTCCGACCTCGCCGGCTAGCGAGAGCCCAGCTAGCGGAGCCACCTCGGGGGAAAAACACTTAGCCTCCTAGAGAGGCCTCCCCACCTCGCCGGCTAGCGAGAACCCGGCTAGCGGAGCCACCTCGGGGGAAAAACACTTAGCCTCCCCGAGAGGCCTTCCGACCTCCCCGTCTAGCGAGAGCCTGGCTAACGGAGCCACCTCGGGGGAAACTTACTTAGCCTCCCTGAGAGGCCTTCCGACCTCGCCGGCTAGCGAGCGCCCGGCTAGCGGAGCCACCTCGGGGAAAAAACACTTAGCCTCCCGAGAGGACTTCAGACCTCGCCTGCTAGCGAGAGACCTGCTAGCAGAATCGATCTGGGGCACTCCAGCACCAAAGGACTTGCTACCTTGCCAGCCTCTCCAGAGATCAACCTGACCCACCGTCTATGAGAGCCCGGCAACGGAATCGATCTGGGGCATTCCAACACCAAAGAACTTGCTACCTTTCCAGCCTCTCCAGAGATCAACCTGACCCACCGTCTATGAGAGCCCGACAGCGGAATCGATCTGGGGCAATCCAGCACCAAAGGACTTGCTACCTTGCTAGCCTCTCTAGAGATCAACCTGAGCCACCGTCTATGAGAGCCCGGCAGCAGAATAAATCTGGGGCATTCTAGCACCAAAGGACTGCTACCTTGCCAGCCTCTCCAGAGATCAACCTAACCCACCGTCAATGAGATCCCAGCAGCGAAATTGATCTGGGGCACTCCAGCACCAAAGGACTTGCTACCTTGCCAGCCACTCCAGAGATCAACCTGACCCTCCGTCTATGAGAGCCAGGCAGCGGAATCGATCTGGGGCATTCCTGCACCAAAGGACTTGGTACCATGCCAGCCTCTCCAGAGATCAACCTGACCCACCATCTATGAGAGCCCGGCAGTGGAATCGATCTGGGGCATTCCAGCACCAAAGGACTTGCTACCTTGCCAGCCTCTCCAGCAATCAACCTGACCCAACTTCTATGAGAGCCCGACAGGGGAATTGATCTGGGGCATTCCAGCACCAAAGGACTTGTTACCTTGCCAGCCTCTCCAGAGATCAACCTGACCCACCATCTATGAGAGCCCAGCAGCGGAATCGATCTGGGGCATTCCAGCACCAAAGGACTTGCTACCTTGCCAGCCTCTCCAGAGATCAACCTGACCCACCGTCTATGAGAGCCCGGCAGCAAAATCGATCTGGGGCATTCCAGCATGAAACCTCCAGCCATCGAGCGGTCCCCGGCCCTGCCAGCTTGGTGGGAGCCTGTTCAGTGGGCCAGCATCGAGGCTAAGTACCCTGAAAACTTTTCATCACATTAGTTATTATATTATATGCAAGAAAAACTAAGCATGAAAGTAAATCATAGTACTACATGGGCTTAAAAAAACTAAGTATGGAGACCAGGACTTGGTTTCCTACTCCTAGGCATCGGACCCCTTGCCTCCCTCATTTCCAAAAACTCAGGGTAGGCGGGCGTCGCGTGATCTTCCTCCTCGTGGAAGTCACAGTAGGGTCACACCACCCTATTCCTTCCTCTTCCTCTTCTCTTTGCTTTCCTGGCTCTCCTCCTCCTCCCACAGCTAACCACCATGGGGTGCAGAGGTGGAGGAGGGGGTTCCTTCGGTCCCTGCCTCCACCCTGGGGGGTCGGACCTCTCCCCATGGGGGTTACCCTTTCCTTGGTCAAACTTCCTTTCTGGATCCTCCACACTCCCTCTGGATCATCCACCCGCGTCTGCTTGACCTCTTCTGGGGTGGGGCAAATGGGGGTCGGATGCCTCCCCGCTCGCCCCCCTTTGGGGCTGGGCGAGTGGGGGAAAGGCACCTCCCCACTCACCACCTTGGGGCTGGGCGAGTGGGGACATGACACCTCCCCACTCGCCCCCTTGGGGCTGGGCGAGTGGGGGTGTGGAACCTCCCCACTCGGCCCCTTGAGGCTGGGCGAGTGGGGGCGTGGCACCTCCCCACTCGCCCCCTTGGGGCTGGGCGAGTGGGGGCTTGGCATGTCCCCACTCGACCCCTCCTAGGGGACCGGATGAGTGGGGGACGAATGCCGCCCCACTCCTCCCCACTGGTACCACCTTCCTGTATTGCTAGTCGGATGTGACCTCGCCCACCTGTTGAGGCATGACCTCCGGACCACCTCCTCTCCTGCCTTCGCCTATCGTGGCGAAAGCTACCTGCAAGGTCTGCAGGACCTCCCGCTTGAAATTTTCAAACATCTCTAACGTCACTCCAGCCACCAGGGGCTGTAAGTGGCCTGGGTCGGATCCTCCTCAACCTCCATCCATGGAGCTCGGCTTGAGAGTTTCTTGTGTTGGTCACTCTCCACGCTCACCGCACCAAAATGTTGAAACCAATAAATTGATCTCTCGAGGAGTTTGGGCCCTCAACAAGTTGAGGGGTGACCAACACTTACTCCTCCCAAGGGAGAGTCCTAAGCTAAGCTTGGGCACCTTTGGAGGCTCTCTCCACCCAACAAAGGAACTTAGGGGGAGAGGAGGCCAGAAGAGAGGTCCTTCCAAATGGTGCCCCTTGGGTCTATTTATAGGATTTTGAACTTGGTCTGCCAATAGCCAGATTCTGGCCTACGAGATTACAAAAATGCCCCTAGGATTGGCCTGCTGATAGCCAAATCCCGCTGTTTGAACAGGCTAAATGCAGGCCCTGGGAACCCCGATGAGCCAGAACCCTCGACGAGCCAGAACCCTCGACGAGCCAGAACCCTCGACGAGCCCGTGAGGTCACCCACCTCTCTGGCTCGCCCCCTGCTGGGGCGGGGCGAGCCGGGAGGTCGCGCCCCTCCTGGGCTCGCCCCCTGCTGGGGAGGGCGAGCTGGGAGGTTGCGCCCCTCCTGGGCTCGCCCCCTGCTGGGGCGGGGCGAGCTGGGAGGTCGCACCCCTCCTGGGTTCACCCCTCGCTGGGGCGGGCGAGCCGGGAGGTTCCCGCCTCCGCCGCTCGTTCGCCTCTCTTCCTATCCGGGACCTTGCTGGAAAACAATGTCTTAAAAGACCCCTTGGGTCTCGGGGGCCCACTCGGTGAATACAGGGTTGTATACTACCAAGATGCAGGGGAACCTGCTGATGCATGCTATACAGGTAAAGGATATCTTGACACCCCGCTACATTGCGGCTCATTGTTCGAGCATTGATGGAAAGCCCGATCAAGTGCTGCACGTAGCGTAGTGCAGGAGAAACGATAGATGTGGATTTTGCAGAGCGAGCTTCATATGGCGCATCCCATTCCGTGATCATCTGCCAGAATTAGCTGGGAGAGACACCCATGGGGAACTCGTGAGGACGAGTGAGTACATCTGTGATCTCGAGTTCCGCCTGGGTATAAATCCCAGCGTAAACTGCCAGCATGCCTGGACCCATGGTAAAGGTCTGCCCCAACATCCGGAACGAATGCGTAATGGGCTCCCCAATGATTTCATCCACCACCTCACAACAACGGAGGGTGGAGAGGAATTTGAGGGTGAGTTCGGCATACCCATCATCCGTAATGGAGAATAAATTTGCCCATGAGCCCACCTCAAGAAGCTGTCTCACCGCCGCGTCTAGGTTAATAGACTCAAGCTTCGAGAAAGAGACAAAACGAAAATTATGGATCTCTTTCCCCCGTAAAGTTTCATACCTAGCATGTTCCTCCCGAGCTTCGAAGGTGAGCATCTCCGCGGTGGAGATTTCTGGCCACCGAGGAACAAGAGCTCCAGAACCCCTCACATTCCTTCGGGACGACAGCTTCGGCGCCATGGCGGTCCTCAATTGAGCTTGAGAGAGAGAGGAGGGAGATTGGATGAGAAGATGAGGGAGATCGGCGACAATGAGCAGCGGGATGCGAAGAAGAAGCCAATCCGTGAAATGACCAAGAGTGCGGATCGGAGCGGCTGGGAAGGGGTTTTAATCTGCAAAAATGCACGATCGTGCAATTTTTGTAGGCGCGCGACTATGGATCGTGCGATCTGTAAAATCAGCACTGTGTATTTATTTGGATTACGATCTCTGCAACCACAAAATGAAATACAGCGAGAGAATAGAAGAACACAAGAGAAGCAAAAATAGAGAGAACACAACAACGAACTAAATCTTGCAAACCAAACCGGGCAGTTCAAAAACAATTACACAATAAGATTATTCAAACAAAAGAACACGAATAAGATCTACTCCTACTCCTAGATAAATACTAGGGTTACTGTCATCCCAGCACGACTTATTCAGAAAGCAAACAGTTCTAACTAATGGGTCTATGAAAAAAAGTGCACAGGTAACTGTTCTAATATTCGTGTCGGTAATGGGTACCGATACGGCAATAAAACAGTTACTCCTCTACCTAAATAGTAATACCTGCTCCTCACAGGTAGTGGAAAGAGAATGTAAGAGGAGGAGGAGAGACCCCCACTCCTCTCACCAAAAAGATCCTTGCCTAGCAAGGTTTCATCATCAGGGAGGAAACAATGAATGAAGCATCCACTATGGAGGGGGGTAAACCTCCTCACATATGAAGATTCTCACATCATTGGATGGAGCGCTGAGCTCCAAGTCCTCCTGAAGTACCTATGACAAATCCTCTTGTACAGGCTCAGATACTGAAAAAGGGTTAGGAAATAAATGAGAAGAAAGACATAAATAATCAAAAATTGGGGGAGTGGTCCCGGTCTCACTCCCAACAGGATCCAAGCATAGATCACTGTCGGTATCATATGAGTCGTAGCGAGGGGAGTCCGAAAGCTCGAGGTCCTCGGTGTTGAGTTGGACCTCCTCATCCGATAAGGAAGTGCAAACCTCCTCATCAGAAAGGGTTTAATCCTCATCCCACCTCGGTGCATCATCGTGTTGCAAGGAGTCACACTCACCATCGGAGAGAATAACTTCCTCGTCCCACTTTGGCGCATCCTCAGGCTTCGAATGAACTTCCTGCCTAACATCATCAACCAACTCACAAAAAATAGGTGCAGTGAGTTCTTGCAAAGAAAGCGGAGGAACGGAGGTAATAACATCATCAGAGAAAATGTGCACAGGTTCCTCCGGGGGTGAATCCAAAAGGAGTGACGAATGCGCCGGGAGAGAAATCTCCACCATGTCCTCACACCGATCAACAGAAAGTCTGATGGGGATATCTGCATCAGTCCGCCATAGACAAGGTTATACTGCAAATATATCATCAGAATCAGAATGAGCACCCAAATGAGAGGTGGATGGAACGATAAGAATATCAGGTTCATCATCCTCCTTCATTTGGCACTGAAATTATGCGCAATCTTTCAAAGCGTGCTCGGTGCTACGACAACACAAGCACCGTTTTCCATTACTCCTCGGTCCAGACGGGGCTGGAGAGGAATATGAAAACGGTAAATGGAGTGAAGAAGAGTGGCCATAAGACTTGGGTATGGTGTATGAAGTATCGTAAGAGGACGGTGCTCCATACATTGGACCTCGAGAATTATGCCCATTATCTCCAACGGGGCATTTTTCACTAGAATGGTTATAATCTCCACACCATCTACAACGGATATTAAAAGCAGCAAACATGGAGTAATTGTTGGAACATGGTCTTCCGCATCTCCTAGGTTTGAGAATAGCAACTCCTATGTGTATTTGATCATGTATGTTTAAGTGTGCAGGATAACAAAGTCCACATGACTCAAGGATTACATAAGAAGGTTGCCCCCAAAGTTGAGCCAACAAATCCAAAACATCTACTAGTGCTGGCGGTTGTACTAGCGCGGACGCTAGCTGCCGTTCGATGAACTGTTAGCGGCGCTCGACGAAATGCTCATAACGGCATTCGACGAAAATTTCGTTCGACAAACTCCTAGCGGCGTTCGACGAAATCTCGTTCGACGAAATTTTCGTTCGACAAACTCTTAGCGGCGTTCGATGAATTCTCGTTCGACGAAATATTGGATTAACATCAATTATTGGGAGAACTTATAGAAGGAGATAGCGCCAGGCGATATCCGATAGCGCAGGCGATAGCGAGGAGCACAGTTGGCAAGGGAAAATTGTTTCCTCGGATTGAAGATTCTACCGCGCAGAATGTGTCCTAATATGGGATAGCGCCGGCGGTACCGCTAGCGCAGGCGCTAGCCCTGAGGTTATAAAAAGGACGTCTCTTCTCTCGTTTCAAATACACATCAGAGAGATCAGAGAGAGAGAGAGAGTGCTAGAATTCCAGAGGTTATCTTGGCCAAAAGTTGATGTCCTACCAAAGTTCTGCAAACTTCTGAAGGAGAATCTCATCACGCCGGATCCAAACAAAGTCCGCTTCTACAACGCTTACTCTACAGCGGATCTTCGTCTCCAACTTCAGAAGTTCATCAAGAGGGAGTTTTTATTTATTTTCATTTCATATTCTTCTTATAAACGGTTAGTGAAATCGCCTCGTGTTGGCGACTAGGTCTGGGTAGGACTTAGGGGGAAACTCGCCTCGTGTTGGAGACTAGATCTAGGCTAGGTCTAGGGGGTGCTCGAGGCCGAATTCGGGGAAGGATTTGCTAGAGCAGCTTGAGGCCGAATCCGGGGAGGATAGGCTAGGGCCACCGGTTCGTGGGGATGCGAGTCGGGATAGAAAACAAAAAGAGTTTACTATTCACCGCCACCGATTTCTAGCGTCATAGAAGTCAATTTTTGTAAAACCGTTTTTGATATTAATAAAGCATGTCTCTACTTTATTTCAATTGTTTTACTTGACTTCTTATTGTCTTTGTTTTGCATTATTACAAAGCTTTTCAAAATATCACTAAAGTTTTTAAAACCCTTATTCACCCCCCCCCCCCCTTCTAAGGGCGCCTACCGATCCAACAAGTGGTATCAGAGCCAGGTTATTCCAAATCGGCTTAACAACTGGGAATAATGGCGTCTCTTGATCTCGCTTTTCCTGAGGGTCAAGGGGTTAGTCGACCACCTCTCTTTACTGGGTCAGATTTTAACTACTGGAAAAATTGAATGATGTGTTTTCTTATGACCATGGATGTAGAAGTTCGGTACTCTCCTCCTACAACTGTAGTGGGAGAGGCGACATTACCAAAACCTAAAGATAAATGGGATGACAATGATAAACTAAGGTGTAAAAATAATGCTAAAGCAATGAACGCTTTATATTGCGCTTTAAATAGGACTGAGTTTAATAGAATTTCTGCATGCACAACTGCTTATGATATTTGGAATCAATTGGAAGTAACTCATGAAGGTACATCGCAGGTGAAAGATGCAAAGCTATTCCAACTGGAATCTGAATATGAAAAATTCAGGATGGATACCGAAGAGGACATTAACTCGATGTACACCCGCTTCACCAAGATCGTCAACGCTTCAAAGGCACTTGGAAAGACCTACTCAGAAGGGGACTTGGTGAGGAAAATTCTTCGTTCCTTACCTCCAAGGTTCAATCCAAAGGTGGCAGCCATCTCGGAGTCGCACAACTTAAGAATGCTCCAGATCGAGAACCTTATTGGGAATCTCAAAACCCATGAGGTAGAACTCTAGATTCAACACGACGAATACAACAAAGAGCCAAAGAAAAAGGTGCTAGCACTAAAGTCAAAGAAGGAGAGCATCGAATATGATGATGAAGATGAAGGTCTCCTGGTGAAGAACTTCAGGAAGTTCATCAGGAATCCGGAAAGAAGGAACATATTCCACAAATACTTCCAAAAGGATACTCGACGAAAGGGATCTTCCTCTTCATCAAGGAAAGAAAAAGGAAGCGAAGATGAAGAAGAAAGACCACCACCAGAGTGCTACCACTACAGAAAGACCGGGCACATTCGGAGTCAGTGCCCAAAGTATCAAAAGGAGCAAAAAGAACAACACAAAGCAAAAGAGAAGAAGAAAGTACTGAAAGCCGCAACTTGGGATGATTCATGCTCTGAAGAGTTAAACGAGTGTGAGTCAAGTAGCGAGGAGGAAGCAAACTTATGCTTAATGACAAAAAGAAACGATGATGACACCAGTGTTCTTAGCGACACTGAGGTAATTCCTCCTACTTTCAAAGAACTTTATGATGAATTTGTTTTAACTTGCAAATCCTATGATCAAAGTATAAAAGATAATATTATATTAAATCGTGAAAATGAATCTATTATCAAAGAAAATCATAAGCTCACAAAAAAATTGATTTCCCTTGAGAAGAGAAAGGTTTCATGTCAAGAGTGTGAGCACTCTTTATTTAAGACAAAAGAACTTGATGTTTCTCTTTCTAAGGCCCTCGCACAAAACAAAACTATTGCAAAAGAAAAGGGGGACTTAGAGAGAAAACTAAAAACCACTCTTTTACAAATTGAAAATAATAAAAAGGGATTTGAAAATAAATGTGTTATGATTGTACAAGAAAATACTTTTCTTAAAAAACAAAATCATGACCTCAACATAGCCATAAAAAAATTCGGGATTGGTCAAAAATCCCTGGATATGATTTTGGGAAACCAATGTTATGGTTCTGGAAAATTTGGGGTCGGATATAAAAGTGAACCTTACCGCCCAGCGCTAGCTACTAACGTCGGCGGTAGCTCAACTGTTAAAAAATCTTCTGATTTCTCTAATGTTCAAACATAATACAGCAAGAGAAACGTAGAAACTCAGAAAAGGGTCTCAACCCCCTTTATTTCGTGTAATTGTCTTAAGTTTGGACACACGTCTAGCTTTTGCAGGAATATAAAACAACGATCGTTAAAACAAATCTGGGTACCTAAGAAATCCACTTACTCTATGGGTGGTACCTCTTGGGTATCTAGATCTTTACTCTCATCTTCTCTCTAGATTTACAGGAAGGCTAAGGAAACAGAGGACGTGTGGTACTTGGACTCAGGGTGCTCCAAGCACATGACGGGAAACAAAGCAAAATTCCTTAGCCTAGAAAAGAAGAAAGGAGGGATCGTAACATTTGGTGATAACGGTAAAGGAAGGATCATGGGAGTTGGTACAGTGGGTAACGAATCTTTTCTTATCTCAAATGTTCTTTATGCAAAAGGATATGGATTAAAACATAACTTAATATCTATAAGTCAACTATGTGATAAAGGATTAGACGTATTATTTGAATCATCCACTAATCTTTGCAAAATAGTTAATCCTAAAACAAAAGATGTGTTGCTAACTGCACCTAGAATTCACAATGTTTACATAGTTTCGTTTCATGATCTTTCCAAATCATCTATGAAATATTTTATAACCAAAAATGATGAATTAGAACTATGGCAAAGACGTTTAGGTCACGCTAGCACAAAGCTCATTTTAAAACTAGCAAAAAGGGAATTGATTAGAGGATTACCTAAGTTAAATGGAAATTTATCGTGGCTATGTTCTCCATGCCAAAAAGGAAAATTTACAAAATCATCTTTTAAAACCAAAAACAAAATTTCTACATCTAAACCATTGCAATTAATTCATATGGATCTCTTTGGTCCCGTTAACACCGCAAGTCTTGGTGGTAGAATATACACTTACGTTCTAATAGATGATTTCTCAAGATATTGCTGGACTTTATTTCTCTCTTCCAAATCTGATGCGTTTTGCGAATTCTCAAAATTATGTACTCGTATTCAAAATGAACTAGATCTAAAAATAAAATGCATTCGCTCAGATCATGGAGGTGAATTTGAAAATGAAAATTTTAAATCCTTTTGTGAAATGTTAGGTATTAAGCATGAGTTCTCCGCTCCATGCACACCTCAACAAAACGGTGTTGTAGAACGGAAAAATAGGACAAACCAAGAACTAACACGCACCATGTTATCTGAATATAAATTACCTAAGTCTTTTTGGGCCGAAGCCGTAAGCACATCATGCTATGTAATGAATAGAGTCATGCTTCGCCCATCACTAAATCTCACACCGTATGAAATATACTATCAAAAGAAACCTAACGTATCATATTTTAAAGTATTTGGATGTAAATGTTTTATTCTTAATACAAAGGATTCTTTAGGAAAATTTGATGAGAAGTGTGATGAAGGAATATTTCTTGGATATTCTTCAACCTGTAAAGCCTACAGAATATTTAACCAAAGATCAAGTAAGGTTGAAGAATCTATTAATCTTAAATTTGACGAGTTTATTCCATGTGTAGAGAAGCTTTCTACAGGTACAAATGATGAACCATTGCCATCTTTGGAGCAAGACGAAGAGGAATCATCCAAAGAAGAGGAGGAGATGTCCAAGGAAGATGAATATGTACCTCCAAGAGTTTTGAACTTCTCCAAAATCATCCAAAAGAGCTAGTCATTGGGGAACCTTCTACTGGGGTAAGAACTCGATCCTCTCTTCATGAAACATTTTCAAATATTTGCTTTGTTTCGGAAATCGAACCTAAAAACATTTCCACCGCTTTAAATGACGAATATTGGTTTTTGGCTATGAATGAAGAGTTAGGTCAATTTGAAAGAAATAAGGGTTGGAATCTAGTAGATAGACCATCTAATCATCCAATCATCGGCGTAAAATAGATTTTTAAAAATAAATTAGATGGTGAATCTAGGATTATAAGAAATAAAGCACGCTTAGTTGCTCAAGGTTATTCTCAAATCGAGGGGGTAGATTTTGAAGAAACTTTTGCACCAGTTGCTCGCGTAGAATCTATAAGAATATTTTTTGGCATTTGCGAGTTTTAAAAGAATAAAATTATTTCAAATGGATGTTAAAAGTGCTTTTTTAAACGGGTTTATAAAAGAAGAAGTTTATGTAGAACTGATGAGTCCTGATCATATATACATTTATGGACTCATCCGGGCCGTTATTTTGTCAATATCACGCACTTTAGCCTTATTATAGTCTATATTTGATAACCCATGCTAGGTGCACATTTAGGCCCACTTTGGTGTGTTTTCGTGTTTATTATCTTTAGTAGTATTCATATGTTGTTAAGTGCCACTTTCAGTGGCTAGATCTGTGTTTGTGCTGGAATAGGAGGCGTGCAAGTGTTTCCGGTGCAATTCTGCACAGGAACACTGCGCACGATCACTTGTTCTAGTGCGCACGACCACCGGTCGTGCGCCACTGATCGTGCGCACTTAACCCTTTTTCACGAGTTCTGTCTGGTGCAGTGCGCACGATCATCAGCGCCAGTGCGCACGACCACCGGTCGTGCGCCACTGATCGTGCGCACTCACCAGTAATTTTATGAGTTCTGTTTCATCTATTGCGCATGACCACCGACGCTAGTGCGCACGACCACCGGTCGTGCGCCACTGGTCGTGCGAACATTTTATTTTTTTAATTTCTGTCTTTGCAGGTTCCGTCCAGGCAGAGCGCACGATCACAGGATTCTAGTGCGCACGACCACTGGTCGTGCGCCACTGACCGTGCGCACTGTTTAATTCCAGCGCCTATAAAATCCGCTGCTCGCGATTTAGGTCACATCGCTCGCCCGACTCCGCCGTTTTCTGCTCCCGTCCGCCTGGTTTCGCCCCTCCATCGCCGCCCACCTTAGGGAGGATCTCCGGGCAAGCTTTCAACGCCAAATCTTCGCCGGAGTTTCCTCTCGGCCTCCTCCTTCATCCAAGAGCTCCAAAGGAAGACCTAGCCGCTATCTCCATCGAGCAAGAGGAAGTTTGCAACCTCTACCGGATCGTGACACGAAGAAGACGGGTCCATTGGAGAGTCGTGACAGCTCTCTCTACCCCGGACGTAGTTGCGGACCGAGCTTGGACGCGGATTGACAACCCGGCGATTCCAACCGTGAATCTACAACGAGCCTTCGGATTCGGTCGATTTCTTGCCTTATTCTTCTCTTATTGATTGTTGTAATAGCTAGATCTTGTGTATTTTGATGAAGAGCACTTAAACTTGCTTTTAGTTATATATATTTCATATTGTTGTGAAATGCTTTTGTGGTTTATGTGTTTATGAGGTGCGCCACCATCCCTTTTCCACTCCACCACCGTGTCCGGTGCCGCACTAGCAATTGCTAGTGGCGTGCTTGTCGAAGAGGTGCTTACGACCCTCATTCCGCTAGCCTACTCGCCCATCCGCCTACCGAAGCGTGGCATCGCGGCCCGTATTCCATCCCGCCTTACGAAGCAGCGCGCTCAAGGCCTGCATTGTTCAATTCCGCTTGCCTTCTCGTCCATCCGCCCTTGCGACGCAGCGCGCTCAAGGCCTGCCTAGTCTCCATCCCGCCAAGCGAAGCTTTGCATAGCGGCATTGCATAGGAGTAGTTATAGTATTTTCTTTTATTTTCCAAAAGCCAACCCAACTCCCCCGCATTCCATCCGACGTTTAGGACTTCAATCTCAAGTCCTCCTCGAACGTTAACTCCACCTTACTGTGTTCCTCAAGAGATCGATACTTGGGGATTCATTCCCATTTTATATTACTTGAACGATCGGTACACTGCCGTTTCGTGTCGCAGTCGAGCTACCGCCTATAGCGGTGTGTGAGATTTGCGCCATCAAGTTTTTGGCGCCGTTGCCGGGGAACACAGTCGTGTGAGTTTTCTGGAGAGGGAGAATCTGAGAGAGAAGCCCTTTTCATTTGTAAATTGCATCTTTTATTTTTATTTCTGTCTTTTTACTCCTTTTTCTTGATTTTATCAGGTTGCTTTAGTAATTTTTGTTAGGTGAAGTATTTTGCACATTTTGTTTGAAGCGTTTTATCTTCACATTATGTGGGCACAATTCAATTTCCGTTGCCGTTGGTGTGGAGCTACCTCCCACTCTAGTGATGAATGCCCTACGGAGAATAGTAGGCATAATTCTTCTCGCCCAGCATATGGAGCACCGACTTCGTCTGGTACCTCTTATGGTGCGCGTAAGTCTTATGGCTACTCTGCTGAGCCTTTACCGTCGTACTTCTTTTCGGCTCCAGCCCCCGCTGTGCCAAAGAAGCCCGCTAGGCAGTGCCAGTTTTGTCGGAGCACAGATCATGCCCTGAAGGATTGTGCTGCTTTTCGTCGCCAATTGGATGAGGATGACGAGCCGGATATCCGGATCGTCCCAACTCCTAACTCTTGCGGCACACCTTCAACATCCGGTTTTGTGTCTTTGCCACCTTCACATCTTGAAGGGTATGGCGTTGACACAGTCACCAGATGTGTGGCTGATTTGGGCGCCGACATTGCTGAATCTATTCTCCCAGTGCATCCACTACTTCTTGTGGAACCGATTCTTCCCGCTGTTGTGCATACTACGCTCGTCTCCGACGACATTGTCGATGAGGTGTCACAAGAGGAGGCGGTTGATCTTAGTGTTGTGCCTATTCCTATGGAGGAGGACAACCTTCTAGGTGAAGAGGAGTTTTCCTCAACACCGGTGGAGGAAGTCCAAATCCTAAGCCTGGCCACCGTTGATCCCACCGACTCTTGTAGCATTGATGACAATGCTAACATTATTTTACTTCCCCAACCTGCTGGGAGTGAGACCGGGACCACTCCCCCGATTTTTGATTATTTATGTCATTCTTCTCTTTTATTTCCTGACCCCCCTTCTTCATCTGAGCCTGTGCAGGTTGAGTCTTCACAGGTACATCAGGAGGAATTGGAGCATGATGCTCAAGTCAATGATGAGTGTATCCTCACATGTGAGGAGGTTGACCCCTCCTCCATAGAGGAAGCTCCACTCATTGCCTTTTCCTCCTGCTGCCTCCCTGTTGACGATACCTTGCTAGGCAAGGATGTGTTTTGTGAGATGAGTGAGGACCAGGCCTCCTCCTTTTCTTACATTCTCTACCCTCTACCTGTGAGGAGCAGGTATCTATATTTAGGTAGAGGGGTGACTGTTCTGTCTCCGTATCGGTACCCGTTACCGATGCGCATATTAGAACAGTTACCTGTGCACTTTTCTTTTCATAGGCCTATAAGCTAGAACTGTACAAAATCTGAATAAGTCGTGCTGGGATGACAATAACCCCAGTAGTTATCTTACTTTTCCTGCATTCTTATTTCTTCTACTTATGTTTAGTTAGTAGTACTTTCTTTTCAGTTTTCTTTTGTCTTTTGTTTTTGCGGAGCTGACCCCTGCAGGTATCTTCTCTGGATGGCGGATGCTGCAGCTTAGTCTTGGTTTACACGCGTCTTCTGGTATGCTCACTTGCTGAGCATTGGGTACTCTCTTCCCCTAGCTCTATTTTGATTCTCCTGTCATATATTATGCGGATTGTTTAGTTTAAGTCTGGGGGAGAGTAGTTTGTTTACCCGCTCACGTGCACTATTGCACTGCATAGTAGAAGATTTCATTTAAAATGTTTTGTTTATTTTCATTGCACACCACAGCACCCACATGAGCGCGTGCTTATCTATTTGTTTTGTTCTGAACAAATTATCTTGGTTAGGAATGTGAATTGGGATGATAGCTTAGGAATTACTATTGGGAGCGCAATGTTGACTCAAGCAGTGTTCTAGTCGCATCCGCGTGCCACATTAGAATTTGAGTAAAATTAGATTATTTCTTTGCTTTTAATTTATGATTAGTATTTTTGCGTAGTTTTAGATTTATTCTACTCAAATGGTGAATGTGAATGAAATTGGTGATAGCCCGGTGTTGTGTGTATACGAGCGCTAGTTGTGTGTTGCTCGAGTCGGGAGGAAGGTTTACCTTTCTCGTGGGCTAAGAACTTGCCCCAAGCGACTCTTGAAGCATGGGTGTGGGCGATTCGTTGAGATAAATGTGATATAGGCCACCTTTTGGCTAGTTTGAGCCTTTGCTTTCCATATCCTATTCGCTCACCTTTGCTACCCAACACTTGTGCCTACCACTCCCTTTGTTCAGCTCCTCCTCCATTCACCAAGGCCTAAAGCTTATCCCACTATCGCAACCAAGTATATGTTATATGCACTCATGTTTTAGATTTGGTGTGATGTTTGGAATTGTAGTGTTGTGAAGGAGAAATAAACTCTATTTGCTGATTTTGAATCAACCGGAGGATAAGAAAAAGAAAAAGAAAAATATGGTATTGAAATAAAAATCTGAAAAAAGTGTATTGAAAAGTTATCCTCCCGAGCGTTTTAGAAAATCTGTTGGTATTTGTGGAGTAGGCCGTGTGCACACCTAGTTTTCACAATAAGTCTGGGGGTGTGTCACACGAGCTTTGTTTTTGGTTTTGCTTGGTGCAGCGTCCCGTTGACTCATGTTGGTTGCGTAGCCTTCGTTTTTACCTTTGATTATCATACCGCAACCTAAGCCCCAATATAATCCTAAAAGTCCTATTGATTTATCTCGCGAGTGTGCTAGCGCTGTGGAGAGAGTGTGACCAGGCAAGCGTATGGTTCCCGACGTTGATGGATTTCAGCGGAGTTATTCCCGAACCCCGATCTTTTGCAACACCCTCCTTAGTGGCTTATTACTTTCACACCGGACATGATCATCAAATTCTTCACAATTCACCAACTGAGTATTGATAAATCTTTATTTACGCTCTAGTACTTTCGTAAATTAGTTAGCATAGTTAGAATCTCTTTTTACGAAATCTCTATTTGCATGCTTTTGTTACTTCGCATTGTACTCCCTTGCGTAATTTTCTTTGCTAACTACCTTTTTCACACTCCACCGGATTCGTTTGCTCGGGACGCGCAAACAGTTAAGTCTTGGGGTGTGATGAGTCCTGATCATATATACATTTATGGACTCATCCGGGCCGTTATTTTGTCAATATCACGCACTTTAGCCTTATTATAGTCTATATTTGATAACCCATGCTAGGTGCACATTTAGGCCCACTTTGGTGTGTTTTCGTGTTTATTATCTTTAGTAGTATTCATATGTTGTTAAGTGCCACTTTCAGTGGCTAGATCTGTGTTTGTGCTGGAATAGGAGGCGTGCAAGTGTTTCCGGTGCAATTCTGCACAGGAACACTGCGCACGATCACTTGTTCTAGTGCGCACGACCACCGGTCGTGCGCCACTGATCGTGCGCACTTAACCCTTTTTCACGAGTTCTGTCTGGTGCAGTGCGCACGATCATCAGCGCCAGTGCGCACGACCACCGGTCGTGCGCCACTGATCGTGCACACTCACCAGTAATTTTATGAGTTCTGTTTCATCTATTGCGCATGACCACCGACGCTAGTGCGCACGACCACCGGTCGTGCGCCACTGGTCGTGCGAACATTTTATTTTTTTAATTTCTGTCTTTGCAGGTTCCGTCCAGGCAGAGCGCACGATCACAGGATTCTAGTGCGCACGACCACTGGTCGTGCGCCACTGACCGTGCGCACTGTTTAATTCCAGCGCCTATAAAATCCGCTGCTCGCGATTTAGGTCACATCGCTCGCCCGACTCCGCCGTTTTCTGCTCCCGTCCGCCTGGTTTCGCCCCTCCATCGCCGCCCACCTTAGGGAGGATCTCCGGGCAAGCTTTCAACGCCAAATCTTCGCCGGAGTTTCCTCTCGGCCTCCTCCTTCATCCAAGAGCTCCAAAGGAAGACCTAGCCGCTATCTCCATCGAGCAAGAGGAAGTTTGCAACCTCTACCGGATCGTGACACGAAGAAGACGGGTCCATTGGAGAGTCGTGACAGCTCTCTCTACCCCGGACGTAGTTGCGGACCGAGCTTGGACGCGGATTGACAACCCGGTGATTCCAACCGTGAATCTACAACGAGCCTTCGGATTCGGTCGATTTCTTGCCTTATTCTTCTCTTATTGATTGTTGTAATAGCTAGATCTTGTGTATTTTGATGAAGAGCACTTAAACTTGCTTTTAGTTATATATATTTCATATTGTTGTGAAATGCTTTTGTGGTTTATGTGTTTATGAGGTGCGCCACCATCCCTTTTCCACTCCACCACCGTGTCCGGTGCCGCACTAGCAATTGCTAGTGGCGTGCTTGTCGAAGAGGTGCTTACGACCCTCATTCCGCTAGCCTACTCGCCCATCCGCCTACCGAAGCGTGGCATCGCGGCCCGTATTCCATCCCGCCTTACGAAGCAGCGCGC
Organism: Dactylorhiza incarnata; assembly: GCA_033032865.1. Taxonomy (NCBI): domain Eukaryota; kingdom Viridiplantae; phylum Streptophyta; class Magnoliopsida; order Asparagales; family Orchidaceae; genus Dactylorhiza; species Dactylorhiza incarnata. Next base: position 11,537,090 of record JAWHQI010000011.1, read on the forward strand.
TCAAGGCCTGCATTGTTCAATTCCGCTTGCCTTCTCGTCCATCCGCCCTTGCGACGCAGCGCGCTCAAGGCATGCCTAGTCTCCATCCCGCCAAGCGAAGCTTTGCATAGCGGCATTGCATAGGAGTAGTTATAGTATTTTCTTTTATTTTCCAAAAGCCAACCCAACTCCCCCGCATTCCATCCGACGTTTAGGACTTCAATCTCAAGTCCTCCTCGAACGTTAACTCCACCTTACTGTGTTCCTCAAGAGATCGATACTTGGGGATTCATTCCCATTTTATATTACTTGAACGATCAGTACACTGCCATTTCGTGTCGCAGTCGAGCTACCGCCTATAGCGGTGTGTGAGATTTGCGCCATCAAGAACAACCCCCCGGTTTCATAAATGAAAAATTCCCTAATCATGTTTACAAATTAGAAAAAGCGCTTTATGGTTTAAAACAAGCGCCCCGTGCATGGTATGATCGACTTACGTTTTTGTTAAACACGGGTATGTTATGGGAAGTGCCGACAACACACTCTTCATTAACCATAATAATAACGATCTAATTATTTTACAAATATATGTTGATGATATCATTTTTGGAGCCACTAATGAAGAGTTGTGTAATGAAGTGGTCTTAGTAATGAAAAATGAATTTGAAATGAGTCTTGTAGGAGAACTATCATATTTTCTTGGTTTTCAAATCTCACAACGAACTGATGGTATCTTTATTTATCAAACAAAATATGTTCACGATATGCTTAAACGATTTGGATTTGAAAATCTTAAACAAGCCTCTACTCCTATGAGTGCTTCTTTAAAACTAGGAAAAGATGAATCCGGAATTTCCATTGATCAAACGTTATATAGAGGAATGATAGGATCTATTCTTTATTTAAGTGCATCTAGACCAGATATAATGTTTGTTGTATGTTTATGTGCTCGCTTTCAAGCCAATCCAAAAGAATCTCATTTAAAAGCGGTAAATGTATTTTTCGTTATCTATTAGGGTCATCTAAATTAGGATTATGGTACCCACACAATGATTCATTCACACTCCATGGCTATTCCGATTCGGACTACGCCGTGTGTTCACTAGATCGAAAAAGCACTAGCGGTACTTGTCACTTTCTAGGACCCTCTTTAGTAGCTTGGTCTAGTAGGAAACAATCTTCGGTTTCACTCTCCACCACGGAGGCCGAATATATCGCACTTGGTAGTTGTTGTGCACAAGCGTTATGGATGAGTCAAACACTAGAGGACTTTGGATTTCATCTCAAAAACATTGATCTTAAATGTGACAACAAAAGTGCAATAGACCTCACATATAATCCCGTACACCATTCTAGATCCAAACACATCGATGTTCGTCATCATTTCATTAGGGTTCACATTAAGAAAGAGCATATAAAAGTAAGTTTCATTGGCACGGACTCTCAACTTGCTGACATATTTACTAAACCTCTTCCCGATGCAAGATTTCGATTATTACGACTTGAGTTAGGTGTCCTAGATCTTTCGAGTTAAAACACATTCACAAAACTCAATTTTTGCAATTTTTAACCATCGAAAACATCTCCTAAAAATCTGAAATTTCAGCATGAAACTACTATTGGGACACTTAATCAAAATCAACAATTAAAAATTTCAAAATCATAAAAAATCGAGTACTATTTCCCGCGCTAGCGTACTTATTCATTTTTCTGTATTTTTAAAATTCTGAAAATTTCTTTAAAATATATTAATCTATATGTACTATTTATTCTTGCACTTATGATTATATTTTATTTTTGAAAAATCAAATACAAAAATACAAAAGCCAAAATTACAAAAAAAAAGATATGTTTTTTTGTTCAAATTCTATTTCTAAATACAAAAATAACAACAACAACATAACCCATATAGTCCCCAATCATTGGGGGTATGGGCGGGGGAAGATTGGAAACAGACCTAACCTTTGGCACTATGCACAAAGTGGCTTCTCTCAGAGGAGAAAGACCTAACCTTTGACAATAAATGCACAAAGTGGCTGCTCACAGAGTACCACTGAAATAGTAGCCCCCTATACCGCCGCGTTTGCTGCGGAATCATGACCTCAAATCAAAGCCAAAGACATCAGAGAGGGCAGACCCAAGAATCCATTTTGATTTATGTGCACATAACCATGCTTCCTTCATTCAGCATCCAGAGCATTGGTGAAGCACAAAATTCTAAAATAAAAAAATCAAATACAAAAATATAAAATGCAAAAACCAACAAAAAACTGTATGAAATTTAGTGTGATAATCAAGCATGATTTAATCTATGATTTAGAACTTCTATAATGTTGCAATTTATCTTTTCAAACTACTTTGAACATTGTTTTCATCATGCTTTGATATATCTATTAATATGTGCATCAAGTATCGTTTAAAAGTTTGTAGAACTAAGCTTAGCATGCCTCTAAGTATGAGTAAATGTATTATGTTTGATAATGATCTTTATTCACTCACTTATTTTGGCATTGTCTATATTTGTGTTTAATCTAAGAATGCTTGTGTATGTTATGTATTAGTACAATGAATTAAAATTGCACAAGTATCTTACCTACACTCCTTTATTTACACTTTTAAAAGTTAAGAAAAGTGGTTATCTTTCTCATAAATTATATTGGTTTGCAAAACAAGTGTATTCGGAGAACTTTGTACAAAACAAAAATCATAAAATAAAGTGACAAAGATAACTCCACCAAGCACTACTTGAACCTCCTGATAAGTCTTAATAAGCGTTGTGAGGTTGAGCACCTTGGGAAGAATAATAAAGTATCTTGTGCAAACCAAATCTTTCTTTCAAAATAAAAACCACTTACTCTTAAGTACACCAGATCACTAGTCTCAACATTAAAAATAAAATATGTGATCCCCCAAGCACTACTTTGCACCGTGATAAGTCTTAATGAGCATTGTCTGTGCAAAGCATCTTGGTAGTTGTACATTTTTGTTTGTGCATTGAAGTGTGTGGAAGTAAAATTATTTGTGTTTTATTGTTCTCTTACTTTACATATTACTTGTATTTTCGATTAAAATATTTGTTTACTCTACTCAAAAATACACTTTTGTGCACATCATTATCTTCCATAACACTTCTTCTCATGAGTCTTGGATCCTAATGCTAATTCTATACTATTCTTTATTTATGAAATGCACTAGATAACCTAGCATGCTTCCTACAATGTTTAGTGTGTTTTTGAAATTGTGAATTAACATAACATTGTAGTACTCTCTTTTTTATAACATTATTTCAATGCTTGGTTACTTTATTATTGAATTTAAAAATTGTACTTGAACAATGATTTACAAAACATCTTCTTTATAAAATTAAACTCCTATATTTTTTAAATTATCATGTCTTACAAAAGATGTTTGCTTGTATTTTTTCTAAGTCTTCCGCAACTTTACATTTACCTTGTATTTGTTTATGCTACAAACTCTGATTTATGAAAATATTGTGATTCTCAAAACTCTGATCTATTTCAATAAAAAGTATTCTAAAACTCCTTATTATTTCCTTCTCTCTACAAGCTCGATCATGTCTTTATCTTATTATCAACTTTTAAGTGGTGTCTCCTTACCCGCTTTTGCTAATAACAAAAGGGGGAGAACTAACATGATAAATATTATCTGCTATCAAAATATAATGCTTAATTAAGATGACAGCTTACATATTAGGAGAGCATTCACTTAGGGGGAGCATGTATTTAGGGGGAGCAATTCTAAATGCTAAAATCGTAAAATATCCTAAGTCATCACTCTCACACACACACACACAAGTATGTTTCTTCATGCTTATATATTAATGCTCTGATTTATCAATAATGGATTTGTTATTATCAAAAGGGGGAGTTTATTGGAACATGGACTTTCGCATCGCCTAGGTTTGAGAATAACAAATCCTAAGTGTATTTGATCTTGTATGTTTAATTGTGCAGGATAACAAAGTCCACATGACTCAAGGATTACATAAGAAGGTTGCCCCCAAAGTTGAGCCAACAAATCCAAAACATCTACTAGCGTTGGCGGTAGTACTAGCGAGGACGCTAGCTGCCGTTCGACGAACTGTTAGCAGCGCTCGACGAAATGCTCATAACGGCATTCGACGAAAATTTCGTTCGACAAACTCCTAGCGGCGTTCGACGAAATATCGTTCGATGAAATTTTTGTTCGACAAACTCTTAGCGATATCCAATAGCGCAGGCGATAGCGAGGAGCACAGTTGGCAAGGGAAAATTGTTTCCTCGGATTGAAGATTCTGCCGCGCAGAATGTGTCCTAATATGGGATAGCGTCGGCGGTACCGCTAGCGCTGAGGCTATAAAAAGGACGTCTCTTCTCTCATTTCAAATACACATAAAAGAGATCAGAGAGAGAGAGAGATAGAGTGCTAGAATTCCAGAGGCTATCTTGGCCGAAAGTTGATGTCCTACCAAAGTTCTGCAAACTTCTGAAGGAGAATCTCATCACGCCGGATCCAAACGAAGTCCGCTTCTACAACGCTTACTCTACATCGGATCATCGTCTCCAACTTCAGAAGTTCATCAAGAGGGAGTTTTTATTTATTTTCATTTCATATTCTTCTTGTAAACGGTTAGTTAAATTGCCTCGTGTTGTGATGAGTCCTCATCATATACACATATTTGGACTCATCCGGGCCATTTTTCCAATCATTCCATTGCACTTTAGCCCCATTTTAGCTCATAATTATCACTCTCCGCTAGGTGCACGTCTTGGCCCGTTTCGGTGTTATTTTCTTGTTCATCTTTGTTACAAGTTGTCATGCTGTGTTAAGTGCCACCTTCAGTGTCCAGACCATTATCGTATGCTGGAACAGGAGTCGTGCAGGTGTTCCCGGTACAATTCTGTACAGGAACACTGTGTACGATCACTGGCTCCTTCGCGCACGACCACTGGTCGTGCGCCTTTGCTCGTGCGCACTTAACGCCCATTTCATGAGTTCTGTTTGGCTTATCGCACGACCACTGACGATAGTGCGCACGACCGCTGGTCGTGCGCCATTGGTCGTGCGAACATGTGTTTTATAAATTTCTGTCATTGCAGGCTCCGCCCAGGCAGCGCGCATGATCGCAGAATTCCAGTGCGCATGACCACTGGTCGTGCGCCAATGACCGTGCGCGGTATTCATTCCAGCGCCTATATATACGCCTGTTCCGTTTTTAGGGCGAGGATTCAGCCGCGGGAGCGCGATTGGCCGTCCATACGCCGGCGATTTCCCTTCCAGGACACCTCCACTTCATCTCCTACGCAAGGGGAAGTTCTCTCCAACCATTCCGACCATTCCTCCATCGTCCGGGAGCATTCTCCACCACCCGCAAGCCCTCAAGCCGCTGTTTTCCCGTTCTAGTCCGGTGAGAAGAAGAAGAATCCTGAGGTAGAAGACGACGGGACTACGTAGAGAGATCGTGATAGTTTATCTACACCGGAAGCATAGTCCGCCCGAGTCCGGAGGTGGCTTGACAACCTACCATTCCGGCCGTGAATGGCCGCTAGTCTTCATCCTTTGGTTATTTCTTTCCTCTTGCTTTCGTTGTAATCTTTGAATCGTTGAGATGTTGAACAGTATTATGCTTGGTTTGATTGCAATGAATGCTTCTCCCTCTTTCTTCATTGTTTGTTTGTGAATCGTTTCGCCTCCACTCATCCACTCACTCACTCACGCACTTAAGGTGTTCGATCCGCGTTAGCAAGAGCTAACGGCGTTTGTGAAAAGGTGTTTGCGACCCTCATTTCTTCTCGCACTAGAGCACGCTCCATCCGCCTCACGAAGCACGGCATCGCGGCCATTGCATCCATCTCGCCTGGCGAAGCGGTGTTTTCGACCCGCATTTCTTTTACTGTTGTTAAGAGTAGGAAAAACCCAACCAAAACCCCTTTTGTGTGTTTGTTTACGCTCGTGTAACACTAGTCACACAACCTGATTCGTACACCCAACCTGCATTCCTCAAGAGACCGACACTCGGGGATTTATTCCCAACTTTATTACTTGAACGATCGGTGCACTTGCCGAAATAATCGCATCAAGTTTTTGGCGCCGTTGCCAGGGAATGCAGGCATGTAACGTTTTGTGTTGTGGCTTTCGTTACACGAGCAGTTGTTTCTGATTTTCTTTGTTTTCTTTTTGTTTTTGATAGTGCATGCAGAGACAGGCTGCAGGGGAACTCGTGCCCTTTGATCCTGAGATTGAACGGACCGCTCGCGCACGTAGGTGCGCAGCAGCCGCACAGGCAGCAATGGGTGACCACATAGATCAAAATGATGCTGATCAGGGAGTGCCCGGCGTGGGGCAACACCAGCCTGGATATGAGCAGGAGGCGGCAAGGCCTCGGCCCCGCACGATGAGAGACTACACCACTCCAACTGTTGGGAGTGTGTATCCTGGGTTCGGGCCCAATATAATGAACAATCAGTTCGAGATAAAGCCAGCAATCTTGAACATTATCCGGAACAACGCTCAGTTCTCTTGGATAGCCAGTGAGGATCCGCATCTACATCTGCATCTGGCAGAGTTTTCTGATATTTGCGGAACCTTCCGCTACGCTGGGATTGCTGACGACACGGTCAAGCTTAGACTGTTCCCCTTCTCACTCCGTGACAAAGCCAAGGTGTGGCTCCACTCCATTCCACCCGGGACTGCTGCGACCTGGGATGCTCTTGCTTCCAAGTTTTTGGCCAAGTTCCATCCAGTCGATAAAATTGTGAGCTTGCGGCGGGAGATCGCCACCTTTCGCCAACTTGATCAAGAGACTCTTGCTGAGGCGTGGGAGCGTCTTAACGATCTTCTCCGCCGTTGTCCAAACCACAAGCTCTAACCTTGGGGTGTGGTTGAGACGTTTTACTTTGCGATCGAGCCAAACTACAGGGCAATGATCGATGCTGCTGCGGGTGGTACTTTGATGAATCACAATCCAGAGGAGGCCCTTCGGATTCTGCGCGACACCGCCTCCCACAGTACATTCTGGACTGCCGGGAGAAATGCTCCAAAAAGCGGTCGTGGTCTCTTTATAGTCGACTCACTTCCTCCTACATCCACACCGGCTGCTGTCATTACGTGTGAAGGATGTGGAGGCGGGGGCCACCACGCATTTGAATGCTCAGGCAACAACGTATCAGGTGACTTCGTGCACTTAACCTTGAATGAATCTGTTAATTTTGTAGGAAATCAGCCTAAGGGGCACCTTTTAATAACGCTTATCATCCGGGAGCGAGAAGTCACCCGAACTTCTCGTGGAACCCAAACGCGCCTGGCCAACGATGGGCGCCGGGGCAGCATCAAAATGATGCTTACGCCTCCGGGAGCCAACCGAGGCCATCCCACCCGGATTATAGCCAAGGCCCCCCAGCCCAAAAAAAGAGTAATCTGGAGGAAATAATGGAAAAGTTCATGCAAGCGACTGCCTCAAATATGGCCAACCAAACCGCATCCATGCTAAACTTGGAAACGCAGCTGGGCCAACTGGCCCAAGTGCTAACCGAGCGGTCGCATGGGACCCTTCCTAGCAACACTGAAAAGAACCCAATAGATCAAGGGAAGAGTCTCAGCAATGTGGTAGAGGCTGATTCAAGTGAGTTAGTGATTTCTTGTTCCATCAATAATGTCGAAACGAAAGCTTTATGCGATTCTGGCTCTTCCCGCAACGTCATTGCGTTGCGAGACGTTGCCAAATTGCAACTTGAGATGAACACGGAGGATCAAAAATCCCTTGTGCTTGCTAATGGGACTGTTATACAATCTGAGGGGGAAGTGAAAAATGTAGAAGTGACAGTTGAGGGGACGGTCGTGGTTGTTGATTTTCAGGTGTTGGGACCCTAGGAAAATAGCTCTATTCCTATCTTGGGTGTGCCGTTCTTGAAAGAGAGCGGTGCCACCCTTGATTTCACTGCGGGGTGTGTCTTTTTACCCAATGAGGTGCCGCAGCCCACGTTCCCCAAAGCTGTAACTGAAACATCGACTCCTCCCCCTCTCTTTATTCTTGATGAATCTCTGAGTTGTGCAGGAAATGAAGAGGATAAAGAAGCAATGGAAGGAGAAAAAGAGAGGTATCAGTCCAGTGAGGAAGAAGAAGTAGATTTTTGGCGAGAATTCGATTCCGAGACGGAGGAAGATTGCACTTCGAAAGATGTTGACTTGAATTTAGCCCGGGACGTCGTCCTATTATCTTCCAGTTTTAATTCTTGTAATAAACTTTTTAAGCGCTCCGTCTCTTGGGCCGATCCGGTTGTCACCACAACGCCGGAAGTGACGCCACCCACCACCAAGGTGGAAAATTCTGAAAACTTTCAACGTTGGCAGTCCCCGACTGTCACTAAACTTAAACAGGAGAAACTTCTGCACGACGCTCGCGCTGCCGCTCTCCGTAGCAAGAGGGCGGAGGTTAGGGGAACACTGGGTGACACCAGTGTTGGCCCTAAAGCCTTCACCTCCCGCCTACGAGCTACTGGAGACGCGCACCATAAGAGCGCCTATAGCTGATTTGTGTTTTTCTTAATTATGATACTGCTTCAGTGAACTTCTCTTTTAATTACTGCACTTGTTGAACAATGTTAATACAGGTATTTGGTCCAGCTTAAGGACATTAAATAAAAGCGTTGCTGGGAGACAACCCAGATTTCCTGATTTTATTTTTGTCTAACATGTTTAGTTCAGTTTCTGTATTTGTTTTTGCTGTTTTAGTTTTGTGCTTGCAGGTGTGTTGTGTTCTTTGGTGCGGATGCTGCGTACCGCTCTTGATCTTAATCGCCAATCGTCTGGTATGCTCAATTCTGAGCATTGGGTAACACTTCTCCTCCCTAGCTCTTCAGTTTTTGAGATATATTGTTTAGATTAAGTCTGGGGGAGAGCACGTGTTATTCACAATGCGCACGGGTTGCACCGCATGTTAGACGCTTGTTTTTAATTTTTCATCATTATTCCATGCTACACACCACTGCACCCACTTGAGCGCGTGCTTATCTATGTGTTTTGTGCTGAACAAACTATCTTGGTTAGGAATGTGAATTTGGATGTTAGCTTAGGAATTACTATTGGGAGCGCAATGTTGACTCGAGCAGTGTTCTAGTCGCATCCGCATGCTACAATAGAATTTGAGTAAAATTAGATTATTTCTGTGCATTTAATTTATGATTAGTATTTATGCGTAGTTTTAGATTTATTCTACTCAAGTGGTGAATGTGATTGAAATTGGTGATAGCCCGGTGTTGTGTGTATAAGAGCGCTAGTTGTGTGTTGCTCGAGTCGGGAGGAAGGTTTACCTTTCTCGTGGGCTAAGAACTTGCCCCAAGCGACTCTTGAAGCATGGGTGCGGGCGATTCGTGGAGATAAATATGATATAGGCCACCTCTTGGCTAGATTGAGCCTTTGCTTTCCATATCCTATTCGCTCACCTTTGCTACCCAACATTTGTGCCTACCACTCCCTTTATTCAGCTCCTCCTCCATTCACCAAGGCCTAAAGCTTATCCCACTGTCGCAATCAAGTATTTGTTAAATACACTCATGTTCTAGATTTGGTGTGATGTTTGGAATCGTTGTGTTGTGAAGGAGAAATAATCTCTATCTGTTGAATTTGAACCAACCGGAGGATAAGATTAAGAAAAAGAAAAATATGATATTGAAATGAAAATCTGAAAAAAAAGTGTATTGAAAAGTTATCCTCCCGAGCGTATTAAAAAATCTGTTGGTATTTGTGGAGTAGGCTGTGTGCACACCTAATTTTCATAATAAGTCTGGGGGTGTGTCACACGAGCTTTGTTTGTGGTTTTGCTTGGTGCAGCGTCCCGTTGACTCATGTTGGTTGCGTAGCCTTCGTTTTTACCCTTGATTATCATACCGCAACCTAAGCCCCATCTTAATCCTAAACGTCCTATTGATTTATCTCGCGAGTTTGCTAGCGCCGTGGAGAGAGTGTGACCGGGCAAGCGTATGGTTCCCGACGTTGATGGATTTCAGCGGAGTTATTCCTGAACCCCGATCTTGTGCAACACCCTCCTTAGTGGCTTGTTACTTTCACACCGGGCATGATCGTTCAAATTCTTCACAATTCACCAACTGAGTATTGATGAATCTTTATTTACGCTCTAGTACTTTCGTAAATTATTTAGCATAGTTAGAATCTCTTTTTACTAAATTTCTATTTGCATACCTTTGTTACTTCGCATTGTACTCCTTCGTGTAATTTTCTTTGTTAACTACCATTTTTACATTCCGCCGGATTTGCTTGCTCGGGACGCGCAAACAGGTAAGTCTGGGGGTGTGATGAGTCCTCATCATATACACATATTTGGACTCATCCGGGCCATTTTTTCAATCATTCCATTGCACTTTAGCCCCATTTTAGCTCATAATTATCACTCTCCGCTAGGTGCACGTCTTGGCCCGTTTCGGTGTTATTTTCTTGTTCATCTTTGTTACAAGTTGTCATGCTGTGTTAAGTGCCACCTTCAGTGTCCAGACTGGTGTCGTATGCTGGAACAGGAGTCGTGCAGGTGTTCCCGGTACAATTCTGTACAGGAACACTGCGCACGATCACTGGCTCCTTCGCGCACGACCACTGGTCGTGCGCCTTTGCTCGTGCGCACTTAACGCCCATTTCATGAGTTCTGTTTGGCTTATCGCACGACCACTGACAATAGTGCGCACGACCGCTGGTCGTGCGCCATTGGTCGTGCGAACATGTGTTTTATAAATTTCTGTCATTGCAGGCTCCGCCCAGGCAGCGCGCACGATCGCAGAATTCCAGTGCGCACGACCACTGGTCGTGCGCCAATGACCGTGCGCGGTATTCATTCCAGCGCCTATATATACGCCTGTTCCATTTTTAGGGCGAGGATTCAGCCGCGGGAGAGCGATTGGCCGTCCATACGCCGGCGATTTCCCTTCCAGGACACCTCCACTTCATCTCCTACGCAAGGGGAAGTTCTCTCCAACCATTCCGACCATTCCTCCATCGTCTGGGAGCATTCTCCACCACCCACAAGCCCTCAAGCCGCTGTTTTCCCGTTCTAGTCCGGTGAGAAGAAGAAGAATCCTGAGGTAGAAGACGACGGGACTACGTAGAGAGATCGTGACAGTTTCTCTACACCGGAAGCATAGTCCGCCCGAGTCCGGAGGTGGCTTGACAACCTACCATTCCGGCCGTGAACGGCCGCTAGTCTTCATCCTTTGGTTATTTCTTTCCTCTTGCTTTCGTTGTAATCTTTGAATCGTTGAGATGTTGAACAGTATTATGCTTGGTTTGATTGCAATGAATGCTTCTCCCTCTTTCTTCATTGATTGTTTGTGAATCGTTTCGCCTCCACTCATCCACTCACTCACTCACGCACTTAAGGTGTTCAATTCGCGTTAGCAAGAGCTAACGACGTTTGTGAAGAGGTGTTTGCGACCCTCATTTCTTCTCGCACTAGAGCACGCTCCATCTGCCTCACGAAGCACGGCATCGCGGCCGTTGCATCCATCTCGCCTGGCGAAGCGGTGTTTTCGACCCGCATTTCTTTTACTGTTGTTAAGAGTAGGAAAAACCCAACCAAAACCCCTTTTGTGTGTTTGTTTACGCTCGTGTAACACTAGTCACACAACCTGATTCGTACACCCAACCTGCATTCCTCAAGAGACCGACACTCGGGGATTTATTCCCAACTTTATTACTTGAACGATCAGTGCACTTGCCGAAATAATCGCATCATGTTGGCGACTAGGTCTGGGTAGGACTTAGGGGGAAACTCACCTCGTGTTGGCGACTAGATCTAGGCTAGGTCTAGGGGGTGCTCGAGGCCGAATCCGGGGAAGGATTGGCTAGAGCGGCTTGAGGCAGAATCTGGGGAGGATAGGCTAGGGCCACCGATTCGTGGGGATGCGAGTCGGGATAGAAAACAAAAAGAGTTTACTATTCATCGCTACCGATTTCTAGCATCATAGAAGTTAATTTTTGTAAAACTGTTTTTGATATTAATAAAGCATGTCTCTAATTTATTTCAATTGTTTTACTTGACTTCTTATTGTCTTTGTTTTGCATTATTACAAAGCTTTTCAAAATATCACTAAAGTTTTTAAAACCCTTATTCCCCCCCCCCCCCCCCCCCTCTAAGGGCGCCTACCGATCCAATAGTAATGGGGGAGAATTCACCAACAAATAAAATTTCTTTGCAAGAATTAACTGCACATAAGAAATAATTATACAATGAATGCCTGCTTTAGATAAATCACAAAATAGATACGGAAAAAAAAAGAAATTTAAAATGACAAATTCTAAGAACTAAAACAAAGAAGAAAATGGTATAAACAAATGGGAAAAGGGCTTCTATCGCTCGACTCACTCTCCAGAAACTCACAAGATCGTGTTCCCCGACAACGGCGCCAAAAATAAGATGCGCAAATCCACAACACCGCTATAGGCGGTTGCAAGACTGCAACACGACATGGCAGTGTACCGATCGTTCAAGTAATATAAAATGTGGGAGTGAATCCCAAAGTATCGATCTCAAAGGAACACCGTAAGGTGGAGTTAACGTTCGAGGAAGAACATGAGATTGAAGTCCTTTAGGTTGGAGTAACGATGTGAGTTTTATGTTTGTTCTAAAACTAAAGCAGAAAAAGTAAATGTCTTAATATGCAGGCCTTGAGCGCACTGCTTCGCCAGGCGGGATGGAAAATACGTAGGCCTTAATTGCACTACTGCGCTAGGTGGATGAACGGTATGCTTGCGGATGGAGTGATTAGTAATACGTATTTGTTAGGGCCGTTAGCACCTCATCACAAAGCACGCCACTAGCAATTGCTAGTGCGACACACTAACATTATGGCGGGATATAGGATGGAGTGGGGCGCTCCTCACTAAAATAGGCCATAGAGATATTTCAAATAGACATAAAATATACTAAATGGCATAGCAAGATTTAGCATACATTATCCATACACACAAATAATAGAGGAAAGACAGTACTACAATATGAGGGGGGGGAGATTACAACCAAAGGGGCGGAGACTCATCGGAGGTTCACAGCCGGAATCTAAGGCTGTCAATCCTTGTTCAAGCTCGGACTCCAACTGTCGTCCGGGGTACAGAGAGGAGTTGTCACTTCCTTCCATTTGACCCATCTTCTCCATCAATCATCTTTGATTCCGGCCTAGCCGGAGATCTTCATATTTGCAGCAAGCAAACTCTCAAAATGGAGCTTTGGAGGTGCCTCAACAATGGAGGAGGCCAAGAGGATGCTCTGACTATAGATTTGCAAGAGAAATGGTGGTCGGAGCTCCTCCCAACGGTGGGCGGCAAGGGAGCGATGGAAATGGCGGGCTCTGCAGAAGAAACGGAGCTCCGCTCAAAAAATGAATTGATCTCAGGTCGACTGAATTTGCGCGCTTAAATAGAGGCATTAAATTAAGAAATGCACGATCAAAACGCACGATCGTGCGTTTTGGGCCGTGCGATAAACAGGGATAAACAGCGCCTGGAGCTATAGGAAGGTCGTGCGTTTTTGTTCACGCACGCGGAATGCTCTTGCATGACCAAAAATGCACAGGGTAAGACAGGCTGCCGATTTTTCATGCATCCAAGTAGGTCGTGCGTTTTCCTTCACGCGCGATTGGAATCAATCGTGCATTAAGGGAAACGCACGATGAACATTATCGCACACAGCTTTGAGTAAATTGCATGATCGCTTCGATCGTGCGTTAACAATAATCGCACGGTCGTGCGATTTACCCAGATTGCACTGCTCAGCTCAAGGGTAGAATCCACCTACACACAATCAAAACCACAACACCAAACCACAGAAAATTGCTCCAACCACAGGGCTAACACCCAATATAACAACAAGACAGGCATGAGGAAACCGCAGTGGCATACCCCCGGCACAGAATGTGCAATTTCACAACCCGATAGGCGAAAATAGTGCAATATGTGTAAAGTGATAACTAAAGCAAATATGAGCCTTTTAATGCTGAAAGTGTAATGCATGAGTGAGAAAATATGCCCAGATGAGTCCGAAAAACCCTAAATAATCGGGACTCATCAGTACGCCTCAACGCTAAGAACACGCAGTGGAGACCCTGCGTACTGCTCGCATCATGCTGAGTCTTCATAATACGAAAGGGGTCTTGGGAAGTGAACAAGAACACAACCCAATCGATCTAGATTCTAACTGCCAGCTTCTGTCGGTGTCACGACTAGCAATCCCGTTGACCCGCCACAAGTAATCCTCCAACCAGGATCATTACACCACCAGGTGTAAACCATGCACATTCATGTAACTCCCATGCACAATCTTTGCTATCAAGCACCCAAGGACTCACGAATGGAGTATTCTTACCTTTCACATCATACCAGTTCAACCGATGTTAATTAGCATTCAAGTCCCCAAACAACTGAGCCCCTAACATTTCACCATAAGATATAACCATATATTATAACCTGCATTAAGCCATCAATTCTACCCATACCGAGTTGCTATAACTCTTGTGTGGTGGCGTGCGTATAATATGGAAATTACTCTACAAGATCCTGCAGGACTACTTGTTTGTAAAGAGACATATTCATATTTTGATACATAAGTAAGCCCGAACATTTCACCAATATTCAATCCTCATGCACAGATCACAGCGTGTTCCAACATGATAAAGATATCAACCTTATTGAGAGGTTATCACCAATCTAGACATCTGATAGATTGTCAAACGATGTGCGCATTTATATAAACATGTCCTTTTTACGATTCCACATAAAACTAACAATTGAAGGTTCATTTAAGGAGACATCTCAATAGAATAAATATGAAATTATTATCACAGGCCCATAGTAGCATTTACATGATTCATACAAAATTTCGTCCCCATCGGCCTTCACATTCAGCATTTATATCTCATTCAAGTTATCAAATGAAACGACAATATCTCTATTACTACTTATCCAAAATTTTTGAAATCCAATAGGGGTGTACATATTGTTATCACAAATCTAATCATCCGATAGATTATCAACCGATGGGAGCATTTATATAAACGAGTCCTCTAAATTCTTCATTCAATTGTGCATCGAAATGCCCCATTTCAGGATCATAACATTCATCTACACCTCACCCCATTAACATGGGAATCCAGGAACTCCTACCACACCAAAGAGGGAGAACCTGAAGTTCTCTGTTTGCTAACGCCGAGGGTAGCGCTACCGCCGGGCGTTAGTGATCCCGACGACACACCTTCCCATCGACATTGAGGGTCGACGGGAAGTTACCCCTTCACATCGACAAGTCGACCTGCTAACGCCGGCCTTAGCTCTAACGTTGTGAAAGTATCTAGTTGCGGCCTAAATCACCTAGAGGGGGGTGAATAGGTGGATTCTATGTCTTTATGGGGAATTAAAAATTTAACATAGAAAAAACAAACAATCAATCACAGCATAGACACAAGGATTTTATAGAGGTTCCCCGATGTGGGTAGTCCTCTTTCCCGCCTCGCCTATCTAGCACTTTGAGGCTAGACTCGGCTACTTCACCAATCTCAGATTATAACTAATCTTACACCTTGGAGTCAAAACTCCTACAACTCGGAGTATACCACTCCTACAACTCGGAGTATAACAACTCCTACACCTCGGAGTATAACAACTCCTACACCTCGGAGTAAACAACTCCTACACCTCGGAGTAAACAACTCCTACAAATAATCTCGGAGTGAAAACTCCTACAAAAGAAAAGATATTGAAACAAAATACTTCTTCTTAACCTCTAAAGAGATTAACTTCAGATCTTGAATATTGAGTCTTCTTCTCAACCTTGAAAGAAAGCTTGGCACTTGAAAGATGTGGAAGAGAGAAGACTTGGCTTAACCAGATCTGAATAGGCCCTTTGACTTACTTGAAAGAATCTTCAATAATGAGAGCAGCAATAAGATCAAAAGCCTTCTTCTGAGAAATCTCTAACAACAATAGAGAAAGGATCTTTGAGCAGCAAATGTTAGGTCTCAGAATTCTTGTTCAGCAAAAGAGAAAGGAGATCGACTTTTAGCTTTATCTTTTCTGAACTGTCGGCTGAAGAGAGATTTTTAGATCGATTTTTTTTAAGATTGATGCCCTTGCCCTAAAATAAGGATTTATTTATAGGGAGGACTTCAACGGCTCGTGCGACAATGAAGGGAGAGGCGATACGTGTACTGTTCATGGTGGCTAACCCTAATTTTCGAAAACAAAATGAAGATTTGAAATCCGTCTGTCCGTCATTCGTCGAGACTTCACGTGAACATCCGACGAATTGACTTGGCCACAGGGAAACACTAAACAACCCGTGAAAAACACTTTCTGTTACCATTCGTCGGGATTCGTCGGGAGTTCACGAGAACATCCGACGAATTGACTTAGCTGCAGAATTTTCTTCACAACCCAGCCAAAATGACCTCTGTCAGCATTCGTCGGGATTCGTCGGAATGACCCGAGTCATCTCGACGAATGGACTTAGCTGCAGATTTTTCTTCTAAACCAAGACAAAGGTCTTCTGTCTGGATTCGTCGGGATTCGTCGGAATGACCCGAGTCATCTCGACGAATTGACTCAGCAGAATTTTTCTTTTCTTCTAAAAACCTGCTCCACTCCTCAACCTTGAAAGCCTTCAGTTATGAGTATAAGAAGTGCACCCCAAGAGAGAGATTACACATGGACCAACACTTTGTTCTATACAATGAGGGATTACATTGTCTAGAACTGTGTTTGGTGATCCATTGCAACCTGACTTTGGTGTGCACTTAGCATTAAGACCTATCATAACACATCTAAACAGAAATCATCAAATACATACTCAATTCATTTTAGTTCACTAGGGGACATCTTCAAATCTAGGTGATTGTGGACACAATACCCAACAATCTCACCCTATTTGAAGATGTCATAACCCTAGGCACTAACTTGAATTGCACAGAAAGTATACTAAATAAGAATGTACAACCCAGACAGTAATATATAAGGAAAAACAGAATAGGACTGAATGTTTTAACTTAACACAAAAGAAATGTGTATATATATAAGCAAAGAAAACATCATGATTCCAGATAAGCACAGCTTATTCATGACCTTTGCCTTTCTTCTTTGCAAACATTCTGTCCACTGCCTCAGCTTTCTTCTTCAGTTCTGAATCCATTCTCTCAAAGAATGCCTTTGGCTTAGGCCAATATTTATCAGGAGCGACTCTTTAGATCCACCATTCTTGAAGTGAATTCTTCTTTCAGTTGTCCTCTTCTCAAACTTGCTCCATTCTTCTGAACTATAATGGTCACTGACTTTTTCATTCTGATTGCTGACTCTATCAAAAACAGAGAGAACAATACTTTCGGAGATGGGGCTCCAACTTTCTTGGAAGTTTCTAGGAGGAGGCCTATCATAAAATTCTCTGATCTTCTTATGTGGATTAGACCTCTTAGCAGATGGCTTATCAGCAAATAGCTTCCTTTTTAATGACTTCTCAGAGGGTTCAGCAAAATAGGAGCTGTCAGGATCTTGAACAGGGAATGGATCATCCCAAAATTCTTGATAAGATGAAGCAGGGATGACTTCATCAGCAAAAACAGAATCCTCAATAGGATTTGGAGAGAAACTAGGAGCCCTGGGTCCCGGGGCACTTGATGAGGGAAAATCTGACCCTTTATCCACAACAGCAAACCCAATCATTCCAGCCACTTCCTTGAACAGCCAGCTTTGGGCTTCATGAGTATACCAATTCACATCCTTAACATTTTGTAAGATGTTTTCCTTGAGATCTTGCATTTGAGTAGCTATACTTTCATTCAAATCATTCATTTTGCTTGCACTTTCTTCTAACCTGGATACCACACTCTCCTCCCCCTTTATGACATCTTCATGGAGGAGGGTATATAATTTCTTCAGCTGAGTTTCAACTTGATCATCCAAGTAAGAGATCCCTTGATCATGAGCAGAATTAAGAACTTTATGAGCAGAGGTGAGATGAAGAACATCTTCACTGACCTGATGCAAGTTGGTAAGAGCATGCCCAACTGCTGTATTTGTATGATTCAAAGCTTTCCCTGTAGTTAGCATCCAGGATTCTTGATCACTCTTGAATCTTCCCATTTCATGCTTGATCTCAGCCATTTCCTGCTTCAGAGAACTATCAACAGAGTCAATCTTCTTATAGACTTGCTTGATAGACTGATCAAAGTGATCAGTCTGAACCTTTAGCAACCCTGCAATGGACTTCAGCAAAGAAGAGTGAGAGCTATCACCAGTCTCAACCTCTTCAGGAGAAATTCTATCAGTTACAACACTTGGGGACTGTGCTTGCTTGTCAAGCACAGTTGCCCTTGGAGAAGTGCTCCTAGCCACAAGAACTTCTGGAGGAGGCAAGAGCAGCACAGAAGGAAAGACTTCAGGAAGAACAGATCCAGCCAAGAAGATATCTTCCTGGTCTTTCTCCCCCTCAAGTAGAGACATCTCCTTAGCCAACTCCAGCCTGGCACCAAAGCTGCCCCTCTCCACAGATTCAGATTGCTCATTAGGAGAGTCTGGCAAGATTTCATGATCTTCAGAATGAGAATCAACCATGGCAGGTGATCTCCTTGAATCTTCCAGCTGAGGAGCCTCATCAAAATCAGCAGCATCCTCTGGGCCCTCCATGTCAAGATCAGCATCAGGGACAACAATATCAACAGGATCAAGAGGTACTTGATCAGCATCACTTGGAGGAACATCTTCTGCAGCACCACTTCCTACAACAATGTCTCTTGGGGTTGGAAATTCCCCCTCAACATGTGCATCTCTGCCCTGTGCAGGAGTTGGACTAAGTCCACTCCCCCTGGAGGATTGCCCTGCTTCAATAGACCTATGCTCATCAAGCAGAGGGGCCTCATCATCACTTACAGCAGCCCTAACTCCAGCATTCCCTAAGCCCTTGGGAATTACCCTTTCCCATTTGGAGAAAATGGTTGAGTTGATCTTCTTTGTGTGGTGGATGGGGATGCCTCTTCCAAGATTGAAAAAATCTGGATTACTACTATTCAGAAGCAGACTGATAATTCTTCCAAAATTTGGAGCAAGAAAACTTTCTTTAATCTTCTCAAAGATTACTTCACCAAAATTGAAATTCTTCCGACATATTATAGCGGTGTGAATTTTGAAAGCTTCTTCAGAGAGGTAGTCATGAGAGCCTACCTTGCATAATAATACTTTCCTAGAATATCACACAGAAGCTTACCTCCTTCATTCATGAACTTTCTTCTGATTTTGGAGCTTTGATCAAGAATGCCACAGAATCTTCTGGATCTGAAAATATCTTCAACAAACAACTCTTCTGATTCAACTTCAGGCATCCTCAACAATCGGTTGATACCACTAGCCTTCAAAATGATTTTGCAAGACCTAATAGAGCTTTTGATCTTCTTACCTTGACTTGAGATTTTGGCATTGCGATAGAACTCCAGAATGTCCTGTTCTAGGATTTTAGCCGGCTCTTCTAAGACAAAACTGAGCCCGACGACATCGAGCATCATAATCACGTTCCGAAACTCATCTGAAGCTGAGCGGAATGCGCCTCTCACCAACTCTCACCCTGAATGCAAACCTCCAGAGGCTTTGGGCGTCATTGATGTCGTCGAAGCCGCGGAAGATAAACAGAGGAATCGCGATAGAAGGAGACGAACGGTCGGGTAGGGTTTCACGGAAGTTCTCGTGAAATCGTGATGTTTTCTTTGATTTTTATATATATATAAATTGAAGTAGAGTGCGTACCTGTAGGACGATAAAACTGTATTTAATAGGGAGATGATTCCACGGGAGATGAATTGAGAAGAGTAATATTTGTCCCGTGAAAACCCGTGAAACTTCATGAAATTTTCTGAGTTAACAAGTGAAATCTCGTGCAATTTCGTGAAATCTCAACAGTCCCAACTTCAAGATTCCTTGTTAAGCATTCCAAGTTCCATTTTGAAGAAATTGAATTTGGTTTCGTCCAGAGACTTCGTAAAAATATCTACAATTTGTTTGTCAGTATTAACATATAACAAATTTATGTCCTTACTCTCAACATGTTCCCGGATGAAGTGGTAGTGAAGCTCAATATGCTTCGTTCTGCTGTGAGAGACGGGATTATTTGCTATGGCAATAGCACTTGAGGAGTCACAGAACATGGGGATTTCTGAGAGCTTTAAATTATAGTCCTCAAGCTGATTTTTCATCCACAAAAGTTGTGCACAGCAACTGCCGGCAGAGATATACTCCGATTCAGCAGTCGATATTGCAATGCAATTTTGCTTCTTGCTGCTCCAGGAGACGAGCCGCTTTCCTAAGAACTGGCAAGTTCCCGAAGTGCTCTTCCTATCATCTTTGCTTCCTGCAAAATCAGCATCTGAAAAACCAATTAGTTCAAAATCATTGCTTCTTGGGTACCATAAGCCGAGATTCGGTATGCCCTTAAGGTATCTCAAAATCCTCTTTGCAGTGGCATAATGAGATTCCTTACAATTTACCTGATACCTGGCACAAACACATGTTGAGAACATTATATCAGGCCTAGTAGCAGTGAGATAGAGCAAGGACCCAATTATGCTTCTGTACTTGGTTTCATCAAAAGGTTTCCCTTTCTCATCCTTTTCCAGAGACATACTTGAGCCCATTGGAGTCCTCATTGAGGTTGCACTCTCCATTCCAAATTTCTTAAGAAGCTCTTTGGTAAACTTCGTCTGAGAGATGAAAATTCCATCTTCAGATTGGTGCACCTGGAGTCCTAAGAAATATTTCAGCTCCCCCATACTGCTCATTTCAAACTTACCTTGCATCAAGTTAGAAAACTTTTTGCAGAGTTTGTCATCAGTAGAGCCAAATATAATATCGTCAACATAGATTTGCACTAGTAAAATCTCGCCTTTTACTTCCCTAAGAAACAATGTCTTGTCTATTGTTCCTCTTGTGAATTTGTTCTCAAGGAGAAACTTAGACAATATCTCATACCAGGCACGAGGTGCCTGTTTGAGACCATACAAGGCTTTATGTAAATAATATACATGATCAGAAAAGTTAGGATCTACAAAACCTGGAGGCTGAGCTACATAAACTTCCTCTTTAAGGTCTCCATTCAGAAAGGCGGACTTTACATCCATCTGGAAAACCTTAAAGCCCTTATATGCAGCATAAGCCAGAAATAATCTGATGGCTTCAAGTCTTGCTACTGGTGCGAAGGTCTGATCAAAGTCAATCCCTTCTTCTTGCCTGTATCCTTGAGCAACCAGTCTTGCTTTGTTCTTAGTGATGATGCCCTTTTCATCAAGCTTGTTCCGGTAAATCCATTTGGTTCCAATCACATTCTGTCCTTTGGGTCTAGGTACCAACTTCCAAACTTTACATCTCTTGAATTGGTTGAGCTCCTCTTGCATAGCAAGGATCCAAGAGGGATCGGTGTTTGCTTCTTCAAACTTCTTCGGCTCAATCTGTGAAAGAAAACTTAAATGTAAACTTCGTTAGTTGTACCTCTTCTAGTTAGAACTCTGCTTGAAGGATCTCCGATGATTTGATCAGCTGGATGATCTCTCAAATGTCTGATCATTCCAACATTTAGATGACCATGAGGTTCCTGCACTTCAGGTACATCTTCATCTTCCTGAGGGTCATCATCCTCACATGTAGAAGGAGCATTTACTTCAATAGCTTTTGGAGCGTCTTCCTTTATAGTTTCTTCTAGGTGTAGTTCCTTGAACCTTGCATCTACATCTTCAACAAAAACACTAGAAGAGTTGCTTTGAAGCATACTTGTCTCATCAAATATGACATTGTAAGTTTCTTCTACAACCAGGGTTTTCTTGTTGAAAATCCTATATGCCTTACTATGGCTACTATAACCTACAAAAATACCTTCAAAACATTTTTCACTAAATTTAGTTTTGTAATATTTCCCGTTATTAAGTACAAAACACTTACTGCCAAAGATTCTAAAATAAGACAGGGTTGGTTTCTTGCCCTTCAAAAGTTCATAAGGAGTCTTATGATGGTTCTTGTTGATTAGTGCTCTGTTTTGCACGTGGCAAGCAGTGTTGATGCCTTCAGCCCAGAAGTACTCTGGTAGTGAAGAATCACTCAACATTATTCTGCAGGCCTCTATGAGCGTTCTATTCTTTCTTTCAGCTACTCCATTCTGTTGTGGAGTACGGGGAGAGGAAAACTTATGAAAGATACCTAGGCTTTCACAAAATTCAGTCATAGCTCCAGACTTGAACTCTGTACCATGATCACTTCTGATTTTGACCACAGAACATTCTAATTCATTCTGGATTTGCTTGACGAATGTGGTGAAAGAAGCAAAGGTGTCTGACTTGTGTTTCAGAAAGAATACCCAAGCAAAGCGTGAGTAGTCATCAACAACAACCAACGTATAAGACTTACCTCCCATACTTCTGATTGGCATGGGACCAAACAAGTCCATATAGAGCAGATATAAACATCTGTTAGAGTCTTTGCCAATAATGCTATTAAAGGTTGCCCGAGTCTGCTTACCCATTTGGCATGCATGACACGGTCTCTCTTTAATGCACTTAACATCAGGATCATCGCGAACTAAATTTTGAGAAAATAACATACTTATAGTTTTGAAATTAATATGTGCTAGTCTCTTGTGCCACTGGTCACAAAGAGATGCACTATCTTTTGCTAAAAAGCACACTGGTGTAGAAGAGTCTAAACATAGAAAATTTAAACAAAAAATATTTCTACTCCGAGTGCCTGTTAAAATAGTTTCTGACGTATCAGACGACTTTATCAAGCACTTGTCCTTGTAGAATTCTACCATATAGCCTTTGTCACAAAGTTGACTTATGCTAATGAGATTATGTTGTAATCCTTTAACATAAGCCACGTCTGTGAAAGAGACTATACCATTTGTGATCATACCGTAGCCTTTTGTGATTCCCCGATCAGATCCGCCAAAAATAACTTTTGGACCATCTTTCACCGGGGTATACTCTTGTAGTAGGCTTCTTGTTCCGGTCATGTGCCGTGAACAACCACTGTCCAAGTACCATATTGGATTTGTATTGGCTTTTGGACATACCTGCAATCAACAATCAATTGCCCTTAGGAACCCAAACCGATTTGGGTCCTTGGCTTTTTTTAGATGACCGCCACTTGGAATGTTAACATTGCGAGGGGTCATTCTTGCATTGTTAATCCGTGGAGTCGTGACATTTCTCGGATTAAACCAACAATCTATGGCAAAGTGACCAACCTTGCCACAACACCAACAATCGAACTGATTGTACCTTCTCTTTGTCTCCTATTTTACTTTTTGAACGTGAGGTGCAACAGGGGTGACTTTCTTAGTAGGAGCTTTCTTAGAAGTGGGGGCCTCATGGTGATAGCACACACATGGCTCCAACTTCTTCTCAACAGATTTGGGTGCAATCGTTTTAATTTTTGGTGCCTTCTTATGAGCTGATCAGTGAACAAACGGACCATGATCTTTGAGAATTATTTCTTCATGAGGAGCTTTGAATGGAGAGACGTCAAAGTTTCGGGGAAAGCTCCATCCTTGATATTTATTACTAGGTTCAACGTGTGTTGGTCTAGCAAAATGACCATAGGATGAATCAAGGTCAAACGGGTTTGATGGAAAAATGACCTTCCTGAATGAAGGTTGACTTTGATAAGCAGTTCCCTTCCCTTTCACGGCTCTTTTCTCAGCAGCCTTACTACTTTCGGCCTTATGACCAATTCCACTACCCTTCGCAGGAGCAGAAAACCTATCAATGAGTGGAAGAATAGTCTTAGGCTTCGAGAAGCTTTCTACGAGCTTCCTTTCCGCCTTCAACTTATCTTCTAGTTCATTTATAGTTTTCTCCTTTAGATTCAACAACTCAGTGGAGCTTTTCAGTTCGTCTTTCAAGAGTTGGATTTCATCTTTGAGAGGAGTTAATTGTTCAACTTCCTCCCTCAAAGCTAATTCCACTGTCTTGAGAGATTCAATTTCTTTTGACTTGGATTTGACGACCTTGCGACACTTGTCAAATCCTTTCACAAGGGCTTCATACTGAGTTATTAACTTAGAGTCCTCCTCTGAGGAGTAGCCTTCATTTGCTACGGATGCAGTCTCATCTTCAGAAGCAGACAGAGGGGTATGAGAGTTTACCTTCCCCTTATAAGAGGAGTCGCCTATTTCTTCGTCTAGATGTGCCATTATCCCAAAGTAGGCTTCTTCATCTGAGCTTGACGCATCAGAGTCACTGTCGCTCAGAGTCTTGGCCATTTTGGCGAGGAGGCTCTTTTCCTTCTTCTTTCCTTTAAAGGTTCTCTTTTCTTCCTTCTTTGATCCTTCTTTCTTTTTGTATGGACACTCGGCTATCACGTGTCCTGGCTTATTGCAGCAATAGCAAATAATGTCAGTGGAATCATATTTGTTCGGTTTAGATTTATACCTGTCATTATTGTAGTCCTTCTTGTGATGATCACCATCACGTCTTGATCTTCTGTGATCAAATGCAGTGGATTGGCCTCTCTTCTGCTTTCTTTTATTCAGAAGTCTTTTGAATTGCTTGGAGAGCAGAGAAAATTCTCCATCAGACAACTCTGAGCCAGAGGGGCTGGCATCAGATTCATCCTCATCAGAAGATGATTTCCTGACAGGTGGGAGAGTCTTGCTCTTTCTTGAGCTTTCAGCTTTCAGAGCGGAGGACTTCTCCCTTCCAGAGGCCTTGATCCCCTCTTCTTCAGCTTTGCGGGAGTTCAACTTCAACTCATGGGACAAGAGCTTACCAAACAGCATTTGTGGCTCCGTGGTTCCTAGCTTTCCGAATTCTCTGATGGCTATAACCTTGGTGTCCCATTCTTTCGTCAGGGATCTCAGGAATTTGTCATTTAGTTCGCCAGTTGTGAATTCTCGATCATAGTTCCTAAGACCATTTACAATCTTGAAGAACTTCTCGTAGGTGTCAGAAATGGAGTCTCTTGGATCTTGCTTGAAAGCTTCGTATTCTTGATTCAGCAACGATCTTCGGTCATCCCTCACTTCTTCGGTCCCTTCCATCAGAACGACTAGTGAATCCCACATTTCTTTAGCAGATTTGCAGTGATGCGGATTTTGCAACATTGAATCATCAACTGCACCTGCTATGATATTCTTTGCTTTCTTGTCTAGGGCCACTAGAGCGATCTCATCATTGTTCAGTTCCAACATCTTCTTCGGGATCATGATGGTGGAGTTTATTGAAGATGGTTTCATCGGAATATGGGGACCTTCTTCCACGATCTGAAAGATTCTTGGGTCAGCAGCTTCCATATAGAATCTTACTCTTTCCTTCCACATAGGAAAGTTCTCTTTGGTGCAGACTGGCAACTTGACGAAATCCTTGGCCTTATCCATTCCAGACATATTTGCTTTAGCAACTAGATGAGGAGTCTTGTTCAAGGTGTTAGCCTTATAGCGAACAACCTCCCTCTGATACCAATTGAAAGTATCTAGTTGCGGCCTAAATCACCTAGAGGGGGGTGAATAGGTGGATTCTATGTCTTTATGCGGAATTAAAAATTTAACACAGAAAAAACAAACAATCAAACATAGCACAGACACAAGGATTTTATAGAGGTTCCCCGATGTGGGTAGTCCTCTTTCCCGCCTCGCCTATCTAGCACTTCGAGGCTAGACTCGGCTACTTCACCAATCTCAGATTATAACTAATCTTACACCTCGGAGTCAAAACTCCTACAACTCGGAGTATACCACTCCTACAACTCGGAGTATAACAACTCCTACACCTCGGAGTATAACAACTCCTACACCTCGGAGTAAACAACTCCTACACCTCGGAGTAAACAACTCCTACAAATAATCTCGGAGTGAAAACTCTTACAAAAGAAAAGATATTGAAACAAAATACTTCTTCTTAACCTCTAAAGAGATTAACTTCAGATCTTGAATACTGAGTCTTCTTCTCAACCTTGAAAGAAAGCTTGGCACTTGAAAGATGTGGAAGAGAGAAGACTTGGCTAACCAGATCTGAATAGGCCCTTTGACTTACTTGAAAGAATCTTCAATAATGAGAGCAGCAATAAGATCAAAGGCCTTCTTCTGAGAAATCTCTAACAACAATAGAGAAAGGATCTTTGAGCAGCAAATGTTAGGTCTCAGAATTCTTGTTCAGCAAAAGAGAAAGGAGATCGACTTTTAGCTTTATCTTTTCTGAACTGTCGGCTGAAGAGAGATTTTTAGATTGATTTTTTTTAAGATTGATGCCCTTGCCCTAAAATAAGGATTTATTTATAGGGAGGACTTCAACGGCTCGTGCGACAATGAAGGGAGAGGCGACACATGTACTGTTCATGGTGGCTAACCCTAATTTTCGAAAACGAAACGAAGATTTGAAATCCGTCTGTCCGTCATTCGTCGAGACTTCACGTGAACATCCGACGAATTGACTTGGCCACAGGGAAACAATGAACAACCCGTGAAAAACACTTTCTGTTACCATTCGTTGGGATTCGTCGGGAGTTCATGAGAACATCCGACGAATTGACTTAGCTGCAGAATTTTCTTCACAACCCAGCCAAAATGACCTCTGTCAGCATTCGTCGGGATTCGTCGGAATGACCCGAGTCATCTCGACGAATGGACTTAACTGCAGATTTTTCTTCTAAACCAAGACAAAGGTCTTCTGTCTAGATTCGTCGGGATTCGTCGGAATGACCCGAGTCATCTCGACGAATTGACTCAGCAGAATTTTTCTTTTCTTCTGAAAACCTGCTCCACTCCTCAACCTTGAAAGCCTTCAGTTATGAGTATAAGAAGTGCACCCCAAGAGAGAGATTACACATGGACCAACACTTTGTTCTATACAATGAGGGATTACATTGTCTAGAACTGTGTTTGGTGATCCATTGCAACCTGACTTTGGTGTGCACTTAGCATTAAGACCTGTCATAACACATCTAAACAGAAATCATCAAATACATACTCAATTCATTTTAGTTCACTAGGGGACATCTTCAAATCTAGGTGATTGTGGACACAATACCCAACACGTTGGGCGTTAGTTATTCTACCAACACTCCTTCCCCTTGACATTAAGGGTCGACGGGAAGTTACCCCTTCCCGTCGACATGTCGACTCGCTAACGTCGGCATTAACTCTAACGTCGGGCGTTAGTGATTCTACCAACACTCCTTCCCGTCGACATTAAGGGTCGACGAGAAGTTACCCCTTCCCGTCGACAAGTCCACTCTATAATGTCGGCGTTAACGCTAACGCCGACGTTAGCTAACAGAGAATAATTTCTCTGTTATATGCCTCCAGTTCTACTTCACTGGCAGCTCAGCTCCAAGTCATATTCCTATTCATTCTTTCCCTAATGGTTGGACTTTCACCACTATTCATGTATATATTTCCAATATGATTCAAGTCAATAATTGCTACCTTATTTATAATTTAGCCCTTTTTAACCTAGACTATTCATCATCTTCCTCAATAAGAAATTAGGGAATTTCACCTTCTCTCCTCCAATACTCCCTAATTAGGCCATGGATTTCTACGAAATCAAATCCTATCTCTTCCTTTTGTAGAGAAGAAGAAATTGAAGGATCTTTCACGGCAATCGGTGCCCTAAAAAGAAAGATCCGGCTTGGTCTTTTCCTAGGATGCTCCATTAGCTCACAAGCCAAGCTCTTTTGAGCTCAACACCTCTCCTAATTTTCACTACGATCTAGCACCAAGGGAGAGGGGTCAAAAGTCGCCTAATATACAACTGACAATCGCAGTTGTCTCCTCAGCGGCATGGCGGTGGTCGGCCGAGCTCAAGCCATTCTCCAAGGTTGTTCCTTCAAAACCCTAGGTTAAAACCTTAAGGTGTGAGAAGGAAGATGAAGAAAAGAAGATGAAGAAGATGATGAAGAAGATGATGAAGAAGATGATGAATAGGTCATCTGATTAAGAGATCAGCCCATTTAGGTTTAAGAGAGAATGAAGAGAGAGCATTAAAGAGCATTAAAAGCAAATTCCAATTTTTCAAACCTTATGTTGAAACTCCAAAACTACTTGACAGCTTCCTATTGGCTTTCAATTCCACTGTTAACTTGGAATTAGGCAATTTAGGCCACCCACTATGGAAAAATCACGTGCATTGATTCGGCCGCTAAAGCTAACGCCGACGTTAGCTCCCTTTTACCAATTCTTTGCCATTTGCTTTCCAACTTTAAGGGGGTGATGGTTACACCCACTCCTGGAGATCAGGGCACTTCCATGGCACCATTAGGACCCCAAGACTCCTACCTAGCCCAGGCATCTCCAAATGACTCATGTTACTCGAGGGGTCTAGTTCGAATTGGGATGTTACACATTTGCTTCATATGATGAATTAACTACATTAGATCAAATTTTCGTTTTCTTTGCTAAACTTGAGCATTTAGCCTCATCAGAAACAGCCTCCTTTCCTGCATCAGCAGGTTTTATCTCAGCTAGCTTCCTCTTGTTCTCTTGCCTCTTGAAGTAAAGATATGGCTTCGGAATATATCTTGGAGGCATCCTCCTTGGGTTGTGCTTCCTCACAAGATTCTCTTTGAATATTCTTTCCCTTTTTGAGTTTCTCTCAAGGTTCCATATCCACTCTTATGCATGATATATTTTGTCAATATCCTTGCAGAAATGGCCATGGTGCAGCCATGCATTCAGAATGAGGCTTTTGGAGTCATCACGCCAATGTTCATAATCAGGTTCATTGCCCTGCTGTTTTTTGGCCTTTGCCATGAACTCTTCTACAAGCAATACTCCCTCTTTTTTTCTCCTAGCTGCCAGCTGAGTATCTTGAGCTATCATTGCTTGATGTTCAAAGTCCAAGTCTTCTTTTCTGAAGTTGTCCAGCATAGGGAGATTCAGAGCTACTCTTGTTCCTTATAGAACTTTAAGGGCCAGCTCAGAATTTGTTTCTGCATTGGCCACCTCCCCCTTTCTGGCTTCTTCAACCACCTTTTGTTCCAAGCTCTGGGAGGCAGCATCAACAAATCCAGATATGGTTTGGAAGGCATTTTGTAGATCTGACTTGAGCTCATCCTTCATCTTTTCTGCTTCTCTAATCATGGTTGTGGTAGTAGACCATACATATTCTTCAATATGATTGGAGGCCTTCTTTATGACCTCATCAGTCTTACTTACATAATTCTTGACATATCTTGTGTCTTGCTCAAATAATTAGAGTTGCTTGTCCATTGATCTCAATATGGTATTCTGAGCAATGACTGATTTCTCTGCAAGGTCAAACCATTTGGTCATCTAATTGTTAAGGTAAGAGGTTTCGTAATTAAGACCCTGAATTTCAGTCATAACTACAGTCTTCACTATGGATACAGATTTATCAATGTAATCCTTAATTGAGGTCATATGACCTTCAATAATTGCACTGATGGATCTTAGGAGAAGTTTATTTGAAACTGTAGATGAGGTGGGAGGGACTTCAGGTGCAACTCTGAATGTTTCCACTGCATGTACTTCATGCTCCCCTTTAGCTTGAGCAGGGATGTGCCCCCCCCCCCCCCCCCCCCCCCCTCAGTTTTATCACTAGGTTTAGCAGCAACCTTATCATCTTCAGCATGTATTTCTTGCTCCCCCTCACTTGGAGCACACTGATCTTCATCTTTTGGTGAGTCCTTCTGCTGCTCCCCCTCAGATGGGGTACTCACTTATTTATCATCTCCCTAGTAGTCTGTGGGTTCAGGAGGAATTAGTTTAATTTTTCTTTCTAGATTTAATAGAAATTGATCAATCTTACTTTGTAGATCAGCAGCAGTGTCTATATGTCCCTCTTCATGATCTTCTGAGTCTGAGGGCACATGTAACACAATGTCATCAGCAGTAAGAGACTTAGGAGCATCACTTTTAGTGTGATCTCCTTCTTGTTCATCTGTCTTGGCTTCAGCATGATCAGCCTCCTCACTTTTCTCATGCTCTTCAATCGCATCATGACCTTCATGACCTTCAGTGTCATGGTCTCCTCCTTGATCATCTTTGGGTGGACTGCTGGTAGCAACTTGAGTGTCCGTAGGGGGCCATTTTCTTCTGCCTCTGACGCAGAATCAAAGCAGATCATTCTGGCTTTCCTCAGACCCTTGGCTACTGTCTTTTTCTTTTCCTTCAGCTCAGAGGGTTGGCTCATTGGGAGCACCCTTGAGAACCTGTCAAAGTTTTGATGTCCATTCTTTTCAAGAAATGAAGGTTGGATCCTTTGGACTTATCGAACTCTTCTGGGTATGTGTTCAGAAGGTATATGGAAAGAATTATGCCTAGGTTGGGGGCATGCAGACATTCATTAATTCTCTGGAAAATGACAGCTGCCCAGGATGTCTTTTTCTTCAAAATCAATCTTGACATTAGTTCAAACATGTGCTTTGAGATTGTGTCATGTGACCTAGTCTTGCACAGCAATGCCTTGCCAACAATATCAGAAAGCATCTTGCCTCTTTAATTAAAGAATTTCCTCTTCAGTGAGCCAGTTTTGGCATCACTGTAATCACATCACTTGAGGGCCTTTTCCTTGTCTTTCTCAGACACTTCATCTTCCTCATCTTGGCTGCATAAGTGCAGTTAAAAGGCCTTCTCCATCTTCCTTGGAGATATCTTTATCTTTATGCTTCCAATCTTTGATTTTACTAAAGACTTGGAGGTTGATATCTTGGCATTGTTGTAAAATTCCAGAACTTTAGTTCTGAGAATTACATATCGCTCTGATAGAATATATTCCAATCCTTGATTATCTAGAAGTTGAATCACTTCTTTATTCTCTGTTTGGGCATGCTGGAATCCATTCATAATGATTTCATATCCTTCTTGAAGATCCTTGGACATTTTTAGCGCCATTTCTTCTTAAGAACGAGCCGCTGAGATGGGAGGGAAGAGGGTTTGTCTCGTCGTCTAGGGTGAAAATGATTGTAATTTATTTAATCAACATTTTCCTATTTATAGAGGCTTGTCTTAGGTTTAGATTTTCCCTAATAATAAATGCTGATTAGACTAATAATTTTAATTTATGTTACTTTACTGTACATTCAATTAAGACCTAATTTAATTGAACCAGCCCATCTCAACGGAACCACTGAGACGGAGTTACAACCCCCTGGGACATGGTAATGTCAACCGCTGAGACCATTTTAACCGTCTCAGCATTTTAGCTGAAACCTTCTCAGCTGTTTCAGATGACCTTATAGCCAAACAGTGGCTTATCCTAAATTGGATTATCCTTCTCCCTTATCATGTCACTAAGTGTTCTAGGGCAAAATTATTTTCTAGTACAGCTTGGGGAATAATACAAAAAATGTGAAAGACATAATGAAATGTTGAACCCTATTCTAAGTTCAACATTCCTAACTCAACTTTGAAAGAATTAAATTTAGCCTCATCCAATGGCTTTGTAAAGATATCAGCTACTTGATTGTCAGTGGGGATAAATTCAAGGCAGATATCCTTACATTCAACATGATCTCTAATAAAATTATACCTTATCTCTATATGCTTAGTCCTGCTATGAGAGACAGGATTCTTAGCAATAGAGATAGCATTGGATGAGTCACAATATAGTGGAGCTAGAGTGGCTTACCTTAAGGTTGTAATCCTCTAGCTGATGTTGTAACCACAATAGTTGTGCACAACAGCTCAATGCAGCTATATATTTAGACTCAGTAGTGGATATAACCACACTGGTCTGCTTCTTGCTGCTCCATGAGATAAACCTCCTACCTAGGAATTGACAAGTCCCACTTGTACTTTTCCTATCTTCTTTTCAACCTGCGAAATCTGCATCTGAAAAGCCATTCAGTTCAAAATCATTGTTCTTAGGGTAGCAAAGGACAAGATGTTGGCTGCCTTTAAGGTATCTCAAAATCCTCTTTCCAGCTGAGTAGTGAGATTCCTTGGGGCATGCTTGGTACCTAGCACAAACACATGTAGCATATATAATGTCTGGTCTACTAGCAGTCAGATACAATAGGGATCCAATAATGCACCTATACATGGATTCATTAAAGGGTTTGCCCTTCTCATCCTTGTCCATAGAAATGTTGGATCGCATGGGAGTTTTCATGGTGGAAGCAGATTCCATCCCAAACTTCTTGATAAGCTCCCTAGTGTACTTAGTCTGAGAGATGAATATCCCCTCATCAGATTGTTTCAATTGGAAGCCTAAAAAGTACTTGAGCTCTCCCATACTACTCATCTCAAACTCTCCCTGCATAAGGTTGGCAAACCTTTTGCAAAGGTTGTCATCAGTAGACCCAAAGATTATGTCATCAACATAAATTTGGACTAGGAGACATTCGCCCTTTGTTTCCCTAAGAAACAATGTACTATCTATCTTTGCCCTCAAGAATTTGTTCTTGATGAGAAATCTAGACAAGGTCTCATACTAAGCCCTAGGGGCTTGCCTTAGACCATATAATGCTTTCCTAAGTAAATATACATGAGAGGATAGAGTTGGATGAACAAAACCGGAGGGCTGCTCCACATATACCTCTTCCTTCAAATCTCCATGTAGGAAGGCAGGCTTGACATCCATCTGGTATACTTTGAACCCCTTGTGGGCAACATAGGCAAGAAATAGCCTTATTGCATCTAACCTTGCAACTGTGGCAAAGGTTTAATCAAAGACAATACCTTCTTCTTGCATGTATCCTTTGGCCACCAATCTAGCTTTATTCTTGATGATGATGCCATTCTCATCTAGCTTGATTATGTAGATCCATTTGGTGCCAATGATGTTGTGTCCTTGAGGTTTTGGCACCAACTTACATACCTTACACCTTTTGAATTGTAGCAGCTCTTCTTGCATTGCTTTAATCCAGAAGGTGTCTTCATTAGCTTCTTCAAACTTCTTGGGCTACATCTGTGATAAAAAGCTCAAGAATAGAGCTTCATTGTGAGCCATGCTTCTGGTGATCACCCCTTGGTTTTCATCTCCAATAATTTGGTCTCTTGGATGATCCCTTAGGTGCCTGTTTTTTGCAGGTAACCTATCAGCAATCTGCAGCTCCTCTTCTAGAGCTGCAGGGTCTTCAGCAGCTTGCTGATGTACATCTTCAAGAACAACAACATATGTATAAGCTTTGCTAGTGCTGGGCATGTCTTGGATAGACATTTCTTGCATTTTTGTTCATCACCTGTCAAAACAGAAGAACTGGACCATCCCTTTTATAGTAGGCTGGTCTCATCAAAGAAAACATGCATAGACTCTTCTACAACTTGAGTCATGGAAGTTTTTATGGATGATTTTTCAGTCTTTGGGGATTCCTTTACAAATTGTTTAAATAATCTTGATCGTGTTCTTCAACGCTGCGAAGACATGAATTTGGCGCTCAACTGGGAGAAGTGCCACTTTTTGTCCAAGAGGGATTAGTCCTTGGACATAAAGCTTCTAGTTAAGGGATCGAGGTCGACAGCGCCAAGATCGAGGTCATAGAAAAACTCCCCCTCTCCTACTAATATTAAATCCATTAGGAGTCTTTTAGGACATGCGAGTTTCTATAGACGGTTTATTAAAGACTTTTCAAAAATTACAAAATTATTAAGGCATTTATTAGAAAAAGAAATCGCTTTTATTTTTGATGAAGAATGTCTAAAGGGGTTTACTAAAATTAAAAATGAACTTATCAACTCGCCTATTCTAATTGCGTCGGATTGGCCTCTTCCATTCGAAATCATGTGCGATGCAAGCGATTTTGCTGTAGGTGCAGTTTTGGGCCAACTGGTGAATAAATATTTTCATCCAGTTTATTACGCAAGCAAATCGCTTACATCCGCCCAAGCCAATTATACAACAACGGAAAAAGAACTTTTAGCAATTGTTTTTGCATTTGATAAATTTCGATCATATATAACGCTATCAGAAATTATTGTTTTTACAGAGCACTCCGCTCTCCGGTACTTGCTAGATAAAGGGGGCGCCATGCCCCGACTATTAAGATGGATTCTCCTCTTGCAAGAATTCGATTTAGAGTTCCGAGACAAGAAAGAAGCGGAGAATTTGGCGGCCGACCACCTCTCAAAATTGGAGAACCCGACGGCAGGAGAACTAGTGGAATCCAAAATTGATGATAAATGCCCTGAAGAGCGCCTCCTCGCCATCGAAAAGATAATGACTTCTTCCACCCCTTGGTATGCGGATCTTGCCAATTATTTAGTGGCTTGGGTCCTCCCAAAGAATTTTTCAAGTCAACAAAAGAAGAAATTCTTTTCGGACTTGAAAATTTACTTTTGGGAAGACCCTTTTTTATTTCGTGTCTACGCGGACCAAGTGGTAAGAAGGTGTATTTCGGGCGAGGAAGGCATCCAAATATTGCGGTAATGCCATGAAGGACCAACCGATGGTCACTATCAAGCAAACCGGACCGCAAGAAAGGTGCTAGAGACGGGCTTCTATTAGCCCACCTTATTCAAAAATGCTCGCAATTTTGTGAGTAATTGTGATCGATGCCAACGGTCAGGTAACATTTCTAACCAGGATGAAATGCCCCAAAATATATTTTTAGAGTGCGAAATATTTGATTTATGGGGAATAGATTTCGTA
This sequence comes from Dactylorhiza incarnata, assembly GCA_033032865.1. Taxonomy (NCBI): domain Eukaryota; kingdom Viridiplantae; phylum Streptophyta; class Magnoliopsida; order Asparagales; family Orchidaceae; genus Dactylorhiza; species Dactylorhiza incarnata. Next base: position 11,571,628 of record JAWHQI010000011.1, read on the forward strand.
GGCCCGCTACTGTCCTCTTTTAATAATAAATATATTCTTGTTGCGGTCGATTACTTGTCAAGGTGGTAGGAAGCACAAGACTTTCCCACCAACGACGCGAGAGTCATCGTAAATTTAAAAAAAAATCACGATTTGGCACACCCCGAGCACTAATAACATATAGGGGTACACATTTTTATAACAACCTACTTACTAAAATTTTAGCAAATTACAGAGTTACACACAATCTCTCTACCGCCTATCACTCACAAGAAAATGGCCAAGTGGAGGTAGTGAATCATGAATTAAAAAGAATTTTATAAAAAAATTGTGTCCGTTAACAGGAAGGATTGGTCGCTAAAATTAGACGACGCGTTATGGGCTTATCGGACAGCGTACAAAACCTCCATTGGATGTACACCGTACCGATAAGTCTATGGAAAAGCGTGCCACTTACTAGTGGAATTAGAACATCGTGCATTTTGGGCGCTTAAATTTTTAAATTTAGATTTAAACTTAGCCTCTGAACAGCGTAAATTTCAATTGAATGAATTAGACGAATGGCGTGCATACGCCTACGGAAATAATAAATTTTATAAGGTGCGCACTAAGTTTTATCATGATAAAAAAATTAAAATTCCAAAATCTTTATTGCCAGGAGATTTAGTCCTTCTATATAACTCTAGGCTTAGACCTTTTTCGAGCAAATTAAAATCCCAATGGTCCGGCCCCGTTATTGTAAAAGAGGTTTGGCCATATGGGACTGTGCTAATAGTGCACCCGGAAAAAGGCTTTTTAAGGTTAACGGCCACCGACTAAAATTTATCACCCTGGCGACCAAGCATCCGGACAAATTGAAACGCATAATTTCCCTAATTTCAAGCTACGCGACGGTAATCAAAGCGCATTTGGGAGGCACCCCACCGTTATCTTTCTTGCTATTTTGCTTTGTTTGTTTTAACTTATTTTGCAGGTTTTTGTTCTGGCAACCCAATCTACCAACCAGGAAAGCCCTCTTCTCCCCTCCTCTCATCCCTATTTTGACTTTTTCATTTACTTTTAACAATTCATTCCATGCAAATTTTTTTAAATATCTTGTTGATACTTTGTAATTAGATTTAAACATTGGGGATAATGTTTACCTTTAAGTATTGGGTGCAGTGTAGCTTTCTAGACTTTCTTTTTGATGTATAAAAAGAAACAAATTTTTTAAAAAAAATCATAAAAATCTAATTTCTTGGAAAGGGAGGTTTGAGCTTGTCATGCAATCGCACCTTCTTGTACCTTGCGAACCCTTCACCGGGTAGACCATGGGAAGTCTAAGAAAAAAATATTTCCCCCTTACTTTGTATTTTTATTATCCTCTAGAAATCTAGTTTGAGAAGTAATTATAAGCATTATTATGTTTTTTATTTAGCTAATATTTTGTTTTATCAGAATTTGTTAGATTTAAATTTGAAGTAATTTAGCTTTAAGAAACAATTTATGTTTTTAATTCAATTAGAAAACTTATTTAGCACTACTTCTCTTTTTAATTTTAAATGGCTCCAATTTGTAGTAAATTGGCTAAACAACCTTGTATTTTTATTATATTCTCTACTAACTTTCAAGATCTTAGGAAATTTCATACCACTAAAAAGTTGCTCTCAAAATAGTTTAATTGAAAACTAGAAATATTTCTTTATCCACCATCCTTTGTTGGCAAATAAAAAAAGGTAGTAAAAGATCATTTGTCATGGGAATAAGAGGATAAAATTTATTATTCCCTAAACATATGCACCCAAAATCATTTAAAAGACTATATGTCATGAAGTAAGAGGAAAAAATTCACTGTTTCTAAACATATACATTTTGGGTTTTTGATTGAAGAGAATTTTTTTAGAAGATTATATGGCATGGAAATGAAAGGATAAAATTCTTCATTTTCCTAAACATATACAAATTCATTTACAAATGAGTTGAAAGGATAAAATTCATCACCTCTATTTTAGAATCTCTTCATTTTTCCATTTTATTTTAAACACCTCCTTAGCCAATTTCATTGGTTCTAGTCCTAAATTAAATTATTAAGAGAGCAATATTTTGCTAGGTGTCTTTTCCTTAAGCTTCTTTTTTGTTTGAGTTTCTATAATTTCAATCTAACTTTGTATGATAATTTCTACAATTTCGTTTGCTAAATAGTTATCTTGAGAAGTCTTTTAGCTAAGCATGTCTCTCTTTTAAAATTAACACCATAATTTGAGACTTAATTCTTGAATTTATAGAACCTATCTTTGACTTACTCTTGATTTAATAAAATTTTAGTTAGTTAGGAATAATATCAGCGTCTTGTAGATTATCTCTCATTCTTTTGCTCTGGAATAGCAAAAACTCAAGTATGGGGGTGTTTGATGAGTAGTTTATATACTCATCTTTTAGTATAGTTTTAATATAGTTTTAATATGAAATTATATAATTTATATGAATTTTCTCATTTAAATAATTCCTTTTTCAATTTCATGAACTAACTTAAGCTTATTTTATGTTTTTCAGGTTTGCTGGACACTTTGAGCAAAATTTGTAAGTACACGCCCAAGGTCTTCTAACCTAAGATGTGTTCCAGGCCTGCTATCGGCATCCTAGGCCCATTCCAAGAAGAATCGTCATGTACACGCCCTAGGTCACTAGCGTGACCAAGGGTGTGTAAACATACAGCACGTTTCCAGCTCAGCAGGACGCGATCCATGACCTCGATACGCAATACGCCAAGTACATGTCCGTGACACAACATGTCATTCCCGTGTACTTCTAAGGTCACGGGCGTGTACCTCCTTATAGCCAGAATAATGTGCTACCCCGCCAAAGACTTCCCACCAAATGCAATTTTAAGATTACACGCCCTAGATCACGGACGTGACGTGTATGTAATGCCTGCAATGAAGCCAGAAGGCATCTCTCCCGCACCAGCTTCGATCACGCCAAGTACACTCCCTTGGCCACGGGCGTGACCAAGGGCGTGTAACCTCAAACTTTAGCCTATTTAAAGCCAGCTCCTCCAGAACATTGGGGGACAAATTTTGGAGATCAAGTCTTCATTTCTTGTATTATTTTCTTGTTGTAAGTATTCTTGTACTTCTCTTTTTTCTTGCAATTGTACTTTCAATTCAATAGTTTGTAATTCTCTTCTTTGCAAAAATCAAGAAAATAGTTCTTTCTTCTTCTTATTCTATTCTTACTTTCATCATGAACTCTTTTATTTTTATTGATTCCTCCATCTCTATAAGTAGCTAAACTTCTATTAGTACTCGATCGAGATGATCCAAGGAATAATACAATCTATGAATTAATTTAGAGCTTATCTTTCTATTCCTTAGATTGCTTAAGATTTATCCTTGGTTTTTATTGAATTGAGAGTATATTTCTCGATATATAATTCTCATTCTTATTTTCGTAATCTAATAGCCAAAATGCTCATATTTCGAATTGATCATTCAAGGATAAAGAGAGTTGAATGCAACCCTCGAGAGAGGATGACATAAATCTCCCGGATTGGAGTCAAATCCAATAGAGGGGTTCACTATGATAAAGCGAGTTTTAAGCTTTCGATTCTAGAGCGAAAGTTCGATTGATCAACCTAAACTCAGTTGAACGTATCCTCGACAGTGTGGCATTTAGAATCTAGGAACCTCCACGGTCGAAGTAATTTTCTTAAGAGAATTAGAACTCTTATTTCTTCTTTTATTATTTTCATTCCGAGGTGATTCGAAGATCGAGTGCTAGCCTTTTTTCCCATTGCTTAATCATCATTTCAATTCCCTTTTCTTTATTGGAAAATCAACCCAAAGTTCTAATTAATATAATAATAGATATTTTCTCAAAGTAAGAATATTCAACTCGCCCGGATTTTTATACGACCTTGGTTTTTATAAACCTATACTACTTCCGACACAGTACACTTATCGTTGTCATTTGCAGGCATAGTTTTGCACCCATCATAGCCGCTCTTCGGTGGCCGCCCTGTCCTCCCGCGCCTGGTTATACAGGTCCCGCAGCATGTGCATGTACTTCTGGAGCAGCTCAGTAGTCTGCCTCTTCAACACCTCGGGGTCTCAGGGATTGCCCAAGAAATCAACAATCTTGCCTGGCGAGGGCGGGAGCGACATCTCCTCCTCCCCAAGGTCCATATCGGCGGAGGAGCTCTTATTGGTACCTTCAAGATGAGAGTCAGTGACGAGAGCGGAGTATAAATGATCGATAATACTGACCAACCTAGCGGGGCCATGGTCGCTCTCCCGGGGCGCTAGCGAGAAGAACTCGACTGTCCCTGGAAGTCCTCTGTGTAGGTCAGCGTAACAGATTTCCCCTGGCCTTGGGGGGGAGCATTGCTTGCGATCTGGACAACAGCGGGGAGCGAGCTGTCGGGGCTCTGGTGTCCTAGAAGACCGAACCCCGGTGTGGGGATGGTCGCTTTTGGTGGGGCCGGTGAGCCCGACGGTGTGATGCTCCACCCAGGCGTCGCGAGAGGGGACTCTGCAAGGGACAACAACATCAGATGGTCAAATCAAGGAACTCGTCGATGCCTGATAACTTCTCAAAAAGAAGTTATCTAGCACATGTTTTGGACTTTTTGCTCAACATTTCTGGTGAAAATAAGTTTAATTGAAGTTAAAATGTGAGTAAATTCATATTTATATTATTTATGACTAAATCGATCTTTTTTCTATGTATTGTTGCAAGAAAAGCCAAAAGTAACGACTTGAAAGAAGAATTTTCCTCAAATATGTTGTCCTGAAAAAAAACTGCAGGATCCTGAAAAAGGTTGCAACCCTGCCTGGACGAATTTCAGATTTCAAAATTCAAATATGGAGTCGTTTGCAGATTTGGAAGAAGGCATCTTTTGGGCAAGGGATGCACGTTTTTATAGGGAGAATATTCTAAAGTTAAAGGGAGATTGGAGAGAATAAAAATTCGGTTTTCAAAGGAGGGCCATTTTAGGTTTTCGAATCAATTCATTCTACAATTCAATTCCATCCTTCATCTTCAAGGGGGCGGCTAGAGGAAGAAGAGGACATTTTCCAGGCCAATCGAGGGAGCAACTCTAGCGAAAGAATCCTTCGTCGTTTAGTTGATAATTTCATCATGTTATGTAAGATCTCTCCAACTATTTTGCGTGTTCTCTCCACCACCATGAACTAATCATTTTTAACCTTGTATTGTGAGAATACATTGCCTTTTGTGATGATGAAATCTTGAATTTTCCTTATGAATGGTTGGTGGATGTCTTTATTGAAACTATATTCTTTATTTTGCAACTTTTGGGTAAGGTTTCGTCTTTTTACTACGCTCCATAATTCGAGAGAGGAGTTGCGTAAGTGCGTTATAGATCTGATATAGTATTTGAAGGGAGAAAGTGATTTCCCCTTGGTATTAGCAACTTTGGATTTCGTTCTTTATGCGGTACTTGTCTCTCCCGAGGGGGAAATAGAGGCTAGGGATTTCCGATATCGAGAGGTATGAATCTTCTACCTTAAAATCGTTGCAAGACGTTTCACCATACATTTCATAAAGTAACCTTAATAAATTCATCACACTAGGCTTAGGAAATCACAGTAGAAGATTATCTCTTAAACTGATAACCAAGTAATTTCCTCTACGAGCTATTATTTAAGTTAAATTAGTACTTTTTGCTATTCCTAATTTTAATGTTTTACAAACCATCATTTTATTTGACTTGGATTTAAAGAAAGGGCACAACTGGTATTTGCAAGCACGAAATTCACCACCTCTCCGTGGAAACAAACTTTACTCACTCATTATTACTTGATCTGACCTATGCACTTGCGTGTAATATGTATACCTATTTCGGGAGTATCAAGTTATTGGCACCGTTGCTTGGGAGGTGCGAATAATTTAGCGTTTCTTTCTTGCAATATTAGTGAAGCTTTAGTAATTAGAGCTCAAGTTAGTTTCTTTTGTTATTATTGCTACTTCTATTTCTGTTATGTTGCTTGATTGTGTAGGTTGTTTACTGACAATTGTAATTTTGTTGTCTTGCTTAGTGTATGTCTAGATATCGATTACCGGGAATTTTGCCATTGAACCTCGAGATCGAACGAATGTGTAGACAGAATAGAAGAGCGAGTCTATTAGAACATAATAACTCAACAACCATGAATCTCAATAATCAAAATGCTCACAATGAAAAGGATGGTTTAGGACTAGAGGGTCAGGTAGAACAAAATGGTCAACCTACTAAGATTAGGAGAACCTGTCGCGAGTACAATATGCCTTTTAGAGGAGGATTGCAATATAGCATCATTAAGTTGGCCATCGAAGCAAATAATTTCAAAATTGACTCCATGGCGATGAACTTAGTGCAACATAAACAATTTAGTGGGCTAAATCATGAGGACCCAAACTCCCATTTACGGACGTTCAGGGATGTGTGCGACTCTTTCAAGATTAATGGCGCATTGGACGAAGCGATTAGACTCCGCTTATTTCGATTCTCTCTGTCGGGCATAGTGAAGGAATGTCTTGACTCCCAAAACGGTCTCATCACTTGGCAACAAGTGGTTGACTTATTCTTAGCTAAGTACTTCCCACACGCTAAAATGGCCAAACTGATGCGAGACATTTGTACATTTACGTAAGGGAATGAAGAAACGTTATACGACGCATGGGAGAGGTTCAAGGAACTCCAATGAAAATGTCCTCACCACGGTTTAGCGATGCACCAACAAGTATGGACTTTTTATAATGGCCTCCAGACTTCTACAATGATCCAAGTAGATGGAGTCGCAGGAGGATCCCTCATGAACAAGTATCCCGAGGATGCATACATTATCCATGATTATTTATCTTCAAACAATTATCAATCATTTGACCGACATGCCCCTTCTTCTTCGGTAGGTGGTATTTACCAAGTAGATCAGTTGACCTCGTTCACCGCATAAATGACCGCGCAGTTCAACTCGATGAACAAGAGGCTAGATGCCCTGACCCTAAGTCAAGCCCAAACGCACCCACAGGTTAATAATATAATTACCCCTTCAATTCCTATGAACCTATCTCTTACGGTAGAGCAACTTGTTGATCATAACGAGGAGATTAACTACATAGGGGGGCAATCGAGGTATAAAAATCATAATAATAATACATTATCAAACTATTACAATCCGAAAGTGTGTAATCACCCTAACTTCTCGTGGAAGAATAATACCGGTTTTGCACACCCACCCAGATTTAATTCAAATCCACACCCACATCCACCTCATAATAATAACTACAACCAACAAGGATCTTCTAGAAAATATTCTGATGAGTTGATTGTGGAATCAATCCAAAAAAGTGAAGCTCGCATCACTAGTTTAGAGGGTTCCTTACGGGTAATTGAAATGCAACTAGGACAAATTATGGGTGCATTGAACCTTAGACCACAAGGAATACTCCCAACAGATACCATCCCAAATCCGAAGGGAGATAATCATCATTGTAAGGCAGTCACTTTAAGGAGTGGTAAAGAGTTAGTGGGTGCGACGACAAAGGAACAAAGTAGGATGAATAGCGAAGAAAATGGGTTGGAGAAGGTTAGTCCTAATGCGCCTAGTGAGAAGTTGAAACAAGATGACAATGTTAACGAAGGAGTGGAGGTGTTAGGAGAGAAGAAACGTGAGCCAACCATTGAAAATACAAAGAAGAAGGGCAGTACAATAATCTATCCACCACCACCTTTCCCTCAACGGTTAAAGAAATGTAAACTTGACCTTTGATTCCAAGAGTTTGTGGAAACATTTAAGAAACTGCAAATCAATATCCATTTCGCTGAAGCTTTGGAGCAAATGCCAAGATGCGTAAAATTTAAGAAAGAGATCCTATCTAAAAAGAGAAGATTTGGAATGAATGAGACGGTAGCACTCACTCAGGAGTGTATCGCCATTCTTCAGAAAAAACTCCCACACAAGTTGAATGATCTGGGGAGCTTTATGATACCATGTTCCAAAGGATATAAGTTTGAGGGTAAGGCCTTATGCGATCTAGGAGTGAGCATTAACTTAATGTCGTTATAAATATTCCGAAAGCTAAGTTTTGGAGAAATTTCCAGGACTTCCATAACCTTGCAATTGGCTGATAGGACCCTAGCGTTTCCCAAAGGGATAGTGGAGGATGTGTTAGTGAAGGTGGATAAGTTTATTTTTCTAGCGGACTTTGTGGTCTTAGATATGGAGGAGGATAAAGAGGTTCCTATTATTATAGGGAGACCGTTCCTAGCCATGGGTAGGATGTTGATAGATGTGTAGAAGGGAAAGTTGACAATGAGAGTGAATGAGGGAGCAAGTAACGTTTAATTTATTTAAGGCGATGAAATTTCCCCATCGAGAGGAGGACAACATGGAGGTGTTCAATCATGTGTCCATATGTGACTATGAGTCTACTCGCCTACTGTTTGATGAACATGAGATTCTATTGACTCACATGTTGACTGAGGAGGATTTATCTAAGGAGGAGGAAGAAGTTCTAGAATGCTTACATGCATTTGAGAAGCAAGCTGATTGGTTTCGTAAGCCGGAACCATTAGAGATGCCCGAGAAATCCATCTCAGCAAAACCTTCCATTGTTGAGCCAGCATCGTTAGAGTTGAACCCTCTTCTGAACATCTTACTTATGCGTATCTAGGTAAGAATGACACCTTACCGGTAATCGTCAACTCTAAATTAGAACCGGTAAAATTACAAAGGCTGGTTACACTATTAAAACAATATAAGTCGGTAATATGATGGACCATAGCGGATATCCAGGGGATAAGTCTGTCATTATGCATGCATAAAATCCTCTTGTAGGAATCTTGCAAGGGATCTATCGAACCCCAACACCGTCTAAGGCCACCTATGAAGGAAGTGGTAAAGAAAGAAATTATAAAATGGCTAGACGCAGGGATCATCTATCATATTTCAGATAGCTCGTGGGTATCACCGGTATAGTGTGTCCCAAAGAAAGGAGGGACGATGGTAGTGAGGAATGAGAAGGGTGAGTTAGTATCCACTAGAACAATTACCAGGTGGCGAATTTGTATGGATTATAGGAAGTTGAATAAAGCCACCGGGAAGGATCATTTTCCCCTTCCTTCCATTGATCAAATCTTGGAAAAATTGGCAGGGAATGATTTCTTCTGTTTTCTAGATGGCTACTCTGGTTACAATCAGATTATGGTAGACCCAGAGGATCAAGAGAAGACTACCTTCACCTGTCCTTATGGGACGTTTGCATTTAGGAGGCTGCCCTTGTGTCTATGTATGAACCTGCTACTTTCCAGCATTGCGTAATCGTTATCCTCGCTGACCTTCTATACTAGGCCGAAGACCCTAAAGATTATGGCATTGAGGTTTATCTTGATGATTTCTCTGTCTTTGGCAAGTCATTTGATGCTTGTCGATTTTGTCTAGAGAGGGTGCTCTCGCAGTGTGTGGAGACTAATTTAGTATTGAACTGGGAATAATGTCACTTCACAGTACGTGAAGTGATAGTGCTTGGCCACCACGTCTCTAGGAGTGGGTTAGGTGTGGACAAGGTGAAGCTAGACGTGATATAACAGTTACCTCCACCCAAGAATGTGAAGATGTTGAAGAGCTTCTTAGGACACGCCGGTTTCTATCGTAGATTTATCAAAATCTTTGCAAAAATGGCAAAGTCGTTCAGTGGTTTATTGGAGAAGGACGTGAAGTTCTAATTCAGCGATAAGTGTCTCGAAGCATTTAATGAACTAAAGAACCATTTGACCACGACATCTATCGTTGTGATACCTGATTGGAAGGAATCTTTTGTTCTGATGTGTGACGCAAGTGATTATGCGGTGGGAGTTGTCTCGGGCCAAGTGCGGGAGAAAATATTCCATACGATGGCCAATGCTAGCAAAACCCTCATTGGCGCCCAAGTCAACTACACTACCACCGAGAAAGAATTATTAGCGGTAGTATTTGCGTTCAAAAAGTTCAGGTCATATCTCTTATGCGTAAAGGTCATTGTGTACACTGATCATGCTGCGATTCATTATCTGATGGAGAATAAAGATGCAAAACCATGCCTGATTTGATGGTTTCTCCTCCTACATGAGTTTGATGTAGAAGTTAGAGATAGGAAAGGAGCAGAGAATCCGGTAGTGGATCATTTATCTAGGATTGAGTGTGCACATCCATCACTACGTTCTGAGATTGACGGGAGATTTCCTGATGAGTGGCTTCTTGCTATATCTGAGAGTGATGTGCCTTGGTACGCTGATTATGTAAATTACCTAGTGAGCAACATCATGCCTTCTAAACTTACATATCCATAGCAAAAAATATTCATACATCAGGTGCGTTCATACCTGTGGGAAGGTCCTTATCTGTTTAAGATTGGAATCGATGGATTGTTGAGACGTTGCGTTCTCGAGGGGGAAATGAAAGTTATCCGGGAGAAATGTCATAATTCACCGTATAGAGGTCATTTTATGGGCACTATGACGGCCATGAAGGTGTTAGAGGCCGGATTCTTGTGTCCTAACTTATTTCGGGACTCAAATTCTTTTGTTAAACAATGCGATAGATGCCAACGAGTGGGAAACATACAAAAGAATAATGTGATGCCCATGAACATCATGTTAGAAGTTGAGTTATTTGATGTGTGGGGTATAGACTTTATGGGCCCGTTTTTGAACTCATGTGGAAATGTTTATATTCTGTTAGTCATCGATTATGTATCAAAGTGGGTAGAAGTCATCGCCACATCTAAGAATGATGCTAAGGTGGTCCTGAAATTCTTAAGGAATTACATATTCAATCGATTCAGAGTGCCGAGGACAATAATTAGCGATGGAGGGAGTCATTTCTCCAACGCTCAATTTGGTTCACTGCTAAGAAAATACAGGGTGACTCATAAAGTCGTGTTAGCTTATCATCCCCAAACGAACGGACTAGCAGAGGTTTCAAACCAAGAAATCAAGAAAATTTTAGAAAAAATGGTGAGTGTTAAACGAAGAGATTGGTCGCAAAAGCTGAGTGATGCCTTGTGGGCATATCGCACCGCATTTAAAATGCCAATTGGACTAACCCCATATAGGATGGTTTATGGAAAATCGTGTCATTTACCCTTAGAGCTTGAGCATCGCGCCTTTTGGGCGATAAAGAAGATTAACTATGATTTCAGGGAAGTAGGCAAGAAGAGGCTACTGCAACTAAATGAACTGGAGGAGATTGGGATGCGAGCCTATGAAAATTTGAGAATCTATAAGAAGCGTACAAAGAAATGGCGCGACTAACGGTTGAAAGAAAAACACTTCGAGCCGGGGAAATTAGTCTTATTGTTTAATTTCTGTTTAAGATTATTTTCTGGAAAGCTTAAATCACATTGGTCGGGCCCATTTATGGTCAAAGAAGTGCATCTGTATGGCGCGGTGACTATCCTGAACGAAATTGATGGAACTGAGTTTAAAGTTAATGGCGAAAGACTAAAATTATATCTAAGAGAGGACGACACCCGAGCGGTGTCGTGCGTGACGTTTCTCTAGGCTAGAACCATTCTGTCGGGACGGTAAATTAGGCGCTTGGTGGGAGGCAACCCATCAGTAGTATTGTTATTTATAAAATTAATAATATTAATTAAGTAATTTGTCAATTTCAAGTTCATTAATAAATATTTAATCAAGAGGAAACGACGGAAGGGGAGGTCTTAAGAGTGTAATCATGGGTGTTGCAACCTAAAAATGAGGGTTGCAATCTTTATTTTTCTGCCGGAAGATGAGGGGAAAAGCTGAGAAAGGACTCCGGTCCGGTTCAATTGAACCGGCGCATTTTTGGGTTCAATTTTCGCCCGTTGCAACCTCAAAATCAAGGGATACAACCCTTTTATTTCCGTCGGTCGCGCCTTAGGGGCGCTATTAAGGAGCCAGGCCGGTTCAATTGAACCGGCGTGTGATTTTAAAACTGGGAGAGCCTGGTCCATAAAAATTAAAAATATTTCCTAATTTAAAATGTCATCAACCCCTCCCTAATTTAAATCAAACCCATTATATTTCTTTCCTAAACAGCTAACTTAATTAAAATCGCCTGATATCTCCACCTTCCTTTAGTGGCGATTTAGGGCACGGGAGAGCGCACGGTGGGTGAAAGAGGAAGACGCGACGCCGAGGGTGGGTGATTTCCTCTCGGAGGGGCGCCATCTTCGCCGGCGGGAGAGCATACCCATGGACTACCCTCGGGATTCCCGACCTAGTAAGGTTGAACATGGCTTCCAAGAGAAAGGGGGAGGGGAAGGAAGTGGCCAGCAAGAATGTCAAATTCCTTTCAGAGGAGGCATGGCATCGATTTGAGGCTCTCAAGTCCGCCCCTTTCATCTACGAGAGAGGGTTCAAAATGGAGATCCTGGAATGGAGTTGTGCCTATGTCGAACACATCAAGACCCTATGTTGGGATACTTTCTACCACCCACGAACGGAAGTCGTACTTCCCTGGGTAAACAAGTTCTACTCAAATGCTAGGTACCGGGAAGGTGATGCCATCTTAGTCAGAGGAAAGACGGTAGATTTTTTCAGCGTCTACGATCAACGCCCTATTTGAATTGGACAACAACATTGAGGGAAGCCTGATGGGGATTCAAGCAACCGTGCCACCAAGTGACATTGCCACAGATGTTTGTTGTATTCCTCAACCCGAGTGGGCACGCAGATCCTTCAAAGCTATCAGGTCGACTAGCCTGTCGAGGGAGGCCAAAGTGTGGCTCCTTTCCAATAATGCCATCATCCTACTGACACGCCATATGAACAACATTTCACTCGACCGTCTCACCTTGATCAACAACATCTTCAAGGGCATAAAAATCAACATAAGCAGGATCATTGCTGAGCAACTTGCACTTGGAGTGAAGGAGGACAAGGTGCGTCTGCTATGGTTCCCCATACTTATCACGGAGTTATGCCGCTTGGCCAAAGTTGGAAGCGAGACGAGAGACCTTGTGACACAAGCGGGGCACCACATTACAGAGACGGTAGTGGAGGTTAACATTAAGGTGGCTGCTGAATCCAAAGGGAGGAAGCAAAAGCTGAGCAAGATGAAGGGTGAGGGATCCGAGCCGTCCAAGGGACCAACACCGGCCTCCCCCATATGAAGTATGATTGGACGATCCCAGTTTGAGGGAGAACGTGGCATAGCCACAGAAAATGTGGAGTATGTGAAGGCTTATCTCCAGTGCCAGCATTTGTACTTTGAGTCTCGATTCGATGACATCCGTCAGAACCAAGAGAAGCTGATGCGCGCGGCAAAGATCCCTGTGGAGCCACCATCATGCCGACTTCAGTCACAGTTCGACACGGAGGGATACCTGCTCCATAGCAACTGGACTCGAGCCGACCCCGCCAACATCGATCCAACTGGAGCGAAAGTGAGTGAGGAGGAGACCAATGAAGAAGATGAGGATGAGGAGTCTGGAGACAATGATGCTGAATAGTAGTATTCTCCTTAGACTACTGATTTTGTTATTTTCACATCTAGGGTGCTGACAATTTGTTTTGATATATTGTTGGACATGATTTTTCGTATGACATTTTCTGATGATGTTGGTGATGTTCAGGACTACTAATCTCTATTTTGATATTATATTGCATGATGATAGTACTGTTTCACATATTGTTTGCTTCACGGCTTTCCTTGATGCACTACCCGTACTACACCTTGTCATATGCTCTTCTGATTAGATAATGTACTGAATCAGTGATTATAACATGGTGCGACTAAAAACTTTCATTTAAATTGTTTTTCTAGTACAAGTTATGAGTTTGCAGGTTGCAATACATGGGTAGGTTTTATGAAGGAGCACCTCATAAAGGAGTTTCTTGGATACACCACAGAGAAGTTTTGGACATTACTTCGGACACTTGGACTTCAAGGGAGTATTTAGATTTCAATAATTCTGCACTTCTTAGCTTCTATGTATTTGATCACATGCACGTGTTGTTAACAATATATTGTCTTGAGTAGTGAGGTCGCTTTGCTAGGGACTAGCAAAGGGCAAAAGTGTGAAGGTGGGGGTAGTTTAACCCCTACCAATTGGGTGAGGAGTAATTTTATCTGATCATAATTAGTGATTCTAGTTCTTGAGATAATAAATGAATTATCTATTCTAGAGTACATGATTAATACAATTTAAGCGGATAGTCAATCCAAATGGTTCACACCACGCTGATTTGAAGTTAGCAAGATGTGTTAAATCTCTTTTAAATGTTTCCTTTTTCCACATTACTCTTTAAAAGAGTTATCTTCCTAAAAGTAGACCCGTATGGACTTCTAAAAATAATAATGGAAGGGTGAGCAAGAACCGAGTTGGAGATGTAAACCAAAGCATTGAGATAGATAGTTATTATGATTAGTACTTCTCTTTGATCATTTCATGTCATACTTCTCAATTTGATCACCATTTATACCCTTTGAGCTTGAACTTTGAATTTTTATGCATAATTTCCCTAGGCGTCTAATTGGTAATTCTATGCTCTTCAATTATGATTGGTTGTTAAAAGAAAAATGTGCGAGCCGTAGTGATATGTGGCCTAAGTGTGTATACGCCCACTTGGAATGATCCCAACTATGGACTCTAACAAAAAAAGAAAAAATGTATGTGTCATAGTGATATGCGGCCTAGATATGTGCATTCATACCTGAAATGATCCCAACTATGATTATAAAAAAGGGAGGAGAAAAGAGTGGTAGTGATGTGTGGCCTAAGTGTGTGTACACCTACTTGGAATGATCCCAACTACGGACACAAATATATATATATAGTAAAATAAACCTCATAGTTTGGAGAGTCGCTAAGAATTTTTCATCTAGGGAGACACCTTCTACCATCCATACACATTTCTAACCAAACCAAAGTCATTCTCATCACTAACCCCCATGACGTCTTTTCAAACCTAACTACAAAATCTTTAAATGATTTTAAAGAATAGCACACACCACACTAGAAATTTTCTCTTCCATCAAGCTAATGAATTCTCGAATGTTTTGAACTTTTAATGATTGGCATATCCTCAAGTGGTTTAATCGGTACTCTTGACTAGGCTTCTTTTAGTCATTCTTGAGAAAAAGGATCATGAGTGTTTTTAAATTTTGATGTCTTTCACCTCACTCAATTCGATGATTGGGATTGTCTTTGCTAGGGACTAGCAAAGGTTCAAGTGTGGAGGTGTGATAATTTCTCAAAAAGAAGTTATCTAGCCCATCTTTTGGGCTTTTTGCTCAACATTTCTGGTGAAAATAGGTATAATTGAAGTTAAAATGCGAGTAAATTCATATTTATGTTATTTATAACTAAATTGATCTATTTTTCTTGGCATTGTTGCAAGAAAAGTCAAAAGGAATGACTTGGAACAATGATTTTGTTCAAATATGATGTCCTGAAAAAAAAGTTGCAGGATCCTGAAAAAGGTTGCAACCCTTCCTAGACAAATTTCAGATTTCAAAATTCAAATATAACGTCTTTGCAGATTTGGAAGGAGGCGTCTTTTGGGCAAGGGATGCACATTTTATAGGGAGAATATTCTGAAGTTAGCGGGAGATTGGAGAGAAAAAAAAATTCGGTTTTCAAGGGGGGCCATTTTAGGTTTTCGAATCAATTCATTCTACA
Organism: Dactylorhiza incarnata; assembly: GCA_033032865.1. Lineage (NCBI taxonomy): Eukaryota > Viridiplantae > Streptophyta > Magnoliopsida > Asparagales > Orchidaceae > Dactylorhiza > Dactylorhiza incarnata. The sequence continues at coordinate 11,587,234 of JAWHQI010000011.1, forward strand.
ATTTAATTCCATCCTTCATCTTCAAGGGGGCGGCTAGAGAAAGAAGAGTAAATTTTCCAGGCTAATCGAGGGAGCGACTCTGGCGAAAGAATCCTTCGTCGTTGAGTTGATAATTTCATCATGTTATGTAAGATCTCTCTAACTGTTTTGTGTGTTCTCTCCACCGCCATGAACTAATCATTTTTAATCTTGTATTGTAAGAATACTTTGCCTTTTATGATGACGAAATCTTGAATTTTCCTTATGAATGGTTGGTGGATGTCTTTATTGAATCTATAATCAATATTTTGAAACTTTTGACCAAGGTTTCGTCTTTTTACTTCGCTCCATAATTCGAGAGAGGAGTTGCGTAAGTGTATTATAGATCTGATATAGTATTTGAAGGGAGAAAGAGATTTCCCCTTGGAATTAGCAATTTTGGTTTTTGTTCTTTATGCGATACTTGTCTCTCCTGAGGGGGAAATAGTGGCTAGGGATTTCCGATATCGAGAGGTACGGATCTTCTACCTTAAAATCATTGCAAGTCGTTTCACCATACATTTCATAAAGTCACCTTTATAAATTCATCACGCTAGGCTTAGGAAATCACAGTACAAGATTATCTCTTATAACTGATAACCAAGTAATTTCCTCTACGAGCTATAGTTTAAGTTAAATTAGTAATTTTTGCTATTCCTAATTTTAATGTTTTACAAACCACCATTTTATTTGACTTGGATTTAAGGAAAAGGCACAACTGGTATTTGCAAGCACTAAATTCACCACCTCTCTGCGGAAACGAATTTTACTCACTCATTATTACTTGATCCGACACGTGCACTTGCGTGTAATACGTTTACCTATTTTGGGCGTATCAATGCCTATACAGGAAACTCACCCGGTCACGGCGAGGGGACGCGTAGGTTGGCAGTGTCCATGTCCACGGTCGCCGAGCTGATCCCCCCACGGGAGGGAAGGAGAGTACCCGCCAGGGCCTCTCTCTTGATGGCCCCATCCAGTAGCACGCTCTGCGAAGAAGAAAGTAATGTTAGCATAATTACCTAGGGGACCGACCTGTCAACTGGAGTACCTGCTCGACGAGCCTGGTGTCGGGCGACGGATCCGGGAATGAGGACCCATCCTCCCCTGGATGTCACCAGACCGTCTTCGCCTTCATAATATTGGGGAAGGCCGGTGGGGCCCGTCGGGCGAGCCAAGGGGCGAGCTGGACAGTGATGGAATGTTCATTCGCCCGCGATGCGTTCAGGCGAGCCTGGGCTTCTTCCGAAAGAAGTATTTTGGTGGCCACAGTAGCAGATGTCGAGAGGAGGCGAAAGGTGACAGGGTTACCCATCACCTAGGATTGGTGGTATTTATAGCACTAGGGATGGTGCCCACCAGAAGATTCCTGTCAGGTCATCATCCACAAGCGAACACAGGGGTTGGATGTTTCTTCACGAGCTTAGGACAATCTCGCAAAGAGCGGGGATTGTGTACAACCTCGTCTTCGTCGAAGGGTAAGATGGAGAATCGGGCATAAGCGAAGTGGGTAGAGGCTCGCCGACTTGCGACGAGCGAGCCGCGAGGGTGAGGCGAGGCGAGCCAGACTTACCTCCTTGCGAGGAGCATAGTGCGAGGTTGATGCAGGTGTAGGCTCGATGCTTTGGGGTGCATTTAGCAATGGCGAGGTGAGTGAGGGCTCTCCGCCTCGCAAAAGCGACCCGGGCCGGTATTTATAGCGTTGAGGGCTAGCGAGTGGTGCCTTCACGGGCTACTCGCATAGGGAGACCTCGCGAGCCCCGCTCGCGGGAAGACTTGTGAGTGGCGCCTTCACGGGCCATTCACCCAGTAAGGGTCTAGGGGTGAAATTACCTGGGATACACTTGGTGGGCTATCAATAGCCCTTTAGAAAAGTGGAGTTTGGCTGTTAGCAGACCAGTTTGGGGTGCGATTAGTAAAATCACAAGGCGGAGTTACGCTATTTGTAGACTAGAAGAGAAAAACTATATAAAGACCCTGAAGTCACCTTTGGAGAGGACCCAAATTTTTGGTTTCTTCCTCCTTAGGATATCTTTGGTTAGCTCCTCAGGCTCTCCAAGGTGCCTGACTTCAGCTTTGACTTAGGAGGGGAAGCGCTCTAAGACTTTCCGGGTGTGTGGTGGGACCTATACGCTGCAGACAAGGGTTGGTGTTTAGTTCTAATTCTTCGGTCAAGTTCCTCCCCGGGATTAGTAAGTGTTAGCTGCCCTTTCTTAGGGGTCCGAACTCCTCGTTGGGCCGATTAATGGTTCCAACAGCGGAGACCGAATTCCAGGCTTCGTGGGCTGCCTGCGTGACTGTGTCGAGGGGAACGAAGCAAAAAATCGTTGTTTAGGGCTGCCTGCGTGACTGCGTATAGGGAGGCGAAGGAAAAAAATGTTGTTTAGGTCTGCCTGCGCTTAGGGATTCTTTTCGGTGAGGAGGAATATGCATAAATCGATTTATTTTGTTTATTTAATCAGTGCACATAGCCAAAATAGATCTTCCTTCAATCTTGTTGCATTAAACCTTTTTTAAGAATGCGATATGGCATCAGAAGATGTGCTTGGACTTACTTTTGTGCTTAAGGGTATATATTAAGAGCAATGATATATGCAGTCCACTTTTTGCTTTATGCAGGTCGCGAAAATATGCAGACCAAAAAATTATTCATGCATGCCAAATTTCATATTTACAGACTATATTCAAAAATCAAATTAATATTTCCATAAGTAATTCACCAAGCAAAATATAACATTCATAAAATAAGTAAAATATCATGCATGCGAGGTTACGTTGAATGTCCTTATTTCGTTAGTAAAATCTTAAATCTAGGTGAGCTATTGTCGGTTAATATCTGAGAAATTACGTTGAAGGAACAATAGAATTTCTCAGCTATTGTTATGAAATATCAGATGCACTACTATAATAACTTAGACATATCTTATAAAATCTAATATACAAATATATAAATCTGCACTTTCTCGACCATTTTGTTGTATTTCAATTTTTAATTCTAAAAAAATGTTTATTTGTTATAAATGAGTGTCCAACTCAATGTTGAAGGCTCATCGGGAGAAAACAAGTAAAATAACTGATTACTTTAGAAAGCTATTACGTTTACCTTATCCCATTATAATGATTTTTGGTAACCAAAATGAAAAAAAGAGAAGCAGTCACAAGCAAGATGTGTGAGCAGTCATTCAAGTATCCCATCGCCTCTAGTGGCCTCTTTTTTTCTTGGCTACAGTTGCTAAACATTCATGTACAACCATGTATTCGTCGAGTGCCCCGAGGCTCAAGTTGTCTTTAGGACCAATATTTTCGAAAAGCACTGCCCCAGGCAAGAGGGGAGGGTGAGCATTCGGAGAAGCTCAAGTCCGAGAAGCGCAACCCCAGGATATTCCAAGGAGGGGGGGGGGGGGGGGGGGGGGGGGGGGGGGGGGGGGGGGGGTGAGCCAGGTAGGCAGCCGGCCTCCCGCTCGCACAGCCCAAGGTTCAGGATTCCGAGGGTTCTGGCTCGTCGAGGGTGCTGGCTCATCGAGGGTGCTGGCTCGTCGAGGGTGCTGGCTCGTCGAGGGTTCTGGCTCGTCGAGGGTTCTGGCTTGTCGAGGGTTCTGGCTCGTCGGGGGTTCTAACTCGTCGAAGGTTTTGGCTCAACGAGGGTTCTGGCTCGTAGAGGTTCTGGCTCATCGAGGGTTCTGGCTCGTCGAGGTTCTGGCTCGTCGAGGGTTCTGGCTCGTCGAGGGTTCTGGCTCGTCGAGGGTTCTGGCTCGTCGAGGGTGCGGGCTCGTCAAGGGTGCTGGCTCGTCGAGGGTGCTGGCTCGTCGAGGGTGCTGGCTCGTCGAGGGTGCTGGATCGTCGAGGGTCCTGGCTCGTCGAGGGTCCTGGCTCGTCGAGGGTCCTGGCTCGTCGAGGGTCCTGGCTCGTCGAGGTTCTGGCTCATCGAGGGTTCTGGCTCGTCGAGGGTTCTGGCTCATCTCGTCGAGGGTTCTGGCTCGTTGAGGTTCTGGCTCGTCGAGGGTTCTGGCTCGTCGAGGTTCTGGCTCGTCGAGGGTTCTGGCTCGTCGAGGTTCTGGCTCGTCGAGGGTTCTGGCTCGTCGAGGGTTCTGGCTCGTCGAGGGTTCTGGCTCGTCGAGGGTTCTGGCTCGTCGAGGGTTCTGGCTTATCGAGGGTGCTGGCTCGTCGAGGGTGCTGGCTCGTCGAGGGTTCTGGCTCATCAGGGGAGCTGGCTCGTCGAGGGTTCTGGCTCGTCGAGGGTTCTGGCTCATCGATGGTGCTCTCTCTTCGAGGGTTCTGGCTCGTCGAGGGTTCTATCTCGTCGAGGGTTCTGGCTCGTCGAGGGTTCTGGCTCGTCGAGGTTCTGGCTCGTCGAGGGTTCTGGCTCGTCAAGGGTTCTGGCTCGTCGAGGGTTCTGGCTAGTGGAGGTTCTGGCTCATCGAGGGTTCTGTCTCGTCGAGGGTTCTAGCTCGTCGAGGGTTCTGGCTCGTCGAGGGTTCTTGCTTGTCGAGGGTTCTGGCTCGTCGAGGGTTCTGGCTCGTCGGGGTTCTGGCTCGTCGAGGGTTCTAGCTCCTCGCTGGTTCTGGCTTGTCGAGGATTCTAGCTCGTCGAGGGTTCTGGCTCGTAGAGGGTTCTGGCTCGTCGCGGGTGCTGACTCGTCAAGGGTTCTGGCTCGTCGAGGTTCTGGCTCTTCGAGAGTTCTGTCTCGTCGAGGGTTCTTGCTCGTCGAGAGTTCTGGCTCGTCGAGGGTTCTGGCTCATCGAGGGTTCTGGCTCGTCGAGGTTTCTGGCTTGTCGACGGTTCTGGCTCGTCGAGGGTTCTGGCTCATCGAGGTTCTGGCTCGTCCAGGGTTCTGGCTCGTCGAGGGTTCTGGCTAGTGGAGGTTCTGGCTCATCGAGGGTTCTGTCTCGTCGAGGGTTCTGGCTCGTCGAGGGTTCTGGCTCGTCGAGGGTTCTGGCTCGTCGGGGTTCTGGCTCGTCGAGGGTTCTCGCTCGTCGAGGTTTCTGGCTCGTCGAGGATTCTGGCTCGTCGAGGGTTCTGGCTCGTAGAGGGTTCTGGCTCGTCGCGGGTGCTGATTCGTCGAGGGTTCTGGCTCGTCGAGGTTCTGGCTCATCGAGAGTTCTGGCTCGTCGAGGGTTCTGGCTCGTTGAGGATTCTGGCTCGTCGAGGGTTCTGGCTCGTCGAGGGTTCTGGCTTGCCAAGGTTCTGGCTCGTCGAGGGTTCTGGCTCGTCGGGGGTTCTAACTCGTCGAAGGTTTTGGCTCAATGAGGGTTCTGGCTCGTTGAGGTTCTGGCTCGTCGAGGGTTCTGGCTCGTCGAGGGTTCTGGCTCGTCGGGGGTTCTGGATTGTCGAGATTTCTGGCTCGTCGAGGGTTCTGGCCCGTCGAGGGTTCTGGCTCGTCGAGGGGTCTGGATCGTCGAGGATTCTGGCCCGTCGAGGGTTCTGGCTCGTCTAGGGTTCTGGCTCGTCGAGGGTTCTGGCTAGTGGAGGTTCTGGCTCATCGAGGGTTCTGGCTCGTCGAGGGTTCTGGCTCGTCGAGGTTTCTGGCTCGTCGAGGGTTCTGGCTCGTCGGGGTTCTGGCTCGTCGAGGGTTCTGGATCGTCGGGGTTCTGGCTCGTCGAGGGTTCTCGCTCATCGAGGTTTCTGGCTCGTCGAGGTTTCTGGCTCGTCGAGGATTCTGGCTCGTCGAGGGTTCTAGCTCGTAGAGGGTTCTGGCTCGTCGCGGGTGCTGATTCGTCGAGGGTTCTGGCTTGTCGAGGTTCTGGCTCGTCGAGAGTTCTGGCTCGTCGAGGGTTCTGGCTCGTCGAGGGTTCTAGCTTGTCGAGGGTTCCGGCTCGTCGAGGGTTCTGGCTCGTCGAGGGTTCTGGCTCGTCGAGGTTTCTGGCTCGTCGAGGGTTCTGGCTCCTCGAGGGTTCTGTCTCATCGAGGGTTCTGGCTCGTCGCGGTTCTGGCTCGTCGGGGGTTCTGGATTGTCGAGATTTCTGGCTCGTCGAGGTTTCTGGCTCGTCGAGGGTTCTGGCTCGTCGAGGGTTCTGGCCCGTCGAGGGTTCTGGCTCGTCGAGGGGTCTGGAACGTCGAGGATTCTGGCCCATCGAGGGTTCTGGCTCGTCGAGGGCTCTGGCTCGTCGAGGTTTCTAGCTCGTCGAGGGTTTCGGCTCATCAGGGTTCCCAGGGCCTGCGTTTAGCCTGTTCAAACAGCGGGATTTGGCTATCAGCAGGCCAATCCTGGGGGCAGTTTTGTAATCTCGTAGGCCAGAATCTGGCTATTGGCAGACCAAGTTCAAAATCCTATAAATAGGGCCAAGGGGGCACCATTTGAGAGGACTTGACTTTTGGCCTCCTCTCTCCCCATGTTCCATTGTTGGGTGGAGAGAGCCTCCAAAGGTGCCTAAGTTTAGCATTATCTTGGGAGGGGAAGCGCTCAACGATCTTTCAGGTGTGTGGTGGGACCTCCACGCTAAGCCCTTGACCTTGTTCTTAGTTCCTTAGCCTCTAGCCTAGAGTTCTCCCTTGGGAGGAGTAAGTGTGAGGTCACCCCTCAACTTATTGAGGGCCCGAACTCCACAGAGACTAAGTCTTGTTCGCAAGTCTTGGTTTTAACATTATAGTGCGGTGAGCGTGGAGAGTGACCAACATAAGAAACTCTCAAGCTGAGTTCCATGTCTAGAGGTGGAGGAGACGGTCCGGAGGTCCCACCCTAACAGATGGGCGAGAGCACTCCCGGCCAGCAGTCCAGGAAGGAAGTGTCAGCAGGGGGTGAGTGGGGAGGTGCCATGCCCCCACTCGCTAGTGGGTAGGTGTCATGCCCTCACTCGCTCAGCCCCATAGGGGGGCGAGCAGGAGGCATCCGGCCCCCACTCACCCCACCCCCCGAGGTGGCCTCGCTAGCTGGGCTCTCTCTAGCCGGCAGGGTTGGAAGACCTCTCAGGGAGGCTGAATATTTTTTCCCCCGATGTGGTCTCGCTAGCCGGCAGGGATGGAAGACCTCTCGGGGAGGCTGAATATTTTTTCCCCCGAGGTGGTCTCGCTAGCCGGGCTCTCGCTAGCCGGCAGGGATGGAAGACATCTCAGGGAGGCTGAATATTTTTCCCCCGAGGTGGTCTCGCTAGCCGGGCTCTCGCTAGCCGGCAGGGATGGAAGACCTCTCGGGGAGGCTGAATATTTTTTCCCCCGAGGTGGTCTCGCTAGCCGGGCTCTCGCTAGCCGGCAGGGATGGAAGACCTCTCGGGGAGGTTGACCATTTTTTTCCCCGAGGTGGTCTAGCTAGTCGGGCTCTCGCTAGCCGGCAGGGATGGAAGACCTCTCGGGGAGGCTGAATATTTTTTTCCCCGAGGTGGTCTCGCTAGCCGGGCTCTCGCTAGCCGGCAGGGATGGAAGACCTCTCGGGGAGGCTGAACATTTTTTCCCCCGAGGAGGCCTCGCTAGTCGGGCTCTCGCTAGTCGGCAGGGTTGGAAGACCTCTCGGGGAGGCTGAATATTTTTTCCCCCGAGGTGGTCTCGCTAGCCGGGCTCTCGCTAGCAGGCAGGGATGGAAGACCTCTCGGGGAGGCTGAATATTTTTTCCCCCGAGGTGGTCTCGCTAGTCGGGCTCTCGCTAGCCAGCAGGGATGGAAGACCTCTCGGGGAGGCTGAATATTTTTTCCCCCGAGGTGGTCTCGCTAGCCGGGCATTCGCTAGCCGGCAAGGATGGAAGACCTCTCGGGGAGGCTGAATATTTTTTCCCCCGAGGTGGTCTCGCTAGCCGGCATAGATGGAAGACCTCTCGGGGAGGCTGAACATTTTTCCCCCGAGGTGGTCTCGCTAGCCGGGCAGGGATGGAAGACCTATCGGGGAGGCTGAATATTTTTTTCCCCGAGGTGGTCTCGCTAGCCGGGCTCTCGCTAGCCGGCAGGGATGGAAGACCTCTCGGGGAGGCTGAACATTTTTTTCCCCGAGGTGGTCTCGCTAGCGGGGCTCTCGCAAGCCGGCAGGGTTGGAAGACCTCTCGGGGAGGCTAAATATTTTTTCCCCAGAGGTGGTCTCGCTAGCCGGGCTCCAGCTAGCCAGCAGGGATGGAAGACCTCTCGGGGAGGCTGAATATTTTTCCCCCGAGGTGGTCTCGCTAGTCAGGCTCTCGCTAGCCGGCACGGATGGAAGACCTCTCGGGGAGGCTAAATATTTTTCCCCCGAGATGGTCTCGCTAGCCGGGGTCTCGCTAGCCGGCAGGGATGGAAGACCTCTCGGGGAGGCTGAATATTTTTTCCCCAAGGTGGTCTCGCTAGCGGGCTCTCGCTAGCCGGCAGGGATGGAAGACCTCTCGGGGAGGCTGAACATTTTTTCCCCCGAGGTGGTCTCGTTAGCCGGGCTCTCGCTAGCTGACAGGGTTGGAAGACCTCTCGGGGAGGCTCAATATTTTTTTCCCGCGAGGTGGTCTCGCTAGCCGGGCTCTCGCTAGCCGGCAGAGATGGAAGACCTCTCGGATGAGGCTGAATATTTTTTTCCACGAGGTGGTCTCGCTAGCAGGGCTCTCGCTAGCCGGCAGGGATGGAAGACCTCTCGGGGAGGCTGATTATTTTTCCCCTGAGGTGGTCTCGCTAGCCAGGCTCTCACTAGCCAGCAGGGATGGAAGACCTCTCGGGGAGGCTGAATATTTTTCCCCCGAGGTGGTCTTTCTAGCCGGGCTCTCGCTAGCCGGCAGTTATGGAAGACCTCTCGGGGAGGTTGAACATTTTTTTCCCCGAGGTGGTCTCGCTAGCCGGGCTCTTGCTAGCCGGCAGGGTTGGAAGACCTCTCAGGGAGGCTGAATATTTTTTCCCCCGAGGTGGTCTCGCTCGCCGGGCTCTCGCTAGCCGGCAGGGATGGAAGACCTCTCAGGGAGGCTGAATATTTTTTTCCCCGAGGTGGTCTCGCTAGCCGGGCTCTCGCTAGCCGACAGGGATGGAAGACCTCTCGGGGAGGCTGAATATTTTTTCCCCCGAGGTTGTCTCGCTAGCCAGGCTCTCGCTAGCCGACAGCGATGGAAGACCTCTCGGGGAGGTTGAATATTTTTTTCCCCGAGGTGGTCTCGCTAGCCGGGCTCTCGCTAGCCGGCAGGGTTGGAAGACCTCTCGGAGAGGCTCAATATTTTTTCCCCCGAGGTGGTCTCGCTAGTCGGGCTCTTGCTAGCCAGCAGCGCTGGAATGCCCCAGATCAATTCCGCTGCCGGGCTCTCATAGATGGTGGGTCAGGTTGATCTCTGGAGAGGCTGGCGAGTGGCATGTTCAGCAGCGCTGGAATGCCCCAGATCGATTCCGCTGTCGGGCTCTCATAGACGGTGGGTCGGGTTGATCTCTGGAGAGGCTGGAGAGTGGCAAGTTTTTTGGTGCTGGAATGCCCCAGATCGATTCCGCTGTCTGGCTCTCATAGACGGTGGGTCAGGTTGATCTCTGGAGAGGATGGCAAGTGGCAAGTTCTTTGGCGCTGGAATGCCCCAGATCGATTCTGCTGCCGGGCTCTTATAGACGGTGGGTCAGGTTGATCTCTGGAGAGGCTGGCGAGTGGCAAGTTCTTTGGCGCTGGAATGCCCCAGATCGATTCCGATGTCGGCCACTCATAGACGGTGGGTCAGGTTGATCTCTGGAGAGGCTGGCAAGTGGCATGTTCTTTGGCGCTGGAATGCCCCAGATAGATTCCGCTGCCGGGCTCTCATAGACGGTGGGTCAGGTTGATCTTTGGAGAGGCTGGCGAATGGAAAGTTCTTTGGCGCTGTAATGCCCCAGATCGATTCCGCTGATGGGCTCTCATAGACGGTGGGTCAGGTTAATCTCTGGAGAGGCCTGCGAGTGGCAAGTTCTTTGGCGCTATAATGCCCTAGATCGATTCCGCTGCTGGGCTCTCATAGACGGTGTGTCAGGTTAATCTCTGGAGAGGCTGGCGAGCGGCAAGTTCTTTGGCATTGGAATGCACCAGATCGATTCCGCTGTCAGGCTCTCATGGACGGTGGGTCGGGTTAATCTCTGGAGAGGCTGGCAAGTGTCCAGTTCTTTGGTGCTAGAGTGCCCCAGATCAATTCCGCTATCGGGATCTCATAGACGGTGGGTCAGGTTGATCTCTGGAGAGGCTGGCAAGTGGCAAGTTCTTTGGTGCTGGAATGCCCTAGATCGATTCCGCTGTCGGGCTCTCACAGACGGTAGGTCAGGTTGATCTCTGGATAGGCTGGCAAGGTAACAAAGGTTTTCATGTTGGATTGCCCCAGATGATTCCGCTAGTCGGGCTCTCGCTAGCCGGCGAGGCAGGAAGACCTCTCGGAGAGGTTATGTTTTTTCCCCTGAGGAGGCTCCGCTAGCCGGGCTCTCGCTAGCCGGCGAGGTAGGAAGGCCTCTCGAGGAGGTTGTGTTTTTTCCCCTAAGGAGGCTCCGCTAGTCGGGCTCTCGCTAGCCGGCGAGGCAGGAAGGCCTCTCGGGGAGGTCGTATTTTTCCCTCGAGGAGTCTCCGCTAGCCGGGCTCTCGCTAGCCGGCGAGGGAGGAAGACCTCTCAGGGAGGTTGTGTTTTTTCCCCCAAGGAGGCTCCGCTAGCCGGGCTCTCACTAGCCGGCGAGGCAAGAAGGCCTCTCAAGGAGGTTGTGTTTTTTCCCCCGAAGAGGCTCCGCTAGTCGGGCTCTCGCTAGCCGGCGAGGCAGGAAGGCCTCTCGGGGAGGTTGTGTTTTTTCCCCCGAGGAGGCTCCGCTAGTCGGGCTCTCGCTAGCCAGTGAGGCAGGAAGGCCTCTCAGGGAGGTTGTGTTTTTTCCCCCGAGGAGGCTCCGCTAGTCGAGCTCTCGCTAGCCGGCGAGGCAGGAAGACCTTTCGGGGAGGTTGTGTTTTTTCCCCCGAGGAGGCTCCGCTAGCCGGGCTCTCGCTAGCCGGCGATGCTGGAAGGCCTCTCGGGGAGGTTGTGTTTTTTCCCCCGAGGAGGCTCCTCTAGCCGGGCTCTCGCTAGCCGGCGAGGTAGGAAGTCCTCTTGGGGAGGTTGTGTTTTTCCCCCGAGGAGGCTCCGCTAGCCGGGCTCTCGCTAGCCGGCGAGGCAGGAAGGCCTCTCGGGGAGGTTGTGTTTTTTCCCATGAGGAGGCTCCGCTAGCCGGGCTCTCGCTAGCTGGCGAGGTAGGAAGACCTCTCGGCGAGGTTGTATTTTTCCCCCGAGGAGGCTCCGCTAGCCGGGCTCTCGCTAGCCGGCGAGGAAGGAAGGCCTCTGGGGGAGGTTGTGTTTTTTCCCCCGAGGAGGCTCCGCTAGTCGGGCTCTCCCTAGCCGGCGAGGCAGGAAGGCCTCTCGGGGAGGTTGTGTTTTTCCCCCGAGGAGGCTCCGCTAGCCGGGCTCTCGCTAGTCGCCGAGGCAGGAAGGCCTCTCCGGGAGGTTGTATTTTTCCCCCAAGGAGGCTCCGCTAGTCGGGCTCTCGCTAGCCGGCGAGGCAGGAATGCCTCTCGGGGAGGTTGTGTTTTTTCTCCCGAGAAGGCTCCGCTAGCCGGGCTCTCGCTAGCCGGCGAGGTAGGAAGGCATCTTGGGGAGGTTGTGTTTTTTTCCCCGAGGAGGCTCCGCTAGCCGGGATCTCGCTAGCCGGCGAGGCAGGAAGGCCTCTCGGGGAGGTTGTTTTTTTCCCCCGAGGAGGCTCCGCTAGTCGGGCTCTCTCTAGCCGGCGAGGCAGGAAGGCCTCTCGGGGAGGTTGTGTTTTTTCCCCTGAGGAGGCTCCGCTAGCCGGGCTCTCGCTAGCCGACGAGGTAGGAAGACCTCTCAGGGAGGTTGTGTTTTTCCCCCAAGGAGGCTCCGCTAGCTGGGCTCTCGCTAGCCGGCGAAGTAGGAAGGCCTCTGGGGAGGTTGTGTTTTTTCCCCCGAGGAGGCTCCGCTTGTCGGGCTCTCGCTAGCCGGCAAGGCAGGAAGGCCTCTCGGGGAGGTTGTATTTTTTCCCCCGAGGAGGCTCCGCTAGCCGGGCTCTCGATAGCCGGCGAGGTAGGAAGGCCTCTCGGGGAGGTTGTGTTTTTCCCCCAAGCAGGCTCCGCTAGTCGGGCTCTCTCTAGCCGGCGAGGCAGGAAGGCCTCACGGGGAGGTTGTGTTTTTTCCCCGGAGGAGGCTCTGCTAGCCGGGCTCTCGCTAGCCGGCGAGGTAGGAAGACCACTCGGGGAGGTTGTGTTTTTTTTCCCGAGGAGGCTCCGCTAGCCTGGCTCTCGCTAGCCGGCGAGGTAGGAATGCCTCTCGGGGGGTTGTGTTTTTTCCCCCGAGGAGGCTCCGCTAGTCGGATTCTCGCTAGTCGGCGAGGCAGGAAGACCTCTCGGGGAGGTTGTGTTTTTTCCCCTGAGGAGGCTCCGCTAGCCGGGCTCTCGCTAGCCGGCGAGGGAGGAAGACCTCTCAGGGAGGTTGTGTTTTTTCCCCCAAGGAGGCTCCGCTAGCCGGTCTCTCCCTAGCCGACGAGGCAGGAAGGCCTCTCGTGGAGGTTGTGTTTTTTTCCCCGAGGAGGCTCCGCTAGCCGGGCTCTCGCTAGCCGGCGAGGCAGGAAGGCCTCTCGGGGAGGTTGTGTTTTTTCCCCCGAGGAGGCTCCGCTAGACAAGCTCTCGCTAGCCGGAGAGGCAGGAAGACCTCTCGGGGAGGTTGTGTTTTTCCCCCGAGGAGCCTCCGCTAGCCGGGCTCTCGCTAGTCGGCGAGGCAGGAAGGCCTCTCGGGGAGGTTGTGTTTTCCCCGAGGAGGCTCCGCTAGTCGGGTTCTCGCTAGCCGGACCCTCAAGAAGCCACTCGTCGAATAGGCAGGGTTGGATTTTCTTTTCGAGCGTGTACCTCGCTCGAAAAGAGCGGGGATTGTGTACAACCTTGTATTCGCCGAGTGCCCCGAGGCTCAAGTTGTCTTTAGGCCAATATTTTCGAAAAGCACTGCCCCAGGCAAAAGGAGAGGGTGAGTATTCGGAGAAGCTCAACTCCGAGAAGCGCAGCCCCAGGATATTCCAAGGAGGGTGGGCGAGCCAGGTAGGCAGCCGGCCTCCCGCTCGCCTAGCCCAAGGTTCAGGGTTCCGAAGGTTCTAGATCGTCGAGGGTGCTGGCTCGTCGAGGGTGTTGGCTCGTCGAGGGTGCTGGCTCCTCGAGGGTGCTGGCTCGTCGAGGGTGTTGGCTCGTCGAGGTTCTGGCTCGTCGAGGGTCCTGGCTCGTCGAGGGTCCTGGCTCGTCGAGGGTTCTGCCTCTTCGAGGGTTCTGCCTCTTCGAGGTTCTGGCTCGTCCAGGGTTCTGGCTCGTCCAGGGTTCTGGATCGTCGAGGTTCTGGCTCGTCGAGGTTCTGGCTCGTCGAGGGTTCTGGCTCGTCGAGGGTTCTGGCTCGTCGAGGGTGCTGGCTCGTCGAGGGTGCTGGCTCGTCGAGGGTGCTGGCTCGTCGAGGGTGCTGGCTCGTCTAGGGTGCTGGCTCGTCGAGGGTGCTGGCTCGTCTAGGGTGCTGGCTCGTCGAGTGTGCTGGCTCGTCTAGGGTGCTGGCTCGTCGAGTGTGCTGGCTCGTAGAGGGTACTGGCTCGTCGAGGGTTCTGGCTCGTCGGGGTTCTGGCTCGTCGAGGGTTCTGGCTCGTGGAGGGTTCTGGCTCGTGGAGGGTTCTGGCTCGTGGAGGGTGCTGGCTCGTCGAGGGTGCTGGCTCGTCGAGGGTCCTGGCTCGTCGAGGTGATGGCGCGTCCCCTCCGACACTCTTTGATGATGATGACCCGGCTGCCGAGGCGCTGCGCCACAAAGATCTGCGGTGCCATGATGATACTGTTGGAAATCCGCGTTATAATCTCCGCCCGCGGCGTGCCAAAACCGCCATGAAGAATTAAACTTTTATGCATGCACTTTTATTTTATATTAATAAATATAAAATTATTTCATGACACATGATAATTTTATATTTATTAAAGTGATTGTTATTTTAATTTTGAACTATTAATTTCATTTTGGTGTGTATTTAACCATACGGATAGATGAGATTTCATCTCCATCATGGATGGTTTCATCTCCATCATGGATGGTTATGATGTTGTGTAAACTCCTATTTAAAGGGGTCTTTATGTTGGAATGAGATTCATCGAAGATTGAAAACCTAATTTCCCCTCTTGGAAATTTCGGCCAAGGTAGAGCCTCCTCCTTGCAGCCCGCCTCCCTCTTGGTGTGACTCCAAGGCCGCCTCCTTCCATCCTCTTCGGTGCGACTCCGGCGAGACTTTCGCGGTGCGACTCCAAGGAAGAAATGGTGCTTCTCCGTTCGGTGCGACGCTGGTGGAATCGTGGAGAGAGAGATTCTCCCACCTTATCTTGTGTGTTCATCTTCTTGGTTGGGTAACCCCTTTCCTTGCTAGTGATTCCTTCTACGCTTGTTTTGTGGAGGTTTTGTCGAATTGTTTTTCTCCGTGATCTTAAATCTTTTCGCTTGCAAAAAATCTGAACTATAAGCGTTGTTATTGAATCTCTTGTTGTTCGGATCGGGCAAATCCGGTGCGGGAGCGAAACTTGGCCTAGCCTTGATTTGCTCTCCAAGATTGGCGCACTTGGCGCTAACAAGGGAATTAATCTCAACTAACGTTTTATCGCAGTTTGAATGTTCACCACCGCTTCAAGAAAATTGCCGCTGCGTTTTGAAATGAATCGATTGATGGAATAGATGCTTGTGTAGGTGCGGTGAGTTGTGTGCTTGTTGGAGAGGTAGGTCTTAAGGACGTTGTATCGAGTCCGGCTTACGGTGAGTTGTGTGCTTGTTGGAGAGGTAGGTCCTAAGGACGTTGTATCGAGTCCCGCATATTTTTTATCTTTCGGATTTGGAGAGCCAACCGACCCCTTTTCGTTCACTTTTGGTCGGATCCCTCCATGTTATTTTATTCTTTGTGATGAATGTTTGTTCCGTTAGCGTAACGTCCACGTCGTCACGGTACCCTTACATCAATTTGGTATCAAAGCCGGTCGTTTCAACTCACACGTTGCAAACATCCTCGCTGCGAACCTTGTTGGTCGTTCTAAACAATAGGAAAATCTGAAAAATTTCGGATTGGTCTGCGTTTAGCAAAATCTCAGAAATTTAAAACTTGTCAGAAAATTCTGAAATTTTTTATGTAGCTTCCTGCACTTATTTCCAGCAACATTAAAACTGAAACCTTTTCGATTCGTCCTCGTTAGGTCGGCCTAAAAATTCGAAGCGTCGTAATTCTGTCTAGGTGGTGTGCGAGTAGCGGTCTGAAATCTGAAAATTTTGTCAAACTTCAAAAAAAAAAATTTTTAACGATCTTCGTATTACACACATCAGGAATCTATAAAATATCCTATGTTCAATCTAGCTACAGCCCTAGGAAAAATCATCTTCCCAAAATTTTCCTGAACCTGAATGCGAACTACGCTAGGCACGGAGTACACGACACCGTCTACGTCTAGTATGGCCGCGAATCAGCACAACTATCCCAACACCGAGGCCATAGCAGGCCTACGCACTGAGCTGACTGACCTTAGGATGATGTTAGAACAAATCTTACGGAATCAAGGAGGACCGCCACCACCACCCGGTGATGTTGAGGTGCCCAACCGGCACCAACTGGTCACTGATTCGGATTCTGATGGGGGCTATCCCCGAGTGCCTCCTCGAGAACGCCGCCCCGAGCGTGGTTTCGATATCACTAGAGCCATCAAGATTAATGCCCCCACCTACGATGGCATGGGAGACCCCCAGGTCTTCCTTAGCTGGGTAGTTGATATGGAATGTTACTACCAGTGGCACAATCTCACGGATCTCCAAAAGGTCCAAGTCGCACGCATGAAGTTGACAGATCGTGCGAAAACCTTTTGGCTGAATGAGGAAAGGAGGTTGGGAGCCGGACAGGAAGTCCCACCTATCGGATGGGCGGTGATGAAAAATTTGCTCACCGACCAATACGTTCCCGCTTACCACCGAACCCAAATGTTCGATGAACTAGCCACCCTGCGGTTTCAAAGTCGGTGGCCGAGTATATGAGAGAGTTAAAAAGACCGCATGGTGCGTTGCGAGCTTAGGGAACCCCCAGAGGTCACATTATCCAGGTTTCGTAAGGGGCTTCAACCCGACATCCAGCGGAAGCTCTTGCGCTATGGGCACACAGATCTGAACACGACTTTCAATGCCGCCCTAGACATTGAAAAACACTTAGCTGCCAAGGCTCACTCCCGTTATTCCCACACGAGGAATAAGACCGCCGTTGGAGCGTCTTCTTCCACCTATCCGGACAGGGGAAAGTCTAGAACCACCGAGTCTAAATCCGTCGTGATCACCGCTAGGAACACTAGGAACCCCACGAGTGAGCGTGTTCCCATTGGGAAGGTTAGCAAGGCCAATACCATGTGATATTCTTGCGGTGTTCAAGGCCACTATGCCTTTGAATGCCCAACTAAGACTAAGGTCGTTGCCCTCTTAGACATGGCCGCCGATTCTACTGATTATGTGTATGAGGCCGCTAAGGAGAGCGACCCCGAAGGGGTCCCAAGCGATTTGGAAGACGATCCCCCCTCATGGTGATGCGTTGTATTCTGACCACTCCACGTCCACTAGATGACTGGAGGAGGACGAGTATCTTTTCTCTGATCTTTAAGAGTGGTGACAAGCTGTGCAAGCTCATTATAGATAGCGGTAGCTGTGTGAATGTCATCTCTAAGAACGCCGTTAAGCGTATGAATCTGACCACAGAACCACACCCCACACCCTACCAGGTAGCTTGGATTAGCAAGGTTACTGTCCAGGTTAGCAAGCGTTGCCTGGTCCCTCTTACCTTTAAATCTTACACGGATGAGGTCTGGTGTGACGTCCTTCCCATGGACGCGTGCCACGTGTTATTAGGCCGCCCTTGGCTTTATGACCATGACGTCACACATTTTGGTCGAGCCAATACTTATGAATTCAAATTCAACGGTAAGACCATCACATTGAGACCGACCGTTCCGAAGGAGCCGATAGCTTTGGCTAAGGACACTACTGTCCCGGCCGAGAGGAAGGCTTTGAGCCTAGTTGGTAGGAAAGAGTTTGTGAGAGATCCTTTTCTTGAGGGAGTTATGTACACTTTAGTTCTTATGAGTGCGAAGGGTGAATCAGAAGCGTTGGAGGAGTTGCCTAGGGAGTTACGAGCACTTTTGGACGAATATAAGGACGTGTACCCAGACGAGTTGCCTTTTGTGTTACCTCCATCGAGGAACATACAGCATGCGATAGATCTCATCCCGGGTTCGTCCCTGCCGAACCAACCCCACTATAGGCTTCATCTCGCGGCCCACAAAGAGCTGCAGACTCAGATCGAGGATTTGATGAAAAAGGGATTCATCAGGACTGATTTCCTATACCGCGCTTAGATGACCTTCTAGATGTCTTGTCTGGCGCCACGATATTTTCTAAGTTAGATTTACGAAGCGGCTATCACCAGATAAGGATCCGCGAGGGAGATGAGTGGAAGACGGCGTTTAAGTCTAAGGACGGGTTATACGAGTGGCTTGTGATGCCCTTTGGGCTATCCAATGCCCCCAACACATTCTCCCGGATGATGACGCATGTCTTTCAGCCATTCATGGGGAAGTTCGTAGTTGTCTACTTCGATGACATCTTGGTTTACAGCACTACTACCACCGAGCACATCTCCCACATGAGAGTGGTTCTTTCCACCCTACGGAAGGAAACTTTATTTCTGAATCTCAAGAAATGCACTTTCCATGTTACGGAGGTGGAGTTTTTAGGCTACATCGTTGGAACGGAGGGCATTAGGGTCGACCCTAGCAAGGTTAAGGTGATTAAGGACTGGCCCGTGCCGACCACGATACGTGAGGTAAGGAGCTTCCATGGGTTGGCAACTTTCTACCGCCGTTTCATCAAAGACTTTAGCAGCATCATGGCCCCCATTAGTGACTGCATGAAAAAGGGTGAGTTTACTTGGACGAAGTCCGCCACCTTCGCTTTCCAACGCATCAAAGAGCGTATGACTGAGGCACCCGTCCTACGTCTACCTGACTTCTCGAAAGCCTTTGAGCTTACTTGTGACGCTTCGGGCGTGGGGATAGGAGGTGTCTTGAGTCAGGAAGGGCACCCTGTGAGTTTCTTCAGTGAAAAGTTGGTGGGCGCTAAATTGAATTATTCCAACTATGATAGGGAGTTTTATGTGGTCATTAGATGCTTGCACCACTGGCGACATTATCTCCTCTCTAAGGAGTTCGTGATCCTCTCCGATCACGAAGCATTACGATTTATCCATGGCCAACATAAAATCAGCCCGCGTCACGCCAAGTGGGTATCCTTCCTACAGGGTTACACGTTTAATCTCAAACATCTTAAGGGAGCAGACAATCGGGTCGCGGACGCTCTTAGTCGCCTAGCCCTTTTAGTCACCACTATGGAGGTTAACGTTGTCGGGTTCGAGCGAATCAAAGATGAGTACGCTACATGATCGGATTTTCAGGATTCTTACCTTTCTGCCCAGGATAGTTCCCCCACCACTATTACTGCGTTCGTTATCAAGGATGGTTACCTTTTTAGGCATGAGAAATTATGTATTCCGCAGTCATCTTTACGCCTCCATATCATCTGGGAACTGCATAGTGGCGGGTTGAGTGGCCACTTCGGTAGGGATAAGACTATCACCCTGGTTGAGGAAAAGTTTTATTGGCCAAATCTGAAGGCAATGGTAGGACGGGTAGTGAGTAGTTGCCGTACTTGCCAAGTTTCCAAGGGCACCAAAACCAACGTCGGGTTATATACTCCGTTGCCTATACCATCCGTACCTTGGGAGGATGTGAGCATGGACTTTGTCTTAGGCCTACCCACCACTTTTCGTCGTCACGATTCTATCTTCGTAGTTGTGGATAGGTTCTCCAAAATGGCATACTTTATACCATGTACTAGAACCGACGACGCATCTCATATCGCTAAGCTATATTTTAAGGAAGTCGTTAGTCACCGAGGAGTGCCGAAGACAATTGTCTCGGATAGGGATGTTAAGTATACGAGCTACTTCTGGAAGACACTTTGGATCCTAATGGGTACCAAACTATTGTTTTCCTCCGCCTATCATCCTCAAACCGATGGGCAAACTGAGGCGGTTAACCAGAGCCTAGGGAACCTTCTTAGATGTCTCATGAGTGACCATAAAGGCACATGAGATCTTATTCTTCCTCACGCTCAGTTAGCCTACAACAATTCCAAAAATCGGTCCACCGGTTTGTCGCCAAATGAGATTGTCCACGGGTACAAGGCCCCTGTGCCTCTTGACTTGGTTCCCTTGCCCCCAACATATAAGGCAAGTCAATTTGCACAATCCTTTGCCCAACATATTCACGACCTTCATGCACGTATACGAGCTACCTTGACTGCTCAGTATGATTCTTATCAGGCACACGCCAATATACATCGGAGAGTGTCACACTTCAAGGTTGGTGATTTGGTCTTAGTACGATTAGTTCCCGAACGATTGCCATCTGGCACCGTTAGAAAGTTAGCACCTAAGCGCGCCGGCCCTTTTCGGATCATCAAGAAAATATGTGACAACACTTTTGTTTTGGATTTGCCTGCCGAATGGGGAATCTCCCCTATTTTTAACGTCTCGGATTTAACGATGTTCGTATCGCCTCCACATGAGTTGAGTTCCTTGACGTCTTCTCCTTCCACCAAATCTTCTAAAGGGTTGGGGAGTGGTAGTACAGATGACCTCTCTCTATCGGTTCCCACAGGTATTTCACCGGATGGTAAGTCGCATACTTTTATTCCTACTGCTGATATGTTTCCCAGGTTTTCGAAGACTTTTCTCACTCCGAACATGATACTGTCTGCGGAGCCACTTACTACCTCGGAGGGTGCTACTACCGCTTCCTCATCCGTTGGCGTGATCGCCCTCCTTCAGACGATTTTTGGGTCCTCGCGACAGAGCTTCAACGACTGGATGCTGATCTTCTCCGCCGCTACATTTCGGACCACGCATCGGAGATGCTGGATTTTGAGTTGGGGAGGATTGATGGCGCGTCCCCTCCGACACTCTTTGATGATGATGACCCGGCTGCCGAGGCGCTGCGCCACAAAGATCTGCGGCGCCATGATGATGCTGTTGGAAATCCGCGTTATAATCTCCGCCCGCGGCGTGCCAAAACCGCCATGAAGAATTAAACTTTTATGCATGCACTTTTATTTTATATTAATAAATATAAAATTATTTCATGACACATGATAATTTTATATTTATTAAAGTGATTGTTATTTTAATTTTGAACTATTAATTTCATTTTGGTGTGTATTTAACCATACGGATGGATGGGATTTCATCTCCATCATGGATGGTTATGATGTTGTGTAAACTCCTATTTAAAGGGGTCTTTATGTTGGAATGAGATTCATCGAAGATTGAAAACCTAATTTCCCTTCTTGGAAATTTCGGCCAAGGTAGAGCCTCCTCCTTGCCGCCCCCCTCCCTCTTGGTGTGACTCCAAGGCCGCCTCCCTCCATCCTCTTCGGTGCGACTCCGGCGAGATTTTCGCGGTGCGACTCCAAGGAAGAAAGGGTGTTTCTCCGTTCGGTGCGACGTCGGTAGAATCGTGGAGAGAGATTCTCCCACCTTATCTTGTGTGTTCATCTTCTTGGTTGGGTAACCCCTTTCCTTGCCAGTGATTCCTTCTACGCTTGTTTTGTGGAGGTTTTGTCGAATCGTTTTCTCCGTGATCTTAAATCTTTTCGCTTGCAAAAATCTGAACTATAAGCATTGTTATTGAATCTCTTGTTGTTCGGATCGGGCAAATCCGGTGCGGGAGCGAAACTTGGCCTAGCCTTGATTTGCTCTCCAAGATTGGCGCACTTGGCGCTAACAAGAGAATTAATCTCAAGTAACGTTTTATCGCCGCTTGAATGTTCACCACCGCTCCAAGAAAATTGCCGCTGCGTTTTGAAATGAATCGATTGATGGAATAGATGCTTGTGTAGGTGCGGTGAGTTGTGTGCTTGTTGGAGAGGTAAGTCTTAAGGACGTTGTATCGAGTCCGGCTTACGGTGAGTTGTGTGCTTGTTGGAGAGGTAGGTCCTAAGGACGTTGTATCGAGTCCCGCATATTTTTTAACTTTCGGATTTGGAGAGCCAACCGACCCCTTTTCGTTCGCTTTTGGTCGGATCCCTCCATGTTATTTTATTCTCTGTGATGAATGTTTATTCCGTTAGCGTAACGTCCACGTCGTCACGGTACCCCTACATCACGAGGGTCCTGGCTCGTCGAGGGTGCTGGCTCGTCGAGGGTGCTGGCTCGTCGAGTGTTCTGGCACGTCGAGGGTTCGGGCTCGTCGAGGTTCTGGCTCATCGAGGGTGCTGGCTCGTCGAGGGTGCTGGCTCGTCGAGGGTGCTTGCTCGTCGAGGGTGCTGGCTCATCGAGTGTTCTGGCTCGTCGAGGGTGCTGGCTCGTCGAGGGTGCTGGCTCGTCGAGGGTGCTCGCTCGTCGCGGGTGCTGGCTCGTCGCGGGTGCTGGCTCGTCGAGGGTGCTGGCTCGTCGCGGGTGCTGGCTCGTCGCGGGTGCTGGCTCGTCGAGGGTGCTGGCTCGTCGCGGGTGCTGGCTCGTCGCGGGTGCTGGCTCGTCAAGGGTTCTGACTCGTCGAGGGTTCTGGCTCGTCGAGGTTTCTGGCTCGTCGAGGGTTCTGGCTCGTCGAGGTTTCTGGCTCGTCGAGGGTTCTGGCTGGTCGAGAGTTCTGGCTCGTCGAGGTTCTGGCTCGTCGAGGGTTCTGGCTCGTCGAGGGGTCTGGCTCGTCGAGGATTCTGGCTCGTCAAGGTTCTGGCTCGTCGAGGGCTCTGACTCGTCGAAGGTTCTGGCTCGTCGGGGTTCCCAGGGTCTGCGTTTAGCCTGTTTAAACAGCGGGATTTAGCTATCAGCAGGTCAATCCTGGGGGCATTTTCGTAATCTCGTAGGCCAGAATCTAGCTATTGGCACACCAAGTTCAAAATCCTATAAATAGGGTCAAGGAGCACCATTTGAGAGGACTTGACTTTTGGCCTGCTCTCTCCCCATGTTCCTTTGTTGGGTGGAGAGAGCCTCCAAAGGTGCCCAATTTTAGCATTGACTTGGGAGGGGAAGCGCTCAACGATCTTCCGGGTGTGTGTTGGGACCTCCTCGCTAAGCTCTTGGCCTTGTTCTTAGTTCCTTAGCCTCTAGCCTAGAGTTCTCCCTTGAGAGGAGTAAGTGTGAGGTCACCCCTCAACTTGTTGAGAGCCCAAACTCCACAGAGACTAAGTCTTGTTCGCAAGTCTTAATTTCAACACTTCAAGCAAATACCCATGAATAGCTATAGGCCAGTTGTAATTTAAAAACACATCAGGCTCGGACAAACGAGTACACTACTTGGGGACACAATTACATGGAAGGAAAAAACACATAATAAATGAAGTATTAAACTACTCAAATCATTTTTCTTGCCGGTTGAAAAAGAAAATTGATATTTTTTTTTAAAAAATGTGGCATGCATATAGCCAAAACCGGCCTGCGTTTAGCATTGCTCTTTTAAAAATACCGATATCCTGCATATAGCCAAAACCTACCTGCGTTTAATATCGCTCTATTTTAATTCGAGTTTCTGTTTTAAAATGGTAGGGTGATTAGGATGTGGATTAAAGCGCCTAAATGTCTGATAGTCCTTAATAATTTATTACTCATTAGGCCCACCAGTATTCTGATCTCCGCAGCATTATTATCGAGGTCTTTGATTTAATAAATCCCTGGGCAGGCCAAACATCAGCCGTGCAGTTCGTATGATCACGTGGCATTCACGTGGTTCATAAAAAGTCCTAAGAAATGTGAATTTCTACCGATTTTTTAAGAACGAAATATTCTTCTTTAAATAAGCTGTGATGAAGAAACAAAAATAATAATCAAGCTTACAAAGCAAACCTTCTCCTAACGGTCCAAAAGAGAACACGGGTTCGCATGAACGCGGATGTTATGAACCATCGTTCGTGATCGTCTGACCGCACCGAAGGAACTTTATTCATTGTTACGTTGAAAACTAGTTTTCTTTTCTTGATGACAGTCATAACCTTTGTAATGTCAAACACATAATTTATAATGGTGGAATTTTTGTCCAAACTCACCGGAGCAAAAAACACATTGCCAAACAGAGCTTTAATATGGAGAAGTGATCCATCATACCAAAGTTTGTCAAGAACTCCGTGAAACTTTTGCACGACAAGACTTTGGGTGAAAATATCCGCGAGTTGTTGCGCTGAAAGAACATAAACAAGACATGTTTTTTTAGTATCAACATTCTCTCTGATTAAGTGTTGTTGCGGTTCGCTCGACGCTCTCGTAGACCGGTCAAACTGAACCGTCTTAGCTTGAAAGTCAGCCGAGATCGCAAACAGTCATAGGAAAGACCAACAGTTGACAACAATACTTTTGACGTGGAAAATTCCCGGAAAGGGGAAAAACCACGGGGTTTGATCGGTGTCGACCAATATGATGCAATATTCTTTAGAGTGTTACATGACTTATCTCTCGAGGGTGATAAGTCGCCGCTCGTTACAATGATTCTTCTGGACCGCAGAGGTCGCTTGTAGTGGAGTGGTGATGAGCATGCTTGGAAGCAATCTGGAATGTTGAATGCGGCAACCGAGGTTCTGTACTTAGGACTTGAGACCGTTGGGATGACGTTCGCAGCAACTGAAGCTCTCGGCTCGGAACCGAGAACCAAATGAGGTCGCCGAATCATCTTCAGAGCTTGATGTTGGAGACCAAGTAAGATCTTCAAGTCATCCTCAGAGCTTAGTGTTGGAAGCTAAGTAAAATCTTTACGTCGTCTTTGAAGCTCAGCGTTGGAAGCTAAGAAAAATCTTTAAGTCGTCTTTGGAGCTCAGCGTTCGAAGCTAAGTAAAATCTTCAAGTCGCCTTTAGAGCTCAGAGTTGTAAACTAAGTAAAATCTTCAAGTCGCCTTTGGAGCTCAGCGTTGGAAGCTTCAAGTCGTCTTTGGAGCTCAGCGTTGGAAGCTAAGAAAAATCTTCAAGTCCCCTTTGGAGCTTAGCGTTGGAAGCAAAGTAAAATCTTCAAGTCATCTTTGGAGCTTAGCGTTGGAAGCTAAGTAAAATCTTCAACTAATTTTTGAGGGATTTTTCGACTCCGAAGGATTTCTTCGAGTGCTCAAGGAGATCTTGGAGCGTCGAAGGGGATCTTCTAGCTTCGAAGGCGATCTTCAAGCGCTGCAAGAGATCTTCGAGAGTCGAAGGAGATCTTCGAAGAAATCTTCAAACTTCGAATGAGATCTTTAAGCGCCGAAGAAGATCTTCGAGCGTCGAAGGAGATCTTCGAAGAAATCTTCAAGCTTCAAAGGAGATTTTCGAGCGTCGAAGGAGATCTTCGAGCACCAAGGGAGATCTTCGCTGGAAAATTCTGGAGATCTCTCAGGCGTAAATTCTGAGAGGGGAATTTTGGTAATTATGTTGCTTATGGAGACTTGCTAACCATACACCCATGATCATTACTTTAGCTAAACGCATCGCCATGATGGGGGGATTTAGCTATGAGCGCACCCATGATAATTAATTTGGCTATGCACACCCCTATGATGGGGGATTTCACTATGCACACACCAGTAACCATAAATTTCTCTATGCGTGCATTTATTATGAGGATTTCGTTGTGTGCACATCAATGTACATAAATTAAGCTATGCGTACCCATAATATGGGAATTTTGCTATGCGCACACCCATGATGAAGGATTTTACTATCCGCACCCCATGATATGGGATTTGACTATCTGCCCCCTATGGTGGGGAGTTTTACTATACGTACCCTAATGGTGGCATTTCACTGTTCATACCCTCATGGCCGGGAGGCGACGACGATGAGTACGGAGCGCGATGGTGGGCAATGAGCGCGACGGCGGGCGACGAGTGCGGCCGTCGACGATGGCGTTGAGAGCGGCCATGGGCGACGGGCGCGACCGTGGGCGATGAGCGCGGCAGAAGGTGATTAGCATGGCGGAAGGAGATGAGCACGACAACGGACAATGAGCGCGACGACGGGAGATGAACGCGACTGCGGGCTACGAGCGTGTCGAGGTCGACGATGATGAGCGTGTCGAGGTCGACGATGATGAGCGTGGCTGTGGGTGATAAGCGCGATTATGGGCGATGAGCGCGGCGGTGGGCGGTGGCTCGCCATACCCCCATGATGGTGGTGCGGTTACCTCCACCCCCATAATGGTGCGGTTACCTCCACCCCCACATTGGAGCTTAACACGCCGAACTATTTCTTGCTCCACAAGGTAACAAGATTTCCCCCAACACGAGTGCTGCTCTTAGTGGTCAATCGAGATCATCAATAGTCCCATCCCAATCAACATCCATAAAAACTTCAATCCGAAAATGTTCATTGGCAACTTCTAAGTGAGTGGTCCGAGGGGAATGCAAAAATTGACTAATGATACGAACAACATAATATATAATAGAGTAAGTGAGGGAGAGGTACATGAGTTTGTAGACCAGATGTTGGTAAGAGCTAACATTAGTAATAAGTTCTCCGTTTGAATTGCTAAGATCATGTTTCAGATCAGTCGGAGTCTCAACGAGTCTCGCTCCTAATTTGTCAGTTTCCTGAAGAAGATCAAGATCACACATCTATTGGCAAATAAAGAACCCCCTTAATTTTTGATCGAATTAATTCAGTTTCAAGGAATTATTTTAACATAACTAGATCCTTAATTTCAAACTCGGTTTCAAAAAACTTTTTTAAAACACAATTTCGAAGGGGAGACCACTAATGAACCCAAATGAGACAGCCCCTATGACTTGTGAGCTCTCCCTAGCACGTTTGGATCCTTCTCCCCTCCCCTCGAACCAAGCATAGCATTTGGTTTGGGAGAGGGAGTTCTTATTTACTCCTGGGTGTGTAGTAGGCCTCATAGTTGTGCCTAACCGACATTGGGAGCCATCGAGTGACCAGAACCCATCATTCCCGTTGGAGCTTGAGTTCCACATCTCTTGGTTTGAGAATAACAAATTCCACAATGTATTTGATCTTGCTTGTCGTGTGTTTATAATGTACAGGAACAATACTTCTAAAAAGAGCAATGCAGAATGATCATGGAGCTCTGAATTTAGAGCTACCGCGGAGTGGTAACTCCTACTGCTGGCGGTAGATGGGAAGACAACTGAAGACTGACGGAAGACAGTTTCTCGATGATAAAATGACGGTAGTAAATGCGACGCATCAGATCTTACCGCGACACGGTATGTCCATGATCCGTTGCGGTTAGCACGATCTCCACGAAGGCGGACACGTTACAACACGATAGCGAGCACGACGCTAGTGCGGCGCGGTAGAACTACCGCAAGTGGTAGTTTCCGGAGTCTATATAAAGAATGGATCTCTTTGATCTATGTTACGACCTTTCAAGCCATAACTCCAACATTTCGTGAGAGCCTTCATCCTGAGTTTCAGAGCATTCCAAACTCCATCATTGAAGAACAAGAGTGAGAAGTTGATTTCCACACGGTCATATTTGAAGATGGACGCATGCTTCAACTCCGATGATGATCACGACGACTCTTCATCATCTCCTTCAATTCTCTTCATATTAGGGAGTTTTTATTTCATAATTTACTTTGCATTCTTCTTTTTATTATTGAAACGATAGTGAATTTGTCGCGGTTGTTGGTGACAATGCCTTGCGAGGTTTAGGGGGAATTTGCCTTGGTGTGTGCGACGACTAGGTCTAGGTTTTGCTCTAGGGGGAGGCTAGAGGCCAAATCTCAAGAAGATAGGCTATAGCCAGCCGGTCCTTGGGAGAAGGACTGGTGAAAATCAAAAAGTGATTTTATCATCTCCTAAATTTCACGCGTTAATGAAATTATCGTTATTGTTATTATCTTCTGAAATAAAATCAATTTTCATCTTCTCTGATTTTTCGGGGATTTTATCATGTTCAAAAGATTTTAAGAGAAATCACTTTGGCAAGCTTTTTGAAAAGTTCTAAATTTCAGACAGCTAGCGCTGGGTGTTAACTCTACCGCCGACGGTAGTAACAGGAGCCAATATTTTGTTTCCTTTCAACTTTAATCTCAGATCTTATTTTACGTTTGTTATACAAAATTTAAAAGCCCTTATTCACCCCCTCTAAGGGCGCCTATGTACCCAATACTTGGTATCAGAGCGAGGTTATTCCAAAATGGTTTCACGAGGGTCAAGGGATTAGTAGACCACCTCTATTTACCGGTATCGATTATAATTATTGGAAAACAAGAATGTGTTGTTTTTTGACTACCTTAGATAATGATGTTTGGGGTATGCTAGAACAATTCTACTCTCCACCAACATTTATTGTTGGAGAAGTTACTATGGAAAAACCGAGAGACAAATGGGATGATAATGATAAGTTGAGATGCAACGCTAAAGCTATGAATGCTTTATTTTGTGCTTTGGATAGAACAAAATTTAAAAGAACTTGTGCTTGCGAAATAGCTTATGATATATAGAATTTATTAGAAATTACCATGAAGCTACTTCGCAGGTCAAGGATTCAAAGCTCTTCCAACTAGAATCCGAATACGAGAAATTTCGAATGGAGGCGGATGAAGGCATATATTCAATGTACACAAGGTTCACCAAGATCGTCAACAACTCAATTGTGTTTGGGAAGATGATCTCCAACGGCGACATGGTGAGAAAAATTCTTAGGTCTGTCGCTCCAAAGTTCAATCCAAAGGTGATGGTCATCTCAAAGTTGTACGATCTAAAGAAGCTTCAAATCGAGAGCCTCATTGGAAATATCAAAACCTGTTGGGTCCAACGTTCCTTCACATGACCCGTAGTGCCCTTTCCTACTTCCTTAAATAAAAACTAGCGCCCTTCCCATCAGTCAGGGCTTTTGGGACAGTTGATTGCGCTTGATCCTACAAGTGGTATCAGAGGGAGGTTGCGGGTTCGAGTTCGGGGCCGCTGATAAATCCTGAAAATTCTCTACCTGTGTGGGTCCCGATAGGTCAGGCGGTCGCTTCCATGTGAAAAACCACTTTTGAGCCATATGGTGTGCCACCTTTGAGCCATGTGGAGCACCTCTGAGCTTGCGGGTCGTGATAGACGCTGGGGGAGGGGGGGTATTGTTGGGTCCAGCGTTCCTTCACTTGAACCGTAGTGCCCTTTCCTACTTCCCTAAAGAAAAAGTACCACCCTTCCCATCAGTGTGGGCATTTGGGACAGTTGGTTGTGCTTGATCCTACAAAACCCATGATGTTGAACTGAAAATTCAATAACAAGAGTACAACATGGAGCCAAAGTAGAAGGCTTTGACATTGAAATAAAAGAAGGAGGCCAATGGAGAAGATGGTGATGAAGAGAATGAGGAGAGCATGCTTGTGAAGAAGTTTAAGAGATTCATGAAGAATTCAGAAAGGGGAAACACCTTGCAGAAATATTTCATTAACAAGGGATCCTCATTGAAGAAAGGAAAAGGTAGCAACGATGACGGTGATGAGCGGCCACCACCAGAGTGCTACCATTACAGAAGAACCGTACACATCCTGAGCCGGTGCCCGAAATATCTGAAAGAGCTAAAAGAAAAGAGGCACAAGGGCAAGGAGAAAAAGAAGGTACTAAAGGCGGCTACTTGGGATGACTCTTCCTCCGAAGAATCGAGCGGATCATCCTCCAGCAGTGAAGAAGAGGCCAACATGTGCCTCATGACAAGGATCAATACACTATTTGATGATGAATGCAGTGTCCAAAGCGACACCGAGGTACCTCCTCCTACTTTTGATGATTTATATTCTGAGTATTTACAAACATACAATTATTTTGATAAAAGTTTAAAAGATATTGATTTTCTAACAACTCAAAATAAACTTTTCTTAAAGGAAAACAAAAAACTGACTAAAGAAGCTCAACTATTAGGGAAATAGAAAGTAGCTTGCCAAGAGTGCAATCACTCCTTGGCAAGAATGAGAGATCTTGAAAAAGCTCTTTCTAAGTCCCACTCTACTATCGAATTACTTACTAAGGAAAAAGTATACTTAGAACATTAAAAACCTCTCTTTCTCAAATAGAAGGACATAAATCTTTTGCGAATCAGTGTGTTGTGTTAGTAATGGAAAACACCGCTCTTAAAGCCCAAATTCATGATTTAAATGTGGCCATTAAAAAATTTGGAGTTGGGCAAAGGTCTCTTGACATGATCTTGTCCAACCAATGCCATGGTAGGGTTAAATATGGGCTTGATTATGTTTTGGGAAGCTATCGCCCATCGGTAACTCTTACCGCCGACGGTAGTAGTAAATCCAGAAATCATAATTCATATAATAAAAAATCATTTCAAAATTTAGATGTAACCTCATCTTCCTGCAAGAGTTTATACAGAACTCCGAAAAGGGTCTCAACACCCTTTATTTCATGTGCCAAATGTCACATATTTGGACACCTCAGACTCATGTAGGAAGAGGGGTCGTAGTGCTTTAAAACAAATCTGGGTGCCTAAGGTTTCCACCTATTCTATTGGAGGAACCCTTGGGTATCCAGATCTTTACTCTCATCTCCTTTTTAGGTATGTTGGCAGACTAAGGATAAAGAAGACATGTGGTATTTGGACTCGAGATGCTCCAAATGTAACATCCCCCAAACAACTAGACCCCCCTAGTTGGTTTTTTTATGACTAGGTCATGACAAAGCCATAAGAAGAGCTTAAGATCATCTGAACTTAGGTAAGAAGGACAAAACTCAAGTGGTTTGCAAATAGCAATTCTCCGATATCATGCCTAGGGTTGGAGTTCAGGGCCTCACCTTGACCCTTAGTCTCCACCTTAACATCCCTAACCCATTAGGGGTCCCCTTAGAGCACTAGGGACCCATTAGGGTCAACCAAGGAGGCCAAATTGACCAAAGTCAAACATAACCCTAAACTGGTCAAAGTAGCTAAATTAGAGCCATTTGGCCTCCACCATGCCAAATTGACCTTACCCCTACCCTTATAAGGATACTAGGGATCCAATAGATGAAAAAGCCCCATCATGGGACCTCCAATTTGGCCAATTTTACCAAAGTCAACCCTAGCCCCATTTTTGTCAAAGTGACCTATTAGGGGTCAATTGACCCTCACCTTGCCAAATTAACCCTACCTAGACCTTCCTAACTCTTAAGGGAGGCCAATAGGTCACTAACCACCCATTTTGGTCAACCCAAATAGCCAATTTAACCAAAGTCAACCTTAACATAAATTTAGGTCAAAATGACATAGTTTACCCAAATCATGCCCAATCCATTTGGGCTAGACTCAATTAAGGTGGTCCACCATCTAGTGGGATTGGAAATGACTGAAAATGCCATTCAATTTCAGGGAATTCATCTAGGAGAGAGAAAGCTCAATTTCCCCCCAAAATGGTGGAGAGAGAGAGAGAGAGAGGAGAATAATGGCATTCATGGCCAATTAAGCTCCCAATTGAAAGGGATCCATCTCCCCAGGAAGTTACAGGAAGATTGGGAGTTTTCCCAGCCCCCAAGGGACTGAATTCAGGGGCATTTGTAGGTGGCCGAAAATCACCATTAATGGTGTTAATGGCAATTGATGCAAGGGCTCCTCCCCTCCCCCAATTGAACCCTTTAACATCTTCAGAGATCGAAGAGGAGTGAAACCCCCCTTCTGCCAGAGAGAATCGTGCACCAGAAGTCTAGATCGACATGGCACCAAAAGCACCACCTCTGACAATAGCAACTCGCCGGAATACGCGCTCTCAACCCACCATACAGGTCCGATCCTCTTCCGCTCCGCCAGTGCTAGATCTTCATATAATTTGGGGATTGATTCGAGCCAAATCGGGCTCGAATCAAGCTCCCAAAAGGGCTCATTTCGAGCCATGTTTACCCCGCTAGAACTCCTTGTTCCGGCCACCTTCGGCCGGCCAACCACCGCTAATCGCCGGCCACCACCTCAACGGAGGTGGTGGTGGCATTGGCTGGCCGGGGCGGCGCTCAGGTGGCCGGGAAAACAAGGAGGAATGGAGCCTAGGATGGGTTGATCTCAGACATTGGCTGAAGGAAGACGATGACCCAGGGCCGCACGATTTGCGCCAAGATCTGTGCTGAGATCAAATTAATTATTATGTTAGTATTTGTATTTCTGTCACACTATTTACCGAGTTTTGTTTTAATTATTAAAAATACTTGAGCCCCTTTGATGAAAAAGTGCCCAACATCAAAGTTGTAGCCTTTGGTGTGTAGTTTAATTGAAAATTTGTTTCAGCCCAATAGGAGCATTGTAGCTCCCTGTAGAGCCATTTTGGTAGGACTGGTCCCTATGGTAGGGCAGTCACCTTTTCTTGAATAACTTTTGATAGGGAAATGTTATTGGCATGAAAATTGAAACATAGGCTATTTGTACCAACCCCCTTAACATATCCAAAGATGGAAATTTTAAGAAAACATTTTTCTAAGGTTTTTGTAATAATTTAATAATTCATATATTATTTAATTATAGGGTCTAATGACCTCCAATCCCCTCCAAAATTTGGTGGTTGCTCTTTAGGGTTATTATATGACACTCATAAAAATTTCAGCCCAATTGGGACTGATATGGTTGGGTAATTAGTTAACCCATGTTTGGTCAAATTAGGTCAAAGTAGGTCAAAAGTGCACATGATGGAATTAAGTGGTCAAATCTCATCAAAGTGGTGTGAAACTTTGGCAACTTGTTCAGGATCACATAATACACCCCATGAGTAATTTGGGGTGATGTGGGGTGAATATGCCCTAGGACCCTAGTTTTTACCTTTGGGTTGCACTTTAAGCCTTATGAAGGACATAGGGGCATATGTCTTTGTATGATCATGAAACTTGGTAGATAAGTTCATGGGGTGTATACATTCCCTAGAAAATTTTAAGAGAATTTTAGGACCTATTATTCCCTCTGATTTGGGTTATAATCATTTTTGGAAACCTACTTATAGGGTAATTTTTATGCTCAAATAATCTTGGATGGTGATGAAAATTTGGTGGTACCCTCATAATCATATAATAGATCTCTGGTAATTTTTGGGTAATTATTGAATTAATTTATTTAGCACTTCATTCACAAGTCATCTATTTGGTCTTAAGAAAATAATAAATAATTAAGGGCCAAATATCCTCTGGAAAAATTCTAAAACTTGGTAATAGGACATTTTATGACTATAGAAAGCTCTCTGAATTTTTGTATAATTTTTTGGAATTATTTATCAGTAGGTTCCTTCACAATTTTTCCTAGTATGGGTTTACTTGGAATATTTAAATATGTGATTAATTAGTCTTGATAAATTCTAATATTTGCCAGTAGACTTTTCTGATTAATATAAAGGCCTGGTAATTTTCCCATAATGGTTAGACAAGTATGTTTGGTGGTTCCTTCTTTAAATTCTAATTTGGGATAATTGTTCAATATCATAATTAGAGGTCATCACCTTACTGAAAAATTTTGATACTATGTATTTGCTGTTATTTTGACTTCATAGATTTTCAATTATTTTGTGAAGGCCATATCAAAAGAGGATTTTATACTTCATGTTCAATTTCATACTTGGTCATTGTTGAGTAAAATTATAATAAATGCCAATTAAATAAGAAAAAATATGATCCTTTGGAGTTAGTCTTAGAATATCATGATAGACCCCTAGTAATAATCTTGAGTTGGATGAATATTTGGGGTACCTCCCCTTATGCAACTCATATAACTCATTTGGTCTGCGTATAGTAAAACTGTTAAACCTGAGTAATTTATGGATCATCAGGTGGGAATGGAAGGTAGATGGTGTACCTAGACTGTTAGAGAGGATGTGAGGTCACCATTAAGGATCTATAAGTTTGGTGTACCCGATAAACTAAGGGGTAAGGTTGTGTCCGGGACCGACGAAGGATCGTCTTTCCCCTTAGAAGGTCATAAAATACGTAAGGTAATCTAAGTGCAATGATAAGGAGAGTATACTTATGTGTAGTCACTAATAACATTAAGTGCCTTGGAAAGGGAGCTTTGGGGTGTCATCCCATTATAGATCCTAGTACTGTAGCGAGCCCCTCAAGGGGTAGTCCTCGGGAAGTCCATGGTTAACCCTAAAATGTAGGAATAAATGGCATTGCAAGATTAACTTAATAATACACTCACCTGCACCCCATGATTATGGAGGTTAGTATGATTGGTCTTAGGATCGGTAGGCTCGGTGGTTGTAGCAGTGTACTAGCTAGTCCGGTGAGTTTGTGACTCAGTAGTGCTTGTTGGTATGGACGGGTTGGTCCGGCAAGCCATCGGCTCGGAAGGTTATGATGATGGGCAAGTTAGCCCGGCGAGCTTATGGCTCGGGATATAGTAGGACATATTGTATGTGCATAAGGTGGTGGGTCATTAGTGCCGACGGTCGTCGCACCGACGTCGATACTTTGGCTCGGTAGGTGTGGTTAACACTTTACCAAAGAAAAGTTTGGTTAACTAACCAGTAAGAGTATGCAGGAGCTCCGCTGTTGTGTTCTTAGCATTGAGGCGTACGATTGGTCTAGGTGGGGTAGTGCAAATACCAACCTAGAGGTGGGCGAGGCCCAACGCACCACTTCCATTTGCCACTACGGAAGTATCCTGGGAGTTTTGCTAGATCCAAAAAGGGGGAACTAAAGGTATGTGCACATAAAGTCATAGTGTGTGAGTTGCACTTGTATTAACATAACATTTAAACTACATACCTTGCATGACATATCATAAACATTGCATTTCAACCCTTACCCCTATCGTATAAATTGGTTATGAGACTTTTTATACGATAGGCCCTGCTAAACGACCCCTTGGTCTATTGGTTTGTGTGGGCATTCCTATAAATTAAGGTTTCATTTCTTTACTACTACTTTGCCTATTACTACTGCTTACTTGTTACTTGTTTTACTCCCTACTGCTTTACTCATTGTACTATATATTACTTACAGATAGAACTTCCGTAGTTAGAATCACCGTCACCTGCTTTTCATTATACCCCTTGATGTCCACTGCTTCATTCTTCCCACATGGTGCCTAGGAGTCACCGGGGGAGGGGTGGGGGGATTGGCTTAGTCTTTTGACTAATGGTGGGTGGACCTTATCATTTTAGGGGAGTGATGAGATGCTGCAACACTAGAGGCTGATGTAGATGGAGGCGGGGCAGTCTTGCACGGGAGCACCGATGACAGGATCCGTGAGTGTCATATTAGCTTTAGTAGATTATGCTTCCGCGAGTGAAATTGTAGCGAGGAATTGATTTACAGGGCATAAGCCCTTTATTATTACCGTTATCTTTTATTCAATTATTTTTTGTGGACATCTCTTGATGGTTTTATTTTCTATGTGATGTGGACTTGAACTTCTATAAGTTTGTTTAAGCTTTACTTCTTTTGTGATTGATATGGCCGGCAGGATCGACGTTTTGTAGTGGCGACCTTCCCGAGCGAGGGTGTCACCGTAAAGCGGCAGTTATAGGCATAAGACCCGGGTTTTTGAAAAAAGGGATCTTACACCAAACACATGACAGACAACAAAGCAAAGTTCTTTAGCCTTGAGATGAATAAAAGATGGATGGTGACTTTTGGAGATAATGGAAAAGGAAGGATCATGGGCATCGACACAGTGGGTAACTAATCTATTTCAATTTCTAATGTTTTGTTTGTAGACGGTTTGAAGCATAATTTAATTTTAATTAGTCAATCATGTGATAAAAGTTTTAATGTATTATTTGAATCTTCTTCAAACCGTTGCAAAATCTTAAATTATAAAACAAATGAAGTCGTACTCACTACACCTAGGATGCATACTATTTATATGATTGTCTTTAATGATCTTTCAAATTCTTCTTTAAAATGTTTTATTTCTAAACATGAAGAATTAGAACTATGACATAGGCGCTTGGGTCATGATGGCGCAAATCTCACACACCGCTATAGGCGGTAGCTTGACTGCGACACGAAACGGCAGTGTACCGATCGTTCAAGTAATAAATGTTGGGAATAAATCCCCGAGTGTCGGTCTCTTGAGGAACACAGTAAGGTGGAGTTAAATGTCGAGGAAGGACTTGAGATCGAAGTCCTTTAGGTCGAATGGATTGCGGGAGAGTTGGGTTGGCTTTTGGAAAATAAAAGAAAACACTACAACTACTCCTATGCAATGCCGCTATGCAATGCTTCGCTTGGCGGGATGGAAACTAGGCAGGCCTTGAGCGCGCTGCGTCGCAAGGGCGGATGGACGAGTAGGCAAACGGATCGAACTATGCAGGCCTTGAGCGCGCTGCTTCGTTAGGCGGGATGGAGTACACGGGCCGCGATGCCACGCTTCGGTAGGCGGATGGACGAGTAGGCTAACGGAATGAGGGTCGCAAGCACCTCTTCGACAAGCACGCCACTAGCAATTGCTAGTGCGGCACCGGACACGATAGTGGGATGGAAAATGGATGGTGGCGCACCTCATAAACACATAAACCATAAAAGCATTTCACAAACATGAAATATATAGATATAAAAACGAGTTCAAGTGTTCTTCATCAAAATACATAAGATCTAGCTATTACAACAATCAATAAAAGGAGAACAAGGCAAGAAATCGACCGAATCCGAAGGCTCGTTGAAGATTCACGGTTGGAATCGCCGGGTTGTCAATCCGCGTCCAAGCTCGGTCCACAACTACGTCCGGGGTAGAGAGAGCTGTCACGACTCTCCAATGGACCCGTCTTCTTCGTGTCACGATCCGGTAGAGGTTGCAAACTTCCTCTTGCTCGATGGAGATAGCGGCTAGGTCTTCCTTTGGAGCTCTTGGATGAAGGAGGAGGCCGAGAGGAAACTCCGGCGAAGATTTGGCGTTGAAAGCTTGCCCGGAGATCCTCCCTAAGGTGGGCGACGATGGAGGGGCGAAGTCGGACCAAACCAGGCGGAAAACGGCGGAAGAAAGCGGGGGATCCGACCTAAATCGCGAGCAGGGAATTTATAGGCGCTGGAATTAAACAGTGCGCACGGTCAGTGGCGCACGACCAGTGGTCGTGCGCACTAGAATCCTGTGATCGTGCGTTCTGCCTGGACGGAACCTGCAAAGACAGAAATTATAAAATAACATGTTCGCACGACCAGTGGCGCACGACCGGTGGTCGTGCGCACGGGAGTTCATGGTCGTGCGCAATACAACAAACAGAACTCAGAATTTCAATGATAAGTGCGCACGAGTAGTGGCGCACGACCGGTGGTCGTGCGCACTGGCGTTGGTGGTCGTGCGCACTGCATCAAACAGAACTCGTGAAAAAGGGTTAAGTGCACACGATCAGTGGCGCACGACTAGTGGTCGTGCGCAATAGAACCGGTGATCGTGCGCAATGTTCCTGTGCAGAATTGCACCGGAAACACCTGCACGACTCCTATTCCAGCACAACCACGAATCTAGCCACTGAAAGTGGCACCTAACGGAGCATGAAAACTACTAAAGAAGAAAAACAATGAAATCACACCAAAATGGGCCTAGAAGTGCACCTAGCATAGACTGATCAATATGAACTATAACAGGGCTAAAGTGCGGTGAAATGACTGAATAAATGGCCCAGATGAGTCCATAAAAGTGTATATGATCAGGACTCATCACACCCCCAGACTTACCTGTTTGCGCGTCCCGAGCAAACAAATTCTAAGCGTACGGGGAAAGAAAAGTAGATGGCTTAAAACTACAATATAGAGTACCATGCGAAGTCGCATACTCACGTGCATAAGAAGAATAGTAGAGAAGATTTCTGACTATAAAAACAGTTTATATATTTCTAAAAGAGTAAAAGCATATTACAACTACTCAAAATGGTGAACAGCGGTGAATCGTTCGGTCATGCATACGGAGAAAGTAAACTAAACGCTGAGACGAGCATTGCCCAAGATCGGGATGCCGGACAAACTCCACCGAAATCCATCGGTGTCGGTGACCATAGGCTTTCCCGGTCACATTCTCTCCACGACACTGGTTTGACTCAAATGCGTGAATCAATAGGACTTTAGGTTTTAAATGGGGCTTGGGTTTAGGTGAGGATAAACAAAGATAAAAACGACGGCTAAAGCACTAAACCCAAATGAGCTAATGCAGGAAACTATCCTCATTCACCACACAAACACGCGGGTACACAACACCCCCAGACTTGGACTTAACAGCATGGGTGCGTGCACCGCCTACTCCCAAACATAAATCTCTACATAAAGATTTTCAATTAAACATTCCTTCTCTTTCCTTTCTTTTTAACTTCTTTTCTTTTTCTCATCATTTTTTTTTTCTTTTCATTTTCAGCAAATAAACAAAAGGACACAACCACATCTTCACAAACATATTACCACATCAACAACCCAACTCATGAAAATTATAAACAGCTAAAGCTCAAATTTTGGGTGTGCGACTAGGATTGACTTTTGGGCTTTGGTGAAATAAACGTGGGGCTGAATCAAAGAACGGGTAGGCACAACTGGGCTAGCGAGGATATAGCGGTAGGGATAGGCACAAAGGCTCAACCGGGCCAAAATGATGGCCTACATCACATTCACACAATTGACTAACCGTATACCCATGCTTCAAGAATCGCTTGGGGCAAGTTCTAGCCACCGAGAAAGATTCTCCTTTCTCCCGACTCAAGCAATACGAATCTAGCGATCGTTTACACACATCCCTATGCTACCGTTTGATTCCACCGAATTCACCATTTGAGTAGAGTAAACAACATTTACACTAATAGAAAAAAATATAAAACCATAGTATAAAAAGAAATTTAATCTACACGAATTTCTATACAACCGAGCACTCGACTAGGAGCACTACTAGAGTCAACATTTTACTCTGCTACATAGTCCTAAGCCATCACCTAGACTTTCCCAAATAAGCAGAAGAATTAAATTCACAACAAAGCAAGCAAACAGATGAGTACGCGCTCAAGTGGGTGCTGTGGTGTGCAATGAAAATAAACAAAACATTTTAAATGGAATCTTCTAACATGCAGTGCAATAGTGCACGTGAGCGGGTAAACAAAACTACTCTCCCCCAGACTTAAACTAAACAATCCGCATAATATATGACATGAAATTCAGAAAAAGCTAGGGAAAGAGAGTACCCAGTGCTCAGAAATGAGCACACCAGAAGATTGGCGTTTAAACCACGACTAAGCTGCAGCATCCGCCATCCAGAAAAAGATGCCTGCAGGGGTCAGCTCCGCAAAAAGAAAATAGAAAACTGAAAAAGAAATACTACTAACTAAACATGATTAGAAGAAATAAAAATGCAGAAAAGAAAGATAACTACTGGGGTTATTGTCATCCCAGCACGACTTATTCTAAAATAAAACAGTTCTAGCTAATGGGCCTATGGAAGGAGAAGTGGACAGGTAACTGGCCTAATATCCGTGTCGGTAGCGGGTACCGATACGGTGATAGAACAGTCACGCCTCTACCTGAATATAAATACCTGCTCCTCACAGGTAGAGGGAAAAGAAAGTAAGAAGAGGAGGAGGCCTGGTCCTCACTCATCTCACCAAAACTATCCTTGCCCAGCAAGGTATCGTCCACAGCAGGTCCGCAGGAGGAGAAGGCAACGAATGAGGCTTCCTTAATGGAGGAGGGATCAACCTCCTCGCATAAAAGGACACACTCATCATTGACTTGAGCACAAAGCTCCAAGTCCTCCTGAAGTACCTGTGAAGATTCAACCTGCACAGGCTCGGGTGAAGAGGGGGGATCGAGAAATAAACAAGATGAAGAACATAGATAATCAAAAATCGGGGGAGTGGTCCCGGACTCACTCCCATCAGGTTGGGGAAGTAAAATAATGTTTGCATTGTCATCAATGCTACAAGATTCGGCGGGATCAACGGTGGCCAGGCTTAGGATTTGGACTTCCTCCACCGGTGCTGAGGAAAATTCCTCTTCACCTAGAAGGTTGTCCTCCTCCATAAGAATAGGCACAACACTCAGATCAACCGCCTCCTCCTGCGACACATCATCAACAATGTCGTCAGAGACGAGTGTAGTATGCACAACAGGGAGAGGAATAGTGCTCGGATAAAAGTCGAGCACCGATTCCTCACAAAGAATCGAATCCACTAGAGGTGGTGGATGCACTAGGAGAATGGGCTCAGCAATATCGGTGCCCAGATCAGCCACACATCTGGTGACTGTGTCAACGCCATACCCTTCAAGATGTGAAGGTGGCAAAGACACAAAACCGGATGTTGAAGCTGTGCCGCCAGAGTTAGGAGTTGGGACGATCCGGATATCCGGCTCATCATCCTCATCCAATTGGCGACGAAAAGCAGCACAATCCTTCAGGGCATGATCTATGCTCCGACAAACTGGCACTGCCTAGCGGGCTTCTTTGGCACAGCGGGGGCTGGAGCCGAAAAGAAGTATGACGGTAAAGGCTCAGCAGAGTAGCCATAAGACTTACGCGCACCATATGGAGTACCAGACGAAGTCGGTGCTCCATATGCTGGGCTATAAGAATTATGCCTACTATTCTCCGTAGGGCATTCATCACTAGAGTGGGAGGTAGCTCCACACCAACGGCAACGGAAATTGAGATGTGCCCACATAGTGCGAAGATAAAACGATTCAAAATAAAAATGCTATTGTGCAAATACTAAACCAAATAGAAATTACTAAAGCAACCTGATATAAAACAAGAGGAAGGAATAAAGAGAACAGAAATAAAATAAAAGATGCAATTTACAAATGAAAGGGCTTTTCTCTCAAATTCTCCCTCTCCAGAAAACTCACACGACTATGTTCCCCGGCAACGGCGCCAAAAACTTGATGGCGCAAATCTCACACACCGCTATAGGCGGTAGCTTGACTGCGACACGAAACGGCAGTGTACCGATCGTTCAAGTAATAAATGTTGGGAATAAATCCCCGAGTGTCGGTCTCTTGAGGAACACAGTAAGGTGGAGTTAAATGTCGAGGAAGGACTTGAGATCGAAGTCCTTTAGGTCGAATGGATTGCGGGAGAGTTGGGTTGGCTTTTGGAAAATAAAAGAAAACACTACAACTACTCCTATGCAATGCCGCTATGCAATGCTTCGCTTGGCGGGATGGAAACTAGGCAGGCCTTGAGCGCGCTGCGTCGCAAGGGCGGATGGACGAGTAGGCAAACGGATTGAACTATGCAGGCCTTGAGCGCGCTGCTTCGTTAGGCGGGATGGAGTACACGGGCCGCGATGCCACGCTTCGGTAGGCGGATGGACGAGTAGGCTAACGGAATGAGGGTCGCAAGCACCTCTTCGACAAGCACGCCACTAGCAATTGCTAGTGCGGCACCGGACACGATAGTGGGATGGAAAATGGATGGTGGCGCACCTCATAAACACATAAACCATAAAAGCATTTCACAAACATGAAATATATAGATATAAAAACGAGTTCAAGTGTTCTTCATCAAAATACATAAGATCTAGCTATTACAACAATCAATAAAAGGAGAACAAGGCAAGAAATCGACCGAATCCGAAGGCTCGTTGAAGATTCACGGTTGGAATCGCCGGGTTGTCAATCCGCGTCCAAGCTCGGTCCACAACTACGTCCGGGGTAGAGAGAGCTGTCACGACTCTCCAATGGACCCGTCTTCTTCGTGTCACGATCCGGTAGAGGTTGCAAACTTCCTCTTGCTCGATGGAGATAGCGGCTAGGTCTTCCTTTGGAGCTCTTGGATGAAGGAGGAGGCCGAGAGGAAACTCCGGCGAAGATTTGGCGTTGAAAGCTTGCCCGGAGATCCTCCCTAAGGTGGGCGACGATGGAGGGGCGAAGTCGGACCAAACCAGGCGGAAAACGGCGGAAGAAAGCGGGGGATCCGACCTAAATCGCGAGCAGGGAATTTATAGGCGCTGGAATTAAACAGTGCGCACGGTCAGTGGCGCACGACCAGTGGTCGTGCGCACTAGAATCCTGTGATCGTGCGTTCTGCCTGGACGGAACCTGCAAAGACAGAAATTATAAAATAACATGTTCGCACGACCAGTGGCGCACGACCGGTGGTCGTGCGCACGGGAGTTCATGGTCGTGCGCAATACAACAAACAGAACTCAGAATTTCAATGATAAGTGCGCACGAGCAGTGGCGCACGACCGGTGGTCGTGCGCACTGGCGTTGGTGGTCGTGCGCACTGCATCAAACAGAACTCGTGAAAAAGGGTTAAGTGCACACGATCAGTGGCGCACGACCAGTGGTCGTGCGCAATAGAACCGGTGATCGTGCGCAATGTTCCTGTGCAGAATTGCACCGGAAACACCTGCACGACTCCTATTCCAGCACAACCACGAATCTAGCCACTGAAAGTGGCACCTAACGGAGCATGAAAACTACTAAAGAAGAAAAACAATGAAATCACACCAAAATGGGCCTAGAAGTGCACCTAGCATAGACTGATCAATATGAACTATAACAGGGCTAAAGTGCGGTGAAATGACTGAATAAATGGCCCAGATGAGTCCATAAAAGTGTATATGATCAGGACTCATCAGGTCACTCTAGCACCAAGCTTATTTTGAAATTATCAAAAGATAAATTAATTATGGGATTACCTATGCTTAATGGAAATTTATCTTCTCGTTGCACACCTTGCCAAAAAGAATTTTTTTCAAAAAGTTCTTTTAAAAGCAAAAATGTAATTTCTACTTCTAGACCACTTCAATTAATTCACATGGATTTATTTGGACTGGTTAACACTTCTAGTCTAGGATGTAGAAAATACGTTTTTGTATTAATTGATGATTATTCTATATTTTGTTGGACTATATTTCTATCTTCCAAATCCAATGCATTTCTTGAATGTACTAGTTTATGCATTCGTATTCAAAACGAACTTGATTTAAAAATTAAATGCATACGATCGGATCATGGAGGAGAATTTGAAAATGATAAGTTTTCTTCTTTGTGTGATGCTCTAGGAATTAAGCATGAATTTTTCGCTCCATGCACCCCACAACAAAATAGTGTAGTGGAGAGGAAAAATAGAACCCTTCAAAAATTAGCAAGCACTTTGCTTTCTGAATATGGGTTGCCCATATCATTTTGGACAGAAACTGTTAATACTTCATGTTATGTTATTAATCGTGTCATGCTTTGCCCAATCATAAAACTAACACCTAATGAGCTATATTTTAAAAAGAAACCTAATGTATCTTATTTTCATGTTTTTGATTGCAAATGTTTTATTTTAAATACTAGAGATGCATTAGGAAAATATGATGAAAGAATTTTCATTGGCTACACTTCAACTAGTTAGGCTTATTGAATATATAAT
The DNA here is from genome assembly GCA_033032865.1 of Dactylorhiza incarnata. Lineage (NCBI taxonomy): Eukaryota > Viridiplantae > Streptophyta > Magnoliopsida > Asparagales > Orchidaceae > Dactylorhiza > Dactylorhiza incarnata. The sequence continues at coordinate 11,629,414 of JAWHQI010000011.1, forward strand.
AAGAGAACTAAAACAGTTGAAGAGTCTATTCATGTAATATTTGATTAGCTTGTTCCTTGTGTAGATGTTAATTCTACAGGAAAGAAAGAGGAACCCCTTCCTCCTTTGGAGCATGAGGATTATGAATCGCTTGGTGAAAAAGAAGAAGAAAAAGAGGAGAAAGAAGAAGAAAAAGAGGAATATGTACCTCCAAGTGTGCTACATTTTTGAAAGGACCATCCAAGGGAGCTTGTAATTGGCGAATCATCAAAAGGGGTAACTACTCGTTCTACTTTACATGAGTCATTTTTAAACCTGTGTTTTGTATCCGAAATAGAACAAAAAATATTTCAATCGCTTTAAATGATGAATTTTGATTTTTAGCCATGAATGAACAACTGAATCAATTTGAACGCAATAAGGTTTGGAAACTTGTAGAAAGTCCATCGAATCATTCAGTTGTTGGTGTTAAATGGATTTTTAAAAATAAATTCGATTCAAAGATTATAAGGAATAAAGTTAGACTAGTTACACAAGGATATTCACAAATTGAAGGGGTAGATTTTGATGAAACTTTTGCACTCGTTGCTCGCATAGAATAAATTAGAATCTTTCTTGCATTCGCGAGTTTTAAAAGGTTTAAATTATTTCAAATGGATGTTAAAAGCACATTTTTAAATGGGATTATGAAAGAAGAAGTATATGTTGAACAACACCCCGGTTTTATTAATGAAAATTTTCCTAATCATGTGTATAAATTGGAAAAAGCACTTTATGGTTTGAAACAAGCGCCACATGCTTGGTATGAAAGATTAACATCATTTTGTTAAAGCACAAATTTACTATAGGAAGTGCAGATAACACACTCTTCATTAAACATGTTAATAATGATTTGATTATATTGCAAATTTATGTGGATGATATTATTTTTCGAGCCATTAATGAAGAGTTGTGTAATGCAGTAGTTTTAGAGATGAAAAATGAATTTGAAATGAGCTTGGTGGGAGAACTCACATATTTTCTAGGATTTCAAATCACACAAAGTCATGATGGTATTTTTATTTGTCAATCTAAATATGTTCATGATATTCTTAAAAGATTTGGATTTGATAACCTAAAGTAAGCCAATACTCATATGAGTGCATCACAAAAAGTGGGAAAAGATGAAGCTGATATTTCTGTTGATCAAACATTATATAGAGGAATGATTGGATCATTATTATATTTGAGTGCACCAAGAACTGATGTTATGTTTTCCATTTGTTTATGTGCTAGATTTCAAGCTAACCCCAATGAATCACATTTAAAAGGGTTAAACGATTTTTTAGATATCTAATCAGAACATCTAGATTAGGCTTATGGTATCCTTATAATGATTCCTTTATTATACACGACTTTTCTGATTCGGACTACACAGGTTGTTCATTAGATCGTAAGAGCTTTAGTGGCACGTGCCATTTTCTAGGCCCTTCTCTTGTATCATGGTCGAGTAGGAAACAAAATTCTGTTGCTCTCTCCACCACCGAGGCTGAATATATCGCACTAGGTAGTTGTTGTGCACAAGCCTTATGGATGACTTAAACTCTAGAGGACTTTGGAGTTCATCTAAATAACATAGAATTAAAATGTTGCAACAAGAGCGCTATCGATCTAACAAACAATTCTGTACATCACTCTAGATCTAAACATAAAGATGTTCGACATCATTTTATTAGAGATCATATTAAAAAGGAACATGTAAAAATTAGCTTTATCGGAACTGAGTGTCAACTTGCGGATATCTTTACCAAACCTCTCCCCGATGCTAGATTCAATATGCTTAGATTAGAATTTGGAGTTTTAGATATTCTTGCTTAAAATATTTAATCTGCAATTTCTTGCATATTTTTCTGATTTTATTGATGTACTTTTCAGCCCATATAATGACAAATTATTCAAGAAAAAAAAAGCACGAAAAATATGACTTTTTCCATGAAAATCATGTTCTGTTACTACCACCATGCTTTAATTCTTACCGCCAGCGTTAGCCTGATTCTTCATATATTTGACCCCTCTCTAAATTTTTTCTTTTCTGAGAAATTATTTTATTGTATTTATAGTGGTTTCAGAAAGTTTCATGTATTTTCGTATTTGAAATTGTCCTTAAAAATTAAAATAAAAGATAAAACTTCAAAACAATTCCAAAAATACAAGAATATGCTTTTGTCATTTGATTATTTGTTTCTATTTTTGTTTTTAAAAATTTAAAACAAAAAAAACTGCTTAATGCTTCATTGCTTAAAATCAAGTATGATTATATTTATAACTTGAAAATGATTTAAAATGTTTAATTTTAATTTCAAGTTTCATTATAACATTGTTCTTGAATATGTCATGCCTTGAGTATTATCTTAAAATGTGCAATGAATTTTGGTTGTAGAATACATGTGTAGAATTGTTTTTGCATTCCTCTTAGTATAAGTAAAGTAATATATTTGATAATGATTATCGAAAGTGCACATTGTCTTCTGAGTATTCTCTAGAGGGGGGGGGGGGGGGGGGGTGAATAGAGATTTAAAAATATTTACACTAATTATGCACACACACAATAAAACTACTAAGTACTATGCATTCATCAACACCAAAATAGAATTAAGCAATCACAGTAAATATAGAACAGAAAATAGTAAACTGGGACATCACAGAAAAGCAATGCAGAAGACACAGAAATTTTATTGTGGTTCCCCAAAATGTGGGTAGTCCACTCTTCTACCACCCTGGTAGGATTCCACTAACTGTGCTTGAGTCTTTTGATAAGGAGACTCTCAAAACTACCAAGTCTTTTGATAAGTAGACTCTTAGAACCACTGAGTCTTTTGATAAGGAGACTCTTAGAACCATTGAGACTTTTGATAAGGAGACTCTTAGAACCACTGAGTCTTTTGCCAAGGAGACTCTTAGAACCACTGAATCCTTTGAAGAGAGATTCTTAAAACTCTATCACAGTTGGAGAATAAGAACAATAGAAGAGGAGGAAGAAGAGAATTGGTTTCTTCAGTTATAATCCTTTAGCAGCTATCTCTCTGGATGTTGTTGCTTCTATATTCTTCAGGATCTGAATATAATGAACCCTTGCTTAAGATAGTGATGATTGTAAGGGGTATGAGCTTTGATCTTGAACATCTCTGCACTTTTGTGGTTCTGCTGCTATATAATGTAGAAGATAAAGCAGCAGGCTTCTTGTATTATTTTCCTGTGCAGACAAGTTATTCTTCAGTTCTGTCTTAGGGCTGGAGGAGGACGAAGAAGATAGTGTTGGAACATGGTCTTCCGCATCTCCTAGGTTTGAGAACAACAAATCCTATGTGTATTTGATCTTGTGTGTTTAAGTGTGCAGGATAAGAAAGTCCACATGACTCAAGGAGTACATAAGAAGGTTGCCCCCAAAGTTGAGCCAACAAATCCAAAACATCTACTAGCGCAGGCGCTAGCTGCCGTTCGATGAACTATTAGCGGCGCTCGACGAAATTCTCATCACGGCGTTCGACGAAACTTCGCTCAACGAAATCTTAGCTGCGTTCGACGAAATACCGATCGACGAAATATTTACTTAAGCGCAGATGCCAGGAGAACTTATAGAAGGAGATAGCGCCAGGCGATAGCGAGGAGCACAGTTGGCAAGGGAAAATTGTTTCCTCGGATTGAAGATTCTGTCGCGCAGAATGTGTCCTAATATGGGATAGGGCCGGCGGTACCACTAGCGCAGGCGCTAGCGCTAAGTCTATAAATAAGACATCTTGGCTTCGACTTAAAAAGCCTCTAGAGATCCAGAATTCCAGAGCTTCGTGCCACAGCATAGAGAGGAAGTTTCAGAGAGATACTCCCACAAATCCATAAAGACTAAAGGAGATCAGTGGAGTAGATTTCAACATGCGTCATCATCATGACAAAAGACCGCATCGACTACGATCATACTCTGTATCTTCGTCTACTTCTCCAAGAGATCCACATAGAGGGAGTTTTATATTATTGTCTTTTCATTTCATATCTTTTTTGTAATCGTTTAGTGAATTCGCCTCGTGTTGGCGACTAGGTTTGGGTAGGACTTAGGGCAGAAATTCGCCTCGTGTTGGCGACTAGGTCTCGGGTGTAGGTCTAGGGGGTGCTCGAGGCCATATTCGGGGAAGGGTTGGCTAGAGCGGTTTGAAGCCGTATCCGGGGAAGGATCGGCTAAAGCCAACCGGTTCGTGGGGATACGAGTCGGTATAGAAAACAAAAAGAGTCCTTCTATTAGCTTTGATTTCTAGCTTCGATAAAAGATCAAGTTTTGTAATCATGCTTCTCAAGTTAATAAAATCATGTCTTTACTTTTGCTTCACTTGATTTGTCTTGATCTTCTCTAGTTTAATAATCAAAGCTTTTTCAAAGTTATTCAAAATATATTATAAGTTTTTAAAACCCTTATTCACCCCCCCCTCTAAGGGAGCCTACCGATCCAACAGATAGGAGTATACGACTGAGAGAATAATTGTTGTTTCCTATCTTCTTCAACATACTTATTCTCTATTGATTTGTTTTTGAATTTCTTTCTTCTTCTGGACTGCCCTTAGAAGGAATATCCATTAGATAATAACTATTTTCTTCTATTTCTGTTCTCGACCCGTCAAGACTGATTTGAATATCTTCCAAGAATGTCATTGTTGTTTCTCTAGAATACTCCATTCCATTCTTGGCAATAAACAAGCCATTAGAAAACAGTTCTCAGCTTTGTAGACCTTCTGAAAAGGTGTTAGAAAAGACAGCAGAGAACATACTTTTTCTATCTATATTCGATGCTGCGTCCACTTCATTATTCGTCATATCGACGCACCTCTGAGTTCTTATAGAAGTAGCTTCGAATTCCTATTTATCGACGTATCCACCGAGTTGAATACTTGGCCTTGAACATTATCTTCTACGTCGAATTGAAGTCGAAGTTACGTCGACTTCTAAGATGGCTTCGACAAGCTCTTCCTTATGCGTTGAGTTCATTTCGACGTTGCATCGACTTTACTTGATACTTCGACAGTCTGTCTGAGTTGCTTCGACTTCTAGTCAGAGTTGCGTTGACTTATAGTCGAAGTTGCGTTGACTCCTATTCGACACAAGTTTTAATTCAACTGAATTTGTGCTTATCTTGACCTGGTCTTGACACTCTAAGGTGAGTGTGACATCCTAGGACATCTAAAGACCCTTTTACCCTTTCTATGCAAAGTGGGTAATACAACCTAACTGATGAAATCACTTTAATATAATTTGTCTTAACAAATTTTATCTAACAAATTATCTTAAAGTGATTTCATCAGTTAGGTTGTATTATATTAACAAATTTTACAATTTGATTATGTGATTTCAAACATACTTTGACATAAAATTAAATACAAACAACTATACACAGAGACAATAAAGACATTATTGAATGGGATCACAGACCTTATTATAAATTGTCAAGTCATCATATTGTTCTTAACAGTTGTGTCCTCCTGATGATATAATGTAAAATGTTCATAATTACTGAATACCTAGACTTCACTATTCTTTGTCAGGAGGTTTCCTCTTCCTTGAGAAGACAAGTGGCATCACCTTTCTTGCAGCAAATACAGCAGGCCCATTCTCCTCATCATCAGTCCTGTCTGTTGGAACATGGTCTTCCACATCTCCTAGGTTTGAGAATAACAAATCCTATGTGTATTTGATCTTGCTTGTTTAAGTTTGCAGGAAACAATGCCATATGACTTAAGGATAACATAAGATGGTTGCCCCCAAGTTTGAAGCCAAAATTCCAGCATGCCCACTAGCGCCGGCTGTAGCCACTAACGCAGATGCTAGCCCTGATTAGAGCAATTTTGGTAGGCAATTATAGAAGGCGCTAGTGCAGGTGGTAGCGGCTAGCGTAGGCGGTAGCGGCTAGCGCAGGCACTATCTCGACGCACAAGAGGAATTTCGGCAGGGTTTCCTTGGAATGAAAGATACACATGCAGAGAATATTTCCTAATTTAAGATAGCGCCGATGGTAGCGATAGCACAGGCGCTATCTTTCTCTCCTATAAAAGGAGCCCTCTTCTCTCGTTTTCAACACACATCCTTGAGAGAGTTCTAGTGCCAAAATTCCAGAGCCTTATACTACCAAGAATTGATCTCCCACCAAAGGTTCCGTGAGTTTCTGAAGGAGGACTACTTCATGTGGCATCCGACCGACGATCGCTTCTACCACGCTAATTCTACAGCGATCTTTCGTCTCTGACTTCAGAAGTTTCTTAGAGGGAGTTTTTCCTATTATTGTTGTTTATTTCATCTCTTTACTCTTGTAATCGTGTAGTAAATTCGCCTCGTGTTGGCAAATAGGTATGGGTAGGACTTTGGGAGGAATTTGCCTTGTGTTGGCGACTAGATCAAGTGTAGGTCTAGGGGGTGCTCGAGGTCGTATTCGGGGGAGGATTCGCTAGAGAAGATTGAGGTCATATCCGGGGGAGGATAGACTAAAGCCACCGGTTCTTGGGGATACGAGTCGGGATAGAAAACAAAAAAAACTTTTTACTTTTTGCCTTCAATTTCTAGCGTCATAAGAAATCAAGTTTTGTAATCTTCTATTTCAAGTTAATAAAGTCATGTCTTTATTTTATTTCACTTGATTTGTTTTGATTTTTCACTCTTTTGATCTCTAAGTTTTTAAAGTCATTTAAAATATAATAAAAGTTTTTAAAACCCTTATTCACCCCCTGTAAGGGCGCCTATAGATCCAACAAGTGGTGTCCGAGCGGTTTATTCCAAATGGTCTAACAACAAGGAATAAACAATGTCTTATGATCTCGCTTTTCTAAAGGGTTAGGGTGTTAGTAGACCACATCTTTTTACTGGGTCAGATTTCAACTACTGGAAATCTAGGATGATGTGCTTTCTTATGACCATGGACATAGAAGTTTGGAACATGGTATAAGTTTGGTACTCTCCTCCTACAGTGGTAGTAGGAGAGGTTACAGTAGAAAAACCTAAGGATAGATGGGATGATAATGATAAACTTAAGTGCAAAAATAATGCTAAGGCAATGAATGCATATATTGTGCTTTAAATAGACTGAATTTAATATAATTTATGCATGTGTTACTGCTTATGATATTTGGAACCAATTGGAAGTTACTCATGAAGGAACATCACAGGTGAAAGATGCAAATCTATTCTAATTGGAGTCCGAATATGAAATGTTCAGGATGGATGCTGAAGAAGACATCAACTCGATGTACACACGCTCTACCAAGATCATCAATGCTTCAAAGGCTCTTGGAAAGATATACTCTGACGGAGACTTGGTCAGAAAGATTCTTTGCTCTCTAGCTCTGAGGTTCAATCCAAAGGTGACAGCCATTTCAGAGTCACACAACCTGAGAACGCTCTAGATTGAGAATCTCCTTGGGAATCTCAAAACCCATGAGGTAGAACTCCAGATTCAACACGATGAATACAACAAGGAGCCAAAGAAAAAGGCGCTGGCACTACAGTCAAAGAAGGAGAGCAACGTAGATGATTATGAAGATGAAGAAGGTCTCCTGGTTAAGAACTTCAAAAAATTCAATAGAAATCTGGAAAGAAGGAACACCTTCCAAGAATACTTCTAGAAAGATGCACGACGAAAAGGGTCTTCATCTTCTTCGAAGAAAGAAAAGGAAAGTGACGACGAAGAAGAAAGACCACCACCAAAGTGCTTTCACTGCAGGAAGACCGGGCACATTAGGAGCCAGTGCCCGAAGTATATAAAGGAGCAAAAAGAAAAATGATACAAAGGGAAGGAGAAAAAGAAGGTGTTGAAAGCCGCAACATGGGATGATTCTTCCTCTGAAGAAACAAGCGGACCTGAGTCAAGCAGCGAGGAGGAAGCAAACATATGCTTCATGGCAAATGGCAACGAGGTAGATTTTGAAGAAACTTTTGCCCCCGTTGCTCGCTTAGAATCTATACGATATTTTTTGGCATTTGTGAGTTTTAAAAGAATAAAATTATTTCAAATGGATGTTAAAAGTGCTTTTCTAAATGGGTTTATAAAAGAAGAAGTTAATGTAGAACCACTCCCCGGTATTATAAATGAAAAATTTCCAAATCTTGTTTATAAATTAGAAAATGCGCTTTATGGTTTAAAACAAGTGCCCCGTGCATGGTATGAAAGACTTACATCATTTTTGTTAAAGCATGGTTATGTCATGGGAAGTGTCGACACATACTCTTCATTATGCATAATAATAACGATTTAATTATTTTACAAATATATGTTGATGATATAATTTTTGGAGCCATTAATGAAGAGTTGTGTAATGAAGTAGTCTTGGTAATGAAAAATGAATTTGAAATGAGTTTTGTAGGAGAACTCTCTTATTTTCTTGCTTTTCAAATTTCACAACGAAATGATGGTATTTTTATTTGCCAAACAAAATATGTTCATGATATGCTTAAACGGTTTGGATTTGAAAATCTTTAAAAAACTTCTACACCAATGAGTGCTTTATTAAAACAAGGAAAAGATGAATCTGGAATTTCTATCGATCAAAATTTATATAGAGGTATGATCAGATCTCTTCTTTACTTAAGTGCATCTAGACCAGATATAATGTTTACAGAATGTTTATGTGCTCGCTTTCAAGCAATCCAAAAGAATCTCATTTCAAAGCGGTAAAACAGATTTTCAGATACTTATTAGGGTCATCTAGATTAGGATTATGGTACCCACACAATGATTCATTTACACTACATGGCTATTCCAATTCGGATTACGCCGGATGTTCACTAGATCCAAAAAGCACTTGCGGTACTTGCCACTTCTTAGGAACCTCTTTAGTTGCATGGTCTAGTAGGAAATAATCTTCAGTTGAACTCTCCACCACAGAGGCCGAATACATCGCTCTTGGGAGTTATTATGCACAAGCTTTATGGATGAGCCAAACTTCTTCTTCTTAGGGTTTATGATAAGAAGGATTTAAACTTAACCTAAAAACTTGATAAGAAAAATTAAACTTCTTCTTCTTAGGGTTTATGATTTATAAAAATGCGAAGAAGTTTGATGATATTTTCCAAAACTATATTCGATGAAGGCAAGTGTACCTTATCGTATATAATATAGGATATTTTATAAAAATACCAAGGTCGTATTAAACTCGGGTTTGTCGAGTACTTCTACTTCGAGAAAGCGGACTTTTATTTTATCGGAGAGAGAGCGGAAAAGAGAACTAAATTGCAACTAAATAAAAGAGAACGAAAATAAAGAAAGAAAATAAAACTTGATTAAAACTCGCTTTGAAATGAAATTAAAAGATAAATACTATCATTCAACTCTAAGCCTTGACCGTGGGGATTCCCGAAGCTCGAACATGCCTCTCTCGAGGTTAATGCCCAACTAAGCTTAGGAAAAATCAACTGGACTCTCGTCCTATAATTGATTACCTAAGACTTGCTTTACGCAGTGAATCCCACTATAGGATTTAACTCCTATCCGGAAGATTTACGTCATCCTCTCTCGAGGGGTGCGTGGAACTCTTTTTATTCTCGAGTGATCGATTCATGCGCACGTCCTCTCAGCTAGCTAGAATACGAAAACAAATACCGAAATTCATAACCGGAATATGAACTCGATATCGTTATATTTCGAGAATAAATCGAAGGAGAGAAGATGCGATAATAAGGTGTAGAGATAATTTCGATTCAAAACTTGCTAGAATCAAGAATAACTAATTACTAGCTAAAGGAAAAATTAAAACAAGAAAAAGAGAGAAAGAGGAAGAAAGAGAGTTTGCATAAAAGAAAGAGATAACAAAATTTCATTTCATAAAAAAAAGGAGATTACATAAATTGAAAGCTACATTACATTGCATGAAATTAAAGCTAAGCTACCTTGCATGGAAGAGAAAACAAGACATTAAAAAGGAAATAAGAGAATTACATGAAATTAAATCTAAACCTAAAACATGAAAAATAAGGAAAACTATACAAGAACAGCCCAAATGGGCAGGGGGAAGGGAATGGAATGCTGGAGGGGAGCCTCTGAATTTATAGGAAAAAATTCCAGGTTACACGCCCTCGGTCACGGGCGTGACCTAGGGCGTGTAATACTGGTTCTGCACGGCTGCCACATAGGCGTGGGTCTTGCATGAATGTGTCACGAAAAAGGACATTACACGCCCGTGTAACTTTGGTCAGGGGCGTGTACCTGGGCGTGTACTTGGGCGGCTTTATCAATGCGGCGTGGGCTTGAGTGCGGCGCTGCAGCGAAAAGCGATCAAGCGTGAAAAAGTCACGGGCGTGACTCATGGGTCACGGGCGTGACTGGGGTCAACTCCATCAATGCGGCATGGGCTTGAATTCGGCGCAGCAGGGAGCAGGGATCACGCGGGAAATCACGGGCGTGACTTTGGGTCACGGGCGTGACTTGGGTCAACATTGGATTCGGTGGCTGACAGGTCCACGTGGAAAGCTTGAAGTGATCTTTAAATTTACACGCCCTTGGTCACGGGCGTGACTATGGGTCACGGGCGTGACCGAGGGCGTGACTTGCTGTGGACTAGCTCAAATGCGCGGCAACAACTCCTGGACTGATCTTAATGTACACGCCCTTGGTCACGGGCGTGACCTAGGGCGTGTACTATGAAATTTGACCAAAATGTCCAAAAAATCTGCAAAACAAAAATACAATTATATTTAGAACTAAAATTATAAAAGAAGTGATTTTTAACTAAAATATAAATAATATTTACAAAATTATATTAAACTTAACCTAAATACTATAATTAAAATAAGCATAAATCCTTCTTATCAAATACCCCCATACTTAAGCTTTTGCTATTCCAGAGCAAAAGTATGAGAAATATTTATAAGACATTTAATAAAATTTTTAATTAAGACTAAAAATTTATTGAATCACAAGTAAGCTAAAAAGAAAATTTAAGGATCGACGAATTAAGTCCTAAATTATGAAATTAAAATAATAAGAGAAAAATATTTAGCCAAGAGTTCTCAAAAATATTAACTAGTTAACAAAATTGAGTAATAAGTAAACAAAATTAGATTTAAAATTTATAAAAACCATAACTTTGAAAAATCTAAAGGAAAAATGTAACTTACTAAGTATTACTCTCTCCATAACATAATTTAAATCTAGATCAAAGATATTGGGTTAGGGGGGGTTTCATAAATTTTGGCATAAGAAGAGTTCTTTGAATGAAGGTGATGGATTTTCCATTTCACCAAAGTGGTTTTTTTTAAGTAAATATTTTTTTTTCTCTTCTAACAACAACCCAAAATGTATATGGTTTAGGAGTAATGAATTTTATCCTCTTACTCCATGCCATATAATCTTTTAAAATATTTTGGGTGCATATGTTTTAGGAACTAATGAATTTTATCCTCTTATTCCCATGACATATGATCTTTTAAAATACTTTTTTATGCCATCAAAGGGGTAGGGTAGAGAAAAGACTTCTAGCTTATAAATTAAATTATTTTGAGAGCAAATTTTAGTACTTTAAACTTTCCTAAGATTTTAAAAGCTTGAGGTAGAAATAATTAAAATCTAAAGGTGTTTAAGCAAGATTACTAAAAATTTGTAACTATTTAAAATAAAAGAGAAGAAGTGCTAAAGAAATACCTATAATCAAATTAAAATCATAAAATATTTCTTAACACTAAATCACTTAAACAAATATTAGATTTAGCAAACCATGATAGAATAAATGATTAGCAAATAAAAAAGTATAAATGCTTATAAATAAACTCAAAATGATTTTGGAAATGACAAAAACCAAAGTAAGGGCTTATTATATTTTTGGGATTTTTTATAAGTTTTATGTAATAAATTTTTTGGAATTTTTTTAATATTATCTTTTTTTGGAATTTTTAGTATTATCTTTTTTTTTTTGGAATTTTTTAGGATAAGAAATAAATACTAAAAATGCTAAACATAAACTAAAAAAAAACTAATTTTTTTTGTTAATTCTTGGACTTCCCGAGGTCGACCCGGTGAAGGGATCGCAAGGTACTAGCGGCTGTGATGGGAATTCAAGCCCAAGGCGTCCTTTCCGAGAATTTAAATTTTCGATTATCTAATTTTTTTTGAATTTTTTTGGGTTTTCTAAATTTTTTTTTTGAAAAAGCTAATTTTTCTTTTGTAAAAGACAATAAAAAGGAAATAAACTATTTACAAAACTATGTACACAAATATTTTTGGAATTTTGTGATTTTCAAAATTTTTTTTGGAAATTTTCTATGATTTTATAATTTAAAAGAAAGGGAAGTACACCCTCATACTTAAAGTTCAACATTGTCCCCAATGTTGAAAGCTAAGTATGGAGAATAATAAAATAGAAAATACAAGAGCATGATTATGAAAGAAAAAGAACAAGGAGAGGAAAAGAAGTACGTCCCTGATGGAGACGGACGACCATCACAATTACCTGCAAAAATTTTCTTTCAAAACCATAAGACAAAACACAAAATCAAAAGAATTAAAACATAAAAGTTACTTATTATTATTATTATTATTAATATTCACCGGCAACGACGCCAAAAACATGATAAGAAAAAATAGACTTCTTCTTCTTAGGGTTTATGATTTATAAAAATGCGAAGAAGTTTGATGATATTTTCCAAAACTATATTCGATGAAGGCAAGTGTACCTTATCGTATATAATATAGGATATTTTATAAAAATACCAAGGTCGTATTAAACTCGGGTTTGTCGAGTACTTCTACTTCGAGAAAGCGGACTTTTATTTTATCGGAGAGAGAGCAGAAAAGAGAACTAAATTGCAACTAAATAAAAGAGAACGAAAATAAAGAAAGAAAATAAAACTTGATTAAAACTCGCTTTGAAATGAAATTAAAAGATAAATACTATCATTCAACTCTAAGCCTTGACCGTGGGGATTCCCGAAGCTCGAACATGCCTCTCTCGAGGTTAATGCCCAACTAAGCTTAGGAAAAATCAACCGGACTCTCGTCCTATAATTGATTACCTAAGACTTGCTTTACGCTGTGAATCCCACTATAGGATTTGACTCCTATCCGGAAGATTTACGTCATCCTCTCTCGAGGGGTGCGTGCAACTCTTTTTATTCTCGAGTGATCGATTCGTACGCACGTCCTCTCGGCTAGCTAGAATACGAAAACAAATACCAAAATTCATAACCGGAATATGAACTCGATATCGTTATATTTCGAGAATAAATCGGAGAGAAGATGCGATAATAAGGTGTAGAGATAATTTCGATTCAAAACTTGCTAGAATCAAGAATAACTAATTATTAGCTAAAGGAAAAATTAAAACAAGAAAAAGAGAGAAAGAGGAAGAAAGAGAGTTTGCATAAAAGAAAGAGATAACAAAATTTCATTTCATAAAAAAAGGCGATTACATAAATTGAAAGCTACATTACATTGCATGAAATTAAAGCTAAGCTACATTGCATGGAAGAGAAAACAAGACATTAAAAAGGAAATAAGAGAATTACATGAAATTAAATCTAAACCTAAAACATGAAAAATAAGGAAAACTATACAAGAACAGCCCAAATGGGCAGGGGGAAGGGAATGGAATGCTGGAGGGGAGCCTCTAAATTTATAGGAAAAAATTCCAGGTTACACGCCCTCGGTCACGGGCGTGACATAGGGCGTGTAATACTTGTTATGCATGGCTGCGACATCGGCGTGGGTCTTACGTGACTGTGTCGCGAAAAAGGACATTACACGGCCGTGTAACTTTGGTCACGGGCGTGTACCTGGGCGTGTACTTAGGCGGCTTCATCAATGCGGCGTGGGCTTGAGTGCGGCGTTGCAGCGAAAAGCGATCACGCGCGAAAACGTCACGGGCGTGACTCATGGGTCACGGGCGTGACTGGGGTCAACTCCATCAATGCGGCATGGGCTTGAATTCGGTGCAGCAGGGAGCAGGGATCACGCTGGAAATCACGGGCGTGACTTTGGGTCACGGGCGTGACTTGGGTCAACATTGGATTCGGTGGCTGACAGGTCCACGTGGAAAGCTTGAAGTGATCTTTAAATTTACACGCCCTTGGTCACGGGCGTGACTATGGGTCACGGGCGTGACCGAGGGCGTGACTTGCTGTGGACTAGCTCAAATGCGCGGCAACAACTCCTGGACTGATCTTAATGTTACACGCCCTTGGTCACGGGCGTGACCTAGGGCGTGTACTATGAAATTTGACCAAAATCTCCAAAAAATCTGCAAAACAAAAATACAATTATATTTAGAACTAAAATTATAAAAGATGTGATTTTTAACTAAAATATAAATAATATTTACAAAATTATATTAAACTTAACCTAAATACTATAATTAAAATAAGCATAAATCCTTCTTATCACATGGCTATTCCAATTCGGATTACGCCGGATGTTCACTAAATCAAAAAATCACTTGCGGTACTTGCCACTTCTTAGGAACCTCTTTAGTTGCATGGTCTAGTAGGAAATAATCTTCAGTTGAACTCTCCACCACAGAGGCCGAATACATCGCTCTTGGGAGTTATTGTGCACAAGCTTTATGGATGAGCCAAACTCTAGAGGATTTTGGTTTTCATCTCAAAAATATCGATCTCAAATGTGACAACAAAAGTGCCATAGATCTTACAAATAATCCAGTACACCACTCTAGATCCAAACACATAGATGTTCGCCATCACTTCATTAGGGATCATATTAAGAAAAAACATGTAAAAGTAAGTTTCATTGGTATGGACTCCCAACTTGCTGACATATTCATTAAACCTCTTCCCCATGCAAGATTTCAATTGCTAAGACTAGAATTAGGTGTCCCAGATCTCTCGGGTTAAGTCACATTCATAAAAACAATTGTTTAATGCATTTTTTACCTATCTAAACATCTCCAAACCTTCTGAAGTTTCTGCATGAAACTTATCTTTGGACACTTATTCAAGATCAAAAAATAGAATTTTCAAAATCCTAAAATTTTGTGTACTGTTTGTCGCGCTAGCGCTAGCGCCGACGCTAGCTCGCTTATCTGATTTTCTGTGTTTTTAAAATTTTGCAAAATCACTAAAAATATATTCTTATATAAGTACTACCTATTTTTGCATTTCTGCCATTATTTGATTTTTGAAAAATAAAAACAAAAAAATTGCAAAAGCCAAATTACAAAAAATATTTTCATTCTCTTCCTTTCTTTGGTTATTTGTTTGTTTTCTACCTCTATAAGTTAACTTTTTCTATTTACACGTATCTTGCGAAAGGGAGATTTGGGATGTCACCTCATCAGATCTCCAAGTACCGGTGCGAACCCCTCATAGGGTAGTCCTCGGGAAGTCCAAGATCAATTATAAGAATTTTAACCATTTTTAACAACAAAATTCTTTTTCAAAATATAAAAAAAAAACTGTATAGAATTTCTTGTTAATATCAAGCATGGTTTATTCTATCACATAGACTTTCTATAATGTTGAAATTCATCTTTTTAAAGTACTTTGAACATTGTTTTGCTTCTTATCATGATTTGATATATCTAAACACATGTGCATCAATTGTATTGAAAAAAGTTTTGTAGAATCAAAACAATGTTCAAAGTACTTTTGATATATCTAAACGCCTGTGCATCTAGACTTTTTGCATGCCTCTAAATATGAGTAAATTTTTATGATTGATAATGATATTTCTTCACTCACCTATTTTGGCAAGACAATACGTGCTTTTAATCTAAGAATGCTTGCCTGTGTATTGTAATTGCACAATGAATTAAAATTGCACAAGTATCTTACCTACACTACATTTATTTGCATGCTTAAAAATTAAGAAAAGTGGTTGTGCTTTCAAAATTACATTGGTTTGCAAAACAAGTGTATTCAGAGATCTTTTGTACAAAAAAATCATGAAATAAATTGACAAAGATAACTCCACCAAGCACTACTTGAACCTCGTGATAAGGCTTAATAAGCATTGTGAGGTTGAGCACCGTGGAAAGAATAGTAAAGTGTCTTGTGCAAACCTTCAGTCTCTAGCTACACCACTTATTCTTAATTACACCTGTTGAAACCGATTTCTCGGTCTCGAGTGGAGCTCGGGGCCCTCACCGAAATGAGGGGCAGCTAGCCCTTACCGGTCCCTCGGGAGAGGTAAGGTTGATGACTCGAGCTAAGAACGAAGACCCTAGTCTCAGCGAGGAGGTCCCTCCACTAACCCGGAAGATCGTTGAGCGCTTCCCCTCCCAAGCCAAAGCTAAGACTCGGGCACCTTGGAGAGCTAGAGAGCTCAAACCAAAACGACCTAGGAAGAGAAGAGCTCAAAAATAAAATGAACCGCTCCTCTCCAAGGTGCCCTTTGAGGTCTATTTATAGATTTTAGTTTTGTGGCCTGTCAATAACCAAATCCCGCTGTCCATTCTCACTATCCGCACACCGGATTGGTCTGCTAACAGCCAAATTCCGCTGTTCGGAGAGGCTAAACGCAGACCTCCGGGGGCCTCTTGGTAGAAATCCCTTCCTGGACTTTTACGGGGCGAGCCAGCCCGCTTCGCGACCTCCCTCGCGAGTGGAGCTCGCGAGCCTCTGGGTCAGCGAATCCCAGAGGTATTATCGACACATTACATGGTTCGCTCGCCTGCACCTCCTCGGCGAGTCCCAGGATGGCTATCCGCTCTCACTCTAGGCGGGCTCGCCTAGCGAACTCCTTCCTCAATCGGTTGGGCTCGCCAATTGCGACCCGGCCAAGCCCCAAAGTGGCTATCCGCACCCCAAAATGGCTAACTGTACCCCAAAATGGCTAACTGTACCCCAGGTGGGTCTGCTAACAACCAAGCTCCGCTGCTTGAGACCGTTACGATCGGAGCTTTCGCCTGCCTTCTCGCGGATCCTGTCCGCGACCCCTCCTCGCGGGGGTTGCGTTGCGAGAACCCCGCTGAAGGAGCTCTCGCGATCTCTCTCGCGAGTGCCGCCAGCGGCAGCCCCTTTGGAGGGTTGCCTTGCGAGGACCGCGCCAGCCCATGGTGGTGGTCTGCTGAGGTCTCGTCGCTCTTAGCGAGGTCTGGATCTCACTAAAATGGTGGTTGATCTTAGCAAGGTCTGGATCTCGCCACTCCTGTCTCGCTTGATTTCTTTATCCGGCGAATATCGGGGTTGTACACAATCCCCGCTCTTCGCGAGGACTAATGTCTTCGCGAAGAATCGTCCAACCCCTGATATTCGACCGCTCCTGGATGACCTGTCATTAATCTTTTGTGGGACCCACCATGCAGGCTATAAATATCATCACGAACCCCCATGGGTGCGCGTCGCTTCTTTTCCTTCTTTTGCCGTTCTAGCTGCCGGGAGATGCCGATTTCCGAAGAGGCAGAGGCTCGCCTGAGGGCGATGAGAGCCGGCGGGCTACTTCCCACGACCAGGGTACCCGCCTGGATGAACCGGCAGCCTCCTGCCCAGTCGCCAAAAACCAAGAAGGCGAAGGCGGTTCGCCTCTCTGGAGACGACTCCGTGACGCTGGACTCCTCCCCGGATGATCGCCGCCCCGCGAAGGTATGAGTTGTCCGAATTCACGTCTATAAATTGCTCTTCATTCGTTTTCACCCGCAGGATACCTTGCCGAGCGAGATTTGTGAGGAACGTGCTGAGGGGTCTCGGAAAAGCCCTCAGGTGGACATGAATCTCGCAGGAAAAGACATCACTGGTACGATCTGGATCTCGCATGCTGTAATATTTATGTCTAAACATATGATCTCTGTTACTATTTTCTTACAGTCCCGCCTCTGAAGTCCCCGATCCGCCCGTCGTCGCGACCTCCATCTCCGCTGCCTCCAGATAAAATCGTAGAGAAGCCCGGGTTCCAGCTCCTCACGAGCGAGGAGACGGGTGGCCCCGCACCGCCAAAGATTCCCCCGACCAACAGTACAGCTCATCCTGCCGGACTGGGCAAATCCCTCTACCCCCATTATGGAAACGTGTTTCAGGGCCGTCCTTCGGGTTCTCGCCCCCCTCTAGGTAAGTGTTATGACCTCGCCGACAGTTTACGTGATCTTTCGCTCATTACCTGACCTTTGGAGATCTCGCAGATTCTGCCGAGAACCCGCACACCGATTCTGAACTGGGCGACGACGAAATGTCCCCCCTTCCTGATCAGGTGGAAGATTTCTTAGGGGATCCGCGAGATCCTGAGATGATGAAACGGCGGGCCGCGGAGCTTTTGCGAAAGCACGGGCGAATGTTGATGGATCTCAGCATGCAGGCGAGACGGGACAGGGAAGCTGCCGAGGATAGACATGCGGTCCTGATGGAGGAATGTGCGAGGCTTCGTCAAGCGAGACACCGTGATCAGGATGAGATCGCCTCGACGCCGGAGGTACACATAGCGAGGATGAGGGACTACGCCTTTCTCACGGATCGGGAGGGTCGTTTGGCGGAGGAATATTATAACTCTAGGGCTCCGCCGAGGTCAGGGTCGCGGGGTGGTGGTCGGTGGAAATGGCTCCCCCACGATTCCCGCTAGTTGTTATGTCATGGATTTAATTGCAATGGATGTCGCTTGTTGTTAGAATATCTCGCTACTGTGGGTGACTTGTGTAATTGCCATTTATATATATTGGCTTTATTTCTATTGACTAAGTTGTATCTGTTCTTTATGACTTCTCGCTCGGCTGCTGGCTAGTCTGCTTTATTTCACATTACATTGCTCGTGCGAACCCTCTATTTTTGCCAAAGATATGTCTTGAAAGTGTTGATTACGCTAACCCTGCAGGTATTTATCCCTCGCGGACATGACCCGATGTTTTTTGTTGATATGCGTGCTCGCCGGCGCTTGGACTTCTTCCCGCCTTTTTGCTTTTGCTATAAATAAGCGGTGTTTATCGAGCCAACCACCGCATTTATTCTTGATCCTCTTCTTCTCCTTTTGCAGAGCTCTCGCTATTTCTCGTTCTCGCCTTTTTTCGCTTCTCGCAGGTTCGCAAGATGGGTGGTGATGCGGAATCGGAGGGACGGCGAAGGATTGCGAAGGCCTTCGCCGAGCACGGATTCTTTAACTGCAACCTAACAGACGAGGAGTATTTCAGCGCGGTCGCTGATTACGTCACCCCCCCATTCGAGGCGCGCCGCCCCAGCGAGGATGACACGATCAACGATCCGTTGGTCGACGAGTTGGCCATCCCCATCGCCCACTTTGCGGTTGGTTTGCGCCTTCCCTTGTGGCCGGAGGTTCGCCAGGTAATCCTCGCTCTCGCTTACCTCTTACTCATTTTGACACTCTAGTCTCGCTCGCCGCGTGAATTAATCTCGCTCTCTGTCCTTAGGTGCTCAAGCACTACGGCGTAGTTCCCGGTCAGCTCACACCCAACGCCATGGCGGTGATTACTGCCTTCGCTTGCTACCTCCGCGAAGAGCGAATAGAGTTCAGCCTTCCCGTCTTCAGGAAGGCGTTCTCCTTCCGCGCCTACAAGGATGGGACCGCGTATTTTGTGGGTACGGGCCCGAAAGTGGTTGAGACTGTCAACAAGGCCCACTTCTGGGCCCAAAAGTTCGTCATCGTCAGGGGGAACTTCGGCAACGTTCCCTTTTCGCCGGTCCAACATGGCGAGACCACCTATCGGCCCACCGCCCTGGGCGGGCATGAAGCCCTCCTCCATCAATTCCTAAACAAGAAGAACTTCGAAGTCGCCTACCTCCGCCAAAACCTGGACACGTTGCTCCCGGTTCTCGCCGGAGAAGGTATGGATTTTTGCCTAATATGTCCGCCTCAATTCGCAAGTTTGTCATATTAATGCACCTGTTTATAGGCGAGCGAGATCTCCCCCTCCGTCCCCCTTACGCGAGCAACCGGAAACCTGATGCTCTCATGTCCCTCGCTACCATGGGGGCCGAAGCTTGCCGAGGCGAAGCCATCCCGGCCGAGCACCCCTCTCGCAAGAGGCAGGGAGCTTCCGGTGGTCACGGCGCGCCCCCAAAGTCTCCGCCAAAAAAGAGGAGTAAGAAAAGCGCAGCCCCGCTTGCTGCACCGAAAGGTAAGGAGCCTCGCGAGGCTGCCTTTGATGAGTTTGACCTTACTGGTCTCTCGGTGGGCGAGGACGAAGAGCCTGGCCAGGAGCCGACCAGGACCTCGGTCCTCCCTATCCCGGTGAATCATTACAATTTCGGGCTCGGCCAGAGGCGCCGAGACGAGACTGGCGAGCCCCTTGTGACTTGGAAACCAGAGACCAACCGGGTGGACATTTCTTCTATCCTCCCCTCCTGGGTGGAGAAGGAGACCGTCAGTGGCCACGCCTTCGATTTCTCATTCGCTCTCTACGGTCGCGAAGACGCGGGGTCCTACAAGGATGAGACTGCGAGGACTCTCGCCTATGAGAGCGCGAGGTCCCAACTGCGCTCTGCTGAGCTCGCCCACATGACGGGGAGGCGCTGTCTACAGCTTGAGCTTCAGAACGTGGAGCTCGCGAGGGCCTACCAGGGAATCCTTGCCGAGAACACGCAGCTGAAGGAGAAGCTCCTCGCCGCGGAGGGTGGGGTGGTGAGTTATCTATACCTCCAACTTCCTTTTTCTCTTAGCCCTTTCATCTCTCTAACCGGACCTGCTAGCAGGATGTCGAGGACGCCGGGAGGGCCAACGCTCGCATCAAGGATCTGGAGAGCGAGGTGACCGGGTTGAAGGCTTTGAACAGCGACCTTACCCGTGCCGTTGTCCCCCCCTCGCCTCGTCGTGTAAAGGAAGACCGGCGAGCGCGAGACGAAGAAATCCGCGTGGGGTCGATAGAGTCGGCTCGCTACATTTTCTCGGTGGCGAAGGCGATTGGCCTCTTGGCGGACGACGCAGCTGACATGACCCTGGAAGACATCGTTCCAGAGCTCTTCCTCCCCCTCCCGCCAGTGAAGGACAGCGATGATGAAGAAGGATCCGCAGGCGATTCCTGAGGCTCGCCGACTTTCTCATTTTGTGTTGTAATTTTTGATTGGCGAGGTTGCCAAGAAGTTGTAACCAAACTCTAAAGTGTTGAATATAAATTTTTGCTTTGCTCATCGTCTCGCCCCCTCTCTTTTTTTTGTATTGTTATTTTTATGTGTTGAATGTCCCGCTATTGTTTATCTCATCCTTCGCTTTCGCGGAGGTCATTCTCGCGCCGCACGCTATTGGGTAGGTGCGCTCCGGACGCTCCGGCTGCTTGGATCTCTCGCCGTTTGCCTTAGGCTTGCTGCGCTTTTGGGTATGTCTCGTAGGGTATTTTTTCTCTTGGCGAGAACTCGCCTCTTACCTAGTGCAGGCGACCTTTCTGCCGAGGACTAGATGTTTGGGATCGTATGAGATTGATCCTCGCTACTTGCGTAGTATTATACGCCTTTCTTGGCCGAGCGAGCATGTCCGACGAGCGAGACGGTTTGCCGACAAAAGACGTCAGCTTACCATTTCTCCCGAAACCGCCCGGAACCCCCCGTCTAGATGAGAGCCCGGGAGCGGGATCGATCTGGGGCATTCCAGCTCCAAAGTATCCAACCTTGCCAGCCTCTCCAGAGATCAACCAGAACCCCCCGTCTGGGTGAAAGCCCGGGAGCGGAATCGATCTGGGGCATTCCAGCACCAACATATCCAACCTTGCCAGCCTCTCCAGAGATCAACCAGAACCCCCCGTCTAGATGAGAGCCCGGGAGCGGAATCGATCTGGGGCATTCCAGCACCAACACATCCAACCTTGCCAGCCTCTCCAGAGATCAACCAGAACCCCCCGTCTAGATGAGAGCCCGGGAGCGGAATCGATCTGGGGCATTCCAGCACCAACATATCCAACCTTGCCAGCCTCTCCAGAGATCAACCTGAACCCCCCCGTCTAGATGAGAGCCCGGGAGCGGAATCGATCTGGGGCATTCCAGCACCAACATATCCAACCTTGCCAGCCTCTCCAGAGATCAACCAGAACCCCCCGTCTAGATGAGAGCCCGGGAGCGGAATCGATCTGGGGCATTCCAGCACCAACATATCCAACCTTGCCAGCCTCTCCAGAGATCAACCAGAACCCCCCGTCTAGATGAGAGCCCGGGAGCGGAATCGATCTGGGGCATTCCAGCACCAACATATCCAACCTTGCCAGCCTCTCCAGAGATCAACCAGAACCCCCCGTCTAGATGAGAGCCCGGGAGCGGAATCGATCTGGGGCATTCCAGCACCAACATATCCAACCTTGCCAGCCTCTCCAGAGATCAACCTGAACCCCCCGTCTAGATGAGAGCCCGGGAGCGGAATCGATCTGGGGCATTCCAGCACCAACATATCCAACCTTGCCAGCCTCTCCAGAGATCAACCAGAACCCCCCGTCTAGATGAGAGCCCGGGAGCGGAATCGATCTGGGGCATTCCAGCACCAACATATCCAACCTTGCCAGCCTCTCCAGAGATCAACCTGAACCCCCCGTCTAGATGAGAGCCCGGGAGCGGAATCGATCTGGGGCATTCCAGCACCAACATATCCAACCTTGCCAGCCTCTCCAGAGATCAACCTGAACCCCCCGTCTAGATGAGAGCCCGGGAGCGGAATCGATCTGGGGCATTCCAGCACCAACATATCCAACCTTGCCAGCCTCTCCAGAGATCAACCTGAACCCCCCGTCTAGATGAGAGCCCGGGAGCGGAATCGATCTGGGGCATTCCAGCACCAACATATCCAACCTTGCCAGCCTCTCCAGAGATCAACCTGAACCCCCCGTCTAGATGAGAGCCCGGGAGCGGAATCGATCTGGGGCATTCCAGCACCAACATATCCAACCTTGCCAGCCTCTCCAGAGATCAACCTGAACCCCCCGTCTAGATGAGAGCCCGGGAGCGGAATCGATCTGGGGCATTCCAGCACCAACATATCCAACCTTGCCAGCCTCTCCAGAGATCAACCTGAACCCCCCGTCTAGATGAGAGCCCGGGAGCGGAATCGATCTGGGGCATTCCAGCACCAACATATCCAACCTTGCCAGCCTCTCCAGAGATCAACCAGAACCCCCCGTCTAGATGAGAGCCCGGGAGCGGAATCGATCTGGGGCATTCCAGCACCAACATATCCAACCTTGCCAGCCTCTCCAGAGATCAACCAGAACCCCCCGTCTAGATGAGAGCCCGGGAGCGGAATCGATCTGGGGCATTCCAGCACCAACATATCCAATCTTGACACAGCAGCAGTCAGAAACACAACGAACGAAAGTAAGATAATGATTGAATTGACATAATAAAGTTTTTAAGGGTAGAATCGTTTCAAATCATCCCCACTTCGAGCTCGGTCAAGGGACATCCCTTCCACATCCTGGAGGTGATACCCCCCCGACTTGAGCACCTCGCTTATAATATACGGGCCTTCCCAGTTTGGGTTAAGCTTACCCACTGCGGCCCCTCTTCCGGCCGCATCGACCTTTTTCAGGACTAGGTCCCCTTTCTGGAAGTGCTTGATCCGGACATGTTTGTCAAAATATCGGGCCATCCGCCGCTTGACCTCTTCCTGCCTGATGGTGGCCAAGTCCCGGAGTTCCTCCACCAGGTCCAAGGACAGCCTCTGTTCTGCATTATTACCCTCTAGCCACTCTTCATCCCCTTCGCTCGCAGCGGTCACCCGGGGGGTCTTCACTTCAAACTCTATGGGGAGGACGGCCTCTGACCCGTGAGAGAGCTTGAATGGAGTCTCCCCGGTGGCGGTATTCGGAGTAGTCCTAATGGCCCAGAGGACGGAGGGTAGTTGTTCTACCCAACTTCCTCGTAGGTTTTCCACTTTCTTTTTGAGCAGGTTGACGATTATCTTGTTCGCGGCCTCCACTTGCCCATTGCTCCTTGGGTGGTGGACCGAAGCGAACCTGAGGTCAATGCCGAGCTGGGTGCAAAAGCTAACAAATTCTTCACTTGCAAACTGTGGCCCATTGTCTGTTACTATGGCTAGTGGGAGCCCGTGCCTGCAGATTATTTCCCCCCACACAAAATTCCTTACAACCTGAGAGGTTACCTTAGCTAGCGCCTTCACCTCTACCCACTTGGAGAAGTAGTCAATCATGACTAGCAGGAACTTCCTCTGACCGCTGGCTTGGGGGAAGGGGCCGACCAGGTCTAACCCCCATATGGCGAAGGGCCAGGGGGCCGTGATGGTCCGGAGCCTCTGAGCGGGGAGGAGTTGGAGCGGAGCATAGAGTTGGCACTTATGACACTTTCTTGTGAACTCTGCTGCATCCTTGCTGAGAGTGGGCCAGAAGTAGCCTTGTCTCAACACCCTCCCTTCCAGGGTCCGACTCCCGGAGTGACTGCCGCACTCCCCGGAGTGGATTTCTTCCAGCACCCTCGGGACCTCCTTCTCGGAGACACAACGAGCCAGGAGTCCCGAGAGAGTCTTTCTATATAGGCCCCCTGCATGCAAAGAGTAATAGGCGGACTTATACCTGAAGCGCCTCTTGTCCACATCCTCTCCAGGGAACTGTCCGGAGGATAGGAAGGTGATGAGTGGATCCATCCACGAGGCCTGCTGATCCACTTCCATCGACTCTCCCTCCTCGATGGAGGGCCGGAAGAGTTCCGAAGTCGTTCCCCCCGCTCGAGGACCGAACTTGGCTAGGAGGTCCGCCTGGGTGCTCTCCTCCCTCGGCACATGTTTGATTGAGAAGGTGCGGAACTGCCCGATGACTCCCTTAACCTTCTCCAGGTACAGTAGGAGGGTTGGATCCTTTGCTTCAAACTCGCCTTTGATCTGGCATGCCACCACCATGGAGTCTGTGGAGACCTCCACGTCCTGCACACCCAGTTCTTGGGCCAATCGAAGGCCCGCTATCACTGCTTCGTACTCCGCCTGGTTGTTGGTAATTGGAAAATGGATGTTCAAGGCTTGCTCAATCCGAGTCCCCTGAGGACTCACCAGGACTATTCCCCCCCCCCGAAGGAGTGTTTTCCCGACGCTCCGTCCACCAACATCTTCCATGCTTCCGGGGAAGGTGGCTCGTGCTCCTCCACTTCGGCCGCGTAGTCGGCCATGAAGTCTGCCACTGCCTGAGCCCTGACGGATGTCCTGGGTACGAAGGTGATATTGAACTCGCTTAATTCCACGGACCACTTTGCCAACCTTCCTGAGTGTTCCACCCCTTCCATGATTTTGCGGAGCGGATGGTCGGTCACCACTTTAATTGAATGGGCTTGAAAGTAAGGCCGGAGCCTCCGGGCCGATACCACCAAGGCGAAGGCTAACTTTTCTAGGATTTGGTATCGGAGTTCCGCCTTCTTCAGCACTCGACTAACATAGTAGATCGGGAACTGTTTCTTCCCCTCCTCTCGGATTAGCACGGAACTTACTGCCTCGGATCCTACCCCTAGGTATAGAGATAGGTCCTCTCCCGGTCTCGGTCCCTGGAGTAGAGGGGTTTTAGTGAGCTGTTCTTTCAGGGCTTGGAAGGCCCTCTCGCACTCCGGGGTCCATTCGAACTTCTTGTTTCCCCGCAGTACTTTAAAAAAGGGGGCACATTTCTCTCCCGCCTTGGAGAGGAATCTACTGAGCCCAGCCAATTTCCCTGTGAGGCTCTGGACCTCCTTTGGGTTCTTCGGCGACTCTAACTCCATTACCGCTTTAACTTTGTCCGGGTTGGGCTCCACTCCCGTGGGGGTGAGCAAATGGCCCAGGAACTTCCCTCGGCTTGCCCCGAAGACACACTTCAAGGGATTGAGCTTCATCTTGTACCGCCGCAGGGTCCCGAATGTCTCTTCGAGGTCTCGGAGGTGGGTCCCGAGGTCTCGGCTCTTAACCATGAGGTCGTCGACATAGACCTCTAAATTTCTTCCTTTCTGTTCGCGGAAGACCCTATCCATCATCCTTTGGTATGTTGCCCCGGCGTTCTTGAGCCCGAAGGGCATCATCTTATAGCAATAACATCCATCCCCCGTGATGAAGGAAACGTCCTTAATGTCCGGGGGATGCATGCGGATTTGATGGTAACCTGAAAAAGCATCTAAGAAGGACATTACAGTAAAACCGACGGCTGAGTCAACCAGCGCGTCGATTCTAGGCAAGGGGTAGCAATCTTTCGGGCATGCTTTATTAAGGAGTGAAAAATCGATACACATACGCCACTTACCTCCGCCCTTCTTTACCATAACGACGTTGGAGACCCAGCCTGGATACTGGATCTCCGATATAAATCCGGCCTGCAGGAGTTTGCCCACCTCCTCGCGGATGGGCCCTTCTAGCTTGTCTGCGACGGCTCTCCTCTTCTGGCGGATGGGACGGGCACCGGGGTCGAGGTTGAGGCGATGGCACGCCACATCTGCATCGATCCCGGGCATTTCGGCGGCGCTCCAAGCGAAGACGTCCACGTTCTGTTGCACGCAGGCTAGAATCTTCGCCTGATCTCCTGGGCTGAGTCCTCCGCTGACCCGGACTTTTTCCACCACCCCCAGCCGGGTGACGACCTCGAGCTCCACGACCTCGTCCACGGCCTCCAACCGGGACTGCTCCCCCCAAGTCTTCTCTTCCCCGGCACAAGCGGGAGCTTGAGTCTCTTCCTCGGCCTCCTTCCCTATCATCATCCGCCCTTCCGCCCTTTCCCCCTGGGCCTTCTCCTCTTCTTCCTTTCTCTCCGCCCGGGGTATCTCAGCCACCCCTTCCTGGGCATGAACTTCACCTCCCTTCTTCTCTTCAGCCACCTCCAGACCTCCGACTTCGGCTACCTCTTCCATCACCTTGTCCCACTCCTCGGCCTCTCCCATCCAGGAGATGGTGTTGACAGCCGTCACGTAGCACTGTCTTGCCACCTTGGGATCCCCCCTGACCCGCACCTGGACCCCTCCGTCGTTGAACTTGAGGCACTGATGGAAAGTGGAAGGGACGCAACGGAATGCGCTGATGAGTGGCCGTCCGAAGATGGCGCTGTAACTGCTCGGGGCGTCCACTATGACGAAGCGACAGTTCCGAGACTGCCCACCCAGGGTCACATGGAGCCCCACCCCTCCTTCTACTTCCTTCCTCTCCCCCGAAAATCCGAACAGAGGGCCATCCGAGGCCAACACCCTTCTGGGCTCCACCTCCATTTTGTCGAATGCTTTCTTGAAGATGACATTGACCGAACTCCCATTGTCCACTAGGATTCGGGAGACGGTGAAGTTCTCGATCGCCGTCTGGATGACCAGCGCGTCGCAGAACGGGTCTTCGTAGCTCGGCATGTCCTTTTGGGTGAAAATAATTTTTTCGGTCGGGGGTGGAGCGGTGGATGTTGACGCTACGCTCCGGCGGTAGATGGTATGGAGGCTAGCCTTGCGGGTTGCCTCCACCCCTACCCCCCCATGGATCACTCCGATCCCTCCTCTATTCCCCAAATCTGCTCTATCCTCACATCTTTCCTCCTCCTCCCGAGGTTCCACCTCCACGATTCTTAATGGCTGTTGCGGTGGCGGCGCGGGTGCTCGACCCCTCTTCACCTCCAGGAACTCCGGACAGGTGTCCGTGGAGTGGCCTTCCACATCGTGGAAGATGCAGTAGGGCACCGCCGTTTCCCTGGCCTCGGCCTCCGCCACCCTATTTCTCCTTCTCCTAGCGGCCGCCGTTTCCGCTTCTCCTCCCCTCCCTCTTCCTCTCCCCCGGCCAATCGCCATGGTCTGTCGAGGTGGGGGAGGTAGCTGCATCGGGCCTTGCCTCCACCCCAACTGGGGGGGCCTCCACTGACCCTCGAAACGGTTACCCCTTCCTGGGCCGTAACCCCTTCCCTGCCCCTGCATTCCTTCACCTTGCGGCCTCCATCCCCCTTCCGGGGCCCGGGGCTCTTCCCTTCTTCTGACCTCTTGCTGCCTCAACTCCGGCTCACTGAGCTTTGCAAGCCTCTTGGTGAGCTCGGGGTTAGCTTCTTCGCTCGCCACTTCCTCCGCCACCCTCTCCATCAACTCCTCATAGGAGACGGGGGCCTTCCTCTTCAACGCCATCTTGAAGAAACTTTCCTTCAACCCGACCGTGAAAGCGAGTTGAAGTGCAAACCCAGGCACCTCCTGAGTGAGCTGCACTTCCTCTTGGAACCGATCCGCATACTGAGCCAATGTCTCCCGGGACTCCTGCTTCACCGCGAAAAGAGAGTCAGCGTCCTTCTTCCTCCTCTTTGAAGTCGAAAACCTTAACAGAAAACTTCGGCGCAGGTCCTCGAACGCGTAGATAGAGCCTGCCGGAAGCGAATGAAACCAGTCCCTGGCCTTCTCCTTGAGAGTGACGGCGAAGAGCCGACACTTGAAGGCGTCGGACATCGGCCTAATGGAGACCGAGTCCTCGAAAGACTGCAGATGCTGAACTGGGTCATCTCTGCCATGGTAGTACACTCTATCCCATTCTCCGAATCCCGCCGGAACGGGCGCAGACAACACTAACTCGCAGAAGGGGCTTCCCCCTCCTACCATCTTCTCTCGCTCGGCTCGCGGACCCAGCTCGCTCGCCAAGCTCGGGATCGCACTCGCGAGGGCGACGCTCGCCTGAACCACCCCGGCTGTCGTCGCGTTTTCCTGGCGTGCGCTCGCCTGTGTCGTGCTCGCTGGGGCAGAGCTCGCCGGCACCGAATTCGCCGGCGCGGAGCTCGCTAACACCGGGCTCGCCGGACTGGCGAACAACACTCGCCCTTCCCTGTCATGTCCTGGTTCAATGGCAACTTCTTTTCCAGCCCTTCCTCCTGGTGCCTTCTCGCCGACTGTTGTTGGGGGAGTGGTCGCCTGAGGTGCCGGGGTCGCGAATTCGCTCCGCAGAGCCGTGACCGTGAACCCCAAAGTGTCGAGCACCTCCTTCCTGAAGTCCGCGAACATCCTAGCCATGGCCTCCTGAGGGGTCTCGCCGAACTCCTCGCCCTGCTCTTCATCTCCAGCCATAACTCTTCTCTGGGACTTTCTTGAACCAGCCGCGCTCCACGCTCACCGCACCAAAATGTTGAAACCGATTTCTCGGTCTCGAGTGGAGCTCGGGGCCCTCACCGAAATGAGGGGCAGCTAGCCCTTACCGGTCCCTCGGGAGAGGTAAGGTTGATGACTCGAGCTAAGAACGAAGACCCTAGTCTCAGCGAGGAGGTCCCTCCACTAACCCGGAAGATCGTTGAGCGCTTCCCCTCCCAAGCCAAAGCTAAGACTCGGGCACCTTGGAGAGCTAGAGAGCTCAAACCAAAACGACCTAGGAAGAGAAGAGCTCAAAAATAAAATGAACCGCTCCTCTCCAAGGTGCCCTTTGAGGTCTATTTATAGATTTTAGTTTTGTGGCCTGTCAATAACCAAATCCCGCTGTCCATTCTCACTATCCGCACACCGGATTGGTCTGCTAACAGCCAAATTCCGCTGTTCGGAGAGGCTAAACGCAGACCTCCGGGGGCCTCTTGGTAGAAATCCCTTCCTGGACTTTTACGGGGCGAGCCAGCCCGCTTCGCGACCTCCCTCGCGAGTGGAGCTCGCGAGCCTCTGGGTCAGCGAATCCCAGAGGTATTATCGACACATTACATGGTTCGCTCGCCTGCACCTCCTCGGCGAGTCCCAGGATGGCTATCCGCTCTCACTCTAGGCGGGCTCGCCTAGCGAACTCCTTCCTCAATCGGTTGGGCTCGCCAATTGCGACCCGGCCAAGCCCCAAAGTGGCTATCCGCACCCCAAAATGGCTAACTGTACCCCAAAATGGCTAACTGTACCCCAGGTGGGTCTGCTAACAACCAAGCTCCGCTGCTTGAGACCGTTACGATCGGAGCTTTCGCCTGCCTTCTCGCGGATCCTGTCCGCGACCCCTCCTCGCGGGGGTTGCGTTGCGAGAACCCCGCTGAAGGAGCTCTCGCGATCTCTCTCGCGAGTGCCGCCAGCGGCAGCCCCTTTGGAGGGTTGCCTTGCGAGGACCGCGCCAGCCCATGGTGGTGGTCTGCTGAGGTCTCGTCGCTCTTAGCGAGGTCTGGATCTCACTAAAATGGTGGTTGATCTTAGCGAGGTCTGGATCTCGCCACTCCTGTCTCGCTTGATTTCTTTATCCGGCGAATATCGGGGTTGTACAACACCGAATCACAAAATTATCAATATTGAAAAATAAAGTGTATGTTCCCCCAACCACTACTTTGCACCGTGATAAGTCTTAATGAGCATTGTTTGTGTAGAGCATCTTGGTTGTTGTACACTTTTTGTGTGCATTGAAGTGTGTGGAAGTAAAATTATTTGTGTTTTATTGTGCACTTTACTTTACTTATGTCATATATTTTTGATTAAATCATTTGTTTACTTTCTTCAAAATACACTTATGTGCACATCATTATCTTCCATAACACTTCTTCTCATGAGTATTGGATTCTAATGCTAATTCAATAATACTCTTTATATATAAATGCACTAGATAACCTAGCATGCTCTCTACAATGTTTGGTATGTCTTGAATTTGTGAATTAAAATAACATTATAGTAGTCTCTTTTTGATACCTTTCTTTCATGCTCGGTTAATTTATTAACCTTCAAAATTTTAAAGAAAATGTTTTCCAAAAACATCTTCTCTTTTTGGAATTTAACTCATATGTTTCTTATGAATCGTCATGATTACAAAAAGATGTTTCTTGTATTTCTATAAGTCTTCCACAACATTACCATATAATTTTTTTACCTTGCGTTTTCATGCTTATTTAAAGTCTTTTCATTTGGAGTGTATCATCACTTGAATCTCAAAATTCCTTTTCTTCAACAAATGGTAGACTTGCTTGGTAGAATTTATATTGGTTATTCTAACTAGCTTATTATCTTTATGCTTAAAACTCTGATCTATTTCTATGAAATTTTTTATGCTAAAAACCCCTCATCATTTCATTTCCTCTAAAAGCTCGATCATGCCTTATCTTTTACTCAAAAAACCTCTTTCTATGTCTCGTGCTACCTTAACCCACTTTTGCTAATAACAAAACAGGGAGAACTAACATGATAAATAATAAATGTTATCAAATGGGAAAACTAATATGATTAATGATTAAGATGATAGCCTAAATATAAGGGGAACATTCACATAGGGGGAGCATGCATTTAGGGGGAGCAATTCTAAATACCAAAATTGACAATTATCCAAAGTCATCACTGTTGGAACTGGGATTTGGCCCAACGAGGAGTTCAGACCCCAAAGATGGGTGCAAACTTGCGCTTACTGATCCCTTAGAGCAACTTGACAGAAGACTTAGAATTTAGACCCTTGGGGACAGTGTGGAGGTCCCACCACACACCCGGAAGATCTGAGAGCGCTTCCCCTCCCAAGCCAAAAACTGAAGCCGGGCACCTTGGAGAGCTCTGAGAACGCTAGCCAAAGATGACCTGAGGAGAGAGAGACACAAAAAAAATCCCTCTCCAAGGTTCCCTTAAGGTCTTATTTATAGATTTTTCGAACTGGTCTACTGATAGTGGGATTCCGCCTTTTGGTTTTACTAGACACACCCCAAATTAGTCTGCTAACAGCCGAACTCCGCTGTTCTGAAGGGCTACTGGCAGCCCACCAGGGGCAGAAGGGTAATTTCACCTCCTTACCCCCCTGGGCGATTGGCCTGCGAGAGCGCCACTCGCGAGTCTTACTTGCGAAAATGCCCTAGACAAGCACCCCGCGAATGCACTGCTCTCCTTCCTTCTTACGACAATCACCTAGGACAATCTCCCCTGCGAGATCGCCCTGCCTCGCCTTGATTGGCTCTCGTGACTCCTTAGTGGCGAGATGCCCACTTCCTGCCCATTTTAATCATCTCTGGTCCTTAACCCACTTAGGCGAACATGGGGTTGTACACACTCCCCGCTCTTTGCGAGATTACTCTAAGCTCATAAAGAATCATCCAACCTCGGGTGTTCGCCGGTGACTGCAGATCTGTAGGGAGTTTTTCGGTGGGTCCCACCTCTTAGCTATAAATACCACCCAAGCCGGGGTGACGTGCACCATTATTCTCTCTTCCTCTTTCCTCGCCTCCTTCTACTGTAGCTGCCGGAAAATGCCTCTTTCAGAAGAACTTCGAGCTCGCCTGAATGCATGCAAGGTGGGCGAGCTTTCTACCATGGCCAATGTCGCCGCCTGGATGACCCGTCAGACCACTCCTCCTTTGCCCAAGATGAAAAAGGCGAAGTCAGTCCGCATGTCCTTAGAGGGGGAAAGGACTGTACTGCTGGACTCTCCCCCTGACACCAGGCCTAATGGGGAGGTAAAAGTTATCCTTCTCGCTTACCTTCCTATTGGATTTCCCTAAAACCTTTCTGAACGCAGCCTCCCCCTCCTATGGATAAGGGCACGGGCGAGGACTTGACCGGGGCTCGCCCCGATCCTCCGGCGAAGTCAAACCTTGCCAACGGTCAAGCTGCAAGTAAATTACCCATTCTTACCTGCCAAGCTTAATGCCCTAACTGATGGCCTCTTTATTCTCCTACTTCTTGCAGCCTCCCCTCATGTGACCCCAGGTCATCAAAACTCGCGACCCCAGTCGCCGATCCCCCCTGATGCAACCCTTAACACCCCGGGGTTCCAACTCTTGAGGGGGGAGGGTTCTGGTGGCTCGTGACTGGCCACAACCCTTCCTGCCAATGATGTGACATACCTCACTGATCTAGGGAAGTCCGTCTCACTTCCCTTCAACTATCTTTTTCAGGGTCGGCCTAGCACTTCTCACCCGCCTCTTGGTAGGGATTTTGCTGCTTTTTATAGGAAAGATCGCTCTCTGCGTTAATAAGAAAAGGCTTCGCTAACTGCTAACACTGTTTAGATTTGCTCGCAGGTGGTTCAGAGACCCTCCCCACTGACTCCAACTTTGGGGAGGAGGAAATGTCGCCCCTTCCTTTGCTGGAGGAAATGGATAACTTCCTTGGAGACCCGCGAGACCCCGAGACCATGAAGAGGCGGACTTCAGAACTATTTCAGAAGCAAGGGCAAATACTGCAGGACCTTCACATCCAGGCGAGGAGGGATAGAGGGATTGCTGAGGAGCAACATGCCTCTCTACTGGATGAATGTGCGCACCTCGCGTGAGTGGATTATTATGCTCGCTTGATTCAACGCGAGGCTCGCGCCGTTCGCGCATATCATTACCCTAGGCTCCCGCCACGGTCAGGAGTGCGAGGTCGAGGTAGGTGGAAATGGATACAATACTAATCCTCACTCGCACTCCTCCTCCGCCCGGAGAGACCCCCGACAATGTTTGAAAACTTGTTTAATCATGCTGGACAATCTTGCGAACCTTGTTACCTTCTTACTAACTATTTCTTGCCCACTACCGGGGCTCTCGCGTACTTATTGTTTATTATGCGACATAATTGCTTGCAATGCTCATTATATATCTTTTATTTATGTTTTCTTTCCTATTATTCTCGTATGCAAACCATGTTCACACTAGTCTCGCAAGCTGGCTTCGCTCGCTAATGCCTCTAGGCCTACCTTATGTTTTCGCACGCAATCATCATATGGGGTTTTGACAAACCGCACTCCCCGCCGCTTCGACTTCTTTCCTGCGCTTTTCCTTTTCTATAAATAGGTCCTAGCGCTGAAACTCACCCACCATATTTATCACCTGCTCTTATTATTCCTCTACCTGTGAGATCTCGCGTTCTCTCCCTCGCGCTCATTGTTTTTATTGCAGGTTTCTTCAATGGTGGGAGACGCTAGCGAGGATGAAGGTCGGCTGAAGTGTGCCTGGGCCTTTACCGACCATACTTTCTTCAGCTGTAACCTGACCGAGGAGGAATACCTCTCCGCCATCGCCGACTTTATCCCTCCGGGGTTCGTCGCACGCTACCCCATAGACAGAGGTTCGCCAGGTATCTGCTGATCTAGCTTACTTTCATCTTTCAAAAAATTTAACTCTCGCTTGCATCTTTAAGACCTCGCAATTTTGCTTGCCAGGTGCTAAAACACTTTGGCATGATACTGAGTCAGCTGACCCCCAATGTTGTGTCAGTCATCATCACGCTCGCGTGCTACATGCGAGAAGAACGCATTGAGTTCAACTTACCAGTGATAAGAAGGATTTATGCTTATTTTAACTATAGTATTTAGGTTAAGTTTAATATAATTTTGTAAATATTATTTATATTTTAGTTAAAAATCACTTCTTTTATAATTTTAGTTCTAAATATAATTGTATTTTTGTTTTGCAGATTTTTTGGAGATTTTGGTCAAATTTCATAGTACACGCCCTAGGTCACGCCCGTGACCAAGGGCGTGTAACATTAAGATCAGTCCAGGAGTTGTTGCCGCGCATTTGAGCTAGTCCACAGCAAGTCACGCCCTTGGTCACGCCCGTGACCCATAGTCACGCCCGTGACCAAGGGCGTGTAAATTTAAAGATCACTTCAAGCTTTCCACGTGGACCTGTCAGCCACCGAATCCAATGTTGACCCAAGTCACGCCCGTGACCCAATGTCACGCCCGTGATTTCCTACGTGATCCCTGCTCCCTGCTGTGCCGAACTCAAGCCCACGCCGCATTGATGAAGCCGCCCAAGTACACGCCCAGGTACACGCCCGTGACCAAAGTTACACGGGCGTGTAATGTCCTTTTTCGCGACACAGTCACGCAAGATCCACGCCGATGTCACAGCCGTGCAGAACAAGTATTACACGCCCTAGGTCACGCGCGTGACCGTGGGCGTGTAACCTGGAATTTTTTCCTATAAATTCAGAGGCTCCCCTCCAGCATTCCATTCCCTTCCCCCTGCCCATTTGGGCTGTTCTTGTATAGTTTTCCTTATTTTTCATGTTTTAGGTTTAGATTTAATTTCATGTAATTCTCTTATTTCCTTTTTAATGTCTTGTTTTCTCTTCCATGCAAGGTAGCTTAGCTTTAATTTCATGCAATGTAATGTAGCTTTCAATTTATGTAATCTCCCTTTTTTATGAAATGAAATTTTGTTATCTCTTTCTTTTATGCAAACTCTCTTTCTTCCTCTTTCTCTCTTTTTCTTGTTTTAATTTTTCCTTTAGCTAGTAATTAGTTATTCTTGATTCTAGCAAGTTTTGAATCGAAATTATCTCTACACCTTATTATCGCATCTTCTCTCCTTCGATTTATTCTTGAAATATAACGATATCGAGTTCATATTCCGGTTATGAATTTCGGTATTTGTTTTCGTATTCTAGCTAGCCGAGAGGACGTGCGTACGAATCGATCACTCGAGAATAAAAAGAGTTGCACGCACCCCTCGAGAGAGGATGACGTAAATCTTTCGGATAGGAGTCAAATCCTATAGTGGGATTCACAGCGCAAAGCAAGTCTTAGGTAATCAATTATAGGACGAGAGTCTGGTTGATGTTTCCTAAGCTTAGTTGGGCATTAACCTCGAGAGAGGCATGTTCGAGCTTCGGGAATCCCCACGGTCAAGGCTTAGAGTTGAATGACAGTATTTATCTTTTAATTTCATTTCAAAGCGAGTTTTAATCAAGTTTTATTTTCTTTCTTTATTTTCGTTCTCTTTTATTTAGTAGCAATTTAGTTCTCTTTTCCGCTCTCTCTCCGATAAAATAATAGTCCGCTTTCTCGAAGTAGAAGTACTCTAATTTTTCTTATCAAGTATTTGGCGCCGTTGCCGGGGATATTTTTTTTGATATTTTGAAAAGAGAAAGCACTATTACTTTTATCAATAATAATAATAATAATAATAATAATAATAATAATAATAATAAGTAACTTTTATGTTTTAATTCTTTTGATTTTGTGTTTTGTCTTATGGTTTTGAAAGAAAATTTTTCAGGTAATCGTGATGGTCGTCCGTCTCCATCAGGGACGTACTTCTTTTCCTCTCCTTGTTCTTTTTCTTTCATAATCATGCTCTTGTATTTTCTATTTTATTATTCTCCATACTTAGCTTTCAACATTGGGGACAATGTTGAACTTTAAGTATAGGGGTGTATTTCCCTTTCTTTTAAATTATAAAATCGTAGAAAATTTCCAAATTTTTTTTTTTGAAAATCACAAAATTCCATAAATATTTGTGTACATAGTTTTGTAAATAGTTTATTTCATTTTTATTGTCTTTTACAAAAGAAAAATTAGCTTTTTCAAAAAAAAAAAAAAATAGAAAACCCAAAAAAAATTAAAAAAAAATTAGATAATCGAAAATTTAAATTCTCGGAAAGGACGCTTTGGGCTTGAATTCCCATCACAGCCTCTAGTACCTTGCGAGCCCTTCACCGGGTAGACCTCGGGAAGTCCAAGAATTAACAAAAAAAAATTAGGTTTTTTTTAGGTTATGTTTAGCATTTTTAGTATTTATTTCTTATCCTAAAAAAATTCAAAAAAAAAAAGATAATATTAAAAATTCCAAAAAAGATAATATCAAAAAAATTCCAAAAAAATTATTACATAAAACTTATAAAAAATCCCAAAAATATAATAAGCCCTTACTTTGGTTTTTGTCATTTCCAAAATCATTTTGAGTTTATTTATAAGCATTTATACTTTTTTATTTGCTAATCATTTATTCTATCATGGTTTGCTAAATCTAATTTTTGTTTAAGTGATTAAGTGTTAAGAAATAGTTTATGATTTTAATTTGATTAGAGGTATTTCTTTAGCACTTCTTCTCTTTTATTTTAAATAGTTACAAATTTTTAGTAATCTTGCTTAAACACCTTTAGATTTTAATTATTTCTACCTCAAGCTTTTAAAATCTTAGGAAAGTTTAAAGTACTAAAATTTGCTCTCAAAATAATTTAATTTATAAGCTAGAAGTCTTTTCTCTACCCTACCCCTTTGATGGCATAAAAAAAAGTATTTTAAAAGATCATATGTCATGGGAATAAGAGGATAAAATTCATTAGTCCCTAAAACATATGCACCCAAAATATTTGAAAAGATTATATGGCATGGAGTAAGAGGATAAAATTCATTACTCCTAAACCATATACATTTTGGGTTGTTGTTAGAAGAGAAAAAAAAATATTTACTTAAAAAAAAAACCACTTTGGTGAAATGGAAAATCCATCACCTTCATTCAAAGATCTCTTCTTATGCCAAAATTTATGAAACCCCCCCCTAACCCAATATCTTTGATCTAGATTTAAATTATGTTATGGAGAGAGCAATACTTAGTAAGTTACATTTTTCCTTTAGATTTTTCAAAGTTATGGTTTTTATAAATTTTAAATCTAATTTTGTTAACTTATTACTCAATTTTGTTAACTAGTTAATATTTTTGAGAACTCTTGGCTAAATATTTTTCTCTTATTATTTTAATTTCATAATTTAGGACTTAATTCGTCGATCCTTAAATTTTCTTTTTAGCTTACTTGTGATTCAATAAATTTTTAGTCTTAATTAAAATTTTTATTAAATGTCTTATAAATATTTCTCATACTTTTGCTCTGGAATAGCAAAAGCTTAAGTATGGGGGTATTTGATAAGAAGGATTTATGCTTATTTTAATTATAGTATTTAGGTTAAGTTTAATATAATTTTGTAAATATTATTTATATTTTAGTTAAAAATCACTTCTTTTATAATTTTAGTTCTAAATATAATTGTATTTTTGTTTTGCAGATTTTTTGGAGATTTTGGTCAAATTTCATAGTACACGCCCTAGGTCACGCCCGTGACCAAGGGCGTGTAACATTAAGATCAGTCCAGGAGTTGTTGCAGCGCATTTGAGCTAGTCCACAGCAAGTCACGCCCTCGGTCACGCCCGTGACCCATAGTCATACCCGTGACCAAGGGCGTGTAAATTTAAAGATCACTTCAAGCTTTCCACGTGGACCTGTCAGCCACCGAATCCAATGTTGACCCAAGTCACGCCCTTGAGCCAAAGTCACGCCCGTGATTTCCCGCGTGATCCCTGCTCCCTGCTGCGCCGAACTCAAGCCCACGCCGCATTGATGAAGCCGCCCAAGTACACGCCCAGGTACATGCCCGTGACCAAAGTTATACGGGCGTGTAATGTCCTTTTTCGCGACACAGTCACGCAAGACCCACGCCGATGTCGCAGCCGTGCAGAACAAGTATTACACGCCCTAGGTCACGCCCGTGACCGAGGGCGTGTAACCTGGAATTTTTTTCCTATAAATTCAGAGGCTCCCCTCCAGCATTCCATTCCCTTCCCCCTGCCCATTTGGGCTGTTCTTGTATAGTTTTCCTTATTTTTCATGTTTTAGGTTTAGATTTAATTTCATGTAATTCTCTTATTTCCTTTTTAATGTCTTGTTTTATCTTCCATGCAAGGTAGCTTAGCTTTAATTTCATGCAATGTAATGTAGCTTTCAATTTATGTAATCTCCCTTTTTTATGAAATGAAATTTTGTTATCTCTTTCTTTTATGCAAACTCTCTTTCTTCCTCTTTCTCTCTTTTTCTTGTTTTAATTTTTCCTTTAGCTAGTAATTAGTTATTCTTGATTCTAGCAAGTTTTGAATCGAAATTATCTCTACACCTTATTATCGCATCTTCTCTCCTTCGATTTATTCTCAAATATAACGATATCGAGTTCATATTCCGGTTATGAATTTCGGAATTTGTTTTCGTATTCTAGCTAGTCGAGAGGACGTGCGTACGAATCGATCACTCGAGAATAAAAAGAGTTGCACGCACCCCTCGAGAGAGGATGACGTAAATCTTTCAGATAGGAGTCAAATCCTATAGTGGGATTCACAGCGCAAAGCAAGTCTTAGGTAATCAATTATAGGACGAGAGTCTGGTTGATGCTTCCTAAGCTTAGTTGGGCATTAACCTCGAGAGAGGCATGTTCGAGCTTCGGGAATCCCCACGGTCAAGGCTTAGAGTTGAATGATAGTATTTATCTTTTAATTTCATTTCAAAGCGAGTTTTAATCAAGTTTTATTTTCTTTCTTTATTTTCGTTCTCTTTTATTTAGTAGCAATTTAGTTTCTTTTCCGCTCTCTCTCCGATAAAATAATAGTCCGCTTTCTCGAAGTAGAAGTACTCGACAAACCCGAGTTTAATACGACCTTGGTATTTTTATAAAATATCCTATATTATATACGATAAGGTACACTTGCCTTCATCGAATATAGTTTTGGAAAATATCATCAATCTTCTTCGCATTTTTATAAATCATAAACCCTAAGAAGAAGAAGTCTAATTTTTCTTATCAACCAGTCTTCCGGAAGTTGTTCTCCTTCAGGGCTTACAAGGATGGTACCGCCTACTTCGTGGGATCGGGGATCAAGGTCGTCGAGACCGTCAACAAGAGCCACTACTGGGCTCAGAAGTTCCTTTTCGTCCAAGGGAACTTCAGCAATGTACCCTTCTCGCCGATCCAGCACGACGAGAACACCTATCTCCCCCCCGGTTCTCGGCGGCCATGATACCGCCCTATTCCAGTTCTTCAACAAGAAGAACTTCGAGGTGGTCCATCTCCGCCGAAACCTCAACTCGCTGCTCCTGGTGCTCCCCTCGGAGGGTATGTATCGTGCTCGTTCATCTATCTCTTCTTTAGGCTTTTGCTGACTATCTCTAACCATTAAACCTTTTACAGGTGAGGGAGACCTTCCCGTCCATCCTCCTTACATGAGCAACAGGTCAATTCCTGCGGGCCTTACTCTCGCAACCATGGGAGCGGATGCCTGCCGCGAGATTCCCTGCCCTACTGCTCCGCCTTGCAGGAAAAGGGTTGAGTCCCCTGGCCGCAAGGATCCCTCTTCACAGACCTCGTAGAATAATAATAAGAAGAAGAATCCCCTCTCATCTGGTAAGGGGAAGGGGCACGCCGAGGCCTCCTCGAGCGAGATCTCCCCGACTGGCCTTCCCGCGGAAAGGGAGGCCAGCGAGCCGGTCGAAGAGGTCGCCAGGACTTCCCCCCTTCTAGTGCCGATCAACCATTGGAACTTTGGCCTCGGCCAAAGGCACAAGGATGAGGCCGACGAGCACCTACTATTCTGGAACCCCGAGTCCAACAAGGCCTCAATATCCACCCTTCTTCCCTCTTGGGTGGAGCAGGCGATCGTCAATGGGCAGGCGTTCTCACTCTCCTTCGGGCTTTACGGCCGCGAGGACGCCTAAGTTTTCAAGACTGAGACCGCGCGGACCCTGGCATATGAGAGCGCGTGAGCCCAACTCCATTCCTTGGAGCTCACCCATATGACCGGCCGGCGATGCCTTCAACTGGAGTGCCATAACGAGGATCTCGCTTTCGCCTATAAGAACTCTGCCACCGAGATCGCGAGCCTAAAGGAGAGGCTGCTCACCTCCGATGAGATTCTCTTTGGCCATCATGATGGAGTGGTAAGTTTTTGATCCCTCGCCTTCTTCCTTCTCTAGCACAGCGCTTCACCTGGCTTAACCCCTTTTTTCTTTACAGGATGCGGAGAACGCTAAGGAACTTCGCGCTCGTGTCTCCAGCCTAGAAAAGGAGGTCGCTGGGCTGAAAGGTTATAACTAGGAGTTGATCTGCGCCGCACTCCCCCCGTCCCCTCGCCGCTTGGAGAATGAGAAGCGATCCCGGGAGGAAGAATCGCAAGAAGCCTCCGTCACTGCGGCCTGGTACATCTTTCGGGCTTTGTAGGGAGTAGACCTGCTATCTGCCGAGGCGCCCGACCTGACGATTGAGGACGTGGTCCCGGAGCTGTTCGTGCCAGCCCCGCCTCCTATGGACAGCGAGGGCTTGCAGTCTGCCGTCGATCACTAAATTTTGTATTTTTGTTCTTTCTATTTTTTGGTTGGTGAGACCGCCGCGACCTCTGTAATTGACTAATGAAATAGAAATGAAATTTTTCCCACTTGTTCATTGTGTTCTCGCTTTCTCCGTGTGTTGTTTTTTCTAGCGTTTATGTTACTTTTTACGCCTTTGCTATTGTATTCACCGTGCTTGTGCCCGCCTACCGCATAGTCGACCAGCTTTGGCATAGAACTTGTATTCATTACCGCTTCCTAGCCCTTTTTTCCTACCTTAGGGCGCGGTTTTCAGGATCAGCCCTTCAAGTCCCCCTCTCAAGAGGAATGAACCTTAAACCATTTTGATTTTGGCGAGCGAGATCCCTATATGGATTCATGTACTATTCTCGAGGATTTGAGTGATCCTTTCTACACCTATATTTTATGCCGACGAGTACTCGGCTTGCCCGTCTGGGCATCTATTTTGCTGATTTCCCCTACTATTTTTTGTGAGGACTCCATCTCGCGGGGGGGGGGGGGGGGGGGGGGGGGGGGGGGGCTTCTGCCCTTAGCAAGTGGGATGAGATCCCCCTTCCTTTGCTATGCGAGGTCATCCCTTCTCGCCGAGCGAGATGACCCTTTTCTGGTAACCTTGTCAGCCTCTCCGTGAGATCAACCTGACCCACCGGCTAGTCAGAGCCCTGCAGCGGAATCATCCGAGGCATTCCGGCACCAAACTTACTTACTTGCCAGCCTCTCCATGAGATCAACCTGACCCACCGGCTAGTGAGAACCTGGCAGCGGAATCATCCGGGGCATTCCAGTACCAAACTTACTTACCTGCCAGCCTCTCCGTGAGATCAACCTGACCCACTGGCTAGTGAGAGCCCGACAGCGGAATCATCTGGGGCATTCCAGCACCAAACTTACTTACTTGCCAGCCTCTCCGTGAAATCAACCTGACCCACCGGCTAGTGAGAGACCTACATCGGAATCATCCGGGGCATTCCAACACCAAACTTACTTACTTGCCAGCCTCTCCGTGAGATCAACCTGACCAACCGACTAGTGAGAGCCTAACAGCGGAATCATCCAGGGCATTCCAGCACCAAACTTACTTACTTGCCAGCCTCTCAGTGAGATCAACCTGACCCACCGGCTAGTGAGAGCCAGGCAGCGGAATCATCTGAGGCATTCCAACACCAAATTTACTCCAGGTCGCATGGTTAAAAAAAAGAGATAGTAGATAAAAGCATTCATAATTATGAACCACAAAATCAATCAAACCACAAAAACTTCAAGGGTAGAAATGTTTTAAATCGTCCTCACTTCGAGCTCGGCCGAGAGGTACCCCTTCCACATCTTGGAGGTGGTACCCTCCCGACTTGAGTACTTCGCTTACAATGTAAGGCCCCTCCCAATTGGGATCAAGCTTTCCTATCGCGGCCCCTCTCCCAGCCGCATCGACCTTCTTCAGGACCTAGTCCCCCTTCTCGAACTGTTTTACTCTGATATGTTGGTTAAAGTATCTGTCCATCCGCCTCTTGACCTCCTCCTGCCGAATGGTGGCGAGATCTCGGAGTTCCTCCACCAGGTCCAAGAACCTTTGCTCCTCTTCATTTTCCATCCTCCACTCGTCATCACCTTCCCCCGCGGCGACTACCCGGGGGGACTTCACCTCGAATTCTATAGGAAGCCTGGCCTCGGACCCATGAGAGAGTTTGAAAGGGATCTCTCCGGTGGCCGTGTTCGGAGTAGTTCTCAAGGCCCAGAGGACCGAGGGCATCTGCTCTACCCAGTTGCCCCTGGGGTTCTCGACCTTCTTTTTGAGCAAATTCACAGTTATTTTGTTTGCTGCCTCCACCTGCCCATTGCTCCTCGGGTGGTGGACCGACGCAAACTGGAGATCTATGCTGAGCTGGGTGCAGAAGCTGACGAACACATCGTTGGCAAACTGCGGCCCGTTGTCTGTCACTATGGCCAGTGGGTGTCCGTGCCAACAAATTATTTCACCCCATACAAAATTTCTCACTACTTGGGATGTTACCTTGGCCAGCGCCTTCACCTCTAGCAACTTGGAGAAGAAGTTGATCATTACCAGCAGGAACCTTCTCTGACCACTTGCCTGGGGGAAAGGACCAACCAAATCTATCCCCCATATCGCAAAGGGCCACAGAGCCGTGATGGTCTGGAGCCTCTGAGCTGGGAGAAGTTGGAGTGGAGCATAGAGCTGACACTTGGAGCACTGCTTTGCGAAGTCCGCCACATCCTTCCTGAGGGTGGGCCAGAAATAACCCTGCCTCAGCACCCTTCCTTCCAATGTCCTGCTCCCCGAGTGGCTGCCACACTCCCCCGAGTGGATCTCCTCCAAGACCCTTTGGACCTCCCCCTTTGCTACACAATGGGCGAGGAATCCTGAGAGGGTCTTTCGATACAGCCCACCTGCATGCATGCAGAAATAGGTGGATTTGTACCTGAGTCATCGCTTGTCCACCTCCCCTTCGGGGAACTTCCCCGATGTTAGGAAGGTGATGATGGGATTCATCCACTACTCTTGTTGGTCTATCTCCATCAGCTCTCCCTCCTCGATGGATGGTCGGAAGAGTTCCGACACCGTCTCTCCTGCTCGGGGACCAAACTTGGCTAGAAGATCTGCCGAGGTGCTCTCCTCCCTCGGCACATGCTTGATGGAGAAAGTGCGGAACTGCCCGATGAACCCCTTGACCTTCTCCAGGTAGCGCTGGAGGTTTGGCTCCTTTGCCTCAAACTCCCCCCTGATCTAGCATGCCACCACCAAGGAGTCCGTCGATGTAAGACCCCCCCTTTTTTTTGAAAGCCCGGGTCTTATGCCCAGAACCGCCTCTTTGCGGTGACACCCTCACTCGGAAGGTCGCCACTACAAAACGCCGATCCTGCCGGCCTTATCGATCACAAAGAAGTAAAGCTTAAGTAGACTTATAGAAGCCAAGTCCATATCACATAAAAGTAAAATCATCATACAAAGATGTCCACATCAAATGTCTGAATAGAAAGGTACGATAAAAATAAAGGGCTCATGCCCTGTACATCAATTCCTCACTACATTTTCTCTCGCGGAAGCATAAAATACTAGAACTAAATGATGCTCACAGATCCGGCCAATTGTGCTCCCATTCTAGACTACCCCGTCTCTATCTGCACCGGCCTCTGGTGCTGTAGAATCTCCTTGGTCCCCTAAAATGATAAGGTCCACCGACCGTTAGTCAAAAAGACTAAGCCAATCCCTCACCCCTCCCCCGATGACTCCTAGGCACTGAGCGGGAGGAATGAAGCAGAGGACAACAAGGGGTATAAACAATAGCAGGTGACAGGGATGTATTTTACTGGAATGTCTATCACTACGCAATATATATCATAACTAAAGCAGAAGGTAAAGTAGAGTAAAGGCAGGTAAAGTAAAAAAGTAGAACAAACATATAAAGGTAAGTAAGGAAAAGTAACCGTTGATTTATAGGAATGCCCACACAAACCAATAGACCAAGGGGCCGCTAAAGGCCTATCGTATAAGAAGTCCCATAACCAACTTATATGATAGGGGTAGGGGTTGAAATGCAATGTTGATGTTATGCCATGCAAGGTATCCAATTAAATGTTATGTTCACACAAGTGCAACTCACACACTACGACTCTATGCGCATAGACCTTTAGTTCCCCCTTTTTGGAGCTAGCAAAACTCCCAGGATACTCCCGTAGTGGCAAACGAAAGCGGTGGGTTGGGCCTCGCCCACCTCTAGGTTGGTATTTGCACTAGCTAACCTAGACCTATCGTACGCCTCAACGCTAAGAACACAACAGCGGAGTCCCTGCGTACTCTTGCTGGCTAGTCCACCAGACTCGTCTTGGTAAAGGGTTATCCACACTTACCGAGCCCAAGTATTAATGTTGGTGCAATGACCATCAATACTAAGGACCCACCACCTTATGCACATGCAAACATGTTTACCATCTATCTTCGAGCCATAAGCTCCCCAGGCTAACGCATCCAACACAATAAACATGGCCGAGTCACAAGCTCACAAGACTAATGAGTCTATTAGTACAACCTCCGAGCCTACCGCTCGTAAGACCAAATTGACTAAAGCACCCGTGACAAAGGAGTGTGAGTGAGTATATTACTAGGTAATCTTATATAACAACTTAACCCCTCAATTTATGGTTAACCTTGGACTTCCCGAGGGTTACCCTGTAAGGGGCTCGTAGCGGTACTAGGAGCTATAATGGGATGAT
This sequence comes from Dactylorhiza incarnata, assembly GCA_033032865.1. Classification (NCBI taxonomy): domain Eukaryota; kingdom Viridiplantae; phylum Streptophyta; class Magnoliopsida; order Asparagales; family Orchidaceae; genus Dactylorhiza; species Dactylorhiza incarnata. The sequence goes on from JAWHQI010000011.1 coordinate 11,674,165, forward strand.
AGCCCAAAGCTCCCTTTATCAAGACACTTAGTATTTTTGGTGTCTACCCATAAGAATACCCCTCTTAACATTTCTCTTGAATTAACCGTAAGCATTTTATGGCACGCCAAGGGAAAGACGATCTTTCGTCAATCCCAAGCACGACCCTAACCCTTAGCTCACCCAGCACTCTTATCACATAAGCTCCTTTTTGATGACCTCAACCTCTTCATCCTGACCATGCACACCAACTACATGCCACTTACACTTGGTAGGCCCCTAAATACCCAAGTTTCACACTTTTACTATACGCAGACCAAACTAACTATATGAAGCTAATAAGTAGAAATACTCCAAATATTCATCCACATGACACAAGATTTTCCTTAACAATATAGCATTTATTTAAATTTTCTCCAATATCTGCCAAGTATGAATATGAACATAAAGTGTAAGGTATCCTTATGATATGACTCCCATAAAATTAAGATAAATATAACATGCCAAAATAATAGTAAGTACAGAGTGACACAATTTTACAATCAGGACTTGTCCCCTAATTACAATATTTAGCATCTATCCAAAGTTGGAGGTTAATGAAGGATCCATCAAAATTACTTATCCAAAAATTATGGGAAATTACTAGACCTTCTTATTAGTCAGAAAAGTTCACTGGCAAAATTTCAGAATTTATAAAGGCAAACTAATCACATAAATGAATATTCCAAAGAAACTATGTCTAGGGAAAATTGTGAATAAACCTACTGTTAAATAATTCAAAAAATTATGAAAGAAATACTAGATCACCAATATGTTCATAAAGGCTTGCTGACTGAGTTTCACAATTTATGGAAATCATTTTCTCACATAAACAAATATTCCAAATAAATCCTAATATGAGCATGTTGTGTAGTAGCCTACTGATAACAATCTCCAAAAATTATATAAAAATTTACAGAGCTTCCTAGTGCCCTGAAATGTTCTATCACCAAGTTGCACATTTTTCCAGAGAGTTTTGGACCCTCAATTATATTTCTTAAGATTAAGGTAAAATAAGTGCCTTGTGAATGAAGTGCTGGTTAAATCATCTAATTAATTACACAAAAATTACCAGAGGTCCATCATATGATTATAAAGGCACTACCAAGGTTTCATCACCATCCAAGGCCATTTGAATATGTAAGTATCTTTAATAATGAAAATCCTTAAAGGGGTTATAACCTAATTTAGGGGGAACAAGGGTTCTAAAATCCTCCTAAAATTTCCTAGGGTATTATTACACCCTTTGAACTTGTACCCCAAGTTCCATGACCATTCAAAAACATTTGAACCCATGTCCTTCACAAACTCAAAGTGCAACCCTAAGGGCAAAGCTAGGGTTTTGGGGCAAATCCACACCACATCACCCCAAACTCTCTCATGGAGGTGTTTTAGGTGATCCTAAACTAGTGGCCAAGGTTTCAACTCATGTTGATGAGTTTTGACCACCATACCCCAAGATAAACACCATACCCCAATTTTGACCTAATTTGACCAAACTTGGGTTAACCAATTACCTATATAAATCAGTCCCAATTGGGCTGAAATTTTTACCAAGGTCATATAATAACCCAAAGGAGCACCAACCAAAATTTGGAGGGGATTAGGGGTCATTAGACCATTAATTAATTAACATTTGATTTATGAAATTATTACAAAAAACCATAGAAAAATGTTCTCCTAAAATTCCCATCTTTTGATATGATAAGGGGGTTGATGTAAGTAACATACGTTTCAATTTTCAAGTCAATCCCATGACCCAATCAAAAGATATTCAAGGAATGGTGGCTGCCCTACCATAGGGACTAGTCCTAGCAAAATGGCTCTACAGGGGGCTATAGTGCCCCTATTGGACTGAAATAAATTTTCCCTTAAAGTTAACCTCAATACCTACAACTATCATGTAGACATTGTTTTTTCTGAAACCGAGCCTAAGTATTTTTAATATTTAAAACAAGATACTGCAAAATGTGTGACAAAAATGAAATGTTTATATAACATAACTAATTAAATCTGCGGATAGTAGATTGCGGCAGATCCAACGGCTCACAGTCATTGTCCCCAATCAATGGAAGGCGTGCAACAGCCCGTCCTGGGCTCACTTCCTCCTCACTTTCCCAGCCACCTGAGCGCCGCCCCGGCCGACCAATGCCACCACCACCTTTGTGGAGGTGGTGGCCGGAAATTAGTGGTGGTTGGCCGGCCGGAGGTGGCCGGAGTGAGGGGATTGTGCGGGGGAAAGAGTGCTCAAAATGAGCCCTCTCGGAAGCTCGATCTGAGCCCAATTGAGCTCGGATCAAGCCCCGATTCATCAGAGGATCTAGCACTAGAGGAGAGGAAGCGGATCGGACCTGTGTGGGGGCTTGGTGGCGCGTATTCCGGCGAGTCACCATGGCCGAAGGTGGAGCTTTCGGCTCCATGTCGATCCTAGCTTCTGGTGCTCGATTTCCTCGGGGAAGAGTGGGGTTTCACTCCTTTCCGACCTCTGAAGATGTTAAAGGGGTCAATTGAGGCTATATGGGAGGAGTTACTCGAATTGCCGTTAATGGCCATGAATGGAGATTTTGGTTACACTTAGGGGATTTGAATTGGGCATCAATTAGGGTGGGAAGAAGCTGAAAACTTCTCCTTTCCCCAAGGGGAGATGAAAGGAGCCATAAATTGCTCAGATTGGGGGTTTCTTCTTCCTCCCCAATAACTCCCCTCTCTTTCTCTCTCTTCCAAATTGGGCTCTCTCTCTCCTGGCCGACTCTCTTCAAATTGGAAGGCCAACTCAGCACCATTCAATCCCCATGAGGTGGTGGACCACATCAAATGGGTCTAGCTCAAGTGGATTGTGTTCAATTTGGGCAAAGTAGGTCATTTTGACCTAAATTTAGGCTAAGGTTGACTTTGGTCAAATTGACTACTTTGGTCAAATTGACTACTTTGGTCAAATTGACTACTTTGGTTTACCACAATGGGTGAATAGTGAGCCATTGGACTCTCTTATGGGTTAGGAAGGTTTAGGTGGAGTCAATTTGGCAAGGTGAGGGTGAATTGCCCCTTAATAGGGCACTTTTGACAAAATTAGGGCTAGAGTTGACTTTGGTAAAATTGGCCAAATTGGAGGTCCCATTATGGGGATTTTTGGTCCATTAGGTCCCTAGTGTCCCTATGAGGGTAGGGGCAGGGTCAATTTGGCATGGTGGGAGCCATTTGGCCCTAATTGAGTTAGTTTGACCAATTTAGGGTTAGGGTTGACTTTGGTCAATTTGGCCTCTTTGGTTGACCCCAATGGGTCCCTGGTGCTCCAAGGGGACCCCTAATGGGTTAGGGATACTATGGTGGGGTCAGGGTTCAAGGTGAGGCCTTAAAGTCCAACTCTAGGCTAGGTATCTGAAAACTGCTATTTGTAGACCACTTGGGTTTTCTTCCTCTCACCCAAGCTCACATGGTCTTAAGCTCTTCCTATGGTTATGTCATGACCTAGTCATGACAAAACCAACTTGGGGGTCTAGTTGTTTGGGGGATGTTATAAATCCCAATACATAAAAATAAAAAATTTCATCCTCGAAATTCAGGTTAAGCATGTGGGGTTTCTACTATAAGTAAGAAAATGTAACATCCCAGAAAAATTAAATTATACCTGCTGCAAAGAGCTCCGGGTACTTTTGCTGCATCAGGTCTAGTGGCTCCCAGGTGTGCTCCTCTTGTCCATGGTTCGTCCATAGGACCTTGACTAGCAGGACCTTCTTGCGCCGCAAGACTCGCAACTCCGTGTCGTCTGTCCGAACCGGCTCCAAGAGAACCGATCGATCAGTAGCTACCAGCCCTTATGCAGTAGATATCTACTGCTCTGGCCGTAGTAGAGCCCTCCTAAGCGAGGAGACATGGAAAACGTCGTGCAGTCCCTCTAACTCTAGCGGTAGCTCAAGTCTATAAGCCAAGGGGCCGATCCGCTCCAGGATCCTGTAAGGCCCCATGTATCTCGGACTGAGCTTCTTCCGCCCGCGGACCCATGAGACTCCATGCATCAGACGTATTTTCAAGAAAACTCGATCTACCACCTGGAACTCTACCATACGATGCCGCGCATCGTAATACTTGGCCTGCCTGCTCTGGGCCTCCAGCATCCTGTCTCGAATCAGACTCACCTGAGACTCCGTGTCCTCTATGAACTTTGAGCTGAGTGCCTTGGGATCCTCATCCTGGATCCAAGACAATGGTGTCATGCACCTCTTTCCGTATAATGCGTCGTAGGGTTCCCTGCCTATGCTAGCCGGGTGACTGTTGTTGTATGAGAACTCGACTAATGGCAACAGTCTCTCCCATGGATCCCCACGGTCCAGAATGCAAAGGCGTAGAAGATCCTCCAGGGTCGGGTTGGTATGCTCCGTTTGTCCGTCTGTCTGGGGATGAAAAGTTGTACTAAAAGTCAACCGGGTGCCTAGGTAGGCCTACACTGCTCTCCACTCTCTTGACGTAAATCGTCCATCTCGGTCCGACACGAACGTCCTAGGCACACCATGATACCGAACAAACTGTTCCACGAACCTCCGTACCAAAACACCGATCGGATCGTCCTTCCTGACTGGAATGAACCTGGATACCTTCGTCAATCTATCGAAGATCACCCAAATCGAGTCATTTCCCGCACGAGATCGGGGAAGACCGTGTATATAGTCCATAGCGATGTCGTCGAACTTCCACTCTGGTACCGGGAGCGGCTGCAATAACCCGGCTGGGTTCCGGCACTCCGCCTTCATGAGTTGGCAAGACTCGCAGTGGGTCACAAAATAGGTGATGTCCTTTTTCTTACCCGGCCAGTACATAGTCCTCTTCAGATCCTCTGTCATCTTGGTGATACTCGGGTGAACGGAATATCTACTACAATGAGCCTCTGTCATAATATCCTCCCGAATCTGGCTCCCTGCCTGTATATACACTCGGCCTCTAAAACTCAACAGGCCGTCCTTCAACGAATAGTCTCCGGCTGAGCCTGCCTCCAAGGCTTTGAAAACCGTCTCTAGCTTGGCATCCTGCCTCTGCCCATCCCTGATACGGTCTCGAATATCATAAGTGGCACTCATCGCCGCTAAATACTCCTCGTATTGCTCCAGATCGTCCTCGGATACTAAGGAGATCTGCATGTCCTCGAACATCCGTACCAGCTCAATGGCCATCAACTTGGGCTCTGCTCCCGATGTGGTATCTCTCCTGCTCAGAGCGTCTGCTACTACATTTGCCTTCCCTGGGTGGTAGTGCATCGTGTACTGGTTGTCTGATAAAAACTCCGCCCATCGTCTTTGCTGGATGTTCAGCTCCTTCTGCGTATCAACGTACTTCAGATTCTTGTGATCTAAGAATATGTCGCAGTGGACACCGTAAAGGTAGTGTCGCCAGATCTTGAGAGAGAATACCACTGCTCCCATATCCAAATCATACACCGGGTAATTCTGCTCGTGATTCTTGAATTGGCGGGAAGCGTATGCTATCACGTGCCGGTTCTGCATCAGAACGACACCCATCCCCTGGTATGACGCATCCGTGTACATCTGGAATCCTTCCCTCTCTGATGGAAGGGCAAGGATGGGGGCCATAGTAAGCTAACCCTTCAGCTCCTGGAAGGCTGCCTCACACTACGATGTCCATGTAAAAGCATCATCCTTTTTCGTCAGGGATGTGAGCGGGAGGGTTATCTGGGAGAACCCCTGCACGAACTTCCGGTAATAGCTGGCAAGTCCTAAGAAACTCCGCACGTCGGTGGCCGTCTTCAGCGGTGGCCAATACCGCACTGCCTGGATCTTTGCTGGGTCCAGCTCCATTGATAATATGGCCTAGGAAGGCAACCTCCTTCAGCCAAAACTGTCACTTGCTGAACTTTGCGTATAGACGATGCTCCCGACGCTTCTTCAATATTAGTGCCAAATGCCGTGCATGCTCCTCCTTCGTCTTTGAAAAGATGAGGATGTCGTCGATGAACACGATGACGAAGATGTCGAGCTAAGGCTCGAACACCCGGTTCATCAGGCTCATAAATGCTAATGGTGCATTCGTGAGTCCGAACGGCATCACCGTGAACTCATATAATCTGTATCGGCTGCTAAAAGTCGTCTTCGGGTTGTCCTCCTGGATCCTCAGCTGGTAATACCCCAAACTCAAATCCAGCTTCGAGAAGCAGTGGGCTCCCTCTAGCTGGTCAAAAAGTTTGTCAATCCTTGGTAACGGGTACGTATTCTGAACCGTCAGCCGGTTCAGGGCTCTATAGTCGATGCACAATCTGAGCATCCCATCCTTCTTCTTTACGAATAACACCGGAGCTCCCCAAGGTGGGGAACTCGGCCTAACGAACCTTGCTTCTACCAGCTCCTGCAGCTGGCTCCGAAAATCTACTAGCTCCTTCGGGGCCATCGATAAGGAGCTCTAGATACCGGCTTAGCCCCTGGCACCAGTTGGATCTGAAAATCCTTCTCGCGGTGCGGTGGCAGCCCTGGCAACTTCTCCGGAAATACGTCGGCGAAATCCCGCAAGACTAGGATATTCGACACCGAATTTTTGACTTTCGTCGCCTCGAAGAGCACCTGGTATACCTCGTCTCCCTGCAGGTGGGCCTTGATGGCCTGAATGGACGATAATAAGAGGCGAGAGGTGGGTTTAGTACCTTCGATTACTACTTCACCATCTTCATGCTTTAGAACGATCCTCCTTGCTGGACAGTCAATCTTTGCATGGTTCTAGTGCAGCCAGGTCATTCCTAATATCAGATCAAAGTCCTTCATCTTCAATCGCGTCGCCGACGCTTCGAACAGTTTCCCTCCAATCTCCACATTCATGTCGCACTTCGCATTTGTTAGAATATCTGATCCATCCGGGAATCACACTCTCCTGTAGATGCCCTCGAAGTGTTGGACTTGGCACAGATCATCTATGAATTCTTCCGAGACGAACGAGTGAGAGGCACCCGTATCAAATAAAGTGTATGCAGGCTTGCCGCAGACGCGTACTATACCTGGGTGATTTTTGTTTGTTTTGGTTCAATGCTAAGGTAAAACTAAGGTTTGCTAGGTACTAATGAACATAAACCCAAAAGACATTAAAAGTACCTGTAATGACCCTTGCGGGGTCTCGGGGATGAGCTAGATCCAGAGCGTACATTTGGTCCCTGTTCTGCCTTCGATCTCCGCCTTGAAATCCACGGCCTCGTCCACGTTCCTGACCCCCGAAATACTGGGCCTGAGGGGCAGCCTGTAGTGCTAGTGGTCTATTCCTCTGAGGGCAGTTCCTCCGGATGTGGCCAGTCTGGTGGCAGTGGTATCACTCCGGAGGTGGCCCACCTCCTCCAATCCTCGGCATCTCCCGCATCTGTAGAGGCTGAGGAGCCAACACTACCGGCTCCCTCTGCTCCTGGCGGGGTCGGACCTCCATCCTTCCTTCCCCAGCATATCTACCTCTCGGTTGGTCCCTTGTGCCTCCCCGTCCCTGGTCTTCCATTGGTCTCTTCCTTCCACAAACAGTTTGCTGGTCTACCTCCAGCTTCTTGGCCATCTCCAGGATCTTAGTCATACTGCCGTCGGAGACGAAGAGGAGGGCCTGCCTCAGCTCATAACGAAGGCCCTTGTAGAACCTCTTTGCGTATCCTGCGTCATCCAGTTGATACGAAACTGCAAACTGGGATAGATGGGTAAACTCCCAGTGATACTCCAGAACTGTCATGCTCCACTGCCTCAACTACAAAAATTTGTCCTCCAGCTCGTCTCTTGTAGACTGCGACACAAAATGCTCCATCAGTGCTGCATTGAAATCATCCCAAGAAACATCCGCAGCCTCCAGTCCTGCATATGCTATGTCCAAGAACCTCTTCCACCATCTCTTTGCATGGTAATCCAAGCATGAGACCACCAGTGGCACCTTCATATCTGTCGGGCACTGAATCCCTGTCAGCATCTCCTCCATGATGTCCACCCACTCCTCAGTCCTCACAATGGCCTCTGTCCCGAGGTATGATGTGGGGGAGAGACCTCGGAAGACTCCAGACAGTTGGCCCCAGGGTTTTGCTGAGGAGTCGGTGCCTGCTGTGCCCTTAAAGTATCCAGTATGGTTGTCAGTGTTTGTCTCATCTCCATCTGATGGAACGGAGTAGGAGCCGGTGGTGGTGGGATGACGTTTGGAGTCGGTGGAACTCCATGCTACGGTGTAAGGTTCGTCGCGGGCTACACAAGAAAATTTTATTCGTAAGGGACTTAGGTAAAGAATATTCAGTTAGAAGTGGACTTTGCATGTGATTTCTCTTATGGGCACACCATTACTTCCGCTACTAGTTTGTCCTCAAACTAAGGTCGCGCGGGGTGGCCCAGAGTTTGTGGACTTCTTTTCTTTTCTCTGGATCGAGGTTTGGCTCTGATACCACTTCGTAAGACCCCCTTTTTGTTAACGCCCGGGTCTTATGCCCAGAACCGCCGCTTTGCGGTGACACCATCACTCGGAAAGGTCACCACTACAAAACGCCGATCCTGCCGGCCTTATCGATCACAAAGAAGTAAATCTTAAGTAGACTTATAGAAGCAAAGTCCATATAACATAAAAGTAAAATCATCATAAAAAGATGTCCACATCAAATGTCTGAATTGAAAGGTACGATAAAAATAAAGGGCTCATGTCGTGTACATCAATTCCTCACTACATTTTATCTCGCGGAAGCATAAAATACTAGAACTAAACGATGCTCACAGATCCTGCCAATGGTGCTCCCATTCTAGACTGCCCCGTCTCCATCTGCACCAGCCTCTAGTGCTGCAGCATCTCCTTGGTCCCCTAAAATGATAAGGCCCACCGACCATTAGTCAAAAAGACTAAGCCAATCCCCCACCCCTCCCCCGGTGACTCCTAGGCACCAAGCGGGAGGAATGAAGCGGAGGACAACAAGGGGTGTAAACAATAGCAGGTGACGGGGATGTATTCAACTGGAAATGTCTATCACTACGCAATATATATAATAACTATAGTAGAAGGTAAAGTAGAGTAAGGGCAAGTAAAGTAAACAAGTAGAACAAACGTATAAAGGTAAGTAAGGAAATGTAACCATTGATTTATAGGAATGCCCACACAAACCTATAGACCAAGGGGTCGTTTAGCAAGGCCTATCGTATAAGAAGTCCCATAACCAACTTATATAATAGGGGTAGGGGTTGAAATGCAATGTTGATACTATGTCATGCAAGGTATGTAGTTAAATGTTATGTTCACACAAGTGCAACTCACACACTACGACTCTATGCGCACAGACCTTTAGTTTTCCCTTTTTGGAGCTAGCAAAACTCCCAGGATACTCTCGTAGTGGCAAACGGAAGTGGTGGGTTGGGCCTCGCCCACCTCTAGGATGGTATTTGAACTACCTACCCTAGACCTATCGTACGCCACAACGCTAAGAACACAACATCGGAGTCCCTGCGTACTCTTGCTGGCTAGACCACCAGACTTGTCTTGGTAAAGGGTTATCCACACTTACCAAGCCCAACTATTAATCTCGGTGTAACGACCATCAACACTAAGGACCCACCGCATTATGCACATGCAAACATGTTTACCATCTATTTTCGAGCCATTAGCTCCCCAGGCAAACCCATCCGGCATAAACATGGCCGAGTCACAAGCTCACCAGACTAATTAGTCTATTGCTAAAACCTCCGAGCCTACCGCTCGTAAGACCAAACCGAGTAAAGCACCCGTGATAAAGGAGTGTGAGTGAGTATATTACTAGTTAATCTTGTATAACAACTTAACCCCTCAATTTATGGATAACCTTGGACTTCCCGAGGGTTACCCTGTAAGGGGCTCGCAGCAGTACTAGGAGCTATAATGGGACGATAGCCCAAAGCTCCCTTTCTCAAGACACTTAGTATTATTGGTGTCTACCCATAAGAACACGCCTCTTAACATTTCTCTTGAATTAACCATAAGCATTTTATGAAACGCTAAGGGAAAGACGATCTTTCATCAATCCCAAGCACGACCCTAACCCTTACCTCACCAAGCACTAATATCACATAAACTCCTTTTTGATGACCTCAACCTCTTCATCCTGACCATGCACACCACCTACATGTCACTTCCACTTGGTAGGCCCCTAAATACCCAAGTTTCACTTTTTTACTATACGCAGACCAAACTAACTATATGAAGCTAATAAGTAGAAATACTCCAAATATTCATCCACATGACACAAGATTTTTACTGGAGGACTATCATGGTAGTATAAGACTAAGACCAGAGAATCATATTTTTCCTTAACACTATAGCATTTATTTAAATTTTCTCCAATATCTGCCAAGTATGAATATGAACATGAAGTGCAAGGTATCCTTAATATAAGACTCCCATAAAATTAAGATAAATCTATGATGTCAAAATAACAGTAAGTACAGAGTGACGCAATTTTACAATCAGTACTTATCCCCTAATTACAATATTTAGCATCTATCCAAAGTTGGAGGTTAATGAAGGAACCATCAAAATTACTTATCCAAAAATTATGGGAAATTACTAGACCTTCTTATTTGTCAGAAAAGTTCACTGGCCAAATTTCAGAATTTATAAAGGCAACCTAATCACATAAATGAATATTCCAAAGAAACCCTGTCTAGGGAAAATTGTGAAGGAACCTACTTTTAAATAATTCCAAAATTATGAAAGAAATATTAGATCTCCAATATGTTCATAAAAGCTTGCTGATTGAGTTTCATAATTTATGGAAATCATTTTCTCACCTAAATAAATATTCCAAATAAATACTAATATGAACATGTTGTGTAGTAGCCTACTGATAACAATCTCCAAAAATTATATAAACATTTACATAGCTTCCTAGTGCCCTGAAATGTCAAAAAATTCTGAACATGTTGTGTAGGTAGCGCTGGAGGGTTGGCTCCTTTGCCTAGAACTCTCCCATGATCTGGCACGCCACAACCATGGAGTCCGTCGAGACCTCCACGTCTTGCACACTCAACTCCCGGCCAGCCGCATGCCTGCTATCACCGCCTCGTACTCAGCCTGGTTGTTGGTGATTGGGAAATGAATGTTGATGGCATGCTCAATCCTTGTCCCTTGGGGCTCACCAAAATGACTCCTCCTCCAATGGAGTGCTTCCTCGATGCCCCATTTACCAACATATTCCAAGCTACCGAGTGGGGGGCCTCCTGCTCCCCCACCTCGGTCACGTAGTCCGCCAGGAAATCTGCCACCGCCTGTGCCTTTATTGATAGCCTGGGCACAAATGAGATATCAAACCCGCTCAGTTCCACGGACAACTTGGCCAACCTTCCTGAGTGATCTACCCCTTCCATGATGTTGCAAAGGGGGTGGTCGGTCACCACCTCGATTGAATGTGCTCGGAAATAAGGCCGGAGCTTCCAGGCCGACACCACCAAGGCAAAGGCAACTTCTCAAGGATGGGGTACCAAAGCTCTGCCTTCCTCATCACTCGGCTGACGTAGTAGATTGGAAGTTGCCTTCTGCCTTCTTCCTGGATCAACACTGAACTTACTGCCTCGGATCCCACACCCAGGTATAAGGATTGATCCTCCCCTGCCTCGGACCCTGGAGTAGAGGAACTTGAGTGAGCTGCCCCTTCAACGCTTGGAAAGCTTCCTCACACTCTAAGGTACATTCAAATTTTTGATTCCCTCTCAGCACCTTGAAGAAGGGTGCACACTTGTCTCCTGCCCGGGAGAGGAATCTACTGAGCCCGGCCAACTTCCCCGTGAGGCGCTGAACCTCCTTGGCATTTCTTGGTGATCCCAGTTCCATAATGGCCTTGACTTTATCGGTATTAGGCTCCACCCCGGCTGGGGTGAGCAAGTGACATAGGAACTTCCCCCGGCTAGCCCCGAAGACACACTTCTGGGGATTGAGTTTCATTTTGTACTTCCGCAAAGTCCCAAAAGTCTCTCTGAGGTCACGGAGGTGGGATTCGAGGTCCCGACTTTTGATCATGAGGTCATCTACATAGACCTCCAGGTTCCTTCCATTTTGTTTTCGGAATACCCTATCCATCATTCGTTGATACGCCGCCCCTGCATGTTTTAGCCCAAAGGGCATCATTTTATAGCTATAACACCCATCCCCTGTGATGAAGGAGACATCCTTGATGCCGGGGGGATGCATGTGGATCTGATGATAACCTGAAAAAGCATCTAAAAAAGACATCACAGAGAAACCGACGGCTGAATCAACCAGCGCGATTCTAGGCAAGGGGTAGTAATCCTTGGGGCATTATTTATTAAGCACAGAATAGTCAACGAACATTCTCCACTTACCTTCTCCTTTCTTCACCATTACAACATTAGAGACCCAGCCGGGATACTGGATTTCTGATACAAAACCTGCTTGAGGAGCTTACCCACCTCCTCTCGGATGGGCCCTTCCATCTTGTCAGCTATGGCCATCTTCTTTTGACGGATGGGGCGAGTGCCGGGATCGAGGTTGAGGCGATGGCAAGCCACATCTACATAAATCCCAGGCATCTCTGCGGCACTCCATGCGAAGACGTCCACATTCTCCTAGACGTAGGCTAGGATTTGCTTCTGCTCCTCCGGGCTGAGCTCTCCGCTGATTTTGATTTTTTCTACCATCCCAGTCGGGTGGTGACTTCAAGTTCCACGACCTCATCCACAGCCTCCAGTCAGGACTGCTGCCCCCAATCACCCCCTTTCTCTTCGCCCCGAGCCAGCACTTCGCCATCCTACTCCTTCCTCTCTTCCCGAACCTCCATTAACTCTTTCGCCCCCTCCTACTGTGCTTCTCCTTCCTCCTCTTCCCTCTCCTTTTCCTCTTCGAGCCCCGCTGGCTCCCCCATCTCTCGATCCCACTCTTCCACCTCGGCCATCCAGGAGATGGTGTTCACGACCGTCACATAGCACTGTTGAGCTACCTTCAGATCTCCCCTTATCCGGACTTGAACTCCTCCCGCCCTGAACTTGAGGCACTGGTGGAAGGTGGAGGGGACGCAACGGAACGCACTGATGAGTGGCCGTCCGAAGATGGCACTATTGCTGCTGGGGGTGTCCACTGTAACAAAACGGCAATTCCTGGACTGCCCCCTAAGACTATATGGAGTCCCACTCCCCCTTCTACTTCCTTCCTCTCACCAGAGAACCCAAATAGTGGGCCATCTGAGGCCAACACCCTCCTACTCTCCACCTTCATGTCGTCAAATGCCTTCTTAAAGATGACATTGACCGAGCTCCCATTGTCCACAAGGATACAGGAGACGGTGAAGTTCTCGATTGTTGTTTGAATGACCAGCACATCGCAGAAAGGATCTTCATGACCCGACATGTCCTTCTGAGTGAATGAGATCTTCTCGGCCGGGGGAAGGGCTAGGAACGTCGAAGCCACGCTGCGACAATAGATGATATGGAGGCTGGCCTTCTGGGTCGCCTCAATCCCTACCCCCCATGGATCGCCCCGATCCCTCCTCGGGTCCCCACGTCTACCCGGTCTTCACACCTCTCATCCTTCTCATCCTGAGGTAGGACCTCCTCAATCATCACCTCCCGCTGCTCCCGTGGGGCCGATGTCCTAGCCCCTCTCAGCTCTAGGAACTCTAGGAAGGTGACCGTTGCATGCCCTTCCACCTGATGGAATTCACAATACGGCAACGCCACCCACCCTCTCTCGGCCTCTACCCTCCTATTCCTTCTTCTTGCTCCTGCTTCGTCTCCTGCTCCTGCTCCCTCTCTCCTTCCTTTTTCTCCTCTTCCTCGCCTGATTGCCATGGCTTGCTGGGGCGGGGGAGGCATCTGCCTCGGACCCTGCCTCCATCCTAACTGATGAGGTCTTCCTTGACCCCCTTGGAAGTTACCCCCTCCCGGGGCATAACCTCTCCCTTGAACCTGCGCTCCTCTGCCTTACTGTCTCCACCCCACCTCCGGGGCCCTGGGCTCTTCTCTTCTCCACACCTCCTGATGCTTGACTTCCGGCTCACTGAGCTTTGCTAGCCTCCTAGTGAGCTCCGGATTAGCCTCCTCTCCCTCAATCTCCTCTGCCACCCTCTCCATCAACTCCTCATAGGAGACGGGGGCCTTCCTCATCAAACTCATTTTGAAGAAACTCTCCCTCAGCCCTACCGTGAAGGCGAGTTGGAGGGCAAACCCGGGCATCTCCTGGGTAAGCAGAACCTCCTCCTGGAAGCGGTTCGCGTAGTGGGCCAGCGACTCCCCCGGTCCCTGCTTGACCTTGAAGAGAGACTCGACATCCCTCTTTCTCTTCTTCGATGTCAAGAAGCGCAACAAGAAGCCTCGACGCAAGTCTTCGAATTGGTAGATCGACCCAGCTGGGAGTTGATGGAACCAGTCCATAGCCTTCTCTTTTAGAGTGACGGAGAAAATCCGACACTTGAATGCATCCGACATCGGCCGGATGGAGTCCGAGTCCTCAAACGAATGCAAGTACTGGACAGGGTCATCCTTGCCGCAGTGGTAGACCCTGTCCCACTTCCTTAACCCTTTCGGGACCGGTGTGGAAAGCACCAGCTCGCAAAAAGGGCTGCTCCCACTCACCGTCCTCTCCTGTTCGACTCGTCATACGACTTCTCTCGTAGGACCTGAGCTCACTAGATCCGCGCTCACCGGAGCTGTATTCTTCTGGACTGCGCTCACTGGAGCAACGCTCACCGGAACCGGACCTACTGGGGCGGTGCTTGCCAGACTAGAAAAAAGCCCTCGTCCGAATAGATTTCACCCTGCCCCTGCCACCTCCTTCCTTGCCCTCCCCCCGAGGCACACTCGCCGACCCTCAGAGGGGGTAGCACCTGAGGTGCTGGGGTCGCAAACTCGCTTCGCACTGCGGCGAAGGCAAGACCGATGCTCCCGAGGACCTCTCTCCTGAAGTCCGCGAACATCCCGAAAGTTACCACCGGCGGCGAGCCGCGGAACTCATCGCCCTGCTCTTCACCTCCCACCATGCTGCTTCCTTGGAACTTTCTTGCACTAGCTGCTGTCCATGCTCACAGCACCAAAAATGTTGGAATCTGGATTCGGCCCAAAGAGGAGTTCAGACCCCAAAGATGGGTGCAAACTCGCGCTTACTGATCCCTCAGAGCAACTTGACCGAAGACTTAGAACTTAGACCCTTGGCGAAAGTCTGGAGGTCCCACCACACACCCGGAAGATCTGAGAGCGCGTCCCCTCCTAAGCCAAAAAATGAAGCTGGGCACCTTGGAGAGCTCTGAGAACGCTAGCCAAAGATGACCTGAGGAGAGAGAAGCACAAAAAGAATCCCTCTCGAAGGTGCCCTTAGGGTCTTATTTATAGATTTTCCGAACTGGTCTGCTGATAGCGGGATTCCGCCTTTTGGTTTTACTAGACGCACCCCAAATTGGTCTGCTAACATCCGAACTCCGCTATTCTGAAGGGCAACTGGCAGCCCACCAGGGGCAGAAGGGTAATTCCACCTCCTTACCCCCCTGGGCGAGTGGTCTGCGAGAGCGCCACTCGCGAGTCTTCTCGCGAGCCTTGCTTGTGAAACTGCCCTAGGCGAGCACCCCGCGAAGGCACTGCTCGCCTTCCTTCTGACGACAATCACCTAGGCCAATCTCCCCTGCGAGATTGCCCTGGCTCGCTTTGACTGGCTCTCGCGACTCCTTAGTGGCGAGATGCCCACTTCATGCCCATTTTACTCATCTTCGGTCCTTACTCCCCTTAGACGAACACGGGGTTGTACAATCACTCACACACACACAAGTAGGATTCATCATGAATTTTGTATTAATTCTCTGATTTATCATTAATGGATTTGTTATTATCAAAAGGGGGAGTTTGTTGGAACATGGTCCTCCGCATCTACTAGGTTTGAGAATAATAAATCCTATGAGTATTTGATCTTGTGTGTTTAAGTGTGCAGGAAATAATGCCATATGACTTAAGGATATCATAAGAAGGTTGCCCCCAGGTTTGAAGCCAAAATTCCATCATGCCCACTACCACCAACGATAGCCACTAGCGCAGGCGCTAGCCCTGATTAGATCAATTTTAGGAGGTAGTTATAGAAGGCGCTAACACAGGAGGTAGCGTCTAGCGCAGGCGCTATCTCGACGCACAAGAGGAATTTTTGCATGGTTTCCTTGGAATGAAAGATACGCACGTGGAGAATATTTCCTAATTCAAGATAGCGCTGACGGTAGCAATAGCGCAGGTTCTATCTCTCTCCCCTATAAAAGGAGCCCTCTTCTCTCATTTTTAACACACATCCTTGAATGAGTTCTAGTGCCAAAATTCCAGAGCCTTATACTACTGAGAATTGATCTGCCACCGAAAGTTCTGTGAGTTTCTGAAGGAGAACTTCTCCATGTGGCATCCGACCGATGATCGCTTCAACCACTCTTATTCTACAACGATCTTTCATCTCCGGATTCAGAAGTTTATTAGAGGGAGTTTTTCATATTGTTGTTGTTTATTTTATCTCTTTACTCTTGTAATCATGTAGTAAATTTGCCTCGTGTTGGCGACTTGGTTTGGGTAGGACTTAGGGAGGAATTTGCCTTGTGTTGGCGACTAGATCTAGTGTAGGTCTATGGGGTGCTCGAGTCCGTATTCAGGGGAGGATTGGCTTGTGTGGCTTGAGGCCTATCCGGGGGAGATAGGCTGAAGCCACCGGTTTATGGGGATACGAGTCGGGATAGAAAACAAAAAAGACTTTACTTTTCGCCTTCAATTTCTAGCGTCATAAGAAATCAAGTTTTGTAATCTTCTATTTCAAGTTAATAAAATCATGTCATTATTTTATTTCACTTGATTTGTTTTGATTTTTCACTCTTTTGATCTCTTTGTTTTTAAAGTCATTTAAAATATAATAAAAGTTTTTAAAACCCTTATTCACCCCCCCTCTAAGGGCGCCTACAGATCCAACGCTGTCAGCTTATTGGAGAGTATGATCTTCTTTAGAAGGCTCCCCTTGAGATTGTGCATTCTTTTGAATAGCCAGAGCAGCCTCCTTAGCAATCTTTGATACTTGATCCAAGAGTTGATCATCTTCTAGGAGTTCCCCCTGAGTTGATGGAATCTCCCCTGGGTCATATCAGGGATTTCTACAGCTGGCTCCCCCTGGATATTTACATCCTCTAAGAGAACATCTGAAATTCCTTTTTGAAATATAGTATGCAATTAGGATTATTAAGGTTAGAGACTTCAGTTGTCTTATCCTTCTCTTGACCACTCTTTCCTTGATTAAGAATTTCCTCCTCCTGGATATTCTCCCCCTTCTGAACCTTACTTACAAGGGAGGTTAAGAATTCTTTATTTATCATGGAGGAGGATATAATGGATTTGTGTTCCAGGAGGGACTCTTTTGATTTTTGCAATTCTGTCTCCATTTGGGAGTACTTCTTATTGAACTTTCTGGCTTGAGCAACCAGTAAATCAGCAAATATACTTGTGGCCAATCCTACTGCTTTGGAAATTTCTTGCTCAACATCAAAAGAGGGTCTAGTATGGTTGATAGGTAATTGTTGATGGATAATAGGATATTGTCCTTGGTTAACCTCTGGAATTATGTCAGATTGGAGTAGAGGAGATCTGACATCAAAATAATGGATGTCTGGAGGATTTTCTGTAGGATTTTGGTGAATAGAGGATTGTGATTGATGGTCTTCTAGAGTGATGAGATATTGTGGTAGAGGAGTAGAATGGTTGTCTGGAGTGTTTTCAGCAGAAGTGATGATGGATGGTTGTTGCTGTGGTTGTAGAGGAATCTGAGGTGTGGGTTCTAAGGCTGGAGTAGATGGAATGGACTGCAGATTTTGAGCATTGGGCTCATCTGGAATAGTATTCCTCGGGGGATCTGGTAGACTTGATTCATGATCTTATGGAACTGGAGAAGGAGGAGGTGAAGGTGCAGCTTGGCCAGGCTTTAGGATCTGCCTGGTCCACTTGGAGAAAATTCCAATGTTTATTCTCTTGCCAGGTGGAATTGGCACTCCTTTTGATTTACATACCATGGGGTAATGATGGAGAAGCACCTGACTCATCATTCTCATATATGCATTTTCCTTATGTGCATATTTATTACCTATTAGCTTCAGGAGGCATCTCCCTTAGTTGATTTTCTTATTTAGAACCAGGATTCCCATTATCTGGAGTTGTTGCTTGGGAATGGTATCATGGGCTGAAATATTACACAGTAGCACCTTCCCTACTATATCAGCCAAGAATCTGTATTCTTCAGCTAGATCAATCTTTTTTAGGTTGATGGCCTTCTCCTTTCTGAACTGCATGATTTGTAAAGCCTTACTGGTCTCTTCCCCTGTCACATCATCAGACTCATCACCTGATGATAAATCAAAGGTGTGAGATAACATTTCCTCTATAATATTGATATCAATTCCTGAGATTCTCCCATTGAGGGATCCATCATCTCCTAGGTGAATGTTGTCCTTCATCTTTGTTAACTCAACATAATAGATTTTGCACCATGTTGAGATCAACTTTGTTAATCCAACATTATGAAATAAGCCGAGAATGGATTTGAAGTTATCAGAGGCTGCATTGAAGGAGTCCACATAAACATCGAAGCCATAGTTGATCTTAGGAGGAGCCATTGATTCTGAGGTGAAGTACCTGCAAAGAGATGAGAGAGAGAGATGCAAGAGAGCTGGAGAGAAAGAAAGCACGAGAGCAAGAGAGAGAATTCGAAAGCGTAATGAATTCAACGCTTATGTTGCTTAAAAGAAGATGATTCTTTGCAACTTAGGGTTGTGTTCGACTTACCGTCGACAAAAATTAATAGTCAGCACGCCAAAATGTGTCGAACCAGCTTCTAAAAGAGAAACTGCGAGCGCTTGTCATGTCAACATTGCGTCAATTTGTAATTGACGCACCTTTAAATTTGAAGAGCAACTGTTAAATCGACAGATGCGTCGATATGAAGTCGACGCCGCGTCGAATGCTATTCGAATTATCTGATTCAGATTGCTCTCAAAGTTAACATCAAGTAGAATTAGACGGTATGTCGAATTCTATTCGACGCAACTCTGAGCAAACAGTTTAATTTTCTTAGAAAGTTCTTGTTGTTTTTCCCAGCAATGATTTTTATTAAACATAATATTTAGACTATTATTTTCATGAACCAAAGAAAATAACAAGTGGATTCAGAGAAGAGATCAGTCCCTTTGTTGGATTTAGTTCCTTATTAAGGACTTAGTTCTTCCTCCCCCCTTCATTATCTCTTAGGAAGGATGCTACCTTATCCTGCACAAGTAGCTCAAATATTAAAGGGTACCCAGGTTACCTTGGGCCCTTTGCTTCTACCATTATAAGGTTCTATGAAAGAATAGAAGGGTCTTTCATGATATCCTCTTGGATGACAGAGAATGAGTTTATCAAATTTAGGTTTATTATATTGGTACTTGAAGTGTGTATAGAATGTATCTAAATATAATAAATCTATAGAGTGCCTACAAATTTTCTCTTTTATAACACTCTTTTTATTTAGATTCATTAGTTTGTCTGGATTGATTTTCCCTAGAGGTCTTTTCTTTCTATTAGAGTTTGCTTTATTAAATACAGTGATTTTATCAGGATTATTATTATCCTGGTCCTCAAATATTGCACTCCTCTCACTTGTTTGATAGTCACTAGGTCTAACAAATCTAACTGGATTTTTCCAAGCAAGTCTACTAGGGACATCTATGCTAGTGGATGGCTCTGCTCTTAATCTTAGATGTCTAAATCTCATAGAGAGATTTTGTGTAATATCTTTGAGCTTTTGACTCCTCCCATTGAGTGAGTCTTCAAACGCCTTTGCCTTTGTTAGCTCTTCCTTTAGTTTTAAAATTTTCATTTCTTATATCAATTAGTTCTGATTTCTTATTATGAATCTCACCTATTAAATCATGATTTCTCAAATATAAATTATCTTTTTTAAGGTTCTCTAGTTCTACCCTAATTATTTCTATTTCTTTTTGTACTTCAAGATGATCATTGTAGAATTCTTTAAAACACATTTTAAAATCATTAGAATCAAAATCAAAATTATCAAATAGTGATACATGTTCTTCATCATCATCTGAGGAGATCCCTAATGCCATCAGGCAGGCAGCTTCAGCAGCTTCTTCATCACTTTCTGAGCTTAACTCTGCTTTAGAGTCACTCCAGGTTTCAGCAATGAAACCTTTACCTTTCTTCTTGTTTTTCTTCTCAAAATACTTCTTCTCCTGCTTCTCCTTACTGGTGCTTCTGTCCCTTTGTTCTTGCTGACATTCAGGAGCTATGTGTCCTGGCTTATTGCATGAGAGGCATATCACTTCCTTCTTTGCAGTCTTATCAATACTGGGTTTTGAGCTCCACTCTTTCCTTCTTGAGTCTTCTATCTTGACCCACTTTCTGAATCTCCTTGCTAAGAGACTGAACATCTCATCTTCACGAGTGGAGGACTCTCCTTCAAAAACCTTCAAGGCAAGAATCCTTTGGATGGGAGTTGAGACTATCTCCTTAGCCTCTGTTTCAGCTGTGCTCTTCAATAGCATCTCATAAGATTTGAGCTTTCCTAGGAAAGCATCAGTAGAGATATCTCTATGGCCTCTGGACTCTATGATGACCCAGATCCTTGAGTCCCATGAGCTTGGGAAGCACATGAGGATCTTATCAATGATTTCTGTCAGGGGTATATCCTTGTCCAGTTTTTTAGCTCATTAATAATGATGCTGAATCTGTCATGCATTTCAGTAATACTTTCCTCAGCTTTCTTTTGAAAATTCTCATATTGGGATATGAGAAGGGACTTCCTATCCTTTCTTTCATCAGAACTCCTTTCTACAATTTTGGAAAGAGATTCCCAGATCTCTTTTGTTGATTGGCAGTCAGCAACATTTTGGAAGATGTCATCTGACATTATGGAGACCAGAATATTCATTGCTTTGGCATCACATGCCTTCTGCTTTTTCTCAGCATCTGTGCACTCATTCCTTGGGACAACTTCCTATGTTGTAGATCCATTGGCATCCTTTTTGTATGGTGCCGGGGGACCTAAAACAATGACATCAAAAATGTCTTCATTAATAGAATTCTTATATAGCTTTATTCTGGCCTTCCAAAGTGTAAACTTATTTAAGTTACATACTGGTGGGATTGTTAATGCATAGTCCTTAGAACTCATTTTCATTATAAAATAGTTTTTGATAATTTTAAATAATGAAATAAGAGTGAGGAGATCTTTTGATCAAGGTGTTAGCCTTTCAATGATCAACCTCCTTCTAATACCAATTGAAAGTGCACATTGTGCCTTTGAGTATTCTCTAGAGGGGGTGTATAGAAATTTAAAAATCTTTACACTAATTATTCACACACAATAAAACTACTAAGTACTATGCAGAAGACACAGAAAACAGTAAACTGTGCCAACACAGAAAAGCAATGCAGAAGACAAAAAATTTATAGTGGTTCCCTAAAATGTGGGTAGTCCACTCTTCTACCACTCTGGTAGGATTGCACTAACTGTGCCTGAGTCTTTTGATAAGAAGACTCTCAGAACCACTGAGACTTTTGATAAGGAGACTCTTAAAACCATTGAGTCTTTTGATAAGGAGACTCTTAGAACCACTAAGTCTTTTGATAAGAAGACTCTTAGAACTATTGAGTCTTTTGCTAAGGAGACTCTTAGAACCACTGAATCCTTTGAAGATGGATTTTTAAAACTCTGTCATAGTTGGAGAATAAGAACAATAGAAGAGGAGGAAGAAGAGAATTGGATTCTTTAGTTAGAATCCTTCAGCAACTATCTCTCTGGATGCTGTTGCTTCTATATTGTTCAGGATCTGAATATAATAAACTCTTGCTTAAGATAGTGATGATTGCAAGGGGTATGAGCTTTGATCCTGAACTTCTCTGCACTTTTGTTGTTCTACTGCTATATAATGTAGAAGAGAAAGCATCAGGCTTCTTGTATTGTTTTCCTGTTCAGAGAAGTTATTCTTTTGTTCTGTCTTAGGGCTTGTGCAGTAAGAAGAAGATAGGAGTATACGACTGAGATAATAATTGTTGTTTCCTATCTTCTTCAGCATACTTATTCTTTATTGATTTGTGTTTGAATTTCTTTCTTCTTCTAGACTGTCCCTAGAAAGAATATCCATTGGATAATAACTATTTCCTTTTATTTCTGTTCCTGACCCGCAAGACTTATTTGAATATCCTCCAAGAATGTCATTGTTGTTTCTCTGGAATACTCCATTCCATTCATGGCATTAAACGAGCAGTTAGAAAATAGTTCTCAGCTTTGTAGACCTTCTGAAAAGGTATTAGAAAAGACAGCAGAGAACATAATTTTTCTGTCTGTATTCGACGCTGCGTCGACTTCATTATTCGTCATATCGACGCACCTCTAAGATCTTATAGAAGTAGCTTCAAATTCCTTCTTAGCTCTGGCTAAATTCAGATGTCGACGTTACGTCGAGTACTTATCGACTTATCCGTTGAGTTGAAGACTTCGCCTTGAACTTTATCTTACGTAGAATTGAAGTCAAAGTTACGTCTACTTTTAAGATGGCTTCGACAAGCTTTTATTTCTCCATCGAGTTCATTTCGACTTTGCATCGACTTTAATTGATACTTCAACAGTCAGTTTGAGTTGCTTCAACTTCTAGTCAGAGTTGCGTTGACTTCTAGTCAAAGTTGCGTCGACTCCTATACGACGCAAGTTTTACCTCAACTGAATTTGTGCTTATCTTGACCTGGTCTTAACACTCTAAGGTGAGTGTGACATCCTAGGATATTTAATGACCATTTTACCCTTTCTATACAATATGGTTAATACAACCTAACTGATGAAATCACTTTTTGATAATTTGTTAGATAAATCGCAAGGGTTTTTCCCAACAATTATCTCACTTACACCTTTTTGATAATCTGCATTTGTTTTTAATCATATTCTTACATGATTGTGTAGTATAAGAACTTATCATAGTGAATTGAATAAATAGATTACCTACACAACATCGAACTCGGTCTTGAAATCTTTTGTTTTCATGTACTTGTGATTAAAGAAAAATGGTATATATATATATAATAAAATTTCTATGTTTGCAAAAACAAGTGAATTTGGAGTCCTTAGTCACTGTACTAAAAAGCAAATAATAAATGACAAGGAAAACTCCACCAAGCACTACTCACCCTCCTGATAAGTCTTAATGCGCATTGTGAGGTTGAGCACCTTGGTAAGAATTGTAAAGCGTCTTGTGTAAACAAAAGTTTAACCACTTCTCTATTTTAAAAAAAAAACGTGTGCATTGAAATTGTGGAAGTATAATTATTTATGCTTATTTATAAGATTGTTCTTACATTACATACTTTCTTGTGGTTTGATTTATACATTTGTATACTTTATCAAAACACCTTTTTGAACACATCATTATCTTTTATAACACTTCCACTCATGAGAATTGGACACTAAAGCTTACCTACATTATTCTCTACAATCTTAAGTCAATGCGCTAGATAGCAAAGCATGATATTTACAATGTTTTTGTTTACTTGAAATGAGAATTAATTTATATTGCAAAGCAGATCTTTTCTTGATATTTGTAATCTTGCTTGCTAATTTTATGATAACAAATTCAATGTACGTGCATCCTGAGATCCTCCATTCAAATTTATTATTTCTTAAAGATGTTCAAGAATGATTCTGCTGTGTTTACTATTTATAAAGTTGATTTTATTTTTATCTCTACATATTGCATAATAGTACATATTCATAATGATGTACCCCACCTCCTTTTGATAACACCAAAAGGGGGAGAATAAATTGAAGAAATCTATTATTTAGGGGGAGTAAACCATATAATGCATCTATGTATGAGGAGCATCCATATAGGGGGATTATGCATATTTATCACACTTATCATATACTATAAACATTACTCTAGTTATAGTCTATTTATTAATAGAGGATTTGTTATTATCAAAATGGGGAGATTGTTGGAGCTTGAGTTCCCATCTCTTGGTTTGACAATATAAATATCACAATGTATTTGATCTTGCTTGTCATGTATTTATTTTGTATAGGAACTATACTCCTAAAAAGAGCGATGCCGAATGATCATGGAGCTCTGAATTTAGAGCTACCGCAGAGGGGTAACTCCTACAGCTGGCGGTAGATGGGATGACAACTGAAGACTGACTACATATAGTTTCTCGATGAGAAAATGATAGAAGTTAACTCAACGTGTTAGATCTTATCGCAACACGATAGGTCCATGATTCATTGTGGTTAGCATGATCTCCACGAAGGCGGACACGTTGCAGCACAATAGCGTGCATGACGCTAGAGCGGCGCGGTAGGACTACCGCATGCGGTAGTTTCTGGAGTCTATATAAATAATGGATCTCTTTGATCTATGTTACGACCTTTCAAGCATAACTCCAACATTTCGTGAGAGCCTTCATCCCGAGCTTCAGAGCACTCCAAACTCCATCATTGAAGAACAAGAGTGAGAAGGAAATTTCTACATTGTTATATTTGAAGAAGGATGCATGCTTCAACTACGATGATGTTCACGCTGAATCTTCATCATCTCCTTCAAATCTCTTCATATTAGAGAGTTTTTATTTACTAATTTACTTTGCATTCTTCTTTTTATTATTGAAACGGTAGTTAATTCGCCGCGGTTGTTGACGACTAGGCCTTGCGATGTTTAGGGGGAATTCACCGCGTTGTGTGCGGCGGCTAGGTCTAGGTTTTGATGTAGGGGGAGGCTAGAGGACAAATCCTGGGAATATAGGCTATAGCCAACCGGTCCTTGGGAGAAGGACCGGTGAAAATCAAAAAGTGATTTAATCATCGCCTAAATTTTAAGCGTTATTGAAATTATCATTATTGTAATTATCTTCTGAAATAAAATGAATTTTCATTTTCTCTGATTTTTCTGGGATATTATTTCGTTTAAACGATTTTAAGAGAAATCACTTTGGCAAGCTTTTTGAAAAGTTCTAAATTTCTGAGAGCTACAGCCGGGCGTTAACTCTACCGCCGGCATTAGTAACCAAAGTACATATTTTGTTTCCTTTCAACTTTAATCTCAGAACTTATTTTACATTTGTTATAAAAAAAATTAAAAGCCCTTATTCACCCCCCCTCCTCGAAGGGCGCATGCAGATCCAAAAATTCCCACTCTAGATCTTGGACCCACGGAATTTTCCTTGGCGGGTCAGTAACCTCAGTCCATTCCAAAGTTCGAACTATGATACCTAAACTCTTGACCACAACATCATGGTGTGGTGAGTGCCAACGTTGGGCAGAAGAAGAACTCTCCAATGGAGAATACTATGACACTTGATGAAGAACATGAGACAATTCAAAACACCTCGCAGAAGCACAACGAACCCATTTCGAAGAGCAACTTCAAATAATGCACACTGAGATAATGAACATTGGCAAGAGTGCTCGGAAGACCGGCGTTTGACGCATGTTATTATACTAGTGTTGTGGGTGTGCTCTGAACGGGTAGCGTTGCACAGCCATTTTCATGCCAAAAGCTGAGTTAGACATGGTAATCACACTAGGGACTGATGAACTCATGCGAGTTCAACCTTGCATAGTGTTCAGACTCTTCGCCAATCTCAACACCTCATCGATACGACTAAGATCCTATGTTGAGAGAATCTATGTTAGAGAGGTGATCCCATCCATGCCTTCTCGTCAATTGTTCTACTAAATAGTCTGAAGCTCGATATTGATGAACATCTCAGAGACTTCAAGATAGACTCATAACTAGCGAGGATTTCTTGCCATATGCGCTCGATGCGACAACGTGATTCATATGTATTTCTGATTCCATTGGATGACTTGTGTATAAAGATAGCTTCAAATGTATTCCTCGTATATTTAATGATAATAAAGTTATTCATATAGTTTAGTATGCAATTGTGTGTGTTATCTTATAAAATCGAGTCCCATTCATGCGCGAGGAGACCACTGCCCCCTAGGGTAACATGGATATAAATTCAAGTCTCTGCACTGTCAACCGAGATCAACTCCCCTTATACATTGGCTGCTTATTCCTGGATGGAATGATGTCATCTCCTGTGCCAAGGTGGCACACCTCGAGAGCTTTACCTCGATGGTTGTGACCCCTATCTCCTAAAGATCCTTAGCCCCACTAGCATGGCTCTAAATCCAAACCTCTACACTGTTAGCCAAGATACCCCCCCCTCGAACAATCGTTACCTACCCCTTGAGAGATCATACCCGTACGATCGTTGATTGCTTCCCACGATTTAGGTAGATGAACATCGTACGAGAGCTCTGATGAGTCCCATTTATATATATATTCTTGGACTCATTTGGGCTGTTATTCTAGTGTTTGCACCACATTTTAGGCACATTTCTATTCATATGTACTATTCCATGCTAAGTGCACTTTTAAGCCCGTTTCGGTGTGCAATTGCATTCCTTGTTGTTGGGGGTAAGCACATTGTGCTCCCCTTCCCTTCTTTTATGTATTTCTGTGCTGGACGTGTATTCTCAGCTAGTATATCTTGTTTGTAGGTGACCTGATTGCCCAGTTTTCCCATAAGTAATTTCTGTGCATATCGCACGGTCATGCGTTTTCCTTGATGCACGGTCTGTGCGGTCGTGCGTTTGTGTCTGAGGAAGAAAATGGAGTATCAGAGTTTACTCGTGCGTTTTGATGCACGGGCGGATTCGCCCGTGCGTGAACAAAACGCACGGTCGACCTATGTCTTGCTGATTTCAGAGCATCGGAGTTTACCCGTGCGGCTTAACGCACGGGCGGCGTTGGTCGTGCGTGAACAAATCGCACGGGCGGCGCAGCGTCTTCTCCAAGCCTAATTCTTCCGTTAATATCGCACGGTCTGCGCACGATCGTGCGTTCGACCGTGCGCGACCAATTTTCAGCCTGTTTCCTATAAAAGCTGCAGGAATCGAGGCAGAGAAGGAGGACGACGAGGGCACGAGCTGGAGTGATTCTGAGGGCGGGAAAACTCTTCCTTCTCGCTGCTCTTGAGGGGTGAAGGCTTCTCCTTCAACTCCTCCACCATCAAGACCATTTCCGGTGACTTTCCACCTCCACCCTTCCATTGAGGAGCACTAGGAAGCTTCATCCACCATTAGGTCAAGCATTCCTCGCCAAGGAGACCAAGGAAGCGCTGAAGATCATCGGAGCGGTGACAGCTTCCTTCGAGCCAAGCTCACCATCCGAGGGCCGAGTCCGGAGAGAGCCCGACAACCTCTCATTCCGGTCGTGAACCCAAGACGTGATTTCTTCGTTGTGCTCCTCTCTAACCTTTGTTGCTTGAACTCGTTTGCAGTTGCTTTATGAATGCGTGTTAAGTAGATCTTATGGATTACTGCTTGTTTTCATATACAATGTTATTATGGTGGCATGAATAGCCCCTTTGTTCTTGCTATTTTCTGTGCTACGTTGTGGTTGAAGCCGCTAGCAAAAGCTAGCGGTGATGTTTTGAGAAGAGGTCTGTGCGACCCTCAGCCATCATAGTGACATTCCGCCCACGCGCCTTCTGAAGCACGGCATCGCGGCCGTTGCAACCATCTCGCCGTGCGAAGTGGAGTTTAGACCCGCATCTTTCTTCATTCTGCATTAGCATAGGAAACCAAATCAAAACCCCCGTCGTTACTATTTTTATCCTTTGAACTGATTTCCTGCGAGAGCAAATCGTACTACCCAACTTGCGGTCCTTGAGAGATCGATATTCGGGGAGTTCCTCCCTATTTTATTACTTGACAACGACCGGTGCACTGCCGTCGTATCGCATTTCGTGCCTGCTAATTAGCAGTGCCGAAATCGCGCATCAAGTTTTTGGCGCCGTTGCCGGGGACTGCAAGCGTGTTTGATTTGTTTTTAATTGGAAATTTGTTTTAAGGTATTATGTATTTCTTCAGTATGTTATTTTCTTCTTCTATATCATGTGGGCACATTTGAACATCCGATGTCGTTGGTGTGGGGACACATCCCACGCTAGTGATAGGTGTCCCAAGGAGTATGGTGTTGTTCAGAAACCGTACGGAGCCCATAAGTCTTTTGGCTACTCTACTGCACCTTCGTTATCGCACCTTTACACGGCTGTCGCACCGTTTGTGCCGGCAAAGCCGGCAAAGCAATGCCTATTTTGCAAAAGTACAGAGCACGCCTTGAAGGACTATGCAGCTTATCTTCGCGAATTGGCGGATGACGATGAGCCGGATATCCGGATCGTCCCATCTTCAAATTCTGCGAGCACAGCTTCTTCCTCTGATTACGTGTCACTTCCACCTTCACTTTTCGAAGGGTACGGAACCGACACGTACGTCAGTGACCCTCATGACTCGATTTCTGATGCGACACCTCACACTTCTTTGGTTCATGTACCACTTTGCGTGGATTTGTTCCCTTGCATGGAGAGTGAGCCCGAACTCTTACAAAGCATGTCCTCTCCCGCCACGCACGAAATTACATCTGTTGCTGATGTTTTTATTGAGGTCACTTTGCAGGATTTTGCGGACCTGCGCAATGTGGTGCCCACTCTCATGGAGGAGGACAGCCTTGATTGTGCTGAAGCAACCGCTTCGGTCCAGTGCAAGGAAGTCCAAGTTATAGAGGAGGCCATTGCGTGCGCTTTGGAGTCTAGCGAAATCTTCGATGATATCATCAGTGTGTCATTGCCGCACCCCATGGGGGATGAAACCGGGATTGTCCCCTCAGATGATATTTCTTTTAGTTTTTCTTCCAATTTATTTTCCTGACCCCCTTTCTTTATGTACAAGGATGCAGGATGCCCCTCCTCCGGTTGATCAGACCTTATGCATGGAGGAGCTGAAAGCCTGGCGGGATGAGGAAGATACAGTGAAGGAACATCTTGTTTCCTCATCTTCGTTGGTGCTTCCCCTTGAGGATTGGTTACAAGGGGGCAAGAGGATTTTCTTTGAAGATATAATACTGGAAGAGAAGAAGAGAGCGAAAAAGGAGGAGATTTGGGGTTGGAGGCTGAGCATCTTACTTATTTTCCACCCTTACTACCAGGTCCCGGGACCTTTTTCTTTCATCAGCTGTTACTACTTCAAATCAGCTTATAGCTGATTTGTTTTGAGCTTGTAATAATAATTAGGATTTATTGACCTTTGCTCATTCCTAGACTTTTTAAACTGCTTTAATACAGGTATTTGGTCCACCTTAAAGGACGTTAAACAAAAGGGCTTCTTGGGAGACAACCCATGGGGAACCACCCTGTTCCGTCTATCTTGTTAATCCTTTTTGCGTATTGTTATTTCAGTTTTGCTAACATTGTAGGTGAAGCTTTGCTCTCGCGTGGAAGGAGATTTATCTTTAGAGAAATTGGGATTACCGCACTTCTGGCATGCTCCTTTGTGAGCATAGGTCAACTCTACCCCTATCTTATTTATGTTTGAATCGTTTATTCTAGTAGTTTTAATCAAGTCTGGGGGAGAGAGCGAGCTGTGCACGTGCACACACGTTGCATGACATGCTAGAATGTGCTGAGTTAGGATTTTTATTTTGTTGCATACATATACACCTAGTTCACGCGCACTTGATCACGCGTGCTTATTGGGCATCGCTGCGAGGTTTTCCCGCTCGTAAGAATTGAATTATTAGCATGTGAGTGAGGAGTAGAGAATAATGTTGACTCGAGTAGTGCTCTAGTCAAGTGCTCCCGTCACGCCTAGAAATTCGATTAGAGTAGAATAAAATTTAGAGTTGTAATGTACTTATTTTTGTTATAGTAGATGAAATTTATTTTACTTTAGTGGTGAATCGGGTGAATCCAACGGTAGCAATAGGTCGAGTGTAGCAGACTAATAGTAGCTTTTTACTAGGGTTGAAAGGAAGGACAACCTTTCTCGGTGGCTAGAACTTGCACTAGGCGACTCTCGACACAATGGTGTTGAAATACTCGTCATGAAATGTGATATAGGCCATCTCTTGATCCGGTTGTGCTTTTGAAATCCTAACCTACGTAATCACCATTGCAAGCCCACTTGAGCCTACCTCTCCTCTTTGTTTAGCTCCACTATTTAATGTCACCAAGGCCATACAGTCGAACCTATGTTCGCACCAACCGCTGAGCTGAAAGACATTTCTGTTTCGATCGTATTTGGTGTCATCAATGTATGTATGGCTGCTTTGTTGTGGCTAAACGAGCTGTTTTATTGTGTGTAAAAATGAGCTTTTGCCGAAAAGAGAAAAGAAAAGAAAAGAAAGAAAAAGAAAAATAATAATAATAATAAAAGAGTTGTGCAATAATAATTTTCTCTCGGCAAAAAAATTTTATTTATTTCTGGCTCAACACGCACCTTGTGTTCAGTTGAAGTCCGGGGGTGTCGTGTAAGAACTGAAAATGTTATATTGATGATTGTCATTCTCTTGAGTGCGACGGTTATGCTGAGTGCGATTCCCATCGTCCTTCTACTTACCTAGCCTATACTCAACCTAAGCCTAACAATTGCCTATAAGCCCTATTGATTTTGGATACGAGTTGTCTCATACAGTAGAGAGAGTGCGGACGTGCAAGCCTATGGGCACCGACTTTGATGGATTTCTTAGGAGATTGTCCCTAGCTTCGATTCAAGTAACACTCTACTCATTAGTCACACTATTTCCCCTTTTTGCGCAACCGAATGATTCACCTGGATTCACCATCCAAGTAAAGTAAATTCCAAACTACTGTTTTAGAAATAATTAGAAACAACCTTGAGTTTAATTCTGTTCTAATGTATTTCTACGCACGAGAGCATGCGACTTCGCATAATTCTCTACCGCTCAAACTCATGCTAACACTCAATTGTTCCGACAGGAGAGCTGAGTAGTTTGCCCGAGACGTGCAAATGGTTAAGTCTGGGGGTGTGATGAGTCCCATATATATATATATATTCTTGGACTCATTTGGGCTGTTATTCTAGTGTTTGCACCACATTTTAGGCACATTTCAATTCATATGTACTATTCCATGCTAGGTGCACTTTTAAGCCCGTTTCGGTGTTCAATTGCATTCCTTGTTGTTGGGGGTAAGCACATTGTGCTCCCCTTCCCTTCTTTTATGTATTTCTATGCTGGACGTGTATTCCCAGCTAGTATATCTTGTTTGCAGGTGACCTGATTGCCCCGTTTTCCCATAAGTAATTTCTGTTCATATCGCACGGTCGTGCGTTTTCCTTGACGCACGGTCTATGCGGTCGTTCGTTTGTGTCTGAGGCAGAAAATGAAGCATCAGATTTTACTCGTGCATTTTGACGCACGGGCGGATTCGCCCGTGCGTAAACAAAACGCATGGTCGACCTGTGTCTTGCTGATTTCAGAGCATCAGAGTTTACCCGTGCGGCTTAACGCACGGGCGGCGTTGGTCGTGCGTGAACAAATCGCATGGGCGGCGCAACGTCTTCTCCAAGCCTAATTCTTCCGTTAATATCGCACGGTCTGTGCACGATCGTGCGTTCGACCGTGCGCGACCAATTTTCAGCCTGTTTCCTATAAAAGCTGCAGGAATCGAGGCAGAGAAGGAGGACGACGAGGGCACGAGCTGGAGCGATTCTGAGGGTTGGAAAACTCTTCCTTCCCGCTGCTCTTGAGGGGTGAAGGATTCTCCTTCATCTCCTCCACCATCAAGACCATTTCCGGTGACTTTCCACCTCCACCCTTCCATTGAGGAGCAGTAGGAAGCTTCATCCACCATTAGGTCAAGCATTCCTCGCCAAGGAGACCAAGGAAGCGCTGAAGATCGTCGGAGCGGTGACAGCTTCCTTCGAGCCAAGCTCACCATCTGAGGGCCGAGTCCGGAGAGAGCCCGACAACCTCTCATTCCGGCCGTGAACCCAAGACGTGATTTCTTCGTTGTGGTCCTCTCTAACCTTTGTTGCTTGAACTCGTTTGCAGTTGCTTTATGAATGCGTGTTAAGTAGATCTTATGGATTACTGCTTGTTTTCATATGCAATGTTATTGTGGTGGCATGAATAGCCCCTTTGTTCTTGCTATTTTCTGTGCTACGTTGTGGTTGAAGCCGCTAGCAAAAGCTAGCGGTGATGTTTTGAGAAGAGGTGTGTGCGACCCTCAACCGTCATAGTGACATTCCGCCCACGCGCCTTCCGAAGCACGACATCGCGGCCATTGCAACCATCTCGCCGTGCGAAGCGGAGTTTAGACCTGCATCTTTCTTTATTCTGCATTAGCATAGGAAACTAAATCAAAACCCCCGTCGTTACTATTTTTATCCTTTGAACTGATTTCCTGCGAGAGCAAATCGGACTACCCAACTTGCGGTCCTTGAGAGATCGATATTCGGGGAGTTCCTCCCTATTTTATTACTTGACAACGACCGGTGCACTGCCGTCGTATCGCATTTCGTGCCTGCTAATTAGCAGTGCCGAAATCGCGCATCAAGCTCCAATGAAGGGAGGTCTATAGAAACAACTCGCCCAAAATCCACCTCCCACGATAGTGCTCACCATCTACGCGAATGACTTGGGAGCATGTATAAATTATGGGGCCTGGCACATGTGCAAACGACTTGAAAGTGTATACCATTATTTGGTTTATGACCGACGACACGAAAAAAAACTTGTGTTTGCACCTCTCCACTTTTTTTTGAGTAACAAAACACTTCAAGATTGAGTCGCTTACTCCAAAGATATGTATAACAGAATTATCACGGAGGTACTTTATATGCAAGTTAGATACAATGATCTTGTTGAAATTGTTGATGTGAAGTGGAAGGTGACCGGGCGGTCTAAAATTTGGAGACCGCAGAGACCGCGCGGTCTGCGCTGGTGCTCTGTCGGTCTGGCTCTGCCGGTCTGTTCTGGCGGTCAGCTGGTTGACCGGTTTGTTCTGGTTGTTGCGGTCTCGTCCTGGGTTGTTCTGCTTGGATGGTCTATTTCCTTTGTAGAAGACCAGGCGGTCTATTTGTATGTAACCGCTGTGACCGGGCGGTTTGTTCTGGGCAATCTGGCGACTTGTCTGGAGTCGGCCAGATGTTCCTTGTTTGCTCTTGGCGATCTAAGGAAGAAGTGCTCTTGTGTTCACGCGGGTTGAGCGCGGTCTGCTGCTGGCTTGCGGTCTTGGATAGGGTGTTGTCCAAGTGTTGTGATCGCGCGGTCTTCTTTGTGAGACCGCTCACGATCTGATGGGTGGTGATTGTACCTCTCTTGTGGCGGTGACGACATCCGTCTACTCGTCTATAAATAGAGGTGCAGGGCCCGTCATTCCTAACGAGAACTGTAAGAACTAGAGCCTGGGTAGTTTCGTGCGGTCTCAACTTTGAGGTCGGGCGGTCTCGGAAGCGAGTTGACTGTTTGTTGTGTTCGCAGGTTTGCGGTCAGTAGGTTGCGGTCTCCTTCCTTGGTGATTTCCCAGTGACTTGAATAAACAGTTCGGCAGCGGTCTATCTGCGAACTGGTTTATGGTGTTCTTGTGCTGTTCGCAGCGAGCTCAGCGATCAGGCGACCTTCAACGGTCAGGCGATCTGAGTTGCAGTCTGGCGACAGCTGTTCTTCGTTCAATCCAATAAGCTCCAGTTCGTGCGGTCTGAGGTGGCGATCTTGCAGTGCAGGCGTCCTGTCTGTTTTCTGTTCGCGCAGTCTCAGGTCAAGCCGGGCGATCTCTGGAGTTGTGCGGTCTGTGCGGTCTCTGCTTGTCAGACCGCCCATTTTGGTTTTTGGTGTGTTGTTCTTCTCTCCTCCGTGATTCTTATGAATCATGTCTCGCCATGTATACCTCGCACTGTAAATCAAGTATTGTGATTCAATAAAGCTTTGTGTTGCTGTGTGGCATATTGTGGTTGTTTGGCTATAACTCAGTTGATGCAACTCCTGCTTACTCCTAAACGATTCAATAAAAAATTTTCACATGGTATCAGAGCCAGGGTGTTGGAGTGGATAAGCAGTGATCAACTTGAGTTGTCATCGTCTTTGTGAAGAAGAGACCACATAGATTGCCATGGAAGGTTGTTGGGTATATTGCCCTCAATATTACCTTGATTTTAAGAGGCATCACTCTCAATGCTAAGGACATATTGTATTTAACAAAGCTATACTTGTGTAGGATGTACAGGCACAGGTGACTCAAAAGGAAGGGCCAAACATGCCCTTAGATGAGAAGAAATCATCTACAAGGAGATGAAGAACTGTCTCAGCAGAACCGCTGATACGAAGGGTCAAAACCGCTGAGACGAGGAGCCATCTCAGCGGATCCACTGAGAAGGAGACTGGAGCAACCGCTGAGACTGGAAGCTGTCTCAGCCCAACCGCTGAGACAGATTCAAATGCGCTGGCGGGTTCTGCTTTTGGCGCAAGCGAAAATAAAAAGGGAAAAGCAACTCCAATCTGCCCCATACTGTGTCAGGAGGATCGAAATAGCCATTGAAGCCTTCTGGAGGTATAAAAGCAAAAGCTAGGGCACAACAACAAGCACTGTTCCATTGAAAAGCTTTTGCTGCAAGCCGCAATCGAGTATTCACGTTTCAGCCAGTTGAAGTTGTTCTCTAGAGCTGAAGTTAATCTTCTGGAGGAGATTAGTTAGCTCTTCATGTACCAATTCAAGAAGGGCAAGTTGATCTTTTGCTTTGCTGAAGGAGAATATCAAGGTGATTCAAATCTGAAGCTGTTGTCCTTCAGATCTGAAGAAAGAAAACAGAAGACCTGAGAGTAATCCTTTTATCTTCTGTATTTAGTACAAACACTATTATATCGTTGTAAGGCATTGTTGCCTGAGTGCAAGATTGTTGAGCCTGTGTGTAAAGCTGTGTTGACAGCTTGAGTGGTAGGACTTCTTGATAGGTCCGAGGTAGGAGATCTGTGTGATTTTGAGTGTTAGGAGTTACATAACTCTGAGGTGTAGGGCTACTGTGCCTGAGGGGTTGGGCTGCTGAGCCTGAGTGTAGGGTTGCTGTGCCTGAGGTGTAGGGCTGCTGAGCCTGAGTGTAGGGCTGCTGTGCCTGAGGTGTAGGGCTGCTGAGCCTGAGTGTAGGGCTGCTGTGCCTAAGGTAGGATCACTCTTGATCTGAGAAGTTCTGAGGAACTTCTGGTGTAAGCTCAAGGAGCTGAGATTGGAGTTTGTGGCCTTGTCTAACTCACTGTTAAAAAGGTGAAGGGGGAAAGAGGACTACTCAAGACACCCTGTCTTGAGGAACCTCTATAAATCCTTGTGTGCTTTCTGTGATTGAGTTTTCTGCAGCTAGATACATTAGGTTTATATAAAGAAAATAAGTAAAACCTATTCACCCCTAGGTATTATTGACTACACCTATATAAACTATCAAGTGGTATCACAGGGAGGTTGATCAAAAGGACTTAACAGTCTGATCAGATCCTATACAGGAGTAGTCAAATTTGAAATCCAATGGCCAACAGTGGAATGAAGAAGGAGTTGGGGTCAATGAAGTTGCCTATATGCTCCAAAGAAAACTTTGGTATATGGAAGCAAAGGGTAAGGCTATTCATGGAAGCCTCAGACCCAAGGATCTTTTTGACTGTCAAAAATAGTCCTTATACCTTTGAGAAAGTCTCCACTATTGACCCTACTAGAAAAGTACTTAAGGTATTTTCTGAGCTGACCAATGATGAGATAGCATTGTACACTATGGATAAGAAAGCCAAAAACATAATAGTAAATTCCATTGATGGCACTACATTTCAGAACTTGGTAGACTGCCAAACTGCCAAGGAAATGTGGGACACATTGGTTGTTTATATGGAGGGAACAGCTGAAGTGAGGGATGATAGAAAGTCACTCCTCAATCAGGAGTATGAAACCTTCAGACAGCTGAGCCAGGAGAATATCTCCATGTGCTATGAAAGGTTCTTTAGGATTGTAAATGAACTAAGAACCTATGGAAGGGTGTTCACAGATTATGAACTAAATGACAAGTTCCTTGGATCTCTAACCAGAGATTGGGACACTAAAATTTGTGCAATCAGGGAAGGGGCAAGGCTTGGAGAAACCCCTACCCATACACTGTTTGGGAAACTGCTCTCATATGAGATGCAGCTTTCTGTAAGAAAGGAGGAGGACACTTCCTCCAGGGCTCACACAAGGGAGAGATCCATTGCTCTCAAAGCTGAAAGCTCTAAGAAGAACAAGAGTAGAGTGCAGTCACCTCCAAGAAAGGCTGCTGAATCTGAGAAATCTGAGAGCGCAATTCAGACAGCTCCTCTTCAGATGAGGAGTTTGCTACCTTCACAAGGCAGTTCAAGAAGATGATCAGGAGGAAACAATGGAAGAACAAACCTTCCTCCTCTTCTCATCCCAAGAAGGATCATTACAGATCTGAGAGGCAACATCCCAAAGGGGACAGGTATGACTCTAAATCTAGTAAACATGTTTCAACTAACATAATTTGCTATTGCTGTAGTAAGCCTGGACATGTCATTGCTGACTGTCCAGTCAAGAGAAAGGAAAGAGGTGACAAGAAGCCTCATCACCAGAAGGAGAGGAAGGGAGAAAAATCCTTCCTAGCTAAGAAAGGCAAAAGCTGGAGTGAATCTGAATCTTCATCTTCAGATTCAGATGGTGAGGAGGAAGCCTACTTGGGGCTGTTTGCTGATCAGGAGGAAGAAGACTATCCTACTGCTAGGATAGGAATAAGGGCCCCTCTATCACATTCAGATAGTGATGTAGAGGAGGATGAGGTCACTCTAGAAGACCATGGGCTGATGGCTATAACTGAAAATGAGGACAGCCACAACAATTCAGAACATGAGCAGGTATTGATACACTGCATTTCTTCTTCTTCTGATTATGAAACAGGTCCAGAATCTGAATGTCCTCCATTTAAAGTTGGAAGTGAATCAGATTCTGAGGAGGATGTCAATCAATTGATTAGTATGGTGCACTCCTGGAAGCTCTGAAAAAGAGCAAAAAGCTAGCCAAGAGGCAAGCCCAGGAAACTGTTTCTCTCAAAATGACTAAGGATGTCAACACTGAACCTACCACCCTGGTGGCTCAGATGAGTAGACAAATTAGCCATTTACAGGGGTTAACTGTTATGCAATTAAGCAGTATTTCCCTGAAGAACAAGGTCATCAAGGACCTTGAAGAAAAGCTAGAGAAGGAGAAGAGCCGGGTGGCTCAATTCTCCAAGCCCAAATCTGTGCTCCCTATTATTGACACCTTCTCCTTTCAAACCAATAGGAGAGGATTAGGATTCAATAAAATGGAAGTAGGAGAAGGGAGTGGAGTAAAGAGCAAGGAG
Organism: Dactylorhiza incarnata; assembly: GCA_033032865.1. Taxonomy (NCBI): domain Eukaryota; kingdom Viridiplantae; phylum Streptophyta; class Magnoliopsida; order Asparagales; family Orchidaceae; genus Dactylorhiza; species Dactylorhiza incarnata. The sequence goes on from JAWHQI010000011.1 coordinate 11,711,359, forward strand.
AAGGCTAAGCCTCAACCCACCTTTCAAAAGGTGATACTTCCCTCCAACAGGTATGACCATGAAAGCATTTATGGTCGCTGGAAGAATGAGAGGGGCTATAGGAAGGAAAATGCTCCTTCATATAGTGGAAGAAAGGGAATGGGATTGAGTGCCATGAAGGCTCCCCATGAGGAAATTCAAATGGCCCAACATGGACCATTTGTTTTTGGTACTTCAGCCACATCATTCATGAATAAGAAGGCAAGCCCTTCTAAAGTTGAATCAGTCAAGAAAATGACTGCTGCCAAATCTGTAAACATGTCTGAGTGCTTAGTGTCAGATGCCATCAAATCTTGTATGGCTGCCAAGTCATTGCAAGCTGATGCCATTAGGACAAAGAGCATCAAGACAGCACACTGAATGACATTCAGTCAAATCATTGCTGAGAGGAACAGGAAGAATGCTGCTGTATCTATTCCTAAACATAAGGACAGTGCTGCACAATCCTCAAGAAATGCTCAGAAGAGAAGATACAACATTCATTAGTGTTGGTGCTGTGGCAAAGTGGGACACTTTGCAATTGACTGTTGGCACAACCTCAATGTGCCAAAGGCAAGGATTGAACCTCAAGCCAAACCAGCCCTTTATAGGAATATTCCCTATGGTGTTAACATGAACCTAGGACCCAAAGTCAGTTGGGACACTAAGGTACATTAAATTTTGTGTTGTAGGTTAGTTCAAGTACCAGTCTCAACCAAATATGGTACTTGGACAGTGGGTGCTCAAGACACATGACAGGAACTAAGGATCTTAAAGGATTACCATCCAGTGAAGAATGGACCCAAAGTTATCTTTGGTGGATTTGAAAAGGGAGTCACCAAAGGATATGGTATGATTTCAAATGGCATAGTCTCAATCACAAGGGTAGCTTATGTTGAAGGGTTGCAACACAACCTTGTAAGCATAAGCCAACTATGTGAGTTAGGCTATGTCATTGAATTCCACAATGACAAATGCTTGATCAAAAAGTCTAATGACTTGGAGACCATTCTCTCAGGCACTGGGAGTGGAAATTTTTATTGCTTAGACTTCATTTGCAATTATTCTATCTCTTCTGTGTGTCTTGTAGCTAATGAGAGTGAGTCTCTTTGTGTCCAATGGCACAAGAGACTTGCCCACATTAACTATAAGACAATGTATAGATTATTTTCTAAAAACTTTGTTAGAAATAGTCCTAAACTAAAATGTGTTAAAAGTGGTCCCTGTCATGCTTGCCAAATGGGTAAGCAAACTAGGACCACCTTTAAAAGTATTGGCTCCAAGGATACTGAAAGGTGTTTATACCTATTGCACATGGACTTGTTTGGTCCTTTGCCAATTTAGAGCCTAGGTGGGAAGTTGTATACCTTGGTAATTGTAGATGATCATTCAAAGTATACCTGGGTATTCTTCCTTAAGAAGAAGTCAGATACCCTACATGTCATTATAAATTATGTCAAGGCTATTCAGAATGATCTACTATGTACTGTGGTCAGGACAAGAACTGACCATGGCACAAAATTTCAATCTGAAGCCATGACAAAATTTTGTCAAGAATTTAGTATCACCCAAGAGTTCTCCTCCCCAAGGACCCCACAACAAAATGGTGTGGCTGAGAGGAGGAATAGGACCTTGATAGAAGCTGGGAGAACACTGCTTAGTGACTCCTCACTCCCAGAATACTTCTGGGCTGAGGCAGTCAATACAGCCTGTCATGTTCTCAATAGAGCCTCCATCAATAAGGTCCTTAGGAAAACCCCTTATGAGATTCTGAATGGCAAACAACCTACAATTTCTTACTTTAGAATCTTTGGTTGCAAATGCTACATTCTAAATAATGGAAAATCTCAATTAACAAAGTTTGCAGAAAAATGCAATGTGGGGGTTCTTGTTGGGTATAGCTCACATAGTAGAGCTTATAGAGTTTATAACAAGAAAACCCATGTTGTAGAAGAATCTATGCATGTTGTGTTTGATGAGACCAGCTTTCTCTACAAAGAATGGTCTAGCTCTTCTATTTTGACAGGAAATGAAGAAGGGTTGCATGAGCTGACTGTCCAAGACAAGCCCAGCAGCAGCAAAACACAAACAACTGCTGCAATTCCTGAAGAAGAAGAGGTACAAGATGATGAAGTCACAGCTGAACCAGTGGAACAACCACAACCACCAGAGGACCCTCTTCCATCTGCTGCAAGGCACCTGAGAGATCATCCAAGAGATCTAATAATTGAAGATCATACCCAAGGCATATTGACAAGAAGCAGAGCTCATAATGAAGCACTATTCTTGAGCTTCCTTTCTCAAATGGAGCCCAAGAAGTTTGAAGAGGCCAATCAAGACACCTTCTGGATTGAAGCCATGCAAGAAGAGCTCCTACAATTCAAGAGATGCAAAGTTTGGAAGCTTGTGCCAAGACCTCAGGGACAAAATGTGATTGGCACTAAATGGGTATACAGGAACAAGCTTGATGAGAATGGTACAATCATCAAGAACAAGGCCAGATTAGTAGCCAAAGGATACAGACAAGAGGAAGTTATAGAATTTGATCAAACCTTTGCACCAATTGCAAGGTTGGAAGCAATTAGTCTATTCCTTGCCTATCATGCCCACAAGGGGTTCAAAGTCTACCAGATGGATGTCAAATCAGCCTTCCTCAATAGAGACTTGAAGGAAGAGGTATATGTTGAACAACCTTCAGGTTTTGTGCATCCAACCCTAACTTCTCATGTTTACTTTCTTAGGAAAGCATTATATGGTCTTAAGCAAGCTCCAAGAGCTTGGTATGAGACTTTGTCCAACTTTCTCCTCAAGAACAAGTTCATGAGGGGAAAGATTGATAGCACATTGTTTCTTAGGGAAACAAGGGGCAAGTGTCTCTTAGTCTAAATTTATGTTGATGACATAATCTTTGGGTCTACTGATGACAACCTCTGCAAGAGATTTGCCAATCTAATGCATGGGGAGTTTGAAATGAGCAGTATGGGTGAGCTCAAATATTTCCTTGGGCTCCAAGTGAAACAGTCTAATGATGGAATTTTCATCTCCCAGACCAAGTACACTAAGGAGCTCATCAAGAAATTTGGGATGGAATCAGCCTCCACCATGAGAACACCCATGGGGTCCAATGTATCATTAGACAAGGCTGAAAAGGGAAAGGACTTTGATGAGTCCATGTATAGATGTATCATTGGATCCCTATTGTACTTGACTGCTAGTAGGCCAAACATTATGTATTCTACATGTGTTTGTGCTAGGTATCAAGCCTGTCTTAAGGAATCTCACTACACCTCTGTGAAGAGGATTTTGAGATAACTTAAGGGCAGCTTGCATCTTGGCCTTTGGTACCCTAAGAACAATGACTTTGAACTAATAGCCTTTTTAGATGCAGATTTTGCAGGTTGCAAAGAAGACAGGAAGAGTACAAGTGGTACTTGTCAATTCCTAGGGAGAAGATTGATATCTTGGAGCAGCAAGAAACAAACCAGTATGGCAATATCCACAGCTGAGTCTGAATACATTGCTGCAGGTAGCTGTTGTGCACAACTCTTTTGGACACAACATCAGTTGGAGGATTACAACCTCATGGTAAGGGAATCTCCTTTGTATTGTGATTCATCCAGTGCAATCTCTATTGCTAAAAATCCTGTCTCTCATAGCAGGACTAAGCATATCGAGATTAGATATCATTTTATTAGAGAACATGTAGAATGTAAAGATATCTGTCTTGAATTTGTTCCCATTGACAAACAAGTAGCTGATATCTTTACAAAGCCACTGGATGAATCTAAATTCAATGCTTTTAAAATTGATCTTGGCATGCTTAGTATGAAATAGTCCTAAATGTATGAGTAGTAGCTGTCACTATTGTTGATTCTGAATTGTGAATTATAAAACTTTACATTATTATACATTACAACTTAGTGACATGACTAGGACATTTCTTCAGCCAAAATATCTACATTAGGTCTAAACCTTATGATCAGCTAAACTGCAGAAGCATGTTCAGCTGAATCAGTTGGGAAAAATCCCAGCTGAACCGCTGAGATGAGTAACCTGTCCCAGCGATTGACAGTTCACTGTCTCAGCGGCCTAAATCTCCTTCTCAGCTGAACCGCTGAGACGAGGTATGTTCAATATGAAATCTTATAATCAATTGTTAATTAACCCAAAATTCCTTAACACAATAAGGTAATTAAGTCTAAAAACCTAGGGTTAATAAAAACGAAACTAAAACCCTATAAATAGATACACTGTAACTTAAAATACACCACAAAGTCAAACCCTTAGCCGCCGAGACGATTCATCTTCTCTCCCGTCTCAACGCCTCTATTTTTTGCTTCCATGGTGCCAAAAAGTTCAAAAGATCTCCTGGAGGGCTATGAAATCGTCAGAGATGGATTCTCTCATGCCTCAGAAGAAATAAGACAAGTGATTCATCATATGGAAGCTCAAGGTCTGGAGCATATGCTGTCTGAACCATGCTGCATTCTCAGAACTGAAGTTCTGGAATGGTTCAGCAATGTCAAATTATCTCCCTCCAAAACCATCCTGAAGTCCAAGATAGGAACTGAGAAGATAAAGATAACAGCCAAAAGGCTGGAGAAGGGACTGAAATTAACTCCCTGCAGTAAAAATGAAGAGGAGGAGATATCTGAAAAGGATAAGCAGACTGCCCTAAAATGGATAGGGTACAGTGATGGTAAAACTAGTTGTCTAAGGAGGAAGTTCTTCAATCAACAGGGGAAGCTGTTGTCTGACATAGTGGGCAAAGACATCCTATGCAAGCCAGGTTCACATGACACTGTATCACAGTTCATGTTTGAACTAATGACTAGGATAATTTTGTCCAAGAAAACCTCATGGGGAGAAGTTGTTTTTCAAAGGATGAAAGAATGTCTACATGCCCCCAATATGGGAAGGATACTATCTCTGTACCTACAGAATAGTTATTCCGAGATTTTTGCAAATTCAAAGGGGTCAAATCTCCATTATCTCAAAAGAATGGACATTAAGACTCTGGATAGATTCTCTAGAGTGCTACCTATGAGCCAGCCATCTGTGGCAAAGGAAAATAAGAAAAAGTCATCCCAGCAGAAATCTGATTCATCCTCAAAATCATGGGTCTGACCTTAAATCTGTCAACAGCCCAATGAATATAGATAATGAAGATGTTCCCAGGACAAGAAGGGATGAGGAGCCCCAAGGAAGACTTGAACCCAATCCTGAGCCAACTCAGGTGAATACTGATCCAGCTGTTCCTCAAGCTGAAGATGAATTTCCCAATTCACCTATCCATGGTAAATTAGGATTTCAGTTAGGCCTCTCCTCTCTAACAATAGTGTAGTCTAGGTGTTTAACTCATCAATCATTTTTCAGGTGACCTTAGACAAAATTCTCCATCTATGGATGCCCCAAGTGAGAGGGAGCATAGCCCTGCCTATGAAGGTCGAGGTGGGTATGCTAGTGGGGGGGGGGGGGGGGACTCAACAGGAACCAACCCCCTAATCTTCAAGGTACACCTAATGCCCCATCTGAGGGAGAGCAGATCCCTGATGATGGAAGGGATATTGCTCATAGTAGAGCTGAAGAGGTGGTTGAAAAGGAATTGGCCCAGGAAAGGCCAGTTGCTGTTCTGGACACATCTGACCTGCTAAACTCAATTCAAACCATGATTGAGGGTTAGATGTTGTCTATGAAAGAGATAGTTGCTGAAAAGGTCCATGATGTCTCTGCTCAGATAAGGGATGAGTTGTATGCAACAAGAGATGCATTGACTCAGGAGATCCAGGCCAATGAGCAAAGAATGGAGTCAAGAGTGGCTGCAGTAATAACTGAGTTGAATGCCCAGGTTAATGATGTCAAAACTGCATCAGATCATATCCTCCTGCAAATGACAAGATGGTTTGAAATGGCCAAAGGCACAGTTGCTGCTCAGCACACTTTACTGAAGCAAATTGATGATCATCAAGGGGACTCCACCAAAGACATCACATATGTAAAGAATCATCTTTACAAAAACCAAAATATTTGGGAGAATGCAGTTGCAAGGATGGCACAAGTGGCTAACACATCTAGCAGCCATGTCATGACCCACATTGACAAGGTCAATGAAAGTATTTTGGATGATGTGGATAGCACTCTTCAAACTCTCTCCCAATCCATAATACGTCAACACTCTGAAATAGAGAAGAAGATAGTGGAAAATAGCAAAGAAGTGGAGGAGAAGATTACCAATCTACATGCTAAGCTGAAAGGAGCTCACATACAGCTATATAACAACTTGGAGTCTGCCCACAAACTGATACTCTCCAATCAAGCAGAAGCCAGCAAGCAAGTGGTGGAAGTGGTCAACAATGCTTCCTGTGCTATTCAAGAAAATATCCTTACCATGGTCAGAAAGGTTACTGATAATCAGTGGGACTCAAGCTTAAAAGTGCTGCAAGGAACAAGAATTGCTTTGAATCTTCCAATCTTGAACCCAAGCAGAAATGAAGACTTTGACTTCCAAAGTCAATCAAATCTGATTGCTGATGAGAGAGCAGCAAAGAGGAGAATAGCAAAGGGCATTCAAACTGCTGAAGAATATATGGCCCAGAAAAGAATGGAAAGATTAGAGGATCCACTCCATGAATATGACAATCTGGAGTTGGACACAATTGTTGTCAATACTTGGGTGAGCCATGGCAATCAAATGAAGGACATTGACCATGTCTACTCAGCTGTTGAATGGATTAAGCACCTTGAGAGGGAATCCTTAAGGGAAAGGATTCTCAAAGAAAACTTGGTGAGAAGGGAAACTCCTGTAAGGATTCCCACAAGATATCTTCCCAAGCCTCTTCTATACTTCAAAGTAAAGGAGAAGATCAAGGCTGCTGCTGAAGCTAGGAAAAGAAAGTCCAAAAATGGAGAATGCTCTTCCCAGGGTCCATCTAAGAAAACCATGCCTTGAAATTTTTTTTTAATCATCAGTTGTATTGTTTGAAATATCTGTACTGAACATTTAAATTGAAATGATATTTCATCTTTTGATCATAATGTTGTGTTTATTACTATTGCTATATGTACTCTGTACCTTTATCTTTAGTATTCAGGAGCTAGAATGGGATGTTCAATTTGAACAGGTTCAGTTACTACAGAAATTGCTCACCAATTAAGGGGGAGCAAACTCCCTGCTCAGGTTGAGGGGGAGATGGCAAATGCCAAGATTGTATAGGTTGCCCTATAAGTTGATCCAAAAGGATCTATAGATGTTGCCTCCCAATCCCTAATGGGATAATTAGATGAAGAAACCAGAAAGGGGGAGAAAGATCCATTGCTAAGTAAGAACCTATGCTTAGGATATTAGCAAGAGGGAGATAGGTCCTATGCTTCACAGATCATTTTTCTGTGAGATCATTTTTCTGTGATATGATTTCTATTGTTAATGGGCCTTAGCATTGGGGATGTTCTGCCTTCTTCAAATAGGGGGAGATTGTTGGGTATATTGCCCTCAATATTACCTTGCTTTAAAGAGGCATCACTCTCAATGCTAAGGACATATTGTATTTAACAAAGCTATACTTGTGTAGGATATACAGGCACAGGTGACTCAAAAGGAAGGGCCAAACATGCCCTTAGATGAGAAGAAATCATCTACAAGGAGATGAAGATCTGTCTCAGCAGAACCGCTGTGATGAAGGGTCAAAACCGCTGATACGAGGATCTGTCTCAGCGGATCCACTGAGAAGGAGACTGGAGCAACCGCTGAGATGAAGGGTCAAAACCGCTGAGATAGATTCAAATGCGCTGACGGGGTCTGCTTTTGGCGCAAGCGAAAATAAAAAGGGAAAAGCAACTCCAATCTGCCCCATACTATGTCAGGAGGATCGAAATAGCCATTGAAGCCTTATGGAGGTATACAAGCAAAAGCTAGGGCACAACAACAAGCACTGTTCCATTGAAAAGCTTTTGCTGCAAGCCGCAATCGAGTATTCACGTTTCAGGCAGTTGAAGTTGTTCTCTGGAGCTGAAGTTAATCTTCTGAAGGAGATTAGTTAGCTCTTCCTGTACCAACTCAAGAAGGGCAAGTTGATCTTTTGCTTTGCTGAAGGAGAAGATCAAGGTGATTCAAATCTGAAGCTGCTGTCCTTCAGATCTGAAGAAAGAAAATAGAAGACCTGAGAGTAATATTTTTATCTTTTGTATTTAGTACAAACACTCTTATATCCTTGTAAGGCATTGTTGCCTGAGTGAAAGGCTGTTGAGCCTGTGTGTAAAGCTGTGTTGATAGCTTGAGTGGTAGGACTTCTTGATAGGTCTGAGGTAGGAGATCTGTGTGATTTCTGAGTGGTAGGAGTTACATAACTCTGAGGTGTAGGGCTGCTGTGCCTGAGGTGTAGGGCTACTGAGCCTGAGTGTAGGGCTGTTGTGCCTGAGGTGTAGGGCTGCTGAGCCTGAGTGTAGGGCTGCTGTGCCTGAGGTGTAGGGCTGTTGAGCCTGAGTGTAGGGCTGCTGTGCCTGAGGTAGGATCACTCTTGATCTGAGATGTTCTGAGGAACTTGTGGTGTAAGCTCAAGGAGCTGAGATTGGAGTTTGTGGCCTTGTCCAACTCACTGTTAGAAAGGTGAAGGGGGAAAGAGGACTACTCAAGACACCCTGTCTTGAGGAACCTTTATTAATCCTTGTGTGCTTTATGTGATTGAGTTTTCTGCAGCTAGATACATTAGGTTTATATAAAGAAAATAAGTAAAACCTATTCACCCCCCTCTAGGTATTATTGACTACACCTATATAAACTATCAAAGTGGATACGCAAGAGGGCTTGGTATTGAACTCCACACATCGACTAACTATATGAAGTGGAGGTCGTGTATGGAGAGTTACTTACTTGGCAAGGATCTATGGGAGATAGTTGAAGGAGAAGACACACAAGAAGTGTTTGTAGAAGGAGATACTATGGCAGAGGTGAGACTTTGGAGGAGGACTAATGCAAAGGCAGAGTTCACACTCAAGAGGGCTATCTCACCAGAGCTATTTGATCACATCATTGGATGTAAATCTGCTGCTGAGGTTTGGATGTCTTTGGACGGGTTGTTCAATAAGAAGATGTAGCTCGGCTACAGTTTCTTGAAAATGAGTTGGCGAAGGCCTCTCAAGGTGATCTTTCTATCTCTACCTTCTTTCTCAAGATGAAGAACCTCACAACAGAGATTTCTGCATTGGACCCTGATGAGCCCATCTCGGAGGCAAAACTGAAGAGGCATATCATCCGCGGGTTGTGGAAGGAGTATCTTGCCTTTGTGACGTCAGTTCAGGGTTGGGCAAATCAACCATCTCTGTTGGAGCTGGAGAACTTACTTGCTTCGCAGGAAAGTTTGGTAAAATAGATGGCGGGGACTTCTATCATTGGGGCAGATAGTGATGTGTTGTTCTCTGGGAAGAAGAAGAAGAAATGGGAGAAGAAGAAGGTAGGTCATGATGGACCCTCTACTTCAGGTCAGCAGGATAGATGTTATGCTTCTAAGTATGATGGGAAGAAGAAGGGAGAGGGACCAAGGTGCTTCAGGTGCAATAATACTGGTCACTTCAAGAAAGATAGTCGGGTTAATCTTCAGCTGGGACATGCAGCGGAGAAGGAGAAGCCAAAGTCTGATGAAGCTGGATGGGGAGGAGCCTTTGCGGCCAATATGACGGCGATGCCCGTTAAGGCCTTGGATGCCATCAGCTTCGAAGAGGATTGGATCGTGGATTCAGGGTGTGGGCATCACCTCACCGGGGATGAATCAAAGTTCTCTTCTTTGGCGCCTTACTCAGGTAACGATGCAATCATTACGGCTGATAATTCTGTTCATGCAGTAGAATAAGAAGGTGTTGTCTCTCTAAGCAGTGATAAGGGTCCACTCACCTTGAGGAGTGTTTATCACATGCCGGGTATGAAGAAGAATCTCTTCTCTGTGACCAATGCAGTCGATGCCGGTTATCACGTTCTGTTTGGCCCAACAGAAGTGAAGTTTCTTAAAACTCAACCGGAGATAAAGGGAGATGTTATTCATGTTGGAAAGAGGGTGAAGGACTTGTTCGTGTTATCGACAAGTACCTATGTTGATAAAATGAAGACCAATGATAGCGCGGCTATCTAGCATGAAAGGTTGGGGCATGTAGGCATGGACAAATTGAAGGCCATGGCGGTAAGGGGCCTTGTCATGGGCTTGCTTAGCTTGTCTTCCTATGGAGACGGTCATGTTTGTGCGAGATGTCAGTTTGGTAAGTCTCATCGACTTCCATTTGATAAATCACAAACAAGATGCAAAGCGTCGTTGGAGTGCATTTACGGTGATTTGATGGGACCGACTGCCACCCCAAGCCTTGGAGGCAACAGATATATGTTGGTGTTGATTGACGATTACACCAGATATGTCTGGGTATATTTTCTGAAAGAGAAGTCGGAAGCTTTTGCAAAGTTCATAGAGTTCAAGGAGCTGGTGGAAGGTCGGTTAGGCCTGCGGGTAAAAAAATTGAGAACTGACAATGGTGGGGAGTTCACCTCTGGTGAGTTCTCAAGTTTTTGCAGGAAGCACGGCGTCCGGAGAGAGCTCACTTATGCCCATACTCCACAACAAAATGGCATTGCAGAGAGGAAGATCCGTCATCTGACGGAAACCTGCAAATGCTGGCTTCATGCCAAGAGTATCCCAAAGTCCTTTTGGGCGGAGGGAATGTCTTGTGCAACATATGCCATCAACAGGATGCCTCTAAGTCCTGTCAACATGAATACCCCTCACGAACTGATGTTCAAGGAGAAGCCGAGTGTTGCACACCTTCGGGTGTTTGGGTCAACCTGCTATGTGCATATCCCTGATGCTCTTCGGACAAAGCTAGATGCGAAAGCAAGGAAGCTAGTCTTTGTTGGATATGATGAGCGGAAGAAAGGGTGGAGATGCATGGATCCTGAGACACAGAGATCCGTGGTATCTCGGGATGTGGTGTTCGATGAGGTGACTTCCTACAAGGGGAGTTCAGGAGTTGAACTACCGGAGAGCAGGGCTGATGGAAAAGGGAAGGCTGCGGGAAATCTTCAAGTGGAGTTGCCTGTTTCACCAGGATCTCCAGCTATGTTAAGCTCTGAGATGGAGGCTTCAGGTTCTGGAAGCAGGGGGAGCGATGCTCCAAGTTCATCTGGAAGAGGAGCTAGCACAGAAGAAGCAGCTGCAGAGGTGGTTAGTCAGGAGCAACCTCTTAGGAGGTCGAAGAGGACTATCAAGCCACCAGATCGATACACAGGAGGAAACATGGTGAGCTTTGTCTCATGTTTCTTTGCTGGTCCCTTGGATGAAAGGGAGCCGTCGATCTTTGAGAAGGCCAAAGGCGTGAAGCAGTGGGACATTGCTAAGCAAGAGGAGATGGATGCTCTCAAGAAGAATGAGACTTGGTCTCTAGTGCCCAGGCCCAAGGGCATTACCCCTGTGACATGCAAATGGGTTTATAAGCTCAAGAAGAAAGCTGACGGCACGATCGAGCGATACAAGGCTCGCCTTGTGGCTCGCGGGTTCTCACAGCAGTACGGAGAAGATTATGATGAGACGTTCAGTCCAGTGGAAAAGATGACTTCGGTTCGATTTGTTATTGCTTTGGCGCCATCCAGTGGATGGGAGATTTGGCAGCTCGACATGAAGAATGCCTTCTTATATGGAGAGATTTACAAGGATATCTTCATGATCCAACCGCCGGGCTTCATCTCGGAGGAGTGTCCGGACTACGTCTGCAAACTGAAGAAGGCCCTGTACAAGTTGAAGCAAGCGCCTCGGGTGTGGTATGGAAAGATCGCGGTGTATCTTCTATTCCGCGGGTTCTTTGCTTCAGACTCTGATTCTATCTTGTTCGTCAAGAAGGAGGGGGCGCTTCGGGTTATTATTCTGCTGTATGTGGATGACATGATTGTCACCGGGAACTCGTAGGAGGCAGTAGCAAGGCTGAGAGCCAAGCTTGCTATCAGGTTTGAGATGAAGGATCTGGGTGAGCTCCACCATTTCCTAGGTCTCGAAGTTCAGAGGCGGGAGATCGGAGTGCTCGTTTGTCAGGCTGGATATGCAGAGCGGATTGTTCAACGATTCGGCATGGAGGAAGGGAAGAGCAGCTCTATACCTTTGGAACAACATCATAAACTTCGGAAGGATGAGGGGAGAGTTCTATCAGATCCGTTGATGTTCCGAGCTCTGGTTGGGAGCTTGATCTACTTGACCATCACGAGGCCAGATATTTCTTATGTAGTTGGCAAAGTGAGTCGGTACATGGCGGAGCCAAGGAAGCCTCATCTTCTAGCGGCTAAAGGAATTTTTAAATATGTGAAGTCGACCTCTGATTTGGGTCTCCTATATAGGAGAGGGTCTAGCTTGGAGTTGCTTGGATACATGGATGCTGATTACGGGGGAGACGTGGTTGATTGGAGATCAACGTCTGGTTTTGTCTTTATGACAGGCCCCACAGCTATTTCTTGGTGGAGCAAAAAGCAGGACTCGGTGTCTGTATCTACCACAGAAGCGGAATACAAGGCTTCGGCCTTGGCAGATCAGGAAGCCGTTTGGCTCAGGAGGTTGGTGGAGGACGTTCATGAGGAGGTTCAAGGTCCCACTATGCTACGCGGAGACAATTAGAGTGCTCTCAAACTAGTGAATAATCCAGTCTGTCACGCGAGGACCAAACATATTGAGATTGAGCACCATTTCATTCGTGAAAAGGTGTTGGGAGGATCTCTTATGGTCGAGCATGTTCAGAGTGCGGACAATATTGCAGACATCTTCACAAAGCCGCTGGCGAAGGGACCGTTTACTCGGTTGCGGAGTTTACTCGGGCTAGTTTCCACTTCCCACTTCAAGGGGGAGTGTTGAAATTGTTGAAGTGAAGTGGAAGGTGACCGGGCGGTCTGAAATTTGGAGACCGCAGAGACCGCGTGGTCTGCACTGTTGCTCTGTCGGTCTGGCTCTGCCGGTCGGTTCTGGCGGTCTACTGGTTGACCGGTTTGTTCTGGTTGTTGCGGTCTCATCCCGGGTTGTTCTGCTTGGATGGTCTATTTCCTTTGTAGAAGACCGAGCGGTCTGTTTTTATGTAACCGCTGTGACCGGGCGGTTTGTGCTGGGCGATCTGGAGACTTGTCTGGAGTCGGCCAGATGTTCCTTGTTTGTTCTTGGCGATCTAAGGAAGGAGTGCTCTTGTGTTCGCGCGGCTTGTGCGCGGTCTGCTGCTGGCTTGCGGTCTTGGACAGGGTGTTGTCCAAGTGTTGTGATCGCGCGGTCTGCTTTGTGAGACCGCTCACGATCTGATGGGTGGTGATTGTACCTCTCTTGTGGCATCTACTCGTCTATAAATAGAGGTGCAGGGCCCGCCATTCCTAATGAGAACTGTAAGAACTAGAGCCTGGGTTGTTTCGTGCGGTCTCAACTTTGAGGTCGGGCAGTCTCGGAAGCGAGTTGACTATTTGTTGTGTTCGCAGGTTTGCGGTCAGCAGGTTGCGGTCTCCTTCCTTGGTGATTTCCCAGCGGCTTGAATAAACAGTTCGACAACAGTCTGTCTGCGAACTGGTTTATGGTGTTCTTGTGCTGTTCGCAACGAGCTCAGCGATCAGGCGACCTTCAGCGGTCAGGCGATCTGAGTTGCGGTATGGCGACAGCTGTTCTTCGTTCAATCCAATAAGCTCCAGTTCGTGTGGTCTGAGGTGGCGATCTTGTAGTGCAGGCGTCCTGTCTATTTCTGTTCGCGCGGTCTCAGGTCAAGCCGGGCGATCTCTGGAGTTGTGCGGTCTGTGCGGTCTCTGCTTGTCAGACCGCCATTTTGGTTTTTGGTGTGTTGTTCTTCTCTCATCCGTGATTCTTATGAATCATGTCTCGCCATGTATACCTCGCACTGTAAATCAAGTATTGTGATTCAATAAAGCTTTGTGTTGCTGTGTGGCATATTGTGGTTATTTGGCTATAACTCAGTTGATGCAATTCCTGCTTACTCCTAAACGATTCAATCAAGAATTTTCACAGATCTTGCAAGCATACGCGTGTTTAACATAATAATCCTTAGAGCCTAGGTAAGTTCTATTCTTGGGCGACCCTAAAAGCCAAGGCGAGTTTGTTTCAGCCATACGCTTAAGTGCCTAGCGATTAACACACACTATCATCAATAATATTTCAGACTTTTTTTGACAAAATATGTTTGTATATTTCTTATTTAACAAAAAATACTTCTTGAAGCAACAATTGCCTTGTTTACAAAAGTAAAATAGAAAGAAAGACACAACCCTGCACTAAACTGAGAGTACCATCAACTTATTCCCATCTTCTTTGTCACTAGATCTGGTCTCAATGGAGGAAGAAGAAGTAGTAGAGATTGAGTACAAGGATGAACCACTATCTTGGAAGAGTTCAAGGAGGATGCACGCCATAGTCTCCCTATCCCTTTTAGTTGGTAGGCCTTTCCTGCGAAGGCAATTCAAGATTATCGTGCCAATTGTGATGGACATATCCTTACAGAGTGCCTTAAGCTACTCCATTATATGCCCACTTGTAGAAGGTTACAATTACACCTCAATGAGATGGACCTGAGTCTCCTCAAATTGCATCTAGAAATCAACCAAGGCTTTCTCAGCTTGGGAGACCTGCTGCAATGCTAGGATTTGAGATTCCTACGCAATGTAAGAAAAGTCAGTATAGCCTAGAAGGGGTTTTCACTAACCAACAAGATGGGTCAAAGTGTACGTGGATCGACATTAGATCTATCGTGGGCCTTGCCTGCCTTGGTGAGCTTACCTTAAGCCTATGCATGGACTTTGTCGAAAATGATAAGAGCTCACTCAGCTTCTATCAGCTTAGATGGAGCTCGAGTTTAGACCTCACCATCCGATGGAAGATCTCGCTTGATCACAACAGAAATTGATGTCTGCAAGTGCGAAATAATAACTAAGAGTTACTCTAGAGGGGGATGAATATATATGTAAAATCTTTTAACACAACTAATCACAGTACATATGTTGGAACATGGTTTTCTGCATCTCTTTGGTTTGAAAATAACAAATATTTTGTATTTAATCATGTTTGTTTTGTGTTTTTAGTATACAGAAACGACCAAGTATGACACTTGGATGCTACATGGTGTCTAGACAAGCTCACATTACCAAAGGAGAAAATTGGTACACTAACACTAGGAGTTATCAATAACGTTGGCATTAGCCCTGAAAATTGTGTGCGCGCCAAATGGAAATTCAAGAACAAATGTTATGGAGGGAATCAAGGAGAACTCATTTGGAAAGGAGCTACCACCGAGCGGTATCAATAACATTGGGGCGCTATGAGGTGATCGATATGGATGATACATGATTGCAGGAGCAGATCAGGAATAATTATAGTTTGCGCCAGCGGTATCACTAATGTGGAGCGTTAGTGCAGTGATATCACTAACGCAGAGCGTTAGGGTCACCTAAATAAAAGGATTCCTAAACTGTAGAATCACTTTCCCAGAATGAAGATATGCGCACCACAATCATTACCATAATCGGTAATGCCTGACATTATCACTAATGCCAGCGTTAGCTCCGAGTCCTATAAATATGAGGTTCTCATTCTCTTCAATTTACACCATCTGGAAACCCTATTCCACCACTTAGAAACTCTTGTGTGGCCATGTTTCTAGACAACAAAAGTACTCCCGCTCAATTCAAGAGAAGCTTCAGAAGGAGGATTGTTTCAATGCCACTTCAATGCGAAGAACCACCACTTCGACTACGACAATCTATATTGGTTCTTTATTATCTCCTTCAGAGCGCTTCATAGGGAGTTCCTTTAAAGTTGCAATTCTTATTCTGTCTTGTATTTCTTTTTGAGTTAATCTTTGTTCATCGTTTAGTGGAGAATTCATTGCGGGTGTTTGTGACTAGGTCTAGGAGATTAGATCTAGGCGGTGCTCAAGGTCTTTTTGGGGATAGAAAGGCTAGAGCGGCTTGATGATGTATCTGAGGAAAGATAAGCTAAATCCAACCAGTTCTTGGGATAAGAATCTGTATAGAAACCAAAAGTATTTTCTATTCACCGCCTAGATTTGTAGTGTTATAGAAATCATATTTTTGTAGTCAATTTGTAAGAAATATGAGCATGTCTTTTGATAAAGCTGAAACTATATCCGCAAACGATAACAACAAGTGTACCATATCAAAAATAGTGTAGGTTTTTAAAACCAAGGTCGTATTAGACTTGGGGTGGTTGAGTACTTTTACTTCAAGAAAATCTCTATTATTTTATCAATAGAACTTTGGGTTGGTTTTGCATGAGAAACTAGGTGAAATTAAATTAAAACAATAATAAGAATGATTAGCACACGATCTTTGAATCACCTTAGAGATAAAAATAAGAAGAAAGAATAAAATCACATTCTCTTAATAAAATAGCTTTGACCGTGGGGATTCCCGAATTATGAACACACCTATCTCGAGGAATACGTCCACCTGAGATTAGGTTGATCGACCAAACTCTCGTTCTATAATCGAAACCCCTAAATCTCGCTTTACGAGGTGAATCCCGATGTTGGCTTTTACTCCAATCCAGAAGGGTAATGTTGTCCTCTCTCGAGGATTGCATTCTACTCATTTTTATCCTTGAGTGATCGATTCGCATTACGAGCCTCTCAGCTAACTAAAGTATGAAAATAAGAACAAGAATTGTATATCGAAAATATGATCTCATTATCTTAAAATCAAGGATAAATCTTAAGCATTTTAGAAAAGAGAAAGAGCAATTCTAAACTATTTCATAACTTATATCCTTCCTTGGATCATCTCGATCGAGTACTAATAATAATTTAGCTACTCATGGAGATGGAGGAACCAATAAAAATAAAAGAGTTCATGGTGAAATGAGAAGAGAATAAGAGAATAAGAAAGAACGATTTTATTGATTTTGCAAAGAAGAGAAATACAAGCAATTAAAATGAAAATTATAACTGTTGAATTGAAAGTACAATTGCAAGAAAGGAAGAAGGATTACAATAACTACTAAAACATGAAAATAATACAAGAAATGAAGAATCTAACTCCTAAAAATTCGCCCCCTTCAGTTGTAGAGGAGCTGGCTTTAAATAGACTGAAATTTGAGGTTACCCGCCCTTGGTCACGCCCGTGACCAAGGGCATGTAATGGGCATGATCGATGCTGATGTGGGATGGAGGCCTTATGGCTTCAATGCCGGTGCTACGTGCGCATCACGCCCTAGGTCACGCCCGTGACCTAGAACGTGTAAGCTTTAAATCTGGCTGCTATTGGGAAGCTTCAGCGGGAAGGAGCGCGGGATGAGTCACACCCATGACTAGATGTCACTCCCTCGGTCATGCCCATTACTGGTGGCATGTAATTTTAAATGACATGGCGGCAGATCTGGTATGCTGGCGGTGGGTCTTGGCCGTGACCTGGGTCACGCCCTTGGTCACGCCCGTGACCTAGGGTGTGTACTTAGCGAATCTTCCCGGAATGAGCCCAGAGTGGCGGCAGTAGGTCTGGAACACATCTCGGGCTGTCATGCCCTTGGTCACACCCGTGACCTTGGGCGTGTACTTGACATTTTTGCAAGTGCCCAGAAAACTTGAAAAACACATAATAAGCTTAAGTTAGTTTATAAAAATAAAATGAAATGAATTTGATGGGATAATTCCTACAATTTATAGAAATTCATATTTAAAATTTATTAATATTATATTATAGGATGAGTTCAAAAAGTACTCATCAAACACCCCTATACTTGAGATTTTGATATTCCATAGCAAAAGAATGAGGAAAGAATTACAAGACATCGATATTATTTTTAATTAACTAAAAATTCATTAAACCAAGAGTAAGTTAAAAGTAAATTCTAGGAATTCAAGAATTAAGTCATAAGTTATGGTGATAATTTAAAAAAGAGAAATCTATTTAGCTAACTACTTCTCAAGATAACTATTTAGCAACCGAAATTATAGAAATTTTCAAACAAAATTAGATTGAAATTATATACACTCTAACATAAAGAAGCTTAAGGAAAAGACACCTACCAAAATATTGCTCTCTTAATAATTTTATTTAGGACTAGAATCAATAGAATTGGTTAGGGATGGGTTTTAGCAAAATGGCAAAATGAAGAGTTCTTGGATTGGAGGTGGTGAAACCTCACTCATAAATTCAAATTTGTATATATTTAGGAAAATGATGAATTTTATCCTCCCATTTTCTATGTCATATAATCTTGTAAAAATTCTCTTCAATCAAAACCCAAAATCTATATGTTTAGAAGTAACGAATTTTATCCTCTTACTTCATGACTTATAATCTTTTAAGCGATTTTGGGTTCATATGTTTAGGGGATAATGAATTTTATCCTCTTATTCCCATGTCATATCTTTTACTACACATTTTTTTATTCGCCAACAAAGGGTGAGGGGTAAAGAAATACTTATAGTTTATAAATTAAACTATTTTGAGAGCAATTTTTTTAGTGGAATGAAAATTCCTAAGATCTTAAAGTTAGTAGAGAATATAATAAAAATCTAGAGATGTTTAACCAATTTACCACAAAGTGAAGCTATATTAAATTATTTTCATGAAACGAGAAAAAATTATGATCGTAATTATTATCAAAATTATTTGCATAAGATTGAGAAAAATCATTTTCATAATATAAATTTTGAGAATAAGAATGAAAATAACATTCTTCACTTTGACGAGGCACACCACAATGATTGTAACTAATTTGGCGCTTTCGTGCGACTTTCAAAAGATGAACTTTGTTTTGAAGCTTGACAACTTTTACGGCCAATTCAGATAACCTCATTAAATAAAAAAGAAAACAACCTTCACCTAAATGAATGGAATTTTAGAGGGGGAATAGAGAAGAGAAATAGTTTATAAATATATAAATAATTTTTTTTCAAAAAGCGGGTTAAATTAGTCCCGGAGCCGAGGTCTACCCTGTGAAGGGTTCACACTGGTATTATGAGATATGATGGGCGACATCCCAAATCTCCCTTTTAGAGAATTTAAATTGTGCTTTTTATGATCTTTTTAAAATTTTTGAGAGAGGGGTGAGAAGAAAGAGAACGATAAAATTAATAGATATGTTTTTTTTTGAAATATTTACTCAAGTCCCCGGCAACGGCGCCAAAAACTTGATGAAGTTGAAACTATATCCGCAAAAGATAACGACAAGTGTACCATATCGAAAGTAGTATAGGTTTATAAAACCAAGGTCGTATTAGACTCGGGGTGGTTTAGTACTTTTACTTCAAGAAAATCGCATTCTCTTAAAAAAATAGCTTTGAACGTGGGGATTCCCGAATTATGAATGCGCCTCTCTCGAGGAATACATCCACCTGAGATTAGTTTGATCAACCAAACTCTCATTCTATAATCGAAACCCCTAAAGCTCGCTTTACGAGGTGAATCCCGTTATTGGCTTTTACTCCAATTCGGAAGGGTAACGTCGTCCTCTGTCGAGGATTGCATTATACTCTTTTTTATCCTTGAGTGATCGATTCGCATTATGAGCCTCTCGTCTAACTAAAGTACGATATCAAGAACAAGAATTATATATCGAAAATATAATCTCATTATCTTAAAATCAAAGATAAATCTTAAGCATTTTAGAAAAGAGAAAGAGAAATTCTAAACTATTTCATGACTTATATCCTTCCTTGGATCATCTCGATCGAGTAATAATAATAATTTAGATACTCATGGAGATGGAGGAACCAATAAATATAAAAGAGTTCATGGTGAAATAAGAAGAGAATAAGAGAATAAGAAAGAACTATTTTATTGATTTTGCAAAGAAGAGAAATACACGATATTGAAATGAAAATTATAACTATTGAATTGAAAGTACAATTGCAAGAAAGGAAGAAGGATTACAAAAACTACTAAAAACATGAAAACAATACAAGAAATGAAGAATCTAACTCCTAAAAATTCGTCCCCTTGAGTTGTAGAGGAGCTGGCTTTAAATAGGCTGAAATTTGAGGTTACACGCCCTTGGTCATGCCCGTGACCTAGGGCGTGTAAGGGGCGTGATCGATGATGGTGCGAGATGGATGCCTTCTGGCTTCAATGCGGGTGTTACGTGCGTGTCACGCCCTAGGTCACGCCCGTGACCAAGGGCGTGTAATCTTTAAATCTGGCTGCTGGCGGGAAGCTTCGGTGGGAAGGAGTGCGTGACGAGTCATGCCCGTGACTGGATGTCACACCCTCGGCCATGCCCGCGACCAGGGGAGTGTAATTTTAAATGACGTGGCGTCTGATCTGGTATGCTGCCGGCGGGTCATGGCCGTGAGCTGGGTCACGCCCTTGGTCACGCCCATGACCTGGGGCGTGCACTTGGCGAATCTTAACAGAATGAGCCCGGAGTGGTGGCAGCAGGTCTGGAACACATCTTGGGTTGTCACGCCCTTGACCACGCCCGTGGCCTTGGGCGTGTACTTGACATTTTTGCTCAAAGTGCCCAAAAAACCTGAAAAACACAGAATAAGCTTATGTTAGTTTATAAAAATAAAAAGAAATGAATTTGATGGGATTATTCATGCAATTTATACAAATTCATATTTAAAATTTATTAAAATTATATTAATGGATGAGTACAAAAGTACTCATCATCTTTCCTTGCAAATAAATTTATTTCATTTCATTTCTTCCAAATTATTTTTGATCAATTCTCTTTCAAAGAAAAATAACTAAGTTTTCATTTAAAATCCGAAAATTTCTAAAAGCCCTTATTTATACCCCCTCTAAGGGCCCCTCAAGATCCAACAAGTGGTATCAGATGGAGGTTATTCCAAAATGGTTTCACCACCAGGATTAATGGCCCACCATGATCTTGCTTCTTATGAGGAGCGAGGTATTAGTAGACCTCCCTTATTTACTGGATTCGATTACTATTAGAGAACTATAGTGGGTATTTCTTAATGACTTTAGATATAGAGGTCTGACTAGTGATAAAACAATGCTATTATCCTCCTATAGTTGTAGTAGAAGATATAATTGTGGAAAAACCAATGGATAGGTGGGATGATAATGATAAAACTAGATGTAAAAATAATGCTAAAGCCTTGAACGCTATATTTTGTGCTTTAAATAGAACTGAATTTAATCGTGTATGTGCTTGTGAGACTGCTTATGATATATGGAATTTATTAGAAATAAATCATGAAGGTACTTCTATCGGGAACATTGCCCACAATGCTCCAGATTTGGAGAAGTCCCTTAGTCAATGATAAGTATATTATGTATTTGATGTCTATCTGATGTGACATGAGCAGAATAGGACATAATTCAACCTCTGTATATTTGGAGATCAGATTAGTTCAGGATAGCAAAATAAAAGCCTCTATTTACAATATCGTTGTGTGCATAACACTCACACAATGATATCATTGTAATAACTCATAGAGGGGAGCAGAAAGAGTCGGTCATTTATCGCCATGTTAACAAGAAGAACACGATGATATTGTCATGTCAACAAGCTGCACATGACGATATCATTGTGTGACCTCAATGAGAATTTACTAAGTCATTTATCATTGTGTCAACTATCTTCACTCAATGATATCGTCTTGACAAGATCAGAAAGCAGGATTCCAAATTGACGGAGACGCCGAAAGCATTTGTCAAATCAATCACTTTTGAAAAGTGCTCTGAGACTAATTTTCTAAGGTTTCGACCGTTTGAAATTATAGGGTTATAAAAGGATAAGAGAGGGTCAAAAAACCCTAACCTTGAAACTTTTGGAACCTTGCAAACTTTGTGAAATACAAATGAAAAGCTTGCCGGCCGCAAAAAGCAATATAATAGTAAAATAAGCCTTTTGAAGAAGAAGAAGAAGTCAAGCTTCAATAAAAAGAAAGCTCTCAATCAAGAGTGCTAGAAGACTTCTATTCACAAGAAAGCTCTGTACTAATACTGGTACAATGGCACATCTATTGATTGATCCAGTGCTATTGCTAAAGAAGGCTTTTTAATCAGAAAGACCTATGAAGACTCAAGCTGCAAAAGTATTATTTTTCAAGAGTGAAAACTTGTAAACCAACTTATCTACTTTCATTCTTGTAAGATCTTTATGAGATCAAAGGTAGGGTTGTATTGCCAGCCTGAGTGTAGGGATGAAGAGAAGTCCATAGTGTAGGGATTTGTTGTAATCCCGAGGTAGGATCTTGTGATGACCTGAGGTGGGATTCAGGGGTGAGTATGTGCTATAGGAGTGTTATCACTCTGAGGTTGGGTTACTGATTGCACATGAGGTAGGATCCAAGAAGTGGATCTTTGTTAGGGGATGTGTTGGGTTCCTGAGTTGTAGGATTCAAGGACTCTGAGCTGTTAGATCTTTGATCTGAGTTATTGGAGGAGTTATCCTAGTCTATCACACTACTAGATAAGTGGAGGGGGATAGTGGAGTACCCATAATCTGGGGAACCACTATAAATCTCTGAGTGTTTTTCTGTGATGGGTTTATTTTTCCTTTTTTGAGCTAAAATAGTCTTCATATTCAAAATGGTCTAAAATATTTTAAACACCTATTCACCCCCCTCTAAGTGATTAGACTATCACTTAAAATTTCAAGTGGTATCAAAGGGAAGTTATTCAAAAAGTACTTAATAGTATGAACAAGATCCTCAAGGAAATCGTTAGTCTATTCACCATGACTTCTGGTTAAAATTATAAAGAGTTCAGTTCAATGAAGTTACCCATCTGTAGAAAGGAGAATTTCAACATCTGGAAGCAAAGGGTTAAACTGTTCATGGAGGCCTCTCAGCCTATAATCTTCACACCTATTGAAGAAGGACCCTGTTGGTACCAAAAAATGTACCTCCAAAACTCACACTAAGAGAAGGTTGGGGGGAAACTGTGGAGTGCAGGTTACTTAAAACGAGAGACGGGAAAGACGAAAAATGAGAAGAGAAAATCTACTCAGATTAACCTCGGAAGGATAATACAGGGGGACTTGAAAAGGGCAGGGTCTGAGGTAGAAAAGTGACAGAATTTGACACCGCTTACACAGGTTGTAAGCTGGGGCTCGAAGTCCAAAAGTCCCTTTTCAGGTACCCCTACCCCTCTATTTATAGACGCGGAGGCTACCTGAATGGGCAGATCCAAAAATTACAGGCTGCCCGGGATACATGAGAGTCGGGGCAGAGAGGGGGTGCTAATAACAGAAAGATGAAAAAAGGTCCAGACCGCTCGGTCTCGCGGTCTGACTGGAGCTTAATCGCCTGACACTTAGACTGATTCTTGGACTGGCGAGACGCGTTCCAGGCGGTCTTGCAAACAGGAGACCGCCGAGCAGGAGTTGCCGGCTGAGCCGAAAGAGGCGATCTGGACGGTCTCAAATATATGAGACCGCTGGAAGGACCATCCTGGCTGAGAAGAGAGGTCGCGGATTTTCCGGGCAAACATAATCCCCGCACATTTTTAAGTTGCGCTGGAACTTCAAAAATGTAAGCTTTGACCACTGAGACCACGACCGTCATAAATGCGCCCTGTGCTATAAATACTGCATCCTGGGCTTGAGAAATCATAATTTCCTGAAAGACAGGCGAGCTTAACTTGTAAGCGGTCATGTAAAAACTAGATAGAATTTGAAAAAATAAAATGTCGTCTTTACTGTCCATTCTGGGTCAGTCGTCCTCAAGAGTGGACTCCCCCAAGAAGAAGAAGACCGCCACATCGAAGAAGGTGGTGAAGGTCGAAAAGACTGTGGCCAAGTCAAGCGCATCGAAGGAGACCGTGCAAGATTCTTCGCTGAAAGCACCTGTCTCACCAAAAAATACGGTCTTACCTCATAATACCGCTGCTGCTTTATCATCTGTCTCTTCAGAGCCTGAACTGATTCTTCACGATCTTTCAATTTCTTTCAATTTTCAGAAAACTATGGAAGCTCTTGGTCAGACCGCCGTACAACATGACGGGACCGCCTCTATAGAAGTTATTTTGGATGGGATGTGTGAGAAGAAAGCTGAGGCAGAGGATCGCTGAGGTCCAGGATGCTGAAAAAATGAGCCAAAGAAAAAATTCAAATCCCTCCGACCAAAGTGCAAAAAGGTTCAAAGGCGCAGGATCAAAAGATGAGATCGTTCCAAAGGCGATCACATTCAAGGGTGGCGGACTCTGAACTAATTGCCTACCTTGATGAAGGTTCTTCAAACGACTTTTCTTGTTCATCAATGCAGGTGCTCGATCCCTTTGAGGCCGAAAATCTCAAGGTGGCTGCTGCTGAAAGAGAGATCGCGGAGAAGGAGAAAGAGATCGCCGCTGCAATGATCAAGCTGAGAGAGGAGAAAGAAAAGAGAGATCGAGAGGAAAAGGAGAAAAAGAAATAGAAGAAAACGAGAAGAGAGTAGAAGAGGAGAAAGAAGATCTGCTTGCCGCTGAGCAGAGGAAGGAGGAGAGGAAGAGAAAAGAAGAGAGAGAAAAGGAAGAGAAAGAGAAGCAAGCGGCTCTGCTCGCTACCGAGCAGAAGGAAGAAGAAGAGAGAAGAAAAAGAAAAAGAAAGTGAAAGAGGAGGAAGTTCTTCTCGCTGCCGCGCAGAAGAAGGAAGAAGAAAGAAGGGAATGAGAAGAAAGAGAAAAGAGAGAAAAGGAGGCTGCTCTGGTCGCTGCGGAGCTTCAGGAGAAGAAGACTGAGGCGGTCTCGCTGATCGGTGAAAAGAAGAAGAAGAAAAAGAAGAAGGCTTCTGAACTAAAAGCAGAGGAGAAGAGCCGGCAGATTGCCAAGGAGAAAGCTGCACTCTCAAGTGGTTTGCCGAACCTTTCTGCTGCTCAAGAGGAGAAACTGAATCGGGCAGCAGAAGATCAGGCAGAAGCGGTCTCTGCCCTATGAACTTGTAAGGCGAAGATGATGACCAGACCGTTAGAATTCCTTCCTTTACCAGCGGTCCGACCTAAATCTCCAAAAAGAAAACATGAGATCGTCGTCATTGAAACTGACGACATCCTTGTTAGCAATGCAGATGTAAAGAGAAGAAGAAAAGAAGGGGAGAGGTCGCAAAAGAAGGAATTGTAAAGAATGAACCTTGAGCGCTTAAGGGGTTCAGACCGCCTCTCACTGACCGCAGAACCCGCGGTCACAATTAAAATTGAAAATGTTTTACATGACTGCGGTCTTGATTCCTTTCCAAGTACTCTTTCCATGCGAATCCTATTATTTTCGAACTTTTGATAGTTGAGCTAATCTTGAAGTTTCCTTGATCGCAGGTGATGAGATCGAGGAAGAGGAGCTTGCGCCACAGACGATCGTGATCCCTGACCAGCTTACCAATATCCTCAGTCCAGTGTTTGAGTATGTTCGGTCTTTGTTGGTTCGGCAGCGAGCTTATCATGATCAGATTCGCGGTCTTGAAGAGAAGCTTCGTGCATCTCGCGAGGACAGCGGTCAGAAGATTGGCGAACTCACTCAAGCACTTCGAAAAGCAGAAAAGGATGCTGAGTATTATAAAGGAAAAGTCGCTGCTCTGTCCTCCGAGGTCGCTGTGCTGAGAGGCGGATCCTCAAAAATGATGATGAGGTCGGGGCCATCTGGCGATCATCCAGAAGCGAGACCGTCCTCCGAAATTATGGTCATTCCTATGGAACAAGTTGGCAACGAGATGTCCAGGATCCACCGGGCTGCAATGTTTGCTAACCAAAATCTCGCGTCGGTCTTTAGTGCCGTCAATGAAATGCAAGATATTGCAGCCTTTGTGGGGAGGAAACGGCCTCAAAATAAACATTAAGCATCTTGTTTTATGCGGTCTTGTAATATAACATTTGAACAATTATTATGTGATGTGTTTAATTTCTGTTGCCTGCGATCTTTATTCTATTGTGATGATTTCTGCTATCATGTGTTGCTTGTTTTATATCACTTGACCTGAGGTGTAACAATCTCCTCTTATTGAGATCGGCAGAACTTCTGTGCTTT
The DNA here is from genome assembly GCA_033032865.1 of Dactylorhiza incarnata. Taxonomy (NCBI): domain Eukaryota; kingdom Viridiplantae; phylum Streptophyta; class Magnoliopsida; order Asparagales; family Orchidaceae; genus Dactylorhiza; species Dactylorhiza incarnata. The sequence goes on from JAWHQI010000011.1 coordinate 11,737,292, forward strand.
CTTAACTCTCATGCAGGTGTTTGCGGTCTGGATGAATTTACTGGGCGGCCTCGAGAAAAGTAATCATGACGAAATCATCCCTTGCTCTCTATAAATAGCTGTCTTCAAACATCATTATTTTATATTTCTTCCATGCGCCCTAAGCACCGGTCACAGCGATCTCGAATCATGGTGTCCGTGCGAGCTTCATGTGCCATTGTCTTTTTGCGCGCCGATCACAAACCCTGCCACCTTTCCAAAGTTGAGTATGTTGATTTCCTGAAGAAGCATATGATTCAAACTCAGATAGTTGTGAGACCGCCAACGGAGGCCGAAGGACTAAACTTTTGGGAGGAGAACAAGTTCATTAACCCCATCGATCATTTCGATCATGGGTTGAAAATCCCTCTTTCTTGGGAGTTTCTTGAGATAATGGAGTACTATGGGTTGGTGCTCGCCCAGCTGCCGCCGAAATCAATCGGTCTCATTAATGTCTTCATCAATTATTTGAGATCAGAAAAGGTAATATTTACCATGGCGCTGTTCCGTGCGACCTTCATTGCAAAGGTCTTAAAGGAGGGTCAGAAAAGGGAAGTATTTAAAGGGTTAATATACTTCTCTACTGAAGGAATCAAAGTTTTGAATCTCCCCAACAAGGTCTCTTTCTGGACAGAAAGGTTCCTTGTGTTCGAAGGCGACCTTGGTGGTCTCAAGAGCCGACCTTCTGCGCGACCTGACAGGATCTTCCAGAGGAACAAGTCGATCTTGGAGGAAGAGCTGAAGATTCTGGGATTTCTGGCAGGAAAACGGCTAGATCTCATCCACTACTTGGCGATCTGGCCTGAGGTCGCTGAAGTTGATCTAGAGGAAAGTGAGTATCTTTTCAGCGGTCTTCTTCATTTCCATTGCATTTTTTTTTTACTAATTTTTACGCTTTCAGCCTCCTTCGCGGTCCCGACGAAATATCTGATATCTCTAGTGGAAGAAGTACTTACTCAAAGGGAAAGAAGACTAAGGAGGGAGGGAGACCGTGAGACTGCTGAGACTGGCAACGCATCTCAGACCGCTGCCGAGCCGTTCGTTATTCATGGCTTTATGAGAAGTCAAAAATACATAAAAGGCAAGCCCCTTCTCAAATGGGGTGCTAAGGGAAACAATGTGAAGGTCTCCACCGATCTCCCTCTTTGGAGCGGAAAACTGACTCGCCGTGCTACCGCGGTCACTGCGGCCTTGTATGGGAAAAAGAATACCGCCGAGATGTACGATATTGAGACCGACATGCTACCGGACATTTGCGCTTAAGCAGCTGTTAGGAGCACGGTCTTACATCATCACATGGGGCGGTCTCTTCGGGGACTTTTAAAGGAGGTTGAAGATCTGCAGGTAAGATAATCTTGTCATATGATTTAATACTTGCCTGTTAGGATCGTGCGGTCTGATTGTATTCTTTCTACAGCGAGCAAGGGAAATGGCTTACGATCTTCATAATCCTAAATTCCAGAAAGTCATGATGCAGCATGTGAGGGAGAATGCCGAGCAAGTGATTACTGAGATTCGCAATCGCGGCGGCTTCACTGAGGAATTTAAAGATACAACTTTCGCCGATCTTTTCCCAGATGCGGCGAGAAAAATTGCTGAACAATCGACAACCGCAGATGAGACCGCTGATGAGGAGGAAGAAGATGTCGAGATTGTTGATGAGGACCAGCAGAGTGGCAGCCAATACATGATGGGTCAAGATGCGAGCTCGGGAGCAGAATCGAGCTCTAGATCAAAAATTCAAGGAGAAAAATCGGAATCACCCGACGAGACCGATTCTTCTTCTTCTTCAGATGAGCGATCTTCCAAGAGATCAAAGAATGAATAGGCAATTTTATAATTTTTATTATTATTTTTGGAGACCGGGTGGTTTGATGTACCTCAGTGTTTTGAATGAATATAAAAATTGAATAGTCATACCTTTCTTCCCTTAATGAATGAATATTTGCTTCTGGTATTTTACCTTTTGCATAGAATATATCATTGCGATCTTTTTACAACGAGATATAATTGGCATTCGATCTCAATGCCTTAGTTTTTGCCGACCTTAAAACTATAGATTGATAATTTGAAGAGAGGCCGTCTTACATTTTTCAGACCGCATTACAAAGTGGTATGGCTGACCTTGATAACAAGCCTCCGAATAGTTTCGAGTACAAACATAAAAAATGCGGTCTACTAATTTAAGAGATCGCTTCATAAGAGCTTGAATAATGAGTGATAGATTACCTACAGGTTGAATTTCGAGACATCCTTTTCATAGCGATCACAAATTGCAGTCTTCATTATGCTGGTTCATTTCAGAAATCAAGACATCTCTAGTTAGATATCATGCGGTCTTATTTTCCCCAGACCGCGCTCAATATAAGTGATCTCCGGATATTTTTGAACGCCTTAGAGCTCTGTCCAGAACTTCTCTTGGAAAACCATTTTGTCGATCTCAATCAAATTTAAGATCGCTAAGAGACCCACTTCTGAAATGAAAGGAGAACTCAACCAGCAATCTAAAACACCCAAGTTCTAGAGGAGATCAAACTGGCGGTCTCAACATATTTAGAGATCGCTGAAAACACTGAAGAAATGGAGAACTCAACCAGCAATCTCAAACATCCAAGTCCTGGAGGAGATCAAACCGGCAGTCTCAACATATTTAGAGATCGCTGAAAGCACTGAAGAAATGGAGAACTCAACCAGCAATCTCAAACATCCAAGTCCTGGAGGAGATCAAACTGGCGGTCTCAGCATATTTAGAGATAACTGAAACCACTGAAGAAATGAAGAACTCAACCAGCAATCTCAAACATCCAAGTCCTGGAGGAGATCAAACTGGCGGTCTCAGCTTATTTAGAGATCGCTGAAAGCACTGAAGAAATGGAGAACTTAACCAGCAATCTCAAACATCCAAGTCCTGGAGGAGATCAAACTGGCGGTCTCAACATATTTAGAGATCACTGAAAGCGCTGAAGAAATGGAGAACTCAACCAGCAATCTCAAACATCCAAGTCTTGGAGGAGATCAAACTGGCGGTCTCAACATATTTAGAGATCGCTGAAAGCACTGAAGAAATGGAGAACTCAACCAGCAATCTCAAACATCCAAGTCCTGGAGGAGATCAAACTGCCGGTCTCAACATATCTAGAGATCGCTGAAAACTGAAGAAATGGAGAACTCAACCAGCAATATCAAACATCTAAGTCCTGGAGGAGATCAAATTGGCGATCTTAACATATTTAGAGAAAGATGAAAACCCCAAGGCCAGAACTGGCGGTCTAATAAATTTCAGACCGCCCTTTTAAGGTTATTACGAAGGTCATAGATGTTTCTGACCAACCCCTGGCTATCCACAATCCAACGAGTATTCAAGAGTTATAGTCAAAAAATGATCCATAGGGCAGGTGTGGTCAAGCTGCGGAGGCTGTATCGACATTGCTTTCCCTGGAATATCATTTAGACTGTAACAATGTCCTCTTGCAATGCATAACAGAGCTGAACATTCAACTCGACCTCCCCTGGTTTTAGGTGTGTCAGATGTTAGCAAGGACCCGACATTCTAGCCATCCGTCGCATGAGCTTGGCGAGCTACTGCTACACAGATGTGAAAACTCCCCGCTACCTGTGGTCCTGACAGATTTACAATTCAAGCTTCAAGTCAAGGAGGATGAAGTAGAATCCGTTGATGTCTCTATCGGCAGGATTCAAGCATTTGATTACAATTTATTTTTTGGTAACCTTTCTTTATCATATAATATATCAAAAAAGGTTAGAAAAACATATCACCATAATGTTCAAGAAGAGGAAGAGCAATAAAAAAGGAAAAAGAATTAGCTACCAGCATTTTAAGAAAAGAAACGCTTGAGGTCATCCCCACTCCAAATGTGAGGCAACTCTTCTCCTTCATAAGTTTGGAGATGATATGCGCCGTTCTTGAGCACTTCTTTTACTATGAACGGCCCTGCCCAATTTGGATTGAGCTTCCCTACTGAACCAGATCTTGCCGCCATATCTACCTTTTTCAAAACCAGATCTCCAACGGCGAACTCTTTAATTCTGACATTTTTATCGAATAGTCTCGCCACCCTTCTCTTCACTTCTTCCTGCCTAATTGTTGATGTATCTCTTAGCTCTTCGATAAGATCAAGGCTGCATTTCAGTTCTTGATCATTCTCCTCCATCCAGTCATCCTGGTTTTGCTGAGATAATAACACCCTTGGACTTTTCACCTCAAATTCAACAGGAATTAGAGCCTCTGAACCATGTGATAGTTTGAAAGGAGTTTCTCCAGTAGCTGAGGTGGGAGTCGTTCTTAAGCCCATAACACCGAAGATAATTCTTCCGCCCAATTTCCCCAGAAATTTTCTACATTTTTCTTCAGAAGATTGATAATGAGCTTATTGGTAGCTTCTACTTGCCCGTTGCTTCTAGGATGATGCACAGAAGCAAAACGCAGCTCGGTGCCAATCTGGCCACAGAAGCCTATGAGCTGAGGATTATTGAATTAAGAACCGTTGTCTGTTATAATTGCCATTGGAATTCCATGCCTGCATACTATCTACCCCCAAATGAAATTTTTCACAACTTGGGTAGTAATTTTGGCCAACGCTCTTGCCTCTATCCATTTGTTAAAATAGTCAATCATGACTATGATATATCGACGCTGCCCACTTACCATAGGGAAAGGCCCAACCAAATCCATCCCCCAAACTGCAAACGGCCATGGGGTCGCTATAGATTTGAGCTGCTGAGCCGGTTTATTCTGAAGGGGAGCAAACTTTTGACATTGGACACAATTTTTGGCGAACTTCTCTGCATCTTTCCTCATCTGAGGCCAAATATATCCCTGCCTTAGAATCCTTTTCTCCAATGTCCGAGCTCCAGAGTGACTGTCGCACTCTCCTGAATGAACCTCCTGAAGAACAATTGGGATCTCCTCTTCTGAAACACATCGGGCTAGAGTTGACAAAAAAGGTCTTCCTGTAGAGTACTCCTGCAACAAGATAATAGTGAGCTACCTTTAATCTAAACCTTTTTCTATCTTTTACCGTCGAATGGAGTTTTCCGGTTAGGAGGTAAATAATGAATGGATCCATCCAAGATGGGCATTCATCAATCTCCCTAACTTCTCCTCCCTCAATCGCCGGATGAAACAACTCCGAGGTGGTTCCCCCCCGAGAGAAGACCGAACTTTGCCAATTCTTCTGCTTCTGTATTCTTTTCTCTCGGGATATGCTGAATGGAAAAGCTTTTGAACTTTCCTATCACACCTTTCACCAAGGCTAGATACTGCTTCAGAATCTGATCTCTGGTCTCAAAAGTCCCATTAACCTAAGATGCCATCACCAGAGAGTCCGTTTTAATCTGAATGTCCTCGATTCCTAATTCCCTAGCAAATCTGAGACCAGCCAATAAAGCCTCATACTCTGCCTGATTATTACTTGTTGGGAAATAGAATTTCAGAGCTTGATCCAATCTGACCCCGTTCGGATTGATAAAAATAACTCCTGCTCCAGATGAATTCTTCCCTGAAGCTCCATCCACAAAGATCATCCAAGCAAAAGGTGTTCCAACTTCCTTCTTTGTCAAAACCTCACTTGCATCAATCATGAAGTCTGCCAAAACCTGAGCTTTGATTGCTACTCTTGGGATATAGGAGATGTCAAATTCACTGAGTTCTATTTCCCATTTAGCTAGCCTTCCCGAATGCTCTGGATTCTCTAAGACATTCTTCAATGGAAGATCAGTAACCAGTTGGATCGAATGGGCTTGGAAATAAGGTCTTAGCCTCCTTGCTGAAGTTACGAGCATTAGAGCCAGCTTTTCAAGAATCGGATAACGGGTCTCCGCATTCTTCAAGATTTTACTCACATAATAAACTGGAAATTGCTTCTTCTTCTCTTCTCGGACCAAAACTGAACTTATGGCATCAGAGCCAACTCCCAAGTACAGAAAAAGATCTTCTCCCTCTCTTGGGCTCTGGAGCAGATGAGTTGATGTCAATTGCTTTTTCAACTGGTTAAAGGCATCATCACATTCCTGCGTCCATTCAAACTCAGCCCCTCCGCGGAGGGTCTTGAAGAAAGGAGCACTTTTATCTCCCGAACGAGAGATAAAGCGGCTCAGACTTTCCATCCTTCCCCCTAATTGCTAAACTTCTTTAGGGGACTTAGGAGGTGACATTTCCAAGATAGCTTTCACTTTATCTGGATTAGGCTCTAACCCTCCCGGAGTGAGGAGATGACCAAGGAACTTCCCCTTGCTTGCCCCGAAAACACACTTCAATGGATTCAGTCTCATGTTAATGGTTCGGAGGGTTACAAACGTCTCTGAGAGATCATTTACATGAGACCAAAATGATTTACTTTTTATTAAGAGATCATCCACATAAACCTCAAGATTTCTTCCTTTTTGACTTCTAAAAATCGTATCCATCATCTTTTGATATGTTGCCCCAACGTTTTTAAGCCCAAAAGGCATCACAAGATAACAAAAATAGCCATCATTTGTGATAAACGAAGTGTGCGGAATACCGGGCTTGTGCATTCTAATTTGATGATAGCCTGAGAATGCATCTAAAAAACTCATGAAAGAATAACCAACTGCAGAATCTACTAAAGAATCTATCTGAGGCAAGGGGTAGCAATCTTTCGGGCAAGCTTTACTGAGTTTTGTGAAATCGACACACATTCTCCACTTCCCACCAGACTTCCTGACCATTGCAACGTTAGATACCCATTCAGGGTACTGAATCTCTTGAACGAATTTGGCCTTCAGCAGCTTTTCCACTTCCTCTCGGATGGGTTGGGCAAGGGTCGTTGCAACAACCCTCTTCTTCTGCTTGATGGGGATGGAGTTGGGATCGATATTGAGGTGATGGCAGGATACATTAGGATCAACTCCTGGCATGTCGTCCGCTGACCATGCGAAGACATCCAGGTTCTTCAGAAGGCAAGAAAATAGCTGACTCTTGTCAGCTTCAAACAATTCAGCGTTGATGGAGAGGCTCTTGCTCTCATCTTCCTCGCTGATGGGAACGGCTTGAGTTGCTTGGGCTGGTTCCAAGAGAACTCCATCTCTTGCATCTTCTTCTTCAGCTTCCTCCACAACTTGAACTAGATCAGGAACTTGAGGTGCTGAAGCTGCTTCAACCACCTGGGAAGACGAAGATACGATCATATTGACCGTCTTGACGTAACACTCCCTAGCCTTCTTCGGATCGCTCCTAATCCGATGCTGCTTGCCATTCAGGACAAATTTCACTGCCTGATGGTAGGTTGAAACTACTGCCTGATACCCGTTCAAAACGGACCTCCCGAAAATCGCGTTGTAGCTGCTAGGAGCATCAACGACTATAAACTTCACAAGCTTCACGATGCCGGCTAAAATTACTGAGAGGGTGACGACTCCCTCTACCTCCTTCTTTTCCCCTGAGAAACCATAGAGAGGTCCCTCAGTGGAAAGAAGAGGCTTTCCCATCTTCAAGGCTTCGAAGGCGGGCTTGAAGAGCACGTTAACCGAGCTCCCAGTATCAATCAGAATTTTCTCCACAGTGTAGTTCTCTATCACTGCTTTGACGACGACCGCATCGTTGAAAGGGTTGGAGGTCTGAGGAAGGTCCTCTTCTCTGAAGGTGACCTTTCCACGGACCGGGGCAGAGGAGGTAACATCAACCTCTGAATGGTAGACTCTTTTCAAGCTAGCCCTCCTTGAGGACTCTGGCCCTGCACCTCCGTGAGTGCAAAAAAGGTTACCCAGGGCACCTTCATCGTTTGCATTCACGCACTCACTGGGGAATCCGATGTTGCCGAGATGGCCAACATCATCAACTTCTTCGCACTCCCAGTGGACTTCAACTACCTCCTTGCTTTTGGAGGTTGAAGCCTTAGAGGGATCATTCTTTTGGAGGAGATCACGGAGCTTTCCCTCCTTCAGGAGCTTCTCCACTAACAAGCGAAGGGATCTGCAGTCTTCGGTCAAATGGCCTCTTTCCCTGTGATAATCACAGTAAAGAGCCGGGTTCCGAGACTTTGGGTTGGAGTTAAGCGGGGCAGGCTTTCTGAAGAAAGGCTGCTTCTGAAGGATCTGAACTACCTCATTCATAGAAACACCAAGGTCCGTGAAGTATTCTTGGGAATCATTGTAGAATGGCTGGGTAGTCAAAAGTGGGGGCTGAACATACTAGATCTGGTGGACGGGAGTGGCTTGCAGAGCTGGAGCAGCAGGGGTTGGCAGTAGAGGCCCTTTAGGCTAGAAATGCTGATTCCCCTGGTTGAAGCGGTTGTTTCAGAAATTCCTCCCTCTTTTCGGAGCGGGAGGAGGAAACTTTTGGTGCGACTTTGACGACGACGGAAATGGATAGAATCCTGCAGAACCTTATTTGGCGGCCCTGCTAGTCAAATTTGAGACATAGGCGGGGTTGTTGATTTCCCCTTCTATGTAGAGGTTCGCGATTTTGATCAGCTCTTGATAAGAGCTGGGCTCCCTAGTAGTAACCTCGAACTTGAGGGGGCCTTCCTGCAAACCATTAACTAGTGCAGCCATGTACAGAGCGCGATCAACATCCCTGATTCCAAGAATCTCCTTTTGAAAATGATCGATGAAGCGAGTCGTCGTCTCATTGTCCCCATGCTTGATCTTGAAGAGGGCCACATGACCACTTTTCCTTTTCTTTGCAGTCGCAAACCTTAAGAGGAGTTCATGCCTCAGAACGACAAAACTCAAGATGTACTGGGGAGGCATCTTGTAAAACCATTCCATGGAGGGTCCATCAAAGGAGGTGATCAGAAGCTTGCACCTCACCACATCTGAAATGGTCCTAAGAGCGACGGCGGACTCGAAGACCTGAAGATGCGAAACCGGGTCACTCTCCCCGGTGAACGTGGGGAGACGGGGTTCCCTGAAGCCGTGGGGTATAGCCTCCCGACGAATTTATCAGAGAAAGGCGAGGGCTCCTCCGCCTCAACTTCACCTGTAGGATCAGAAAACAAAGCAGGGAAAGGAGCAGAAAATTGGGGCAGGAAAAGGAGTGGAAAGAGGAGCAGGAGGGGCCTGAGGATAAACATAATCCTCTTGGAAGTTCAGGGTCCGGGATGGAGGCCCCTGAGCTGTTGCTCTGAAAGAACCTTGACGGGCTGCGAACTCCTCCTGCTGAGACCGCAGAGGAGCTGCAGGCTGAGGGGTCGCGCAGTCAGAGGGGTGATCGCTGGCCAAGCGGTCAGGTGTTGCGACCTGACCAGGTTGAGGAAGAATCCTCTGGGAGATCGCCGCTAGGACTTGACTCATGGTCTCCATCTGCTTGGCAGACTACTGCTTGGCGGACTCCTGCTGGGCTCGAACGATCTCCTGGCGATCACGAGCGGTCTCTTACTGAGATCGCACGATCTCCTGCTGGGATCGCGTGATCTCCTGCTGAGCTTAGGAAACCTCTTGCCGAGCTCGAGCGGCCTCCCGGAGGGCCTGCTCAACACGCAACTCAAAACAACGCTCGAGAGCATCTAGAGGATTCGAGTCGATGGGAGGGCGACTACTAGAAGACCGACGAACTTGCATCCTTCGGTCTTCCATCTCGAAGTCTGTTGGATTCACCTAAACACTCCGATCTGAAGGTGGCCTGTTCGTTTTGTTGGTACCAAAAAATGTACCTCCAAAACTCACACTAAGAGAAGGTTGGGGGGAAACTGTGGAGTGCAGGTTACTTAAAACGAGAGACGGAAAGAGGAAAAACGAGAAGAGAAAATCTACTCGGATTAACCTCGGAAGGATAATACAGGGGGACTTGAAACAGGGCAGGGTCTGAGGTAAAAAAGTGATAAAATTCGAGACCGCTTACACAGGTTGTAAGCTGGGGCTTGAAGTCCAAAAGTCCCTTTTCAGGTACCCCTACCCCTCTATTTATAGATGCGGAGGCTTCCCGAACGGGCAGATAAAAAAAATTACGGGCTGCCCGGGATACAGGAGAGCTGGGGTAGAGAGGGGGTGCTAATAACAGAAAGATGAAAAAGGACCAGACCGCTCGGTCTTGCGGTCTGACTGGAGCTTGATCGCCCGACACTTAGATGGATTCTTGGACTGGCGAGACGCGGTCCAGGCAGTCTTGCAAACAGGAGACCGCCGAGCAGGAGCTGTCGGCTGAGCCGAAAGAGGCGATCTGGACGGTCTCAAATATATGAGACCGCTGGAAGGTCCATCCTGGCTGAGAAGAGAGGTCGCGGATTTTTCGGGCAAACAGACCCTTCATCCCCATGAAGGTCTCAATCATAGATGCAAATCTGCAAGTACCAAAGAAGCTCACATTAATGACCTAAGATGAGGTAATTCTGGCCACAATGGATAAATGGGATAAGTACATATTTGTCATTTCCATAGATGACTCCACTTTTCAAAATCTGATTCACTACCATACTTCTAAGGAAATGTGGGCAACATTGATAATATACATAGAAGACACTACTGATATAAGGGATGATAGAAAATCCTTACTGAATCAGGAATATGAAGCATTCAAGCATGGGAAGAAGGACTCCATTACTGAATGTTATGAGAAATTCTTCAAAATTGTGAATGTGCTGTGGACTTATGGCAGAACCTTCATAAACTATGATCTGAATGACAAATTCCTGAGATCCCTCAATATAGAATGGGACATGAAGAACTGTGCCACAAGAGAGATGGGAAGTATGGACAACATCCAGCACCAGAATCTATTTGGGAAGTTGCTTTCCCATGAGCTACACCTAAACACCAGAAAAGCTGAGGAGGAAGGCAACAAGGTGAACAACAGGGAGAAGTATGTGGCCTTCAAAGCTGAAAGACTCCCTCATCTCTAAAAAGAGATGCTGACATAGAAATATCTGAGCCCAGCACTTCAGAGGATGAGCTAACTGATGGAGAACATACCTTGTTCTCCAAATAGTTTAGGAAGATGCTATGTAGTAGGAGACAATGGAAGTACAAATCTTCCTTTACCACCAGCTCACAGAATCCCCGTAAAAACTTAGACAGATCAAGGAGAGACCCCAAGGTGGACAAGTATGGTTCTAAACAGAACAAACAATCTTGTACTAACATCATTTGATACTGCTGTAATAGGCCCGGGCTTGTCGTTGCTAACTTCCCAGTCAAAAGAAAAGAAACAGAAGAGAAGAAGCACTATAAAATCAAGAAGTCTAAGTAGAGTTTCTTGGCAAAGAAGAAGAAGACCTGGAGTGACAGTGACTCAGACTCATCTGAGTTAGAAGATGAAGAAGCCCTTATTGGGCTTATTGCTCTAAAAGAAGAAGAGGATTAACTTACTGCCAAGCTAGGCATCATGGCTCTTCTATCATTGTATGATAGTGACAATGAAGATGAAGAAAGTTGTGGTCTTATGGCCATGACAGACGAGGATGATTAGGATGACACTCATCCTGATGAAGTAATTATTAAAGCTTCCTTTTCATTATCAGAATCTGAATATGAGACTGGTGCTGATTTTGATGTATCCTCATCATCTGATGATGAGGGTGAATCTGAATATGAAAATGAATATAATGATATGGTTAACAAATATGATGCTCTCTTGGAAGCACTAAAGAAGAGCAAAAAGCTTTCGAAGAAGCAAGCTGAGGAGACAATCTGAGTATGATGAGTCAGCTGAAAGGCTGAGTCAAATGAGAAAATAAATTAGCAAATTGAGAGGGATGACAATGATCCAAATTGGGATCATAAGCAATAAGAACAAGATCATTGTGGATATTGAGAAAAAGCTCCTAAATGAGAGGATGCTAGTGGCTAAGTTTTCCATGCCACAAACAGTATTGCCAATCATTGATAGCTTTTCTGCCCAGTATAGAGGTGTCTTAGGATATAACAAAAAGTCTAAGGCAAAGAATGACAATGATGGAAAAGGTAAAGTACAATAGACCATCTTCCAAAAGGTGTTGATGGAATTCAACAGTTATGACCATAACAACATGTATGGTCACTGGAAAAATGGATGTTCGTCCAGTGGGGCAAGCAATGCTCCTCACTGGAAAGGAAGTTGAGACCTTGGGACAAGTGCACTAAAAGCTCCACATGAAGAAAAACAAATGAAACATCATGAATCATTTGTATATTGTTCAGCAACACCAACGTCATTAGTTAAAGGCAAGGGAAAGGCCATTCTGCAAAGGCATGTCCCTAATAAGAATCCTATGGTTGTGCAGTCCATTTTACATCATGCACACAACCACAAGATCTTTCAAAGAAATGAATAGAATGCAAATGCCTACTCTCCTGAATATTAGCATGCACATCAAACACCTAGAACTATTTAGAAGAGAAGATACAATAATTATGAGTGCTGGTGATGTGGTAAGGGAGGCCACTTTGCCTTGGACTGCTAGTATAATCCTACTGTGCCATAAGCAAAGAAAGTCAATTATGCAAATGATTTTTTCAATCAAAAATCTGCTCAAAAAGCTAATAATAACCAATTTAGGACCCAAGGTTGGTTGGGTTCCTAAGGTTTAGTTCTTTCTTGTAGGTATGTCCAAAAGCCAATCACATGCCTATATGGTACTTTGTCAGTGGATATTCCCGACATACGACTGGAACAAGAAGCCTTCTAAATAAATATGCCCTAGTGAAAAATGGACCAAAAGTTATCTTTGGAGGTTCACATAAAGGGGTCACTAAAGGCTATGATATGATCTCCAATGACATAGTCTCTTTCACAAAAGTACCTTATGTAGAGGGGTTGCAACACAAACTCATAAGCATAAGTCAACTATGTGACTTAGGCTATGTCATTTAATTCCACAAGGATAATTGCCCTATCAAAAAGTCAATTGACTTGGTGACAATTCTCTCAGGAATTAGGAGTGGAAATGTATATTGTTTAAATTGTATTTGCTCTAATTATTCCATGCATATCTGCCTTGAAGCTAATGTGAAGGAATCTCTTTATGTACAATGACACAAGAGATTAGCTCATCTTAACTACAAGACAATTAGTAAGCTATTCTCGGAAACCTAGTTATAGATGGACCAAATCTAAAATGCATTAAAGATGGTCTTTGTCATGCATGTCAAATGGGCAAGCAAAACTAGGACAACCTTTAAGAGCATTGCTCACAAGGATTCTATTAGGTGCCTATATTTATTACACATGGATCTCCTTGGTCCAATGCCAATTCATAGTTTAGGAGGAAAAGCTATACACCCCTATGATAGTTGAAGATCACTCTAGATTCATGTTGGGAATATTTCCCTCAATGTTAACTTGATTTGAAGAGGCACCGCACTTAATGCTAAGTACATATTGTATTTGATAAACCCTATTTTGCATCATGTCTATGCAGGGTTAGATTATTCCATTGATTGGAATAAGTTGTGGCTTTACTATCAAAACCGCTAAGATGATAGACTGTCTCAGCTGAACCGCTGAGACGAGGCTAGGAGACGCTGAGAAGGGGTCTGCCTCAGCTAAGCCACATTTAGAAAGAATCTGCTGAGAAGACTATTTGTCTCAACAGATCCGCTAAGACGAAGATAGATTCAGTTGCTGAGATGAAAGACTGTCTCAGCCCAACCACTGAGACAGATTAAAATCTGAATAAAGCATTGGCGGGATCTGCTTTTGGCGCAAGTGGATCTAAAGCAAGATAAAGTTTTCTATTCCCCTCCATATTGTGGCAGGGCCCTCCTTAGAGACGTTGCAGATGGAAGAGGTATAAAAGAACAAGTTAGGGCATTGTTAAATGTGTGCTGAAAAGTGGAAAGCAAATCTGAAAGAGTGCGCTGTTTTATTGACAACTTCCTCAAGTGATCTCTCCCTGCTTCCTTAACCTGCAAGAAGATAGAAGGAGAGAAGATAGTTCTTCCTGATTCATTCAAGAAGAGCAAGTTGATCTTTCCTCATTTACTGAAGAGAAAGATCAGATTGGAGCAAGGACTAAAGATATTGTCTTTCGGTCCTGCTTCAAGACAACAACAGCAGTGAATCAACAACAGAAGACAAAAGTTGAAGGATACATCTTTACTGTCCTCTGTTGTAAGCATAAATTATAACCTCAGTAAGAACATTAATGTTCTGAGTTTGTAGGGCATTTTTTCTGAGTTTAATGGATGTTGATCCCGAGTTTGTAAGGCTATTGAGCCTGAGAGTGTAGGGTTGTTAAGCCCGAGCTTGTAGAGATGTACTCCCAGCTTGAGGTGTAGGATCTTTATGGAGATCTGAGGTAGGGTCTCTTGATAGGCTTGAGGTAGGAAATCAGTGGATTTCTGAGTTGTAAGATTTGGAGCACTCTGAGAGGTATGGCTATTTGGGCCTGAGGTAGGGTTTGGAGAAAACCTGAGAGATCCTAAGGGATCTATGTTGTAAGCTATTGGAGCTGAGTTTGGAGGAGGTTGCCTTGTCTAACACTCTGTTAGAAAGGTGTAGAGGGAAAGTGGACTACTCATAGACACACTGTCTTGGGGAACCACTATAAAAGTCTGTGTGCTTTCTTTGTGTCCTCTTACTTTACATATTATCTATTAACTGCTAACTGCACATAGGAAAAATAATGAGACCTATTCACCCCCCTGTAGGTGAATTAGCTACTACCTTATAAACTATCAAGTGGTATTAGAGGTAGGTTGGTCAATAAGGACTTAACAGTCTGACCAGATCCTACAAAGGTGTAGTCAAATCAAAATCCAATGGCTGCCGATAGATGTCAGAAGGAAATGGGGTCTATGAAGCTTCCCATATGCAAAAATGAGACTTTTGGCATATGGAAGCAAATGGTAAGGCTCTTCAAGGAAGCCTCAAACCCTAGGATATATATTACTGTCAAGGAGGGTCCCTTAGTCTTCACAAAGCCCTCCATTATAGATCCTAGAAGGCAAGTGGCAAGTCATATGCTGAGATGACTAAGGATGAAATTGCACTGCTACCATGGACAAGAGAGCACAAAGTATAATAGTAAATGCAATTGATGATTCCACCTTCTAGAACTTGGTGCATTGTGATACTAACAAGGATGTGTGGGATAAACTCATAGTGTATATGGAAGGTACTGAAGAAGTGAGGGATGGTTGGAAATCCCTCCTTAATCAGGAGTATGAAGCCTTCAGGCACCATAGCCTGTAATGCATAGCTGACTACTATGAGAGGTTCTTTAGAGTGGTGAATGAGCTGAGGACCTATGGAAGTGTCTTCAATCATTATGAGCTGAGGACCTATGGAATGACAAATACCTAAGATAACTAGAGATTGGGATACAAAGATATATGCCATCAGAGAGGTGGCAAAGCTGGGTGAGACTCCTCCCCATACACTATTTGGAATGCAGCTCTCCAATGAGATGCAACTGTTTACAAGGAATTATGAGGACACATCCACCAGGCCTCATGCAAGGGAAAGAGCTGTGACTCTCAAAGTTAAAAGCTTCAAGAAGAGCAAAGCCAGAATGTCTTCTCCACCAAGAAAGGCTGTTGACTCAGAAAATTCTGAGCCCAACACATCAGGCAGCACCTCATCTGATGAGGAATTTTCTGCCTTCTCAAGGCACTTCAAGAAGCTGATGAGGAGGAAGCAGTGGAAGAACAAACCTTCCTCCTCCTCACATACCAAGAAGGATCATAATAGATTAGAAAGGCAGTACCCCAAGGGTGATAGGTATGACCCTAAACATGATAAACATATTTCAAATAATGTTATATGTTATTACTGCAATAAGCCTGGACATGGCATAGCAGACTGTCCAGTCAAGAGAAAGGAAAGAGGTGACAAGAAGCGTCATCACCAGAAGGGAAAGAAGGGTGAAAAATCCTTCCTAGCAAAGAAGGAGAAAAGTTGGTGTGAATCTGAGTCTTCATCCTCAGATTCAGAAGAAGAAGAAGAAGCCTACATTGGGCTATTTGCAACTGAAGAGGATGAGGACTTTCCTGCTGCTAAGGTTGGCATCAGGGCCCCTCTATCACACTCAGTTAGTGACATAGAGGAGGATGAAGATGACAGAAAATAACATGGCTTAATGGCCATGACAGATGATGAAGACAGTCAGGATAATCCTGATAAGGTATCAACTCCTCTTACCCCCTTTTCTGAGTATGAGTCAATACCAGATTCTAAAGCATACTCATCTAATGATGAAAATGGTTGAGAACATAAAGTGGATGTCAATCCATTGATTGACGAGTATGATGCTCTTTTGGATGCTCTGAAAAGGAGCAAGAAGCAATCCAAGAGGCAAGCTCATGAAATTGCTTCCCTTCAGCAGGCAAAGCATGATTGCACTGAGTCATCTACCCAGGTGGATCAGATGAGTAGAGAAATAAGCCGACTGAAGGGAATTACAATTTTCCAATTGAGCACCATCAGCCAAAAGATCAAGGTAATCAAGGACCTTGAGGAGAAGGTTCTCAAAGAGAAGAGCTTAGTGGCCCAATTCTCCAAACCCAAATCTGTACTGCCCATCATTGAAACTTTCACCTCCCAAACTGATAGGAGAGGATTAGGTTTCAATAATGTGGCAGTGGGTACTAGGAATGGAGGAAAGGGAAAAGCTAAGGCTAAGCCTCATACCACATTTCAAAAGGTGTTGCTTCCCTCCAACAGGTATGACCAGGACAGAATGTATGGTCACTGGAAGAATGGAAGTTCCTACATGAAGGAAAATACTCCTTACTATAGCAGAAGAAAGGGCATGGGGATGAGTGCTTTGAAAGCTCTCGATGAAGAAATTCAAATGGTATATTCTGGACCATTTGTATTTGGTACCTCAGCCCCTTCATTCAAGGATGAGGAAGCTGGTTCTTCCAAATCCCTCTTAGCAAAACACATGGATGTTGTCAAGCCTACAGTCAAGTCTAACAACTCAATATTTGATGCCATCAAATCTTGCTTAGCTGCCAAGCCAAGGCAAGCTGATGTCATTCAGATAAAGTCTGCTAAGACTAACCATAAAATGTCAACCAGCCAGGTTATTGCTAACAGGAATAGGAAGAATGGTGCTGCCTTCTCTCCTAAACATAAGCATTTTGATGCTCCTTCCACCTCAAAGAATGTTCAGAAGAGAAGGTACAACATTCATGAATGTTGGTGCTGTAGTAAATTGGGATACTTTGCCATAGATTGTTGGCGCAATCCCAATGTGCCTAATGCAAAGTGGAGCTTTCCTGCAAAGGCTGCAGCAGGTGTGAGAAAGTATTTTTGTTCTAACAAAGGTTTAGGACCCAAAATCAATTGGGCTCCTAAGGGAAAGTGAATTGCATTTTGCGGGATAGTTCAAGTACAAGCCTTAGAAAAATATGGTAGTTGGACAGTGGGTGCTCAAGGCACATGAAAGTTACCAGGAGTCTTCTGCAGGATTACACTACTGTGAAGAATGGACCTAAAGTTATCTTTGGAGGTTCTGAAAAAGGAGTCACCAAAGGATATGACATTATCTCCATTGACATAGTCTCTATCACAAGGGTAGCTTTTGTTGAAGGGTTGCAACACAACCTTGTAAGCATAAGTTAACTATGTGACTTGGGCTATGTCATTGAATTCCATAATGACAAGTCCTTGATAAAAAAGTCAATTGACTTAGAGATCATTCTCTCAGGCACTAGGAGTGGGAATGTTTATTGCTTAGATTTTAATTGCAATAGTTCTCTTTCTCCAGTTTCTCTTGTTGCTAATGAAAATGAGTCTCTTTGTGTTCAATGGCACAAGAGACTTGCCCATATTAACTTCAAGACATTGTATAGGCAATTTTCTAAAAACGTTGTTAAGAATAGTCCAAATTTGAAATGTGTTAAAAGTGGTCCCTGTCATGCTTGCCAAATGGGCAAGCAAACTAGGTCCACCTTTAAAAGCATTGGATCTAAAGACAATTAAAGATGTCTTTATCTATTACATATTGACTTGTTTGGTCCTTTGCCAATTCAGAGCCTAGGTGGGAAGTTGTATAATTTAGTGATTGTTGATGATCACTCAAAATAAACATGGGTATTCTTCCTTAAGAAGAAATCTGATACTTAAGATATCTTCAGAAACCATGTCAAGGCAATCCAGAATGAACTACAATGTACTGTGGACAAAACTAGAACTAACCATGGTACATAATTTCAATCTGGGGCCATGACAAAATTTGTCAAGAATTTGGTATCACCCAAGAATTCTCCTCCCCAAGGACTCCACAACAAAATGGTGTGGCTGAGAGGAGGAATAGGACCTTGATAGAAGCTGGGAGAACATTACTTAGTGACTCCTCACTACCAAAATATTTTTGGGCAGAGGTAGTCAATACTTCTTGTTATGTTCTCAATAGAGATTCCATCAATAAGACCCTTGGAATTACCCCCTATGAGATTCTTAAAGGCAAACAACAAACAATTTCATACTTTAGAATCTTTGGTTGCAAATGCTATATTATAAATAATGGAAAATCTCAATTAACAAAGTTTGCTGAATAATGCAATATAGTGGTTCTTGTTGGATATAGCTCTCATAGTAGAACCTATAGAGTATTCAACAAGAAGACTCATGTTGTAGTAGAGTCTATGCATGTTGTCTTTGATGAGACCAGCCTGCTTTATAAGGGCTGGTACAGTTCTTCTGTTTTGACAGATAATGAACAAAAGATGCAAGAAATGTCTATCCAAGACATACCCAACACCAGCAGAACTTATTCAGATTCTACTTTTCCTGAAGATGTAGATCAAAAGGCTGCTGAAGAACCTGCTGCTCCAGAAGAAGAGCTACAGATTGCTGACTGATTTTCTGCAGCAAACAGGCACCTGAGGGATCATCCAAGAGACCAGATAATTGGAGATGAGAACCAAGGGGTGGTCACCAGAATCAGGGCTCACATTGAAGCTCTATTCTTGAGCTTTCTGTCACAGATGGAGCCCAAGAAGTTTGAAGAAGCAAATCAAGACATCTTCTGGATTCAAGCAATGCAAGAAGAGCTGTTACAATTCAAAAGGTGTAAGGTATGGAAGTTGGTGCCAAAACCTCAAGGACAGAACATCATTGGCACCAAATGGATCTACAAAAACAAGCTAGATGAGAATGACATCATCATCAAGAATAAAGTTAGACTGGTGGCCAAAGGATACATGCAAGAAGATGGTATTGACTTTGATCAAACCCTTTCCCCAGTAGCAAGGTTAGAAGCAATAAGGTTGTTTCTTGCCTATGCTGCCCACAAGGGGGTTCAAAGTATACCAGATGGATGTCAAGTCAGCCTTCCTAAATGGAGATTTGAAGGATGAGGTATATGTGGAGCAGCCCTCATGTTTTGTTCATCCAACTCAATCCTCTCATGTTTATTTACTTAGGAAAGTTTTATATGGTCTAAAGCAAGCCCCTAGGGCTTGGTATGAGACATTGTCTAGCTTTCTCATCAAGAACAAGTTCTTGAGGGGAAAGATAGATAGTATATTGTTTCTTAGGGAAACAAAGGGCAAATGTCTCCTAGTCCAAAATTATGTTGATGACATAATTTTTGGGTCTACTGATGACAACCTTTGCAAAAGGTTTGCCAACCTTATGCAGGGGGAGTTTGAGATGAGCAATATGGGAGAGCTCAAGTACTTTTTAGGCCTCCAAGTGAAATAGTCTGATGAGGGATATTCATCTCTCAGACCAAGTACACTAGGGAGCATATTAAGAAGTTTGGGATGGAATCTACTTCCATCATGAAGACTCCCATGGGGTCCAACATTTCCCTGGACAAGGATGAGAAGGGTAAGCCCTTTGATGAATCCATGTACATATCCATCATCTGAACCTTGTTGTATCTGATTGCTAGTAGACCAGACATTATGTATACTACATGTGTTTGTGCTAGGTACCAAGCATGCCCTAAGGAATCTCACTACTCAACTGCAAAGAGGATTTTGAGATACCTTAAAGGAAACCAACATATTGGCCATTGGTACCCTAAGAACAATGATTTTGTACTGACTGGTTTTTCAGATGCAGATTTTGCAGGATGCAAAGAAGATAGGAAAACTACAAGTGGGACTTATCAATTCCTGGGAAGGAGGTTGATCTCATGGAGCTACAAGAAGCAGACCAGTGTGGCTATATCCATTGCTTAGTCTGAATATATAGCTGCAGGGAGTTGCTGTGCATAACTATTGTGGATACAACATCAGCTAGAGAATTACAACCTCAACATAAGTCACTCTCTATTGTATTGTGACTCTTCCAGTGCTATCTCTATTACGAAGAATCCTGTCTCTCATAATAGAACTAAGCATATAGAGATAAGGTATCATTTTATTAGAGAGCGTGTAGAATGTAAAGATATATGCCTTGAGTTTGTCCCCACTGACAATCAAGTAGCTGATATCTTTACAAATTCATTAGATGAGGCTAAATTTAATGCTTTCAAAATTGAGCTAGGAATGTTGAACTTAGAATAAGGTTCAACATTTCATTTTGTCTATCATATTTGTTGTATTATTTCCTAAGATTTGCTAGACAATGATAATGCCTTAGAACATCTAGTGACATTCTAGTCTGATGAGGGATATTATCCTTCCCCCAAAAGGATAATCCAATTTAGAATGAGTCACTGTCTGACTATAAGGTCAGCTGAAACAACTAGGAAAGTTTCAGCTGAACTGCTGAGACAGCTGAGAAAGACTCAGCTGAACCGCTGAGACGGCTAAATCAGTCTCAGCGGTTGACAATACCTTGTCCCAGCGGGTTGTCACTCCATCTCAATGGTTCCATAGAGACGGGCTGGTTCAATTAAATATTTTCATAATTGAAAGTACAGTAATAATCAATCAAGTAAATTGATAAGTCAAATCAAAATCTATCATTAGGGCAAATCTAAACCTAAACCATGCCCCTATAAACAGAACAATGTTAATTAAAAAAATTTACAAACCCTTACACCCCAGCCGACGAGACGAACCATCTTCCCTCCCGTCTCAATGAATCGTTCTTGAAAAGAAATGGCGCCAAAAGTGTGAAAGAATCTCTAAGAAGGATATGAAATCATAAGAAATGGATTCCAGCATGCCCAATCTGAGGTAAAAGAAGTGATTAAACTTCTAGATGATCAAGGATTAGAATATCTTCTATCAGAGCCATCTGTAATTTTCAGAACTGAAGTTCTAGAATTTTACCACAATGCAAAGTTATCATCTTCCAACTCTTAATTGAAGTCTAAGATTGGAAGCTTAAAGATAAAGATATCTCCAAGGAAGATGTAGAAAGCCTTTCAACTGCCATCATGCAGTCATCATGAGGAAGATGCAGTGTCTAAAAAAGACAAGGAAAAGGCTCTCAAGTGGTGTGAGTATAGTGATGCCAAAACTGGCTCATTTAAGAGGAAGTTCTTCAATCAGAGAGGCAAGCTGCTATCTGATATTGTAGGCAAGGCATTGCTGTGCAAGCCTGGGTTACATGATACAATATCGAAGCATATGTTTGAATTGATGACAAGGGTGGTCTTGATGAAAAAGACCTCCTGGGCTGCTGTCATTTTCCAAAGAATAAATGAATGTCTGCAGGTCCCCAACCTAGGCAGAATTCTTTCCCTATATCATCTGAACTCCTACCATGAAGAGTTTGATAAGTCAAAAGGATCCAACCTTCACTACTTGAAAAGAATGGACATAAAGACTTTGGAGAAGTTCTCAAGGGTGCTCCCAATGAGTCAGCCCTCTGGGCTAATGGAGAAGAAAAAAATTATTCAAAGGACTAAAGAAGGCCAACATGGTTTGTTCTGATTCTGAGTTAAAGGCTGCAAAAAATATTCCTACTGAGGATAATCAAGGTCATGTCAGCAGTCCAACTAGTGATGATCATGAAGATCATGACACTGAAGGTCATGAGGATCATGCTGCTGTTGAAGAGCATGAGAAGGATGGAGATCATGATGCTGCGGAAGAGCATGAGAAGAGTGTGGAGGCTGCTGATGCTAAAGAAAATTCAGATGAACAAGGAGGAGATCACACTCAAAGTTATGCTCTAACTCTCAAGCAGTTGATAATAATGCACTGAAGGTGCCCTCATCTTCAGAAGATCATGAAGATGGATAATTGGACACTGCTGCTAACTTATAAAGTAAGATTGATTTATTAATACTATATCTATAAAGAAGAATTAAACTAATCCCAAATGAACCAACAGACTACTAGGGAGATGATCAAGAAGGGATGAGTGCCCCATCTGAGGGGGAGCAGCAGAAGGACTCATCTGATGAAGAAGATAAGAATGCTCCAAATGAGGGGGAGCAAGTAGGCTCAGCTGGAAAAGAAAGTAAGGAGACATGAGATAATGATGCTGCCAAGACTGATGATACAATTGAGGAGGAGCATATCCCTGCTCAGGCTGAGAGGGAGCATTAAGAGCATGCAATGGGGCCATTCACTGTGGTACCTGATGTCCATCCCTCCATAACTGCAATATCAAATGAACTTCTCCTAAGTTCATTAAGTGCAATTATTGAAGGTCATATGACTTCAATTAAGGTTTATATTGATAATTCTGTCTCATCAGTGAAGAAAGAAGTAATGTCTGAAATTCAAGTGATTAAGGAAGAAATCTCTTACCTTAATAAGCATATGACCAAGTGGTTTGACCTAGCAGAAAAGTCAGTTGTAGATCAAAACACAATACCGAGTTCAATGGACAAGAAACTTCAACTATCTGAGCAAGACATGAGATATGTCAAGAACAATGTAAGTTAGACTGATGAGGTCATAGAGAAGGCCTATAATCATATTGAAGAGTATGTATGGACTACTGCAACAATAATGATTGGAGAAGCAGAAAAGATGAAGGATGAGTTAAAATTAGATCTGGAAAATGCCTTCCAAACTCTATCTGGGTCTGTTGTTGCTGCCTCCCAAAGCATGGAACACAAAGTGGTTGAAGAAGCTAGAAAGGGGGAGGTAGCCAATGATGAAACCAATTCTAAGCTGGCCCTCAAAGTTCCTCAAGGAACAAGAATAGATCTAAATCTTCCTCTACTGGACAATTTCAGAAAAGAAGATTTTGATGTTGAACATCAAGCAAAGATAGTACAAGATGCCCAGCTTGTAGCAAGAAGAAAAAGAGAAGGTGACATGCTTGCAGAAGAGTTCATGGACAAGACTGGAAAAAAATAGGGCAATGACCCTGATTATGAGCATTGGAGTGATGACTCTAAAAGCATTATTCTGAATGCTTGGCTGAACCATGGCCTAATCTGTAAAGACATTGATAGGATATATCCTGCAGAAGAATTTATAAAGCATCTTGAGAGGAATTTCCAGAGGGAAATTGTCTTCAAAGAAAATCTTGTAAGGAAGAACAATCCAAAGAGGATTCCTTCAAGATACATTCCTAAGCCATATCTTTACTTCAAGAGGCAGGAGAATAAGAGAAAGTTAGCGGAAATAAAAGCTGCGGGTGCAGGAAAGGAGGCTGCTGCTGAAGTTGCCAAATGATCTAGTTCAACAAAGAAAAGAAAAACTTGAACTAATGTATTTATTTTTTTCATAAAAAGCAAATGTAAAATGAATCATGTATTAACATTTTCATTAATGAATTTGATGATTATGTTGAAATGATAGCTTGTGTTAATAGGCCACCATTAGTCAAGCTTAATATTGTTCTATGTTAATGCTTTATATATCTGTGGTGCCTATATGTAGTTAACAATGTTATTGTTATATGGTCATGACTATTATTCATAATCTATCATGACATCTTCTATGATGCCTATTTTCTGTTAACAATTATTTGTTATGTTATCTTGATTGTTTTCTCATACATTGCCATGATAGTTCTTTTGTGGTTAGCTATCTTAGCATTGTTGTATGTTTTGCCTTCTTCAAATAAGGGGAGATTATTGGGAATATATCACTCAATGCTCCCTTGATTTGAAGAGGCATCACACACAATGCTAAGTACATATTGTATTTGATAAACCCTATTTTGCATCATGTCTATGCAGGGTTAGATTATTCCAATGATTGGAATAAGTTGTGGCTTTACTGTCAAAACCGCTGAGACGAAAGACTGTCTCAGCTAAACTGCTGAGACGAGGCCAGGAGCCGCTGAGAAGGGGTCTGCCTTAGCTGAGCTGCATTTAGATAGAATTCGCTAAGAACACATTCTGTCACAGCGGATCCGCTGAGACGAAGATAGATTCAACCGCTGAGACGAAAGATTGTCTCAGCCCAACCGCTGAGACAGATTCAAATCTGAATAAAGCATTGGCGGTATCTGCTTTTGGCGCAAGTGGATGTAAAGCAAGATAAAGTTCTATATTCCCCTCCATACTGTGACAGGGCCCTCCTTAGAGCCATTGGAGATGGAAGAGGTATAAAAGGAATAGTTAGGGCAATGTCGAAGGTATGTTGAAAAGTGGAAAGCAAATTTGAAAGAGTGCAATGTTCTACTAATGGCTTCCTCAAGTGATCTCTCCTTACTTCCTTAACATGCAAGCAGATACAAAGAGAGAAGATATTTCTTCCTGATTCATTCAAGAAGAGCAAGTTGTTCTTTCCTCATTTGCTGAAGAGAAAGATCATATTGGAGCAAGGACTAAAAATATTGTCTTTCAGCCCTGCTTCAAGACAGCACCAACAATGAATCAACAACAAAAGACAATAGCTGATGGATACATCTTTACTGTCCTCTATTGTAAGCATAAATTATAACCTCAGTAAGAATATTAGTGTTCTGAGTTTGTAGGGCATTTTGCCTGAGTTGTAAGGCTGTTGAGCCTGAGAGTGTAGGGCTATTAAGCCTGAGCTTGTGGAGTTGTACTCCCAGCTTGAGGTGTAGGATCTCTATGAAGATCTGAGGTAGGGTATCTTAATAGGCCTAAGGTAGGAAATCAGTGGATTTTTTAGTTGTAGGAGTTGGAGCACTCTGAGAGGTAGGGCTGTTTGGGCCTGAGGTAGGGTTTGGAGCAAACCTGAGAGATCCTGAGGGATCTGTGTTGTAAGCTTTTGGAGCTGAGTTTGGAGAAGGTTGCCTTGTCTAACACACCGTTAGAAAGGTGTAGAGGGAAAGTGGACTACCCATAGACACATTGTCTTGGGGAACCACTATAAAAGGATGTGTGATTTATGTGTGTGCTTTTACTTTACATATTATCTATCAACTGCTAACTGCACATATGAAAAATAAAGAGATCTATTCACCCCCTCTAGGTGAATTAGCTACTACCTTATAAACTATTAATTCACATGGGTCTTCTTCCTCAGAAAAAAGTCAGATACACTTAACACCTTCATGACATTTGTCAATTCTATCCAGAATGAAATAGACTGTACTGTTGTCAGAATAATAAGTGACCATGGAACAAAATTCCAATCTGTCACTATAACATATTTATTCCTACTAGACCCCTTGATAGTGATAGGTCATGACATGCAGTGAGAATGATGAATTAAGGTATGGAGGGGACCATAGGTCTCATTGAGTTAAGGTGAACCCACATAGGGCCCATAGTGGAGCACAAGTCAACATAGGTCAAACTACCCCAAATTAAACTCACAAGTACAAATTGACCTCACCACTATGTCCCTAACCCTAAATGAGACTCAATTGACCAAAGAGCCCATCAATTGGTCACCCAAATTGGCCAAATTGACCAAAGTCAAACTTAGGTCAACATAGCCCAATTCAACCCAAATTGGCTCAAGTAGACTTTATATGGCCAAATTTACCACACCACTATGTGGTAAACTCTCAAATAGGTTCAATTGACTAAAATACCCATCATTTAGTCTACCAATTGACCCAATTTGACCAAAGTCAAATCTAGCCCCAATCTTTGTCAAATCACACCAAATGGTTTCATTAGCCCAATCAAGGCCCCAACATGGTCCAATCAACATTGAGTAGTGTAATAGGACACATGACCATCATATAGGTGTAGCCACCTCAGCACTTTGACCAAGTCAACCCCAAAGTCAACATTGGTCAAACTTGGCCAAAATTTGAAAATCAAAGGGGCTAACCTATTTTCAATGGGCTAAAGACCTTCAAGATTAGCCCATCCTAAAGCCCACTAGCCTAATGACCTTCCATGCCTTCAGAATTTGACAAGCAATAACATGCACTAGGGCAATTTGGGAATTTCCCCAATTTTGGAATGGGGCCAAAAGGAGAATTCAGGAAATGAGCCCACTTGTCATCCAATTCCTCTCCCCATACATTCCCCTCAACACCTCATGCAATCCTCTGTTGAATTCCAACAATGGGGATGGCAAATGGCAGCTAGGTGAAACAACCAAGGCTTGTCCGACCATGCCTTGATGACATCTCCACATAGAGCCCTCGCCACTCAAATCTAATGACACCATTAGCTTCAGAAGGTGGAAGGTAGTCGAAATCAACCTTTGAACAGAAGCTTTTGGTGTAGAGGAGCAAAATCGGCAAGGGAGATTGGAGCAAGTGGTCGTCCATGGCAAGTCTGAGATTTCCCCAACCTCAAGCCCAATCAAAGGTTCGTTTCTCCTCCCCTCCCTCGGTGCTAGATTCTTAGATCACTTAGGGCTTGATTTGAGCTCAAGAGAGCATGTATCAAGGTTTTAAATCTTGGTTTCCATGGCCAATTTGGCCTAGTCGTCGTTTCTCGTAGAGGTGTTTTCTGGCCGGCAAGTCACCATTAGTCGATAGTTGTCACCTCAATAGAGGTGGTGGAGGTGGCCGACCTGTGAGTGAAGGGGTTGGCCGGATATTCGGCCTTGATGGTGGCCCAGCTGGTTATGTTCTCAGCCGTCGGCTGGAGGAGGAAGATGCACGGATGCCGTTCATTGGGTCTTCAAGAACTGTGCTAGACATATTTTATACATTAATGTTTCAATTAATAAATCATTTTAAATGTCACATTCTGGACTGTACCTTCAAGCTGATTTTTAAACCACTTAGAGACGTATATAGCTTAAGTACTCAACATAAAATTTGTATCTTCTGGTCTTACCTTCCTAATGAACTTTGAATCTCTTGATTTGGTGCCTTAAAACCCCCATAATCTCATTTTTACTGAGGGGTGTCCTAAAGATGCCCTAGATTATATTTTCTGAATAACTTTTCCTAGGTTGTTTCCATGGACCAAATATTTTGTCCATGTATGAGTGGTACCTAGGTGGACCTACCGACAAAAAATCAAGATTTTTGTATGATATTTTTCTAAAGTTTTGTCATAAATATGATTTTTCATATAAATGAAATTATTGTGACTAGACTAACTCAAATGGACCCAAATTTAGGGTGGCATGTTAATTAGATAATAAGTAGTCACTGGAAAAAATTTAAGGTCATTTGGACCTATGCATGTTGGTGTATTCCACATGCATGTAAGGGGGAATTTTGTGTGCATATAGAACTATAATGTATCACTAGATTTATGTAGTTAAATCAACTCAAAATAACCCAAATTTTGGGCACAAGAATAATTTGATTATGCTTAGTCTCTCACCAAATTTAAGGTCGTTTGAACCTCTGTATGTTGGGGTATTCCACATGCATGTAAAGGGGAATTTGGTGTGCATATAGTTTTATAATGTATTACTAGATTTACATGGTTAAATCAACTCAAAATAACCCAAATTTTGGGCACAAGGATAATTTGATTATGCTTCGTCTCTTACCAACATTTAAGGTCATTTGGACCACTGCATGTTGATGTATTCCACATGCATGTAAAGGGGAATTTGGTGTGCATATAGCACTATAATTTATTACTAGATTTACATGGTTAAATCAACTAAAAATAACCCAAATTTTGGGCACAAGGATAATTTGATTATGCATAGTCTCAAACCAAAATTTAAGGTCATTTGGACTTCTGCATGATGGTGAATTACACATGAATGTGTACTGACCTAATTACTTTGTATGAATCTAATCTTCTGTCATATGGTGACTTATGTTATATTACATCTCTGAAATTTTAGTAGGATTTTTGGAGCCGGAAATCCTAGGTATTTACTTAATTACAATTATGTCACATAAGCGTATTATTGAAATGATGATAGCCTAATCACTTAGGAAAAATCCAATCTTCTGTTACATAGTTAGTTATGTTATATTATATCTATGAAAAGTTTTGTATGATTTTTGGAAGTCATTTACCTAGGGAATTACCAAGAATTTCATTTGTCACATTTTTGTATTATTGATATTTTTGTGTTCATTATTACTTGGAAAATTCTGAAATTGTGGTTAAGCTATTTGTATGACTTTGTCAACGTATTGTAATTTTACCAGAATTTTTGAGTTGATTATCTTAGTACATACTATGCAATGTAACAAATTGATACAAACATTTAAGTATGGGAATTTTGTTCATAATTACTATGGAAAACTATGAAACTCTATCAGACATAATGTTTTATCAATATATACCTCTGATAAATTATATGGAACATTTTAACTTTTAGAAGTGACACTTCATGTGTAAAAGATATATATCCTAGAATTCATGAATTTTTAATTATGGCCAAATTAATTAAAAATATTATGAAATTCTGGTCATTACTTAACCTTGACATGATGAACCTATGTTATGAATTTTGGATCATTTGGAAAAGTATTAGTGATAATTACATCTTTATGATCAAAACTAGTTCATCTTGTGTGATGGTCTGCGATTAATAAACTAACTATGTAATGAATAGACCATCAATAATACCTAGGATCAGAATAAAATTTGGAACAAATCTGTTAGACATCATTTATATCAGTCTTTAAAAGTTGTAGAATTTTTGGTGAACATTTGTCCTATAGTTGAACATAAATATAGATTCCTATCGCATATTGAATAAATGGATGATTTGGGGGTTTTTCCACCTTAATAGATTATCACAACAATTAATGGTGTTATTATGACCATGGTGCATCAGTAGAATAAATCTTGGGGCATGTAGATGAACATGTTAAGGGTTTGCACCTCACATCATGTATTTGCGATTAAGGGTATGCACCATTCAATAGATCGTTTGCGTAAGGGTAGAACTTGGAGGAGATCATAGGGCTTAACCTCAACTGATTTAGTGGCAATTGGATTGTCATAGACTTCTGGTTGAAGTCCTAGGGCAAACACCAAATGGTGCTAATTGTTAGTGTACACGGACATTAAGGGGAGTTCTAGTCTTGGTGTCCGATGAAAGATCATCACTCCCTTACAAGTATCATAATACATCATATGTTAGTTTATGAGTAACAATGAGAGTGGTCCTAGCAATGGATAACCACCAATAAAAGTAAATATCCTGAGAAAGGAAGGCTTGGGATGTCACCCCAGCATACCTTCTAGTACCGCTGCTAGCCCTTCACTGGGTAGACCTAGGGAAGTCTAGGATTCACCTTAAACCATTACGATTAACTAAACATAGAATAGAGTAGCTTAAGTAAGACAAATTGATAAGGTAACCCTCGTCCCAAAATATAGGACATATTGGTAAAAGGACTTGTTGGTCCTGTGAGCTAGAGGCTAGAAAATTTTGATATCAGGACGGGTTTGTCATGTGAGCGGTGGGCTCGATGTTATCTAAGAAGGACTCGATAGTTCGACGAGCTGAAGGCTTGGGGGAAATACAATTAAGATGTGTTACTGACCAGATAGTATGCAAATGCCCTGTGTATTCTTAGGTGCGTACATAAGGTCTATGATGGGAGGTGTCATACTAACCTAGGAGTGGAGGTCCAGATCCACTGTCCCTATTTGCCTCAATGGGGTGTACCTGAATAGAGACTCGAAATGCGAGATAGAGGTGTTACTTACCAGATAGTACATGGAAATCATGTGTGTTCTTAGGGGTGTGCATAAGGTCTAGGCCGGGAGGTATTGAAAGGTGCCTAGAAGTGGACATGCCCGATCCACTACCCCTGTTTGCCTCAACGGGGTACCTGAGTTGATACACTCAAACAGAGGGAACTTACTAAAGGTCTATGCCCACAAAGCCGTGTGTGTGTGTATCATATAAATTAATATTGACTCTTTTTTATATGATGAGTTATATTTCCGGAAACCTTAACTTATAAGTTTGTATGAGCATTAATATAAGTTTATATGCGTTTTTGTGATGGTAAAATAGATCTCACTTTAATTTACTTGAGCCGCTTTTACCTTACAACATTACTCTACTTCTTACTTGTACATACTGCTAGCTTAGAAAGGTACATGTTTTACCTTACACACTTGCTAGTTTAGTTCCATGTCATCTACTTTTTTTATTTACCACTTGTTATCCTTTGCTTTGTCCTCCCGTACGAAGCCTAGGAGTCGGGGTGGGGGGGAGGCGAGAACAAAATAACTTAGTCTTTTTGACTAACGGTCGGATGCGGATGTAACACAAGGGGTCCGAGGAGCTGGAGCAATATTACAACCAGCAGGGTGTGGCGACAAGACCTGAGGAGCAGTTTCCACGCACTACTACTACTACTACTACTACTACTACTACCCGACGACAGTTTGATGATAGTTTTGGTTAGCTTCCGCATAGATGTAGAGTGAGAGAGTGTGTTGTTGCTTTATTTTGGACATGTACCAGGCATAAGCCCTTACTCTCTTATTTATACTCACTGTTGGAGATATATCTCTTTTGATTCATATATATGTGTGTGATTTGTGGACTTGGTTTATTATAATCTTACTTCTTTCTATTGTTAGCCTGGTTGATCATTTTTGCCGTCAGGATCAACGTCTTGTGGTGGCGACTAACCCGTGTGTTGGTGTCACCGTAAGTTGGCGGTTCTGGGCATAAGATCTGAAAACTCTCTTCTAAGGAGGTGAGGGATCTTACAATTGGTATCACTTGAACAAACAATCCAACGAGAAAGAAGTCCACAAAAATCCTGGGACACCCCACTCAAGCTTAGTTTGCGGACAAACCAGTAGTAGAAGCAATGGTCTGCCTATGTGTAAAATCACACAAAATAGTCCCTTAATCAATGAGTTATGCCAATCCAACTAGGACACCATTTTGGTTTCATGTACTAGGACACCATTTTGGTTTCACGTACTAGGACACCATTTTGGTTTGACGTTCCAAGAAGATTTCATTGCGTATCCTAATCTAAAATTGACCTCGGGTATATACTGGTTAAGGTATGATTATACCTAAAGTGACTAAGAGAAGAGTTTAATGGGAAAGTAGATGCTTAAAGATTAACTCTGATGTCCCTAATTCTCCTATCAAGTGATATGTCCCTAATTCTCCTATCAAGTGATATTATCACTTCTTACTCAATGAAAAGGACCGCCTCAAAGAGATTTGATGCATGAAATCTGAAAGTGCATAGTGTAACCTCTGAGCATTCTCTAGAGAGGGGGGTGAATAGAGATTTAAATCTTGTACACTAAATTTCCAAACAGAATAAAAACTTCTAATGATTATGGAATTAGAAAACTAGCACAAAATAAATTAAACACAGATTGCAGAAATAGTAAAGGGGACAATACAGAAAAGCACAACACAGAAGTGGCATATTTTATATTGGTTCCCCAAAATGTGGGTAGTCAACTCTTCTATCACCTTGGTAGGAATGCACTATCTAGTGCCTGAGTCGTTTGATAAGGAGACTCTCAAAACCAGCCACTGAGTCTTTTGATACGAGACTCCAAAAACCACTAACTGAGTCGTTTAACAAGGAGACTCTTAGAACCAACTATTGAGTTTTTTGATAAGGAGACTTTTAGAACCACTGAATCCCTTGGAGAACGATTCTTAGGACTCTTTTCACGGTTACAGAATAAGATATGGAGAAAAGAAGAAGAATAAGAAGTTGTAAAGATGTTTCTTCTGTTGGCGTTCTTCAGGATCTGTTTTGAATGAACTCTTGCTTAAGGTAGAAAAGAATGCAAGGGTTATGAGCTTGTGATCCTGATGATCTCTCAGTACTCTTGATGGCTTCCTATTGTATGTGAAGAAGATGAAGCAGAGCTTGTGTATTTCATGTAAAAAGAAGTTCTTCTTGTTCTATCTAAGAGAGAGAGCTTAAGGAGGAAGAAGACATAATAGAATAGCTTGAATTATTTTGTTGTCTTTCTTCCTATGTATACATATTCCCTGTCGAATAGTGTTTCAATTTGTTTCCTCTTCTACTTTGTGCTCAGAAGGAATGTCCACTGGATAATAAATATTTCTTTCCATTTCTGTTCACAACCTGTCAATCTGAATTTGAATAACTGCTAAGAATATATTTGATATTTTCCTGGAGTACTCCATTCCATTATTGGCAACAAATGAACCATTAGAATTTGAATTACATCCTTGGATACTTTCTAAAAAAGCATCAGAAAAGAACAGCAAGAAATGTTCTAATTCTATCTGTATTCGACGTAGCATCGAATTCATTTTCCTTCTAATCGACGTACCTTTGAGTTCTAATAGAAGCTGCTTCGAATACGTTCTTAGCATTGAATAAACTAAGATATCGAAGTTGTATCGAATCCTTATCGATGTATCCGTCGAGTTGAAGACTTGGACTTTGAACTTCATCTTCTACGTCAAATTTTAGTCGAAATTGCGTCGACTTCTAATATTACTTCATCCGGCTCTGTCTTCCGCGTCGAGTGCATCTCGACATTGCGTCGACTTCAATTTCAGTCTAAGTTACTTCTACTTGTATTCGAAGTTGCTTCGACTTCCAGTCGAAGTTGCGTTGACTTCTATTCGACGCAAGTTTAACTCAACCAAATTTTGTGCTTAATTTGGACTGGTCTTGACACTATAATGTGAGTGTGATATCCTAGGACATCTAATGACAAAATTACCCTCTCTATACAACATGGGTAATAATTCCTAGATTATGAAATGATTTGTAGATAATTTGTAAGATAAATCAAAACGCGTTTTTTCCAACAATCTCCCCTATTTATCATAACAAATTTTACAAATAATTTATGTGATTTCAATTTCGCTGTTAAATAAAAACACAGTACATACAAATATATCATAGACATAAAATGACATCATTGCACAGAAGCATAGATCAACATGATAAACTTCCAATTGATCAGATTGTCTTCCATAACTATATCTTCAAAATATGTTTACTGAGATTTTATAATTGAAATTGTTCACCTGTATTGTTCTATTCTTTTGGAGGAGTTTTCATCTTCCTTGAGAAATCTAGTGGTGACACCTTTCTTGGTGCAAATACCAGAGGCTCATCCTCCTCTTCAACAGTCTTATTGTCTTCTTGATGTGTGTCATCTTCTTTGGGAGGCACCCCCTGAGTTTGTGCTTCCTTTTCAGCTATCTGGGCAGCCTCTTTAACAATCTTGGAGACTTCTCCCAAGAGCTGATCATCTTCTACGGGCTCCCCCTGAGTTAGTGTCGGGGTTAGTGCAAGCATCTCCCCCTAGGTTACTATAGGAAGCTCCCCCTGGATTATTCCTGTATGGAATACTATAATTCTATTATGGTCAGTAGAGGCTTCCTTTTCTGGAGCAGGAATTTCAACATTCTTGTTCTTCTCCTAGACACTCCTTTTCATGGTCATCCACTTCCTCCTCATGGATATTGTTGAAACTGATTTCTCGGTCTCTATGGAGTTCGGGGCCCTCAGCAAGCTGAGTGGCGACCAAACCTTACTCCCCCCAATGGAGAGCTCTAGGTTGAAGGTTGAGGAACTATGGACTGGACCAAGGGCTTAGTGGGGAGGTCCCGCCACATACCCCGAAGCCCCTTAGGAACTTCCCCTCCCAAGCCACTACTAAGCTTGGGCACCACTGGAGGCTCTCCTCACCCCCTAGAGAGACTTGGGGAGGGAGAGAGCTAGCATGGAATGAGCCTGCCTCCAAATGGTGCCTCCTTGGTCCTATTTATATGATTTTGGAAATGGGCTGCAAATAACCAGAAACTGCCTGCGAAGTTACCAAAATGCCCCTGGATTTGGCCTGCGAATAACCAAATCCCGCTGTTCTGCAGCGATAAATGCAGACCAGAATACCCTCCCTGGGCCGGGCGAGAGGGGGCTGATCTCCTCCCTGTCTCCGCCTCCTCTGCTGGGCGAGGGCGAGAGGGGGGGGGGGGGGGGGGGGGGGGGGGGGGGGGGGCAGGCCGCCCCTCCCCCTCTCCGCCCCCTCTTGCTAAGCGAGGGCGAGAGGGGGCGCAGGCCGCCCCTCCCCCTCTCCGCCCACTCTTGCTGGGCGAGGACGAGAGGGGGAGCAGGCCGCCCCTCCCCCTCTCCGCCTCCTCTTGCTGGGCGAGGGCGAGAGGGGGGGGGGGGGGGGGGGCAGGCCGCCCCTCCCCCTCTCCGCCCCTTCTTGGCTAGAGGGGGGCGAGCCGCCCCTCCCCTCTCCGCCTCCTCTGCTGGGTGAGGGCGAGAAGGGGGGGGGGGCAGGCCGCCCCTCCCCCTCTCCGCCCCTCTTGCTGGGCGAGGGCGAGAGGGGGGGGGGGGGGCAGGCCGCCCCTCCCCCTCTCCGCCCCCTCTTGTTGGGCAGGGGGAGGGGGGGGGGGCAGGCCGCCCCTCCCCCTCTCCGCCCCCTCTTGTTGGGCGAGGGCGAGAGGGGGGGTAGGCTGCCCCTCCCCCTCTCCGCCCCCTCTTGTTGGGCGAGGGCGAGAGGTTGGGCAGGTCGCCCCTCCCCATCTCTGCCCCCTCTTGCTGGGCAAGGGCGAGAGGGGGGGGGGGGGGGGGGGCAGGCCGCCCCTCCCCCTCTTCGCCCCTTCTTGGAGAGAGGGGGGCGAGCCGCCCCTCCCCTCTCCGCCTTCCGCTGGGCGAGATGGGGGGCGAGCTGCCCTTCCCCTCTCCGTCCTCTTCGGGATCATACCGAGAAATGGTGTTCCGAAATACTTCGTCTCGAGAACCTATTCGGCGAATACCGGGTTGTACACATTCCCCGCTCTTTTCGAGCGAGGTACACGCTCGGAATGAAACGTCCAACCCTGCCTATTCGACGACTGTCGCTGGGAATCCGGCTAACGGTGCTATCTCAAAAAAAAACATATAGCCTCTCCGATAATTCCTCCAACCCTGCCGGCTAGCTAGAGTCCAGCTAGCGAGACCACCTCGGGAGAAAAACATACAGCCACCCTGAGTGGCCTTCCAACCCTGTCGGCTAGCGAGAGCCCGGCTAGCGAGACCATGTTGGGAAAAAAATACAGCCACCCTGAGTGGTCTTCCAACCCTGCCGGCTAGCGAGAGCCCGGCTAGCGAGACCACCTCGGGAGAAAAACATACAGCCACCCCCGAGTGGTCTTCCAACCACGCTGGCTAGCGAGAGCCCGGCTAGCGAGACCACCTCAGGAGAAAACATACAGCCACCCTGAGTGGTCTTCCAACCCTGCCGGCTAGCGAGAGTCCGGCTAGCGAGACCACCTCGGGAGAAAAACATAGCCACCCCCGAGTGGTCTTCCAACCCCGCTGGCTAGTGAGAGCCCGGCTAGCGAGACCACCTCGGGAGAAAAACATACAGCCACCCCGAGTGGTCTTCCAACCCTGCCAGCTAGCGAGAGCCCGGCTAGCGAGACCACCTCGGGAGAAAACACTTTTCCTCACTAGGAGGTCAACCTGCCCTGCCGGCTAGTGAGAGCTCGGTCAGCTGAACCATCTGAGGGGTAAAGAACATAGCCTCCCTTGGAGGTCAACCTGTACCTGCCGGCTAGTGAGAGCCCAGTCAGTTGAACCATCCGAGGGGAAAAGAACATAGCCTCCCTGGGAGGTCAACCTGCACCTGCCGGCTAGTGAGAGCCCGGTCAGCGGAACCATCCGAGGGGTGAAGAACATAGCCTCCCTGGGTGGTCAACCTGCACCTGCCGGCTAGTGAGAGCCCGTTCAGCAGAACCATCTGAGGGGAAAAGAACATAGCCTCCCTGGGAGGTCAACCTGTACCTTCCGGCTAGTGAGAGCCCGGTCAGCGGAACCATCCGAGGGGAAAAGAACATAGCCTCCCTGGGAGGTCAACCTGTACCTGCAGGCTAGTGAGAGCCCGGTCAGCGGAACCATCCGAGGGGTAAAGAACATAGCCTCCCTGGGAGGTCAACCTGAACTGGCCGGCTAGTGAGAGCCCGGTCAGCGGAACCATCTGAGGGGAAAACAACATAGCCTCACTGGAAGGTCAACCTGCACCTGCCGGCTAGTGAGAGCCCGGTCAGCGAAACCATTCGAGGGGAAAAGAACATAGCCTCCCTGGGAGGTCAACCTGGACCTGCCGGCTAGTGAGAGCCCGGTCAGCGGAACCATCAGAGGGGAAAAGAACATAACCTCCCTTGGAGGTCAACCTGCACCTGCCGGCTAGTGAGAGCCCGGTCAGCGGAACCATCCGAGATGAAAAGAACATAGCCTCCCTGGGAGGTCAACCTGCACCTGTCGGCTAGTGAGAACCCAGTCAGCGGAACCATCCGAGGGGTGAAGAACATAGCCTCCCTGGGAGGTCAACCTGCACCTGCCAGCTAGTGAGAGCCCGGTCAGCGGAACCATCCGAGGGGAAAAGAACATAGCCTCCCTGGGAGGTCAACCTGTACCTGCCGGCTAGTGAGAGCCCGGTCAGCGGAACCATCTGAGGGGAAAAGAACATAGCCTCCCTGGGAGGTCAACCTGTACCTGCCGGCTAGTGAGAGCCCGGTCAGCGGAACCATCCGAGGGGTAAAGAACATAGCCTCCCTGGGAGGTCAACCTGTACCTGCCGGCTAGTGAGAGCCCGGTCAGCGGAACCATCCGAGGGGAAAAGAACATAGCCTCCCTGGGAGGTCAACCTGCACCTGCCGGCTAGTGAGAGCCCGGTCAGCGGAACCATCCGAGGGGTAAAGAACACTTGGAAAAACTTTTATCACATTAGTCATCCGGTTACACGCAAGAAAAATTAAGGATGGAAACACACCGTCATACTACATGGACTTAAAGAAAAAAACCAAGCATGAAGGCCAGGACTTGGACTTCTACTCCCAGGCGTGATCCTTCTCGACCTCCTCTGGTTGCTGACGTTGCGACTTCGGACCCCTTGACTCCTTCATTTCTAAGAACTCGGGGCAGGCGGATGTCGCGTGACCTTCCTCATCGTGGAAGTCACAGTAAGGTATCTCCACCCGGATGCCCCCTCTTCCTCCCTTACGATTTCTTCTTTTTCTGTGGCCGATCACCATGGCTTGTTGAGGTGGTGGAGAGGGTGTCTTCGGTCCCTGCCTCCACCCTGGGAGGTCGGCCACCTCTCCCTGGAAGTTGGCCTCCTCCTGGTCGAACTTACTCTTGGGAGCCCCTACCCTCCCCCCCATGCTGTCTTGCCTCTGGCTCACTCAGCTTGGCCAACCTTCTTGCGAACTCAGGATTAGCCTCCTCACTCTCAAATTCTTCCGCCACCCTTTCCATTAACTCCTCAAAAGATGAAGGAGCTCTCCTCTTGATGTCCATCTTAAAGAATCCTCCCCGCAACCCCATGATGAAAGCGAGCTAGAGGGTGTAGCCTGACACCTCTTAGGTGAGGAGAACCACCTCCCTGAACCGCTCCAGGTAGTGAGCTAGCGACTCCCCTGGCTCTTGCTTGATCTGGAAAAGTGCTTCGGCATGCTTCTTCCTCTTCCTTGATGACGAGAAGCGGAGGAGGAAGCCTTGACGCAAGTCTTTGAAGGCATAGATGGATCCCGTAGGGAGCTGGTGGAACCAATCTCTAGCCTTCTCCTTCAGAGTTGTCGCGAAGAGTCGACACTGGAAGGCATCTGACATGGGCCTGATGGAGACCATGTCCTCAAACCACTGCAGGTACAGGACGGGGTCATCCTTGCCGGAGTAGTGAGACATCTCCAACCTTCCGAACCCCTCTGGACCGGGGCCGAGAGGATCAGCT